>OX336394.1:264329525-265748214 GCA_946902985.2 Meconema thalassinum
AATTAAACGTTATTGTGGAAAAGTCGGTAATCAACCAGGGTCTATATAATACTATGCAAAAAAAAGCAATCATTCTTAAGTCCTGTGTAATACTTCGTTCAATCCCCAAATAAATTTAATACTATCTTGCAAACAAAGCTAAAAATTATTAATTTACACACATCAAGAATAGTTTTACTTATTGCCATGGAGCACAGTAGGAATGAAAGAGAGGACGGACTTATTTATAAAGCGGTGTTCACGCCTGCTCTACACAATTATTGAGATCTGGAGAAGAGGCAGGCCATTCCATTCTGTGAAGAAAGGCATTGCCAATGCCAGCTCTGTGCAGGTGATCGTTATCGTCCATGATATTTGGGCCAAAATAGTCAGCATAGCCTTTCACTACAGGTGCTAGGATAGAATCCCTGTACGCATGCCTGGAATACGCCCTGGGATGTACACAAGAGGGGTTCAGCGACCATACATGATGCCACCCCAAAACACTGCTCCACCTCCTCCCTGTTGGTATCGATCTCGGATGTATTGGTCGTGCATACGTTCACCGGGTCGTCTCCACACTCACACAGATCTATCCTCATTGACACCGGCGAGTGTACACAGCCGATATACACGCACACAAGAACAACTAATGGGTTAGAGACCACTACGTCTCTTGGCCAGCAATATGCAATACTTGTTTTGATGTGGGAAAATTCTGAAATTATTTACGCTGTTAGAATCATTTCAGTTACCTATGGTGGTTGGCATTTGCACGCATTATTCATACACTACGCTACACCCACTCAAACGGCATAAGGACTTTTTGACACAAGACGTGAGGAAAAAACTTATTGAGCCTCTGATACTACCAATACTTGACTACTGCGACGTCAGCATGCATCTAGCGAAAAAACTAAAAAATTGCAACGAGCATTGAACTCTAGTCTTCGGTTTGCTTTCAATTTGAAGTACGATTCTCACGTAACCCAGCTACAAAGCTCTTTCTTTGCTGAAACCTGAAGGACGGCGAAATTTTCATATTTTGACGTCGGTATATCGAACCCTAGACGAAAATCTCCCACTATATATTTCTTCGAAATTTCATTTCCTGTCCTCATTTCATAATATTAATAATAGATCTGGCTCTTCCCTCGTTATTCCCGTTGACCACTCTTCCAAGTACAATAAATCATTCGTTGTGACTGGGTCGCGACTTTGGAATACACTCCCAGCTGACGTAAGGAAATGCAAGACTTATACAAAATTTAAGACTGCTTGCAGAGATTTCCTTTTGAACACCGCTGACTGTTTCGTGTGACTGGTGATGTATGATAGACAGCATGATTGAGCCATTATGGTACCGGTATATAAATAACTTTGTCAATTCAAAATTAAATTACGCATTTATTTACTAGATCACTTATTATTATTATTATTATTATTATTATTATTATTATTATTGTTTCGCGTAACTGTTTTATATGTTTCTTTGTTTTTTGTGCATTGCTATCTTTATTTTTATGTCCTGTATTATTCTAACTTAATTTCTAGTTTACGTATCTTATTCAATAGTAGTATTTGTGTATTTTATTATAACTATGTGGTTAAGTGTAAGAGAGGGCCACAAGCCCTAACTTTGCCACTGCAAACGACATGAATAAATAAATAAATTAATAAATTAATAAATTAATAAATAATTACTGTATTCCTGCAGTCCATCTCGTTGCGTAGTGGCTAGCACTATTGACTGTCACCGGGTTCAATTCCGGGCTCTGCCGAGAAATTTAATTTTGGTCTGGGGGATGGAACGGGATACACTCAGCATCGTGAGGCAAAACTGAGAAGAGGTGAGATTGATTCCCACCTCAGCCATCCTGGAAGTGGTTTCCAGTGGTTTCCCACTTCTACTCCAGGTTAATGCGGGGTGGTTCCTAAATTAAGAACCACGACCGCCTTCTTCCCAATCCTCATCTGAATTACAAATACACACTCTAACACAACTAATTTACTAGCACGTTAGCGGCAGATGACCTCGTAGTTCCACCCCTTAAAACAACAATAACTAACTAACTAACTAACTACTAGCACGTTAAAGATCACATTCAGGGAAATATTCTGGCACCCCAGCGCACTGTGGTGCTTTTAGGGTATCTGGCCGCGCAAGATACCTTTGCATATAGAAATGGTCTATAAACCTTAAAATAACTGTTCAAAATGATTTTAAACAATTTTCTTCTTCTCAATTATAAGAATTTAAGTTTGACAGTCGCCCCATTTTAATTCTGGTGTGAGGGCTGGTGCGGGGTACACTAAACTTCCTGAGGCAAAACTCAGAAGAGGAGGGTTCGAAACCCACCCCAACCATACTGGAAGTGGTTTTCCGTGGTTTCGCCACTTCTGCTCCAGGAAAATGCTGAGATGGTTCCTAACTTAAGGCCACGGCCGCTCTCTTCCCAGCCCTATCCCAAATGTACAAATTGTAGTACAGACATCACAATAACACAGGTTATCACACAAATTACACAGACACGCCCAAAATACGTGGGACTATACGACCACGATGTCGCAGCCCCTAAAATAAGCAACAACAACAAGAATTGCGGTTAAACTTGTCTTAATAGCCTAATAATAATAATAATAATAATAATAATATTTTTCCACTGGATTAGGTATTTCCTTAACGCCGCTAAACTGGGAGAAAATTCTGCATTTTTAGCCTACTTTCGATTTTTGCAAAAAATGAAAGTAGACTTATGAGATCAACACAGGGCGAAAAAAGTGTGTCTGTCTGTGTGTGTGTGTGTGTGTGTGTGTGTATGTGTGTGTGTGAGTCTGTGTGTGTGTGTGTGTCTGTGTGTGTGTGAGTGTGTGTACTCTGAATGTCTGTCCCCCCCTATCAATTCGAACACGGTGAAACCGAATCGAACGAAATTTGGTACAGTGGTAGCACTAGTAAAGGACACCTCAGTGTCATACTTTATATCGCCGCCATCTTTTCCAAAACAGAATGGCGGCCACTCAAATGTTCAAAACGTAAAATCGAATTACGGCTAAACTAATCATCCGATCTCTACCAAATTTGGTGACAACATACCTTTATATAGGACGCGTCTTTCACCCAAAATTCAAGGTCATCGGCCATGCCATTTCAGGATGGCGGCCGTGTGAATTATGCAACCATTTTAATAAATAGCTTAAGACCCACCAAATCCGATTATCGAGCCTAGGGGGGTTTAAGCTATCCTGAAGGTCGTGATCCGTTATTTATTATAATTTAATATTATAATATTATACAGTATGAGTGGCTTAAAAGAGCTGAGCCGTTTGTGTCACACGACAAGATGGCAGCTGTCCTCATGTGCCTGTCTTATATTTCAGTAGTTTTAGTATGTTGTATGTGATATACCGTACTGATACAATAATATAAACTTTGTATGAAATGATCTTTAATGAAGATGTACTGCAGTGAAGAAATCGTTTATTTAAAGTCATTATTTGCCAACAGTTTGTATCTAATATGTCAGTTAAGAACACTTGACGTCATGGATACGGTTAGCTCTGGGCTAGCATGTTTGTCTGACACGCAGTTGACTGGGGATCGAGTACTGCTACAGTTAGTTTTTTTTTCTTCAATTCTTTTACAAATGATGTGCACGAGCTTTTCCCACAGATACTGAATAAAATGTCATTTAGCTCAAAGGAGAGGATAAAGTATACACTCGTATATTAATAAAATCACAGTCCCAGCATCGCACATAAACAGAAGACATTAGAAAAAGGAGAATAGAAGAACTAGATACACGTTGTCATTAACCACAGCCTTCTTAATGCCTCTGTACGGTGCTGTCCTCTTGTGGGTTATGTGGGTAATATTGTTCCAAACATAACGCTGTGTAAATGCCTGAGCTGGCCTCCTGAAGTATGGCAATTTTGTAATACTGGTAGTTCAACTATTAGCCACGATCGCGCTCCGAATACCTTTAAACACTGCCAGCTGGATCGCCTCCCTCTTGGCTACTTTAAACTGCCTACTCATTCAACACCCATAGAACACTGCCATCGTAGTACATTACGATGGCAGTGCATAGGCGTACAAGATAAAGATTAATTCACTGATAGGTCGCAGCACCACCTACTGTGATTGGGGCGGAAGATTCTTAATTTTGCAGGCTGGCTTAATATAGAGATTAACGGACGTGAATGCATTACAATAAGTTAGTAGTTTTGTTATTCAATCATCATAAAGTATATAATATTGATCTTGACACTTACTGGCTTATTATCAATATAAAAGAAAACAAACAATACATTGTGGTTGGGGTGATTGTTTTAGGGATGAGGACAAAGAGTCATAAAGATACCCATACATTTAGGAGAAAGTAGGCTATATGTTCTTTGCTGAACATCTTGTTTCCAATAAGTTCAGTTGTGTCTCTCCTTCATTCTAAGCGTATACTCACTTGACTGGCTAACGCTAGCTGCTGAGTTTTTGTATTAAAGGTCGCAATTTCCTTCGTTTCAAAAATTCACTACACTCCACGAATGATTGAGCCCACATTACATGTATTCCCTCTCCATGTTCCCTTCCAGGCTATTCTTATTTTGTGACAAACTTTCTTAAGATCCTGCGATTGGCAACCCACGTTTTTCTCAACTGCGCGGAAAAATGAATACGATTTTTTCTAACATTATCTTTAACAGACTGACCAAAGGGATTTCAGATCACTGTTTTCTATTAGATAGGTTCAAATCATTTCGCTTTTCCACCTGCATGGCCCTAAGCATCGTAAAGATCGTTCCGCGAAAATCCTTCCGACAACACTAAAAGGAGAGCAAAAACCAAAGTTGCAAAAAGTTGCAAACTATTTTACACAGAAAACATAGTAGGGTATAGGCTTAGGCTAATGGAAAGAAATTCACCAATGGTTGAAATTGTGAATTTCCTGGTCGGAAAACCCATAAAAGAAGAATTATTTTATAACAAAAATTCACTATTTTCAAACATTTTTCACATACACACAGCGTTTTTTTTATAAGATTTTGCAAATTTCATAAAGAAAGGTCATATCATAGTCTGTCATATCTACTGGCAAACGATGAAGATAGCTGAACTAACAAGACTTTACAAGCACGAGATTTAAACACAAATAATCAGCTTTGCTTCCAGCTGTGGATGCGATAAGAAACGTCCTACTTCAGCGGTCTTTCACATTCCAGGGGGTGAACCAATAAGACATATAAGTACAGTTCTGAGGTCCTCTGACATTGCTGATACAAAAAATGTCATACAACATGAAAATACAAGACATTTATTTTTTACATTTTGAGCGCCCAAATTGTGCAAAAGAACCACTGTGCAGCGTCTCTACAAGCCTCAGTAGTTAAAATGGACGTAAAACCAATAATATTATTATTACAATTATAACTAATACAACCATCACAATTCACAATAACACAGGTTATCAGACAATTTCAACACTCAGCCATCCCTGTCCTGCCATTCCGTCCTCCATGTGCCACCATAACCGACACCACAGTGTGGCTTTCCCATTTTAGAGAGCAGTATACTCCAAATATTATCGCAGTAATGGACTACATTTGTGTACATATTTATGAAACGAAATTACAAACCCAATATCATAAATTGATTTTCAATGAGTAAAATATTAAAAAATGCACGCAGAAGCTAATTAAAAACTGTACTTCCAAATGATTATTCGTAACCCATTAAATTATTCATACATTTACATAATATTCCTCTGTGATGTTAATGCCCACGTGCTCCTGAAACCGATATTAATTGCCAACGTATAAAGCAAATTGGATATAAACATATCTTTGTGTAATTTTATTTTAGTTTTCATCAGTAGAAGTGAATCTCCAGGATTGAGTGTTCTAAAAGGAAATAAATATGCTAGGCTAACTTAAATAGAATATACAGTACCCAAGTAAGGTGTTGGTCAGCCAAATAAATACGCGACTAGGAACTAAGTTCATCACAGGTGTAATACGCCATTAGATCTTCCCCTTAGTTGGGTGACCAGTATAGCTCGTTGCTACAATATTTAAGATTACCCTACTGATGGGTGCTATTTGTACGGTTTGATGGGCACCACCTATATTTACATCTATAGCAGATGATCTAATCACGTACCCTCGGCTTCACTGGTGTAGAACACTTGTATGTTATCTAGAGGTGTGAGGTGATATTTAAGTTGACAAAACTGTTGCTTGTTTATAAAATGAATTAAGACAATATCTCTTTCTTAAAATTCTCATTTATTGGCTCCGTTGCAAACGAAACATAAATTTACACTCCTTTGAGAATTGGCTTATAGGTTTGATTTTATATAATGACATATGACATAATTATTATCACTAACCAGAACAGAGGACTTTGTTGTTCCCCTCGTCGTAAAAACCCAAATTTTCATCATTCTTCTAGTGAGCAGGAGGGAGTCAATGTTTACAATCTTGGTCACTCACCCTAAAACTATTTCTTGAGCTATTGTAGTACGGTAAATTTTTAATTAACCCTCACTTGTAGCAGACTAATTTGTGCAGCGCTTTCCTGGTAGCTTGGTCGATTGATACATGGCAAGTGAGATGTTATAAGTTGATCTAATATACAAGTTCTCGTTGTTACAAATATTACCGATTGGTAATTTCACTGAGGTGCTTGCGACACAGACTGTCGTAGATTTTCACATTGTAGACTTCAAAATCGATGAATTTGAAGACGCTGACGAAGTATTGTAGCACACGAAGTACTCGAAGTAGCTTTTGAACAAGTCAAGAAGACGTGTGTGATCAAAACACCTCTCAGTCTATAATACTTATTATATACGGTCAGAATAAGCTCGCGTGTCCCAGCTAAGATTCATAGGCAACCGTACGTGCGCAACTGAAATCCAATCAGGTGTAAGCAGCATCTCCTTTGCACCGTCCGTAGACGAACGATGTTTAAATAAATAGTGCCAAATCTCGAACATTTCCAAAACTGGGTTCGTAATTGCGTGGCAGATTTTAGCGCTCAATACAGAGCTGCCTCGTAATTTGGCTTCATTTTAAAATAACTCATGAGGAAATATTTAAGCTTTCCGTCTTTCTGTCGCATTCCTACCCTCTGTTCTGAATTATACTGTATATTATACAAAGAAATGGAATAAAATACCTATTCTCGTCCAACTATAAATACTTATTATTCAACCCTGATGGTAAATGGAATGGGATGCAATTATATGGCCCATACGATTGATAATATTAAATCTGAATGACGCAAAATTGCGTATAAAGAAGAAATAATCTTACTTGATGATAATAATAATTACAATAATAATATAAACCAACTGCCGTAATTATGATGAGAGCCTTTGTAACGGACGTAAAATCCGTAACACAGGGTCTAATGAATAGGGCTCGGATATTTAGGTGCTAAAAATCGTGAAAATATTTATTTTTAGCCTATTTTCAATTTTGAAAAAATAGGCTTATGAGATCACCTTTTGTCCGTGTGTGTGCGTGTGTGTGTGTGTGTGTGTGTGTGATTCGTGTGTGTGTCCCCCCCTAATAAAATCTAAACGGCTGGAGCGATTTCAATGAAACTCGGAAAGTTCATAGCACTATTCCCGGCGACCTCGACCGTGCCCTTCAAATTTTGTTACGACTCACCAATCCAACATGGCGGCCGTGCGAAATATTTCACCAGCATTCAATGTCACCGAAACTATTACCGATATTACCCTGACATTTTCTATGGTGATAGAGGGAACTACTATAAGTTCACTTATGTGACTTTTGAAAATCTGGTAACTACAAAACCAACATGGCGGCCAAGCGAATTTGCGACTTTTAAATAGACGTTTCTCGCGATTTGACCAACCAAACGCAATGAAACTTGGAACAGTATATGTTTATATACATTGTAATGCACCGACATCTAACTTCGTTCAATTGTTTACATAATCACAAGATGGCGGATGTGCGAAATATTTCACCGGCATTCTATATCTCTGAAACTATTAGCGGTAAGACCCTGAAATTTTGTACGGAGATAAAGGGCACTACTGGAAGTCCATCTATAAGACTTTCAAAAACCGGTTAACTACAAAACGAACATGGCGGCCAAGCGAATTTGAAAATTTTAAATAGACCTTTCTCGCGATTTAATGTTCCAAGCGCACTGAAACCTGGCACAGGAAATATTTATACACATTGTAATCCACTGGTATCTAATTTAGTTCAATTGTTTACATAACCTCAAGATGGCGGCAGTGCGAATTTTAAAATTAAGATTTTATTTATTGTGATGTAGTCATGCGATCGAAGTGAAAGTTTGAATAATGAACCTACGCAATAATTTTCCTTTAATGGTACATGACTCTATGGCCTATACATTTAACAATCCAACATGGCGACCATCCGAAATATTTAGACGATACTGAATTTCTACGAATCTATTTTAGCAATCAAACTGCATTTTTAATATTCATAGGGGCTATGAACTTAAGTTCACCTATAGGACTTTAAATAACCTGGTGATCACAAATCCAACATGGCGGTGACGCGAATTATAAATATTCACATGGACGTTTCTCGCAATTGAACCATCCGCGTGCAGTGAAACTTGGTACAGTAAATCCTTATACGAATGTTAATCCCCTGGCATCTAATTTATTTCAATTGTTTCCATAACCTCAAGATGGCAGCTGTGAAAAATTTTAAAATCTCCTTGTTTTTTCTTGTGTCCTAATTATGCGATTGAAGTTTGAATACTACACGTTCACAATAATCTGCATGTAACAGTACATAACTCTAGGACCTACATATATAAAATCCAACATGGCAACCGTCCGAAATATTTAGTCGGTTCTCAATATCTACGAATCTATTACAGCAATCAAACTGAAATTGTGTATGTTGATAGTGGCAATTAACATAAGTAGGATATATGAAAATAGGCTGTATAGTTCTTCACGGAACTACTTGTTAAGTATTAAAATACCTCAAATATGTGACAAAAAATGTAAAAATATTAATTATAATTTAGTTTATTAATGTGAATACGGTGAGCCTCCGTGGCTTAGGCGGCAGCATGCCGGCCTCTCACCGCTGAGTCCGTGGTTCAAATCCAGGTCACTCCATGTGAGATCTGTGCTGGACAGAACGGAGGCAGACAGGTTTTTCTCCGGGTACTCCGGTTTTCCCTGTCAAAATTTCATTCCAGCAACACTCTCCACTATCATTTCATTTCATCTGTCATTCATTTCATCATTGCCCCAGAGGAGTGCGTCAGGCCTCGGCAGCCGGCACAGTTCATATCCTCGCCGCTAGATAAGGGCTTCATTCATTCCATTCCTGACCCGGTCGGAGACTGGAAGCAGGCTGTGGATTTTCATTTCAATGTGAATACGAACAATATGCAGTAGGCCTACTCTCGAATGCAATTTATGATATGTCTCACTGACTGGTGAAGCGTTACAATACAAAACGAGATACATCTTCATCACAAATAACCGACGATTATTGCGAAACATTTCTTCTGAAGGCGCAAAACTGTGGCAATATGTTTCTTGCCCTTGGGGTGTTATGAAACTTGAGATCGCTGTTCAACCATGATTGCTTTCCCACATGGTTGGCTGAACAGAACGCCCCCATCAGAAGTAAATGCATTTTTAAATTCTTCCACAGACGATAACTTGTAGTTGTTTTTACTTTAGGCATCGTAGAACTGCCTTACACTTCACAGTGCCAGAAATGAACTGCATGTGAGTGACACTGGTCCCAGGTAGCTGGGAGAGGGGAGGTCTGGCACGTGGTACAATATGGCTATGGACAAGGAAATTCCCGGCTTCCACAGTGAGTGGCACGGGACGACAAGTTTAGAATAACACAGTTGCAATCTGACATACGCTCTTCATGAAGATTAGATAGCTCACAGGTTCTTCCCTGTTTAAGTAACACAGAACAAAATGCAATAAATTGAAAGATCTAGCATACTGATTTAAAAAAATGTTAATATTATGTCTTTATATGCGCTGATAAGTGAAAAGCAGGAATTTATGTATTTATAGAAAAATGCTTAAAATATGTATTTACAAAAAATATATATTTATTTACCTAAAAATCTGAGCCCTACTAATGAGAGATCAAATAATAATTAAACGTTAGAGACGAGTGAAACCAAGCAAAAAATATTTGGAGAAGACAGCCTTAGCCGTTTAAGGTAGCATGCCAGTATTTACGAAGAGTTGAATGTGGGAAAGTCATTTACAGGACGGACGTCAAGATAGTTGAGTTCGAATGCGGCACATGCTTTTTAACGCGTTGAACTACATTGTTCATTTATTTTATTTTATTCCAGTTGGACTTAAATTATGAACATAGGAGAGATACTCGAGTATTGATAGTTATATTTACAGAATTAATAATTCAACACCCCACTTGTTGAAGTGGTATCGGTGACAGAGAATTGGCAAATATTGTGCGAAAATTACGAATTATTATTTACAAAGATAGTAAATTCTAATAAAGTGATAATTTCTGCTCTGAAATCAAATGATTTACTATTGTAAACCAAGGTATTGTAGACAGAATACTCCACAGCCTGTAAAAGGGAGAGCAATGTAATGTGACATTCAGGCTTCCATCGCCTGGAATGCTAGATTAATATTGTTGAGAAGACGGGGAAGAGGATGGGGCTGGTCTGTAGTCAGGGCCCAAGGAAAGAGTGACGAAGAGCTTTTACATTCAGATTCCACATCTGTTTCACAGTAAAGCCATTGATTACACTTATTCAATCATTTGCTCCACATGCGTCAACACTTGCCGCAGGGCCACGTACCGTGCCAAATGAAATTCTGTTGACCTACTTGTACAAAATGACTGCTACCTGCAGAATACAAATTGTGCACGTTTTGATTGTTGAATAATGGAAAAAAGGTGCTTCAATCACAATTGTTTTAATCCACTTAGTGGAGTAGTGGCTAGCATTCTTGGCTGTCACCCCTGAGGTTCGGGTTCTATTCCCGGCTCTGTCAAGAAATTTAATTCTATTCTGAGTGCTGGAGTGAAGTACATTCAGCCTCGTGGGGTAAAACTGAGGAGAAGGGTTTCAGCCTTAGCTATCTTAGAAGAGGCGTTTTGTGGTTTCCCCACTTTTATTCCAGGCAAATACCAGAATGGTTCCCAACGTAAACCCACGGTCCCTCCTTCTCCATCCGGGACTCCGTTACAAATACTAACACCCCTGCTGCCATCACAATGACACAAGTCATTCAAACAGATTTCACACACACCCAAATGCACGGAGCTACAGGACTACTGTGTCGTTAAATCAATAACCCGTTGTGGTCTCACAATGTGACAAAAGGTAGGCAGTAGGGAATCCTGAAGTGAGATTTAAAAGAATTACTGTTGTTAATATTTGTTTTAGGAGCCTAGGAGACCTTGATCATCAGCCCCGTGTACTTGGAATTGCGTTCAACTTGTTTGATAACCTGTGTTCCTGTGGTGACTGTAGTAGTATATATAACTGTAGTTATTAAGATCTAAAGGTCGTCTGAGAAGCGGTCGCTTAGAAGACGAAGGCTCTCAATGGACCGTTGAGAAAAGGAGGATTGTGGAAAATATCCGCCTCATTGCGTTGCGGCTAGCATTCGAGGCCAGAGTAGTATTCCTGGCTCTGCCAAGATATGTAATTCTGGTCTAAGAGCTGGAACGGGGTACATTCAGCCTCGTAAAATAAAACTGAGAAGAGTCGAGTTCGATTCCTATCACAGCCATCCTGGAAGTTGTTTATCGTGGTTTCCCCACTTCTACTCCAGGAAAATGCGGGGAGGGTACCGTTCCAGCCCTCAGACCAGAATTAAATCAGTACCAAACGTATATCCCCGCACTTCTTTCTCAGCAAAAAGAACTTGTTTGGATTTCTGATTGATGAATGCCAGAAAAGTAGAGTTTAGTGGTTTCGATTCTACGTAAAATAAAGCTCTGAGGCTATACTGTTACGTAAACTATACTACAGGATATTCCTGTAAGATTAAAGGTTATCTGAAACTGAAAGATTTATATCTCTCCAGTTTTCAATACCATTTCAGAAGTTTAACTTAAAAATTCACGATTATTCACGAACCAATCACAACTTTAAGGGTATTTATTTATGTCAAATGATCACTCTTGGTCTAACTTAGATATTTTCCATTCCTATTATCAGAAGTTGAATATAACAGCTCGTTAATATTTCAATACATTTGTTAGAAATCTTCAACCATATAAAGTTTACACCATTATTTAACATATTTCTATAAAACATTAACATTCATAGACTCAACGAAGCACACAGAAATATAATGTGTGCTCTACCACACATTCGCTGTAAGTAAGAGAGAATAAAACATGGACATTCTCTCTCAATTATTGATTATCGAATGTTTTACATGCGAGAATGTAAAAATTTGGCCAGCATACGAACTATGAAAAAAAAAATCAGTCATTCCATTCATCACTGCTATGGTTATACATTGATCAGAGTTGCGTGATACGTGGTAGTATTGAAGCTAAAATATACTGCAGAAAATTGGAATTTTATCAGAGACGAAAGCTTGCTGTTAAAGTGTAAATTGCTGAATTTCCCTTTTAGTTATTTCACAATAAAAATTTTCCCTCTATAGGTTTGTGGATTTTGCTACGAAGAGAATTATTATCGGTACATACAGAAACTAAAAGCAAATGAAACCATACTGGCCCGTGGAAGCCCGTAGGGGAGCTGCGTGGACATATTCATAATTTTAGATTCCTTGCGTTGAAAATAGGGTGATATGATCAGAGCTGCACCATGGAGTTACTTTCAATACATGATGAGTGAGTTCTGCCCGGAGGGTGGTTTTAATGTAAAGTTTTAAAGCCATTCTTTCAGTGTTGCCTATACAAACTGTCAGTTGTAACTCTTCAGTCGGTCAACACGAATTTTCCCAAAGTCTAGGTGGGCTACAATGAATAAAATATAAGGTGCGTTCAAAAAGTAACGAGCCGGAGGCTGGAATGCACAAACCGGTGACCACATCGGCTAATCGTGGTGTGTGTAACGAGGTGTGGTTCCGACCAGAGCGTGGAAGGTCACAGCCCGTCGCTAGAGGGCACGCGTGCACGTCACGTGATGATACAAAGCGAGCAGCAGCTTGCATCAATCGTCCAACCAAGATCTAGACAGTGAGCCATTCGACATGCTTCCTGGTGTGGTTGAAGACTGTGGGGCACCCATTGGGCACACACTTTCCGCAAGTGCAGTCGTTCCTTCATGATGGTGTGCACACTTCCGACGCTCAATCCGACCACGGCGGCTATGGCGTTCACTGTCACTCGGCGGTCCTGGGTAATGAGTGCATCAACCAGCTGGACGTTGTCATCGGTAATGCACGGGGGTGCCCCAGACCGGGCATCGTCGGTTAACGTCACCCGTCCTTCCCTGAAGCGCTTGTGCCACGCCTCGACCCTTGCAAGGGACATGCAGTGTTCGCCGTACACTTGTGACCTTTCGCTGTCAGAAACCGAACAACACCTCTTTGCTCTTCGTTTAACGCCTCCATGTCACTGTTTGCAATGCGACTGGCAGCGTTGGACGATTGATGCATGCTACTGCTCGCTTTGTATCGTCACGTGACCTGTACGCGTGTCCTCTAGCGACGGGATGTGACCTTACACGCTCTGGTTGGAACCACACCTCGTTATACACGCCACGATTAGCCGATGTCGTCACTGGTTTGCGCATTCCAGCCTCCGGCTCGTTACTTTTTGAACGCACCTTATGTATGAATAATAATATATAACGCTCCTGGAAAAATGATATGTATTAGTTATGATCGCTATTATAATGGGACAATTATTTGCATAACGTGTTTCGACCTTCAAGTGGTCAACATCACATCTCGATAACTATTTTGAGGTTTAAATGTATGTACAAGTGTTATCTAACTACAATAAATACAGTGCGTTTAGTTGCCTGTTCATTACAATTCTCAGATGGTTTTCAGGAGATACAAAACGGTTAAAATTTGTCAAAATTGAAATTTTTACTATTTTTATTATATTTTATGAATCTCTGAAGTCTGCCCTTTGAAGTGATATGTAATACATTATTGTTTAACCATTAGAAACTGCCATAATGTTAATTTACACTTGCACTAATAATGAGATAATCATCATGTGTGGTAAGTTATAAGTGCAGTTGAACCAGTTCCATTTCTTTTAAATGTATGTGCCTTTTTTTAGACGACTATTTCTCAGAGAGCTGTGAAATTTTCACCATAAATTTGTATCATAGTGGTTAATATTTCAATGAAAAAGTTTCCTTCTTTAAAATAAAACTGTTTGGGATTTGGTTGCTTTTTAAGAAAAAGTAATTTTATTTTTTGACAGTTAATAAACAAGATGTTCAGGAAAGAACATAAAGCCTACTTTCTCCTAAATGTATGAGTATAGTTATAAATATTTGTCCTGATCTATGTTCTTCCTATTTGAAGTGCAGAATGGCACGCAACAGTATGACATACCGGATTTGAGCAGCGGGCGTTCAAACCACCGTTTATAATTTAGCCCAGCATTTTACAATGTCATCAACAAACACTCAAAGCAACGTAGGAATTCAGTATACTAACGCCGACTACTTACAACAATTGAAACTGAAACAAAACGTCGTTGGTCTAAACGCATCACTGGGAGAAACACATTTAACAAACCTACTGCACAGCTAACTTTTAATCGCACATATACTTGGGGGCGAGTGCGCTCTATCGTCAACAAGAGGAAAATTTTTCAATTGCATCGTATGCATGGGATCACTAACTGGGAATATCAAGGCCGGTATAAAGCGCAACTCGCATCTAGTAGACCGTAGTTAGCTACCGCGTAGTTCATCCGGTTGCTAGTAGATGTCACTCGTGCAGATCCGGTAGCGGACTTAGTTTTAATTAAATATATATTTTCCATTTCAAGATGCACAACATAACGCTCAATTTTATAACGTTTCAGTACTTATTAAACAATAAATATAAAATAAAATCAAACATCAAAAATACAACTCTGATAGGTTTTGAACCCCGGCCGACCGGGTGAAAGACCAAAGCTTGACCACAGAGCCAAATGTGTCCATCGAAATTTAACTTTAACAATCGATTCACTGTACATACAACGTCATAGCAAGTATAGAGTTGGACTAAACGATTTCTTCACTGGAGCATATATTCAATATAAATAATTTCCTACAAATTTTATATTATTTCTATCAGTAGGCTATATGGCAAGCAACATACTTAAATTAGCGAAATATAGATCAGAACGAGAGATCAGCTGACACTCAGCGCTAGGCCAAGGGGCCAAGCTCTCTGCGAACTCAGTAGACGTGGGTTTTACCCACATTGTCAGCCGTCCTTGAAATGGCTTTCCATTTTGAACTCTAGGAAAATGCAGGGACAGTACCTTCTGACAGGCCACGGCTGCTTCCTTCCACATCCTTTCCCAGTTTCATTCATCTTCAATCATTACATCACTCATTTAACGCCTATCATGAGGGTGGAGTGAGAAAGGGCCTCCAGCCGTAATAGTATCCTACGTAAAAACGTTGAACAAATTTCCCTATGCCCTCCGCGGAGAAGAACACTGTTTGCTGGTGAAGCCATTGTTACACGAACCCACTTGAAGTTTACCCTTCATAAACCTTTCCAATTGACCAAAGACTTGATAGTTTCAAGGGGGTGAGATCAGGGATGTTAGATTACTACTCACCACGCCATGAAGTGATGTAGAAAGACTTAGGCTTCTGACTACCTTGTGGTGCAGTAGCTAGCATTATTGCCTGTC
This sequence comes from Meconema thalassinum, assembly GCA_946902985.2. Lineage (NCBI taxonomy): Eukaryota > Metazoa > Arthropoda > Insecta > Orthoptera > Tettigoniidae > Meconema > Meconema thalassinum. Next base: position 264,345,363 of record OX336394.1, read on the forward strand.
ACTCCTGAGGTACAGGTACGATTACCAAAATATGTAATTCTTGTTTGAGGCTGGAAGGGTACACTCAACCTCATAAGGCAAAACTGAGAATCCCACCTCAATTATCCGGGGGAAGTGGTAGTCTGTGGTTTCCCCAATTCTACATCAGACAAATGCCGGGATGGTCCCTAACTTGTGGTCCCGACCGCCTTCTTTCCAATCCTCACCTCATGACAAAAACAAACATACTTATATGGAGCACCACCATAACACAGGTTACGATATAAGAGCGTTAAAATCCTTTAATATGCCTTCCTTCAGAGGGGAAGTAAAGCCGGCGGGCCCATGTCATAAATTTGTGGCACGTAAGAGAACCTATCACTGCAATTCGTGGTGTGTAGCAAAATTTTATCATTTCAAATGATCTTGTCGACTTCGTCGTTATGCTTGAGTCAAAAGTTATGCGGGACGGAGACGGTTGCGTTACGGAGACGGAAGTGACGTCATGCAGCCGCGCGGGAAGCCTAAGTTAATGGGTAAAGAACGGTGAGTGCGTGACGTCATGCAGCCACGCGGGAAGCCGAAGTTAATGGTTAATGGAGTCTGTTGAAAGAGTCCTGGGGTGTCGAGCGACTTGGGTCTTTGAGCGAAGCGAAAAGAATACAGGGTGACTCCTAAAGAGGTGTACAAGATTTCAGATTTCAATACAGGGTGACTCCTAAAGCGATAAACAAGACGCCAGATACGAATACAAGGTGACTCTTAAAGGGGTGAACAAGATGGCAGAGAAGAATACAGGGTGACTCCTAAAGAGGTGCACAAGATGTCAGACAAGAATACAAGGTGACTCCTAAAGAGGTGTACAAGATGTCACACCAGAAAACAGGATGACTTCTAAAGAGATATACAAGATGCCATATAAGAATACAAAGAAGTGTGCAGGATGTCAGAGCAAATTACAGGGTGACACTTAACGAGGTGTACAGTATGTTAGATTCAATTCCAATACAGGGTGACCCTTAAAGAGGTGCCTGCGCGGGAAGCCTAAGTTAATGGGTAATGGAGTCTTTTGGAAGAGTCCTGGGGCTTCGAGCGAAGCGAGAAGCCCTCCTGAGCCTTTCTAACATGTGTAGCAATTGTAGCATGCGTCATTTGAAATGATATAACGTCTAGTCTTTCAGACTGACTGTAATATTTTTAAGTTATATTCGGTCGGTTGGGAAACGCTCTATCACGTACCAACGTTCGCCGCTAGGTGTCAGTAACAGTAGCATCTGGTAGCTAAAGTCGGAACTACTTGAAATTGAACTTGTTGGGAGCCCTCGGGCGTTCAATTAAAATGCCCAGCTTATGGCCATTCGCTGTGCTTCATAATTATATCATACTAGCAGTAGTACCCGGCTTCGCCCGGTGGAATGATGATAATGTTTTAAGGTCTCCTTAGAAATATAATGGACTTAAAATCTAAGTCATTTGCCCCCAAAGACAATGAGGGAGTAATATCTAAGTCATTTGCCCTTTTGATAAGGATGATAATAAAAACTACTGTTGAATTGACACGTCAAACTTACAAACTACCGTAATAGAAATACATATTTCAAAATTCACAGGCGAGGAAGACTTATTGTGTGTGGTGATTAATGGTGTAATGGGCGTAAAATCTACTGTAGGTCATTTGCTCTTATGATGAGGATGATAAGGGAAACTACTACCGGTATTGAATTGACACTTCAACGTATAATGTACACAATGTACTGTAATAAAATAACTATATGGCGGCTTCGGTGGCGTATTTGGTAGCATGCTGAGCTTCTATGCCCAAGATAGCGGGTTCAAACCCGGCCGAAGCCGTCGGATATTTTAAGAGCGTTAAAAATCCGTCAGTATGCCTTTCTTCGGAGGGGAAGTACAGCCGGCGGTCCCATGTCAGATTTATGGCATGTTATTGAACCTTCCACTAATTACACCTGTGTGAAGCTAAATTGGATAGGTAAACAACGCTCATAGATGTCTACGTCCGTTGCCAAGAGCCGACTGCAGTGGCGTCTAGTAGCTAAGTTCCGAACTTGGCCTAGTAGTCGTTGACGGTGGCGCTTGGCGGCAAAAGTACGAACTATTTGAAGAATTCTAAGTTGCAGTTTGTACTTAAATTAAAAAACAGATAACACACACTAATACAGTCATCACAATTAACACCGGTTATCAGACAGATTCTACACACACCCAAAGTACACGGGGCTACATGACCGCGTTGTCGCAGCCCCTAAACTTAAGAACCAACCAACCAAAAATAAATATTTTAAAAATCACAGTCGAGAAAGACTTTATGCGGCGGTGATTATTGGTATGATGCGCGTAACATCTAGGTCATTTTCACTTATGATGATAATAATAAGGTAATGAAAAAATGACTACTAAACGAACATGGTGTTATTTTAAAACTGATATAGGTAATTCAGGTGTCTAGCTTCGATGTCTTCCAAAGTCTCAACCTTATTTTCTGGCTTAGGCCTGTACTGGATGCGTCTAGTGAAAGAGCGTACTGCTCGGCAAAGACAAAGAATATAGGTCCAAGCTGCACGAACCTGAGATGAACGCAGATGATGACGAAATATGATGACACACGTTCGGGGTTCCCCGTCCTATACAGATTGACCGGGAATCACTCACTGTTTCGCAACGGCCCTGTGCTGGCATCAGCATAGACAGCAGGAGATAACACGGCGGGCTCTGGAAAGTACTCTCAAGTCACCTCACGATGAATCAGCAAGCTATTCTCACAACTGACCCCCCAGGGTCTCACAACTTGTGGGACGTGGGTTGGCGACCACGGAACCCCAGCTGAGTCTGGCATCGCTTCTTCTTCCTGGTGCCGGGCTCATTTCAGTTCTCTTTCCTGTCGGCCTCCCTTGGTCAACTCTTGTTCTCTTCCGACCCAGACTGTATTAGGGTATCCGAGGGCTAGGAAGTCTTTCAATTTCCCGCCTTAATTGGCTTTGTCTCATCTTTCCTGATACCCTCATTCTTCGAGGGGTCTGCCTTCTTTTCCTTTTCATAATATCTCCTGTCTTCTGCTCAAGGCCCTCAAAGAGGCAGGGTGTGTGTAGACCCACCACTTCTGGTACACCCTCAAGGGCTCATGACTGGTGAGTTAGGAAGCTGGCAACCCCGAGGAATTCCTGAGCTACATGCAGGGAATGGAGTGGAATGTCAGAAATTTCAAGTGGACAGTGTTACGCATCGGGTTCCAAAGGGTAAGTATACACACTTTGTTTTCGATCGGTTTTTTTTTTTTTTTTTTTTTTTTTTTTTGTCGTGTGGCCTCATGAGAGGCCGAGTGCAGGTCTTTCTATTCGACGCCCGTGGGCGACCTGCGCGTCGGGATGAGAGATGGAATGGATGAAGATGAATGAAAGTGGGCAAGGATGTGGAAGGAATCGGCCGTGGCCTATCAGAAGGTACCGTCCCAGCATTTGCCTGGTGTTGAAAATGGGAAACCACGGAAAACCATTTCAAGGACAGCCGACGGTGGGGCTCGAACCCACGCGTCTACCGAGTCAGTAGAGAGCTTAGTCCCATGACCTAATGCTGCGCTTTAGCCAGCTGAGCCACTACTGTCGGTTTTCGATCGGTGAACGATGTAGATTTGTACCAAAGGGCCTTAATGCGGGAAATGGAGTGGTCTGACCGAAATTTCGAGTGGACAGTGTTACTCGTCGAGTTCCAAACGGTAATTATGTAAAATCTGGTTGAGATAGGTGAAACGGTGTAGTTTTGTGCCAAGGGCCAAAATGCAGGAAATGGAGTGGCCTGTCCAAATTTTAAAGTGGACAGTGTTACTCATCGGGTTCCAAAGGGTAAGTATACACATTTTGTTTTCGATCGGTGAACGATGTAGATTTGTGCCAAAGGGCCTAAATGCGTGGAATGGAGTGGTCTGTCCGAAATTTCGAGTGGACAGTGTTACTCATCGAGTTCCAAAGGGTAATTATGTAAAATCTGGTTGAGATCGGTGAAACGGTGTAGTTTTCTGCCAAAGGGCCAAAAAGCAGGGAATAGTGTGGTCTGTCCGAAATTTAAAGTGAACAGTGTTACTTGTCGGGTTCTACGGGAAAGTATATAAAATTGGGGTCAGATCGGTGAAACGGTGTAGATTTGTGCCAAACAGCCCAAATGCAAGGGATGGAGTGGCCTCGCCGTAATTTCAAGCAGACAGTGTTAGTCGCAGTGTTCCAAAGGGTAAATATACAAATTTTGGTTGAGATCGGTGAAACGGTGTAGATTTGGGACAAAGGGCCTAAATGCAGGGAATGGAGTGGTCTGTCCGCAATTTCAAGCAGACAGTGTTACTCGCTGGGTACCAAAGGGTAAGTTTACGAATATTGGTTCTGATCGGTGAAACGGTGTAGATTTGTGCCAAAGTGCCTAAATGCAGGGAATGGGGTGGTCTGTCCGAAATTTTAAGTGGACAGTGTTAGTCGCAGGGTTCCAAAGGGTAAGTATACAAAGTTTGGTTCAGATCGGTGAAACGGTGTAGATTTGTGCCAAAGGGCCTAAATGCATGGGATGGAGTAGCCTCTCCACAATTTCAAGCAGACAGTGTTAGTCGCAGTGTTCCAAAGGGTAAATATACAAATTTTGGTTGAGATCGGTGGAACGGTGTCGATTTGGGCCAAAGGGCCTAAATGCAGGGAATGGAGTGGTCTGTCCGCAATTTCAAGCAGACAGTGTTACTCGCAGGGTTCCAAAGGGTAAGTATACACATTTTGGTTCAGATCGGTGAAACGGTGTAGATTTGTGCAAAAAGGGCCTAAATGCAGGGAATGGCGTGGTCTGTCCGAAATTTCAAGCAGACAGTGTTAGTCGCAGTGTTCCATAGGGTAAATATACAAATTTTGGTTGAGATCGGTGAAACGGTATAGATTTGGGCCAAAGGGCCTAAATGCAGGGAATGGAGTGGTCTGTCCGCAATTTCAAGCAGACAGTGTTACTCGCAGGGCACCAAAGGGTAAGAATACGAATTTTGGTTCTGATCGGTGAAACTGTGTGGATTTGGACCAAAGGGCCTAAATGCAGGGAATGGGGTGGTCTGTCCGAAATTTTAAGTGGTCAGTGGTACTCGCAGGGTTCCAAAGGGTAAATATACAAATTTTGGTTGAGATCGGTGAAACGGTGTGGATTTGGACCAAAGGGCCTAAATGCAGGGAATGGGGTGGTCTGTCCGAAATTTCAAGTGGACAGTGTTACTCGCAGGGTTCCAAAGGTTAAATATACAACTTTTGGTTCAGATCGGTGAAACGGTGTAGATTTGTGCAAAAGGGCCTAAATGCAGGGCATGGGGTGGTCTGTCCGAAATTTAATGTTGACGGGGTTACCCGCAGGGTTCCAAAGGGTAAGTATACAAATTTTGGTTCAGATCGGTGAAACGGTGTAGATTTGTATACATAACAGACAGACAGACAGACAGACAGACAAACTTTGTGCTTTATATATATAGATTAGCAGTAGTACCCGGCTTCGCCCGGTGGAAAGATGATAATATTTCAGTCTCCTTAACACTCAACGTCATAAATTATATTTATTTATGTATTCATTTCTTACATCATCAAACCCAGTGACAATGTTTATAGTTAAGTCACTATGGGAAGGCTCTGTAAAATAATGATCATTCTCGTGATATTTGTCTTCAGTCCGAGTCGAGATATGTCGTTAGCGGTCCCAGAATCGTGACATCTCAGTCGTAGAAGACTTTATGTGGTGGTGATTAGAAATATAATGGACTTAAAATCTAGGTCATTTACCCCAAATGACGTTGAGGGCGTAACATCTAGATAATTTGCCCTACTGATCAGGATGATATTGAAAATTACTACATAACTGACATATGAAACTTAGAAAATAATAGAAAAAGTTATTTTTAGGACTCACATTTCGGGAAAGACTTGATTATTTTTTGCCAAAGAGCTCCCACTTAGATCGCTATCTGGTTAAAAGTTTCGTCTTGTTAAGGTTTAAACTGTACGATAAATATCTGAAGAAATTTCTCAAAGAGAAGCTTCCAGATTTCGCATTCGATATATCGTTAACGTTCCTGAGCATCCAGTTGTCTTTTCTTCTGACGCAAAACATCTTCTACATAGTGATGATGAACATAGAAGCGACTACAGGCACGTGTAACTTATCAACGAATGGGAATAATTGATACTTTAAATGAATGAGAGGTCATTTGCCCTTTTGATGAGGATCACAATGAAGACTACTACTACTACTACTACTACTGAACGGGTATATCAAACTTACAAACTAATGGAAATACGTATTTTTAAAATCACAGGCTAGGTAGGCTCTGGTGTTGCTTAGTAGTATAATGGAAATAACATCTAGGTCATTTGCCCCTTTGATGAGGATGATAATGAAGACGACTACTACTGAACGGGTATATCAAACTTACAAACTAATGGAAATACATATTTTTAAAATCACAGGCTAGGTAGACTCTGGTGTTGCTTAGTAGTATAATGGACGTAACATCTAGGTCATTTGGCCCTTTGATGAGGATGATAATGAAGACGACTACTACTGAACGGATATATCAAACTTACAAACTAATGGAAATACACATTTTAAAAATCACAGGCGATGAAGACTCTGGTGTTGCTTAGTAGTATAATGGGCGTAACATCTAGGTCATTTGCCCCTTTGATGAGGATGATAATGAAGACGACTACTACTGAACGGATATATCAAACTTACAAACTAATGGAATTACACATTTTAAAAATCACAGGCGATGAAGACCGTGGTGTTACTTAGTAGTATAATGGACGTAACATCTAGGTCATTTGCCCTTTTGATGAGGATGGTAATGAAAAATACTGTGAATTGACACGACAAACTTACAAACTACCGTGATAGAAAGAAATATTTCAAAATTCACAGGCGATGAAGACTTATTGTGTGTGGTGATTAGTGGTATAAAGGGTGTAACATCTAGGCCATTTGCCCTTATGATAATAATAAGGTAATGAAAAATGACTACTAAACGAACATGGTGTAATTTTAAATCTGATATAGGTAATTCAGATTACTACCTTCGATGTCTTCCAAAGTCTGAACGTTATATTCTGGCTTAGGCCTATACTCGATGCGTGTAGTGAAAGAGCTTATCGAGTACTGCTCGGGTCCAAGCTGCACGTAGCTGAGAATATCGCAGATGATGACGATATATGATGACAGACGTTCCGGGGGGTTCCCGGTCCTATTCACATGGACCGGTGAATCACTCATTCTTTCGTAACACTACAGCGGTTTGAGCAAAGACCCTGTATGAACATCAGCATAGTCAGCAATAACAGGTAACACGGCGGGGTCTGGACATTTTTCTCATGTTACCTCGCAATGAATGAGCAAGCTATTCTCACCCCTGCCCCCTCTTCCCCCCTCCACCCACCAGGGTCACAACTTGTGGGACGTGGGTTTGCGACCACGGAACCCCAGCTGAGTCCGGCATTGCTTCTACTTACTGGTGCCGGGCACCTTTCAGTTCTCTTTCCTGTCAGCCTCCCTTGGTCAAACTCTTGTTCTCTTCCGACCCCGATGGTATCAGGTTATCCGAGGCCTAGCGACTCTTTCACTTTCTCGCCTTAATTGGCCCTTGTCTAATCATTCCTGATAGCCTCATTCTTTTCTTAATATCTCATATCTTCTGCTCAAGACCCTCAAGGAGGCAGGGTGTGTGTAGCCCTGGTGCACCCTGGATAGTGCTACATCCTCAAGGGCTCATGGCTGGTGAGTTCAGGAGCTGGCAACCCTGAAGGTTTCCTGAGCGGGTCCGGTTTTACCCCTTTTTTCCATTGCCTTTGGGACGGACCCTGTCCACTTTCCGGGAATGGAGTGGTCTGTCCGCAATTTCAAGCAGACAGTGTTACTCGCAGGGTACCAAAGGGTAAGTATACAAATTTTGGTTCTGATCGGTGAAACGGTGTAGATTTGGACCAAAGGGCCTAAATGCAGAGATTGGGTAGGACTGTCCGAAATTTCAAGTGGACAGGGTTACCCGCAGGGTTGCAAAGGGTAAGTATACACATTTTGGTTCTGATCGGTAAAACGGTGTAGATTTGGACCAAAGGGCCTAAATGCAGAGATTGGGTTGGTCTGTCCGAAATTTCAAGTGGACAGGGTTACCCGCAGGGTTGCAAAGGGTAAGTATACAAATTTTGGTTCGGATCGGTGAAACGGTGTAGAAGTTTGCCAAAGGGCCTAAATGCAGGAAATGGGGTGGTCTGTCCGAAATTTTAAGTGGACAGTGTTATTCACAGGGTTACATAGGGTAAGTATACAAATTTTGGTTGAGATCGGTGAAACGGTGTAGATTTGGGACAAAGGGCCTAAATGCAGGGAATGGGGTGGTCTGTCGGAAATTTCAAGTGGACAGGGTTACCCGCAGGGATCCGAAGGGTAAGTATACAAATTTTGGTTCAGATCGGTGAAACTGTGTGGATTTGTATACATAACAGACAGACAGACAGACAGACAGACAGACAAACATTGAGCTTTATATATATAGATAGGCTATCATCATAATATAAATTCTACACTTACACAAATCCAAGTACACGGGGATAAATGACCACGATCTTCAGGCTTCTCACATAAAACAACAAATGAAAATATATTCTACAACAATAAATAACTGGCACATGTGCGATATTCCACACGTGTAGAACCAGGAAGGTCAGAGGTGTCTGGGGTTAGTTTAATTTCATATGTCGGGGCGCGCCACATGTCAGGAATGAAGCTAGCCACTTGTCAAGGGCCGAGCAAGCTGCATGCTCTCTTGTTATCGGGCATGTTGCGTGCCCAAGTCTCGGCCAAATGACTCTAACTATAGAAAACCATGCAACACACAGAATCGAGATTGAATTACTCAGATTAGATAGCGCGCGCGTTCTGCTTCTTTTCACCGTATTACAACGAGAAATACGCCCTATTTAATAAACTGAATACAAGAGGAACTGGATTAGTAGAAGAGCATTCCAGGAGAAATCGCCTGTCAAATATCACAGTTCCTAAAGAAGAAACGATTTACAATCTCACAACAGATCATTACTTCGGGAATTGCGTGCGTAAATTCAAGCAATCAACGTACAAATCTACTTCCCACTCGACTAAGGGAATTTCGCTGTTAATTTCCCTCCATCGTAAAACGATGAAGTTTCAGAGAAGCAAAAGTATGAAAGGATTTGTGTTAAAATATTGAAATATTAGGTGCCATTCTTTCAGTGTAGCCAAAGAAATTTAATATTATTAGCTTTTCGTTCGGTAAACATGAGTGTGCCCAAATAAAAATGAGCTAGGGATTACAATTAACTTCCCAGCGTCTGAAATAAAATACATTAATTATTTGATGCACTTTTATTAGCTCTGATTAATTTTGTTAACTTCTCTAATAAATGGGGGTAACATTTGATAATTATTTACACACTTAATTAAACATGACATACATAAAGAAGAAGCGGGAGGGGGGGGGGGGTGAATTGGATAAGAATTTTTTGGTCACTAATAAAACCCTTCTCACATAAATGTGGGGATGGAGGAAGGAGTGGAGGGCTAAATTTAGCCTCCCAACTATTTGAGAAATGTTTTATTGATTCATCTAATTTATTTCAGGCACTAAAAAATTAATTGTAAATTCCCACCCAATTCGATTTGTTCCCTCTCGTCTTGACTGATTGAAAATCTTCAAGTAGGCCTAATGGTAAATTACAAAAAAAAAACAAGCATTTTTCTTTTTATAATTTCTCTATTATTCTGTATCTTCTAACGTTGTACTGATGCAGACTGTACCTACATTAACAGTTTCTAAAACAAGAAATAAGGGTTCAAAATTATTGAGATTGATTCAACGCGGAGTTGACAATCTAATAGAATACGATTTCACGCTTCTATAAAAGATTTTACAGTACATTGGATAGTATTCGAACTGCGGTGCATTAAATTACTTCTTTGGCCTTAACCAATGAATGAAGCCCATTCATATTGTTATGGTGAATCTAAAATACCATTGATAATATGAGACACTTTATTTTTTCAAAATGAAACCAAAGTTTTAGTGTTACAGAACCAGAATACAGAATCATGTATAGCTATGTTTTATACGTCTGATCGTATTGTAAGTATCGCGCGCTTCAACGAATGAGAAATTAGTGCGCTTGTACTTGTCCCCATGGTAACTAAGTGTCGGAAACTTTTCTACGCTTAACTGCCCACGCAAAAATGTCTACGCTAATTCCAGATAGACAGCCCTCCCAGCCCAAAAATTTGACTTTCTTGCATTTGCGAGTTTCAGACCCCTCAGCTTTTTTAAAATCGTTTAAATAATTTGTACTTAATAGTAATAATAAGAATAGTAATAATGTTATTGGTTTTAACAACTGCGTTCTTTAGAGACACCGGGCTGCCGGAATTTTGCCCCGAAGGGGATCTTTAACGTTCCAGTAAATCTACTGACACGGCTCCCTCGTATTTGTGCACATTCAAAGGCCAACTGGCTGCGCCAGGATTCAATCTTGCAACCTTGAAAAGAGCAGGCGAAAACGTTACCGCTGAGCTTGTAACGTAGTTGTAGAGAAGAATGGCACGTCAGTGATTAAATTTCTGAAATTTCATTTTGTTCCCTCTCGGCACATTTACGTTCTCGATAATTCTTGCACATTATTAGCGTTCGTTATCATTCAAAGCAATACGTAACTAAGACACGTATAATAAAGCTCGGGTTCTTATTGCAATTTATATGTAGAAGACCCTACTAACATAGTTTGCATAATGATTAGGCTAAACACTCTCGAGGTCTCATAGCAATGTGCTACTGACCTAGAATGCCATGGTAATTTGTCCTTGCTCTATTCAAGATAATACTCCTAGTCCAATAACATATCCATTCTAATAAAAAATCACATTGGAATTTTCGGAAGAAGGGATTACATCCAATATATTAGCTTATTTTCATCTATGAAAAAAAAAAAGACTTATGAGATCACCTTTTGTCCGTGTGTGTGTGTGCATATGTGTGTGTGTGTATGCGCGTGTTGTGCATGTGCGTGTGTGTGTCCCCCTAATAAAATCCAAACGGCTGAAGCGTGTTCAATGACACACGAAAATTCTATATTACTATTTTGTCCAACTTTGACTGTGCCTTTCAAATTTTATTACGCCTCACAAATCCAACATGGTGGCTGTGCGAAATATTTCACCGGCATTCTATATCTCGGAAACTACTACGGATATCACCCTGATAAAGGGCACCACTAGAAGTTAACCTATGTGACTTTCAACAAGTAACTTAGTACCATGAAGAACTATACAGCCTATTTACATATATCCTGCTTATGTTAATTGCCTCTATCAACATACAAAATTTCAGTTTGATTGCTGTAATAGATTCGCAGATATTGAGAACCGACTAAATAATTCGGATGGTTGCCATGTTGGATTTTTATATATGTAGGTCTTAGAGTTATGTATTGTTACATGAAGATTATTGTGTACGTGTAGTATTCAAACTTCAATCGTATAATTAGGACACAAGAAGTAAAAACGAGATTTTAAAATTTCGCACAGCTGCCATCTTGTGGTTATGGAAACAATTGAAAAACATTAGATGCCAGTGGATTATCATTCGTATAAGGATTTACTGTACCAAGTGTCACTGCCCTCGGATGGTTAAATTGCGAGAAACGACCATGTGAATAATTATACATCGCGTCGCGGCCATGATGGATTTGTGATCACCAGGTTATTGAAAGTCCTATAGGTGAGCTTATGCTCATAGCCCCTATGAACATTAAAAAATGCAGTTTGATTTCTGTAATAGATTCGTCGATATTGAGATCCATTAAAATATTTCGGATGGTTGCCATGTTGGATTGTTATATGTATAGACCATAGAGTCATGTACCATTAAATGAAAATTATTGCGTTGGTTCATTATTCAAACTTTCACTTCGATCGCATGATTACGACACAAGAAATAAACACTTAATTTTAAAATTCGCACAGCTGCCATCTTGAGGTTATGTAAACAATTGAACTAAATTAGATACCGGTGCATTAAAATGTGTATAATCATTTCCTGTAGGCCTACCAAGTTTCATTGCGATTAGATCATTAAATCTCGAGAAAGGACTATTTAAAATTTTCAACTTCGCTTGGCCGCCATATTCGTTTTGTAGTTAACCGGTTTTTGAAAGTCTTACCGATGAACTTCCAGTAGTGCCCTTTATCTCCGTACAAAATTTCAGGGTGATACCGCTAATAGTTTCAGAGATATAGAATGCCGGTGAAATATTTCGCACAGCCGCCATCTTGAGGTTATGAAAACAATCGAACGAAGTTAGATGTCGGTGCATTACAATGTGTATAAACATATACTGTACCAAGTTTTATTGCGTTTGGTTGGTTAAATCGTGAGAAACGTCTATTTAAAAGTCGCAAATTCGCTTGGCTGCCATGTTGGTTTTGTAGTTACCAGGTTTTCAAGAGTCACATAGGTGAACTTCTAGTAGTTCCCTTTATCACCGTAGAATATCCCAGGGTGATATCCGTAATAGTTTTGGAGATATTGAATGCTGGTGAAATATTTCGCACAGCCGCCATGTTGGATTGATAAGACGTAACAAAATTTGAAGGACACGGTCGGGGCGTCCAGAATGGTGCTATTAACTTACCGAGTTTCATTGAAATCGCTCCAGCCGTTTAGATGTTATTAGGGGGAACACACACCATCACACACACCATCACACACGCGCACACAGACAGACACACGGACATAAGGTGATCTCATAAGCCTATTTTTTTTCATAAATGAAAATAGGCTAAAAACATGTTCTGTACAATACGAACATGGCGCCCAAGCAAAGTTGAAACATTTAAATAGACTTTCCTCGCTATTTAACCATCCGAGGGCAGTGAAACTTGGTACAGCAAATTTTATACACATTGTAATGCACTGGCATATAATTTAGTTCAATTTTATACATAACCTTAAGATGGCGGCTGTGCAAAATTTTAGAATAAAGTTTTTATTTCTTGTGTCCTAATCATGCGATCGAAGTCAATGAGTAATAAACCTACGCAATAATCGTCATCTAAAGGTGTATAACTCTATGGCCTATACATAAAATAATCCACCATGGTGACCAACTGATATATTTAGACGGATCACAATATCTTCTAATCTATGACAGAAGTCAAACTGAAATTTTGTACGTTTATAAAGGCTTTTGTCATAAGTTCACCTATGGGGCTCTCAATAACCTGTTGAGCACAAATCCTACATGGCTGCGACGTAAAATTTAAAACTTTAAATGGACGTTTCTCGCGATTAAATCATCCGAGCGCAGTGAAATTTGGTACGGTAAATGCTTATACCAATTTTAATCCACCGACATCTAATTTTCTTCAATTGTTTTCATAACCAGAATATGGCGGCTGTGAGAAATTTTAATATCTCATTTTCATGTCTTGTGTCCTAATCAAGCGATTGAAGTTTGAATAATACACCTACGCAATAATCTTCATTTAATAGTACATAACTCTATGACCTACATATATAAAAATCCAAAATGGCGACCATCCGAAATAATTATACGGTTCTCAATATCTACGAATCTATTGCAGCAATGAAACTGAAATTTTGTATGTTGATAGAGGCAATAAACATAAGTAGGATATGTGAAAATAGGCTGTATAGTTCTTCACGCAACTACTTGTTGTATTTTGTAATTCCAAATCCTATGGGTGTGTTATCATATAAAAGGTTGAAGTTGATAATTTATATATGGTATTATATTCTTACAGTGCATGTAGATTCTGGGACAACTGTAATATTTCAAACATTCATGCGAAGAAATACGTCGTTTTCGGCCAGTCCAAGGTAAGTGAATTATTAATACATTAAATGCAGAATAACTGTTCTGTGTCACCGTCAAAATTAGAACAAGAGGTGGCCTATTAAGCGCACACCGGAATAAATATATATTTTATTAAAAAAACTAACAATCTGGTTTTCATGAAACGAACGTAGATTTGTTCAGAAATGTGTGCGTAATCAGGATGAACAATTTAAAAAAAACACCTATTTGACACCTCTAGGCCACGAGGTCCCCTTAATATTCCTACACTTCTTCACTGCACGTTGTCAATCTTCTTGCTAAGCTATATTGTAGAACACCAGACACATTTGCGCTCGCGTAAAAATGCATTAATACTTCCGTTGAAGGAACATTTGAATAAAAATTCAGTCGGGAATACATAAACTCTTCCATGCGATAAGCTTGAATTCAGTTTCACCAGCTGTGTTTAGTGGCCTTTAATCAAGGCTGCAATGCAAGGAAACCAGCCGACCGAATATTTCATATCGTTCATGATTGTTTACAAACGCGTGAAGAAATGAAGCATTCTGTGATTGGAAGAACATGGCATTCAATGAGGCTATAACATCTTGATTGGCCAGCAATAGCCTCAGATTTGAATCCTGATGAGGTTTACGATAAATGCTTGATAAAGGGGTGTATTGGTTTAGTGAAAGTGATGGACTTTCGTTTGATCTGAAATACTTCTACTTAATAACAGAAAGCAGAACTAAGTAACCACAACACTAGAAGTATAAAGTCTCTCAGGAAGTGAGAGAAAGCCAGACCAAGAAGGCCAAACAAGAAGGAGAGCTAGAGAGAGTCGAGTGTCCCTTTCATTTGGACTGGTATAGGAGATAACAGAGGCATCCCTAGCGATTACTAGTTCCCAAACTGGTGTGCCACGAGGCCTTAAGGGCTACCAAAGTTGGTGTAGCCTACTATGAGAGGATGGATTACTGGCATCATGTCCTTGTAGTTGTATTATACTGTACACGCAGGAAATATCGTGGTTTAGCCGATAGCAAAACTTAAGCATGTATTAACCACTGAAATATTTTTACACTTGGTCGCAAAATATTAGTTGTTGCTTTTGTTGTTTGGGGCTAATTAAATGAAGGGGATTCGGACGTCTTGGTCACCAGCCCCGTGTAGTTAGGTGTGTCAGATAACCTGTGTTTATGAGATGACTGTAGTAGCGTGTGCAACTGTGGTAGGTGCCCCGGGACTTGTGTAAGGAAATATCCCAGCATTTGTTTGGATGGAATTTGGAACAAAACGGAAGAAAAAAACGCTCAGGATAGCCACTGTCAGCACCGGGATTCAAACCTGTAATGTCCATACTTGCTACAGCTGCCCTCGTAGGCGTGGCGCAAGATTTAACGAGCACGGTTACGCCGCTTGGGGTCATCGAAAAAGGAAAGGGTTCACTATGGTGGAGAAATGTGAGACACCCTAATACAGTCGGAGAAGTATTGTTGACAGAGAGGGTTTCTGTAGGAAATACGTACCGTACGTTAGTTGCACAGAAATAAAATCAATTCTCAAATTATTATTATTATTATTATTATTATTATTATTATTATTGATTTGGTGACCACCCCGTGCTGTAGCGGTTAGCCTTCTTGGCTATCACCCCGGAGGTGCTGGTTCAATTCCCGGCTCTGCCAATAAATTTTAATTCACGTATAAGGGCTGGAACGGGGTAAACTCACTCTTGTGAGGCAAAACTGAGAAGGGGAGGGTTCGATTCCTACCTCAGCCATCCTGGAAGTGGGTTTTCCGTAGTTTCGCACTTCACCTTAGGCATATGCCGGAATGGTTCCTAACTTAACCCCCAGAGGACCACGACTAATGGGACGTGGATTGGCGACCACGGATATTGCATTGCTTCTATTTACTTGTGCCGGGCTCCTCTCTTTCAATTTCCTGTCAACCTTCTTTGGTCAACACTTGCTTCCTTCCAACCCCGACGGCATTAGGGTATCCGAGGCATACGGAGTCTTTCATTTTCCCGCCTTAGTTGGCCCTTGTCTCATCTTTCCTGATACCCTCATTCTTTGAGGGGCCAGATATTTTCATTTCTTTTCATGGTTTTTCCTGCCTGCTCAAGACCGTAACTTTCTTTCTTCGTCTTCTCCCAATGAATTGGGGTCGCTTGAGCCAACCAGGCTCATTTTGGTTTTGGCCGGGTATTTAAGGCCGGAGCCTGCACAAGACCCTAAAGAAGGCAATGTGTGTGTAGCTCCAACACTCATGCTGCACCCTCGATAGTGCTACACCCTCAAGTCTTCACGGCTGGTAAGTTCAGGATTTCGTGACCCTGAAGATTCCTGAGCTGGGTCCGGTTTTACCCCTTTATCCAGTGCCAATGAAGTGGACCCTCTCGTATTTTCCTTTCCTCTCTGCCTTTCGTGGCTCTCTTCCTTGCAAGTCCGTAAATTCTTATTCTTTGAGAGTTGAGGGCATTTCTTTTCTTCCTTTGCTTTAATAGCAGTATTCTACATTTTTTGGCATGTACTGTAAGTCTGTAGTTAGCAGTTGCTAGCCCTAGTTTCCATTTCATTGTTAATCTTCCCTATTACCCAAACCATTGGGCGTGAGTAACCTAGATGTTAGGTCCCTTAAAATAACAATCATCATAATCATCATCCTAATCCATTGCCTTTGTTTGAAGTGGTGGCCGGCCGACTTACAGCGAAACCGCTCCACGGCCAACAGCGTGCTGCTTGCCGGCTGAGTAGAATATTCACAGTCCTAAAATTCAAGTAAACTCACTGTTCGGCATTATAACGGCCCTATAATACGAAGGTTGGTGGGATGGTTGGTTGGATCCTCAGTTTAGGGGCTGTGGCAACGCGGTCATGTAGCCCCGTGTACTTTGGGTGTGTGTAGAATATGTCACATAACCAGTGTTTATTGTGATGGCTGTATTAGTGTGTGTTATCTGTTTTTAATTCAAGTAAGGACTGCAGATATTGAATTTTCGAGTAGTTCCTACTTTTGCCGCCAAACGCCACCGTCAACGACTACTAGTTCAGAACTTGGTAACTAGAAGCAACCGCAGTTGGCTCTTGGTGACGAACGTTAGAACCTAGGAGCGATAGTCGAATTTATCCTATAACTAGCAACCCGACCCGGCTTCACCCGGGACAGTTATGAATTCATTACGTGATAATCGCTTTTGTTTCAATGTCAATGAACAACGACCAATATCCATTTTACGTCTCGGCATGATGGGTTAAAATCACTGACTGGACTATTAATTATATTATCATGGAGATGCATGTGCAACAAATTCTTATCAGACGTAATTTAAGAATGGCGAGGTGCATGAAACACAAATCCCCCTTCCGTCCAATCTTAACTTGACTGTGAATTTTTCGGAACGAAAAGGTCACAGGCGAAATTAAGAAAAGCCGAGTTGCACATCCAGGGAAACTCCAAACACAACCACTCTTCTCTAAAGTTTTTAACTCAACACGACTCGACAGTTTGCTGCTGGCTGTATCTGGGGCAATAAGCACGTCCGCTAGCTAAGTTGTAACTGGGGTGATAGACTCGCCCCTAGCTAGCTCGTAAACTGTCGCCTCAGTAACTAAATGAAGATTGCTGGAGGAATTGGAAACGTAAATACACTTATAGTAGGCGATGTATTGAAGATAGAGATATGATCTCCCGGGCTTTTTTTTTGTAGAACTATTCATGCTGAACAATTCTTACACTCATAGTAGATACATATTTTTAACGGTTTGCCCAGCGTAAGCTTAAAAACCACACGGACGCCAGTTCTTTTTCGACCTTTTCACTGAAATCGTTAGTGCTTGACTTCCTTTGGTCATAAATAAATTATTTTCTACAGAAACCTTCCTCGAGACATCCTTTACAGAATGGTGAAAACCGCATCAAAATCCATTCAGTGGTTCTCGAGATTGCCCGTGACATCCAAGAATCGGGGACTTTGTTTTATACTAAGTAGAGATTATACGCCAATAATTTAATATTAAATTATCCCCCTTCCGTTCAATCTTAGACTGACTGAGAATTTTTCGGAACGAAAAGTTCACAGGCGAAATGAGAGTTGCACTTCCAGGGAATGGCGAGGTGAATGAAACTCAAATCCCCCTTTCGTCCAATCTTAACATGACTGTGTTTCACAGGCGTAACGAAGAAAACCCGAGTTGCACTTCCAGGAAAACTCCAAACACAACCACCCTTCTCAGAAGTCTTAACTCACCACGATTCCACGGTTCGCTCCTGGCTGTATCTGGGGCAATAAGTTCACCCGCTAGCTAGACTGTAACAGGGATGATAGACTCACCCTTAGCTAGCTCGTAAACTCTCGCCTCATTAGTTGAATGGACATGGTTGGAAGAAATTAAAACGTAAAAACACTTATAGTGGACGATGTATTGAAGATAGAGATTATGCTCTCGCGGACTTTTTTTTAGAACTTTAATTCTGAACAATTCTTACACTCATAGTATTTAGATATTGTTAACGGTTTGCCCAGCGTAAGCTTACAAAGTGCTCGGACGCCAGGTTTTTTTTCTACATTTCCACTGAAATCGTTACTGCTCGGCTTCCTTTGATCATAAATAAATTATTTTCTACAGAAATCATCCTCGAGATATCCTTTACAGAATGGTGAAAATCGCATGAAGATCCATCCAGTGGTTATCGAGTTTACCCGTAACATCCAAGAATCGGGGACTTTGTTTTATATTAAGTCACACACAGGTGTGTAGAAGGTTTTTAACATGCCATAGATCTATGACATAGGACCCTCCGAAGGAAGGCATACTGAGGGATTTTTAACGCTCTTAAAAATCCGATGACTTCGGCGGGGTTTGAACCCGCGATCTTGGATATAGAAGCTCCACATGCTACCAACTACACCACCGATGCCGCGCCTGTAACGAAGACGAACAAATACACGTTGTCGCACAATGTATCAAGTCCCTCCAACTGTCTAATAAGCATATAGAGTACGCGCAGGTGTGCGGATAGAACCAGTTAGAAGAAGCTGCCAGGTGGCCCCACTGTGTGAACTTGCTGGCCGGCCACCACTTGAAACAAAGGCACTGTATAGGGTCACGACTGCCTCTTTCCCAATCATCACCTGAATTACAAATACACGCTTAAATATTGTCCTGGACAGTAACACAGGTTATTTGAAAACATATTTACACACACCTAAGTACACTGAAACGGTTCCTTTTCTCAAGGAACATATATGGTTAGTAGCATGGCCACCTCTTGCTGATGGGCCAATGCAATGAGTCTAGCACTTGATCTATGGGATTCTTTGTGGTGGTCCAGAAATGGGTATCAGGGGGCTTTGCTCTTCAATGAAGTTGCATTGTCTATATATATATATATATATATATATATATATATATATTCCTTTTATGATAGTCGGTTGTTCAGCTTGTTCAGAATGGTGATTGGAATGCTGTTGAGATTCTCTATGAAGAATAGTGATGTAGAATCTCTTTGTTTTATATTGATTATTGTATGGTTATGAATGAAGAGGCTTGTAGTAGAAGAGAATTTTTTATAAAAAGTTTTCCCTTGTGTGCTATACACCCACCGACCCAAATACATAATCTGAGAAACGTTATAACATGGGGCTAAATAACCACGATCTGCAAGCCCCTCAAATGAAGCACAAAAAATGAACCTTTGGCGGGGAATAAACCTTTAAATCCTTGATGTTCACAGTTCAGAACGTCTGTCGTGTATAGTATCAAAAGAGACTATTTGGAACTGAATACGGCTCACTTACCCAGGGTACTCTGCCTTCATTCAGCAGTATAGTATCTCACGTTCCATTCCAATGCAAACTGCTGTCTCGTCTCCGTCACGACGACAAACACAACCGCTTAATTCTGCTCTGTTCTATCTAGCCGACTGACAGCTCGCCTTTAAGGCACAGCAGCGTAAAGAATACATCCTAGCACATGAAGCGAATTGGGAAACAATAGCATTATCGAATAATAATCTTCATATTACAATAATGCCATTACAAATCAAGGATTCACAATATTAACACAATTTCCTATTGACAAGAAGGAACATGATAAATGTGTTACATGACAAAACAAAGGGAGAAGTTTCTCTTCCTTGTCTCCCAAAGTTTGTCATATTAGAAAGATCTGGCATCTGATTCGATTATTTAATGACAAGCAGTAGAGGAAGTTTTCAGGAGAATGTTAACTGTTAAACCAAGCAAAACCAAATACACACGCAGCTTCACGTTCACCATAGGGAATTAACATTCTCCTGCCTTTCATTAGCGTACAGGATGTCTTCTATGTATTGCATTCAAGTTCTCAGCAATCCTATTATCTTTCAACATGTTGTTGTTGTTGTTGTTGTTGTTTGAGTCTTCAGTATTTTGACTGGTTTGATGCAGCTCCCCATTCCTCCCTGTCCTGAACTAATCGTTTCATCTCTACATAGCCACCACACCCTACGTCCGAGGCAATCTGTTTAACATATTCTAACCTTGGTCTACCCCTACAGTTCTTGTCCTCGACCCTTCCTTCCATAACTAAGCTTGCTATTCCTCGGTATCTTAGTATGTGTCCTGCCAACCTATCAATAGCACTCGCCAGAAACACCTCTCCTCTCCCACTAGCCTTAATACCTCTTCGTTTATAACCCTATCTACTCATCTGATCTTCATCATTTTCCTCTAACACCACATTTCAAACGCTTGAATTCTCCTTCGAAAATGACTTCCTAACACCTAAATCTATAGTAAGGTATATTCGATGTCAACAGATTCCTTTTCTGTAGAAATGCTTTCTTTGCTTGAGCTAACCTACTTTTATATCCTCTTTGCTTCGTCCATCATTGTTCATTTTGCTTCCTAAGTAACAGAAGTCTCCAACTTCCTTTAGTTCTTCACCTGCCAATTTCAACATGCCCGTATCCATATTAATGCCTTAATGTCATTACTTATATATAAGTGCTCACCTCTATCACCCCTCAGGGGCTCACGGCTTGTGGGATTAGACGATTAGACCCCAGCTGAGTCCGGTATTGCTTCCACTTACTTGTGCTGGGCTCCTCACTGTCATCTCTCCTGTCGACATCCCCTTGGTCAACTCTTGATCTCTTCCGACCCCACATCATTAGGGTAACCGAGGCCTAGGGAGGCCCGCCTTAATTTGTCCTTGTCTCACCTTCCCTTATACCGTCATTCTTCGAGTGGTCAAGACTCTTTTTTCTCTTTTCATGTTATCTCCTGCCTTCTACTCGAGGCCCTCAAAGAGGCAGAGTGTATGTAGCCCCACTACTTCTGGTGCACCTTGGATAGTGCTACACCCTCAACGGCTCACGTCCGGTGAGTTCGGGAATTAGTAATTTCGTGGGTTTCCTGAGCTGGTTCCAGTTATATTCCCTTTTTCCATGCCTCTGGAGTGGACGCTCTCCTCTTTTCCTTTCCATCTGTCTCTCATAGCTCTCCTTCCTTCCTAGTCCCCCAATCCTCATTCTTAAAGAGTTGAGGGCATTTATTTTCCTCCTGTCCTTTATTAACCTTGTTCTTCTTCTTTTGTCTTCCATTTCTTCTTGTGGTATGTAAGTCCGTGGTTAGTTTTAATTGTAATTATAGTTTCGAATATATTATCATTTCACTATCGCTTAACCACAGCAGTGGCCACACTGGCTAAAGCGCAGCGTTAGGTCATGGGGACAAGCTCTCTGCTGACTCGGTAGAAGTGTGGGTTCGAGCCCCACCGTCGGCCGTCCTTGAAATGGTTTTCTGTGGTTTCCCATTTTCAACACCAGGAAAATGCTTAAACGGTACCTTCTGACAGGCCACGGCCGCTTCCTTACATGAAGTTTCATTGATCTTCATCCATTACATCTCTCATCCCAACGCGCAGGTCGCCCACGGGCGTCGACTTGAAAGACCTGCAATCGGCCTCTCCGGAGGCCACACGACAAAAGAAACAAGTAGTTCCATGAAGAACTATAGAGCCTATGTTCATATATCCTATTCATGTTATTTGCCTCTATCAACATACAAAATTTCAGTTTGATTGTTGTGATAGATTCGTAGATATTGACAACCGTCTAAATATTTCTGATGGTCGCCAGGTTGGATTTTTATTTATGTACAGTACTATTACATGAAGATTATTGTGTACGCGTGGTATTCAGACTTCAATCGCATGATTAGGACACAAGAAGTAAAAACGAGATTTTACAATTTCGCACAGCTGCCATCTTGTGGTTATGAAAAAAATTTAAATAAGTTAGATGCCAGTGGATTAACTATTGTATAAGGGTTTAACGTGCAAAGTTTCACTGCACTCGGATGGTTAAATCACGAGAAACGTCATAGCCTCTATGAACATAAAAATTTCAGTTTGATTGCTGTAAAAGATTCGTAGATATTGAGAACCGTCAAAATATTTCGCACAGCCGCCATATTAAGGTTATGTAAACAATTGAGCTACATTAGATGCCACTGCATTACAATGTGTATAAACATTTGATGTACCATGTTCCATTACGTT
Source organism: Meconema thalassinum (assembly GCA_946902985.2). NCBI lineage: Eukaryota > Metazoa > Arthropoda > Insecta > Orthoptera > Tettigoniidae > Meconema > Meconema thalassinum. The sequence goes on from OX336394.1 coordinate 264,367,786, forward strand.
TGGATGGTTAAATCGCGAGAAAAGTCTATTTAAATGTCTACAATTCGCTTGGCCGTCAAGTTGGTTTTGTAGTTACCAGGTTTTTGAACGTGTCATAGGTGAACATTTAGTAGTTCCCTTTATCGCCATACAAAATTTCAGGGTGATATTGCTAATAGTTTCGGAGATACTGAATGCTGGTGAAATATTTCCCACAGCCTCCATGTTGGATTGGTGAGACACAATAAAATTTGAAGGTCACGGTCGGGGTCGGACAGAATAGTGCTATGATCTTACCGAGTTTCATTGAAATCGCTCCAGCCGTTTAGAATTTGTTAGGGGGGGGTGGGGTGGACACACACACCATCACACACACACACACGCACACACAGACAGACACACTGACAAAAGGTGATCTCATTAGCCTATTTTTTCATCAAATGAAAATAGGCTAAAAATTATCACCTAAATCATTAGGAGCCGATAACCTAGATCTTAGGCTCCTTAAAACAACAATCATCATCATCATCATCATCATCATCATCATCATCATATTTTCTGTTGTACTCCGCGGAGTAGCCATGCCTGTTAAATCGCTCAGCACGACCGCGACGGTCACCTGCAGCAAGTCCAGAGATCAGCTATTCGAATCCTAGGGCGGACAACGGCTATCCTGAGTGTAGTTCTTCCCAGTGTTTTTCCACACTCCATCTAAACAAATATTACCAGGATAGTGCCTTACCTCAATCAGGAGCACCGATCTCATGCCTGACTCTAATAATTATATCAACTCACTACCACAGTCACCACAAAAACAAAGGTTATCAGACAAATTGAACACACACTCACCTAAGTACACGGGGCTGATTACTTAAGATGCCGAATTTGAATTATCAACAATAACAACTGCATTCTTCTGTTGTTGTTGTAGTTGTTGATGTTGTTCCGTGTAAGGGAATTGCAGCGGCTTCGGTGGCGTAGTCGGTAGCATGCTGAGCTTCTATGCCCAAGATAGCGGGTTCAAAACCGGCCGAAGCCGTCGGATTTTTTAAGAGCGTTAAAAATCCCTCAGTGTGCCTTCCTTCGGAGGGGGAAGTAAATCCGGCAGTCCCATGTCATAGATTAATGGCATGTTAAAGAACCTTCCACTAATTACACCAGTGTGAAGCTAAATTGGATAGGCTAAGAATGTAAACAACGCTCTTAGGTTTCTACGTTCGTTGCCAAGAGCCGACTGCGGTGACGTCTAGTAGCTAAGTTCTGAACTTCGCCTACTAGTCGTTGACGGTGGCGCTTGGCGGCAAAAGTAGGAACTATCTGAAAAATTCTAAGTTGCAGTCTGTACTTAAATTAAAAAACAGATAACACACACTAAAGCCTCCGTGGCTTAGGCGGCAGCACGCCGGCCTCTCACCGCTGGATCCGTGGTTCAAATCCCGGTCACTCCATGTGAGATCTGTGCTGGACAAAACGGAGGCAGACAGGATTTTCTCCGGGTACTCCGGTTTTCCCTGTCAAAATTTCATTCCAGCAACACTCTCCACTATCATTTCATTTCATCTGTCATTCATTTAATCATTGCCCCAGAGGAGTGCGTCAGGCCTCGGCAGCCGGCACAGTTAATATCCTCGCCGCTAGATGGGGGCTTCATTCATTCCATTCCTGACCCGGTCGGAGACTGGTAGCAGGTTGTGGATTTTCATTTCATAACACACACTAATACAGTTATCACAATTAACACCGGTAATGAGACAGATTCTACACACACCCAAAGTAGACGGGGCTACATGACCGCGTTGTCGCAGCCCCCAAACTTAAGAACCAACCAACCAACCTAAGGGAATTGCGACATGACATATCCATTCCTTGGGATCTGACCAACATGTATGGAACGTTTCAACGAGACCTGAGCATTCGTGTTCCCTTTCAAGTACTAACAGAAGCCATCACTTTTCGAACCATTCCTAGGCATGTTTGTGTGGTTACAGAAAGCTACACAGTAACAGTATAGTTAATGTAATGGTCATACGCTACATGTAATACCTAGAGTGCAATTTGGTGTAGGCTGTCATATTGAAGAAGACCACACTACGATGTGGAAGAATATATTGCCATTGTTTTGAACAGTCTTCCTTCTTGATATGGGCTCTTTATTACCCGGTCGGACGTTACAGATGTGCGCGTGAAGGAAGAGTTTATAAGCACTAGGGCCTATGATGAGAGATTTTCAGGTATGTGGGACATGTAATTCTACTATGTTTGGTTGGTTGGTTCCTCAGTTTAGGTAATTCTACTCTATTGCAGACAGAAAGGATCAAAATGGACGGACATGGACTTTGATGAATACCTTTAACATGCCCCTAGAGAGGGTACAATTAGACGCGTTTAAATACAGTCATGAAAATTCGTGCAAACCAGTTGGATGGGCTTGCCGGGTTCTTATGTCCTCTGCAATTAACCGTACTACTTCAGACAACCTATTTCCGATGAGAGAGAGCCTATGGTTTAAGTTTTTGTATCAGTGCGACTTACAAGCACATTTAATATCGCAGAATTTCACACTCTGCAGAAATTATACAAATAGATATGGAGACCAAATGCATCACAGATGCTTTCCGTGTGATCTGACAAACATTGAACGAGATCATGAAATTCATTTTTCAGCGAGGACCTTTCGGATTAAAGCCTAACACGCTAACTTAAAAGGGAACACATTGAACGGAAATCTTCCATTCCCTTTTATACCTCGTATTTATCCTTTTGTTGCTCAGGTCACAAGGAATCATATGCGATGGTATTTCATCCCCAACTTGATTTCAGCCATCCCAACAGACGACGAAGATTTGTCGTGGATTCGTTTTGTTACCCTTCAAAATTCCGACTTTCCCGGCCGTATATCGAACGCATTATCTTGGAATCATGCAAAGGACACTCTACCAATGATTCACCGAGGAAGATACTAATACTAATAATATTGATAATAATAATAATAATAATAATAATAATAATAATAATAATAATATATTGCAATGTACCCACTGATATATTTAAATACAGACTTCGTAGTAATAATACAGTAATATACCATTATTATTACTATTAATTGGGGTAGATTAACTCACTGTGCCGCTGCTCAAAACAACAATAACTATCAAGTCAACTAATATTAGTAATATCGTACAGGTAGTAATAAGATAATTAATAATAATAATAATAATAATAATAATAATAAAACAGGAAGAGAAGGGTATCACTAGTTAAGGCCACCTTAGATTTAAAACACTGGTGACGTAGTTGCGCGCGTTATATCACTCATAAGTGCCTCTTCGGGGTAGCTACAACAAGTTCAGAGGTAGGAGGTTTGAATCCCGACGCTGACAGCGACTATTCTGAAGGTGGTTTTACCCGAGTTTTCTCACAATCATTGCAGGAAAATATCGGGATAGATTATTTCAAGTTCCGTGGCAACTATCCCATCCGCGACCCTAGTAACTTACTGTAATTATAGCTACACACACTGCTACAGTCACCATAGAAACACAGGTTATCAGACAAATTTAACATACACCCAAATTCACAGAGGGGGGGGGGGGGTTATGACCAAAAGTAAACAAACCACTAAGAATGAAAGAAAACTCATCGAGAATAAAATTGTGTGAACTGAGGACAAGATGCAATTATACTTCAAGAAAAAAGGGGAGAGTAAAATAAAATAGTTCTCACCAGTGAATGTGTAAATGAAACAAAGAATTCACTAGAACAATTATTTTATTTTGTTTTATTCTTACTCTGCCCCCATATTTGCCAGCATTCATGATTTGTCCGCTAAAGCTCTCTTTTTACTTCTCCTTGACAGAAGTATCAAATTCCCATTCCATGTGCGGAGATTCTTTTCCCTACTCACTGCCTTGTTTGCTCCGTAACTTAACATCAGCTTGATTTGTATTACAAAATCTAGAACTTTGTTCATTTCCAGACACGAGAATGAAAGCGGTCTCATACAAAATGTAAGACGAAAGAAAGCAAGTTGTTTCACTTTTCTTACAAAATGACAAAAGTCAGGCTTTAAATTAAATTCAAGTGAATTCACAACAGATTCATATCATATTTCCTTCTCTCACCACGCAACTCCAACGTGTTATTCTTCGAAGATGGCTTGGACGGTGTTTACATTTTTGAATTCAGCACAACGAAATTAATCATAAACACCTTGTCTCTTTTATTTTCTGTTTTGCAGGCCTGTGCAATCTGTATTTCTTTGATGACTGGAGTATTGTGTGTATTTGTATTAGGGACAAGGTTGGGGTACTATCCCGATATCTTCCTGGAGAAAATGTGGCTAAACACGGGAAGAAACACTCAGAATGAGTGTTACCAACGTCGTGATTCTAAATATCGATCTCCGAATTGCTGTAGTTTCCATCGCAGTAGCGGCGTTGTTCATCAACCTATGAGATAAATATGATACGTCGTCTGATGATATATATCGAATAGTTTCAATTATGTCGGTGTTAGTTTCGAATCTTGATCCTTGCAATTAATTTACGCCCCAGATTAATTACTGCACGTCATAGTAATCATATGGCTCCCTAGGTGTGGTATGGATCTTTCCCACGTGAGGTAATTATCGCCCTTGATGGGACCGTAGTAGCGACACTTGACTCCACAAGGGAATCCATACACAAAACAAAACAATTAAAGAACCAAACCCATGGCCCATTAAGTACCTTGGAGCTTGTCCTACCATGCGACCACTACCTAGCCATTTGGCCAACAGATTTCGGGGTGATGCGTGGTCAGCGCATTGGGTCCCGTCAGCCGCTAAACTTGGTTTTCCTAAGCAAGGCGCTGCCTCAGTCATGATTGCCAATTGTCCTCACGAGGCTAACTGCACCGCGTTCCAACCCTCAGGTCAGATTCTAAAATCCTGCCCATAATTCGAACCTGGAGCAGGTGCACTACCCTAGCACGACGAGGCCAGTGCAAGCCATGCCCATAAGGTAGTTATTTAGTTGTTGTTGTTGTTGTTGTTGATGTTTTAAGGGGCGGAACAGTGAGATCATCTGCCTCTCACACAGGTCTGCGATGAAAAAATTGTTTTACATTTTTATCGTGATTCTTATGGTAATTTGTGTGCTGAATATAGAAAATAGAGTGAAAAAAATCCATCAACCTTAGTTTACCCACAAATCACACATTACATTTTTTACTCTAAAGGTTTATTTTAACATACCTACAAATTATAACGAAGATATTAAGGACGCTGGGACGTTAACATGATGGCTGACTACGGTTGGATGATAAGAAGAGAAAATCCTTAACTCTATAGCAGGATACGTACAAAAAGAAGTTTTGAAGGAAAAGGAAAACGTTACTACAAAGACTTGTAATAGGGTTGTAATAAAGTCTTAAACATTTTTCTTACTCCATGTTTAAGATTAACCTTGTACATAACATTGTGCATAAATAATACTGATATAAAATTGGCCTTTTTAGGTTTTATCTCATTTTGTAGACAAACCTTACGTGACAGAAAAAAACAACATCATTTCCAAATCAGCTCCAGAAAATACATAAAAATCAGTTATCGAAACTAAAACAATTTTTCAAAATAAAAATTAAAATGTCTAAATTACACTCAAAATTAATTCTGTAGTACCTAAAAAAAATCTAATTGATATGCCAGTACCTAAAAATACCTAATTGCAGATTTGTTCCATTTATTGAAGGATATTTGGATTTTTAGTCCATAATTTTTAAAAGCAAACCAGAAGACACAGTTTATTCCCAGCTCTAGTTTGAGAGAAATCCTTCTGGCCAGAAACTTCAATAATTTTCAGCGCTATTCAGCTAAAATCTTATTATTTGTATATTTACTGTCAGGAAAGTGGGAATTAATCACTTATTATATCCAAGAATCCTATATTCTAAATATAAAAAAATTAATTAAACGGCATACAGTATGAAAATCGCGTCTGACATTCTTGGTTTTGCCTAATAGTGTGAAGTTCTCGATGATAATTTCATGACGTATGATTATGTAAAATATTTACACTCTCATTGCAATCAGATTTTTTACTTAAGGGGAGTTCCAATGGCCTATCTTCTTAATGTTAATTTATAACAACTTCATGTTCCTTTTTCTCAGAAACTACTGGGTAGATTTAGATGAAATTTTATTTTCATACTTAGTGATCATTTCTTAGTACACACATCAAAAAAAGTTTTGCATCACCTCGGTTCCAAGAGTTCCGGAACCGTTAAATACAAAGGGAATAGAGATCAACACAAACAACATTTCAGCTCGTTTTATTGCTCATGAGACCCACACATTGCATGTTGTACCATCATACAGCTAGACTTTCAGCATTTGTGGTCCAGATTGCAGTACACACCACTACCTCTAATACCCAGTAGCACGTCTTCTTGCATTGATGCATGCCTGTATTCGCCGTGGCATACTATCCACAAGTTCATCAAGACACTGTTGGTCCAAATTGTCCCACTCCTCAACGACAATTCGGCGTAAATCTCTCAGAGTGGTTGGTGGGTCAAGACGTCCATAAACAGCCCTTTTCAACATATCCCAGGCATGTTCGATATGGTTCATGTCTGGCGAACATGCTGGCCACTGTAGTCGAGCGATGTCGTTATCTTGAAGGAACGCATTCACAAGATGTGCACGATGAGGTTGAGAATTGTCGTCCATGAAGACAAATGCCTCTCCAATATTCTGCCGATATGGTTGCACTATGGGTCGGAGGATGTCATTCAGGTATCGTAAAGCCGTTTCGGAGCCTTCCATGACCACCAGTGGCGTACGTCGGCCCCACATAATGCCACCCCAAAACATCAGGGAACCACCACCTTGCTGCACTCGCTGGACAGTGTGTCTAAGACGTTCAGCCTGACCAGGGTGCCTCCAAACACGTCTCCGACGATTGTCTGGTTGAAGGCATATGCGACACTCATCGGTGAAGAGAACGTGATGCCAATTCCGTGGGGTCCATTCAGCATGTTGTTGGGCCCATCTGTACCGCGCTGCATGGTGTCGGGGTTGCAAAGCTGGACCTCGCCATGGACGTCGGGAGTGAAGTTGCGCATCATGCAGCCTATTGCGCACAGTTTGAGTTGAAACACGACGTCCTGTGGCTGAACGAAACGCATTATTCAACATGGTGGCATTGCTGTCAGGGTTCCTCCGAGCGGCAATCCGTAAGTAGCGGTCATCCACTACAGTAGTAGCCCTTGGGCGGCCTGAGCGAGGCCTGTCATCGACAGTTCCTGTATCTCTGTACCTCCTCCATGTCCGAACAACATCGCTTTGGTTCACTCTGAGACGCCTGGAAACTTCCCTTGTTGAGAGCCCTTCTTGACACAAAGTAACAATGCGGACGCGATCGAACTGCGGTATTGACCTTCTAGGCATGGTAGAACTACAGACAACATGAGCAGCGTACCTTCGTCCTGGTGGAATGACTGGAACTGATCGGCTGTCGTACCCCCTCCGTCTAATAGGCCCTGCTCATGCATGGTTGTTTACATCTTTGAGCAGTTTTAGTGACATCTATGAACAGTCAAAGGGACTGTATCTTGGATACAATATACACAGTCAACGTCTATATGCCGGAGATCTGGGAACCGAGGTGATGCAAAACTTTTTTTGATGTGTGTACATGGGCGTTTGATGTTTCTACTATAGTGACCATAATAATATTTTTATTTAAATTAATCTCGAATTTTTGGATTAAAAATATTCAAAATATGTCAATTTTTTCGAAATATATTTTAGCTAGAAAAAAAAACGTGTTGAAATCTCATGTACAAGCCAATCTAAAGATGGTAAAAATTTGAGACTTCTGTGATAAGTGACAACTGAGGAAAATGAACATTTATGTGCAAAACAACAAGTTCTGAGAAAATGCCTTTTTATGTTCTAATTTTCAGTGTTTTCTAAGGTGCACTGCATTATTTAAATAAATATTACACATGTTTTGCAAATAACAAATATCAAGTATTAGGCTATACATAATTTTAAAAGTCAAAGTACCAGCTTTCACATCATATAAAAATCTGAAAATTGATATTTTTTCCATTTTTATCAATTTGAACTCCCCTTAAAATTAGGCATTAATTTTAGGCTTTGCGCAGTTTATGACTTATTGCTACACATTAAACATTAAGAAAAACATTTAAAACCTGCAATAAACTATTTTATGTTTTGAAAACCTAAAATGAAAATTTTTGAAAACCTAACAATCCGGACCCCAGTTATAATACATTTACCGTCAGTTTATCCACTGTTTCGTAACCTGCAATCCTAACCGAAATAATCTGGCATTTTTACGCATACTTCATCGAAACCAACGCCTTATATTCTTTTGTCACTAGTTAATGCAGTCCAACGGGGATTTCAATTTTCAGAAGTAAAGGAAATACCAAGGAAATCACTTTAAAATTCCACTATCTATATGTGGGTTGTTGCTTATACAGTATGTTCGAACTTATGGCGCGAAACGCCCAAATTTCACTAGTCTGCCACGACCAATAGAAATTGAGTGGTTTGGCTTGATAAAACGTGTGGGGAGCTGCATCAAGTCCGGAGATCACAGGTTCGAATTACGGCGCTGACAACTGCTTTCCTGAGTGTAGTTTTTCCTCGGGCTATTCCAGACTCACTCCAGGTAAATGCCAGGATAGTATCTTATTTCAAGTCCCTGGGCACCTACCACATCCCTGACCCTAGTACAGCTACACTCACTCTTATATTCATCACATAAATACTTGTTATCTGACAAGTTCAACACACAACCAACTACACGGGGCTCATGACCAGGTTGACCCAATCCCTTAAAACGAATTAACAATCAGTGGAATAGCGAAAATGTTTATTTCTATTCGCTTGCATGTTCATTAACCAACCACCCGCCAGGCTTCACTGTTATGCGGGCTTCTATAAATATGTTTAATTGTTTAAACGCACTTTTTTAAACAAATTGTCGATATTTATTAAATCAGAGTGCAATTCGTCACTGCTGCGGGTAATTCAATTTGAATATTCTTTTCAATGCACAATGGGTTGTGTGCGCCCCATGTGTACAGACTATCCGCCTGTCTCTAATGTTATGGGGGCGACACAGTTCTGCCAGGGGCTATCATCTTGTTTATTTGTTCAAACACCCTTTTTAAACAAATAAATATATTTCCGTTGACGTTTCAAGAAATGCAAGATTTTTCCTGTACTATTGAGACAATTTGGAAGATTTTGGCCCGAAGCGCACCTTCTATCTCCTTCTGGTTCAGGAGCCTGGGTTTATTTGTCGGATGAACTTAGCGTATTATATTGGGTCATCGTAAAAGGAGGCCTTAATTTTGAATTGTTGACGATATTCAAAGGGAAAAGGGAATGAATAACACTTTCCAGCTGGATGGAACACCGCCTCACTACAGTCTTATTGAACGTGAAACTCTCAACACAAAAATTCCCTGATCAGTGGATTGGTAGAGCTAGTCCTCTTGCGTGGCCACCAAGGAGCCCTGACTTAACTCCTTTAAATTTTTTCTTTTGGGGCTAAATAAAAATCATTGTTTACGCTCAAAATATCCAGTGCCTGCAACACCTAAGGGAACGAATCATCGATGCGATAGCGACTGTGACTCCTGATATGATTCGGCGGCCCTGGATGTAGGTGGACTATCGCTTGGATGTGTGTCGTGCCACAGGTGGTGCTCACATCAAAACTTTATGATTTTCTCTAACTTTTGGTGTAAAAATAATTAAATTATCTTTATTACAGCCTGAGCATTTAACTTCAAGTCGCTGGACAAAATCTAGTCAAGACAGAATGCTTCAGGTACCTTGGATCTCGTCTTCAGGGTGATGGAAACTTCAATGATGAAGTAAGAGCCAGGGTAAACGCAACCTGTTTGCGGTGGAAGGTGGTCACGGGTGTGCTTTGCGACAAGAAAATGCCACTTCGTCTCAAATCGAAGATATATCGGACAGTGGTACGGCCAGTTGCGCTGTATGGCGTTGAATGTCGACCATCCGACAAAATTTCAGAACGTCGTCTGCACGCCATGGAAATGAGAATGCTTCGTTGGACAATGGGCGTCTCCCTTATTGACCATGTCAGAAACGACACAATTCGGGAGAAAATGGTTGTCTCCCCAATTGTGGACAAAAAGAGAGAGAAACAGCTCCGATGGTATGGCCATGCCCTGGGTGTAGCGCCTGATACTGTTACTAACTCTGTCCTTCATTTTGAGGTAGAATGCCAACGCCCCAGAGGACGACCGAAACAGCGCTGACAAGACACTATAAATAGTGACTTAAAAATTACCGGCCTAAATCCAGCTGACGCACGAAACCGGACAGAATGGAGGTCAATGACCAAAAAGGCGAACCCAGCACCAGCGGGACAACGCTAGGAAGAAGGAGAAGAAGAAGACAGCCTGAGTTATTACGAATCCAAATTAAGGCCACCTTTTTCGATGACCCTGTATAATAGATTATTTTTCAAGTATTATCTTATTAAAACCGCCTAGTCAAACACTAAAGAAACGTTAAATTACATTATTAATCGTACATGTTTCGGTATTTCATTGATACCTTCCTCAGCGTGATTAATATTAAATCTTAAAATTAGTTAACAAAGCCAAAAAGAAATGGTTATCCTTACAAAAATTGTTTTAAATCAAAAATGGGAAAGCTTGCAAATAATTAAATACTATGTATTAAAAAGTGATATTAAAATGATGATATTAAAACAAGTAGTTCCGTGAAGAACTATACAGCCTATTTTCATATATCCTGCTCATGTTAATTGTCTCTATCAACATACAACATTTCAGTTTAATTGCTGTAACAGATTCGTAGATATTGAGAACCGTCTAAATATATCATATGGTCACCAGGATGGATTTTTATTTTTGTACTATTACATTAAGATTATTGTGTACGTGTGGTATTCAAACTTCAATCGCATGATTAGAACACAAGAAGTAAAAACGAGATTTTAAAAGTACGCACACCAGCCATCTTGTGATTATGCAAACAATTGAAATAAATTACATGCCAGTGGATCAACATTTGTATAAGCATTTATCGTGCAACGTTTCACGGCACTCGGATAGTTAATTCGCGAGAAACATCCATTTAAATATTTATACTTCACGTCGCCGCCATGTTGGATTTGTGCTCACCAGGTTACTGAAAGTCCTATAGGTGAACATATGTTCATAGTCTCTATGAACATTTAAAAAATCAGTTTGGTTGCTGTAAAAGATTCATAGACATTGAGAACCGTCTAAATATTTCGGAAGCTCGCCATTTAGGATTATTATATGTATAGGCCATAAAGTTATGTACCATTCAAGGACAATTATTGCCTAGGTTCATTATTCAAACTTTCACTTCGATCGCATGATTACGACACAAAAATGAAAACTTAATTTTAAAATTTCGCACAGCCGCCATCTTGAGGTTATGTAAACAATTGAATTAAATTAGATGGCAGTGCATTACAATTTGCAAAATCATTTACTGTACCACATTTCACTGCGCTCAGAGAGTTAAATCACGAGAAAAATCTATTAAAATATTTCAAATTCGCTTGGTCGCCATGTTCGTTTTGTACTTTACAGGTTTATGAAATATACATAGGTAAACTTGTATCAGTACCCCTTATCATCGTACAAAATTGCATGATGATATCTGTAGTAGTTTCGGAGACATAGAATGTCAGTGAAATACTTCGCACGGCCGCCATTTTGAGGTTATGTAAACAATTGAACTAAATTAGACTCCAGTGCATTACAATGTGTATAAACATTTGCTGTACCAAGTTTCATTACGTTTGGATAGTTAAATCGCGAGAAATGTCTATTTAAAAGTCTCAATTTCGCTTGACCACCATGTTGGTTTAGTAGTCACCAGGTTGTTGAAAGTCTCATAGGTGAACTTCTAGTAGTGCCCTTTATCACCGTACACAATTTCAGGACGATATCGGTAATAGTTTCGGAGATATTGAATGCTCGTGAAATATTTCGCACAGCCGCCATGTTGGATTGGTGAGACGTAACAAAATTTGAAAGGCACGGTCGAGGTCGCCGGGAATAGTGTTATGAACTTACTGAGTTTCATTGAAATCGCTCCAGCCATTTAGATTTTATTAGGGACACACACACACACACACACACACCTCTCTCTCACACACACACACACACACACGCACACACGCACACACACACGGACAAAAGGTGATCCCATAAGCCTATTTTTTCAAAATTGAAAATAGGCTAATAAGAGATCTACGTTATAAACTGCCTACGTCAATACTCCATTAATTTTGTTCGAAAACTGTAGTGACAGAAGAGGTCGCTGTCCGAAGAATGAAGAAGCGTAAAAGATGTAGGCTAAATTGTCGCTTCAAATGCTTGGTTATTGGGCTTAGTATGGGAATCGGCTAAATTTTTAAGGTTAGAAGACTATATTACAAATTTTGTTCCATTTGAAGCGACTGTTTAGCCTACATCTTTTACGCTTCTTCATTCTTCTGACAACGACATCTTCTGTCACTACGGTTTTCGAACAAAATTAATGGAGTATTGACGTAGGCAGTTTATAACGTAGATCTCTTATTTTAATATCATCATTTTACTATCAATTTTTAATACATGGCATTTAATTATTCGCAAGCTTTTCCATTTTTGATTTAAAACAATTTTTGTAAGGATAACATTTTTTTATTTTTTTTTGGCTTTGTTAACTAGTTTTAAGATTTAATATCAATCACGCTGAGGAAGGTATCAATGAAATACAGAAATATGTACGATGATTAATGTAATTAAACGTTTCTTTAGTGTTTGACTAGGCGGTTTTAATAAGATAATACTATCAGTCAACACCGTTATCAATTATAACCACTGTCATAATGGTCAATGTTTACGCATTTTATTTTTCAAGTACACATTGTGATAATGCGTTATCTTAGGTTAATTAATAACAACAAGAAACTTGATTACATCCATTCTGTGTTTGCTGCTAGAACAACGAGGACAAGGCAAGGCTACTTGTTGCGGCTCTTTGTTTAGTTCATTAGGATGACGAATGTAATGAGCACAACATGGCTATTGTTTGGGGAACGACACCAGTAGCGTCTTTTATATTAGGAGTGTTGGATGTTTCCGTTTTGAGCAACACATGTCTCCTTTCCTACTCCGTCTACTGCGTCTGTCTGCTTCATCATAAGGGAAAACGGGGTAAATAGAGGTTGTTGATGTTGTTATTTTGACTGGCTGCGTGGCACAGCGGAAACGCTCTCGGCCGCTATGCACAAGGTTGCAAGATCGAATCCAGGTGGAGTCAGTGGAATTTGAGGGTACACAAATGTGAGGGAGGCGTGTCCCGTCTCTAAAAGCCGCAGTAGTTAAAAGGGACGTAAAACCAATAGCATTAACACAATATCTAACAGTGACACTATAGTGGCTTCGGTGGCGTAGTTGGTAGCATGCTGAACTCCTGTGCCCAAGAGAGCGGGTTCAAACCCGACCGAAGTTGTCAGGTTTTTTAAGAGAGTGAAACATCTTTCAGTATGCCTTCTTTCGGAGGGAAAGTAAAGCCGGCGGTCCCATGTCATAGATTTATGGCATGTAAAAGATCCTTCCACTGGCTAAACTTGTGTGAAGCTAAATTGTTAAGTTAGATTTCGTCGGAACGCTCTATCAAAGTTCCAACGTTCACCACTAGGTATCATTGATATCTGGTAGCGAAAGCTAGAACTACTTGAAATTGAACGGAACTTGTAGCTCACCCTAAGGGTGTCCGCTGGAAGCAGCTACAGACTCAGGCGAGTTGAACATGTCCTCGGACACTCCCGGCACTAAAAGCCATACACTATTGCACGGAGTCTATGGTCCGTTGGAACATACAAACTAAAAATACCATATCCAAAGATAGCCTAACTACTTCGGAAGGTAGGGGAGTTTTGAAATTATTGTTGTCAATTTATTTAAGGGGCTTGGGACACATTGGTCATCAGCCCCATGTAGTTGAGCGTTTTTGATAACCCGTATTCATGTGATGACTATAGTAGTGTGTATTAGGAATAGGGATGGGACAGGTGCCCCAGGACTTCAAGTAAGCGTAATATCCTGGCATTTGCCAGGTGGGAGTGTGGGAAAAACCGGGGTAAAAACTCACTCAGGATAATCACTGTCACTACCGGGATACAAATCTCTTATATTTGGACTTCCTGCAGCTGCCCTTGCAAACGTGGTGCACGATTTAACGAGCGCGGGGTTTCAAATTATTTACTGGGTCACTGGTGTGATGTGTGAGGCTTTCTCCCCTCGTGTTGTTTAACGCGCCAGGCTGAGGCCAGTCGATATATTACTGCTCGCAAAACTTGCGCGTGATCAATACCACGGGTAGCAGAAGTTAAGTTCTGTGCGCGACATGTTTCTTCTTGTAGCCGATGAGTTTAATGGAGTGAGGCTCATTTGTAGACCGACAGCAAGTATCATCATCTCACTTCCTCTCATTAGCACGGGTTACTTCTCTCTCTACACAAGTTTCTCTTCAACCCAGATACCATCTGTCTACTTAATGACATTGTTCTCAACTTCATTTGGTAAACAAACGACCTCTACTTACTGCAAAAGCATTTTCCTATCACCCAAACTACTTGCTTTAAAACTGCTTTCTAAGTTCCATCCAGAGTTCGTCCACATTTATTTTAAAATTTGTTTTAAGGAAAGTTTCTTCTTAACACATTACACGGAACAGTAAGGTCGCTGGTTCATCAAACGTTCTTACACACACAATGTAAATTTCAAAGCATTTTATAAATAGGGGGTTATTATTGAATTATACGTTCATGGTCGAAACAGATTCTGCAAAGATGGAATGTAATCCTGAAAACAGTGTGAGTAACTCCCTTCTGTACTGAGTTTTACAGGATCCTCTCTTCTAAATAAGACGGTTGTGTTCGTGTGCGAGCTGAAGAGCCATCAAAAGTTTCCAATTGATGAAGTTTCAGGAACGCTGTAGCTATTAGCTCCCGTGAGTTCAGTTAGTATAGTCTTCATTACAAAATGTTGCCGTAAAACAGCATCATTATCTTTAATGTGATATGCCTATTATTTGAGAGTTCGTGAACTACTTTGACAAATAATACTTGACTAAACAAAAAAACTGTATAAAACTCAGCAATTCTTCTAGGTTTGTGCCGTGTATACACTGTATACATTACTTACAATTTGAATGTAAGGAATAATACATATCACGCCTAGTTTTGCAAGCGTAACTTACTCATCAATTAATCAATCAATCAATCAACCAATTAAATTTATAATTCCTCTACATTTTCATGTTGGAAGCCATTTTTCAGTGTTGGCTTAATACATTTAATTAAATGCTCAGTTCAGGTTTAGGGAATAACACTCAATACGAGTTGGGTACAATCATGTTGACCGGCTGATAATCATTTCAATGTAATTTCTATTTAATCGCTGGAATATGAAACAAGAAATAAAAACATGTTTAAAAAAATTACACAGCCGTCATGTCGATATTTAAATACTTGTTGTTGTTTCTAGGGGCTTTGCAACATCGTGGACATGTAGGACCATTTACGTGGGTGTGTGTGTGATTTGTCTCATAACCTGTTTGACTGTGGAGTCTGTAGTACAGTAGTGTATGTATTTGTAATTTATGTGTAGATTTTTAAGGAGGCGTCCGTGGCCTTAAGTTAGGTACCATTCAAGTATTTGCCTGGAGTGGAATTGGGAAACCACTGAAAATCACTTCCAGGATGGCTGAGGTAGGAATCGAAACCGCCTCAGTTTTGCCTCACGGGGATGAGTGTACCCCGTTCCAGCCCTCAGACCAGACTGAAAGTTCTTGGCCGAGTCGAGAATCGAACCCGTATCCCCGCTGCGACTGCCTTTTTTAAAACTGATGAACCACAATAAATATACTTAACTTTGAACAAGAGTTAGATGTGCCAAACTTCATTGTGTTCGGAGTATCACCAGAAGAGTCATCACATATCTTACCTTCCGAGACCACCATGATGTTTTGGTGTTTATAATTATTGTCTATTACTATACATAAATTCAGGCAGATTTCTGCAATAGTTTCGGAAATATGGAGTACTGGATAATTTGCGTGTCCGTGATGATGAATTGGTAAAGATAATGATGGTACATAAAATTAGAATTTGAAAATACTGTAAGTGTATCATTTTCGTCACAATTTAGTAACTTACACAAATATATTTCTACATAATCATAACTCACAGACAGCAGAATCCCTTCTTTGATCCCCAGTCATGAAGGATTGGTACGTACCTAGAACAGGGAAATGGCCAAAATTAATAAACTGTACAACACTACGTATAAACATATTTCAACAATTAAATTAGCTGTACAGTAAATGTTATACACATTGTAATGCACAGGCATCTAATTTAGTTCAATAGTTCACATAACCTCAAGATGGCGTCTGTGTGTAATTTTAAAATTAAGTTTTTATTTCTTGTATATTATTCATGCAATCGAAGTGAACGTTTGAATATTGGCCTACATATATAAAATCCAACATGGCGACCAAACGAAATATTTGGACGTTTCTCACTATCTACGAATCTATTAGAGCAATCAAACTGAAATTGTGTATGTTGCTATAGGCAATTAACATAAGTAGGATATGTGGAAATAGGCTTAAGTTCTTCACAGTACTACTTGTTGTATTTATGAGCGCAGTTTACATTAAGAATGGGCGTGTGTAGGGATAGAACACACAGATGTCACCTCGGTATCACCGTGTTATGCACATGCAAAGTGCATTGCAGTGCACAATGTGAAACCCTGTTCTATCCGCCTAAGCTAGACAGGATCGTACGTCACCGGAGTAAAAACCCTATTCCCTACGGTACTGTGCCAGCTGTGTTGCCTCATGGAGTGATTTACCAACCATGGACTACGACCGGTCAATACATCAGATGAGACATTCACGCCGTGGTCAACTTTCTTCTACTGCACGTTCTTTCTTCATAGCAGTGTGTATTCGTAAAATGTGCTTATGTATTTGTTGTTGTTAAATCATTTTAGAGAATAGGGAAATATTGGTCATCAGTCCCATGTACAGTATTTGGGCATGTGTTGAATTTGTGTGATAATATGTTTTGTAATAACTCTTAAAAATACTACGCCTATCAAAAACAAATTATGAAACATCTATTCAATTGTACAGGTTTCGATCTTCAGTCTTCTTCAGCTAAAATCTAATGTATAATCTATTCTAAAATTTTGGTGTTTGAAGCCATTTTCAGTGTTGCCGTAGTAATTGAAATTTGATGTTTTTCAACATGATTGTACCCAATTGTGATAGGTGATTCCCCGATCCTGTAAAAAAGAATGAGAGCTCCCCCTGCTTGAGAGCAGACAGTGATGAAGTTAACGCCTGTACAATACAATCTGAACTGACCATTTAACAACAATCATATAAGTAGGGGAGCAGTGATGGTTCTAAATAGTGACACGAGCCGCTCGGCTACGCTGACCTTTTATGTATATTTCGCGAAATCATGAGCATGCGACATATCGTTGGACTCGGGCTGACGTCCTCTTTTCTATGGACCACGTATTATATTTTTCAAAAAATTTTTGAAAATTTTTGTTTTTGAAAGTAGGCGATAGTTTGAAAACCAAACATGATAGAACGTTGTGCCATGGTTCAAACGAATGGTCTTTATGTCCTTCGTTTTTTATAATAAAACTTTTTTATTTTTTTGAAAACAGTCCAATTTTGAAATTCATATATTTTGGAAACTAGGAACTTTACAAAAAAAAAATGTTTGACATAAATGAATGGCCCTGACCCCCTCTACCCGTAAAATAAATTTCAAGCCTCTAGGACTAAAACTGTGCAGTAGTGGGATGGAGACATTTCTACTTCACCCCCTACATTCATATAAACTTTGGGCGATATCTCTCGAACGCTTGGTCGGATTTTAACGAACGAGGTATTGTTGGCGTTGTGATGACGTTCTCTTGGCTATGCATGTGTGTTGGTGTTTGAAAAAAGAAATGGAAAATGTTTGTTTTTTTGGATTGGCGCTATTTTGGAAACGGTGAATTGGAAAAAAGTTTGTTTGACGTTAATGGAAGGTGGGTATGCCCTCTAGGAGGGCAGCAAGTTTCAAGGGTGTAGGAGGAAAAAAATGATAGCCTACTTCCTCGCGAACATTGGTGATCATTGGCGAACGGATGGTCGGATTTTAACAAATGAGGTGTCGTTGGACTCGAGCTGACGTTCTCTTTCCTATAGACCACTCGATATATTTAAAAAAAAAAATTGAAAAATTTTGTTTTCGAAAGTAGGCGATAGTCTGAAAACCAAACATGATAGAATGTTGTGCCATAGTTCGAACCAATGGTCTCTAAGACCCTTATTTTTTATAATAATACTTTTTTATTTTTGAGACTTTTTGAAAACACTGAAATTTAAAATTTTTACTATTTTTGAAACTAACACGTTGACAAATAAGTTTGTTTGACATAAATGAAAGTTTCCTACCCCCTCTACCATTGAAATAAATATCAAGTCTCTAGGACAATAACTTTGTATTTTTATTTTTTTATTTTTTTATTTTTATTTATTTTTTAATAAAAGAGTGTTTGTAGACAGAGAGCCGGTAGCGCTTGACGTATGTTACAACGAAGCTATGATTGGCCATGGTGAATACTGGAAAAGGCTATTTCGACGGGGCGATGTATGGCAAAACGAGGGATTGCTTTTCGATACTTTTTCCTATGACGAATGAATGAAGGCGAATATTTTGAAATGTGACAAGCATGCTAAGATTTTTTACCCCTGAAGGGAATCTTTAACGTTTTAGTTAACGGTGATGAGCGATATCGCTCTCTGACACAACAGACGGTTGTAGGATATGACCAAGTGATTCTTAAACGTTGGCGATCTCGATGACCGTGCCCGGAAGAAATGAATTGCTATTTTGGTGGGATGGCGGGGGCAGCTTATGACGGTAGGTTTTGTGACATTTCCTATGACGGACGGAGGCGAATATTTGAAAATGTGAAGTGTGCTAGGATTTTTTTTACCCCTGAAGGGGATCTTTAGCATGCTAGTAAACGGTAATAAGCGAGACTGCTGTCTGGCACAGTAAATGGTTTTAGAATATGGAAACCTATAACAGTTGCTCGACCAAGTCATGTGCATGTATGCAAAGAGCCAAAACGGTAAGGTCATTGGCCTGAAATGTTATAAACTAAATATTGAACTGGGTAAAGTCATGTGTTTTAGGGTGAAAGTTTGTGGTTAACATGATTATGTATTGAGGATGGCCGCTTGGTAGTAATTATTATTACAGTAAAATGTTTAATAATAATAATAATAATAAGACACACACGTTTTGAATGCTACAGAACTGTGTTGCTTGCTTGCACTCAATCCACGACCTGGCCAGGCCTTGTCAAAGCGACTGCTGATAACACAAGAATGTCTACGTGGGCAGGAAGTAAAGGGTCATGTTACTTGGCTGGTAGAGGCTGGCTGGTCTGTCGTTTAAACAGACCTGGTAGAGGCTAGGAGGTCTGGCGTTTAAACAGAGAGACCGCCATTTTGGTTCCTAGACAGCCGTACTACCTCTGTATAAGAGGCAGCCATTTTGGTTCCTTATTAAAAACATGTATAAGGTACACGAATCTTATTCAGATTGAGAAATGTGAAGAGGCGTGGGAACACGTGTGAGAGAGACAACATTTCAAGGTCAAAATGCTGAGAAAATGCAACTCTCCCTGTTGCTAGGCTAACTGATAACGATTGCGTTAGTGATGCACTTGCCATTTTAGAACACGGACGTATACAGTAGAGCTCTGAACTGAACATTGGAAGAACAATCCTTTTTTTTTGTTTTTTTGGTAAGTACCGATGAATGATTATTTTAATAATGTCATGCTAATGAACCTTAAATTTGTAGTTATTGATTAGGTAATTAATGATTTTATTTATTTATTTGTTTGCAGATAACCGGTATACCTTATATGTCAGAGATACAAGAAACCATTGCGCATTTGGGCCCACTAGAAGGAAACAGTAACAAGCCAGTGCAAGTGAAGGTGAGATTATTTTTTTAAACTAACTTGTTTCCTTTTTTTTTGTTTGATATTATTTTATTTTATTAAATGCATGTATTAACTTGAATTTAGGTATTTATAGCGGTTTATTTTATTTATTTTTAGAAACTTGGAAAGAAAAGCCTTACCACCGTAGCAGTTGCTGAAAACCCAAGACGCAGTAGAGTGAAACCATTGTTTCCAGGCAGTGAACTATTGAAAACTCAGGTAAGTCTAACTTAAAAATCGCCAACGTTTAAGAATCACTTGGTCATATCCTACAACCGTCTGTTGTGTCAGAGAGCGATCTCGCTCATCACCGTTAACTAAAACGTTAAAGATCCCCTTCAGGGGTAAAAAATCTTAGCATGCTTGTCACATTTCAAAATATTCGCCTTCATTCATTCGTCATAGGAAAAAGTATCGAAAAGCGATCCCTCGTTTTGCCATACATCGCCTCGTCGAAATAGCCATTTCCAGTATTCACCATGCTCAGTCATAGCCTCGTTGTAACATACGTCAAGCGCTACCGGCTCTCTTTCTACAAACTCTCTTTTATTAAAAAATTAATAAAATAAATAAAAAAATAAAAAAATATAAAAAATAAAAATGCATAGTTCTTGTCCTAGAGACTTGACATTTATTTTCGTGGTAGAGGGAATAGGGACCTATCATTTATGTCAAACAAACATATTTGTCAACGTGTTAGTTTCCAAAATAGTAAAAATTCAAAATTTCAGTGTTTTCAAAAAGTCTCAAAAATAAAAAAGTGTTCTTATAAAAAATAACGGTCTTAGAGACCATTGGTTTGAACTATGGCACAACATTCTATCATGGCTGGTTTTCAAACTATCGCCTACTTTCGAAAACAAATTTTTTCAAAAATTTTTTGACAAATATAACGAGTGGTCTTTGGAAAGAGGAAGACAGCTCGAGTCCAACGACACCTCATTTGTTAAAATCCGACCATCCGTTCGCCAATGATCACCAATGTTCGCGAGGAAGTAGGCTATCATTTTTTTCTTCCTCCTACACCCTTGAAACTTGCTGCCCTCCTAGAGGGCATACCCACCTTCCATTAACGTCAAACAAACTTTTTTCCAATTCACCGTTTCCAAAATAGCGCCAATCCAAGAAACAAACATTTTCATTTTTTTTATACCAACATACATGCTTAGCCAAGACAACGTCATTCCAACGCTAACAATACCTGGTTCGTTAAAATCCGACCACGCGTTCGAGAGATATCGCCCCAAGTTTATATGAAAGTAGGGGGTGAAGTAGAACTGCCTCCATCCCACTACTGCACAGTTTTGGTCCTAGAGGATTGAAATTTATTTTACGGGTAGAGGGGGTCAGGGCCATTCATTTATGTCAAACAAATTTTTTGTAAAGTTCCTGGTTTCCAAAATATATGAATATCAAAAATGGACTGTTTTCAAAAAGAACATTAAAAAATCAAAAATTTTATTATAAAAATAAAGGACATAAAGACCATTCGTTTGAACCACGGCACAACGTTCTATCATGTTTGATTTTCAAACTATCGCCTACTTTCAAAAACAAAAATTTAAAGTTTTTTTTGAAAAATATAATACGTGGTCCATAGGAAAGAGAACGTCAGCCCGAGTACAACGATATGTCGCATGCCCATGGTTTCGCGAAATATACATAAAAGGTCAGCGTAGCTGAGCGGCTCGTGTCACTATTTAGAACCATCACTGCTCCCCTACTCATATATTCACACTAAGCAACCACATTTGGAGTTCAATCACCACTTTCAGTATTTTAACAAAACATCACATAGAGTATAACTATCAAATATTGACTAGTTGCATTATTTTAGCTAATACTGCAACTAAATAAGTGTACATATTGTAAATACTCTCAGCCATACTTTTAGACACAGATTTAATAGCCTAAGTGTAATAGATCTGATGAAGATCGCTTGACGAACGAAACTGGTCGTCCAAGTGAATTTATTAATCTCATGTAAATTGTTTTCAGGATTAGGGAATAACCCATCAAAATCGTGTTGAGCGACTGAAGATCATCAAATTTCGAAAATATTCTGATTAAAGAACCCATGAATGGTAATTCAAGAATTTCTCATTTTGATATGTGGTTGTACGTAAACGTTTTTGACAATATTCATAGGATATTTTAAACTCAATTTAAAATTATCTTGTTTCAATTCATTTTTTTTACATAATGTATTTGTGTAAGGATATCAATTTATTTATTTATTTACAATTTAGTTATTACTCTTAATTTTTAATTACAGTATAATCTCTATATCGTATAGGCCTGTAACAAAGTCCCCGATTCTTGCATGTAACGGGTAATCTCGAGAACCACTGGATGCATTTTGATGCGCTTTCCTCCATTCTGTAAAGGATTTCTTGAGGAGGATTTCTGTAGAATTACATTCATTTATGACCAAAAGAGGCAGAGCAGTAAAGATTTCAGTGAATCGATTCGAAGGAAAATCCGTCGACCGTGCGCCTTTTAAGCTTACGGTGCGTAATACGGTAAGAATATCTATACAATATGAGTGTAAGAATTGTTCAGCATAAAAAGATGTAAAAAAAGACCAGGACAGCATATCTCTATCTTTAATACATCTCCCACTGTAGGTGGTTTTACGTTTTCATGTTTTCCAGCAATCTCCAATCAGTGGAAATTTAAATCACTTGCTTCGGAATAAGTTTACTAGCTAGCAAGCGATCCTATCTCCCCAGCTTCGGCCAGTATCAAACTGTTGAGTAGTTTCGAGATAAGACTTCAGAGGCAACGGCCGCCTCCTTCCCTATCCTCGCCTAAATTACAAATACACACGCTACTACAGTCACCACAATAACACTGGTGGTGGTAGTTATACATCTTCATCTTCATATTCTAAGAAATTCGGCACGACCAATGGAAGGTTAAGGGGAGTACATACAGTACTTAACATGTTAATGACAAGCGTTGAAATAAGAATATATTTCTAGTAATGAGTTTCATGTTAGCCTTAAGAAGTCAGTCAGTTTGGAATCACATCGTCTTGTTGATTTTATGGCCACCAGGATGCTGCACTTGTCTCCCACTCTTTTACGATGCACACGTACCGCGCTCGCTCACATACAGTATACACGACTTAATTTTACTACCTGTTCTATCTCTTTCTTACTGACGTATCACTTTATTTTCTCTCTTTAATTGCACATCTTCCACTCACGAACAGATCTTTCATGAATTTAACATTCAGAGCGAGCGTGCGCGGAATACTTCTTCTCAGAAAATTAGACAATTTTATGGTCCCGGAAAGAATGGTGTAACCTAACTTCCAGCCTTTAGAAACTGATACAGTGCGACCTGGATAATTCAAATTTCCATAAATCAAACTCGTCGATACTTCGAAGATGTTAGTTAGTTAGTTAGTTAGTTACTAGCCAGTCCTGAACTCGGAGAACCCAGGTTTGATTTCCAGCTCCGACAGGGATTCTAAAAGCTGACGTGAGGGCTGGAACGGGGTGTACTCAGCCTCGTGAGGACAATTGAGTAGCTGTCTGGCAGTGATTATGAAGCGGATGCATACTTCCTTTTACCCAATTGGTTTTCAGTGTACTTTTCATAACTATATTAAAAATGGTTAGGCTGTTGTGTTATTTGAAAGTATCCCATTGAGGGGATCCATGAAATGACAAGAAAAGAATCAGTTATAACTTATAAGGTTTAGGGATGTTTGAAATCATTTATGAAAGTGGCGATGAGTTTCATATAAATTGATTATGAAGCGGGTGCATACTTCAAAAGAGAACGATGTTTGAAGGGAGCTATGAAAGGGGGAGATAAGAATGAAGTAAGTAATATTTTGTGCACATAGTGTAAAGATAAAGAATTTCTAACTTTGTGAGGGGACTGATAGAGAGGAAAATAACTTGCTGAGGGGTTTCAAATAAAGAAATAAAATGCAATGAGGAGTGGTAAGAAGCGACGAAGAAGTGGAGGAGCCAACGTGTGTCTTAGACAAGATAATGGGGATCTTTTTAAGAAAAACGAGGAAGGAATGTGGGGAAGAAGACTAACCTGGGAGATAAGCGAAGAGTGAAAAGTTGGGTAATAAAGAGTATATAATCAAACAAAGACACGGAGAGGGGTGAGGGTTAGAATTGTTATTTTGAGTGGAAGAGGTGAAAATGGGTGGAGAAGGGTTCCGCTACGGGATATGGAGGGTGAAGAGGAAACTGAAAATGAAAAATTGCACTTAGTCGTCTGCATAAGGGAGGAAAAGTTTAACTATAAAATTTGTAATAAATAGACGTTGAACTTTTTCAAAATGGATTCACCACAGAGAACATGCACTTGAACTTCTACGAGCAACATAGTACATGGTTAGGCAGTTGAGTTATTTGAAAGCGCATACAGTGAAGTTTTTAGGGTTTAAACGTAATCCGTAGTGGAATTCGTAGTTGTAAAACGAGAGTGTGTGTTAAAAGTGTATGTCTGTTGCAATACTTAGCAAGTCAGTGCCACACGACAAAATTGCTGCAGATAATTCAATAAAGGTAATGACAAACTTGTCGTTTTTGGTGAGCAGACATCGGAGTGGCAGAGCGTGCCTTATAAATAATGGATCAAGCCCAAGTACTTTCACTCGATGCTAAATGCATCGCTGTCCCTCAGGCGCTATCCAGTGGGCGGAGACACAAATTGGCGACAGAGTCTAAGATGTCGAGGGACTCCATCAGTGCCCCCGGGGAGTGGCCGGACAGCGCAACGCGAAGACAACCCTACTTTCTGCTGCCTGCGGTCTCTACTCCACTCCGGAGAAAAACATTACTAAGGCCATGGTGGTCCTAAAGAACGGTGCATTTAAGTCACGTGAGGAGAGAATTTTGTGAACAAGGGACATTAAACAGGGAGTTGTCACGTATGGATTGTAGCTTCGCGCAATAAATGCGTAAAACAGAATAGCTTATTCACAAGTGTCCAATAGTTAAGCTTGAGTAATATACGAGGACATAATTCCTCATCAGGATATCGGAATGGTTACAGAAAACGTAAACTTGAACCAGAATGCATTTTATGTTCGACGATGTCGAAATGAAAAATATTATATGTCAGAAAACTGTACTATAATGAGGCTCATTATAGTACAAGTTTTCATTATGGGACAGTTTCTCCCATAATAATCAAAAATATTTCCTAGTTCCGCCTCGTCAATACATTATATTCAAAATTTTGTGATGTAATCACATGTCACAATCTACATAGGTACATGTTTCGATGCCTATATGCATTGGCATCATCATCAGCCTTGCAGTTTTACAAATATTTAAGGATACATTTCAAAATTTCTTTGTATTATTTCATATTTTCTTACGCCTAGCGTCATTTATTTCCAGTTGGGAATGGAAACCTTTGACCAATTTCGGAGACAATATCATGAACTGAACTCTAAAAACCTCAAGAGAGTCAATTAAACCATCAAGGCTTTTGCAATGTGTACCAACCATAATTTTTTTTAACTTTTTAAGAAAACTTGTAAAGTGTTTTAAAGTGTTTCAGTGTATAAGAGATTTGAGCGTGTTTTTATGTCACCATTTTATTATTGTAATTACAAAGTAATTTTTAAGTGCTGCCAATATACTTTAAGGCTGATGATGATGCCAATGCAAATAGGCATCGAAACATGTACCTATGTAGATTGTGACATGTGATTACATCACAAAATTTAGAATATAATGTATTGACGAGGCGGAACTAGGAAATCTTTTTGATTATTATAGTAAGTCAGTACGGAAAAATGGGTGACTCTATGAGTCAATAAGACAGTTTCTCCCACCAATCAGAGCTCATGAAACAGTTCTTTGACCCATTAGGTAAGGATAGCGTCGCACCTGCGCTGAGTTCCAAGGACTTCTAATTTAAATTTCACTGCGTGGCCTAGTGTCATAGTGGGGTAATCGAGGAGGCCTTGGTCAAATACAAGGTATTACCTGCGTCCCATGCGCTCTGTTCAGGACATAAAACTGGCAAAATCTCAAAAGATATTTATGAATATTTATGTTCATACATAAAATAGTTATAATAATTATCGTCGAACATAAACAGTCGTATGCAACTCGCCTATAATGGTAATTAAGACACTGGTACGGGAATTATAAAACTCGCATACGCTAGTTTTATAAGCATACTCGTGTCTTAATTATTGTCATTATAGGCTCGTTGCATAATGTACCATAGCGTACAGCAATATCCAAAAGATCAAGTTCAAAGACATGTTGCTGGAAACACTACGCATTGACAGAAATATGATTTAATCTGATAGTCTCGTCCATCGAGAGCATGCAACTTCACTGCAAAGTATGAGTGGCAGTTACAGGTTCTGATAATTAATGAATATGTTACTTTCAGTCAGATATTCATATTTGTTTTTATTTTCTTCAATATGTATTTTTTCTACCAATAAGTTTTTGAATTGTAATGTTTCGGATACTGTTGTGTGACATTTTCAATATCATTTTATGAAAATAGACCACCTCGTGGTGTAGCAGTTAGTAATCATGCCTGTCACCCCTAGGGGTCCACATTCATTTTCCGGCTCTCCAAAGAAATTTGATTCTCACCTGAATGTTGTAATGCAATACACTCAGCCTCGTGAGGCAAAACTGAGAATAGGCAGGTTCAACTCTCACTTCGGCCAGGCATGAAGTGGTTTTTCGTGGTATCCCACTTCTACTCCAGGGAAATGGGGGGAATAGTTCTTAACTTTAGGCCATGGCCGTCATTCCCATTTCTAGCCATAACAATAATACAGATTCTACACACACCCAAATACATGGGGCTACATGACCATGATTTTGAGGAAGCCCCTAAATTGATAAATCTTCCATAAGCGTAGAGAAGCCGTCTGCTCATCAGTAAGGTTCTTTGGCCCCCTCACTTAACAAAATTTTAGTTTGTAAGGTAAAATGTTATATTGTAAATAGTACAGTATGTTTTGTAAAAATATTTCATTTGTCTTTCAAAAAGTTAACAGTTGTTTGCGTAATTTTCCATGTATATCTCAATTATTTTTGAATATAATTTCATGAATGAGGTTTATTCTCGGTAATCATGTGTTTTCTTTACATAAAAAAATCCATTCCATACAGACTGGTATTTCTTTTTAAAACAAGCAGGGAGACTGGACAGAGCTGGGTGCAACTGTGCAACACTGGAGACCCGACTAGCGAACCGGCAGCTAGGATCGGACTCGTGGAGTGATACACCTAGCAGCGAGACTGGCCAGAACTGTGTGCAACTGTTGCAACACTGGAGACCTGATCGTGCTTTTTGTGATTCATAACATTGAAAAAATCACAATTATTGTCCTTTAAATAAATCACGCAATACTTTATATATTGTTCTCTTTTATACAAATGAAAGCATGTCAGTTTTCATAAGTCTATGTTACATGTTAGAGAAGCTATTATTTAACTCCTAACGGCGTGTGAAACCTCCCACTCGCGGTCTATAAGCCCCCTTCCTATGAAATATTGAATTAGTCTTCCCAGATTCGCATACTACAGAATGTTCAAACTGTTAGTCGTCGTCGGAAATGTGACACATTAGCATGGTTCACACGCTTTATGAAAAATCTACACCACATTGAGTTCATGTTTTAATCCATATATTATATGTATTAACCATCCAGCATTTGATTGCCGCTGAGCGTGGCTGCGCTAGCGTTTGTTGTTTATTGTAGCATTGTAGCATGATCCCCGTGAGGAGAAGTGGAGGACACAGCGATGACAGAGTACAGTCTCACATAAGTCAAGCAGCATTGTGTCAGATAAGCGTCGCAGGAGCTCATGTTACCATGGACAGTTAAACGATGACTGAGGCTACTGGAGCTGAGTCATATCCTACACGCGCAACTGTACCTGTCAACGAAGCAGGCTGACGTGTGACACAAGTAAACAGAGAATAGTTCCCATCTCGACCGCCGGCAATCAATTCATGAAAGGGTAATACACTGTACTTTCCTATACTTACCAAACATGACTTTGTGAATTTCACATGGGTTTTGTCTCTCTGCTTTTTATAAGCGAGTTCACATCCTAGTTAAACCCCACTGGTGTAGCTATCACACCGGGAATCAGGGTTCGATCCCCGTCCTTGCCAATATATTTAATTTTAATTAATAATTAATGTTATTGGTTTTACGTCCCATTTAACTACACTGGCTTTTAGAGACGCCGGGGTGCCGGAATTTTGCCCCGAAGGGGATTTTTAACGTGCCAGTAAATCTACGGACACGGCTCCCTCGCATTTTCGCACCCACAAATGCCAGCTGACTGCGCCAGGATACGAACCTGCAACCTTGGGCTCAATATTTAATTTTGATCGGAGGGCTGAAACGAGGTATACTCAGACTCGTGAGGCAATATTGAGAAGAGGCGGATTCAATTCCCATTTAAGCTGTCCTGAAAGTGGTTTTCCGTGGTTTCCCACTTTCACTCCAGGCAAATGCCGGGATGGTTGCTAACAGAAGGTTTCAGTCGCCTCCTTCCTAATCCTCGCCTGAATGACAAATACACAAATTAACACTAACACCAAAATAACGCAGGTTCTGAGACAAATTTTACATACATCCAAGAACACGGAGATAAAGGAATACGATGTCCAAGCTCCTCACATGACACAACAACAACATCCTTATAAAATTATCTGGATGACACCAAATGACGTGATATTTTTGTTGACTAGTTCACGTGTCTACCACACCCGTGCAACTTAGCCGTGCGCGTTAAATCGGGCCCACGACCGTGATGGGGTGCTACAGCAAGTTTAGAATTCGGAGGTTCGAATGTTGGCATTGACAGCGGCTATTCTGAGTACGGTTATCCCAGGGTTTTCTACACTCGCTCCGGGGTAGTGTCCCGGAAAACCTACCCCATGCCAGCCACTAATAGGCTACAACTACACACACTACAACAGTCATAACAGAAATCACAGGTAATCAGACAAATTATACAGCCACCCAAATAAATTGGACTGATGATCAAAATATGCCAACTTCCTAAAATTAATTCAACTACAACAACAACAAAAACAAGAGTAGGCTTAGTTAAAAAAGCAACGTCAGTAGTGCAAACTCTTCAAACTATTTTTCTGCCAAATTTCAACGTCCTAGCCACCAAATTGTATCGACATATTATTTCTCTGCGTTACCTTTTGACTTGTCGGCCTATATCCCTATATGTAATCAGAGATCAGGATTATCTAAAGCCATTCACCACCACATGTATGAAATGAGTTCAGCAAATCTGAAAATTCTGTTAACAGTTCTAATGTATAGAATAACCATATTAAATGGCTTGCCACGGTGGGTGAGTGGTTATGGTGTCGGTCTACCAACCCCAAGCTTGCAGGTTCGCTTCTGGCCACGGTAAGTGATTTTTGAAAGTCGACAAAAATCACGACACGCATGTCATACGTTGTTGCCATGTTAAAGAACCCATTTGAATTCAGTAGGCCGTGTTCATAATGGCAAAATTAATGTCGGGATTTTCCGCAAACACAATAGTTCCTCCTTTCTCTACTAGAAAGCGCTATAGTGTCAAGGAGCTTAGATATCTAACCTCCTTGACTTTCATAGCGCTCCAAGGAACAACATCATTCGACATGCAAACTGCACCCAGCACTCGAGGGCATACGATATTATTATTATTATTATTATCATATAAAATGCTCAAGTATACATTTATATTTCCATATTATTGAAATTGTATCGCATTGAAGAGAGACTGTTTAATATATCGCCTCTCCCACGAGAGGGTATTTACTAAATCCAATGCTGAGTGGCATTATTATTGATAAACCCCATTGCTCTTTCAGCCTCCACTCCACATATAAATATACATCTATGGTATTCAAATGCATTCATCCGTTATACTACTTGAATAGAACCACTACATTTTTGAACCTTTTCTTTCTGGCATAATGACGTTTATATACAGTAAAGCATAGTACTGTATGTGGTCAATTTATGGTTGAGAAATGCTAATTCATAATTACCTATGAATACATACAGTCATGTATTGAGTTGCATAGGCGTACTTCTGCCCTTTCAGGCCCATGCAATAGATATAATTCGAGAGAGAGATCACGAGATCGTGGGCGAAAATGAGAGAGAATGAGATATAATAATAATATCGTATGGCCTCAGGTGCCGGGTGCAAGCTTTGTTATTTGACACCGAGATGGCAGCTTGCATATCATATTTCGTTCTTCCTTGAAGCACTATGAAAGTCAACGGTGTTAGATATCTAAGCTCTTTGAACACTATAGCGCTTTCTAGTAGAGAAATGAAGAACTTTGTGCTGGCGGAAACTCCCGAGATTAATTTTGCCATTATGAACACGGCCTACTGAATTCAAATGTGCTCTTTGACATGCCAACATCGTATGACATGAGTGTCGTAATTTTTGCCGCCTTTCAAAAATCACTTACCACGGCCAGGGGCGAACCCGCTAGCTTGGGATTAGTAGACCGACACGTTAACCACTCACCCACCGTGGCAAGTTAGAGAGAATGAGAGAAAGATCACGATTGAACGATTGAAAGTCAGAGAGTAAGAGACAGGGAAAGAGAGAAAGATCGCGAGCGAAAGCGGGAGAGAGAGTGCATGAACGAAAATGTAAGAGAGAGGTACGAGAGAAATTGGGAGAGAGAGAGTCGCGAGAGAAAGCGAGAGAGATGATGATGATAATTGATATTTTAAGGGATCTATGTTATCGGCCCCTAATGTTCTGGGTGATAGCGAAAATGACAATGGAATGGAAACAACAACGAAAACGAAGTTGGACTGAAATTACATACAAATTGGAACTTAGATTGAAACGACTCACATAATGTAGAGTGCAAATACTTACAAAAGGTAATTTAGAGGAAAAATACGCACAAAATGCAGTTTTGGTTCAAAATACAATACAATGTAGATTCGAAATACTCACAAAACGCTATTGAAATTCAAAATACTCACAAAATGCGACTGAAATTGAAAATACTTACAAAATGCAATGTAGATTAAAAATTCTTACAAAATGCAATTGAGATTCAAAATTTTTACAAAATGGAATTGAATTATTGTTATAGACACCACAGTGACATAGGTTATAAGACAAATTCTAGACACGTCTAAGTACACGGGGATACATGACTACAATGTCGCAAAGCTCTTAAAAGATTCAGCAACGACAGTCAATGGCCATATATCAGGCAAGGGATTTTGAAAGGAATTCGGCCGTTGACCTGTTGAAAGGAACCATCCCGGCATTTGCCTGCTAGTAAAAATGGGAAACCACGCAAACTGAGGTGGGATTCGAACCCACACTCTCCCGATGCCAGCGAGGCAAGTTAGCGCTCTCAACCGTGGTGGCCGGTGAAATAATGCAGAGCAGTGAGCAGAGACCACCAAGCAGTACAGCTTTTATAGAGGAACGGAATGAATTGAATGGAATGAGATCGAGCGACGGGACATGGCGAGGAAGAAAAGTCCCAATCCAATCCAATACAATTCCTATAGTAGGCCTACTGTCGGTTCTTCCTCTCCACGTGCAGAGTTCACATTGTGGGGATGGCTAGACGACATGAACGTGGTGTAAACCAACTACCCGCACGCAGGAGAAGAAAGAACTGTTGCAGTACACAGGGTCGAGCAACTTCGCTCCACATATTATGTGAGGAGGTACACCTACATTTTAATGAACTATTTGAATTACTATCTTTTATTTTTCCTTTTGGCCTGTTTGCCATCTCTTGATGAATGCAGTGCATTTGTATTTGTCAGTTGGCACAGGCTAGAGTAAAAGGTGGCTTTTCACCGATGTCTCAGTCTCCCTCATGGCTGTGATTATATGGAAGCTACTGAGGTATGGGTGGTGCTTAGTAATGACATTCAGGGCACAGTCAGTGCCTGGGGATGCTGTGAGAGGTTCTACTCATAGGGTTAGTACTGCTGTTCTGACTCAGTGAGGAAAGCAATGGCAAACTACCTCACTCCTCTTCTTGCCTAGTACGCCTCAATATAGCGCTGCCTTGGGTTTTTGTGGGTATCCACCCACATAACCTAACGGCGGTACTTTTTGAGGATCCAACCAGCCTTCGGGCTGCCTACCTAAGAGACATTTTTCCTTTGGAAAAATCAAAATGAAAATATCATCTATACTTTCAGAGATATGCCCATAAATGTTATTTGTTGTCTCTTTAAATTCTACTCTTAGGTATGTTTGAAGCTTGTTTCCAGAGATCTTTGTTTTCACACAGCGTTTGCATGATAACTTAAATACAATTCAATAACACTTATCATATTTTGCATGGTGGTGTATTGTAACAACATAAACCAAAATATTTTGTGTATCAAGCATACTTCCCATTTAAGACAATTCTTTTTACAAAATAAAACTAAAGAAATATACATTTAGAATAAGGGTATAAAAAGAATCCTGAATATGTGTATCAATTATTTTGGTGTATGATGTAGCCATGAATGTTTCAAACAGCTCAAAAGAACATTGATGTAACTATTTTAAATTGTGGGGTACTTATCATTGAAACGCTGTCCAACTGTACAAAAAAAAACATTCAAATGTTTGGTGGTATAATAAAGCATTACTGCAAGCATATTATAAAATGTGTTTGATGCATAATAATGAGTGAGCTGTGTTTAATAATCCTTGAAAGTTTTATTTCTTTGCAACATATAGTTTATGATTTTTTTTAATTCAGTAGAAATTGTCAATGTAAAACAAAAATATTGGAATGCAGCCGAAGTAAATCAGAATCATCTATGGACATCAAATTGTCAGGTGAAAAACTAACGGAAGTAGGAGACTTCTGTTACTTAGGAAGCAAAATAACCAGTGATGGACGATGCAATGAGGATATAAAAAGTAGGTTAGCTCAGGCAAGGATAGCATTTCTACAGAAAAGGAATCTGTAGACATCGAATATAGATTTAGGTGTTAGGAAGTCATTTTTGAAGGCCTTTGTCTGGAGCGTGGCACTCTATGGAAGTGAAACTTGGACTATTGGTGCAGCAGAAAAGAGGAGAATTGAAGCGTTTGAAATGTGGTGTTGCAGGGGAATGATGAAGATCAGATGGGTAGATAGGGTTACAAACGAAGAGGTATTAAGGCTAATGGGAGAGGAGAGATGTTTCTGGCGACTGCTAATGAATAGAAGAGATAGGTTGGTAGGGCACATACTAAGACACCCAGGAATAGCAAGCCTAGTTATGGAAGGAAGGGTCGAGGACAAGAAATGTAGGGGAAGACCAATGTTAGAATATGTTAAACAGATTGCCTTGGACGTAGGGTGTGGTAGATATGTAGAGATGAAACGATTAGCTCAGCACATGGAGGTATGGAGAGCTGCATCAAACCAGTCGAAAGACTGAAGACTCAAACAATAACAAAAATTGTCATGCGAAAGTTGTAATTCCCTCTATAAATTTAGCTGACGATATCTAAAGGTCGTACACAGAATTGGCGTCTAATAATATCACTGTCAAATAGAGGACATTAAAAGATTAATTTAGTACAGGAAACAACGTTCTCTGACCCCACTGCGTAGAAGGGGAGTCCCAGGGCACTTACAGACATGAAGGTAATGATAATAGGAAATGTGATGGCGATGATGATGATGGTGATGATGATGATGCTTATTATTGCGAAGGGTTTTATGCCACTTTTAATTACTTTGACCCCCGCCCCCAGGGCTCACAACTACTGGAACGTGGACTGGCGACCACGGGATACAGCTGAGGGTGGCATTGCTTCCACTTGAAGTATATGAGCCAGGCTTCTCAGTTGCATTCATGTCGATCTCCTTTGTTCAACTCTCGTTCTTTTCCGACCCCGGCGGTATTAGGGTATCGGAAGCCTTTCTCTTTTCTACCGAAACAACCTTGCTTCTTCTTTCCTGGTCCGTCTTCCTTCGAGGGGTCAGATCTCTTCTTTTCTCTTCATGATATTTGCTGCCTTCTGCTCAAGGTCCTAAAGGAGGCTGGGTCTATGTAGCTCCACCATTTATGGTGCACCCTGGATAGTGCTGTCCCCTCAAGGACTCACGGTGGATGGGTTCGGGAGTTGGCGACCCCAAGGGATTTCTTAGCTGGATCCGGATCTTTCCCTTTCTCTATTGCCTCTGAAGTGGACCTTCTCCTCTTCCCCTTTCATATCTGCCGTTTATGGCTCTCCTTCCTTCATAGTCCCTCAATCCTCAATTTTATTTACATTACTTCTTCTTTTGCTTTCGATTTCATCTTCTAGTTTCTAAGTCTGTAGTTAGTTTCCATTACAGTATCATTCTTCACTATCATCCAAACCATTAGAGGTCGATAACCCAGTTGTTGGGCCCCTTTGAACCACAATTATAATCATCACCAATTAGGCCTACTGAGGCTTTTTGAGATGGAGTGCCGGAAGTTTGCCCTAAAGGAGATCTTTAACCTGCCGGCAAATCGACTGAAACGGCTCCCTCGCATTTTAATATCCTCAATCTTCACTGACAGCGTCAGGGTTCAATCTCACAACATTGGCCACAGCAGGCACCACACAGCCAAACTCTGAGATTGCAGAGACTGAACGTCAATCTGAAGTCCTACTTCTTTCTCTCTCCTACCATGTTCTTAATAAAAATAGACGCACACGTCCTTATACCGTACATAAAATACCTAGTGGCATTCAAAAGAACCATCAGGGCTATCACTCGGAAGTAACCACGCCCTTTTACGTCTATTTTCTTGTGAAGATAAAAAAAGGAACTAAAATCCGTGTAGGAATTCTGAATGAATTACTCTTTGTATACCAGTGAAGATCAAAGGAACGCTGATCAGCTGCGATTCCAGTCAGTTTGCGTGTTCATACATCGTTATTCTTGATATATCACCTCATTGCCTCAAAGAAAACCTTTCATCCTTCATTCATATTTCTTAACAACAGCTTTTATTTGAATTACTTTTGGGCTGGAATGTCTATTTATTATCTTGTGTGAAAATGTTGTGTTATTTAAGATCGATAAGAAGAGGATTTGCGATTAAATGAAAGCGACTCAACGATCACGAGCAGCGGTACGACTCATTCGTGCGTGAAAATACTGAGCGGACGTTTAGATTAACTCTCCTATCCATTTAACTTCGTCGTTATTGATGTTGATTGATCATTTAGGGGCTTCAGCGCCGTGGTCATGAGTATGTGTAAGAGTTATCTGATAACCTGTATTCTTGGTGGCTGTTATAGTGTGTGCATTTGTAATCGAGACTAATGTTAGGAAGGAGGTGGCCATGGCAATAAGGTGAAACATAGGGCAAACAAAAAGACGCGTTTCCATTAGGATTTCAGAGCACATTCGAGACACAAAACAGATAAACTACAGATCTGCAATAGCTGAACATGCTGACGTCACGAGACACGCCATCGAATTTGATAATGCCGAAACTCTTGCTAAAATTCCCGGATATCAAAACAGGTTAATTAGAGAGGCAATAGAGGTCGTGAAGCATCCCAATAATTTCAATCGCGAAGAAATTTCAAACTTAGCAACATTTGGAAAGTTCTCCTAGCGAGTGACTGCCAGGGGCGGGGACCAATCAGGGAGCAGCGTGACACAATGCAGGGCAAGCAAGCACCTCTGACTGGCAATAACCGTTAGTTTGAGTACAGACACCAACTCATACCTACACATGATTAAGGCTGCTGCAATGTCAGCCGAAATGTCGGGAAATAATAACCGATATACGATGCGGCTCAATCCTGTAAGCCAAAATGATAAACTAGACACCAGCCACGAAAGTAAACG
This sequence comes from Meconema thalassinum, assembly GCA_946902985.2. Lineage (NCBI taxonomy): Eukaryota > Metazoa > Arthropoda > Insecta > Orthoptera > Tettigoniidae > Meconema > Meconema thalassinum. The sequence continues at coordinate 264,403,741 of OX336394.1, forward strand.
ATCTAAATAAAGGTGACACAATGATGGAATTTTTAAGACATACTGTACCTATATCTTTCATTTTAGTCTCTTGTCATTCAGCGCCAAGTCTAGTCTGCAAGCCGCTGTTTGTAAACGAGTCCCAGCCATGATCCGCTATTAACAGTTAGCACTATGGCAGCCTCTGCTTCTAAACTTCCCACTTTGGATTCGTACAACACTGAATCTAGCCATTGCCTCCTAGGTCTACCTCTGCTTCTCTTACCCTCTACAGATCAACTCATTAACCTCTTAGGTAATCTCTCCTCCCCCATTCTGTTTGCATGACCCCCATCATTTGAGTGAGCTCATACAACACCTTCATCTAGCGCAGGGTCATCCAGTCATTGCGCTCCGGGAGCGGGGCCGCGCTCGGGGAGCACTGGGCAGTAAGACCAGCGCTCCTTCCCCTACCACCACTACACTGTGGCAGCGAGGAGACGGATGATGTTCGGACCACACTGACTAGATACGTACGTACAGTCGTGCGGCCGACGGCTCTTGTGGGATTGTTGACATATTAATAGAGCTGTTTTGCCATAACAAATATACCGCATAACAAATCGAATGGTACTCCGATGTATGGAATGTGCAGGAAACGAACACAAGTGTTGAGTAAAGAATATTGTGATTTATTCCAAACTGAAATGTGAATATGTTAGAGAGGAAAATTCAACAACAAACTGTGTTCTTTTTAACACATTACATCTCTGTTGCACACTAAGCATTTGACATGCCCTATATAAGCTGTACAGAAAAATGATATTTGCCATTCTGCTGTTTCACCACTCCTTTTTTGTATGCTTTTCAGTCATGACCACTGCGAAACTGATTTACTTACACGCAGTCAACAAAGCGCAGTGGACTAGACTAACGACTGATGGATTGGCTGCACACTTCAGCGTGCGCAGCCAGCCAAGCTCCTCCCACCACTTCTGAAACTACCTTCCAACAAAGCGCTTGGAGCACTGGCTTAGAGCGCGGCCGGTGTGCTAGCGCTCTGTCTGGATGGCCCTGATCTAGCGTATTGACTTCTAGAGTATCTTCCTGCTATTTCTCCAATCTATTTGTCCCAGCAATCGTTCGTGCTACCACTATTTCTGTTACCATTAGCTTATGTATCAGATATCCTGTATATACAGGGTCTTTCATATAAAGTAAGAACGGCAAGCGGCGGTTTTGTTATCCGCTGCTGCGGTGGCCTTGGCCGCGCTTGTGGTGCACCGTGGCCCCCTGCTTTAAGCGTGTGTACAATCATATATGAAATCTTACCTTATAAAAGATGCTGGAAGTGCCATCCTTTCTAGGTTATAGAGGCATTGTACCTGGTAACCACATTCTGGCTGACGCGAGTGAGTTCTGCCACTGCAATGTTTTTGATTGCATGCGTAATGTTTCCCTTCAGTTCCTCCAATGTGTGAGGATTAGTTAAAATTTGTTAAAATAAGTTTCACATACAAAGAAATACGATGTTGCAATGACAACTGTCTCACCATGCTAGCAGCTGAGGTTCAGAGTGGCGACTGAACACCTGCACGCGTATTGCAAGCTCAAGTATGTACTATGCGCGCGCTTTCAATACTAAGGCAGAGGGCCACAGCGCGCCACAAGCTCGGCCAAGGCCACCACAGCAGCGGATAACAAAACTGCCGCTTGCCGTTCTTACTTTATATGAAAGACGCTGTACTCAGCTCGCACATCCATAAAGCAAGGTCAGTCTAAATACTGAGCGAAGTATGGAGATTTTCGTCGACACACTAGCTTCTTTCTCTCAGAACACCATAGATCGCAATTAAGAACTCACTGCTTTGGCTTTCCTGGATCTCGACTCTTCTTCATTCCCATTCATTCATACTACCATCCTGAGAGAATACAAAGCCTAAGATTCAGTGTTTTTGTGAAATATTATTATTTAATTTCGTGGGGCCTCCTGAGATACAGAGTGCAGGTATTTCTAGTCGACGCCCGTGGGTGCCGTGTTGAGAGATGTAATGGATGAAGATGAATGAAACTGAGCAAGGATGTAGAAGGAAACGGCCGCGGTCGATCAGAAGGTACCATCCTGGTGTTGAGAATGGGAAACCACGGCAAACCATTTCAAGGATGGCCGACAATGGGGCTCGAACCCATGCGTCTACAGAGTCAGTAGAGAGCTTTACGCTGAGCTATAGTGAGCGTAGTCACCATAGGGGTGAAATATGATGATAAATGTATTTCAACCCTCAACAAAAGTCGAGGGCTCTTTTAAGATACCAGTGAAACTGAACGCCCCCAGTGCTCTTCAAATATAACACATATATGTCATAATTACATCAAAATATTTCAGCTTTGTAGGCTATGTTGAAAAGTTCAAAGAAAATAAAATGGAAATCGATATATCTAGGATAACATTTAAGGTATTCCGATTTTTAGAACATGCCATTACCATAGGATTCCTCTTATTCCATTTTGAAGCACTAACATCTAAGTTGCTGTTGTCTCATGTTCGTTTGTTCATTCTTCTAACGGAGCCTCTTTCTTGAAATTAGCAGGCTGCGTGGGTCAGCGGTAACGTTATCACCTGTTGTTCCGAAGGTTGCAGGATCGATTCCTGGCGCAGTCAGCTGGCATTTGAAGGTGCGCAAATGTGAGGGAGCCGTGTCAGTAGATTTACTGGCACGTTAAAGATCCCCTTCAGGGCAAAATTCCGCCACCCCGGCGTCTCTAAAAGCCACAGTAGTTAAGAGGGACATAAGACAAATAACATTATCATTATTTCTTAAAATTAAAGAAAGCTTTCCAGTCGGTCAACACAAATAATGTGCCCAATAACATTGGGTGGGAAACAAGTATTTACATACTCTAACCTGTAAGAAATCCCTCCCTATATTATTCTGCTAAGGTCCCATTACAGTTTTGTATCGAAAATAAGGTCCCATTAACACCAACCTACACATATGGGGTACCTAGATGTTCAGCATAACCTATTGCGTAAGCAAAACGCACTCACTTACTCTTTAAATGCCTCACAATTAAATAAATACCTTAAAACATGTATATTTACAATGAAATAATGAAAGAATGCAACACGGTAACCATGGTAACAGAATCTCACAGGTCCATCTAGTTCTGTAAGACGCAATGCAATGCCAATTATTACATTACTGTGAACCAGACAGTTATAAGTTTATCACTGAACCATATTAAGCTGCGAAATTCATCAATACACACTGTATAATGCGCTTAAGGGGGTCAAGGGGCACTCTAGAATTTTTAACGCAATTTTCACGTGTGAGTGTGGTACGAAATGTCTTTTTCACCCGACTATAAAGGGTCTCCGAAAACCACATTTAAAAGCCCTTAAATTAACAGTGTCTGTGATATTCCCAGAAAACTAACTTCGCTCTGATATACCTACGAAGGAATGACTAACCCCTAACCACTGCACCAGTAGCTGAATTGATAAAGTCTGATTATTCATGCCAAGGATAAATCTGTCATAGCATTCATGATTGAGTACTCTTTACAACAAGAATATTCGCGGGCGAAGCCGCGATGGGTAGTGCTATAAGATGACCGGGTAGAAAATAATGTTTCAACGCGCAAGCGCACCAAAGTAGGGGAGAGTGTTTCCAGCTCCCTTGTCTCTCCACTACTAGTCTTTCTTCTGCGCATGTGCGTCAGGTAGGGGAAGTGTCTCTCTCTCTTTCTCGCTCCTACTGGTTTCTTTGTCGTTGGACCTTGTGCTTGTGCAAGGTGGAGTCGAGGTGCCAAGTGGGGGAAGCTCTACAGCAGCAACTTACGGTGAGTCCCGCCCCCCAGCATTTTTTTCTACCTGGTCATCCTATAGTAAGATATTAGTTTTACAAAATAATACACTTCTATGTAAAAAATTGGAGTGAGGAGGATCTGATGATGATCGCTTGACGATCAAAACATGTCATCCAAATAAGTACCCCCTCCCCATTTTTGTACATAAAAGCGTGTTATTTTGGAACACAAATCTTATTTCCTTAATTTTAGGTCATGTAAATACCGTACTTGTTTCCCTGCCTAATGTAATTGGGCATAATTTGGGTTGATCGACTAGACAGATTTCTTTAATATAACTAAAATGGCTTCTATCACTTCAATCTTTCTAAGGGGGGATGTAACCGAAAATGCATACCTGGCTTTAAAACGTTCACTGAGTTCACAATACAAAACATAGAGATTGAAACTTTGTACAGTTGTCTAATGGTGTTTGATCTATTATGTGGCAAGCAACAGCTATCGTGGGAGGCAAAACGGCACCAGTACAGTCACTTTAAAAGTTTGTTGCATCCTCTTATTTAGGTACACTTTACAACATAATTATAAAAGCTCCTGGCCTGAGATTTTAACTAGTTTAAATATATGCCACTATATCTAACTTTATGTAGAATTCTCCAAATACCATGAAAAGTTTTTACTTGTGGTCATTTGAGTTTTGGATACTATAAACGTCAATGTAAATATGAATGTAAATGCATGCAAATTCTACAAATGGATAAATAGAATCATATTTCTACATAAATATGTGTATAATCTCTCAATAAACAATCCCTGAATATTTCAGTTTTGTAGTATTTAGGGTTTCAGAGAAAAGTGTACATATGTGGTGGAGAAATTGATATTGAAAAAGCAACATTTGAAAGTTGGATATGTTCTTATACTCACATTTAAGTAACTTGGTCTATAGACATAGAGCATTAGATATAAATTTATTTTAAAATACTTCCAGTTGAGTAATGAGCTTGAAATTTTTACACAAAGTATAAAAGAGGCCATACATACAAAAAACACATATTTTAAAATTTTGATATTTTGACCTCTCATCGGTTATATCCCCCCTTAAAAGTTCTGTTGTGCCTAATAGAAATAATCATAAATATGTACTTTGGTGCGTTTAGTAATAGGATGCACGATTGTGGGAAAGTACAAGGAAAGTAGGTTCAGGAATAAAACATGAAGAAAATATGTGCCGTTACATTAATTTGGCACAAAAACAAAATTTGGAAAATGTTCTCAATTTAGAACATTCAGGAGCCCATTAAATAAGGGTAAACAATGCCGAAGAATTGGGGACTTCGTGGTTCCTAACCTACAACTTGTGCACCCCTGGGGGCATCTCAAAGCCTTGGATAATCTCTACTTCTAATGACAACAGCAAATATTGACAAGTTGCATATTAAAACGTCCATTAGTATTTGAGATATCAGTATCACTCGTGAGAAAAACGGGTTTTGGCATTTCTATAAATAGGTAAAATATTTCCGATTGGAAATGAAAATCAGCTGACAGAAACGTACATGGGAACACAAAAGTATTGGCATTTAACTTTCCGGTAGCGAGCAAGCTTGCTGTCTATAAATGAGTAACTGGGACGATCGCTGTGCGCGTACTGTCAATAGCGAGACAGTTGGGATGACAGATTGCTCTTGTGATGGCCTGCCTGCTTTCAATTGTTTGTAGAAACAGCTGTGTAGCAGAAGCGGGCTTCTCTATTGTACCGTTAGCATATTAACCACCACCATCAACCAGTTATATTTGTTACAGTCCAAACTGGTTTGCAGTTCCATTTTACATGATGATCGAGACGATTTATATTATTATTATTTTCGTTTCGGTCGTCTGGGGACCACGAGCCAATTTCAATGCTTTGTCCTTTGCTGTTCCTTCTCCTTCCTCCAATATTCATTCATCATCTCACTATGTTTCCTCTTCCTTTCCTCGACCATTTTGAGTCGGTTTTCTTTCCCTTCCACCCTTGGAATCCTTCCAATTTTAGCACTCACTGCCTAAAAGTATCTCTCTGTGATCTATCTTCTTCTCTGATATTGTTTCGATTGTTATATTATTATTATTATTATTATTATTATTATCTTAAGGAAGCCGACATAGACATTACAGATAGATATAATAGGAATTTATTTCGGGACAAAATTCAAAAAGTGATCTTCAGGGAGGAGCAAGAAAGACAACGAAAGCAGCCACGTAACATTGAACCGCTCCGAAAGCAGAGATTAGAGAGATGAAGCGAATGTGGGCAGAGAGAAGAAAGACATGTGGCAAGATTTGAAGTATTGCTCTGTAGTAGTGCTATTCGATTAAATAAATAAATAATATTATTATAATTACAGCAGCCTCCGTGGCTTAGGCGGCAGCACGCCGGCCTCTCACCGCTGGATCCGTGGTTCAAATCCCGGTCACTCCATGTGAGATCTGTGCTGGACAAAACGGAGGCAGACAGGTTTTTCTCCGGGTACTCCGGTTTTCCCTGACAAATTTCATTCCAGCAACACTCTCCACTATCATTTCATTTCATCTGTCATTCATTTAATCATTGCCCCAGAGGAGTGCGTCAGGCCTCGGCAGCCGGTACAGTTCATATCCTCACCGCTAGATAGGGGCTTCATTCATTCCATTCCTGACCTGGTCGGAGACTGGAAGCAGGCTGTGGATTTTTCATTATAATTACTACCATCCGACAAACCACAGGATGGACAGAACTGAGTGAAAGGGAACACAGCGAGAGGATGAAGAGATATTGGGAAGGAAAGAAGAAAAATAAAAAGGAGAATAAGTTCAAACGTGCCCCTTACAGTAGTTGGGCACAATGAATCAAAACATATAGAAGCTTACGAATGGTCGGCAACAGGTTGACTAAGAAGATCTTTCATTTCTTTTTATTCCAACCACAAAAACCTGGTTTTGAAACACCAAAGAAGTCTTCCAAATGCTCCAAATCAATCCCGACGACACATTGGACAAGGATCTCTTCCTCCACAAGATAGTGACGAACGGGTATAACCGAGCATTGCCTTCAAAAGAAGACCTGCTGCCATTTGGACAGAGGAATGCAAGCAGGCTCATTCGCAAGGATGAGGAAATTCTGGGCGCAAAAGAATGCCCAAAGTAACAAAGTATAGCCCAAAGTAACGTGGTCCTAGATGGTCCCGGCGAATTTTATATATATATATAAAATAATTATCTTCAGATAATGTCAACTTTCTATAAACACAAACCAAGTAAACAGAAGACATGGCGTTCACCTGGCAATTTGAACGGAGAGAAACAAATTGATCACGTGGCAATATCCAGGACAGCAATGAAGGAGATTATGAATGTTAAAGTACAGAGAGGGGCCAAATTTGATTCAGATCATTATCTCTCCAAGATTAAAATGAATTTCATTCCTTTTAGAAAGGCTCCGAAAGCTGGAAATAAACTTCACAGATATGATGTGACAAAACTTAAGGTTGATCAAGAAGTATTGGAGCAATACCACCAGCAATTAACATTTAAATCCAAGAATTGGACTGACATTGCCTCCAAAATCCAACAAGCAGCCAATGTTTCAATCTTGACAGCACAGAAGCGTAAACACAGATGGTGGAACGAGACCTGTGATAGAGCATGTGTACAAAGAACAGATGCCTGGATGAAATGGAACTCAACGAAGAGACAAGAAGATTATAACTCGTTTTGTGACAGTCGGAAAGATGCAGCCCAGGTTTTCCGAATTGCAAGGCGATCATATGAAAAACAACAGATGGAACAGATTGATCAGGATTTCAGGAAGAATAATGTCAGGGACTTCTATCAAACTTTCAAGTGTAATCTGAAAGGGTATCAAGCACCGAGCTTGTGCTTCAGAGATGAAAATGGAAAGTTAGGTCTGAACAACAAGGAGAACTGTCGTATCTTGGCTGAGTACTTTAAGAAATTACTCAATTGTGATGAACCAAAACATAGGCTACTCATAGGCCGTCCTACTCAAGTAATGGCCAACTCGCATCCACCTTCTAAGACAGAAATTAAAATTATTATCGATGGTCTAAAGAATAATAAAGCAGCGGGAGAGGATTGCATTGTGGCAGAACTTCTAGAACTGGCAAATGAAGATACTCTGAATATATTAGCTGAGCTCTTTGCCTATGGAGAACTGGTAGGATACCCACAGAGTGGCAGTCTGCATTAATTCACCCTCTCCACAAAAAGGGGGATAAGAAGGACGTTAATAATTACAGGGGTATATCAATTGTATCTGTTCCCTACAAGATCCTATCCAAAGCACTCCTGAACAGAATTGAAGAAAATCTTGATAATCAGATTGGTGAGTACCAGGCCGGTTTCAGAGAGGGACGTTCTTGTCCGGAACAGATTTTTAACCTGAAACACATCATTAGGTATAAGACGATAGGCAGGTATGACTATGTGGTCGTATTCATTGATTTTAAGAAAGCGTATGACTCAATTGACCGAGAGTCGCTACTGAATATTCTGGAAGAATTTGGAGTGGATGACACGTCTCGAAATCTGATTAAACAGACTTTGACCGACACAGTGTCAAAAGTAAAATTCATTGGCGAGATCTCAGATCCCTTTGTAATCAAAACTGGTGTCAGACAAGGTGATGGATTATCTCCAATCCTTTTCAACTGTGTATTAGAAAAGGTCATTCGTGAATGGAGGAAGACACTGAGTCGGGAAGAAGGGAATGAAGAACGATTCAGGCTAGGGCCCAAACTGAAAGGGGTGCACGTTGATTGTTTGGCTTTTGCAGATGACCTAGCTATATTTGCCAACAATATTAAATCAGCCATTGTAAAGATTAATCGGTTGTCAGAGATGGCTGAGAAAGTAGGTTTACAGATTTCCTTTGAGAAGACAAAGTACATGACAAACATCAGTGATGGACCAGAATGGATGAAAACAAACCTAGGAAAGATTAAACTTGTAAAGAAATTTAAATACCTGAGTGAGGTAATCCAGCAAAATGGCCTAGAACAGGAAGCAATTAATCTTAGAATCTGGAAATTAGACTGAGCCTATAACCTGACGAAAAATCTCTATAATAAGAAGTCGCTGAGCATTGGAGCCAAATTAAGACACTACAGCACGGTTGTCAAACCTGAAGCATTATATGCTTCGGAGACTTTGACTATGAACAGGCGGGGACTATTCGACCAGTTGGTCAAAAGAGAACGCAGGGTATTGAGAAAAAATTTAGGCAACAGATGGGTTGACGGGCACATACGTTTGAAGTCGAACGAAGAGTTATATAGAAAGATAGAACCAGTCACGTCAACAATAAAAAGAAAAGGTTGTTGTTCTATGGACACATTTTCAGAATGTCCAACGATCGTCTAACAAAGAAAATTTGGAATTTCGTGAAACCAAAGAAGAAACAAGTAGTTCCGTGAAGAACTATACAGCCTATTTTCATATACCCTACTTATGTTAATTGCCACTATCAACATACACAATTTCAGTTTGATTGCTGTAATAGATTCGTAGATATTGAGAACCGACTAAATATTTCAAATGGTCGCCATGTTGGATTTTATATATGTAGGTCCTAGAGTTATGTACTGTTACATGCAGATTATTGTGAACGTGTAGTATTCAAAATTCAATCGCATAATTAGGACACAAGAAAAAACAAGGAGATTTAAAATTTTTCACAGCTGCCATCTTGAGGTTATGGAAACAATTGAAATAAATTAGATGCCAGTGGATTAACATTCGGATAAAGATTTACTGTACCAAGTTTCACTGCACTCGGATGGTTAAATTGCGAGAAACGTCCATGTGAATATTTATAATTCGCGTCACCGCCATGTTGGATTTGTGATCACCAGGTTATTTAAAGTCCTATAGGTGAACTTAAGTTCATAGCCCCTATGAACATTAAAAAATGCAGTTTGATTGCTAAAATAGATTCGTAGATATTCAGTATCGTCTAAATATTTCGGATGGTCGCCATGTTGGATTGTTAAATGTATAGGCCATAGAGTCATGTACCATTAAAGGAAAATTATTGCGTAGGTTCATTATTCAAACTTTCACTTCGATCGCATGACTACATCACAAGAAATAAAAACTTAATTTTAAAATTCGCACTGCCGCCATCTTGAGGTTATGTAAACAATTGAACTAAATTAGATACCAGTGGATTACAATGTGTAAAAATATTTCCTGTACCAGGTTCCAGTGCGCTTGGAACATTAAATCGCGAGAAAGGTCTATTTAAAATGTTCAAATTCGCTTGGCCGCCATGTTCGTTTTGTAGTTAACCGGTTTTTGAAAGTCTTATAGATGGACTTCCAGTAGTGCCCTTTATCTCCGTACAAAATTTTAGGGAGATACCGCTAATAGTTTCAGAGATATAGAATGCCGGTGAAATATTTCGCACATCCGCCATCTTGTGATTATGTAAACAATTGAACGAATTTAGATGTCGGTGCATTACAATGTATATAAACATATACTGTACCAAGTTTCATTGCGTTTGGTTCGTCAAATCGCGAGAAACGTCTATTTAAAAGTCGCAAATTCGCCTGGCCGCCATGTTGGTTTTGTAGTTACCAGGTTTCCAAAAATCACATAAGTGAACTTATAGTAGTTCCCTCTATCACTATAGAAAATGTCAGGGTAATATCGGTAATAGTTTTGGAGATATTGAATGCTGGTGAAATATTTCGCACAGCCGCCATGTTGGATTGGTGAGTCGTAACAAAATTTGAAAGGCACGGTCGAGGTCGCCGAGAATAGTGCTATGAACTTTCCGAGTTTCATTGAAATCGCTCCTGCCGTTTAGATTTTATTAGGGGGGGGACACACACACGAATCACACACACACACGCACACACACACACACACACGCACACACACACGGACAAAAGGTGATCTCATAAGCCTATTTTTTCAAAATTGAAAATAGGCTAAAAATTGGCATGGTTTGAAGAATGTAACAAAGACCTTCTAGAAATTGGTATTCCGGACTGCAAAATTATGAACAGGTGTGAATTCAGACACCTAATCAAAAATTACCAGGGATTTAAGGTAGGGGCAGAACCCAAAAGATGGAGGGGACCTCTTTCAGAAGATCGGAAGAAGGCGCTGAGTGATGGGCTCAAGAGATACTGGCAGGACATCAAAGCTGGCAGACGATCTAGAACGAAACATTGATTTTGATTGTTACTCCGTAGTCCATAGTGGCTCAATTCGAATGTAAAAAAAATATAATAATAAAAAGAGCTAGAAACTAAAATAAAACAGGAAGATATCAATATGCATGAATGACAGAACAGGCAGGTTCACACCAAACACGATGATATACAGTCCGCCACGTTGCGTAATAGCTAGCATTCTTTACCGTCACTGCGGAGGCCCGGGTTCGGTTCCCGGCTGTGCCAAGAAATTTATTTCTGATCTGAGAGCTGGAGCGGGATACACTCAGCCTCATGAGGCAGAACTGTAATGAGGCGGTTTTTATCCTTACCTCAGTGGTTTCCAGTGGTTTCCTTTTCCTACTCCTGGAAAATGCCGGGATTGTACCGAACTTACGTACACGGCAGCTTCCTATCCAAATACACACAATGGTGCAGACATCACAGTGACACAGATTTTCAGACAAATTCTACACACAACCAAGTACACGGAACTGCATGACCACGATGTCAGAAAGCCCCTAAAAGAATCATCAACAACAATAACACTATGATATACAAAATTCCCATGAAATGACAACTAAGCAAGTAACAACTGGTTAACTAAAGGTATCCTAGGCCTACATCGCGAGAGAGAAGGATTTATAATGGTCTTTCAGGACAGTGTCATAGAAACCCGTAACTTCAGAAGGTACATTATCAAAGACTAACATCAACAGATTCATGCCTTAAGTGTCCTAACAAAACAGGAATCATCGATCACATACTAACAGCATGCCCAGTACTTTAAAAAGGGGTCTACGTACGCTGGCATGACAATGTGACTAAGACCATCTACCAAGAACTATGCAAGCAGTGTCAACTACCAATAGATACAGAGCCATACTTCAGACTTCAACCACAACCCATAGTAGAAAATGACACATTTGAAATTTCTTTAGTTGAAACTGCGAAACCTCAGGAAACCAAATCAGAACCCACTCGTATACAGAGGCAGGAGATAGTAAGTCCCCAAACCCAGCACATTAGCAAGCGTAGCTACCTCGTTGGTTGGTATTTTGTTCACAGAGTAATACAATAATAATAATAATAATAATAATAATAATAATAATAATAATAATAATGTTATTGATTTTACGTCCCTTTTAACTACTGCGGAATTTAGAGTCGCTTGAGTGCCGGAACTTTGCCCAAAAAGAAAAAGTCGAAAATGTTTAAGACCGGTGAGTGTGAAGGCCAAGACACCTCTTTCCACCCAGCGATTTCAAAACCACTCATTCATGCGTGCACGGAAAATTCTACTGGGGAATTATACCACCTACTTCCTTGTCTCTTATGTCAATAAATATGTATTTCCTGAGGAATGTTTACATAACGTATGTTGACTCTTTAAATGCGTGAATTCTAAGGTTGAAATATTAACGAAGCACCCTGTTTCTTTTGATATCACATGCTCTTGGTACGTAGAGTTTTGCCAGTGAGATCAGAGGGAAGGCCACTTTCAACGAATGCTTGTTTCATTCACCAATTTTTAAGGCTTCCATCTTACCATGGAATTTGAATAACTTTTGTACAGGTTTGAAGATATCATTCAACGTACATAAAGGAGCTTATCTTAGTAATAGTGCACTACTGCGGTCTTCTAAGAAGGAAAGCGATAAAGAACACGAATAATGGGAGGAGTAAAGATGGAGGGAGCACAATGAAACAGAAGACGGGACCGTTGCGATAAATAAAGCCGACAATAGAAAAGCCAATGTAAACAATAGCGAGGCGAACTTCTGTAATGGAGAGATAAAGTAGCGAAAGAAGAAAGGTAAACTAAAGAGGTACGTGATAGCTCCTCTGCCACTCTATGACCTACTCACGTCATCTCAAGAGCTCACTTCCCGAATACGGGATCAGGAAGACATTGAAGCGCATCGTAGGCCCACGTTTTCGTTACGATTTTTTTTTGTCGCTGATTTGGATTATCTTCCCTTAGTTAAGGGATATTTTGCTCATCCGCCCTGGGTACTGGTGGGTGAGTAAAGTATATGATGAATAGTGTTATTATTGACAGTAAAATGTTGGGTAAATAGTAGTCTTCATAAACAATTAAACATTTTAAAGCAACTGGGCTTAAATGGCAAATGTAAATTTTTGAAACCATGTTTTTAGTGTCGCCTGACAACTGTCAGTTGTAACTCTTCAGTCGGTCAACACAAATCCTAAAATTGTCCCATTGTAATAGTGATCATAACTAATACAGTGCATGCATTATTTTTTCAGGAGTGTTATTTACTTATTATTCAATATTATATTCATTATACCCCACCCAGTCATTGGGTGAAAACGTGTTGATCGAGTAAAGATTTACATAATAATAATAATAATAATAATAATAATAATAATAATAATAATAATAATAATAACAGTATAAGAGTGGAGTGAGAAGTAGACGTCTGAACAACCGCATACGAAGGATCATGATGGACTCCTCACTAGAAGAATTTCAGGTCCCCGAGAACGCAGTGATAACAGAAGTACTTGATACTTATAAACAAAAACTTGCAGCCCTCTCTAAGCGTCTTAAGAGATACCAGAACACTACCGAACGGAAGAAACAGAACAATGACTTCAAGAGAAATGAGAGAAAGTTCTATGAAAACCTGAAAAAGACACCTCAAGTTCAGAATGATTCTCCAGAAGGACCCAGTGCGGAGAGTGTTACCGACTAGTGGTCATCAATATGGTCTAGGCCGGAAGAACACAACAATGAATCTCCGTGGTTGAAGGAAATAGAGAATGCTACCAGACGAATAAATCAAATGGCACATACAGACGTTGATGTTGAGGAACTACGCCAGGTCATCAGCTGCCTACAGAATTGGAAAGCACCTGGAATTGACCGGATCCATAATTACTACTATAAAAGGCTCACATGCACCCACCGTTTACTGGCTATTCACATACAATGTTTTCTGGAAAATTCTGCTGCATTTCCATTTTTCCTAGCCAGAGGGTTAACCTATCTCAAGCCAAAGGACTCGAAAATCATAAATCCATCTAAATATCGCCCCATCACCTGCTTGCCAAACTTTTATAAGATCATTACATCCATTATTGCTAACCGAATTCGTGCGCATTGTGAGGAAAACGCCATTCTCGCAGAGGAGCAAAAGGGTTGCAGAAGGAATTCTCAAGGATGTAAGGAACAGCTCACTATTGATGCCGTGGCATTAGAGCAGGCCTGTCGTAGATCACGAAATCTTTATGCCTGCTTCATTGATTACCAAAAAGCTTTCGATTCCGTGCCTCATACATGGCTTATACAGAGCTTGGAGATTTACAAGGTCAACCCTACTATAGTGAACTTCCTGAAGTGCGCAATGGTTTCATGGAGCACTGCCCTCCAACTTACAGTGGGTGGCACTCGTTTAACATCTTCATTAATACCGATTCGCCGAGGAATTTTCCAAGGAGACTCGCTAAGCCCACTCTGGTTTTGTCTGGCATTGAATCATCTCTCGCAAATCATGAACAGTAGCAACTACGGATTTAGTATTAAGGGTAATTATGGTGAAGCGTACAGGATGAACCATCTTCTTTACATGGATGACATTAAACTGTATGCATCAACTAAAGTGCACCTACAATATCTTATCTCTATCACTCAGAGCTTTTCTTCAGATATCCATATGCAGTTTGGTTTTGATAAGTGCAGAACACAGACTGTTATTAGAGGCTCGCACTCTGCACAAGGAATACCTGTTGGAGAGGGACAAAGAAGTATTCAGCCGTTGGAGGAAGGCGCATTGTACAAATATCTTGGGTTCGCACAGAGTACCCGTCTCAGACACGGTGATATCAAGAAGAACATAACTGAGCAGTATACTTCACGGCTTCGCAGTATTCTCTCTTCAAAACTTAGCGCTAAACATATCATTAAGGCAGTTAACACATTTGCAATGCCCGTAGTTACATACTCCTTTGGTATAATCAGGTGGACTCAAACTGAACTGCACGATCTGCAACGAAAAACATCGGTGCTTTTATCACGCCATCGTATGCACCATCCGAAATCAGCAACAGAGCGCCTGACTCTACCTCGGTCTGAAGGTGGTAGAGGACTGATAGACATCATGAACCTTCATACAAAACAAGTGACAACTCTGCGTGCATTTTTCCACAACAAAGGAGAAACATCCCCTCTCCATCACACTGTATCTTCAGCTGATGATAATTACACACCGCTCCATCTGTCATCTTTAGATCCACCAGTAAAAGAAATGAAAACTACTGAACACAAGATCGGGAATTGGAAACAGAAGGCGCTTCATGGGAAGTTTCCACATGAGTTGGACCAGCCTCACATCGACAAGTTAGCGTCGCACGCATGGCTGACCCACTCGGTCTTCTTTCCGGAAACAGAGGGATTTGTTGTAGCTATCCAAGACCAAGTTGTAGCTACTCGAAGCTATCGGAAATTTATCATAAAAGATCCAGCAACAGAGAGTGAGAAATGTCGCCGCTGTGGCAAATGTAGTGAAACCATTCAACACGTCATATCAGGTTGTTCCCACCTTGCCAACACTGACTACAAACATCGACACGACCAAGTTGCCAACATTATCCACCAGAAACTGGCATTGAAGTACAAACTTCTTCAAAGCTCCGTCCCCTATTGGAAATACATACCATTTGCAGTACTCGAAAATGCCACACACAAGCTCTATTGGGACAGAGGAGTTGTGACAGATGTCGCAGTCAGTAACAACCGGCCAGATATCATAGTCATCAATAAAGTACACAAAGAGGCATTACTGATAGATATCGCATGTCCCAACACTCAAAACATCCAAACAACAGCTGCTACTAAAATATCGAAGTACACAGAGCTGGCAATTGAGGTAAAGCAGATGTGGAAACTTGATTCGGTGACTACCATCCCAATAATTGTATCGTGTACTGGTGTTATACCGAAAACTCTCCATAGTAGTCTATCAATATTGAATCTGCACCCGCAGATATATATTGAACTTCAGAAGGCAGTTCTGTTAAACACATGCCATATTGTTAGGAAGTTCCTTGGTGACAATACACTGGCCGAATACTCAGCAAGGCTTGATGATCCAGATGGGAATTTAGCTCATCCTACAAATGAAGGAGACTCGTGAAGACTGCGGGCACGACCTGGATGTGAAATCTCTGAACAGTATAATAGAAATTATCTCAGTACAGATGGTTCCTTGCTAAGGCCGAACCAGGCTGTAACAGAAAATGTAGCCGGTATTTGCCGTGATAATGTTGTTAAACAATAAACTATAATAATAATAATAATGTTATAGACATGCAAACCGCTATCATAACCGACACATCAGAAAGAGACTCCTTCCGTAACAAAGTGAACAACTGGGAAGTCCAACCAGAGCAAGCAAAACCTACACCTTACAGACCTCAATGGTCTGACGTAAGAAAATTGGCATTCTCCAACAGAATGAAACAATACTGGCAAAATAAGAATAATGTCAAAAATTCAGTCAAAGTGTTTAACGCTTTCCAATATTGGGAACATACGCTGTAAATAAATAAATAAATAATAATAATGTTATTGGTTGTACGTCCCTTTTAACTATTCTGACTTTTAGAGACGACAGGTTCCGAAATTTTGCCCCGAAGGGGAACTTTAATGTGCCAGTAAATTTACTGTCACGGCTCCCTCGCATTTGCGCACACTCAAATGCCAACTGACTGCGCCAAGGTAAAGAGTTACAACTGACAGTTAAATTACAAATAATAGAGAAGTTACAACCTACAATCAACATTATCTAATATGAGAAGGTAGAAAAATACGTAGATGATGCAGTAATAGGAGGAGATAAGGATGTAGCTTTTCACCGCTTCTTTTCAGCATACAATACCGTACACACTGAAGTAACCTTCAAGAAGACTCTCGTGAATGTACAATTTGACCACCTCGTAGTGTAGTGGCTACATTTGTGGCTGTCACCCCTTAGGTCCGGGTTTGATTACCGATTCAGATATACAATTTAATTCTTGTCTGAGGGCTGGAACAGGGGCACTCTCAAATCGGAGAAAAGTGGGAACCATTCGTACCTCAGTCATTATAGAAATAGTTTTCCGTGGTTTCCCACTTCCACTACTTAAGGTGCGGCCATAACCGGCTCCTTCCTAATTTCCACAGCAATTACAAACACACACACTATTAACCCTCCCCGTGGCTCTACGGCCCATGAAGATCCTTTGCTACCCAGCCATTTGACCTACAGATTGCGGGTTGACGCGTGGTTAGCCTCAATGTGAGACAGCTACTCAATTGTCTTCACGTGGCTTAGTGCACCACGTTCCAGTCCTCTAGTCGCACAGTGGGGCCCTTGCAGGGAAAAGCTGGCAAAACGTTCAAAAATCAAATCCCAGACTTCTTTGTCAAATGTTCCATTTCCATACAGTAGAAGACCACGTGCATCATGATGTCAATAAGGAAATGATGCAACAAGAACTGTACTCCTCACTGTGGAAGTCTGAACTGCCACGTCATTCCCACGCAACTCATTGAGTAGTTGATAAGCGAAGAGAATGCTGTGTTTTCAAGTTGTTACCATCCGTTCTGTGTTCATCTCAGAAATAGTAAACACAATGGAATCGTCATCTGGAGGTACGCACTGTAACATAGTGCATAGTTACATTCCTATGCTTTCAGTAAGGTTTGGGTCACGTCTGGGTCTAAATTTTAACTTTTTATGCTTCTGAAGATAGCCGTAATATAATAACGTCAGTGAAAGTTTGCGAATATTCACGTATCTCTGTTGTATAATACTTTCTTTAAGCCAGCAATAAAGTGTTCTAAAGGTATAGAGCACGTTTCGCCAAAAAAAATACAAAATAAAATCTGCCGAGTGAAGACAAATCACGATGTGCTTTAGGCTCCTGATTGCATCTGACAGATACATCTCAACCAAGGACGAAGTACAAACTACAAGAAAGACATCTTTGATAAAGACGTTTTATATATGTTGCTGCCACCAAACATTGTAACGTTTCGTGGCTAGTGCACAGCTTGCCCCATGCTTGGGTGACATGTTGTAACGTTTCATAGCTCGTGATAGAAAATGAGTGCTGTAAATAGCTCGGTTAATAGGGCGCCAATCTCCAACAGATGGTTGTGAGATAAATTTATAATTATTAAATTGAGATTCTTTACTTTCAGGGGAGGGGCAACAGAGGCTAGCTGCAAAACACCTTATTCTATTTATTTTGACCTCTGGGAAGTCTAGCATGGGGTAAATCTTGACAGAAAGTCATAGATTAAAAAAATAATTTATTAACAAACCAGGATGAGATGAATGACGTCTTGCGAACTTCCAAACAGATAAAATAAAAAGGGGAAGTTATTTCTTTAAATTATAGAAGTTAATAGTATTTACGTCCGACTTGCAATTGACAAATATGCATGAGCTCACCGGGTTGTAGATCTTCATGGGCGATGTTGGCGGAGGTATCTCGTTCCTGAAGTAGACATCTCGCGTGGTCTTCCATGGTTCCAAGTACCAATCCTCCCTGATAAAGCTATCTGCTCACTAATTGCACAGATGCTGTCGCCTAGCTGAGTGAATGGAATGGTTTCACTCGTCTTCGATATTCAGCGCAATGCTGGAAATATCCTAGCTAGATCTCCACTGAGTTTACTAGTTGAACTTTACGAAATTTTGTAGTTGAATCTCAACAAGTGAGGTCCAAGTTTAGAATTTGAAGTGCTTTCAAGTGAAAACATAATAATATTCTTCCTGTCCATACAGCACTGTCCCGGCTTATATATGGCAATCATATCTCCCACCAGCAGTAGGGGATCTGCCAATTGCAATATCAAAGTATTGTCTCCAGAAAGTGACGCTCCTTCCTATTGGCCGAAGTAAGTCCTTTATAACGCACCAAGTGGCTATATTGGGGTGAAGGTCTCTCCCCAGTGACACACTTCTATATTGGTGTCATGTAGCGGTATCTTCCTTAAAAATCACAAGGTTGCAGTTTTCTCGTCGTAAAACAATTTATTCTAAAAAGCAGTAGTGTACATTGTTCTGACATCTTTTAGAATTAGCCTGCTGGCTACCGAGGGTCTCTCATTGTTGCGGCTCCCTTTCCACTCTTCCGGCCTCTTCATAAGCTGTTTATGACGGTTCGAGCGGTATCTATTGTCAGTTGTTAGTTCCGCAAGTGAGCTCAAGAAATATATTTATTGGGGGAGGGGTTGTAAATTTATGGTTTGAAATCTCGGGTCGACGTCTAATTACAAGAATGGATGAAAATGAACATATGATTTTATATTACCCTTAAACACAATAAATATATACATGCACTATCGTTGCAATTGCACATAAATATAGTACTCTTAGTTCAATTGTTTTGGGTGTGGTGTACAAACACCACAACATTAACTCTGAGTGTGGAAGTGAGTCAAGTGGTATCAGTTCAGATTCTAACTAAAATAATCTATATTCAGTGTTAATTAGGTATGTACAGTAAATTAAGCTGTTATTTTGTTATAATAAAGTGTTCCTGTCATTTACGTTACTAATATACCGCTCATAAAATTTTTGCCATCTTTTTCCCCTTAAGCCCTTTCGGCCCCACTGTGCGCCGGATTCTAAAATCCTTGATGGAGCCAGGAATTGAACCCGGGAACTCCCCAACCCCACGAGGCCAGTACACACACTATTATTTTATTTATCGTATGATGAATATATGTACAATATATACCAAAAAAATGTGCACACACAAGTTCATAAAATCTCATACTTCTAGGTCACGATCTCTGACCCATTCAACTGGATCTACTGATGTTTGATGAACAACCATCAACGTTCCGTGGAAAGCTCGGAGAGGGCTGTCAGCGACAATGTGATGGATTTATTTACTGTATTTAGCGTATGGCATGGTTACATAATTACAAGCTAAAGAGCACATTAGACATATACATTAGTATTTAGCCTAAAAGAACAATATTAAAATAAATTTTGAATGAGGAGACACATATTCAATAGATAAAAAGTTCAAATTTACAAGGTAAGATTTAAATTGGAAATCCAATCTAGAGCAGGCTGCGTTGCATCATGAAAGTCTTTGAGGTTCCCATTATAGGCTCGAAGGCTGCAGTCCACGCTATGTTGGATGGTCTGGACTATAAGGAGGCACCACAGTCACAATCTGCAAAGTTAGACCTGCCCTACTTATGCAGTGAATACGCACATCTGCCTTGTTCTGTGCGTATAGGATTTAAGATCCTCCATTGGCGTCTGGGAAGATCAAATCCATGTAACCGTTCAAAAGGGTTCCCAACTAGGTGTTTGTTGATTACTGAAGAATCCTGCCACTGGATTTTCCAAGAGTTATTGGCATTAAAGGAGGATCCTTCAAGGTTAATTGCTGTGCACCATGGTGGTTTCCTTGACTTCAAACGTTGGTAAACTATTTGTGTAATATCTTGATGAATAGGCAAAGAAACTCTAATAACAGAGTTGACATGTGACAAAATCTGCACTCGCCTATGTGCATGGGGCTGGTGATGCTTGCTAAAATAATAGTGTATTACCGGCCTTGTGAGGATTCGAGGTGGCCCATATCGGGTCAAACTAGAGTAACCCTTTAGTGTAAATACAAAGGCTATGTCAAGACAATACGATCTTTGATGTGGCGCACAGGTCTCTGGCTCGGCGCAGCGTCACCTGTATGTTTCTCATTAACCTGACACAAACAGGTCCCTCCCTTTGCGTATCCTCACTACTCCTGGGACAGCCCACTGCACAATTGTGTCCTCAAGCAACCATTCCAGATAAAGATCACTCCTCACTGCAGTGATGGCTTACCTATATTAATCAATGGCCAAGTGATTTCTGAGTGACCTAAGTGGTCTTTGTTTCAAAGAATTGCACTAAGTCTGCTGACTACGTGAGTTTATTTTACCAATGATGGATTGATATTTCATATACTGTAGCTATTAAAAGAATACAAAACACCATTCCGGTAGGGCTAATTGAAAATCTTAGAAGAGCTGAGTTTATTTATTAATTCATCGTATGGATTTTAGTGCCGGGTGTGCCCGAGGACATGTTCGGCTCACCTGAGTCTGTAGCTACTTCCAGCGGACACCCTTAGGGTGAGCTACAAGTTCCGTTCAATTTCAAGTAGTTCCAACTTTCGCCACCAGATATCAATGATACCTAGTGGTGAACGTTGGAACTTTGATAGAGCGTTCCGACGAAATCTAACCTACCAATTTAGCTTCACACAAGTTTAGTCTGAGGAAGGATATATTACATGCCATAAATCTATGACATGGGACGCCGGCTTTACTTCCCCTCCGAAGGAAGGCATACTGAAGGATTTTAACGCTCTTAAAAATTCCGACGACTTCGGCCGGGTTTGAACCCACTATCTTGGGCACAGCAGTTCAGCATGCTACCAACTACGCCACCGAAGCAGAAGAACTGAGTATTGTACCTCTTTACTTTATGAGGCCTATTCCTTATTTTTTTTTTTTAAATAGCTGTGTCAGAAATCAATTCGCTATTGGCCGAGCCTTAATCCTACAAACGATATCTTAACCATTTGGCGTAGCACTTAAAGAATACTTTTTTGATCACACATGATATTTAGGTCCGAATATTATTGATCAACAACGCACTATTAATCACAACGCAAAGAGCTTGTGTACACACAGATTAATTTGGTAGCAATTAAAATATAATTGAAATACCAATGGTTATTTAACACATTTATTACACCTTAGTCAATAATACCAATAAATAAATAAACATAATTAATAAATTGTACCAGTCTTATCCATAGTATGGTCCTCATCAGTGGTGTTGTTAAAAAGAAAGAAACTAATGTAATAATGGGCAAAGCTTTCTTAGTAATATTTTACTTGGGTTTTCTATGAAAATATTATAAAATACCTTAGATAATAACAAATCTGTTACAATTAAGGGCTCTAATTTGATTTAAATAACCATAATTTTACAAAAATTACGTATCTTAATAATTGGTATTTGCATATTCCTATAAATTAGTCTAACATTATTTTGTTTAAGAATATCTTGAGATGGTCGACAGGGTGTGAATCGTGCATTGTGTGTGATGATTAAAGGCTCTTTGTGGAGTGAAGCATAGGTTTGCTCCAATAAAAAGTTTGCAGTGATACGAAATGTTGAAGGTTCTTGATAAAAATCTGTTGTGTCTTAATATATGGTAGTCTTCTTATCGAAAATGTATTAAAGTCGGATTTTGTCATATGTTATGTGTTAGTTTTGAATTGTAGTTCTCATGGATATCCATGGATAATATGGCCAAAACTGGTAAATTTCATTAATTAATGTATATTAATTTATTACTATTGACTAAGGTGTATTAGAATTTATCAATTGCCATTGGTATTCTAAAAAAGCGTCAACAAGGAATGCTATTTGATATGATTAAGTTGATATAACTACGTATAAAAATATAATATTAATACTATTCACATTTTCTACTCTTTACTGTCAATAGACTGAACAAAATATTGCACATTATACTCCAGTACCTTACAACAATTTGAAAGTTTCTTAACTAGATTTTGTGAATGACAGTATTTTATGGACTACCTTCAGTGAACAGGGCATCTTTCACCAAATGTGATCAAGAGATTTGCCTATAGAAGGCATGAACCTGATTAGTGGTCCATGAAGGTGAAGGAGGTTCACTTCGAATTTAATGCACGTGAGGGTTTTGAAGATCACCTTTCTTTCCGAAACTTTTGAACATTCAAAGTTGACATTGTTAGATATAATTCCTCCGTATATGTGTTAGATTTTAACACTGCCGTAATTCTAAATTTACATTAGTTTACATTTGCCAGATGGAAATTTTCGTAAAATGTTGTAAGAATATTTTTAAAAATAGGAAAAATATACATTGATTTTTAAAAATCCTGTGTTAAAGTAAGGAGAAAACGTTAACGAACATTCCTGAAAAAAAAATCGCTTAGTTCCTGTTTATCGTTTGAGAGGAAAAGGTAGATAAAAGAAAGTGACAACATAGCCAATATATGTCATTCCGGTGTTAATTAACTCAGCAAGACTGCTTCGAAGGAGATCTGTGATAAGTAATAATTTTTACATTTTTATAAATAGATTTTATGTATTAAGTCAGAACTTACAGAGTTTTGTCCTCCAGAGTAATATTATACCAATTTGTCATTCATTACTTTATCGCAAAGGAAAGAAACTCCAAGTTCCGCCAAATATTTAAAACCTATCAATGAATTTATATTAAAGGTAATCCTTTTGTCTAGTACCTCTCATTTTCTTGAATTCATAATTTTCCAGCTCAAGTTCTTTTCTTTCAAGTTGCGCTGCTTGCCGTCTTTTGTTTTGCCACTCCGTTCCAGTACGCGATTTGAACAAGTCCCTTTTGTATCGCCAGTTGAAAGGCATGAATATTAAACATCAAGTCATAAATATTTCAAACAAACACTGACGAAGTGCAGATAAGTAATAGTTGAGCTCTTCTTGTGATATTCAACGATTTGACTTCTTCAAAACTCACTGAGCATTGACATACAAACTGGTGTTAAAACCTTAAAACATAATTAAAGTTTAACGCAAGATTAATAAACTAATCCTCATTTCAGGAACGATACGGAATCGCTTCACAACTACAATAGGGAACTGTAATATACAAATCCGAGGTAAAAAATCAGCAGTCGCCATGCGGAATGTGTTACTTCCACACCTAATTCAGGTGAACGCCAGAACGGTACCTTATTTCATATCTTGGGGTACAAACTCCAATCCTCTATTCTAAAACTAAAAAGTCCCTCTCTGCACGCCGGAAGGCGGAAATAGATTTCACCATACAATGGGAAATATTTCCAATTCACCAAATTAGCTAATTGATGTATTCCCACAATCGTTCCCTTGCTCACCATACGAGAATCCCCATCTTTTTATAATTCCGAAACTATTTTGCTTATCCCTTGGCGTGAGGGTGGGTCATATTAAAAATTCTTTCAGACAAAAGATTTAGGTAATTTATGGAGGACTATTGAAAATTTCAAACGATTCTGATAATGTGCTAATTAAGGGAGGTATGATTTTTTTTCTCCAAGAACTCTATTTTTCCCACCCCTTTGGTCAATGGATGGTGCTTTCAAAAAAGTTTACTGATATAAGGTTTTGGTCCTCATCCGAAATATTGTATGAACATTGGATGGATTAGATTTTTCACATATTGAAAAAGTTAAGGCGATATTCCATGAATTCGAAAAAGGCCCGCCATTTCCACCACCTTGATCCGATATTGCCTATTAAGAAACTGGGCCGAGATTTAACGTGGTTATATTTTATCTCTTCATTTAAAAGTGATTGGTGTAAAATGACGGAAGTTATCGTGTCCACAACAAACAGATATATACTGTATCTCTACTTAGTATAAAACAAAGTCCCCGATTCTTGGATGTCACGGGTAATCTCGAGAACCACTGGATAGATTTTGATGCGGTTTTCACCATTCTGTAAAGGATTTCTCGAGAAAGGTGTCTGTAGAAAATAATGTATTTATGATCAAAGGAAGCCAAGAAGTAAAGATTTCAGTGAAAAAGTCGAAAAAATACCTGGCGTGCAAGCGCTTTTAAAGCTTACGCTGGGCAAACCTTTAAAAATATCAATATACTACGAGTGTAAGAATTGTTCAGCATGAAAAGTTCTACAAAAAAAAGTGTCAGTCAGTCTGAAAGACTAGACTTTGTATCATTTTAAATGCTACAAATGCTAAGAAATGCTAGAAAGGCTGGAGGCTTCTCGCTTCGCTCGAAGCCAAAGACTCTTCACATGGTAGAAAATTATCTGCATAATACTTATCTTGCTTATCTTGTTTCAAATTACTCGCGAACGGCAAGTGCAAACCAAGGGCAAAGAAAGGTCAAGCGCGCGGGATGCCATCACGCTCACCAGAGCGCGCGGGGACGTGCCCCTTCCATCCAGTCTAAAAACACTTATAGTGGGCGATGTATTGAAGATAGAGATATGATCTCCCGGACTTTTTTGTAGAACTTTTCATGCTGAGCAATTCTTACGCTCATAGTATATTGATATTTTTAACGGTTTGCCCAGCGTAAGCTTAAGAAGCGCACGGACGCCAAGTTTGTTTTCGACTTTTTCACTGAAATCGTTATTGCTTGGCTTCCTTTGATCATACATAAATTATTTTCTACAGAATCTTTCCTAGAGATATCCTTTACAGAATGGTGAAAACCGCATCAAAATCCATCCAGTGGTTCTCGAGATTACCCGTGACATCCAAGAATCGGGGATTTTTGTCATATACTAACGAAGTAGAGATTGTCGGGGAACACAGGCACCAAGCAGTACTATGACGTCACACACCTCAGTACATCTGGGTACATTTCGTCTCGTCACCGTAACGTAACGCCAGACCCCAGCGTAACGACGAAGTCGACAAGATCATTTAAAATGATTTTAAAAAGTCCGCGAGAGCATATCTCTATCCTCAATACATTGCCCACTATAAGTGTTTTTACGTTTTCATTTCTTTCAACAATCTCCATTCAATTACTGAGATAACTCTTCCCTGGCGAAGCCGGGGCAGATTGCTATTTTATATAGATACGAACTTTTGAACTGACAGTGGTTTTGGGGTCTGGGGGACGTTAAACGCAAGGAAGTGGGAATATGGTAACCATTGCAATAGGCAGCTTTCTAATGAAAACTACCTAAAAATTCACACACAACTACAGTCACTACAAACACAAAGAGAAATAAAATGCATACACTTAGTGTATGGGGCTGTTTACAAAACATGTCTGACCCATTAATGTTGTTCTTTGTATGTTGTTTAATTATCGATGCTCTGCATTTATCTGCCAACTGCATATCAATGCAGGGAGCGATTGTAAAAGGTTTAGAAGCCTTATTGTAGCCACGAAGTATAAAAACAATTCAATTCAATTCACTGCAAGGTATGTGTATTGTCACGCACGTCTACATATAAATACGAGCACAGTATATGACTAAGTACAGTCACTACAACACATATTGGACTTTAATAATAATAATAATAATAATAATATCCTATGGCCTCGGATGCCGGGTGCAAGCTTTGTTATTTGAATCCCAGAGGGCAGCTTGCATGTCGAATTTTTGTCGTTCCTTGGAGCACTATGAATGTCGAGGAGATAGGATATATAAGCTCCTTGACACTATAGCGCTTTCTAGTAGAGAATGGAAGAACTTAGTGATGGCGGAAAATTCTACGATTAATTTTGGCCATTATGAACACGGTCTACTGAATTCAAATGGGTTCTGTAACATGCCAAAGACGTATGACATGCATGCCGACTTTTTTGTCGAGTTTAAAAATCACTTGCCACGGCCAGGAGCGAACCTGCAAGCTTGGGATTAGTAGTCCGACACGATAACCACTCACCCACTGTGGCAAGCAAAGATTGATCTTACTCTTGGTTATTGTATAGTAACTTATATAATTGAACGGATTAAAAGGAGCTAATGGGAACTTCAATTATTTACTTTCCCGTCATTTAATTGCCAAACGGTTCTCAGGAGATTGTAAACCGCTCAGTATGCACTCGCACATGCGCAGATGTGCCTGCAATAAATTATGGAGAGTACCATACGTTCGTTTATTTTTGAGCAACTATAAATCAATATGCTTCTGCTGATGGAAATTAGATTAACCAATTAAATATTTAATTTGCAGCAAGGAAACGTGGATGAATTGTAGTGACGGTGAATTTTTATAAATAATGTGTGGGCCCAAAATAGAATATAGTCAATATAATAACAATAACAATACTAATAATATGAATATTTGTTCATAAGAAGTTACCAAACACAAAACTAAATAAAAAATATTAACCCACTTTCTGGGTAATCAAATTACTTTTGCCGTGTAAAATTAAAGACGTAAAAAGAGATGAAAAAAAAATTACGAGCCTTAGAGTAGTCGCATATGATGTGTAACATGTGACTTGTTAACCAACTATGTGTCTGCCGGGAGTGCAAATACCTTGTTAACAGTGAACTCTGTTGGTCATTGAAATAACTACTTGTAATATTCCAGTGCCATTGATTTGTTATAGGAATATATTTAATGGGGCCTCCAAACATTGAAGTAAACCGTATGCTATATGTATTCCACCTAGGGTTGTATAATGGCCGACAGTACCTAGAATGCTTACATTAAATAAGAATAGAGCAAAAGTGAGAAGATATATTAAATCATAATTGTTTTCAGCAAATATGATATAATGAATATTTTCACACCAAAGAACTACAACTTGAAGAAGATTTATTTTAGGAATATATTTAATGGCGTCACCAAACCTTGAAATAAACCGTATGCGATACACATTCCATATAGCCACATGGCCGACATGCGCGAAACGGTTAGGATTTGGCACTGGAGTTTTACAAGTAGTTATTTCAATGACAAACAGAGTTCACTGCTAACAAGGGATTTGCGCTCCCGGTAGACACATAGTAGGATAACATGTCTCATGCTACACATCATATGCGACTACTCTAAGGCTCTGAATTTTTTCACACCAAAGACAACAAATTGGAGATGATTTGTTGTAGGAATATCTTTGATGGGGCCTCCAAACCTTGAAGTACACCGTATGCGATATACATTCCACATAGGGCTGTATGTTAGCCGACAGTACCTCGAATGCTTACATTAAATAAGAAAATAGCAAAAGTATGAAGATTTAATAAATCATAATTGTTTACAGCAAATATGATATAATGAATATTATCACACCAAAGAACGACAACTCGAAGATGATTTATCGTAGGAATAGCTTTAATGGGGCCTCCAAACCTTGAAGTAAACCGTATGCGATATACATTCCACATAGACACATGGCCGACAGTACGTCATGGTACCAATCTCCGCCACCGCGCGCGCTCATTGTTTCCGTCCCATTTCTGTCCCATTTCCGTCCCTTTTCGAAAATCACTCCCACAAACAATATCCAGCTACCGAGTGGAAAGATGTTACACATTAAAAATGTATTAACCAATCTTGAAAAAACCTGTAAAATTACAAACAATGTTGGGCAATCTACAAAAGGGACGCTCACAAGTGACTTATAATGTTATTGGTATAACGTCCCTTGTAACTACTGAGGCTAATAGAGACGTCGGGGTGCCAGAATTGAGCGCCGAAGAGGATCTTTAATGTGCCAGTAATTCTACTAACACGGCTCCCTCGCATTTGTGCACCCTTAAATGCCAACTGACTCCGCCAAGTTTTGATCCTGAACCCTTAGACACGGTAGACGATAAAGTATCCGCTGCACCACGCAGCCAGTCTCACAAGAAGTCAATCATAACAAATGATCATTTAAAAGAAAGAGAATTTAAGGTGGCTTTGGTGGCGTAGTTGGTAGCTTGCTGAACTGCTGTCCCCAAGATCACGGGTTCAAATCCGGCCGAACTCGTCGGATTTTCATGACCATTAAAATCCTTCAGTATGCGTTCCTTTGGAGGGAAAGTAAAGCGGAAGGGGCTATGGCATAGATATATGGCACGTAAAAGATCCTACCACTGCAATTGGTAGTATAGAGCAAAACTTTTAGAAACGCTCTATCAAGTTCCAACGTTCGCCGCTAGGTGTTAGTGAAAGTAGCATCTGGTAGCCGAAGTTGTAACTACTTGAAATTGAACTTGTTGGGAGCCCTTGGGCGTTCAATATAAAATACCCAGCTATGGCCATTGGCTGCAATCTATATAAAAAGAGAAAGCAGAATTACCCGCAGCAGAGACAAATTGCACCCTGATGTCATCAATATTGACATTTTATTTAAAAGGTTTGATTAAACAAAGAAACAAAACCCTGCCAGAACTTTATCGCGTCTAGCCCGCATACCAATAAAGCCGAGTGGGTAGTTTGATCACTAGAATGATAAATTGCATTTCCAAATATGAATCTAATATCAAAATACTGTATCTGCATTAACAATTTCACACTAGTTACCATAATGAGCTATGTCCATCCTATTTACCTTATTACTCTATGCTTGAACCAAATTAAAACACTGTACTTCTCCTGAAATCTCAGAATATTTCAACCTCCATAAGCTAGATGTTATCTGCTCTGTTTACATCTCCTTCACCCATCAACGCTAAGAGTCAGGCAAATAAGGGCAGAAGTGAATTCCAAGGAGCTTCGTGGAAAGACAAAGAGAAGGGAGCTTTGTTAGGAAAAAAATATATACTAAAGGGTAGAGACAAGATATGATGGACGAAGGAGGAGACACTAAGGAACAATGAGGAGGCCTAGCCTAATCTTTTCTCCTCGTGAGGAGAAAGCTCATAAATAAGTCAAGAAAATAATAGTAAATAAGATTGAATTGCGATAAGAATGAAAGAAATTAACATTTTGTATATTAAAGATATGTGTTCTCATATTTGTTTTGTCTTTCTATAGGGACTGCAGAAGAATAACTTATGGTACGTTTATTCTATAATAAATGTTCCAGATAAAATTCAGGGAAAAGAATATGGTTTCATAAATTTGGTCAACTTTGGATGTATCTTTATGATAACTCAGGTTTGTATAACGACGCAGTTCATATTCTGAGCAGGTGCCAGCTCTGATGGTTCGCCGTAGCATGCGAGACTCCTGCATTTTCACGTGCATGCCCTGAGTAACTAATAATGGAATTAAAGACCAGATGGGCTTTAAGGCGATACATCTCAAACCATCATTACGTTCTTGAATTATGCAAGGTGCGTAATATGTTCGAGACTGTTGTAGTATCTTGGGCATTACATCATTTTTAAGTGAAATTATCCTTGTGTAAAAATACGAAGGCTGTTTTTAAGTAAGGGCCTATTTTTTAAAAGCCCGTAGTTAGTGGGCACGCCGCAACAAGCGTGCGCGCTACCTCCCGGCATCTTTTGCGAACAAGCAGGTGTCAGTTGCAGCTGTGTAGCTAACCTGTACGCTGAAATGTGCATTTTTACAATGTTCAAGATTATTGATTCGCCCGCCGCGTGCGATGTACGATCTGTGATACGTTTTTTGAGTGCAAGAAACATGTCAGCTTTGTGAGGTGTATGGTGATAATGCAATGAAGATTTTCACGGCCACTTTTGAACTCGCGTACCCATTTTCACACTTTACCGTCACAGCGCAAGATCATGACAAGACCGCACACTGCTTCCCGGACTCGGGAACTGATTGACTCTTTTGGGTGGGAAGTTTTGGATCACCCACCGTATAGCCCTTCGTCATCTTGGTGGGAAGCTTCGCCGACGATGAAGAAGTGAAAACAGCCGTGAATTATTGGTTGTCAGAGCAGGCGGCAAACTTTTATGGAGAGGGATTTCAGAACTTAGTTTTAAGGTATGGCAATTGCCTAAATAAACAAGGCAACTATGTAGAAAAATAGAGGAAGATATGTTAAACCTAAAAATAAATGTGGTTTCAAAATAAAATGTTCGGTTAATTTTTATTAAAAAAGAAATGGCCCTTTCTTAAAAAACCGCCCTCGTACTGTAGTGTCTTTTAGTAAGTAGGCCTAGTTGTGAGATGCTAGCATGCAGTACTGCACAGGAACAGTGCGGGCGATGGTGAATAGCACGTCATAGTCCTGGAGTGACGGAGACTGACACTGTAGTCTCATCATTGTCAGTACAACCAGGGGCCTACCCAATTATTTACGTTAATAAGGTGGCATAATGACCTATGGGAAGGCTTCAGTATCGTAGTCGGTAGCATGCTGAACTGCTATGACCAAGATCACGGGTTCAAACCCGGCCGAAGTCGTCGGATTTTTTAGAGCGTTAAAAACCTTCGGTATACCTTCCATCGGAGGGGAAGTAGATGGCATAGACTTATGAAATATAAAAGAACCTACCACTAAAATTCGTGCTGTGTAGCTATATACTAAAATTTTAAGTACCCCAAGAAAGAACTATTTATTTTAATATCTAAAAGATAAAGGACAACAGCTGACAGTGTAGGCTTACATACGTTATACATTTCTTGAAAAAGGAAGGAAGCTTTCAGTTTTACGTGACCGTTAATCATGCGATCATCAGCCACGGGACCTCCTTTGTACGTGTAATCCGAACCACAGGACATGGAATTTCACTTCGAAAATCTCACATGCATTGACCGGGAATCAAACCCGGTCCACCTTGGTGAGAGACCAACAGCTTGACCGCTTCGGCACAACGCCCTATATATTTATTGTATATGGTGTTTGCTTTTCAGGCTAATACTGTGTTTGTATGCACTCTTTTGTATATAATTTTTCTATTATTATTAATATTTTATTATTATCGTCCAATTGTTACTACAATTGTTAGACTTTTATTATTTACATTGTGAATGTTGGCAAAATGTTTTATTTTTATAAGTCCCAAACTTATTGTATGTTGGGCACTACATAGCCGTGGATATAAATCAATCAATCCACCAACTTCCCATCCTATAACAACCTTTTAATTTAGATGAGTTATACATTCACTCTTGGTGAAAAACAGGAAACATCATAATTATTATAAAACTCATTTTATGTTCTGAAGACTATTCACATAAAATAATACAGCCTTATCAGGGTATTTCAAAATGATTTTGAAATTAAGCAGGTACATGCCCCGAGGCTACATCCCGTTGCCCCTCCCTCTCATAAGGCCTTCACCAAGTAGGCTACGTATCTCATACTCCTCTCAACTTTATTTTGTTTTACGATTTTAGCTGTGACTTTTAGAGTTTCTGTGATCGGTCTTGTTTATGTTAATTGACAGAGTCGTAATTTAAGAATCTTTCTCGGCACGCCGAAAACAGAGTTAGATTTCACCGGGCAAAGAAAAATATTTAAATTCACTAAATTTTTCAATTGTTGTAAAACTGCAAACGTTCCATTGTACAGCATACTAGAAGCTCCATCTTATAATACAAGGGCAAATGTGATTTATTAATAAATAATAAGTACATCATCACCATAATTTATTGCACTTATGGGCCCTAAAGGCCTACAGCAGAAGAACAAAAGAAAGAAAACGAAGAGAAAAAGTGGTAACAAAGGAATCAGTCACGAAGGAGGAGGTATCTACTGTAGATAGCATTCCAACGCTGCCGGTATATAGCTTCACCTTCCACCACATTCGACTCCACTTGCTGAAGTATTGCCAATACTCGATCCTTCCATCGCGTCCTGGGACGTCACCTTGGGCGTCTTCCAGCAGGTTGTGAATGAAGGACTCGGTTTTGGATGGAATCATCAGCTCGAAAGATGTTGCCAAACCACTGTAACCTCTTCTGTCCTGGTACTCGTCCAATTTGTGGTTTTCCAAACCGCTGATAAAGGTCATCCTTCATTCTTCGTTCCCATTTACCTTCCACGGAATTGAAAACTTGTCCATAAACCTTTCGAAGTACCTTCCTCTCGATGGCAGAGATGGCTTCTTCGGTTGATGCTGACGTAGCCCAGGTTTCACAACCATACAAAAGTACCTGCCGTACTTGTGTCATGTATAGCTGAATCTTATTCTTCTGTGATAATAGACGAGATTTAAATCAGTTATTCAGACTATAGAACATGCGATTAGCGTTTATTATTCGCTGACGCACTTCTTTCGACACTTCACTTCTATGAGTTAGTATGGATCCCATACAAAATAAGTACATATATAAATAAATAGAATGCCCTTAGTTTGTAAATGTACGGCACACATCAGAGGTATTTAGCACACTCCAGCAAGTCCCTTTATGATTGCGATTAAGTGTTGTTGTAACGGAGCTACCACCTGAGTGAGCTTAACGAGGATTATCTCGGCCTCGCACTAATCAGGCAGTTAATTGAAGGCCAGTACTCGATAATCAATAATTAAGTCATGGAGGATTACATCACTTAGGCACAACATACACGCCATGGCTTTATCATGATGTTATTAATCCAGCAGGTATCAAACACTCAAGGCACAGATGTATCTCAACCCTGTCTTGAAATTAATCTTTGTAATTTTTAGATTCTTACTATTGTTCTGTTCACACAAATATGTTGTTGATTCATTTAGGGGCTAAACCCAAGCTTGCAGGTTCGCTCCTGGCCGTGGTAAGTGATTTTTGAAAGGCGACAAGAATTACGACACCATGTCATACGATGTTGGCATGTCAAAGAACCCATTTGAATTCAGTAGGCCGCGTTCATAATGGAAAAAAATAATCTCGGGAGTTTCCGCCAACAATAGAAAACGCTATAGTGTTCAAGGCGCTTAGAGATCTAACCTCCTTGACTTTCATATTGCTTCAAGGAACTACGAAATTCGACATGCAAGCTACCCTCTGGGTGTCTAATAACAAAGCTTGCACCCGGCACCCGAGGCCATACGATATTATTATTATTATTATTATTATTATTATTATTATTATTATTATTATTTAGGGGCTTTGTGACATCGTGGTCACAGAGCGTAAGATAGATGCATGTGTATGGATTCTAATAATAATAATAATGTTATTGTTTTACGTCCCTTTTAATTACACTGGCTTTTAGAGACGCCGGGGTTCCGGAATTTTGCCCCGAAGGGGATCTTTAACGTGCCAGTAAATCTACTGACACGGCTGTATGGATTCTATATGATGACCTGTGTAATTGTGATGGCTGTAATAACTTAGATCTAGTTGGTCTACAAGAGACAAGATGGCCATTAAATGGCCAAATTAATTCCTATAGCTATAGCCTGTACTATAGTGGCTGTGATAGTGGAAGTTACCATGCGGGTGTAGGAATTGCCATAGCCAAGAAATTTTTAAACACCTTAATTACGTTTGACCCAGTCAATGAAAGAATGTGCTACATGCGATTAAAAGAAAAGTTTCATAATGTTTCTACAGTTTGTTTTTATACCCCACTGAGGATGCAGAGGACGATGTTAAAGACTCTTTCTATGATAGTTTAGACCAACTGATGACAACCCTACCCAGCTATGACATAAAATTGTTTTTGGGAGATGCATATGCAAAAGTTGGTAATGAAGAAATATGGAAACAGTACACAGGAGGCAACAGCCTTCATGCTATCTCCAATGATAATGGACAAAGGCTAATCAGCTTTGCTAGTGCCAAAAACATTACAATTATGTCCACTCACTTCCCTCGAAAAGATATTCATAAAGCAACATGGGTATCTCCTAATGGCATAACAAAAAATCAAATTGACCAGGTTTTAGTGGAAAGTAGACACAAAAGTAGCATCGTAGATGTAAGAAGCAGGAGAGGTGCAGAATGTGGATACCTAGTCATTTTCAAACTTAGACAAAAACTATATATATTCAAAAGAGTGAAACAAACTACAGCTCCAAAAATTAATATCAAAAGGCTTACTGATCAAACCATAAAAAATGATTTTAAACTGAAGCTAACCAACAGATTCCAAATCTTAGATCAGCAAGAATCAGAACAAACGGTAGAGAGAAAATGGCAAAAAATAAAGGATTCTATCACAACAATCGCCGAAGAAGCTGTAGGCTATCGAGAGAGTACAAAGGGGAAGAAACCTTGGTTTAATGAGGATTGCCAAAGATCAATAGACCATAGAATAAGAGCAAAAAAGTTGATGCTTACCAAACAAACTCGAACCAACAAACAAAATTACAAACAGATAAATAGGGAGACTAACAAAACATTACAAGCAGCTAAATGGAACTTTGTGGAAGATCATCTAGGAAAAGCAGAAGAAGATAGCAACAAAAATAATACAAGAGCATTTTTTCGCTTTGTCAGATATTTTAAACAAGGATACAAGGCAAGATCAGTAGGTGTAAAAGATAGGAATGTCAATGTTGTTTGCAACCAAACAGAAGTGCTAGCAACTTGGAAAAACTACTTTGAAGACCTCTTAAATTGTGAAGAAGTGGCAACAAACATTGAAGAGGAATTATACCTAAATGCCCAGCCAAAGATTAACCCTTCTACCTATGAAGAAATTGAAAACGTAGTTAAAAGTTTAAAAAACAATAAAGACCCTGGAGAGGATAACATAATAGCAGAACTTCTTAAAGCAGGTGGAAGCCCTTTGCTAAAAATGTTACATAACTTAATTGTAGAAATCTGGGAGAAGGAAGAAATCCCAGTTGAATAGAAGATGGCAGTAGTAGTTCCGATTCACAAAAAGGGAGATAAATTCGAGTGCAATAATTACAGAGGGATATCATTAATAAACAGCGCATATAAAGTATTCTCAAGAATAATCAACAACAGACTAGCATGCTTTGCAGAAGAAATTCTTGGATATCACCAAGCAGGATTTAGAAGCCAAAGATCTACAACAGACCAAATTTTTGTCTTAAAGCAAGTAATATCCAAATATTAGGAGTTTAACAAAACAGCCCATCTTCTTTTTGTAGATTTCAACAAGGCATACGATAGTGTCAATAGGAAACAAATGTGGAAATACATGCAGCGGAATGGAATACCAGAAAAACTTATCAGTATGGCAAAACTGTGCACAGAAGGGTCCAAATGCAAAATTAGAATCAATAATGAATATACCGAAGAATTCAATGTCAACACTGGAGTAAGACAGGGAGATGGACTCTCGCTTTTATTATTCAATTTAGCTTTAGAAGAAACATTGAAACGAGTAAATCAACTCCACCCAAGCCTTGAAGTGGGAGACAAAATAAACAGATTATGCTGATGATATAATGACATAACACTCATGGCAGGAAACGAAAACGATCTAAAAATACTCACAGAAACCCTTATTGAAGAAGCCAAGGAGGAAGGTCTAATGATAAATGAACAAAAACAAAATATCTAGTTGTAGGAAGGAATGCAGCACAAGTACAAAACCCCTTAACAGTTGCTTCATACGCTTTTCACAGATGTGAAAATGAAAATCCACAGCCTGCTTCCAGTCTCCGACCGGGTCAGGAATGGAATGAATGAAGCCCCCATCTAGCGGCGAGGAAATGTACTGTGCCGGCTGTCGAGGCCTGACGCACTCCTCTGGGGCAATGATTAATTGAATGACAGATGAAATGAAATGATAGTGGAGAGTGTTGCTGGAATGAAATTTTGACGGGGAAAACCGGAGTACCTGGAGAAAAACCTGTCTGCCTCCGTTTTGTCCAGCACAGATCTCACATGGAGTGACCAGGATTTGAACCACGGACCCAGCGGTGAGAGGCCGGCGTGCTGCCGCCTAAGCCACGGAGGCTTTTCACATATGTACTGAGTTCAAATATCTGGGGATTGTCATAGACCAGAATAATGTGGAAGAAACAGAAATAAAATCAAGAATTCTCAGTGGCAACAAAAGCTACTGGTCTCTGCAAAATCTCTTAAAGAGTAAAATTATATCTACAAAAACTAAAGTGAGAATTTATAAAAGCATTATACTTCCTGTTGTCACGTACGGCTCAGAAACCTGGGTATCGTCCAAGCAAACTGAAAGGAAATTAGTAACTTTTGAAAATAGAATACTACGGCGCATTTTCGGACTGGTAGTAGAAAATGGCCAGTGGAGAATTAGAACAAATAAGGAATTGTGGGATCTCTACAAAGAACCGGATATCGTGGCCCGTGCCAAAAGCCAAAGACTGCGCTGGGCCGGTCATGTACATACAAGAAGTGGAGAACTGAATTTAAGAGCAGTTTTGGAAGGGGTACCCAGAGGCAGGCGATCATTGGGACGACCGAGTCTTCGCTGGTGGGACCAAGTCCAAAAATATATGAGAAAAATCGGAGTCATGGAGGACATAATGGATGATCGAGAAAGATGGCGCCGTGCTGTTGGCGAGGCCAAAATCCTGCTTAGGTTTGAGTGGCCATCTAGATAGATAGATAGATAGATAGTAATCAGAACTTGGCAAAATACTCGAAAAATGTATCTTCGACACAAAATTCAAAATACAATAACTGAATCTTTGGAAATACAAGAAATAATTGAGTTTTAAAATAAAATTGAAAATATTGAACACCTAGAGTTGGTTGTTTCCTCAGTTTAGGGGCTGCGACAACGCGGTCTTGTAGCCCCGTGTACTTGGGGTGTGTGTAGAATCTGTCTGATAACCTGTGTTAATTGTGATGGCTGTATTAGTGTGTGTTAGGCCTATGTATTTTTAATTCATGTAAGGACTGTGCATACATTCGATTTTTCAAGTAGTTCCAACTTTTGATACCAAACGCTACCGTCAACGACCAACTAGTTCTGCACTTTGTTACTAGACGCCACCGCAGTCGGCTCCTGACGACGAACGTTGGAACCTAAGAGCGTTACTCAAAAATAACCTATTCTTTATCATGCCATAAATCTATGACATGGGCCCGCTGGCTTTACTTCCCGTCCGAAGGAAGGTATACTGAGGAATTTTTAACGCTCTTAAAAAATCCGACGACTTCGGCCGGGTTTGAACCCACGACCTTGGGCATAGAAGCTTAGCGTGCAACCGACTACGCCACCGAAGCCGCTCACCTAGCGTAAACTATGCTTTCAAACCATTGTTTTGAAAAATCCGAATGGAATGGAAATCTTTTTCGCTAGGAGTATTAGGTTCTTTTAGATTTATTTTTAAATAAAAGTTTGTATTTTCCAGGATTCAGCGGACCAAAAACGTGGAAATCAATAGGGATGAGGTTTGGACTGTAATGGTGGGTGGTCCAGACACTCCCAGTGAAATAACCGGAGCTTGTTAACGGTTCTGATTGCCACACGTGGTCTCACATTTTCATAAACCACTGAAGACGTTCCTGGCAGCACAGCGATTCACGTGAAACGATGACGCCAAGACAACAGTCCGACGATGGTTCCACAGTCAGCCGGCTGATTTCTACAACAGGGGCTTCTCAAATTTAGTCCTGCGATGGGTCGAATGTCTGAACAAATGTGGAGACTATGTGGAAAAATACGTAGAACAGTACGTATGTTTGTAATTACCTGTATGTTTTTATTTGGATAGTAAATTGGGGGCAAAGACTTTTCGATCCGCACTCGCAAATAAATAAATTGAAGTCAAAACTGGTATAAAAATCGATCTTTAAAATCATAAAACGGTTTCCAGAAAAACTGTAATTAGGAAGTGACTTGTTAATAAATATGCTTTGACGTTTATTTACTAAGAAACGTTTCTTAAGAAGATCGTCATTTTATTGAACGTTTTACGAAACGCGATTAGTAAGGAAACATTTAAACGTTTAATAGGGAGCTCTATATTCAACCCTAAGAGTATAATTACTAAGTCTGGAATCCAACTCAGGACCACTGGATCCGGAGTCTCAGTACGTACTCTAAGACGAAAGACAGTGGCTCTGGAATTCCAACAGAACCACTATGCCAGGAGGAATTTTAGCAGGCGAATGACGTCACATAGATTAACGACATTTCCTCAGTTAGCTTCACATAACAATGTCCACATATTGGCTATAAAGCTTTACTGGTATGAAGGAAATTGCAGGCCTCTAACAACCAACCAGAGGTTACCTAGACTGTAGTAATTGGAAAACGAGATGGCCATTCTGTAAGAAGTGATCTATCACATCTGGTAGCTCATAGTATTTAGCCATACAACACGATTCAATCAAACCACTGAATGGTATTTCTTATTGCAACAGGACTATCCTTACAATAATTATTATTGTTAAGCGAACTTTGAAAGCCATCTAATTACAATTTATTTACAAAATAAATTAGTACAAAATAAAATAATAATAATAATAATAATAATAATAATAATAATAATAATAATAATAATAATAATAATGTTATTGGTTTTACGTCCCTTTTAACTACCCTGGCTTTTAGAGACGCCGGGGTGCCGGAATTTCGCCCCGAAGGTGATCTTTAACGTGTAAATGTACTGACACGGCTTCCTCGCATTTGCGCACCCTAAAATGCCAGCTGACTGCGCCAGGTTTCGAACCTGCAGCCTTGGGCTCAGCAAGCGAGAACGTTACCCCTGAGCCACGCAGCCAGACCAGTACAAAATAGTACATGTTTCGATACACAATGATATATTTAACAGCTAATAAAGATAACACAACGAGCTGATCAAATTGTCATCATTTTATCTGTGTCAAGCATACAAAATCTCGGCTCTAACCAATGCACAGATAAGTACATAGAAACGAAACCTCTGCTCCTAGATCATTACAAACACTCTCCACACACACAGTGCAGTATGAAGCTTGAAAAGTTCATGTGTGCCTAAATTGCAAAGCAAGAAAAGTTAATGAGACCACGCCATGTGACAACAAGTAAATTGAATATATAAGCACAGGCCATATTCTCTTTAAATTGCTAAGAATTGCGTTCCACAATATGCACGAGTACTTGGGCAGCGCAGTAACAGGCACAATTACCAGACAATAAAGGAACAGTTTCCACGAGAGTCCTGCGAACCACCTTGAACGCACTGTTCTTTCTGTTTGCATTTCGCTCCAGTGTAAAGATAGAGTATAGTTCTACGTGGTCGGTAATCTTGCAATCATGAGCCACGGGACCTCGTTTTAACGTTGAATCCAAACCACAAGACACTTCAAAAAATTCATAAGTATTGACGAGAAATCGAACCCGGTCCACCTAGGTGAGAGGCATGCAGGTTAACCTCTGCGACAGCACGCCCTCAATGTAATAATGTAAGGCGTCACTATCCATAACTGTAGATGGACTCGGATATTCAAAGTTCTAACTCCCACACAGATTACTTTCTTGAAAGATTTACGTTGTTTTTCATTTCTTTTCCCCACACTCTACACAACACAATAACACAGGTTAGTGAACCAATAGAAATACCAAAGGGTATTTCAAATTTTTATTACACCTTATGTCAATAACATTGAATTAATAACATAAATTAATTACACTGCAGCCTCCGTGGCTTAGCGGCAGCACGCCAGCCTCTCACCGCTGGGTCCGTGCTTCAAATCCCGGCCACTCCATGTGAGATCTGTGCTGGACAAAACGGAGGCAGACAGGCTTTTCTCCGGGTACTCCGGTTTTCCCTGTAAAACTTTCATTCCAGCAACACTCTCCACTATCATTTCATTTCATCTGTCATTCATTTAATCATTGCCCCAGAGGAGTGCGTCAGGCCTCGGCAGCCGGCACAGTTCATATCCTCGCCGCTAGATGGGGGCTTCATTCATTCCATTCCTGACCCGGTCGGAGACTGGAAGCAGGCTGTGGATTTTCATTTCATATACTCATTTCGACCACATTATGGCCCTCCTCAGTAATTGTTATTTAAAAGAAACCATTATAATTGCGAGCAAAGATGATTATTATACTTGGATTTTTATCTTTGAAAAATTAATAAAATATATATCAAAAGAGTTTAAAAAATCAGGTCTGTAATCAATTATGGACTTTACATTGATGATAACATAAAATAATTTAGTGAAAATGACATATCTAAACAGTTGGCGATTGTATATTACTATAAAGCATACTAAAAATCCTTTTCTAAAAAAATATCCTACGTTGGGTATATAAGGGGCTGATGACCACGATGAAAATCCACAGCCTGCTTCCAGTCGACATACCGGGTCAGGGATGGAGTGAATGAAGCCCTCATCTAGCGGCGAGGATATGAACTGTGCCGGCTGCCGAAGCCTGTCGCATTATTCTGAGGCAATGATTAAATGAATGACAGATGAACTGAAATGATAGTGGAGAGTGTTGCTGGAATGAAACTGTTGTCAGGGAAAACCGGAGTACCCAGAGAAAAACCTGTCTGTCTCCGTCTTTTCCAGCACAGATCTCACATAAAGTGACCGGGATTTGAACCACAGACCCAGCGGTGAGAGGCCGCCACACTGCCACCTAAGCCACGGAGGCTTGCGATGATCACGATATAAAGGCAATTTCATTCTGTTGTTGTTATATAATTTAGGGTTGTTGCGACATTGTGGTCATTTAACCCCACTTTCTTGGGTACATAAAAATTGATGAATAACCTGTGTTATTGTGGTGTCTTTAGTAGTGTGTGTATTTGTAATGCAGGTGAGAATTGGGAAGGAGGCAGCCGTGTTCTTGAGTTAGGAACCATCCGGGAATTTCCCTGGAGTATAAGTTGGAAACCACGGGAAAGCAATTCAAGGATGGTTGAGGTGGGCATCAAACCTAACTCTTCTCAGTTTCGCCTAACGTGAGTGAGTGTACTGCGTTCCAGCCCTCAGACTAGGATTTAATTTCTTGGCAAAGCCAGGAATCGAACCCGGACTTTAGGGATAATAGCCAGGAATGCTAGCCACTGCACTACGTTGTGGTCGAAATGTCCCTGCGTGATGTTTTGTTCTTGTAAGGTTTGCCAGATGAAAGCCGTTTGGAGCTATCGACCAGGCGGTATTACTGCACAAATTAGAATTTATGGAACACGTTGTTAAGGGGATACGAGTGACAGCACTGTTAGCCGACAGGAAAGCAACATGGAATTGGGGAGGGTGAAAAGTGTCATGGGCAGGAATCATAGTGAACCTCAAACTGCACAAACGAAAGAGAACATGTAATCGTTATGCAAACTCAATTAAAACTCTATAGCCTAAATAACGTAAGCATTCAGTCGAAATATTTTGAAATTACGTCTAAACTTTATCATTTATTCCGGATGAGGTGTAGGGGAGACATGACCAAATCTGAAAGATTTAAAAAATAACATACAGATTAAGTTACTAAATACAGTTTCTATATACAGTGTGTCCGCAAAGTCTCTCCGCAGCGTATACGAAATTAGACGTGTAACACAACATTGTGTGAAAATCGTATGTATTAAACATCAAAAGATAGGTCACTATCTCTGGATTTTATTTATTTATAGTGTGGCTTTTAGTGCTGGGAGTGTCCGAGGACATGCTCGGCTCGCCAGAGACTGTAACTGTTTCAAGCGGACACCTATAGGGCGAGCTACAAGTTCCGTTCAATTTCAAGTAATTCCAACTTTCGCTGCCAAATGTCACTGATACCTAGTGGTGAACTTTGGAACGTTGATAGAGCGTTCCAACGAAATCTAACCTAGAAATTTAGCTTCACACATGATTAGTCTGTGGAGGGATCTTTTACCTGCCATAAATCTATGACATGGAACCGCGGGCTTTAATTCCGCTCCGAAGGAAGGCATACTGAAGGATGTTAATGCTCTTAAAAGATCCGACGACTCAGGATAACACGAGAAATAACATTTATTCAAAATCTAAATGGTATTAAATAAAACCACTGTTAGAAACATGCACAAGAATATTATGATACAGGAACTACCAAGGATCAAAACATCCACATGTATATCCACAACGAAAGTGGAAGTTTAAAGGCAAATACATATTCTTCCAGAGTTCATTATATCCTCCATTGCTTTCTTTAACATCAATGTCATGTTTAGTCTGTGTTAGAAGCTATCGCT
The DNA here is from genome assembly GCA_946902985.2 of Meconema thalassinum. NCBI lineage: Eukaryota > Metazoa > Arthropoda > Insecta > Orthoptera > Tettigoniidae > Meconema > Meconema thalassinum. The sequence goes on from OX336394.1 coordinate 264,446,144, forward strand.
GCGACAGCCCACGAGTTTATGATATAAATTCAGATCAAAAAATTTCATCTGATATGAGTTTTCTAAATCATGAATATTCTTAATAATACAACGCCAATCAATACAAATTAAAAAACAACCATTCAATTGTTAAACATCATTCAATTGTTATATTGTTGAGCATTTATTTATTCATTCAGCGTATGGCTTTATAGATACAATATATACATAGATGATAATTATTTTAGGAAAGGAAGGCAAACTATATGTTTATATCTAAATCGTTTATGTAAGTAATTGTTTCTGGTGATCCTTGAGCGAAAGCAGTGACGTTGCCACTCTACTTTCTTTTAGGACACTTGATGATGATATGCTGGATGGTCTGCTTGGGGGCACCACAATCAGAGTTAGGTGAATAAATTATTTTCCATTTATAATGGAAGTCTGCACAGTTGGCATGACCCGTACGAATTCTGTTGAGAGTTGACATGTTTTCCGAGGAAACCCAAATCCAGGTGGCAGCGATGATCCAATGCGTGGTAAGGTTGATCCAGGCCTAATATCCTGACATCCCTGCCATTCTTTAGTTATGTTGAAGTTGGTATATCCAAGTTTATCGCAGTCCTTGTTGATGGATTACGAGATCGTAGACGATTCAGGCGAACATGTTCGGGTTGATAATGAAGCCTTCTTCAGCTAAAAGTTCAATTACGAATATTAATTAAGATATCGTAGTGTCATATCTACAATTACTGATTACAAATAACAATAATTTACTATGACTCAACCTCAGAAATAATTATTAAAATAAATTGATATACTTACAAGGAATGAATTACAATATACAGTATATATATTTGCCAATATTCATGTGCATAATGTGTTAACAGATAATTACAAGTAGCTCATTAAAATGAAGTATTATAATGTAAATCTAACTCAAAATCACGTTAGCATTGTTTTGTGGTAATTTGGAGTATCGTATGCCTCAGGTAAGAAATGAGGATGTATGAAGCTTAATGCGATAAATTCGTAGCTACCAACCAATTATGAAAAAATTGAACGTTGGAACACACCTACCATTCATATAAAATGCAATAATTGATGGTTAGGTTTGAACTATAACTTTTGACGTGTTGTCAAGATGTATTTGTTCGGATAGCTTCAGACAATCTCTTCGAACAAATACTTTATGAGGGCAATCTATACAAATGGGCGTCACAAGTAACCAATCGTAACAAATGAGCATTCAAAATAAAGAGAATTGCCCACAGCAGTGAGAAATTGCACTGGGATTTCATGAATATCGACAATTTCTTTATAAAGTGCGCTTAAACAAGCATCAGCAAGAACTGTGTCGCATCGAGCTCAAATAACTATAAAGCACACATGCAAGTTTTGTCGCACATACCCTCTAGTAATTACAATAACAGTAACAATAATAATAAATAAATAATAATAACAACAACAACACTCTGAAGGGATCACCGACACATTCCTGGGTATTGTTTTAGATCCCTTATTTGGGGGTGGATCTAAAAGGGAGAGTTGCTGTACTAATTTATGAGTTTGTGCCTAAAGAAGGGTAGCTCCCCTTGACAGGGCAAGCTGACCAGTGTAGTGTGTTGTGGTGTGCTAGGAACTAGGGGGCGTTCCTATAAATAATGTGGTAGTGTTTGAGGGGATGGGACCCACTGCAAAGGGTCGCTGTACTAGTCGCTCAGCTGACTGCTTGTTATATAATCGACTCTGCTCGTATCAGCCGGGTGGCACGCGCTTCACTTGAGCACGCGAGCCGCTGTGAGGAATACAATGACGTCTGAGTTGGCGTTATTACTACGGTGTGTCACGTCTGACTGTGACGGGAGTAAGGAAGGGCGTTGGGATGTAAAGAGGCGTATAACAGTAATGCTAGTGTAGAGTGTGGACCAAGTGTTTTATTGGTCTGTGATATTCTTTGTGTGAGTCCCTTGTAGGGAATGAAATTATGTTTATAATGTGATACAAGTTGTGGGTTGCAGGTTACATAAATAGGAACTCTGAACACGATTGACTGACTCACCTCGGTTGACACCAGCGTAGCTTCGGCCGTCTTGATGGAGCACTGACAATGGAGAGAGAGTTTGACCTCATTAGGACGTCGTTTTATACCTTCTGACGCCCTCCTGTCAGCAATGTATTGGCCCAGTTAGTACTATGTCGCTGAGTGTAATGATTACGTAAGGCTTGAGCTGCTTTATGGAGTAGCAAGCTGTCCTTACAGTATTAATGGATGTTGCCCCGGCTTTCCAAGGGTTGCCATTTTAGGGGATTTAGCCAGATGTTGGGGGGATGGTCTCCAAGGGGTGCATACCCCTGGGATGCTGTACAAGAGTCTTCCTTCATTTGGTCGCGTCCTCGCGAACGGGAACGGAACTGGAAGTTGGGATGTTGACGTAGTGGTCCTGGAAAACCCTCTCGTATCTCCTGGTGGCGTCGTATCGAAGTGTGGGTGTGAGGTGAGCCCGTGTTCAGAGGGGAGGGTTATGGGATTTACATATATATGTATACATTGACATTGTGAAAAAAAAAAACAAAGAAAAATTGACATTTGCGGAAGATTTGATTAACATTGGGAAAAAATTGACATTTTGAGAAAAATTGAACATTACAATAAATTCGGTATGTAAAAAAAAATTGCCCTTGCATTTGCTGGCATATTGCTAGTTTAAAAAAAACATGGCCTCTGATGGTGACGTGTCATATATTTGTGCAGGGAGGAAAAACCCAGGGCCGAACGGATGATTGCTTCGCCCGCCCCATCTTAGGGAAAAAATGCTCCCTGCAATAAGAAAGGTAGAAGAAAATAGAAAAATGGGTGTTCCAGGGTATAATTTAAGGGAAATATTCAAAAGTATTTATTTGTGTGGGAAAAACGGAACACCCTGACAAATGGGGAAGTTAGAAGAAGGAAAAATGAAAGAAAACAAATCATACACATGCTGGACATTGGCATATTGGTGAACAAACAAAAATATATATAGTGTATAATTGTAGAAAGTTTATCCTGAAAAATTATAAATTACTATGACCTTATGTCTAGTGGAATAATGGTATACAGGTTATCCTGAAAAATTATAATTTACAATGACCTTATGTCTACTTAATCGCGCTAATCCCTTATAACTATAGTTTTCATGAGGTACCTCGCGTGCACGCTACCCGTCTGTACGTACTCTTGCCGTCTCACGGCTGATTCTGTACGGCCACTTCTTGGTACGGTATAGTGGTCGTACCGCTTGCCTGTATGCTTAATACCTAACCTGTGAAGCATCCTCTGTGGGTGAATGCTTTCACACTTGACAATGAGAGTCACTGCCACAAACCGGTTGCGCCCTCATTGTCGTAATCTGCGTCACATTTTGACGCTTTATGTGTTTTAATTGAGTTGATCTGCCAGTAAGCCTGGTACCCCACAGGCACCAGTCCTGCTGTGCAGATTCATTTTAGAGTGTGTATCTGAAAAAGAAAAATGTGGTGAGTGTTTGCGAGTGTGTCGGGATTAGTGCAAGTTGAAAAAAATAAACAAAAAGTGTACACATCATGGCATGCTGTAGATAATATGCCACTGCTATGTGGCAGTGAAATTTCTGTCACCAGTTTTCTGTATCTGGTGACGATGCCTGTGAAAAAAAAATGGCGAGGTTTAGAAAAAAAAACATATTAGTACCGGTTGAAGCTGGTCTTTTACTGAAAAAAAAAACATGATTAATGTTACTTAGCTGCAAGGCCGGGCTTACCCTATACGGTGCCGTAATGCCGTAAATAATATATAGTTGGTCTTACCCCGGTAGCGGAATTGTGGTTACCGGGTGCCGATATATTCCACTTTGATTATTCCTATCTTAATCTAGTTTATCCTAAGTATTGTCGGGCTTACCTCGGTAACGGATTTATAGTCACCGAGTGCCGATATATTCTACGGTGATCTATATATATTAAAAAAATGCCTTAAATGTAGGTGTATGTTACCTTATGTCTTACCTTACTTATTTAACTTATTGATAAAATTACTTAACTGTAAAACTATTCTGTATTTACATGCCGAGTGGACCTTATTCTAAAGCCGAAATGTGCTGTGCTATTATTAGCAACAGCTGTCAGTAAATTTGCTTACATCTAAGTGACCTTAACATGGCACTATGACTTAAGTACTAAGATTTAGATGGAGGCTGGCCGCTTGATTTCTCTCGCGGGGGCGCCCTTGTAGTACATTGTCGGGACCGGAACCCAACAATGCCTCGTAGTCCCCTCCGTTTTAATACTATTGTCGACATCTATTCTAGGTCTTAATACTAGTACTAACCTATTCGCAGGCGCCTTACGGTGCCACTAAGCTAACCGTTTCGCCCGCTGTAACTTTCGTGTTCATAACCGTGTGCTGTTCCTATTTGACGTTGGTGAGCCGCCCACTTGGCTCCTGTGAGGGGCGCGCAATGCCCCTCTCTGAATGCCCTCTGGTTGCCCGTTGCGTCGCCATTTATGTGGGCATTGGACAGTGTGGTCCAATGGCATAATATTGTCTTCGCCTTAATCGGCCGTCGCAATCTGCTTTCGCAGTGATATTTGCCTCTATGGGCCGCCGTAGTATGCATTTTCGCATTGATATATAAAGTTGCCTCTATGGGCCGCCGTAGTGTGTTTTGCTCCAACGCACAGGAGTTTTGCTTCCCGCTATGGAAGCCGTGCCTACTTAAATTTAAACTGAACTAGAAGTCTAGTCATAATGGGGTCGTCTCTAGGGATAGCTCCCGAGGCCGGCGCGGAGTGAGCTATTTCTCCCGCCATTCTCAGAAAGTCTCCCTGCAGGTCTTGGCTTCGACGACCGTGGCACAAAGTGGGTTTAGCATCCCTTCCTCCCAGGGGCGGTTTATGCACACCTAGGATTCCAGAGCTTGCCCGACCAGGCCGCGAATGCTTTGACCTTACGTAGTTCGTCTGTTTGGTCTAGTCGTCAGTTAAGTGAGGTCGCTGCGCTGTCGCGCCAACTGGGGAAGGGTCCACATCGCCTTCCCCATCTCTCAAAGTGTGGTTCTCCTGACCTTTGGCTTACACCGTTGTCAACCATCATACCGTATCAGATTCCTTTGTAAGAGAGAGAAAAAAAAAATGTGCCGTAACCTGTGTGAAAGGTTCAACCTCTGTCTAAAATGTAAAATATTTCCAGTGTAGCGGGGTTGCAGATCTTCTAAGTACATAGGCTACTTCTGGCCTACCATCGCTATGTCAGCTTCCCAGCAATAATGCCTTCTTTACCTTAATGGAGGTGTTAGTAGGGTCTGTAATGTCAGGTACCCTGTTATTAGGATTTGGGGGTAGTTATTTGTTGAGTGGGCTTAAAGCATGGTAGGAAGGGTTTTGCGCACCTTTGGGTTCCACGTTAGTGGTGGCCTAGAACCGGTGGTGGCACTGGGATGCTTCTATAGTGAGTGGAGTGGGGAGGTAATTCCCGGGATTGCAAAAATACGAAATTTCATGCAGGTTTGATATTAAAATCCCTGGTAATTGGATGGGATACTCATGCATGAGTCTGGATATGAAGTTTCTGCCTTCATGTACGGATAGGTGTAGGATGGGGCATAATACCATATGTTCCTTTCATGCGGGAGAGCTTAAGTACTAAAGCATGGTTAATATGTATCTATGGCCTCCTCCCTCATTTGGAGAGGCGCATTATGCTTCTTTTAATGTTTGCTGAGCCACCTCTAATACTCAGGCGGTGCAACGGGGCTCAAGGCGTAGCTTGCCTGCTCTTTAAACGCATGAAGTCCAACAACCCCAGTGTGTATTTTGTAATGTAGTGTAGCTGTTTATGGTCGTGTAGATGTGGTTGCGTTGTTTATGTTGGGCGTGAGAAGGTTATGGGAGGGGAGTAAGGTGGTACGCTGGTAGCCTGTCCTCCTGTCGTCCTCCCTTGGTCCATGTTGGCTTTCTATCCGCGCCTTGGGATAGTAGGGCTGCATGACCTAATCTGGTCGGCCATTTGCAGTGTAGATGTGGCCAGTGGTCGTAACGCGACTGGTTATGTGCTAGTCATCTGTAATGATTTATTTGGGGAATAGAATCGCGAAAAGAAGTTATTAAGGGGAGGTCCTGTTTCTTCAAAGTCCCTATGTTCGCTCCTAATTGGTGAGTGCGTGTGTGTGTGTGTGTGTGACTACGTTCCGCTACACCACGCGGACGGTTGGTCTGTTATGAGGCTAAGTCCTAATATGTATCACCTTTGTGGGCAGAAGGCGCCCGTGGCTTGCCAACGTGCCCTTGCGACCGTGCCCTATAGGCCCAAGATAAGTTTCGCTGTGTCACGTCTTGTCCATTGCCAAATGATTTTGCAGTGTGGAGAAAAAAAAATGTATGGCCTTATAATTGTTATGTATGTGTAATTTCACGGTCACGGGCTATACGCAATAGTGTCTCGTCACCGCAGTATTGCAGTGTGAATAGTCTGCAGTCAGCAATTGGTATGTGCAATTCTGCAAGTATGCAAGTGTGGTCATTGTTTTGGATTCCTAGCCTAATGTAGCAATTCGCCCTAGTTAGGTAATGACGTCGTGTGGCCATTGTTCTCTAAGACCTGTGTCTTGCGAAATTTTCCTACCTGTGTTCGTGAAATGTATTCCTCTATGCCTGGTGTAATTCGAAATTTTATGGCTGGCTTTTGGTGGGAGGAAATGTAGTATTCCCTGTTCATGCACTTGTCTGGGCCAATTTCAGTATGATTGGACGCCTGAATAGCTGTTCTCCTTTGCGTCTAAATTTTCACTGGAACTCAGACCCGTGACCTTATGTCATTCTCTGTGTTTTATGTTTGCGTTGTGTGACAGGGCTTGGGGCTTTCCCAGTGTGGTCGTTGCTTGTGTTCCGTGTACCAAAAATACCATTGGATAGTTAGTTTTTGGTACGCGTGTGGTGTGTGGTCATGGGTTCGAATCCGGTTGTCTGTAAAGACTTGGTGGAATCATTTCCGTGCCGCTTATAATATGGCACGTTTCCGTGGCTGTGTAATGCGCATATGAAAGCATGCATACGTGTGTAGAGTTTGTACGTTTTTGAATTCCCCTCGTAGTGTAATTTTGGAAGATATAGGGTCTCCAAATCGGGCGTGAATGATGTGTTGATTTCTGTCCAGTAGGCTTTGGCTCGCTTGTCTGCGTCGAGCAGCCTTGCTCATTGAGGAGTATGTTACAGCTGATACGACGGTGTTGAATTACGATGTTGTGTGCTTTCATTTGTTTCATGCTCTGCCCACGTCCTAGTTTTCTGCACGTGTGTGTGTGTGAACCTGATTGCTGCCTATAATGATTGCTAGCAGTGCCTCTCTCATTGTAGAGAAAAAAAAACTTTGTGGTTTAATATGACCGTTGATTTGTAGCTCATGCGCCAGGGGATTTCCGTTTTACTTGGAATCCAACCCACAGGCCATGGCATTTCATTTCGGAAATCCCATATTCGTTGTACGCGAGTGTGTCTGGTCCGCTAGTCGCGTATTTGGTGACCAGATGCCAGAGGCGATTGTATTGTTTTTCGTTTATGACCCGCTGTTAGTGGGACTGTCCCAATTAGTCTTAGCGTTCTCATTATCCTTATTCTACGACTGGATATTTACTCAACCTTATATTCCTGGTATGCAGAAGGTTGCGGGTCTGGAGACCGCCTTTTACCCAGAGTAATTGTTTCCGGCGCCATGAAGGTTGTGTCTCCGGGACAGTTCTGGTGAGTGTTAGGATGGTATCCCGGTTCGGTCAGTGGGCTATTTCTTGGCTTTCTTCCCACGTGTTCCAACGGGACCGTTTCCTTTTCTTTTAGCAGTGTGCCCGCCTTTACGTGTAGGTGTGTGTGCTTTACGTGTGTGATATGCCTTCATCCGGCGGGCGTGAATAGTGTCCTTTATGAGTTTCCTCCCATGGCGCACGTTCACTATATAATTTAGGTCAGATACCTTCCTGCAGACTTTGAAGGGACCTGCCCACCGTGGTAGGAGGAATTCGGACACGTTTTTCTTACGGGCATGATTGGAGACCATGACCAATTGCCCGGGTGTGTATTCCACGGTCTTTCTATTCTGATCGTACCGCTCTTTTTGTTTTTTCTGGGCCTCGGCTATGTTTTTTCTAGCGTCCATGCGGGCTATCTGCAAATGCTCTAGCCGAGCCGCATTGTCTGTGTGGGCGTCCTGTGGGATACATATATTGTCTATGGGACTTCTGGGTGTGTATCCGTGCATTAGGAAGTGTGGAGAGTGTTTCGTAGCCGTAGATACAGAGGTATTATAACTAAAAGTAATGCTTTGCAGATATTCATCCCAGTCTGTTCCTGCGTCCTCTGTAAATTTAGCCAGCGCTATTCCAAGTATTTTGTTCATACTTTCCGTGAGTCCGTTGGTTTGCGGGGAAAAACTCGTGGTAGTGTATGCCTTAATCCTGAGTATCTCCAGAAACTGTTGGAGCACTCTCGAGGTGAAAATAGTACCTCTGTCGGATAATAAGGTTTGGAATAGGCCATATCGTGTAATTATGTCAAATAAAAATTCGGCTATGCTGTTCGTGTCTGCTTTGGGAACAGCCTTTGTAATCATGTATCGTGTGAGATACTCGGTGGCCACCAGGATATATTTATTGCCTTTCTGACTTGTTGTAATGGGGCCTTTCACGTCTATTCCGACTCTGTGAAATAACTCTCCCACGGGAATTGGGTTGAGTAGTCCATGAGGCTTGCCAGGTCTTGTTTTGAATCGTTGGCAGGTGTGACATGTCTTGACAAAGGTATCTATGTCGGCCTTCATGTTTACCCAATAGTACTTGTCACGGATTCTAAGGTAAGTTTTATGCGTACCTAAGTGTGCCCCTGCTATTGGGCTATTATGGTGTCCGATCATGATATTTTCTCTCAATGATTCCGGAACCGCTATAGGTGCGCTATCGTGCATGGCTGTGGGCTTAAATTTCAGTACCCCGTCTTTGTCTAGGAAAAATCGCCTAGACAGCCGTGCTGTCTTGGAGTCCACTTTATCCAAGTCTTCTAGTGCCAATAGAATCTGTTTCAAGTGCGGATCACTTTCTTGCTCTTGTTTGATGTCAACCACCGTCAGGGCAAAGGTGGGCATATCGTCCCAGTCGTGGTCCTTACTGTCATCCGGGGGATCGGCTACTGGCAGCCTAGACAACCCATCTGCGTCTAGGTGTGTAGCGCCTTTCTTGTGTTTGACCACGAAATCATATTCATACAGGCGGAATATAAACCTGTTGAGGCGCGAATTTGGGTTTTTAAATTTGTCCCAAAAAAGCAAGCTCGCGTGGTCAGTCACTACCGTGAACTTGATACCATAGAGGTATACTCTAAAATAGTTCACTCCCCACGAAAATGCCAGCATTTCCCGCTCTGTGGCAGAGTATCTAGTCTCAACGGCCGTTAGCTTCCTGCTAGCGTAGGCGACGGGCCGTTTGCGCCCTTCGGCGTCTTCCTGCAATAGGGCTGCTCCCAACCCATACAGGCTGGCATCCACGTGTAAAAATGTGGGCCTATCACTATGGAAGTGTTGCAGCAATGGAGGTGAGGTCAATAGTTGCTTCAGTGTGTTGAAGGCATCTATGTGTTCCTGCGTGATGCTGAAGGGCGTTTTTTCACGTGTGAGTTCAGTTAGGGGATGGGCGATGTGTGCAAACCTATAGATATACTTGCGATAGTACGAAGCCAAGCCAATAAAACTGCGCAATTGTTTCAAATTTGTGGGCATTGGGATGCCCGTTATTGCGTCAGTCTTGGCTGGGTCGGGAATAATGCCCTCCCGGTTGACAATATGGCCCAATATGTTAATTTGCTGTCTGGCAAATTGACATTTCGCAGGTTTAAGCCTTAGTTTAGCTTCTCTGATCCTTGCGAAAGCCTCCTCCAAATGTACGATGTGTTCGTCAAAAGTGTTGGAGAAGACCGTTATGTCATCCACGTACACCAATACGGAACGCCATTTAAGCCCTGCAAATGTCTTATCCACTAGCTTTTGGAAGGTTTGGCTGGCGTTACGGAGACCCATCGGTAAACGGGTGTAGGTAAATAGTCCGTTCTCTGTAACGAACGCCAGCTTGTGCCTATCTGGTTCATAGACGGGGATTGAATAGAATCCGCTATAGCAATCCATCGAACTGAACCAGCTAGCTCCACCAAGGGCGTCCAAATAGGTGTCTGCCCTTGGTAGTGGATAACTATCATTTTCGACCAACTTATTGAGCCTCCTGTAGTCAGTACAAAATCGGTGCGATCCGTCCCTCTTTTTGGTCAGCAGAACTGGAGAGGAATAGTTAGAAAGAACTGGAACAATGACCCCTGCCTCGAGCATCTCTGAGATTTGGGCATCGATGGCATGTCTCTCCTTCTGGCTCACTCTGAAGGGAGGCTGGTGTACTGGTCGGTCACTAGTGAGTGTGACGTGGTGTTCAATGAGGTCTGTCACAGCGAGATCCTTCATTGAGTGGGCAAAAATATCTCTGTTGGTCTCCAGGAGCTCCGTGAGCCTTTTATTTTGCTCCGGAGTCAGGTCCTGCGTGTGGTTCTGGTTGGCCGCCTTATCAGTGTGTGTGTTTGTGTATTGGCTGATAGTGTGCAGTGTAGGGGCCTGATGCTCGTGGTTTTCTCGCTCCGCTCGAATCCCATCTCTGTTCCTGGTGTATACCATGGGATGTGTGGTGAGCCTCTGGTCGTGCTTTAAAAGCATCTGACCACTAGCGAAATTTATGCTAGCCTCATATCTAGCGAGAAAATCCATGCCTATTATGGCTGACGCAGAAAGGTGTTCGATAACGAACATGGGGTGCATTGTGGCAAAATGGTCTATCCTAATATGTATGTTTGCCACTCCCCTGTTTTCTAACGTCTGAGCATTGGCCGCTACCAGCCGGATGTCCCCCGTGACACCTTGTATTTGCGCCTCGGCAATGTGTCGGCTATTAACACAACTTACGGCAGCCCCAGTATCGATTAGGGCCTGCACTCTGTGGCCATTTATGGTGGCGTGTATCGTGAGGGCCGATACCTGAAATCCACTGCCCTGCACCGATGTGTTGTGTAAGATGTACGTTGTTGTTGTCGTTGTTGCCGGAGTGACATTTGTGCTGGGAGGGCATGGATCTGTCCGTTTATCGTACCTAGCACGCTTCGCCTCTCGGCTTACTTCCTGTCCTGAGTACTTTGCCCAGGTCAGCAAAGTGCGTTTGCCAAGTACATTGCCAGCTCCTTTAACCGGTCTTGCTGTGAGACTAGGAGTCTGCTGGCGAACGTTTAGTGTATTAATTGTTCCCAGCCTTTGTGTAGTTGTGTTGTTGTTGGTTTCTTCCTCTCGGGAAGGTGTGTCTGCAAATGTGACCCTGAGCTTGCCTTTGTTAACCCGACTTTTGTTCCAGGCGGTCGCGAGTTCGACTCCTGTTGCTGGCTTCCCCATGCCGAGCGAGCTCGCGTCACGCGCCTGTGTATGGTCAATTCCCCCCCTGTGGTGTGGTGAAGGGGGTGGGGTTTTCTGTTTGGAGGGTGTGGGCGTGTTCTCGGGCTGTTGGCTTCTAATTGTGAGGGGTGTGTAATGTCCCGCCTTAGGGTTTCCTGTGAAAAGTATGTGTAGGTCCCTATTGAATCCCGCAGTTGAGAATAGCGGAGGCGAGTGCACATCCGTATATACATGGATATTGGCTTTGAGCACTTTGCCGAGAGCGGTTACCTCTACGGCACTGCCATAGGTGCCGTCCTTGCCCATGTATTTTTGGTAATCCGCCCCGGTCTGGAATGGGTTTTCCCGCTCGTCCGACACAAAGTCCCGGTACTCTTTCCAGTTGGCCAGGATATGTTTGACCGTCTTCTGTCTGTAGTCCCCATGATAATCCTCGGTATTCCGGATTAGAAAGCTCATGGCCCTAAACAGACAGTTGCCGTCTCCTTGCACGGGGTGTGTTTGGAAACGGTCCGGGGGCGGATCGTCAGCCTTAGTTTTAGCTGGCTGCTTCTTCCCCTTATTCTTACGAGTTTTCTTGGGGGAAGGGCCTTTCTTGTGTTGTGTTGGGGGAGGAACCTCAGCTGCTTCATCAGCTAGCCGAACCTCCCCGTCTAGGCGTTTTTTGAAAATGTGGGTGTACGCCTGCCTGTAATGTATGTGCGCCCCCCCTCGGGGTGGCTGCGCCAACTCCCTGCTTGCGGTGTGTGTTTAGGCGTAGGGAGTATTGCCCCCCTGTCTGTCCTGTGGGGTGTTTCATCCCTGAACTCCCTCGGGTATTCGTCTGGGAGGGGGTAGTGTTCTGGGCCCTTCGTGTGTTTGTCCATGTTGTCCCTTCCTCTAGTGGGTTTTCTTCCTTGTCGGTTATTGCCCTGTTGTCCGTTATTCTGTCTCCGCCAGGGTGGGGTGTATGTCTGCTGCTGCTGGGGCGGGTGTTCCCGTCGGTTCCCCTTTTCCCTATATTGGTCAGCTGCATACCCCTGTCTGGTCGAGGGTGGGTTTTCTCGCTGTTCCCAATTTCCCTTGTACTGCGGGGCTGCATAACCTTGGCTGCGTGGGGGCGGGTTCTCCCGATATTCCCCATTTCCCCTGTACTGCGGGGCAGCATAGCCTTGGCTGCGTGGGGGCGGGTTCTCCCGATATTCCCCATTTCCCCTGTACTGCGGGGCAGCATAGCCTTGGCTGCGTGGGGGCGGGTTTTCCCGATATTCCCCATTTCCCCTGTACTGTGGGGCAGCGTAGGACTGTCTATGTGGTGACGGGCTGTTTCGTCGGGGGATATCGTGGTCGTACTCCTCAGGGTAGTACTCCCGTGTGTACGGAGATGGTGACCGCCTTGAGGGGTATGTCGGCTCTGTGTCCGTGTATGCTATCGGTGAGTACCGAGGAGGGTAGTGTGGCCTATCCTGTGGGGGAGGTGTTGTTGGCCGCTGTGGAGGGTAGTAACTTTCTTCCCTCCCGTAGCGTCTCCTCTCTGTGTACCCCCTGTCCCTCTCAGTATGATAGTGTTCTCGTGTGTCTGCTTGCTCATCCCTTGGCGGTCTCCCGCCCGCTTGGATGGCAGCTATGGTCAGTTTCTCCATCCTGTCCACTAATTCGTCTATTTTGTCATTAGTGTCGTCTTTCCGGGTTTTGAAGTGCAGATCCACGGCTTTTTCCGTAGCCTTTTCCGTGATCTTTCTCCCCTCCTCTATGGTCTTTATGTTATTCAACATATGTTGGACCGTGAGGTTGTTCATGATGCATAGCTTTTCTACTATGGCTGGTCTGAGGCCCTGCATCAACAGCTTGACTTTCTGTTTATTTGTCATTGCTGCATTGTACTTTTCGCACATTATCAATTTAACATTGATGTATGCCTGGGCGCTCTCTTTGGGTCCCTGTGACCTCTGTCTAATCTGGTCATAGAGATCGTCATCGTCTGGTATAAGCTGGAACTCATCCTTCAACATTACCGCGGTTTCCTCCCATGTGGCAGCCTCTAGTGCGTCCTCATGGAGCTCATACCACGTCATGGCCGCCTTTGTGAGGTAGGCAGGAAGGAGCCGTTTTCTAACTTCCTCGCTCCAACCATTGATCCGGGCCGTTCTATTGAAGGCCTTGAGGTATTCCTCGGGATCCTGGCCTTCCCCCGTGAACTTTGTGGGGTGGATCATGGGGTACTCAGTGTGTCTATTCATGTCGTTCTCGGCTGTGTCCCGTTGACTGTGTGTCGAGGTGTTTGGGCTGTTTGGAGGGGAATTAGCCTCGCTTCCCGTGTAGGACACCTGTGTTACGTTACCAGGTGGCTCGTCACCTGATATGCTTGTGCTGATGGCCGGTGTGTTGTCGTACTGTGTGGATTCGACTATGTGTACGGTTCTGTCTAAATCCTGTTTTACTGTCTCCAAAATAGTGTGGATGTCCAGAACTGCTTCTGTCGTGTGACTATTGGCTTTAATAGTGTCTGTTTCTAATAGCTCTGAAATGCGCTCGAGCAGGTTATTGGCTTTCTGCTCTGTGATCTGCAGTTGCTGTAACAATAGGGGATGGAGTGTTGGCAGGCAATCTACCTCACTATCGCTGGATACCGGCGACTCGTGTGTGTATTCACTGGCCTGGGACCGTGTAAAATGTATAACTTGTGCTGCAGCGGCAGGGTGTTGAGCACGGATCTGTGCTGTTTGGAATTCAAGGTCCCTGAGAAGTTGTACTGCAGTCTGGTCAGTTATTAAGTCACCGTTCTTAATCTTTAGCTTCGGCAGGAGTGGGGTCGTACTAGCCGACAAATGGTGTGCAAAGTCTCTTAATGTAGTCCTAAATGTGGACATTTAATAATTAAAAAAAAATGTGTGACGCAATATGAGGTTAAAAAAATTTTTTTTCTCTATTTGCTTGGCTTTTTTTGCGGTACGGAAGGGGTCGTTTTAACTACGAGGGCTCGTTGATTGAGTCCCTTTTCTCTATGCGTAGTACCCCGCCTCCACCAGTGTTTTAGATCCCTTATTTGGGGGTGGATCTAAAAGGGAGAGTTGCTGTACTAATTTATGAGTTTGTGCCTAAAGAAGGGTAGCTCCCCTTGACAGGGCAAGCTGACCAGTGTAGTGTGTTGTGGTGTGCTAGGAACTAGGGGGCGTTCCTATAAATAATGTGGTAGTGTTTGAGGGGATGGGACCCACTGCAAAGGGTCGCTGTACTAGTCGCTCAGCTGACTGCTTGTTATATAATCGACTCTGCTCGTATCAGCCGGGTGGCACGCGCTTCACTTGAGCACGCGAGCCGCTGTGAGGAATACAATGACGTCTGAGTTGGCGTTATTACTACGGTGTGTCACGTCTGACTGTGACGGGAGTAAGGAAGGGCGTTGGGATGTAAAGAGGCGTATAACAGTAATGCTAGTGTAGAGTGTGGACCAAGTGTTTTATTGGTCTGTGATATTCTTTGTGTGAGTCCCTTGTAGGGAATGAAATTATGTTTATAATGTGATACAAGTTGTGGGTTGCAGGTTACATAAATAGGAACTCTGAACACGATTGACTGACTCACCTCGGTTGACACCAGCGTAGCTTCGGCCGTCTTGATGGAGCACTGACAATGGAGAGAGAGTTTGACCTCATTAGGACGTCGTTTTATACCTTCTGACGCCCTCCTGTCAGCAATGTATTGGCCCAGTTAGTACTATGTCGCTGAGTGTAATGATTACGTAAGGCTTGAGCTGCTTTATGGAGTAGCAAGCTGTCCTTACAGTATTAATGGATGTTGCCCCGGCTTTCCAAGGGTTGCCATTTTAGGGGATTTAGCCAGATGTTGGGGGGATGGTCTCCAAGGGGTGCATACCCCTGGGATGCTGTACAGTATCTACCAACCTACCTATATCTCTTCTCCATCTCTTCCCTTCATTAGCAGTCACCAGAAACATCTATCCTCTCCCAATAGTCTTAATATATCTTAATTTGTAACCCTATCTACCCATCTGATCTTCACCATTCCCCTGGAACACCACATTTCAAACGCTTCATTTCCCCTCTTTTCAGCTGCTCCAACAGTCCATGTTTCTCTTCCAAAGAGAGCGACGCTCCATCAAAGGCCTTCAAAAATGACTTCCTAATACCTAAATCTATATTCGATGTCTACAGATTCCTTTTCTGTAAAAATGCTTTCCTTGCCTGTGCTAACCTACTTTTTAAATCCTCTTTTCTTCAACGATCACTGGTTATTTTGCTTCGTAAGTAACAGAAGACTACTACTTTCTTTAGCTTTTCACCTGCCAATTCGACCTCCATAGGGGTTGTTGATTTCTTTCGACTGCAATCCGATATTGTTGCTTTACATTTATTAAGTTTCATCATGAAAATTCTACACACATTGAAGTGTAGGGACCTGATGACCACGACGTTATTCCCCCCCCCCCCCCCCCCAAACACAAATCAACAACAAATACATCAATTACAACCACTGCAACTCTGCGTTCAACAAAAAGTTGTACGAGCTTTTAAATTGTTGGCACATCTTGGAGTTTAATACACACGTAGTACTAATTAACATTCAGACTGTGTTCTGCTTTAACTTCGAACTTAATAAATGAATGTTTACTCTTGAGGAAATGAAACTGACAACGCCACTTTCATCAAGCACTCTCTGTCGAAAATGTGCATACAAAAACTTCCATCTTAAAAAAAATGTAAAGTGAGAGTGTTTTTAAAATAAAACCATACTTTTCCCTTAGCTTCCGTCCAGAAAGTTAGTTTACCCACGTTAGCTCGTGCCATTCCGCTGATTTGAGATAACAAGGTTTTTAACGTTTATTTTAGAAAATCCCATTATGGTACGCATGTGTGCGTGCCAGCGCGTCATTCGCGCTAAACGAGATTAAACGTGTCTCGGAACGCTGCTTTAAACACAATCCAATTTACAAAACCAGAAGTAGAAAAATATAATTAAAGAGAACCACCCACTCACAGCAAGTGATTTTCCAAGAACGCTCTCTTGGAACCACTACTGAATTTCAGGTTGCATGAATTCTGAAGCAAACTGATGTCTAGTATCTGACGTAAAGCACTGAAGGGAGAACATACAACTCAAGGAGCCAAAACAAGAACGATTTTAATATTATGACTGTGCCAGTATTAAATCGTGTACAACACTTGTATACATTTACATTTCCGAAGAAAGAAGCAAAGTTTTAAATGTTCAATCTTCAAATCGTAACTATTTCTATCCAATTTTTCAAAGTTTGTTTCTTGATTCGTGCTGATCTTCATCGTATCCCTTAATCTCCAATGTTTATAGGAATGCTTGGAGTTTTCGTTTTTTTTTTTAATGTAAAGTTACACCTTCAGCTACAAAATGAGTCTGACTCATTTCCACATTATTAATTAATTATACATTATAATTTCATTTTTATTCTGAGCACACTCAAAAACATGTCATAAATAGACTTAGTATAGCTACTATTGTTTGAGTGTCATTTATTTTGTAGTCCAATACTTCCTATAAATTATGAGATATGAGAGAAACTGTGAAGATAAGCCAAAAGCAAGAACCAAATTTTGAAAAATGAATAAAAATAGCTACGATTTTAGTTATGAAAATTTGAAACTTTGCTTATAATACCAAGATATGTGTGCTTCCTTGGACATGTATATACTGTTACAAATGCTAGACAGCTTCGTCGCCCCGCGCGTGACTCAGTCCGCCCCAGGCTCTCCTGACTGTGTGTCACCAGCGATTTGCGCAACATTGAAGACAGGCAGTACAAAAGAGACCGTCTCGAATATTCGTGGCCCTACTGGTGTTGGAATTCTCTAGAAGGTGTGAACCCTGGTCAATTCTGGAAACATCTATCGAGTCACCAGCTTCGCTATATAAAGCGGCCTCACCAGCAAGGGACGGTCAGTGTTTTTGAGCGAGTGCGACAATAGTTGGTGGCGTGACGTGCGAAACCCAAGTGAGGCTATTGCATGCGGTGAAGTGCTGTGTGGATTGCGAAACGCAGTGGACTGTTTTCCTAGCCTGCAGACGGCGGGACAGTGTACATTCGGAACAAGTGAGTGCGGCTTGTTTACTTTAGGGAGAGTGCCGTTACTTCTAGCCGAGGACACGGACCTCATTACGGTAAAATTAACTGCATAACTGAGTGAAAGGGTGAGTCGAGCTCCATAGAGGCAGCTTCTGTAAGACCACTAATTGCTTGTATATGTTTATTGTGTGGTGAACTGTAACTTGCTAAGACCTGCAATAAAACTACTATTTCTTTAAAAGGACCATTGTGTTGTGCTTCTACCCACCTTAATCCAGTTAACGAACTTGCCACTAGGGGTGGCACGTTACAATACGAGGGCTGTTTTTTAAGTAATACCCGTTGTGATATTACGCCGTTGCAGCGCTGGGGTCGGAATTCCGTGCAGGTGCGCTGTGTACCTGCATCTATTGCCAAGACTGAGACGCCATTACGGCAACAGTCGCCCATGTGTGGGTGTGTTGACAAGCTTTTGAAATGGAATCGCCGATCGCGAGTGCCGCCGACCCGTAAACGAGAGAGAAAACTCCCCTGTAAGATATCCTGCCACTTGGCCACCACCGTCAGGCAAACTGCGTATGTGGTCAGGAGAACTCCTAAACATATACAGTTCTCCTGGTTAGCACGCAATTTATTGTCATCATCATCATGTTCTACAGTTTTCAGCCCCTGGCTGTGTCTGCTTGGAATATAAGCCTCTCCATCGTTTTCTATCCTCCCACCACCTTTCACCCCTCACTCTGTCCCATCCCTCTCCTCTTTTCTGCACTCCTTCCTTCACACCAACAATCCACCTATCTCTTGGCCTTCCTCTTGGTCTCTCGCCCTCCATTTCCATCTCATGCATCCTCCTTGGTATCCTGCCCTCCTGCATTCTCCTAACATGTCCGTACCAACTCATTCTTGACTTCTATATGATCTCTTGTAAGGGATTCTCTTCCACAATCCCTCTCTCTCTCTCATTTCATACTCTATCCCTTCTTGTTATTCCTAATCTGCTTCTTTGAAATTTCATTTCGCAAGACTGGATCCTGCTCACCTGTCTCTTCTTCATAACCCACGTTTGTGATGCATAACAATTGTAATGGTATGGATATTATTATAGTCATAATCATCACCACCTTTTACAACAAGAAATGTCTCCCGTGAAACCGCAATCCAACACCCCAAATATAGTTTTCTTATTATTATTATTGGAACATATTGAATTCATTTCCTCTCTTTTCCCTTTCCCTCTCCTTTCCTTTTCTTTTTCTTTATAATTAAATATCCATTTAATTATTCATTTATTCATTCATTCATTCATTCCATTCATTTATTTAATTTTACTGAGTGTTGCAGATTAAAAGCTGAATCGCATACAATTCAATAATATACGGTAGACTACTTAAAGCATGTTTGAAATATTTTCTTATTTATTCAACTGTATAAATTAATTATGGTTTAAGAAAACAACTCGGCACTGACGGACTGCCATTTCAAACACAGACTAAGTATTTCGACGTCACACCTACTGGAGTTATAACACAATATTCGCACAGTCAGACACCTAAGACCAAGCATGGTATTGATGAATAAATTGTGTAACTATCTCTAAGGACCCGAGGGAAAACAACCGGAGTGTTGCCGTGCATTGAACCGTAATTACTTCGTGCTAGTTTTGGAAAAGTTGTTCTGGGATTCGCATTATGACGGATAATTTTGACTGATAGCATACTGTCCAACAGATTTCCCATAGTCTCGTTCAGTTACTAGGTCTGACCATAATGATGTCGAGAAATTCAATAAAACATGCGAAGGAAAATTTATTGAAGTGCAATTTGATGGCGTGCTCTGTCCCATCTTGTCTGAGTCTGGCGTGATCATTATGAAATTGCACCGAGCATTGCGATAGATATAGACTTCTACGTGGTAATAATCAAGCCAATGATCAGCTGACAATATATCGTCCGTTCAAACATTGAAATGCAAATAGTGGTGGCATAATAAACATTAACTAGTGTTGATGGGTCATTCATTTCATTACTGACACTGAATTTAGACCAATGAGTGGCTAGCATGACTGCTAGACATGAATGACTGAGTGTATGCGGACATGCAATGGTGTTACACTATGACCCACATTCGCTAAGGCAAGGTCCGCATCGATCTCACCAGACACTAAACATAAAGGTGTCCGGAATGTTTCTAGCCACGCTTGGGCTGCTTATGAAAGACAATGGGCATTGTAGCGGTGACACGGGCTGGGAGAACCATTTAATCACAGAGAAGGGGTTCCGTACGTCAACTCGGGAACTCTTGTTGTTAGCAACACAAATACTGAAGCAATTCATATTATTACTTTTCAGTCGGTCAACACAACGTAATTCCAATTACTGGGGCATGCAAAACATAACCTGATATAATTAACTTGTGTTTTCTTCTTTTTTTCTTTTTTCTTTGTCGTGGGGCCTCCTGAGGTCTTTCTAGTCGACGCCCGTGGGCGACCTATGCGGGAATGAGAGATGGAATGATGAAGATGAATGAAACTGGGCAAGGATGTGGAACGAAGAGGCCGTGGCCTATCAGAAGTTACCGTCCCAATATCTGCCTGGTGTTGAAAATGGGAAACCCCGGAAAACCATTTCAAGGACGTTCGACGGTGGGGCTCGAACCCACGCGTCTACTGAGTCAGCAGAGAGCTATAGACCCCATGAACTAACGCTGCGCTTTAGCGAGCGTAGACACTGCTGTCGGTATTAACTTGTGATTAATGTATACCGTATAATACACACCAGGTAAATCAACTGCCCCCAATAAATTGTTTTATGCAGCCCAACTAACGTTGTCATCAGAAATAATACGACAAATATGAGGGGAAATTAATAGAGTTCAGTATCGTTTGCGGAATATGACTGTACTGCATTAGCACCGTACGGGATGAAAGCAGAAAAACATCGACCTTTCTGACAACACGCGTTAATTGAGCTGCATAAAACAATAATATTAGGGGCAGTTGATACACCACGTATTTGTTTTGGATTAAAGAAGATAAATAAAAATAAGGGATTTTAGCCTATTTTCAATTTTGAACAATCCAACATGGCGGCTGTGCGAAATATTTCACTAGCATTCAATATCTCCGAAACTATTACCGATATCGCCCTGAAATTGTGTACGGTGATAAAGGGCACTACTAGAAGTTCACCTATGAGACTTTCAAAAACCTGGTGACTACAAAACCAACATGGCGGCCAAGCGAAGTTGAGATATTTAAATAGACTTTTGTCGCGATTTAACTATCTAAATGT
Organism: Meconema thalassinum; assembly: GCA_946902985.2. Lineage (NCBI taxonomy): Eukaryota > Metazoa > Arthropoda > Insecta > Orthoptera > Tettigoniidae > Meconema > Meconema thalassinum. The sequence goes on from OX336394.1 coordinate 264,466,920, forward strand.
AATGAAACTTGGTACAGCAAATGTTTATACACATTGTAATGCACTGGAGTCTAATTTAGTTCAATTGTTTACATAACCTCAAAATGGCGGCTGTGAGAAATATTTCACTGACATTCTATATCTCCGAAACTATTACAGATATCACCCTGCAATTTTGTACGGTGATAAAGGGTACTGATACAGGTATACCTATGTATACTTCATAAACCTGTAAAGTACGAAACGAACATGGCGACCAAGCGAATTTAAAATATTTTAATAGACTTTTCTCGTGATTTAACTCTCTGAGCGCAGTGAAATGTGGTACAGTAATCGATTTTGCAGATTGTAATGCACTGCCATCTAATTTAATTCAATTACTTACATAACCTCAAGATGGCGGCTGTGCGAAATTTTAAAATTAAGTTTTAATTTCTTGTGTCGTAATCATGCGATCGAAGTGAAAGTTTGAATAATGAACCTAGGTAATAATTGTCCTTGAATGGTACATAACTCTATGGCCTATACACATAACACTCCTAAATGGTGAGCTCCCGAAATATTTAGACGGTTCTCAATATCTATGAATCTTTTACAACAACCAAACTGAATTTTTTAATGTTCATAGAGACTATGAACATATGTTCACCTATAGGACTTTCAGGAACCTGGTGAGCACAAATCCAACATGGCGGCGACGCGAAGTATAAATATTTAAATGGACGTTTCTCGCGAATTAACTATCCGAGATGCGTGAAACGCACGTTAAATGCTTATACAAATGTTGATCCACTGGCATCTAATTTATTTCAATGGTTTGCATTATCACAAGATGGCTGCTGTGCGTAATTTTAAAATCTCGCTTTTACTTCTTGTTGTCTAATCATGCGATTGAAGTTTGAATACCACACGTACACAATAATCTTAATGTAATAGTACAAAAATAAAAATCCAACCTGTCGACCATCTGAAATATTTAGACGGTTCTCAATATCTACGAATCTGTTACAGCAATTAAACTGAAATTTTGTATGTTGATTGTGGCAGTTAACATAAGTAGGATATATGAAAATAGGCTGTATAGTTCTTCACGGAACTACTTGTTAATGATTTGAATCTTTCGTCTGCTCGATTTGCCTGACTGGCATCTATGTACAACACCAAAGCAGTCACAGTGGATTCATTTATACGAAACAATTATAGTAATAGAAATAAACTGTTTCTCAAAGGAACTACGATGAGCAAACTGATATTGCATCAACATTTAAACTGAAACATTGATTCGGTCAGTTCACTTCTACTTGCCAACGTTTCGTCCCGGTTTCGTCAGTTGATGTGGTTTACCTCACAAAGACGCTGGCTAGTACGTAATAAGAAGGTTTTGTTCTGTTTCCATTTTTTTTGACTGCATTCAGTTCAACAGTGGAGCTCGTAAGTTATACCAAAACAAAAAGGAACTGTATTTGTGAATTTATTTAAATTATATTTAAATATACTATGCTGAATTTGCATCACACTAAACAAAAAAAACTGCTACACACCGGAGTAAATCGGTGGGAAAACCAGAGTCCATTTACTCCTAAAAGAAACATGTTCATTGATGTAGGCCTATATGCAGGATTTTTCTGAATTATACCGGCAAAAATATCAGGAATGCTCCTTTGTTATATATGGACCGATGCCGCAATCCGATATGCGGATATGTTTTTCTTCTGGAACATGAGATTATTTTGTTACTCCCGGGCGCGCGATTCAAATTGACGGACTCGGTGTATTTGCTGGTCCAGAGCATGAGCTGCTGGCTGCTGTAGTGTTTCAAGAAAGGGGAGGGAATCTACGTGTGGAGTATGCTACGGAGATACAGAGATAATACTCGGCGCGATTGTACAAGTTTCTGCGTTCGTCACACGCAGAATAGTCCTAGATTTAAGAATCCATAATTACACACAAACTACATATCATTATTAATAATAATAATAGTAATGAATAATAGTAATAATAATAATAAATAATAATAATAATAATAATAATAATAATAATAAAAGAACTCCAAAACTACAAAGAGCATACAAAATTACTTGGAACAGATACAATAAAAGATGTATATATCAACAAAGGCAAAATTAAGAAATTATAACTAGCACAGTCGTTAAAACAGAAGCTTTATATGCATCTGAAACTACTGAATTATAATTGATGGCAAATCTCGAATAAAAATGATAAAAAAAACAAGAAAATAAAATCCTAAGGAAAATCTTAGGATCAAAGTGTGAAAATGGAATTTGGATTAAAAAGAAATCACATGAAATTTATAAAGTTTCAGAAAAAATCACAGATACTATAAGGAAACGGCAGTTACAACTTTACGGACACCTAGTGTATATAGAATGGATAATAACAGGCTCAAGAAAATCTTCAACCCAGCCTTATCAATGAAAACTCTAAGTAATTGACTGAAAGAAACCAGTGAAGAAATAATGGAAATTGGCAAAATTCAGGAATGTAATTTACAAACACAAATTTTCTGAAAAGTCCATCCGACAAAATACAGGATAGACAGTACAGTGCAAAAGGGAACACGCTGAGAGGATGAAGAGATATTGGGAAGGGAAGAAGTAAAAGTGCTACTAAGTTCAAACGCGCTCCTTAGTTGGGCACAACGAATCAAAATAATAATAATAATCTATGTGAATATTAGCTATTTCTTCATTGCTGTAACGAAACAGAGCCATTCTTAATAATGTTGGCCGCTATTTTAGTGACCAATGTGTGCAGAACAAACTGCTCAGTGCCTACTGGGGCTACGAAGCGACTCCGCGACTCCAATCTAGCTGAGCATTATATCTGTCTCCCTCTTTCATACTTCACACGTAGCTTCCCTGAAACACTGCAATGGTCATCGGCTTGCATTCCGGCCCAACAAATACGACGAGGCCGTCAATATCAATCACGCACCCGGATGTTCCCGAAAAGAAAAACATTATCCTCCAATCCGATTGCGGCATCGTTCCATACATAACACAAAGAGCATCCCAGATGTTTCTGTCTGTATAATTGAGATACACGCTGTATATGCATGTGACCAAAACAATCAATAATTTCGAGAGTCTTAGGTATTTCGTTGTAATTTGCAAACAAAGAAAGTCACTTCAAGGTCCTAATGAACTACTAACACTGACAATGTGCCATGAGATCTCTTCGCCCCAATGGAAGAAATGCCTCCCTGGCAGTTTTAATTAGAATTAACTCGCCCCTCCACCCCCGAATAACCTCGGATAATTTTATACTCCGATTGAGCATAATTGAATCAAATTAAAAATTAAAAATTGATCTGGTTATCTCAATCTGTTTGCCGGTGACGAGTCCAATGGTACACCGGCGTGAAACGCTGGAAAACAGATTTGAGTAATACGAATTGCGCGAACAATTCTCTGCTCGCAGAACGAGACTAGGGTTTTTAATGCTCTTAAACCAGAGGGAGATAGAAGGTGCGGTTTCTACCAAAATCTTAAAAATCATCTCAATAACACAGGAGAAATCTTGCATTACTTGGTTAGTGGTATATACACATGTGAGAGTTCGCCAGGAATAACAATAATAATAGAAAATATATCCACCACAATATGGGTGAGTGACCTATAATGGACATCTGAGGAGTATGAAACCGGAAAATTTAGCTTATAAGATAGGCTACTTTCACTTCACGATAAACGAAAAGCCTGCCCCCGATGTCTCAGAGAACTGCACAAATGCCTTCAGGAAGGAAGCATAATACGTGTTGAAATTCATAACAAATCCCGTTTTGGAAAGTAAGTTGCGTGTTTGAGGGATCGCGGATCGTCACAGCCGAAGAACGTCAAAGAAAGCAAACGTTACATATCCTCTGCCAAAAGCCCTTAGATAGTTGCATCGCTTAAAAAGAAAGGATCAAGGCAATGTATCTAAAAAGAGCCTTATGCCTATCCAAGTTCACGCCCTCGCGGCTTGTGTATGTCATGACAGGGGAACTACCCTTTATGGAAGAAGTCAGATTACAGATGCTTCTGCCCCACACACCGGGATTTGGGGAGTATTTGCGTCTCATGACAGCAAAGAGAAATGACATTTGGCATGAATTTTATACGACGGACGCTATGACTACACAGGACTGGATGCAAGGATCCTACGAGCTGAGACATATCTTGACGCGCTTTGCGGTCCATGGTTTCCACCACCGGATCTGCATGAGAGACGTCTATCACCAACCAGACGAACTATGCGTGTGCAAGCTTTGTAAGGGTCCTTGCGACAGATACCACGTGAGGACGTGCAAGTGCAGAGAGGTGTCTCTGACGAAATTCTGTTAAAATTAGAAATATATGGACACCCCTCGGAAAAAGGCATTTACAGTGACAACGACAAAATTTTGTATTAATGATGGTTCGTAAGAACCACGTTCATGCACATTGTGCGCAATAAAGTATTTATTTAAAAAGAAGAATAAGAATAATATATGTATACCTACTTTTATTATCACTTTGCGTAGACAGAGGATGAAATACGGTGGATACACAGGGTGTTTCAGGAGGAATAGTAAATATTTTGCAATGAAAAATGCCATATAACGTGTGTCCAAATTGTATTGCGTACCGAGATACGGCTGGTAGTAGTTAACCCAAACAAATGTAAAGCCAAGGCAAATGAGGACGTTCAAAGTTGATTTTAAAAACTTCCACCACCAATTTCAATGCAATTTGCACTTTTCCTGATAACACCCCGAGTAGCTCTTCGGAGGGCGTCTTGGCGTTCTTTGATGAGGGCTGCTTTATGCATAATCCGAACGAACAACTCGGCTCTTGTGTTAACTTTTTCCTTGTAGACTTCGCCTTTCAACCATCTCCACAGGCAAAAATCCAAAAGGGTAAGGTCCGGGGACCTTGGTGGCCACGAAACGTGTCCATATCTCCCGATCCATCTTCCGGGGAATGTACGGTTTAGATGTTATATCACCATATCGACAGCTGGGTACTGCACCAGAGTCACGTAGTGTATTGTAAACACTCTTGAATCTGGTCGTCTGCGGTTAGGAAATCTTATGGCGTATTCTCTGCAAGCAACAGCATTTCCATTACAAAATCCATAGGCAAATACCATATCGCCATACTCAGCATGTGTAAAAACGTGCGGCATGTTTAAGCGATACAGTACAGAAAACTTGGTCAACAAAGCACACTGACAGGTGAACACATTCAAAGGAAACTACAGCACAATTTCACAACGTGAACAACAACACACGACTGTTGACAATCGTTCAATACGCCCATAGTAGGCAGTGTACCAACACACGAAACGACATCTGCCCTGGTTATATACCAACATCTGTATCTCGGTACGCAATACAAATAGGGCACATGTTATATGGAATTTTTTATTGCAATTCATCTACACTACCACCTCCTAAAATATTTACTGTTCCTCCTGAAACACCCTGTATGTAGGGCAATAATAAATGAAAATGAAAAACACGTCAGTTAGACCCATTTTGAAATACCTCTTTCAACTGTAAAGTGTTAAATTTTATTTCCGAGTCCTCGTGGCCTGCCTTGCCCTTAGATCAGATGATTTATTTTTAACTAATCTTTCCCTCACTCTTGAACTCAGGTCACTTGATGCATCTCAAGTATTCTAGGTGAACGTAACAGGTACTGGTGCGAGTATAAAATAGAGTAATGCATATTTAATCGAAATTTTGTTATCACGAAGAGTGATGGCTGATTGCAGGATTATTTATGTGGTTTTCCCAGCTACTTCAGTATGTAAAATAATCATTATGTAAACCATTAGCTACACTTTATATTACCTTAGCACGTGCGATAACTGGGAGAGCATGCCGACTGACCGTTTATCAACTAAACTTTGACGCTGCTGTAATCAACACAAGCTAGCTCCTTGCGCTACTTACAACACAGCGTTTAGTTTGATATTGCACAGTGATGGTGCGAATGGAATTCGAATGCCTTGTGCTTTTAATTTAGTTTCAATGTGGTTCTTAACTAAAGATTTATATACATTATTTTATGGTGCTTCTAGCAGGTTATGGGAAACATATAACAGCATAATTTATATTTACCAGGGAGCGGTACAAATTCCGATATTAAGTTTAGAAAAGAAACTACGTGTTTGTGAGCGTCATTCCAATCTGAAACAGGTATGAGAAGTCCTTTGGTAGTCCTTTGGCAGTCTATGAATGAATCACCTCGGTCGGTCAACACCGAAATGTGTCCTATTAAATAGGAGGAGAGTAGGGGTGGAAAATAATCCTTTTTCACACTTACTAGCCAGGTTAAAATAACATGGATCAATTACAGTACATGCTTTTTCACTTTGATAAAATTTCCTGAATAAGGAATTTGATTGCATGTTTTTTTTTATTAAATAAATTATAGAAAGCTTTTCAGTCGGTCAACACAAATTTTGTTCAGTTACATTGGGAGGAAAAAAAGTATTAATATACCCTAACACGAAAGAATTATTACATGAGATATTTATCACAAAATAACACGCTTGTATTTACAAAATAGTATCCTTCCCTTTTTTGGAAATTTGCGTTCAGGTTATGGCATTTAAAAACTTGTTTTCCCCCTTAATAATTGGGCACAATTTGTGTTAACTGACTGAAAAGTTTTCTATAATAGAATTATGCAACACTGAAAAATGGTTTCTAATACCGTACTTCAATATTTTTTTGAAAGTGTATATTTAGTTTACCTTATTACTCCAAACTAGTAAGTATGAATAATAATAGTTATTTCCCGTCGAGTTAAATTTGGTACTATATTGAATTACTTTAAATATTATGAAGGCATCACTGAAGAAATGTCTTCTAAAATCGCTATGATCCCTTATAAAAGGACAATAAAATTCAATATTAAGGTAATATTGGCGAATAAATACGCCTTAAAATGCAATGTCTAAGAGCGTTTCTTCTTGGAACGAAGTAAACCTGTCCAATGTCAACTATTTATCACTTAAAAATTCTTTGTTTGCTGCTTCAGCAAACAGCAGAAATGAGTGTGACATCTGCCGAACTATTTGGGTAGGTCACGCGCCATCCGCTGTTTACCAATGTCATGTAAAACATCAGTTGATATCTACTCTCTTAAGAACCGTTTCTGTTAGCATACATTAAGTATCGTACTTAACTTTGATATCTAAACGTGGTTAACTTATCAGCATAACTGTGATCATGGCTTAAATTCACCCTTAAGTGTGTAGATAGTTGTGTAGTCAGAGAATAATATCTTCATGCTGCATAGGCTGCATATGGACTGTATAGGTTGAACTAGAACTCCACCGACAAACTCTCGGGGGATGCTCAAAATTGATTAAATCTCTGGCACTATTATAAAATTCCTATTCCATGAATTAGTAAATGGCCATAATAAGCATGTATATCCAAGTCCTTCATTCACTTCATTATAGAAATGTGGTTGTTCCTATAAACACATCAACTTCAGAGTAAGAAAGCTGAAATTAAGCCATTGATCCCAATCTGAGCTCTCCTCTTCTGCCTGAGAAGTTAATAGCAGCAGTTAAATACAGAAGCAGAACAAGTCAGGCCAGCTTCTAGAATCGGAAGGCTTTCAATCTCCGTACCTGACAGCCGCTGAATACCTGGCATTAGTTATAATGTATTTGCATGTCTTATCCCACTTGTTCAGACGGTTTTCGCACTTCCAACTTCTTCAAGTATCTGCCTATTTTCCTCTCTACCGAGTATTTATGATCATTACTTGACTGAATACATCAATTTATAATTCCGTAGTGCCAGAGAAAGATGGCAAGAGTCAGTATTCCTTCCTTGTTAGCCTATTTTCACTATGTAAAAAAGTAGGCTCGCCTTATGTACGTGTGTGTGCGTAGGTGTGTTCCTAATAAAATCTGAATGGATGGAGAAATTTTAATGAAACTCGGTGATGACATAGTACTAGTTTGTCCAACCCCAAGCATGTCCTTTAAATTAAAAGTGACAGTCAGTCTGAAAGACTAGACTTTGTATCATTTTAAATGCTACAAATGCTGAAAAATGCTAGAAAGGCTGGAGGCTTCTCGCTTCGCTCGAAGCCAAAGACTCTTGACATGTTAGAAAATTATCTGCATAATACTTATCTTGCTTATCTTGTTTCAAATTACTCGCGAACGGCAAGTGCAAACCAAGGGCATAGCAAGGTCAAGCGCGCGGGATGCCGTCACGCTCACCAGAGCGCGCGGGGACGTGCCCCTTCCATCCAGTCTAAAAACACTTATAGTGGGCGATGTATTGAAAATAGAGATATGCTCTCGCGGACTTTTTGTAGAACTTTTCATGCTGAGCAATTCTTACGCTCATAGTATATTGATATGTTTAACGGTTTGCCCAGCGTAAGCTTAAGAAGCGCACGGACGCCAAGTTTGTTTTCGACTTTTTCACTGAAATCGTTACTGCTTGGCTTCCTTTGATCATACATAAATTATTTTCTACAGAATCTTTCCTAGAGATATCCTTTACAGAATGGTGAAAACCGCATCAAAATCCATCCAGTGGTTCTCGAGATCACCCGTGACATCCAAGAATCGGGGATTTTTGTCTTATACTAACGAAGTAGAGATTGTTGGGGAACACATGCACCAAGCAGTGCTATGACGTCACACACCTCAGTGCATCTGGGTACATTTCGTCCCGTCACCGTAACGTAACGCCAGACCCCAGCGTAACGACGAAGTCGACAAGATCATTTAAAATGATAAAATACGTATCTCCAATCCAACAAGGCGGTTGTGCAAAATATTTTACTAGCATTCTATATCATCGAAACTATTACTGGTGTCACCATGACATTTGGTATGGTGATAGATATTAAGGTAATTTCTGTTATGTGACACTTTAATATCTGTTACGTACAAAACCAACATGGCGCCAAAGTGAAGTTGTAATATTCAAGTAGAATTTCTCAAGATTCAATCAACCGGGCGAAGTTAAACTTGGTAGGATAAATATTTATACAATCTGTATTCTAGTGGCATCTAATTCAATTCAATTGTTTTCATAAAAGCAAGATGGCGGTTTTACGAAATTTTTAAATCAAGTTTTTACGTCATGTATCCTAATCAAGCGAACGTTTCAATAATACACCTAGGAAATAATCTCCATCTAATGGTACATAACTCTATGGCCTACATATACAGCAGGACAATCCTACATGGTGATCATACGGAATATTTCGACGGTTCTCAATATCTGCGAATCTATCACAGCAATCAATCTGAAACATTGCATGTCGATAGTGTCTAATAACCTTAGTTCACCTATGGGCCCTTCAATAATCTTATGAACACAAATCCAACATGGCAGCGACTTGAAATTTAAATATTTATATGGATATTTCTCGTGACTTCATTATCCGAACACAGTAAAACTTAGCACGGTAAATATTCATATAATGGCTTAATATACTGGCGTCTATTTTAATTCAATTTCTACGAGAACTTAATTATGGCGGATGTGAGAAGCTTTTAAAATCACGTTTATATTTCTCATGTTCCAAACAAGCGATACAATTGTAGGATGGTATAAGGCACTACGATTACAGTATTCATCTTCTGGCATATAATTCTATAGCACATATATATAAAACTATCCAACATGGTGTCCATACAATACAATTTACTGGTTCTCAATATCTCCGAAACTATTTAAGCAATAAAACTGAAATTTTGGATGGTGTTAGAGGACTGTTAAGTAAGGACAAATATGTGACTTTCCATATTCCTGTAAAACACAAAGCATCATGACGACGAATTGATTTTCAATATTTAAAATAATTTTTTGACGATCTAATCAAAGTGCAATGCAACTTGGCACAGCGAATCTTCATTTAGAGCTCAATATAGAGACACCTAATGATATTCAATTGATTTCAAAAATTCAAGATGCGATAGTTCGAAATTACAAAACTTTACATTTTATTTCTCGTATCTTATTCAGATGATTAAAATGATGAACCGCATGATGAGCTATGATAATAATCATTATCTAATAGTACTAAATACAGTAGCTTACTTTTCTTTAATCATAGAAACTGTGCACTTGACTTTTCTAAAAATTAAGTCCCGTGGTTCGTTACAAAAAGATGCCATCTCGCGGGAGATATCTTAATCACCGATACTAATCGCTATTATATTCAAGCACATAACATTTCATTGTAATGGTGTTGGTGAAGACATAGGTCGTGAATCAAAATCTGTTTAGTATATCTCATGGAAAATCCGTGTAATAGGTAGGAGATTTCTATTGGAAAATACCAGTGTACATCTGTATGATATCCAGTTTGTTAAAAGAGACACAAGTCATTAATATGTATCAGAATTTGGAGTGTAAAATATAAATAAGTTATTGGTATAGACAGTTATTTTGCTGCCCTGTAAAATTATTTATTTTAATAATTGTCTATCTTTCCTTTTATCCTGTGCCACACTTTTCCCCAGCACTACACAATTGTCAAACGACAAGTAAATTAATTTCCAATTACTTCTCAGCTCGGAATACATCACAATTCTATGTCTCAATATCCAGTCGTTTTAACCCCCCAAAAAATTGAAATGCCGTTAGTGCTAGTTCTTAGCGCAAATAATATCCCACGTCGTAAAGGATCAAATACTAAATTCTTGTTTCTGAGGATGTATGATTTCCTGGTCAATAACATGGTCAATCATCCACAGTGTCAGAACATAGTGAGATTAATACGATACCACAATAAGGTGATGTCAATATGACAACCAGAATTAGTTCCTGGAGTCCAGTTGCAAGCTTTAAGAGTGTACATACTCGCACGCCTACGATAGAGCTGTGATGTGGAGAAATGTGAAGTATGTCTCGTAACATCTTGTAACATCAAATGACAATTTGAAAGCTTAAAATTACCGGATACCTAACAGAGCAGACACGTGTACATCAACCGTTTCGCGTATGGACCACGCTTGCTTGGTGAGCACGGGACTCAATTTGATTCTGGCACTGCCTTCACTTACTTGTGCCTGGAACCGCTCTATAATATTTCGTGGTGGCCTTCCTGGGTTAGCGACCCTGTCACGACGTGAAATATTATACGAGGCGGCCTAGGATACATTTCACTCCCTATTTCCATGGCCTTTACCTTTCTTTCCTCTTCTCATAAACCTCTTTCTCCTTCCTCTTTATTTACTTTTTGTTACGATGGACAGCTAACCATGATGTCCTATCCCTGAAAACTAACAATCACAACCACCTCATCTCCCTTTTGTCCATCACTCATTTCATTTGTAAAATGGTACTTATTTATCATAAATCAATTACATTCATTAGACTATATTTTAAATTAACTACTCACAAAAATATTTTGTCGAGAAAATGTAAGTTATTCACTAAATTAAGGAACAATTTTACATAGGTGCAGTAGTGATAATTAACTTGTAATAAATATCGCCAATATATATTGTGCCCGTTTAGACCGGAGTCCGCACGACCACATATGCATTTTACCAATAATCAGTCAGCACGAGAATCAAAATATCCCGGGGCGCCAGATGGGTTAAAGCAAATCGCAAAAACGACATCAAATTAAAAAAATGCTTTACTGATTTTTGGCTCAATGCAACAATAAGGATAGAAGGAGATTTAATTGGGTATAACACATCTGGTAAAATTATCTCAGTTTATTTTGAAGTTAAAATTGACTGCAAAGATGCTCAAAGCAGCATCATCCACGTGTGGCGATCCACACTCTTATTTACACACAATATACAGAAATTTTCCAAACACATTTGACAATCTTTTTGGAAACACAAGTCCGATTAATAGTCCTGTAGACTGTGTTCCAAAATTATTAATGATTTATTCCAGTTCAAAGTTAATTGTGTCCTACTGGAAATATCGTAGATCACTGTTTGAATATTTACATGATATTAACACTCGTAGAATAAATGTTCATAGAATTTTAAACTTTCACTTATTTTTCCAGTTTCAAAAATATATCGTCGAAAATATTATTATCATTGAATCAACACACATTATTTACACATATTAATAACATCTGAAAAGTATTTGACCTTGAGCATAACATCGAAGAACTGTGCGAAGCACAACAACAATTAATTGTTCTTCTGACATTAAACATTTCGAGAAGTGACTCGATTATGAACTTCAAGTTCCTAACAAAATACATGATTTCTGAATCATCAACTTGATCACTAAATTGTTGAACCATTCAACTATTCAATTTCCCACTTGGAATCATTATTATAAAAAATATTTATATTCATGGCCATTTTAGAAATTTTCACAACTTGCAATTCTTCGACAGAATGCGGAAATAAGAATTGTAGCTTCATAATAAATTCATTTAGTTCATGGCACTAGGATTGAAAATATCCTTCAAATTATTCGTGGTTAAAGAATTATTTTTAATTGGCAGTGGCCCATTCTACTATTTGTGTAAGAACACAATATTACAACAACAACGGCAAAGGTCTTCCTCTGAAGAAGAATAAACTACTATCATGACAAATCCGGGTTCTAGCAAAATCAAAGTCTAAATGGAATTCGTAAACAAGGTTGAAATAAGAACTGATGGTTTCAAGAAATAACCTTCGGGTCATTCATACGACGAAATGTGTAGTTCCAATAAGCCTACTATAAACCTGAGCCATCGAACCTGCTATTTGATTGATGCTCGAAAAAACCTCTTCATTCCTGCGACTTAAACATGCGCACCTGGGAATGGCATTTCAACTACTCCACACATATAAATTTTCTTCCCAAAATTTATACAATAAATCAAGCCTCTGCTTGTTATCAACACTGGAAGATTAATAAACTTACAAGTTTATTTTATTTTACCATTCAGTTCAACCCGTGAATTTACCATACTTATGAAAATCTTAATTTCACTTTCGAGTGTATTTACGTCATGATTTTATATAAATACAAAAATATCCTATTTGATACAAATATCATTTGCTTCCCGTTTCATGCCTCTCCGTGTTATCTGAAAAATATACTTTGCTCAATGCAAATATCAACTGTTCAACCTGAACTGAAATGTTGGTTGAATGCGGGCTTGCGATAACCACTCTCCTTCGGAAAATCTCCTGTTCCAAACTAGAAATGATTAAACAACTTCATAGGCTCTTTCTCAATACATATGATTATTATAAAATATAATATCCAATAATTATGTAGAAAAATTATAAAAATTATTATTATTATTATTAGTGGATTATTATTATTATTATTATTTATATCATTTTAAATGTGTTTAATTATCATCTCATTATGTGAGAATCCACATGTTCGAATCTTCGAATATGGAAAAAATATCCATTCCTCAACAAAAACAAGAAGTTCCGTGAAGAATTATACAGCCTACTTTTCATGCCAATGATTATTCTACAGAATATGAACCTATCTAGAATAATGACGAAATTAAGTTGCTAATATCGAAATTTCCAATTAGTTCGAAATACTGTATACCTGGCATAATGTATCCTAATAGAGCACTACAGTTGGCAGCCCTGATGACTGAATATATTCTTAGTTCCGTCTCTTACGGTACTAAATACGAAATTTGGTTGAAGTCCACTGGATAGCATGGACGTTACATGCAGTTAAACATTGGATCTAACAGCGTGCGTAAAATCATGTTGGCAACAATGTCATGCATGTATTGGTCAGAAATAATCTGAAATAATATTATCTATTGTTGTGCCAATTTTGAATGAAATCCATTAGTTAGTATAGAAGTTACATGCATTTTAAAATTGGACCTATCAGCAGGCTTAGAATCATGTTGGCAGCACTGACGTATATTAGTTACTCCAAATTCGTCTAGAATGCCAGGTACTATACGTGTGCAAAGTTTAGAGCTATTGGCTTGCATACTTTCTGATATATTGATATTAGGGTAACAAAAATAGGGACAGCACATATTAACAGTTGGCAGCCCTGGTTGCTCCTTAGAATACGCATAGTCATATCTGTACACATAGCACATACGAAATTTTGTTGAAATCCAAATGATAGTATGGAAGTTACATGTATTTAAAGTTGGACCTGTCAGCAGGCTTAGAATCATGTTGGTAGCACTGACGTGTATAAGTTACTCCAAATTAATATAGAATGTCAGGTACTATACGTGTGCATAGTTTAAAGCTGTCGGCTTGCATACTTTCTGATATATTGGTATTTGGATAAAATAAATTAGGATCATTTATTAACAGTTGGCAGCCCTGGTAGATCTTAAGAATACGCTCAGTCATATCTGGTTATGTACACATACAACATACGAAATTTGGTTGAATTCCGCTTGATAGTGTAGAAGTTATATGCATTTAAAAATTGGACCTATCAGGAGGCTTATAATCATTTTGGCAACACTGCCATGTTTGGCCTCCTGGAAATTAAACTGAAATATTATGATCTGTACGTGTGCCAATTTGGAAATAGCTCCCATTCATACTTTCGAAGATATCCAACATGGAGCTCAAATTTCAATTGCGATTTTTTAGCAGTTGGTAGCACTGACATCATTTTCAAATATGGCCGTGAGATATTCAGGTATAGATCTTTACTCCTACCAAATCTTGTTTCGATTGCTGCAGCCGTTTAGGAGTTGATAGGGGGGGGGGGACACACACACAGCCAGACAGACAGACAGAAGGACAGACAGACAGACAGACAGACACACATTTGCCCGATCTCATAAGTCTACTTTTTCCTCATTTTTGCAAAATGTGAAAAGTAGGCTAATAATTTAACTCAACCTTTACATCGACGGTTTTCCGTGGTTTCCCTAAAATATGAAAAATTCAAATAAATCTTCGAAATGCTCGGTCATCGATCCTAAACTGTTCTGAGTGCTGAAAATGCTCAGAATAACTCTAATAAGTCTTGCGTAAATCATTGCAAGATTTAAATACGACGAAAAATAAATAAATGTGTTGGTCATCTGCAGAAAAATAGTTTGTTCCAATTAGCTAGGCAAAATATAATTCAAATATGGCTTACATTTCTTGATGGTCTTGAAGTGTAGTAAACCTGGTCTGTACCAGATTTATCCATCGACATGCCCCATTGGACAAGCACGTATAATCCTTGTATCGGCCGCCATTATATACCCACAATCCGTCTAGTCAGACATAGTGGTAGTATCTTTTGACGTTTGAATAAACTGTTGTTCCATTTTAATATGGGCTTCTATCAAAGCCATAACAGTTTGTTTAAATAGGGTCAGATCTAAGTGATCTCTTCTTAGATATGTCAGTTGTAACATAACTCACGGTAATCTTATCAGTACAAGAAAAACACTGACAGTCTAAGCAATCAACGGCTGTTCTGAAGATCGTTCCCTGGGCATGGTTTATTATATCACCATCTACCATGCGCTAAGCAACTTGTAGTTTCCCTTGCGTAGACTAATGAACGCCACCGTTATAGACTAGTCTTCAGTGTACTGATAGATCGAAGTGGTTAACTAGTTACAAAAATGAAAACTGACTGAAATGGATTTAAATATCCAAGTATTATGTTATTACTGGACTGTGACAAAGTACTAATTCTAGACAAGGTCTAGCATATGTCCATGTAGAAATATAAATATTTCCACCAATGTCTGTAGAAAAATCAATCACCTCAGTGATTCTCCTCGCCGTAAACTTACTAAGTTCCAACTCGTAGCGCAGCACTTTCGTGACTATCACGACTTTGAAAAGAACTTCTGCGTAGATCCGGCAACCATGTGCCTTGGCTCAGCGTCGCGTCAACTTGCTAGGCAAATGCTTGTGTTGAAATGAGCTATCGATGCTTCGGCCAGCCGGCTTTTATTCAAAACTGTCAGGGTCACGCCGCATCAGCTGATATCTAGAAATCCTCATATCTCTTGAATCCCTGGTCCGATTTACTTGATACTAATTGCATTCTCTTTCATTTGGCCGTGCCAGTAATCTGATCCCAGTCTCAAGTCTCTACTCCATGGTTAACTATTTAATCAATAAATAGCCTCAACCTCTGCTATTACTCGCTACGTCACTTGACATCCAAGTATCGGTAAATTCTTTCCAATTGCTTCGAGAAGCAATGTAGCGCGATATTCAAATATCTCAACTTTCAAAAGCGGCTACAGCCTTTCCCTTGATATCTAGGTGTCTGAATCTTGGAATACCCATTCCTAGAGTTGGGCACATCCACCCCACACCTAGCAAAAAATAAAAATTGAAAAAATTTTATTTTTCCTATCTACACATTAAATCATCTGGTTCCTGAATAATAAATCTTCAAATTCGATGCATTATAAGTTCCCACGATGTTACCAGTTCGTGTATTGGCTACTTCATAGCTTCCATTGTTGTTTACTTCCACAATATTCAAAATCTTCAATTTCACCAGGTTTAATATAAAAAATATCGTGATACTCTTCCAAAATTTTCCCTAGCTCTGGGGACTCCTCAGTGTAGACTTCTCTTCCTTCAGCTTCATGAAAAATCAGAGACCATTGAGCATCTCCCTCGATGTCTTCCTCTTCTTTTCCCTCGAAGTTAATCTCTTCGGTATTCTTGAATCTAATCGTCTCTGTCTTCATGTCTATCACTGCTTGATATTTCTGAATGAAATCTGCTCCCAATATCATGTCAAAAGCCATGCCTTTCATTACAACAAATACATGTCGGAAATCATGTCCTCCAATCGTAATACATAAGTATAATTGTGTTTTACACAGAGATATTTTATTGGGTATTATTCCTTGGATCTTAATTCCTGATACTGGAATTTCCTCTAAATTCTCTTTGAGCTTCCACAGAATATAAAGCTTCTCACTCACCAGACAAAGCATAGCCCCAGTATCAATCAAAGTATCGACAGGCATACCGAATACTTCGCATGATATGATTGGCAATCTAATTCTGGTACCCATTTCTTTTCGTTCGTCATTCTGTTGAATTAAGTCATCATCCTCTGCTTGCCATTTAATAATTCTGGAAGTGAAAGTGTTCAAAATTCTATCTTCTACTGTGAATTCGAAGTTTTTTTTTTTTCATTACCATTCCCCCGGGATTGTTGTGTTCCCGATGGACCTGGTTCATTGGGCTTCTGCTCCAAAAATTGCAAGTTATCTTGGTGTCTTACTTCCAAATTTTTCCTCGTCTCCTTGTTGAACTCTTCATTGGACTGACGAGTATCCACATTCCCTCTGTTATTGTAGTTATTTCGACCATAATATCTTCTTTCCTGGTACCTTCCTTGACTATCTCGTGGTCTTCTCCATCGAGTATTGTATCGATTACCACCATCCGGTCTCGCATAAGGCTTGTAACTGTATCTGTTACTGTACTGGTTCCATCCTCTCTTATTTGAATCTTCCCTCGGCGTTTTCTCTTCTCGCCCCTCTCGAATCTCTCGAGGTGTTTGAGAATAACTATCAGCCATAACAGCATACACAGCGTTGTTATTCTTTACTCCCTTCTGATGGAAGAATTGAGCGTTCGTATGATCCAGCTTCTGTAATACTTCATCAAATTGTTCCATATTATAGATATCAGCAGCGATCAAAGTCCTCTGGACGTCTGCTGGAAACTGACGTATCAATGCAGTAATCAATTCGTTATCTGGCATCGGCGGATCTAAATGTTGAAGTTTAGAAAGCTGTCCAGAAAAGTACGTAGAGTATCGAGTAGGTTGTGACGTCGAGAATCTCTTCGAATATAACTCTGCTCTGACTTGCTGTTGGGTTTCCGGGGACCAAAACTTTTTCAATAACCCACGATAAAACTCCTCAAAAGTGGTTAGAGTGGATCTAAAAGCTCTAAACCAAAGAAGTGCAGGACCTTCCAAAAACTTCCCTATCACTCGGATCTGTCTTTCTTTAGGGATCTTGGAATCTTTCAAGTAATCCCCTGCTTCTCTCAAAAATTCCACGGGTGTCACAGAATCTCGCCCTGAAAATTTAGAAGGCTTATCTTCTACATTCTTAAATACAGTTATGGGGTTGGATTGAAATACTGTCCTGACCTAATCCTGTCTTTGACTATCAGTTTCTCTAGCTGCTCCTAGATTTATCTGTATCTGTTCCTTTCCCCTTACATTTGGCATTTTCAACAGATGATCAGACTGTTTCTCATCCTTGATTTGAGTTTTCATAGCCTCAAGTTCCTTCTGGTTTTCTTCTGCCATTTTCTTAATTGCTTCAGTTTCTTTACAATTCTCCTTAACATCAATGGATATCTGGTTCATAACAGTCTCATGACTTTTCAATGACCCTGTCATATCTGATATGTCCTTCTGAGTTGCTTGGATATCTTTGGCAAATACTTCAATATGGGATGACAAAGATTCCCTAATCTCCTTGATTCCCTCTTGATTCTCCAGCTTGAGTGTGTCTTTAATTTCATTGACAACTGTGGTTTTGATTTCAGTTTGCAACTCACTAATCACACCTTCTCTTATTTCTCCCATGACAAGTTCTTTGAATTGTTCCGTTAAACGTTGAACAACTAGAATTCCCATCTCATTACTCTCCTTCTTCACTCTGACTTCTAGGTCGATCATGTCTTCACCAACTTTCCTAAGACCATGTTCTATCCTATCAGCTAAGCTTTGGGATCGAAGATCGGCATCGCGAAATTTTTCGTCCATTAAACTTGCGTTAGTAGCTAATGAAGTTTCGAGCTCATGTGTGTTTTCGCATAATTTATTCATTTTACTCTCAAGTGACATTTTCAAAATTTCAGAATTCTCTTTAAATTTACTTTCCATTGAATTAAATTTACTATTTAAATTTTCTTTCAAGTTACCTTTTAACCTGCTTTCTAAAGAATCAGAATTTTCTTCAAGTTTATTTTCCAAAGAATCAGAATTTTCTTTAAGTTTATCGTTTAAACTTTCTTTAAGTTTATTTTCTAAAGAATCAGAATTTTCTTTAAGTTTATTTTCTAAAGAATCAGAATTTTCTTTAAGTTTATTTTCTAAAGAATCAGAATTTTCTTTAAGTTTATCATTCAAATTTTCTTTAAGTTTATTTTCTAAAGAATCAGAATTTTCTTTAAGTTTCCTTTCCAAAGCCTCAGTATTTTCTTTCATAATGGCTGCTACACGCAGTCCAGCCTCTTTTGAACTCTCCTCCAAACTCCTCATCATCCTCATCATTTCTTCCATAATTTCAATTATTATTCAAAACTTAGGGGTATACAATATTGGCAAACACAAGCTTATAACTAGAACAAGAAATATGAATAGCTAATTGGAACACTCTAATAAAATGAGATTTGTCCTAATGTTGACGTGATGGAAAAACAAAATTCTCTACTTTTACGAATTACATTTACCACAATATCACAAGAAAAATATGCAAGTTCTCAAATATCCTCCACCTGGATTCTAATAATGTGTATGTCCAGTCATCGAACGTTTACTACTGAATTTACTTGACGCCCTAATGGTTAAGCCATTATCAAAAATAATCAAACCCATTCTAATCATTAATCAAGTTAAATTTTTAATTTTCCCCACTAATTGGGTTTCCTACTAATTTATTCATCCAAACCAGACATCTCTCAACTCCCAAAATATTTCTATTAAAATTATCACAATTTAAATCGGCATGCGATTGACCATGTCTAAATCGAGACCCACGTTCGAAGCCATTTCTCTCTCTATCTTATTTTATGTGCCCGTTTAGACCAGAGTCCGCACGACCACATATGCATTTTACCAATAATCAGTCAGCACGAGAATCAAAATATCCCGGGGCGCCAGATGGGTTAAAGCAAATCGCAAAAACGACATCAAATAAAAAAAAATGCTTTACTGATTTTTGGCTCAATGCAACAATAAGGATAGAAGGAGATTTAATTGGGTATAACACATCTGGTAAAATTATCTCAGTTTTTTTTGAAGTTAAAATTGACTGCAAAGATGCTCAAAGCAGCATCATCCACGTGTGGCGATCCACACTCTTATTTACACACAATATACAGAAATTTTCCAAACACATTTGACAATCTTTTTGGAAACACAAGTCCGATTAATAGTCCTGTAGACTGTGTTCCAAAATTATTAATGATTAATTCCAGTTCAAAGTTAATTGTCTCCTACTGGAAATATCGTAGATCACTGTTTGAATATTTACATGATATTAACACTCGTAGAATAAATGTTCATAGAATTTTAAACTTTCACTTATTTTTCCAGTTTCAAAAATATATCGTCGAAAATATTATTATCATTGAATCAACACACATTATTTACACATATTAATAACATCTGAAAAGTATTTGACCTTGAGCATAACATCGAAGAACTGTGTGAAGCACAACAACAATTAATTGTTCTTCTGACATTAAACATTTCGAGAAGTGACTCGATTATGAACTTCAAGTTCCTAACAAAATACATGATTTCTGAATCATCAACTTGATCACTAAATTGTTGAACCATTCAACTATTCAATTTCCCACTTGGAATCATTATTATAAAAAATATTTATATTCATGGCCATTTTAGAAATTTTCACAACTTGCAATTCTTCGACAGAATGCGGAAATAAGAATTGTAGCTTCATAATAAATTCATTTAGTTCATGGCACTAGGATTGAAAATATCCTTCAAATTATTCGTGGTTAAAGAATTATTTTTAATTGGCAGTGGCCCATTCTACTATTTGTGTAAGAACACAATATTACAACAACAACGGCAAAGGTCTTCCTCTGAAGAAGAATAAACTACTATCATGACAAATCCGGGTTCTAGCAAAATCAAAGTCTAAATGGAATTCGTAAACAAGGTTGAAATAAGAACTGATGGTTTCAAGAAATAACCTTCGGGTCATTCATACGACGAAATGTGTAGTTCCAATACGCCTACTATAAACCTGAGCCATCGAACCTGCTATTTGATTGATGCTCGAAAAAACCTCTTCATTCCTGCGACTTAAACATGCGCACCTGGGAATGGCATTTCAACTACTCCACACATATAAATTTTCTTCCCAAAATTTATACAATAAATCAAGCCTCTGCTTGTTATCAACACTGGAAGATTAATAAACTTACAAGTTTATTTTATTTTACCATTCAGTTCAACCCGTGAATTTACCATACTTATGAAAATCTTAATTTCACTTTCGAGTGTATTTACGTCATGATTTTATATAAATACAAAAATATCCTATTTGATACAAATATCATTTGCTTCCCGTTTCATGCCTCTCCGTGTTATCTGAAAAATATACTTTGCTCAATGCAAATATCAACTGTTCAACCAGAACTGAAATGTTGGTTGAATGCGGGCTTGCGATAACCACTCTCCTTCGGAAAATCTCCTGTTCCAAACTAGAAATGATTAAACTACTTCATAGGCTCTTTCTCAATACATATGATTATTATAAAATATAATATCCAAGAATTATTTAGAAAAATTATAAAAATTATTATTATTATTATTAGTGGATTATTATTATTATTATTATTTATATCATTTTAAATGTGTTTAATTATCATCTCATTATGTGAGAATCCACATGTTCGAATCTTCGAATATGGAAAAAATATCCATTCCTCAACAAAAATAATTTAACTCAACCTTTACATCGACGGTTTTCCGTGGTTTCCCTAAAATATGAAAAATTCAAATAAATCTTCGAAATGCTCGGTCATCGATCCTAAACTGTTCTGAGTGCTGAAAATGCTCAGAATAACTCTAATAAGTCTTGCGTAAATCATTGCAAGAATTAAATACGACGAAAAATAAATAAATAAATGTGTTGGTCATCTGCAGAAAAATAGTTTGTTCCAATTAGCTAGGCATAATATAATTCAAATATGGCTTACATTTCTTGATGGTCTTGAAGTGTAGTAAACCTGGTCTGTACCAGATTTATCCATCGACATGCCCCATTGGACAAGCACGTATAATCCTTGTATCGGCCGCCATTATATACCCACAATCCGTCTAGTCAGACATAGTGGTAGTATCTTTTGACGTTTGAATAAACTGTTGTTCCATTTTAATATGGGCTTCTATCAAAGCCATAACAGTTTGTTTAAATAGGGTCAGATCTAAGTGATCTCTTCTTAGATATGTCAGTTGTAACATAACTCACGGTAATCTTATCAGTACAAGAAAAACACTGACAGTCTAAGCAATCAACGGCTGTTCTGAAGATCGTTCCCTGGGCATGGTTTATTATATCACCATCTACCATGCGCTAAGCAACTTGTAGTTTCCCTTGCGTAGACTAATGAACGCCACCGTTATAGACTAGTCTTCAGTGTACTGATAGATCGAAGTGGTTAACTAGTTACAAAAATGAAAACTGACTGAAATGGATTTAAATATCCAAGTATTATGTTATTACTGGACTGTGACAAAGTACTAATTCTAGACAAAGTCTAGCATATGTCCATGTAGAAATATAAATATTTCCACCAATGTCTGTAGAAAAATCAATCACCTCAGTGATTCTCCTCGCCGTAAACTTACTAAGTTCCAACTCGTAGCGCAGCACTTTCGTGACTATCACGACTTTGAAAAGAACTTCTGCGTAGATCCGGCAACCATGTGCCTTGGCTCAGCGTCGCGTCAACTTGCTAGGCAAATGCTTGTGTTGAAATGAGCTATCGATGCTTCGGCCAGCCGGCTTTTATTCAAAACTGTCAGGGTCACGCCGCATCAGCTGATATCTAGAAATCCTCATATCTCTTGAATCCCTGGTCCGATTTACTTGATACTAATTGCATTCTCTTTCATTTGGCCGTGCCAGTAATCTGATCCCAGTCTCAAGTCTCTACTCCATGGTTAACTATTTAATCAATAAATAGCCTCAACCTCTGCTATTACTCGCTACGTCACTTGACATCCAAGTATCGGTAAATTCTTTCCAATTGCTTCGAGAAGCAATGTAGCGCGATATTCAAATATCTCAACTTTCAAAAGCGGCTACAGCCTTTCCCTTGATATCTAGGTGTCTGAATCTTGGAATACCCATTCCTAGAGTTGGGCACATCATATATAGCTTTTCTTCTAGCGTGAGGTCAGCATTATTGTCTTCTAATATTTTCAGCCACAGTTGAACCATTTGATCATAATACGTGATGTGTCTAGACTCTAGAGGGTTCAGTGTATGGTCCAATGTCTCCAAGGCAACATGGGCCTGGTGAGGTGCACATGACTTTCCGGAGACGATGTCATGAAGCGTCACTAAGAGTATACGTGGCTGCTATGATAAACGCACTACGTGCAATCAAACACAGCAAACGTAAGTGGCAATGTCACACTGCAATTGAACAACGAGTGAACATTAAGTTCTATTTCAAATTGGGTAAAATAGGAATGAAGATACAGTAACTGTTTTTGGAAAAATTTATGGGACGGAAGCGATTAGCAAGACATGTGTTTACGACTGGTGCAACCGTTTTTCATGACGGAAGGAAGTGGCGAAGGTGAACCACCGGTTAGCCAGATATAATTTAGTTAAAAATAATAATAATAATAATAATAATAATAATAATAATCATAATAATAATAATAATGTCGTATGGCCTCGGGTGCCGTGTGCAAGCTTTGTTATTTGACTCCCAGAAGGTAGCTTGCATGTCGAATTTCGATGTTCCTTGTAGCACTATGAAAGTCAAGGAGGTTAGACATCTAAGCTCCTTGAACACTATAGAGCTTTCTAGTAGAGAAATGAGGAACTTTGTGTTGGCGGTAACTCCCGAGATTAATTTTGCCATTATGAACACGGCCTACTGAATTCAAATGGGTTCTTCGACATGCCAACATCTTATGACATACGTGTCGTAATTTTTGCCGCCTTTCAAAAATCACTTACCACGGCCAGGAGCGAACCTTCAAGCTAGTGGTTCGTAGACCGACACGTTGACCACTCACCCACCGTGGCAAGCGGTTAGACAGATATTATCTAGTAAGTGATGAAGGACGTCATGAAAGGCATGCATTTAACTGTGCTTGTCGTTGTCTTATAATTGTTATGGTGTAATTTATTTTCTTGGGCTTGGGATATCTTGGTCATCACGCCCGTGTACTTGGGTGGGAGTTCAATTTTTCTGATACCCTGCATTTCTGATGTGACTGTAGTAGCGTGTGTTTCTATAGTGTGGAGGTAAACCCTTGGAAAAACACCTTCAGAAAAGACACTGTCAACACTAAAATTGGAATCTCCGATCTTAGAGCTTTCCGCAGTTTCTCATCGCCGACATCATGGCGCGCGCGATTTAACACGCATTGAAAAAAAAACAATTTTAGCTAATATAATGTTAAATGGTAGTGCCATTGAACAAGTAACGAAATTTTGTTATTTGGGAAGTGTGATTAATTATGACAACAGATGCATCTTAGAAATTATGAAAAGAATAGTGTTGGCGAAGAAAGACCTTCAAAATAAGAAGAATTTGCTGCTCAAGGAGCACCTCAACTTGAAGATAAGGAAGTCATTTCTCACGACCTTTGTTTGGAGTGTGTTGACCTAAGGTTCTGAAACATAGACACTTGGGAAAAGAGAAGAATCAAAACTTGAGGCAGCTGAAATTTGGTTTTGGAGACGAATGACCCGAACAAGCTGGATGGGAAGAAAAACAAATGAGCTTGTTCTGAACCAAATTCAGGAGAATCGATGCCTGTTGAACACTATCAAGAAAAGGAAAGCAAAATTCATGGGAGACACACTCAGACATGACACTCTCCTCCAGGTAATTTTTGAAGGATTAATTTGGGGGAAGAAACCAAGGGGACGACCATGACAATCGTATCTCAAGAACATTGTCAAGGAGATGGAATGTGACTCGTATGCCAATATAAAGAGAACTGCTGAAGACCGAAAGAAATGGCTGCAACGTCAAGGCTTTTAGCCTTTAGAAGCTGATGATGATGAGCCAAGCAGTAATCTCAAAGGTTTTCTTAAGTGTGATCAGGCGTATAGCAATTATTTTGAAAGTCATTCAAAACAATTTGTATCTTCAGTTTTGTTTGCTTTCTGATATTGCCTACCGAAATGTATTTACAGGTACAGCGCAATTCTATCAGAGGACAACGTATTTAAGTTCACTAGCCGAGGGCAAGCTGAGTGCCCTCTTCTTTCCCCTCTAAATAAGAAATTAGGACGTGTGCTCTTGCAGTGTATAAATAATTTAACATACTCAATTTTTACGGTAGTTGTGAAAGTATACCTCCTTGTTTACCTCCATTTCTGAAAACAGTAAATCCCCAATGACACATCTCGAGTGCAGCCACATTGAAGAAGCTGAAAGTCACCAGAGACTTGCACATTTAGTAGCGGAATAATATACAAACCTGGCATGAATTTAACATTAAAATTGTGTGCGAATGAACTCTGGATGTGCTTTTCCCTAAGGTTTGTGTCATATTGTTCAAGAGCTGTTACTATGTATGCATTCAGCGAGAAAGATGCAAACTCTCCCCACAGGGTTTCCTATATGTATTTAACGTCAGCTTTTATCATAACGTGTGGGCGTCTCTCCTCCCTTAATTGGGAAAGCTGTGTGGGGAAGAGAGAACATGGTCCACACTAAACAATACTCCAAGTGTTTCATTTAATTAAGCGTATGACCCAGGCTTAACACTGTATTGTTTCCCCAAATGTAAAGGGTATCTCCCAACATGATCTGTTCACAAAGGAAAAAATAAAATTAAACGGAATACGTACATAGAACGTTTTGTTTTCTGTGTCCATTTTATGATGGACAATTTATCCGTTTAACATACGTAAAGGCACGCGTGCTTTCTGCTACGTGACGAACAGTCAATGCTCGAACTACTAAAGATAATGCAAGAGACTGAAGGAAAGACAGCTTTTTAAAATACCAATGGGTTTATGAAGCACTCATAATGAACTTCAGATCGACAACTGGAGAGAGACAATTTGCAGTGATTATTCAATATATCACAAAGGGCAAATCTGACATAATATGGGTCAGAGCGTTGAGTGTACGGAGTCTTATTGCTGGTAGGGACCATTGAAAGAGAAATGGTAGGTTTGAATTTGGATTTGGTTGGGATTAGTGAAGTTCAATGGCAGGAAGGACGGGACTTCTATTCAGGGGGCTAAATGATCATTAGCACTACGGTTACCCGGGGGTAGGTCTTATACAGACTAGGAAACTCGGTCAGCGTGTAGGATATCATGAGTAATACAGTAATACAGTGCGAATAAAATTGAAACAAAGCCCAAATACGTCACAGTAGTAAAAGCCCGTATGTCTACCAGTCAAGCAAATGAAAAAGAAATCGGGAAGTCCACGAAGAAATATATGAAATTTCGAGGTATGTCATGATAATAAATAATAATAATGTTATTTGTTTTACGTCCCTTTCAACTACTGCTACTTTTAGAGACGCTGGGGTGCTGGAATTTTGCCCTGGAGGGGATGTTTAACGTGCCCGTAAATCTACTGACACGGCTCTCTCGCATTTGCACAGGATTCGATCCTGCAATCTTGGGAACAGCAAGTGAGACCGTTACCGCTGAGCCACGCAGCCAGCCAGTGAAGTATATCAAAGGTGACGAAAATGTTATAGTGGTGGGAGAATGGAATAATGTGGTAGGAAAAGCAAGAGAAGGACAAATAGTGGGGGAATATGGACTGGATGAATGGATCGATTAAGGGATCAGGCTGGTAGAATTATGTGCACAAGTTGCTCATAACGAACACATCATACAACAACCACAACAGAATATACACATACAGTACAATGAGACGATTCCAAATTGACTTCATTATGGTTAACCAGAGATTCCGTAACCAGATTTTGAATTGCAAAACCTTTTTCTGGGTCGACATAAATTCTAGTCTCAAAATCAAGTTATAAAATGCAATTTAAAGATGAAGAACTGACGAGAAAACAGAAATCAAAATACGTGGGCAATAAAACAAACTGAAAGAAACCGATGTGAACAAAAAATTCCAGATAAGTTTAAAGGAAATAACAAAAGTAGAACCCCGAACAAACTTCCAATGCAGAGGAATAGACACGTTAGAATTAAAGAATCCACGTATAAAAACATTGGTTGAAAGGAAAGACTAGGTAGGAAACCGTGGATCACTAAGGATATGCTAATGGATTAATGAATGGAAAGCGGAATCACAAGAATGCAAGACATGTTAAGAAGAATCTATGATGTAAAATAAGACATAATGAAACACCAACCAAACAAATTAGTCAACTTCATCAAATGTCAAGCATGATATGTCCAAGACCAGCATTACGCGGTATAATAAGGCCTATGTAACGTCACTTCACAGCGTATACAAGCATCAGATACGGTAAGTAATGTTGCCGAGCGTGGCCACACCGTGCTCATTTAGCCCTGAATACTTGGATGTGTGTGTAGAACTTGTCAGATAACCTATGTTTCTGTGATAGCTGAATTGTAGGTATTTGTTATTGAAACTAGGATTGGGAGAGAGGCAGTCGTGGGCTTAAGATAGATCCAGGCATTTGCCTGAATGAATAGTGGCAAAACCACTTCAGGAATGGATGAGATAATAATCAAACTCGCCTCTTCTCAGTTCTACCTCAAGAGGCTGAGTGTATCCCGTTCCGGTACTTAGGCCAGAATTAGATTTCTTGGCAGAATTGGGAATCGATCATGGACCTCAAGGGTGACAGTTAAGAATGCTAGCCACTACACCATGAAAAGGCGATAATCTATCAAAAGACCATTGAAAAATGTTCTTGGCACTGATCTGCTCCATCGGTTAAGTCTTAAACTTATAAAACCTCGATGGACCGAGGACAGATGGCGTAAATTATTGGCAACAGAACTAAAATCTTCAGTCACTCGCTGACGTGTAAGAGCGAGGCAGAGAGAGGAAAGATGGGGGTGTATTCACACACATACACACACACACGAAGCCAGTCGATATATTGGAATATCGTCACATGCTCTTCAGGCATCATCTGGAAGGAGAGACAAGCAATATGAACTTCAGCTTCCCCAAGAGTGGTAGGGAAAAGATCAATAGAGCAATGTAAGACTTTGATTTTATGTTCCTTGAGCGGAGACACCAATGACAAGACATCACAGACCAGTGGTTTCAATCAATATGCTTTGATACAGTGTATTACTCAATTAAGTAGTCGACAGTTGAAGGTCAGATGTGAGTCACTGTACTCGCAACAATAGGGCAAAAATTGCCCTAAGACGCAAGGCCATGAGGCAAGGCTATCCCCGTACTCAGTAGACAAGGCGAGTTCGAACCCCACCGTCAGCTGTTCTTGAAAAAATTGTTAACCGGAGTTTCCCAAGTACAGCTCCAAGCTAACGTCGGGACAGTACTTTCTAATAAGCCACAGGCGCTTCTATCCTACTCCTTGCCAAATTTCATTGATTTTCGATCAAGTCTTCTCTTATTAATTCCTCCCACAAGGATGGGAATCCAGCCATAAACCATCATAATTCATCACATCAAAACCCCAAACCCGTAGAAATGATAATAATACGGGGATGGACATATATACTGAACCCATATACCATAGGCTTCAAAGAGGGGTCGAATCCATGTATTTTGTGAAAGGAATGAAAGAATCATACAGTTTCTAAGGGAACGGAGAGAGATTTCAAGCCAGGATTCTAGTCTAACATTGCGCAAGCTGCAGGGCCAGGTGTTCATAAGATGAGCTCATGCCTCTTGACATTTATAAGGAGCCAGTCATGGATATAAATAGAACGAATGGAAAATTTGGACTGTAAGACAGAGAAGCTTGAATCGGAAATTGCTCTTACGTTGCAGGAAAATGGCAACCTCGCCGCTGAGTCAGAACAAGAATAATTAAATTTAACCCGTTTACGAGTATAAAAATAAGTAAACAAATACAGTACGGTGAATCATTTCCAATTAGAGATTTTTGTGTAAAGAAAAACCCTTTAATAATTGCACAGGAGGAAAGTGCAAATTCAGCATACGTCATTGGGAATTCACCGGGACCCAAGGAGTGGGAGAATTAAAAATGAACAGCAACACCCACACAGTTGAGGACGAAAAATTAATTAATATCTCGGAAATGCACGATCGATTTCCGTGCACAGGAAGATCATTTTACGTTTGGAAGACGAGCTTTCCAAAGATATAATTTTTATAATTGTACGACAATTATTTCGAAAGTTGGTCACGAAAAGGACTAAGATTTTATCTTTTTTGACTGAAAAGTATAAAGCTCCTGGCAGAGCCAGACCAAACATGCAGATTCAAACGGCCGTAGGGCACGTCACTGTGCTACATCACACACCGAATGCAGTATTCAAGAGCCCGTGAGGGACGTCACTCTGCATCAGTGCAGTGCAGTCATTCCAACAGCCCGAGAGGGGGCGTCACTCTGTATCACACCGCAGGCATTATTAGTCCGTCCAGGGGGGCGTGACGTTGGAGCATCACATCGTTCGACTTGAGACTCTTGAGGGAGGCTATGCTACAAGTTCGCCGAGTGTAGGCCAGTTACGATAGGAGTGCGCTACGCTGATGGTTAGCAGTTCGAGACTCTGAAGAGTCCTAAAGTATAAAGAACACTAAATATACGGACTTTAAAGCAATATCGTCAAAGTAAGATACAGCGATCAGTAGGGAACTTCGAGTTCCAGAAGAACACTAGTTCGATACAGTTACGAAGTTATAAGAACTCTAACAAATAAACGGCGTTATGTCCAGTAAAGACATTGTTAAAGACACTAAGTCCTGCAAAGGACAAGAATAAACAGTAATTACGATCGCGAAAGATAGAAGTTCTAGCAAAAGGAACTTAGGAACTTAGGTTCGAAACCAGAGGGAAAACGTACTCTAGTGAGGAAACGTCAAATAATATATGATAGACAGTATACGGTCCTCGAAGGGAGGCCAAGATATAGAAACTATAGGGTACGATAGACCACCATATATATATATAGAGGTGACGGCAAAGTAAAGACATTTATCGCCTAGTTAAAGCAAATAAAGTGAAGCCGAGTAATAGACAATAGAAGCGGTTTTGAGAGACTGAAACCAGTAGTTTCCACTGTAGGAGAGAGAAACTTTGAACGAGTAAAATCACACGTCCAATGCAGGTTGATAGGATTCATATCAGGGATCGTCAACAGCCGACAGAAATCGTCAAAAACGTTGAGATACGCTCGTGTGATACAAGTGAAGTGTACATATTGTAAAAAAAAAATTAAGAGTATCATTTTAAGTGTTTTATGTAAAGTGAAAGGATTTTATGCAAAGTGATAGGTGTTATAATATGTACCAGAATAATATTTCTTAGTGTTTTAATGTGTGTTCTAAACGGATACACCAGTGTATCAAAAATGTTGCTAGTGTTAAATGTATTGAATATGTGTCAAGAAATGTTTGTACACGAGATGAATTTGTACAATATGGAGTAAGTCAAGAAGGTGGGCCAAAATGACGCATCGTTCGAGAATAAGGGTCAGAAAACGACCTTAGACATGTGAGTAAAGAAATTCATTATGTTTTGGTGTCGGGAAAATTTTTTGTGTACAATTCCACCGGAGTTTTGAGTAAAAGGGATGTTTTTAAATGAATAATAATTAAATAAGAACGCGATCTGAACAAAAATAAAGTTTTGAGAAATAATAAATAATTATGTGAAAGAATAAATCCTGTAGAGGAAATGCATGGAATAAAATGTCAGTGTATTTGACGAATGTTATAAAAGCAAGCGTAATAATAATAATTATAGCAAAGATATTTAAATAAAGGTAAATTTGAATTATATGAAAGAAATAGCTTTTGAGCTTTTGTTAGGAATGAAGACATGATGTGAATAATAATAATAATAACAAGGTAAAGAAATCTAAATAAAGATTAAATTGAATGATATAAAAGTATAGAGCGTTGGAGCCTTAACAAATGTATAAGACATGATGTGAATGCATGTTCTTAAAATGGAGCGATTTATTGTCAACGGAAAATATAAATATAAAAATTGAGATATGTATCAATTGTTACTTGAAATTTATCGATTCTTGGAAGACATTTGGCCGTAAAGTAATGTGTAGCGCAATGGAACGCAATTAAATAAAAAGTCACGCTAGGAATGCGTAGAATTTAAATGTACTTGGTAAATTACTTATGAGGGGTAGTTGATTGTATTGAATTGAGATATGTTGTAAGTCCTCTAATTGTGACGTGGATCACGAGGCCATGTGTGTGTTATTATATAAAGGGAGCAAATGTATGGTATTATTGAGCGTAGGTCCTGTAAGCTACGGCTAGACCCTAAATCGCATTTTGTATAAGTCCTCCAATGTGGAAATGGTTCCCGAGGCATGTTAAGAGATTCGAACCGAGAATCCTCTTGTTGTTAAAGCCCCTAATTATTCGTCGTAGAATGTGTATTACTCTTCACAATCAATGAGGACCCTTCATAATTAATAAATGCCAAGATTACGAAAGTGGTTTTTGAGCCCAATAATATTGTTGAAAGTAAAACGAGGAGTAGAATGCCAGGTCTCTCCATAGAACTGAAAAAGAAAGGAATGTTTGTTTTTAAAGCATTGAAGAGAGCTCCAACCGTAGGCTAGACAGGGAGCCGCCTTCCCTGTCATAAATCACGCTCAAGTAATTGACCAGACCCTAGCCGCATGAGGGTTGGGGAAAAGGATGTTTGTAAGAAGTGCTAAATACACCGTGAGTGTTTAAAAGTTGTTAATGACCCGGGGTAGACCAAGGTTAGAATATGTTAAACAGATAGCCTCGGATGTAGGGTGCGGTAGCTATGTAGAGATGAAACGATTAGCTCAGGACAGGGAGGCGTGGAGAGCTGCATCAAACCCGTCAAAAGACTGAAGACTCAAACAACAACAACAATGACCCGGGCGTTGAACCGAGGTCCTTGTAACCTTATTTTGAAGGGTACGATTACGCCACTGACGTTATGTCAAAATTTTGACATTCGTTATTTATATCATGTGTTATTTTGGCAGTTAATGAGCCACAAGTTATTAAGTGTAGGTTTAGTCCATATAATGTATTATCATGATTAGGTTTTGTTACGGTATTAAGTTGACAGAAGTCAGAGGCTGTTTTTGTAATTAGCTAGCGCTTGAGCACTAAGGGTCATTTCTTGAGCTTACGTCTTCTCCCAGAACAGCACGATGTGAAGAAATAACTTACCTGCGTACCTACTCAACAACAATAGCCGCGTGGCGAGCCCACGGTAATGAGTAAGGGTGCGGCCAAGGACGAGGGTAGATGAGTGGAAAGAGGTGAGCTGAACAATACAGACGGTCGTGGTACGACTTGGGAGGAGACTCCTTTATGTGAGAGAAGAACTCAACGAGGCTTGGTTGAAGACAGTCGCAGGGAGAACAGTATTGCAGGAGTGGTATTCAAGACGTAGGCCAGTCCGATACATTATGGTGTTGGCAGTGTCATTCGCCAACATCATAAGAGTGGTTTAGGGACTTACAATCCACCACCATTATTCATTCTGAGTAGCCTACATACCCCAGAATTAATAGTAGCCTGTTATTTAAGATAAATTCCTCGTATGAAGATGGACTTCTACCACCTACAACAGCAGCTTTCTCTTGGGGAGAGACTCTTCAATAAATCCAAATCATCGTTTGGTAAGCTCATTGACTTTATGCACAAGCTCTCTTTCTTCACTCTTGAATAAATCAACCTAAAGTAGTAAATTCAGATCTAGATTAAATTAAATTCATAACGCCTCCGTTTTCTTGCAACTTTTGCCTGTCTTAAATTCTTTTGTTTACTTTCTACGTTAAGTCATTAATTAATGCATTTTCCTAACTTGTTTGTTTTTGATGCCATTAAATTTTTATTTAAATTAATGCAGTCTGTCTCCTTTCTAGATGATAGAAATAGATATAAGCCATCCTCTTTTCCCCGAAGCAAATGTTATTCAGGTTAATGACTAAGTCATACCACGACTTGAGTCGATGGAGTCTGGTGAATGTTCTACCTGAGCTAGGACGTAAAGTTATTTATGATTTATTGGGTTATCGCTCTCAGATCGAACCCTTGGCGCCCAACACTCTTACATATAACTTCAGATCCGGTGACCACTGATAGGTCATATCAAATGGTAAGTCAGGTAAAAAAAAATGGATACAGAAATTAATAATCTGGCAGGTTTTGGTCTTATATATTGTTCCAAATTAACATACACACCCAAAAGTGCCGTTACATTGTCGCCATAAACGTGGGACGAAAACCTGATAACATTTGTGGAGGGAAAAGTGACATTTTTCTGTACCTGCATTTTGGGGGATTTTATATATCAACGTGAGTCAGAATGAGTGATTCAGAAGACGATATGTTACTACGTAGTCAAAAACAGCTAGGGAGTAAGATGACGAAGGAGAAAGAGGATGAAGCACGTAGTAAGTTAGTAGAGGAAGGTGAAAGCAGCACAGGGATGATGTCGGAGGTAAATCCCAGTAATGATGGTGAGAAAGAATGTCCGGGAGATATGAAGAGCATGTTTGCGAGTCTTATACAGGTATTAAATACGAAATTTGATCAAAACAGTAAAGAAATTAGTAGTAAACTAAACGATAAATTGGAGGAAAACAGTAAAGAAATTAGTAGTAAACTAAACGATAAATTGGAGGAAAACAGTAGGGAAATTAAAGAAAGTAATAAAGAACTTAATAGTAAATTGGATCAAAACAGTAAGGAGATGGATAAGAGATTTGAGCAAATTAAGGGTGAAATCAGGGGTGTGATGGAAGAGAAGACGAAAGAAATCCTAGCTGACATGGAGAGTAGATTGAGGAGGATGCAAGATGAACTTGAGAGTAAAATAAGCAAGCGAGCAGAGGAATCTAAAGAGTTAATACAGTTAGAGACGAAGCAAATTATGAAACAATTGGGAGGAGAAATTGAAAAAGTTCAGAGTACAGCTATGGAGGTTAAAGAACAGCTGGGGGGAGAAATTAAAAAGATCCAGGGAGTAACAACGGAAATTAAAGAACAGCTGGGCGGCAAAATCGACAAGGTTCAAGCAGAAATTAGTAAAGAAGTTGAAAATTTGAAGAAACAGAGTAAAGAAAGTATAAGTAAAATTCAAGAAACACAGGATAGGCTGAATGATAAAGTTGAAGCAACAGATGGGAGCATATACGCAAAAGTTAGTAGTATAGAGAAACGAGCAGAGGAGAAAATTGCCGAGCTTGAAAATAAATTAAAGTCTAGAATAAGACAAGAAGCAGGTCAGAGTCGAACGACATATATGAATAGCACGCATAAAGAAATAGAGTTAGGGAAATTTAGCAATCGGCAAGGATGCCCCATGGAGTTTCTAAATACTAGTGAGGTTTAAAGAAAGATTGGAGGACGGAAACATCGAATGGTGTAATGTTGTTGAAATATTAGAACAGGCCTTCGTAGGGGAAACCAAAAACTGGTTTGCAGTTTATAGGGACGGTTTTGAAGATATCACAGACTTAAGACATAAATTTTGTGATAAGTTTTGGAGTGAGAGCATACAATCACGGTATCGTGAGGGAATCGTGTGTGGAAAATACAACGCAAGGGGTAATCTCAATATGACGGAGTATTTCCTGGGGCAAGTGTTGGTTTGTAAATACTTGGATGGACTGAGAGAGGAAAAAGATGTGGTAAGGCTCCTGTTAAGGCATTTCCCTTACCGGATCAAAGAGGCGGCATGCATACAAAATGTAAAAACTGTCACGCAAGTAGAGAACTTACTAGGTACCTTTGATGCGCTAGGGAAAGGTTCAAGTGAGGAAACAGTCACTAGAAACCAGGGTAATTATAATAATCAGGCTCAGGATGCAAGAAATCAAGGAATGCAGAGAAACAGTGGCGAAGGAGGCAATTATCAAAATAGGGGTCAGAGTGGAAACAATTACCAAAACCGGGGTAATAATTTCGTGACGCCCTATCAAAACAGGAATAATTACTCGCAAGGCAGGAATTATGATTCGCGAGGAAATCAAGGTAGGGGTAATGATGGACGCAACGGACACGGGCAGGGTAACTACGGTAATAACCCTAATGTTAATCAGAACCGAGCATATGGGAGAGGTAATCCCGTAGGTAATAATGAAAATAGTAACCAACAGAATGTGAATAGTAATAGCCAGACCAGCGTTGCGACCACTTGTGAAGCTAGAGACAATAATAGTAATTTAAACGCGAGCCAGACTGCATCATAAGGTCAGGATCTCAGTCTGCAACGTGCCCTGTTTTAACCCTGATACAGGAACACTATGACCTAAACGTAAGGAATGACTTGTTAAGTGAACTATGTGACGAAGCAATATTACCAGTGGCGGGTAATATAAGTCCGATCATTAAGTTACACGTGTCCGGGACGTGTACGAATGTGTTAATAGACAGTGGCTGTGTAAGAAGTTGCATAAGCAATGCTTATTATGATAAATTAAAGGGAACTGGGGTTAACTTCGAAGAATTGCCAGTTAAGAGTACTTTAGTAATCACAGCCGTGGGTAGGAAGTCTAAAATTATATCAAAGCAGGTGTTAATAGAAATAAATATAAACAGTCACGTAGAGAAGCAAGTGTGTCTTGTAATTCCAAATCTAGTGTACGACGTTATTTTGGGTTCTGATTGGCTGACTAGGGTGTCAGGAAACATATGTTATGAAGAGTGCTGTATTACATTTAAATTTGGTGGTGCGGAAGTGGTGATACCGTTCAATGAACAATATAGGAGTAGCGTAGTAGGAGTGATGTGTACGTTAAATGAGATGTCTCAAGCTATAGAGCAAGAGTCAGTAACTTTTGTAGGCAGTGTGGTTACGAACGACAGTCTAGATGACTCGTTACGTGAAGCTGCGTTTCTTGGAGATGTAGAGGAAGATAAGTGTATGCTTCTCTACGATGTTTTGTCAAATAATAGTAGGATATTTGAAGATCGAATTGGTAGAGCCAATTGTTATGTCCACTCTTTGAACGTTGTTGACAATTCGGTATTTACCGGTCACCGCTATCCTGTGCCTTTTGTCTATCAGAAAGCCGTAGAAAGTCAGATCAATCAGATGCTT
Source organism: Meconema thalassinum (assembly GCA_946902985.2). Lineage (NCBI taxonomy): Eukaryota > Metazoa > Arthropoda > Insecta > Orthoptera > Tettigoniidae > Meconema > Meconema thalassinum. The sequence continues at coordinate 264,502,969 of OX336394.1, forward strand.
CAGGACGGTATAATTGAGTATTCTAACAGTCCCTATGTAAATTCACTTATTACAGTACCTAAGGCAGATGGAAAAGTCAGGATATGTTTAGACGCGCGTTTAGTTAATGCACACATGTCATCAGACCAATTAAAATCTATGTCTATAGAGGAGCTAATGCAAACTTTTGAGGGAAAACAATTTTTTACGTGTGTTGATTTAAGTTCTAGTTTCTGGCAAGTTCCTCTTAAAGTTGAAGATAGAGCCTTTACCGCTTTTAGTCATCAGTACAATCTGTACCAATTTTGCAGGGTACCCTATGGATTAAAGAGCAGTTCAGCAGCGCTGATAAGAGCACTGAACATAGCTTTAGGTGATAACACGGGAGATTATATAACTATATATATTGATGATCTTGTAATCAGTTCGCGTACTTTTGAAGAGCATTTGGTTCACTTGGACACGGTTTTTAAGAGACTAGATAAGGCAGGGTTCACCCTGAAATTGTCAAAATCTACGTTTTGTAAGTCACAAGTAACTTTCCTGGGTCATAGTGTGTCACGTTCAGGGGTAACTCCAGAAGAAAGTCGGATTAACAAAATCCTCGATGCAAGTGTGCCACAAAATGTTAAACAGCTGAAGACGTATTTAGGAATCAGTAATTTTTTTAGACGATTTGTGTTAAAATATTCTAAGTTAGTAGAACCATTCAGGGACCTCTTAAAGCAAGGAAGCAGATGGAGATGGGATGTGACTCATGACGAGGCATTTCAAGCTCTGAAACGAGGTTTTGAACAAGCAGTTGTTTTAAAATATCCAATAAGAGACCAGGAATATGTGGTGATGACAGATGCCTCACATATAGGTATAGCAGGAGTCTTGTGCCAGAGAGATACGGAGGGAAATTTACGGATTGTATCCTTAGCCTCGCGTGGACTTTCTGCCGCTGAGAAACGCTACACCATCACAGAATTACAGCTACTTGGGATAGTATTTAGTTTAGGGAAATTCCGTATGTATCTACTCGGAAGTAAATTTGAGATCCACACAGATCACCACGCATTGTTGTACATGAAAACATGCAAATTAAGTTCAAATAGAGTAAGCCGTTGGATTCTAGCATTACAAGAATACGACTTCACAGTTATGCACATTAAGGGTAAAGATAATATCCTAGCCGACATGTTATCACGTGACTCCAGTCTAAGCAGGGATAATTCTATTATTAAAGCAGAAGAAGGGATTTTATTGTGCGCTTGTGTAGATCAAGGCAATAAGGCATCGTTACAGAAACTGAAAGACATGCTAGTGGAACAGCGTGATGATGTAATCTTGGGTGAGGCACTCGCTAGGTTGGAAGGGGGCAACTCAGACATAGTGAAAGTGGGAAGGTTCGCATATAAAATGCAGGACGGCCTTCTCGCAAGAAGATGTAGGAAGGATCGCTGGGCAATATGTGTACCGGGCACTTTGAGGGAGGAATTAATATGGTTTATGCATAAGGAGCTGGGACACTTTGGAGCCAGCAAAGTACTTTATGAAATTGCTCATGACTTTATCTGGGAGAAAATGGGAAGGGACATTAGAAAAACCATAGCTAAGTGTGACACCTGTCAGAGGAGCAAGTATCCAGTAAGATATCTAGTTGGGGAAAGACAGGCAGTTCTCACAAGTAGTCCCGGCGAACTACTGTGTGTGGACCTATTTGGCCCAGTCATTCGAGGTCAGTACGGCTACGAATATATATTCATAGTTATTGATGCATTCAGTAAATACATCAAACTGTATGCGCTAAGGAAAGCCACGGGACTCGCATGTAGCCGACTGATCATTAACAAGTATATACCCGAGTTTGGCGTTCCGCTCAGGATATTATCTGACAGTGGACCACAGTTCACTGCAAAGAAATGGAGAACCAGTATGCAGGAAGCTGGTATCACACAGGTTCATTCCTCTGTAAGATACCCCCAAGGAAATTCTGCGGAGAGACCGTTAAGGGAAGTGGCTCGTCTTTTTCGCACTCTGGTGAATGACAAACATTCGGCTTGGGTTGGACATCTTCCCAAAGTCGAGACTTGGCTGAATTCTGTCCAGCACGAGAGCACGAAGATGACACCGTACGAAGTTCACTTCGGTAAAAGACCTCAGAATGAACTAGCTAGAGTATTGGGCTTAAATGAGGGGAAACTACCAGGGATGGATTACATTGTCCAGTTGGCGAAACATAATTTATCAAAGTCAGCTGCAAAAAGAATTCGCCAACAAAAGCAAACGAAATTCGACCTATTCAATCCGGGAGACAGAGTCCTGTTAAGAGTACCGAAGCAGTCGAATAAATTAGAGAAAGTGATGAGCAAGTTCTTTTTTTTATATGAAGGCCCTTACACGGTTACCAAACGTATAGGCAATACTGCCTATGTACTAGAAGACGATACGTCAACTCGATTGTACGGCACGTACAACATAAATAGCCTTCGGAAGTATATATCTTAAGTGACCCAGAAACAGGCAATATTGCAAACATTATGCTGTTGAGCAGGTAAATCAAAATGGTAAATACCTAGGTATTAATAAGGTATCAGATGTGGTCAGTATCATTGATCTGTGTGAGATGAACTGTTAAAGAGGAGAGGGAATCGAGATGAAGGGAGAACTGGTATGGAGTTTGGTACTTAAAGGGAGTTATATCTAAGGGGACAAACAGGACAGAAATATGATGGATTGTATGTATTTCTAGTGTTGTTCTTTTTTTCAGTGATATACACGTAATGACATATGAGAGAGAGTTTGGGTGATAGAGTCATATAGCACAACCAAATTACTAGTGATTGTGTGTGTGATTGACCTTACTCAAAGCACTCAAAATGGGAATTCCAAAATCAACGAACTTGCAATACAAGGTGGTTTGGGAAATCAAACTGCAGATCACAAAGTGAACTCGTGTGATTTGAAATAAGAAAATGTGACAAAGGGGAAATAAGAGAACACATATATGTCTTTTTTTTACACATATAGGTAAAATAAACAATGAGCGGTAATGACCGCAAGACAATAAAAAGAAAACAATAAGCTATATGCGATTGAGACATAATAGCCTAAGCAAAAAAACATTGGTGTTAAACCAAAAGAAGAAATGTTGATTGTATATATAAATGTCTATAAGGGTAATTTATTATGTGTATTATGTTATATTAGGGTTCTATGTTAATTTACACGTGTCTTAGGAAGATCACGCGGAATATAGTAAACAATAGTCTGCGTGATTTTCCGGGACGAATGTAACCTTATTTTGAAGGGTACGATTACGCCACTGACGTTATGTCAAAATTTTGACATTCGTTATTTATATCATGTGTTATTTTGGCAGTTAATTAGCCACAAGTTATTAAGTGTAGGTTTAGTCCATATAATGTATTATCATGATTAGGTTTTGTTACGGTATTAAGTTGACAGAAGTCAGAGGCTGTTTTTGTAATTAGCTAGCGCTTGAGCACTAAGGGTCATTTCTTGAGCTTACGTCTTCTCCCAGAACAGCACGATGTGAAGAAATAACTTACCTGCGTACCTACTCAACAACAATAGCCGCGTGGCGAGCCCACGGTAATGAGTAAGGGTGCGGCCAAGGACGAGGGTAGATGAGTGGAAAGAGGTGAGCTGAACAATACAGACGGTCGTGGTACGACTTGGGAGGAGACTCCTTTATGTGAGAGAAGAACTCAACGAGGCTTGGTTGAAGACAGTCGCAGGGAGAACAGTATTGCAGGAGTGGTATTCAAGACGTAGGCCAGTCCGATACATTATGGTGTTGGCAGTGTCATTCGCCAACATCATAAGAGTGGTTTAGGGACTTACAATCCACCACCATTATTCATTCTGAGTAGCCTACATACCTCAGAATTAATAGTAGCCTGTTATTTAAGATAAATTCCTCGTATGAAGATGGACTTCTACCACCTACAACAGCAGCTTTCTCTTGGGGAGAGACTCTTCAATAAATCCAAATCATCGTTTGGTAAGCTCATTGACTTTATGCACAAGCTCTCTTTCTTCACTCTTGAATAAATCAACCTAAAGTAGTAAATTCAGATCTAGATTAAATTAAATTCATAACGCCTCCGTTTTCTTGCAACTTTTGCCTGTCTTAAATTCTTTTGTTTACTTTCTACGTTAAGTCATTAATTAATGCATTTTCCTAACTTGTTTGTTTTTGATGCCATTAAATTTTTATTTAAAGTAAATGCAGTCTGTCTCCTTTCTAGATGATAGAAATAGATATAAGCCATCCTCTTTTCCCCGAAGCAAATGTTATTCAGGTTAATGACTAAGTCATACCACGACTTGAGTCGATGGAGTCTGGTGAATGTTCTACCTGAGCTAGGACGTAAAGTTATTTATGATTTATTGGGTTATCGCTCTCAGATCGAACCCTTGGCGCCCAACACTCTTACATATAACTTCAGATCCGGTGACCTCTGATGGGTCATATCAAATGGTAAGTCAGGTTAAAAAAATGGATACAGAAATTAATAATCTGGCAGGTTTTGGTCTTATATATTGTTCCAAATTAACATACACATCCAAAAGTGATTGATATTATCGCTTGCCAGTTCAGATCGTAGTTTTCTTATGTGATAATGGTCCTATAGGACAAATGAAATAAATAAAAATCCCTATTGTAATGTTGTATAAAAATAAGGAATCCACGAGTTTTATGAAGATAACTAGATTCTGGGAGTAATCATAGTTTTTGACTTTGTCAAGTAATCTTTATAACTCTGGAGTACACAAGTAGTTTCCCGATCACCGTAGTAAACTTGTGAAACTTGAGAGAGGTGGTAAATGCTGAGAACATGTGAAGTGCCCAAATATTGAAGTGGATAATTAACATATAATTTTAAATGTAATTATATATTTGTTTTGATGATAAAAAAAGGATAAAAATAGTTCTTGAGGTGTACAAAAGAATGACACCATTATTATTGAAAGTATCGAGCCAAAGAAGCTCGTAGTTATATGGAACTTTAAGATAGGTACTTTATGGAAGTGAAAACAATCATGAATTATTAGTTTTAAAGAAAACCATGTGTTTTAATCTAATATTTGTTTTATTCTTATGTTATTCCTTGTTCACTTGGAACAAGTAGAAAGATATTGGTCAGTAGTTTATTTGTTTTATTGTTTGTAGCGCCATAATTTTGATTAATTAAATGTGTTATAATAGGAGTTGATTTTGTTGTTATTTTTGCAAGTGTATCCTCTATTTAATCCAAAATGTGTAAGTCACAGAGTGGGAGAACTTACCGCAGCCCCGAAAAATCCCGAATTGAGCCATGCTGGCATACTGTGATTTGCATATTTCTTGCTGAAAGGGCACAATACATACATACATACATTCATACATTATGATAGTCCGCCTAGTGACGCAACTGCATAGCTTTCTTTGCTGTCGCCCCTGCGTTCCTGGTTTGATTCCCGGCTCAGCTAAGAAATTTAAATCTGGCCCGAGAGCTGGAAGAGAGTACACTCAGCTTCTTTAGGCAGAGCTGAGAAGAGATGGGATCGATTTCCACCGCAACCATCCTGTAAATGGTATTCCGTGGTTTACCATTTCTACTTCAGGTTCCTAACTTAAAGCCAAGGTCGCCTCCTTCACAATCCGAACCTGAATTACAAATTCTAAAACACTTCCAAGTATATGGGACTAAATGATACAACTACAGTACTATACAGTATTTTCATAAGTTACTACCACAGACCTCTAGAATATAGTGTACAACCCAGATTTCGATGAAATTCCATCCAGTGTTTTATCGAGACCTGGCAAGTTTCCAGTTAGTGTTTGTTATATAAAATCGTGGCTTTTCTGGTGTTTTAATATCAATTAAGTAGCATTGAAAACATTCCAATACATTTCTGTTAATTCTTAGTTGTATATATTATTACATACAGTACTCAAAAAACGTTTTGCACGTTTCACTTTCATCCGCCTTATTCATTATTTCCAAAACAACGAATATACCCACCTTTATTCGCAGCAAATATGGTTTGCATTGAGTACAATTTCAATTAAATTAATTTCCAATCAAAATTGATATGTCAAATCTTCACATGTGTGCACTACTTATTATTTATTGTTATATCAATTTCTTCTCATAACCTGCATCCTTAGATGTTAGATAATTTATGAATTTTAAGTTAGTACCATGGTGTTGTTCTATTTAACTATTTAGTGACTTGTGTATTTTTCTATGTTTATGTGATCACTTTATACACAATATTATAGGGTACATACAAAGAAAAACAACACACAATCTGCTGTGCAAAAGAGACAGAAACACACAATGAATAACGAAAGTGATAATGAGGGACTGAGCACACAAACGGCCTTTTCATGTTGGGGCATATCAATACGGTGTATGGTCACCACGAGCTCTAAGGCTTGCTTGCAGACGACGAGGCATTTGAGCACCAACGAAGCCAACGTGGTTTTGGGCAGATTATCCCTTTTTTGGACATCAGCTTCAATCAGTTGCTGAATGTTTGTTGGAGGATTGGGACGGTGCGAAATTATCTTCTTGAGCTATTTCCATGCATGTTTAATACAGTTCATGTCCACAGAATAGTCAGGCCACTCCATTCTCTGTATGACATGCATCTGAATTACACTGCATCGTATTTTATTATAACATGCACATTTTTGTACGTGTTTCTATATTAGAATCATGTGTATACAAAAATCCTTGTTCTTTGTAGGAAATAGTTTGTTTCAGGACCGTAGATGTTTCTCTTTCATCCGCCTTATTCATTATTTCCAAAACATGGATATACCCACCTTGATTTGCAGCAAATATGGTTTGCATTGACCCCAAATTTAATTAAATTAATTTCCAGTAAAAAATTGATATGTGAAATCTTCACGCGGGCACTCTACTAACTATTTATTATTGAAACAATTTCTTCTCATAAACTGTATACTCAGATGTTAGATAAATTATGAATTTTAAGTTAGTACCATGGTGTTTTTCTATTTAACTTTAATTCACATGGTTAATTGTTGTTGAAAGCTAGGGGTGTACATATTCGAACATCCAGTTAATTGAATTGCTCGAATAAATTCAAAAATGAATATTTGATTCAAACATACGAATGGTTTCACTATTCCAATTATTCGAATTTCCAACCAATTGGAACATATCAATTTCAAAATATTTACATTAGTGAGATTACCCGATTGTTCAGTGATTCGACGAACAAATCACATCATGTAAGTTCAATGAAAGAATAAAGGGAAAAAGAAGGAATAAAAGAAAGAAAGAAAGAAAGTAAGAAAGAAAGGAAGACAGAAAGAAAGAAAGAAAGAAAGAAAGAAAAAGAATAAGAGACAAAGAGAAGAAATAAAAAGTAATGTTTGATTTGAATGATATTTACTGTATTTATATGGATCAATCACAGAATTGGGAAAGGGTTACCCCCCAGCCGACCCCTTGGCTACGCCACTGCTTCGAACAGCTCGTACACAAATTGCTGTAATTTTCGGCTATTTATCATCGAATATTTCAAATATTTCAAATGTTCGATTCATTATAACAATTGACTAATCGAAATACACCAGAACTTCGAATGCTCTAATTATTCTAACAACTGAAGTATTCGAAGTATTGTTCGAACATTCCAATAATTAAATAATTTCTTCAAATATCAAATTAGTGAATATTCAGAGTAAACAAATTAATGGAATTTTCGAATGATATGCACAGCCCTATAAGAAGGTTTCCAGTCGGTCAACACGAGTGAGCCCAATTTAGATTGGGCGGGGAAATACGGTTAATTGTCTAGTGCCTGAAATAAATTACAGGAGGTATTTATACAATTAATGAAACGTTAATAATAAATTGCTTATTATATTTGAATTGCAGCCATTTCAATGAACGCCTCTAGGCTCCCCAATAAGTTCAATTACAATTAGTTCCAACTCTGGCTACCAGCTGTCACTGACAACTCGCGGCGAATGCTGGAACTTGATAGAGCGTTTCTAACCAAGTAACAAACACATTTTGGCTACACACTGCCAATTGTAGTGGTACGTTCTTTTTCACGCCATAAATCTATGACATGGGCCCACCGGCTTTAATTATCCTCTGAGGGAAGGCATACTGAAGGATTTTTACGCTCTTAAAAATCCGACGACTTCGGCCAAGTTTGAACCCTTGGCATAGCAGTTCAAGCATGCTACCGACTACGCCACCGAATCCGTTTGATGATTTACTTCTTCAACACTAAAAATTCGCTCCTTATATTTCAATATCTTCATTATCGTTCTCACTAATGACAATTTTGTTCACAGTTTGGATATTAACTTCAACACATAAATTATACCAGATAAGAACAGGTCTACAACGGTTTAGCTTAGCAACTGATGTTGGAGAAAGGTGACAGTTTAAGAAATGAGTGTATGTCAAGTTACAAGAGTCTTAGTAGTTTAAAATTGTAAAAGGTGTTTTAGAACAGTAGGGGGGAGCATGATGGACGTGGGTGCGTGAGTACCCACAGTAAAACGACACGAAGGTGAATGTAAATGTGAGGACTTACTCCACTAGACGGCAGCACTGTTGTAAGTAATGGAGAAGGGGCCACCCAGGGATTCTTCACGGGCAAATTAACTTACCGCCACACCAGAACAAAGGTAAAAAAAAGTGTTAGGTGCATCAACAATGTCAACTGTGCGCTTTAAAAATTTTAAATGAGAGCCTCGCCTCCTCTCGTTTATAACACGCCTGGTGAGGTGGTGCCATTCGTACATGTCGGAAGATGGAGTCCAAGCGCTCAGTAAATATACTGTTAGTTCCAAGACATTATATGATGACGATAATTGTTCTTTTAAGAGGCCTAACATCTAGGTTATCGGCCCCTAATGGGTTGGGTGATCCTGAAAGATGAAAATCAAAATGTAAATGGAAAAACAAAAGGAGAATAAGGCAAATAAAAGACAGGGGGAAAAGAAATGCCCTCAACCATCGAATAATGCGGATTGAGGGACTTGGAAGGAAGGAGAGCCATGAAAGGCAGATAGGAAAGTGAAAGAGGAGAGGGTCCACCCCCACAAGTAAGGGACAAAAGGGGGAAACCTTGCCCAGCTCAGGAATCACTCGGGGTCGCCAACTCCCGAACACACCAGCCGTGAGCCCGTGAGGGTGTTGCAACATCCAGGGTGCACCAGAAGTGGTGGGGGCTACATACACCCTGCCTCCTTGAGGGTCTTGAGCAGAAGGCAGGAGAGATCATGAAAAGAAAAAGAAGGCCCACCCCTCGCAGAAGGAGGGTATCAGAAAAGATGAGACAAGGGCCAATTAAGGAGGGAAAGGAAGAGACTCCCTAGGCCTCGGATATCCTAATACCGTCGGGGTCGGAAGAGAACAAGAGTTGACCAAGTGAGGTCGACAGGAAAGAAGACGGAGAGGAGCCTGGCACAAGTAAGTGGAAGCAATGCTAGACTCAGCTGGGGCCCCGTGGTCGCCAACCCACGTCCCACTAGATGTGAGCCCCTGGGGGTTAAGACATTATAGTTCCTTCATGTTGTTGTTTCATTTGAGGTGAATGGACATCGTGATCATTCATTTCCGTGGTCGTGGGTGTATGCCAAATATTTGTCTAATAACCTGTGTTAGTGTGATGGCTGTATTAGTGGGTGTAGTTTATTAATAATTTAGGAGAGGAAAGGAGGCAAGCGTGTCCTGAAGTTAGGAACCACCCCGGCATTTGCCAGGAGGAAAGCCGGATTATACGGAAAACCAATTACAAAATATAGCCAAGGTAGGGATAGAACCCAGCTCTTGTCAGTTCTGCCTCACGAGGCTGAGTGTAACCCTGTTCCAGCCAGCATAACACAATTCTATTTTCTTTCTGTCTTTCTTTATTAATTAATTAATTAATTAATGTATTTATTAATTAATTAATTAACTTTATTTATTTATTTATTTATTTATTTATGTATTTATTTGACTCTTTAGTAACTACAGTAGTAGGCCTACATGAAATACGAAACTATTAAAATACAGCCATTAAAAGAGGCGATGTACTGTATTTTTCATTATAAACAACGAAATAAACTTGTATTATATATCAAACCTACTTTCTCATTTCTATAAGGTGCGTTCCAAAAGTAACGAGCCGGAGGCTGGAATGCGCAAAAACCGGTGACGACATCGGCTAATCGTGCGTGTGTAACGAGGTGTGGTTCCGACCAGAGCGTGGAAGGTCACAGCCCGTCACGAGAGGGCACGCGTTCACGTCACGTGACGATACAAAGTGAGCAGCAGCATGAATCAATCGTCCAACGCTGCCAGTCGCATTGCAAACAGTGACATGGAGGCGTCAACCGAAGAGCAAAGAGGTGTTGTTCGGTTTCTGACAGCGGAAGGAGTAGGGGGAACGGACATTCATCACAAGTGTACGGCGAACACTGCATGTCCCTTGCAACGGTCAAGGCGTGGCACAAGCGCTTCAGGGAAGGACGGGTGTCGTTAGCCGATGATGACCTGTCTGGGGCACCCCCCTGCATTACCGATGACAACGTCCAGCTGGTTGATGCGCTCATTACCCAGAACCGCCGAGTGACAGTGAACGCCATAGCCACCGTGGTCGAATTGAGCGTCGGAAGTGTGCACACCATCACGAAGGAACGACTGCATTTGCGCAAAGTGTGTGCCCAATGGGTGCCTCACAGTCTTCAACCACTCCAGGAAGCATGTCGAATGGCCCACTGTCTTCGTCATCTGCAGTGCTATGCGAGGGAAGGGAATGGGTTCCTGGCACGAGTGGTGGCTGGAGATGAGTCATGGTGGCATCACTTCGAACCAGAATCCAAACGACAAAGCCTCTAGTGGAAGCATCCAGGGTCACCACGAACCAAAAAAGGCAAGGCCATCCACACGAGTGCAGGAAAGGTAATGTTGACGTTCTTCTTTGACCAAGATGGCCCCCTCTGATATACTTCATGCCGCTCGGGACAACAGTGAATGCCCAGCGTTACTCACAAACCCTGACCACCCTTCGCAAAGCGATCAAAACAAAACGGCCAGGCAATCTCACCCGTGGGGTCATTCTGCTCCACGACAATGCACGACCTCATACGGCCAACACAGTCGCGGCACTCCTGCAGAAATTCAAATGGGAGGTTCTCGGGCACCTTCCATACAGTCCAGACCTCTCTCCTGTGATTACGCCATGTTTGGTCCCCTGAAAAGGGCTCTGCGGGGCCACCAATTCACCTCGGACGTCGACGTCCAGCTGTACGTGCGGAACTGGTTCACATCGCAGCCCATGGAATTTTATGAAATAGCCATTCACCGCCTCGTGTCACAGTGGGACAAGTGCCTCAACAGCCAGGGCCAATACTTCTAACATACAGGTACTGGTTTCTGTAATTATGCCTCCGGCTCGTTAATTTTTGAACGCACCTTATATATTCGCTACAATTCGACTATTATAGGAGATTATGGAATTACATTGGAATATTTAGTGCACTTACATCCATATAGTCATGGTCTTAGATTCAAGCCGCTAGTGTAACTACGGTGAGCTGGCCGCAGGGAGTTTTATAATAGTTATAACAGTCGCTATTAACTGGAACCGCAAGTTTTAATTCCATCGTAACTATTGCAGTTGGCTCGAGTTCAGCGGTGTATGGATCGCTAACAGCGGTGATATTTGCCTCATATTTCCCGCTCTTGGCCCCCAATATTAGACCTCTCGAACAGCCGCAAGCAACCCTGTCAAATGAATAATAATAATCCGTGTAAATATTCTACGGATGAGTCCTTACATTAACCCTTTTGAATATCCTAGAGCTAGGTCTTGCTACACTGTAATCCAGGATGAAAGTGCTTTTAGCACACACACTTCCAGTTCATGTTTTGACGTGATAGAAGCCATTTTTTCAGTAAGATGGTATATTGGCTTTCACGGCTGGTGAAATAAAACTCAGCAATTCTTCTAGGTTTGTGCCGTGTCTTTTTCAGTGTTGCCTAGTTCTATTAAAGAAAGCTTTTCAGTCGGTCAATAAGAATAGTGCCCAATTATATTAGGCGGGAAACAGGTATTAACATACCCCAACCTCAAAGAAAGAAGATTTTATTCCAAAATAACATGGTTTTATGTACAAAATGGGGTACTCAATTTGATATCTGTGCAACAGTGTCCACTTTACAATACAATGTTTTTATTCAACCACTACTCCACTTTATTCCTAGTTGTGACTGTGATACATATTTCGGCTCCTCTCAAGCCTTCATCAGTCAATAAGCGACATAAAAATTCACAATATTCAATTTAAAACCATTACACATGAATTTTATATAGGGGGGCTGTCATCCTAAGTCCTGGGAATTGATGACCATGACCTAAATGATAAGTAGGTGGCATTTCTAATGGGATTGAAGATTGAAGTGGATAATGAACCTTGCTTCAGTTTGTTTTGTAAATTATAAGTGACAAGATGTTATACCCGTCCTTTAAGAATTTTATTTCTATTTTAATATTGATGAAGCCTATTAATTTGTACAATTTTAATCGACTGATGAATGAGAGGAGCCGACACATGTATCACAATCACAACTAGGAGTAAAGTGAAGTAGTGGTTGAATAACCATATTGTATTGTAAATTGGACACTGTTGAACAAATATCTTAATCAATACGGGAAAAAGAATATATTATGGCTAAGGTCAGATATGCATACTTAATTGGATGACATGTTTCGAACGTCAGTGCTCATCTTCAGATTTTTTTCACTCAGGCTTAATTAGTGTAGAACGTTAATGGATTACACTATGTACAAATATATTATATACAATGTTGTCTAACGCGTCAAAATCATTTACTGACAGTACTGACAGTTCACTTTAATGGATGTTGCGTTACTATTGTTGTTATTATTATAAATGTAGTATACGTATGTTGCCTGGAGAGGTCTTTTTCATACTTAATGTATTCTGAAATACTAGGCGACCTGAGCAAGAAATCTCTCATCTTGTCCGACTTCACAGTTATGCGGCTTCTTGTTTATTTCTCAAAACGCTCTTGCTAGTGGGGCTAGGATTTTTATGTAATATCGACAAAGTATGTACATATTTATGTACGGTAATAATATTCTGTGAAATGGGGTCCATTGTTGCTCTCGTCCGTAGGTTTCACTTGAAAGTACCCTACACGTGACCCTTGGGTGGTGCTAAGCGAGCAACAGCGAACAGGCGACCGGATATATATAATCTCCTGGTCAAGTTACAATAATGATCATGGAATATAACCAAGAACCGCCAGTAACAACGTCGTTAGAACTTTATCAATTTAAATCACTGCTTCTGTTTGGCTTTTTAAAGCATCAAGACGCCAAAACTTCAAGTTGGAGGCTATACTTATTGGTGTGCCCGTGTGTGAATTAATGATCTTTAAATATTAATTTAATCTCTATATGTTTGTTTTGTTGCTTTAAAATGTGTAAAACCAAATTAATAGCATAACCTGGAATACTTTGCCAGTTGTTGAAAAAGGGGAAATTCAAAAGAGATGTTTGCAAGGATATGCTATAATGTTTACTATTCATTCTGTGGAAAATTACATATTGTATCTGTAAAGCCATACGCTAAATAAATAAGTTATGTGAAATATGTAATAATACATTAAAAAGTTTAAAATATGTAATATTAATTTATTTTTTCTATAAATGATATATTACACATGATATTACTTGATGATTGCTCATTTCATTCAGGCGTCTCTAAAAGTAGTTAAAAGGGACGTTAAACCAGTAGCATTATTATTAATATTTCATTTTATTCATTATAGTTTTTGAAAAATCAAGATTAAAATCATTTACCATGACAGGAAAATGTGAGAAAAATTGCCGTATTCAAGAGATAATTAATAAAAATGCTCTGCCAATCAATAGAAATTATATTCAAATTAGTACATGTTTCGATCCAACATTTGGTCCTTCTTCAGCAAATTAGAATCTAAAGATACTAATCTTATAACAACTGTTGATAAATTAAATTAATTGAAATATATACAGGATGAAAAGAAGGAAGTGGAAAAACAATGAATAAGAACGATGAAAATATAAACTAAAAAAAAATTCAACAATAAAATACAGCATTTAAATTCGAATGGATCAGTATTCGTATAAAATGTAAAAAAAAACCAAAATCAAACTAATTAGAATATAATTTGTATTTGTAATATTATTTAACTAAAATAAAGTGTGGTACAAAATTAAGCATGCCCATATTATAGCAAATTTAAATAAATTTCATTTTCATATATGATAAAATGCGCACGAACTCAAAAAAATAAGTATTGTGAGGGGCACGTTAGCCTATGTATGCAGGGTGGGAAGAAATATAGCAGTATTTCTGAACAACAGCTTGAGGAGTAGTCTTCGGCACTCACTGGACAACTGAAATGAACTAACATTCAGCCGTTGAGTCATTTTTTACAGTAAGAGAGAGAATATTTAATTCTTCATTAAAAAGTTAATGTATGTAAATAAATGTCATTACGATCAAATATCAAAATGTAATGTCTTTCTGTCGGTGATTACGATGCACCCAATTGTGGTGGATTATTCCGTAATCCTGAAAATAATTTACATTAATTTAATAGATATATTAAATATATCCATGATACGTTGTTGCTCAATGTAGCGGAGGAACAGTCTTTCCTTCTCCTTCGATTGGCACGCTCAAACATGTCTTGAGCTACGAGGGGTGATAGGAAACGATGGTCACAAGGCCGATATGAAGACTATGTCCAACAATAACCAAATATATGTAATATCAGTTGGATTTATTGGTTTCATGAAATAAAAAGTACACATTTCACCGCAGCCTATGTAACCTTAGTTTCTGATCACCTCTCGTATTTACAGTAAAGCTGAAGAGTCCAGGTTCTGTACTTATTGTAGAGGTGTTGTTATCTTCAAGTAGGTTTACATGCAGCGACCACCCTGAAGCATTGAGGCATGTAATAAAGCTATTATCTGACGTCCACATAAACAACATGTGGTACAGTCAGCGTTGTGGCAGTAGAACACAAACACGCAATCACTTCCCTCTGTTCACGAAAGCTTAGAGAAGAAACATGATTTCTTAGGTTCCTCAAAAATTGCTCATAAATAATTTCGTACTTACGGATGGTCTACAAAACTTAAGAAAATTGCTATTGTAATTATCCTTTTAGAAGATCTGTATGCCATGGAATGCCTGTCTGTAAATAGACAAGGCTAGATTGAAGATATATAAGTCAGAAAAAGAATAAATCTCAGAACCATCCTTGACACAGCACCGGAAGATGGGCTCTACCGAATAGTTCCTTCTTTGACAGTGTAAGTTTTTTATGGCCATGTGGATATATTGCCTCCAAACAGACTAAGCAACCACTTGTTAACCTGAAACAAGAAATCCCGTTTCCTTGACTGAAGGACATACTGTAAAAGAACTAGAGTTGAGAGATTTACAAAGGAATACAGACTGTTAGTAGCCTTCAGACGGATCATAAAGACTGTCTGGGATTTTGAGAAGAAAGAACTTGAGTAAGAAAGGTGTTTCATAACCCGAATAATGAAATAAGCTACACTGAGAGGAGATACGATAATGCGGGGCACAGATAAAAGCCCTAATGTTGAATAAAATTTGGTAAAAATAATATAATAATCGAAAGAAGAAAACAAAAAGAATGTTACGCAATGATTTTACAATTAGATGAAGTACTATAATCGGGCCTAAGTGCCTTCACTATAGTACATCACTGTCACGGAAATCTTGCACCCGGCACCCGACCGAGGCCATACGATATTATTGTTATTATTATTTTCGGTTTATACAGTACATATAAAACGTTTCTGGTATATGACAACGTAACTATACGGGCTTCAGTGAACCAAAGTATAGCTACGGAAACAGCAACTTCTAAGCTAGAATTTCGCTACCCATGAACTTCCGAACGATTCTGGTTGTTGATATAACTACTGCCTTCTGCATAAGTTTGTACAGCTGAATATCCAGATCCAGTTCTTTAAGGCCTTGGAGCAAGGTACTTGGGATCACGCCCGTACTCGAGACAATGATAGGTACGGTCTTCACTCGCTCTACATGCCATTGTCTTTTGTCATTATTATTATTATTATTATTATTATACTGTCACTGTGTTGATATATACGCCAGTGAAAAGTGGCAAATATAGTGCCGGACAATCTGAAGAAGATCGACCTGCATTTATCCCACATTGTACCGTTGATTCCCTAGAGACCACAAGACACATAGATCTACACCTAAATTCACGTTATGCACAGGAATTAAATAAAACACATCTCTCTTGGTTGATTAGTAGTCCCAAAAACATGGGCTTAGGGACAAATGACCTTCCTGTCCCAGCCCTCAAACCCCACAAACGTGGGTTCAATTTATGGCCGAAGAAATTGGATTTTATGACATAGCCTACATACATCCTCATTTGAGACCGTTTTGCCTTTCAGCGTCCAGTCTAGTTTGTTTGCGATCAAGTCGCCTATATGATCCCCTATTAGCAGTTCGCACTTGTGTGAAGCTAAATTGTTAGGTTAGATTTCGTGGGAACGCTCTATCAAAGTTCCAACGTTCACCACTAGGTATCATTGATATCTGGTAGCGAAAGTTGTAACTACTTGAAATTGAACGGAACTTGTCCGCTGGAAGCTGCTACAGACTCTGGCGAGCAGAACATGTCCTCGGACACTCCCGGCACTAAAAGCCATACGATAAATAAATAAAGCAGTTAGCACTGAGGTCTCATCTACTTCTACACCTCTCACTTGGTAATCGTTCAACACTGAATCTAACCATCGTCTCCTAGGTCTACCTCTGCTTCTCTTACCCTCTATAGCAGAACTCATTAACCTCTTAGGTAAACTCTCCTGTCTCATTCTCTTCACATAACCCCATCATCTGAGTCATCTCATTCCAAGAGCTTCATCTAGTGTGTTCATATCTAACTTATCATTAATCTCTTCATTAGGAATACCTTCCTGCCATTTCTCACATCTATTTGTCCCAGCAATCATTCGTGCTACTCTCATATGAGTTACCTCTAGCTTATATATTAGATATCCTGAATCCACGCAGATCTCACTTCCATACAGCAAATTCGGTCTGAATACTGATCGATGTAGGGAGAGTGTCGACGCTACACTAACTTCATTCTTGCAGAAAAATGTAGATCGCATCTGAGAACTGAGATTTTATGAATTAACAGCGATGCAATGTCGGCTTGTGTAAAACCTCGCAGATCAAGCTAGCCTACCTTAGCTTGATTTGGTTTAAAGTAGTAGTAGTAGTTGTTGTTGTTGTTGTTTGAGTCTTCAGTCTTTTGACTGGTTTGATGCAGCACTCCATGGCTCCCAGTCCTGAGCTAATCTTTTCATCGCTACATAGTTACCACACCCTACGTCCGAGGCAATCTGTTTAACATATTCTAACCTTGGTCTACCCCTACAGTTCTTGTCCTCGACCCTTCCTTCCATAACTAAGCTTGCTATTCCTGGGTGTCTTAGTATGTGTCCTACCAACCTATCTCTTCTCTTCATTAGCAGTCGCCAGAAACATCTCTCCTCTCCCACTAGTCATAATACCTCTTCGTTTGTAACCCTATCTACCCATCTGATCTTCATCATTCTCCTGTAACACCACATTTCAAACGCTTCAATTCTCCTCTTTCCTGCTGCACCAATAGTCCAAGTTTCACTTCCATAGAGTGGCATGCTCCAGACAATGGCCTTAAAAATGACTTCCTAACACCTAAATCTATATTCGATGTCAACAGATTCCTTTTCTGTAGAAATGCTTTCCTTGCCTGAGCTAACCTACTTTTTATATCCTCTTTGCTTCGTCCATCACTGGCTATTTTGCTTCCTAATTAACAGAAGTCTCCTACTTCCTTTAATTTTTCACCTGTCAATTTGATGTCCATAGAGGATTCTGATTTATTTCGGCTGCATTCCAATATTTTTGTTTTACATTTATTAATTTTCATCATGAATTCTTTCCTCAAGACGGAATCCATACCATTCAATTAATTTGTATAATTCCTCAGAGGCATATTTATTGCTTGACAACTTAAGAACTCTTCTGTAAATGAAAGTGATAGACCTTAATTGACTGACTGCGACAGTTATTTTTAACTGCTAGCATTTCACAGTCGGTTGATAATTATTATACTGCGGTAAAATTGATCTTCATTCTCCTTTCCCTCTGCTAATATTTCAACTTTAATCTTCCGCCTTATTAAACAGGAGACTGTGTTAAAAGGTTAGGTCACCAACTGTGTCACTGCCAAGCCTTAGGAAATGTCACCCTTTACCGGCACAGCGCTGCGAATGTCTCCCTGGTGGAAAGGAATGCTCCTATTGTTCGTACCTACCTCCTCACCTCCACATCCTGGTAACCATGGTGACATTTCAGTGTTGTTCCCAGAGGTAGCTAGTCACAACTGGTGGGGACACCATAGCTCGCTCTTTGTTATGGCTTCCCACCTAAGATAGGTTGGTTCCTTAGTTTAGGGACTGCGACAACGCGGTCATGTAGCCCCGTGTACTTTGCGTGTGCATAGAATCGGTCTGATAACCGGTGTCAATTGTGATGGCTGTATTAGAGTGCATTATCAGTTTTTAATTCAAGTGAAAATCCACAGCCTGCTTCCAGTCTCCAACCGGGTCAGGAATGAAATGAATGAAGCCCCCATCTAGCGGCGAGGATATAAACTGTGCCGGCTGCCGAAGCCTGTCGCACTCCTCTGGGGCAATGATTAAATGAATGACAGATGGAATGAAATGATAGTGTAGAGTGTTGCTGGAATGAAATTTTGACAGGGAAAACCGGAGTACCCGTAGAAAAACCTGTCTGCCCCCGTTTTGTCCAGCACAGATCTCACATGGAGTGACCGGGATTTGAACCACGGACCCAGCGGTGAGAGGCCGGCGTGCTGCCGCCTAAGCCACGGAGGCTTAGTTTTTAATTCAAGTAAGGACGATAATTTCAAGTAGTTTCTACTTTTGCCACCAAATGCTACATTCCACGACACCTCAGTGAATTTGCCTACTACTAGATGCCATCGCAACTAGCGCCCAGCGACGAACGATGGAACTTGTGAGCATAAATCAAACCTAATCCACAATTTTACGTCACACAAGTTTAGTTAGTGAAAGGTTCTTTTACATGCCACAAATATATGACATGGGCCCGCCGGCTTTACTTCCCCTTCGAAGAAAAGCATCCTTAGGGATTTTTAACACTCTTAAAAAATTCGACGACTTCGGCCGGGTTTGAATCCACGACCTTGGTCATAGAAGCTCAGCATGCTACCAACTAACCTACACCACCGAAGCAAGGTTTACTTTATTTTTCTCCTTTTCTGATTTTCACTGGCCCGATAATTCTGGACCGTACAATATGCGGAATATTTTGTTTAATTTAACACAGAAAACATTCATTCATCTTATTCCATTCACACTCAGGGTATTTACAAACTTTTCTCTACGAAATAATTTTGACAGACCACTGTCAAATTGGGGTACACGTTTCTCTAAAACTATTTGAGATATCAAGCTGATTTTTTCTTAAAAACATAATTTGCATATTTTATTTAAATTGATTGAGTTATATTTTGGATTTTTATATTAGTAATTCAAAAAACAGTTACACTTTGTAATTTTATAGGCAAAATTATCTAAAATACCAAAAACATGATAAGTTTTAACGCTCATTACGTCATTTTGAATATGTTCATAGATATGATGAACTATGGCTGTTCTGGTGATATTAATGTTTTGGAAAATGGTACCCCAAGTTGAAAAGGTCTGTCAAAATTATTTCGTACACAAAAGATTGGATTATTAAATTAAATTAAATTAAATAATCCACATAATGTAAGCCTCCGTGGCTTAGGCGGCAGCACGCCGACCTCTCACCGCTGGTTCCGTGGTTCAAATCCCGGTCACTCCATGTGAGATCTGTGCTGGACAAAACGGAGGCAGGCACGTTTTTCTCCGGGTACTCCGGTTTTCCCTGTCAAAAATTTCATTTCAGCAACACTCGCCACTGTCATTTCATTTCATCTGTCATTAATTTAATCATTGCCCCAGAGGAGTGCGTCAGGCCACGGCAGCCGGCACAGTTCATATCCTTGCCGCTAGATAGGGGCTCCATTCATTCCATTCCTGACCCGGTCGGAGACTGGAAGCAGGCTGTGGATTTTCATTTCAATCCACATAATGTACGGTCCACAATTCACTGGCCAGTAAAAGTTAGAAAAAGGAGAAAAATAAATGTAAACATAGCATGTAAAATAACGAAAAATATAGGTCCATGACTACACGGTCCCCTTAATCAGAGAACAATATTTTCTTCATAAATGCCATTTGTATAATTCTAAAATGTGACCAGGGGTATTGCATGATTGCTTCTGTAGTAAGATGCGTGCATGCTATTGAAGTCCCCTCTTGTATGAGAATGCCACCTGGCGAGTTATTTTTAGGGGAGTAATCGATACCGATACAGTATGGATGCCTTCAGATCAAACACGCGTGCACGATTCACTTCAACGGCACGAAGCTTCTATGTCATTTTGCTTGCAGTATCATGTTCTCTGTTTCTGATGGAATTCTTGTTGGACTAATAGACCCAGCTTGCGACGACATGTGATTGGACAAGACACGTCACCTTAGAATGAAGAGGTGCAACCATCTCGGAAGATTAGACGGTATTAGTTGGAGTCGTTGCTCATTTCCTTCCTAATATAAACTGGCACGGCCAGCGAGAAAGACAGGAAATGGCACATAAAAAGATCCTTCTAGGACGTAGGCAGTGTTCCATTTGTCATACTTTCCATGGCTTTGGTCCACAAGTTTCCACGTTCAATGTTCGAATGGAATTGTAAATAAGAGTAATAACAATGGAAATATTTACCATTTAACCAAAGGCGTCTATAATAAACGGTCAATATTCTTCAACGCAGGCTGAGGACGGGGGTTTCACGCTGCAAGAACAATCTCAATAAATGGAACATGCCCGTCAACAATGATGAGTTCTGCAACAGCAGCATGCTACAAGATCCAGAACACCTGCTGATCTGCCCCTTGATGGAGGACATATGTTCAAAAGACGATCTTATGGCTGCAATTACTAATGCTGTACCTGTTACTACTTACTGACAAAATGTAATTTGATTCGGACACGGAAAATAAATAAATAAATAAATAAATAAACGCAAACTGAATCATTACGGCAGTGTCATTCGTCCGTTGGTTCTGTACTTTTCCGAATGCCCCACGATGAAAAACGATGGCTTGATCGAAAACTGGAGGCCAAAGAAAGGATTTATTTTTAGAAAAATCTTGGGTCCCGTCAAAGACAGTTGGAATATAGAAAACGCTACAACCACAAACGGTATACTCATCTGCAGAAGATAACCGACATAATCCGAAAAAGAAGCATTTATTTTTATGGACATGTGACGCGAGTGAGCACAGAGAGACAAATCACCCGCATCATTACTTACTTTCAGAAGAGAAAAAACATATGGGCCTGGTTCATTGAACTGGATAGGAATATAAAAGATGTGTGGATTACATCAACTGACATTCAGGACCGCATTCCACTCAAGAGAAAACTTCAAGAAAGGCAAGGTCGCTTTGGCCTGCAAGTATTGGTTTTCGTGACCGGAGCGCTGTCTCACTGTCAGACAGCTACTCAATTGTCCTCACGAGGCTGAGTGTACCCCGTACCAGCCCCCAAGTCAGTGTCTAAAATTCCTGACGGAGCCGGGAAACGAACCCGAGGTCCCCGGGTGAGAGGCAGGCGCGCTACCCCAACACCACGGGGCCGGTCATTATGATGTAATGCAAGCAGTAAATTGTCTGTAATTGTCGAATTATAACCCTAATATGCTAGACAAAATAGGGTTCCTTCTATGTATCAGAAACTCATTACATAAATGAATACACTAAATGACAAGGAAAGTATTCGTGGAATTCAATAAAATGTAGTGTTATGGATAATGCCTTTCAGGTATAAATTGGTCATCCCATACTCGAATTTCAAATTAATATTGTGCAAAAATGTTAATGGCTGTAACGAATGGCGCATATCCTAAAATATCACGATAGTTTATTTGTTCCTCATGCCTAGAGTTGGTACATTATTAATCTACTTTCCGGTACGACAATTCTAGCCATTTGTGCTGGATCATTTACTGAGCATATCACCTCATGGTGTAGTTGCTAATATTATTGACTGTCACCCTGGAGATCCGGGTTCGATTCCTGGCTATACCAAGTAATTTAATTATGTTGTTGTAATTGTTTCAATTAATGGGCTGGGACATCGTGTCATTTAGTCCTGTGTACTTGGGTGTCTGATAAACTTTGTTGCTACTCGAATTTGAGAGAAAAGTTCTTCGGAAGATCTTCGGACCGGTGAGGAATGTACACACGGGTGAACGGAGGATTAGACACAATCACGAAGTTGAAGACCTGTGCCATGATGCCAACATAGCTGGAACCATCAAAGCCAAACGACTCCAGCGGGCTTGACATGTAGCCCGGATGGAAGACCACTGATGGCCACGGAAGCTACTGGATTTCATTCCCACAAGAAGGAGACCACCTGGGAGACCCAGGAAGCGGTGGAGTGATGGACTCCATGAAGAACTGCAACAGGCAGTGATACGTGTGGACAGTTGGTGGATGGCAGCTATGGATAGGAGACGATGGAGAAGAAAACTTGAAGTAGCGCGCGGTCCGCTGGACCTGATCGCGTAGAAGAAGAAAGAAGAAGATAACCTATGTTATTGTGATAGTTGTATTAGTGTGTGAATATTCAATTCAGCTGAGAATTGGGATGTAGGTGGCAGTGGCTATAAGTTAGGAACCATCCTAGCATCTTCCTGGAGTAGAAGTGGGGAACGCCACGGAAAATCAATCCCAGGATGGCTGAGGTGGGAATCGAACCCACCTCTTCCCAGTTTAGCCTCACGGGGCTGAGTGTTTCACGTTTCAGCTCTCAGGCTAATGCTAGCCACTACACCACGAGGTGGTCCATGAATTGGTTCTCCGTGGTTTCACCCTTCTACTCCAGGCAAATCCAGAATGGTTCGTAATTTATGGCCACAGCCGCTTTCTTCCCCGCCCTCACCTGAATTACTATTACAATAACACAGGCTATCAGGTAACATTTTGGGGTCGTAGTGGCGCAGCGGTCAAACTGTATACCTCTCACCAAGGTAGACCTGGTTCGATTGCCGGTCAATATATGTGAGATTTTCGATGTGAAATGCCATGTCCTGTGGTTCGGATTCCACGCAAAGAAGTGAAGGTCCCGTGGCTCATGATCGTGAGATTAACGGTCACGTCCTTCAGATAAAATTTCCTCTCATCCAAGTATACGGGGTTAAATGGCCACGATATCCAACTCCCTAAAATGAAACAATACCAACAGAGTCAACGTGTACCTCGAAAACATACGCGAGTGTTTTGAAAGCCATGCAGTAGCTATAAAAGGTGTTTTCAATGAAAAGTTTTTGATGTTACATTTACTGTCATTGTTTTGATAGAGCGCATAACTGCCAATCATCAATATCAACTGGAATGATTCACACGGTTTGTCATCGGAGTTGTGGACATAGCGTTATGACCTGGGGCTAGGGTTACCAACCGTCCGGCTTTTGCCGGACATGTCCTGCTTTTCATTCATTTTGGTTATGACCGGCCGGCATTTCTAATTTATCAAAAATGTCCGGCATTTTTTTTATAAGATTGCTCATTTAGGTTTGCCTCTTAAAGTCAGACAGATGTTAAATACATTTTCATAAGATGGTTTGGATAAGGAATGTAAGGTGTGGGAAATGTATCTTGAGTACTGATTAAGTGTTTCATATGGTTGAGACTTCAAAACATTAAGGGCCACAGTTTTGAGGATACTGTATCATGTATTCAATATTTACAGTCAAAGAGTGTAGAAATAGATGATTCAAAATTATTCGATCAGTTCGGCAACGTAAGAGCTTATTCTAAAAGTTCAACTTTGGATAAAGACACAACACTAGACCAACAATGGTCTGTTTTCTTCAATAAGTGCCAGAACATTGAGACATTTTCTGAACTTTTGAACATTTGCCAGTTTTTCTCTGCCATATCTGGCAGCAATACCTCCACTGAACGTGTGTTTTCATTCATAAATTCATTCATAAGTGCACAAAAGAAAGGAACTGTTTGTTGGGAGAATCAGTGAAAGGAATGTTACTTGTGAAGTTCAATTTCAAAGATTATTATGTCGTGTGAAGAATGTTATAAGTGGTATGTACTTCAAGAAGATAATTCGTGTCTTCTTTCAAAAGTAGGTTCTGTTGAAAATGCAACTTCAAGGAATAGTACTGCAGCCAGGACTGATCATTAAGTAAGATATTTCCTTTTGTAAAAAGTTATTTGAAATATATGTATCATTTTGTTATCAATTGAACTTGTCAGGCATTTTTCTTAAATGTCCTGCTTTTTGCTGAGCAATCTCCTGCATTTGGAAATTTACACTTGGTAACCCTACCTGGGGATAGATATTTTCCCGCTCTTTCCTCAAATAAAGTTCAGGATTTGACTCAATCTCACTCATTTTTCTGCTCATAAGCACTGAATCGACTTCCAACAGGAGAGAGTAGAACTAAACTGAATCTACTGACGTGTTTTTTTCAACAAATTCTTCCTTATGTGATTGTGGAGAGAGTTCAACATCTTTGCCTTGTGCCCATTAAAATTCAAACTTGAAGATATAGTTATGTCCCGATGTCGGTTGAAGGCCAAACCGTATCGGACATTCAACGCCGCGGACTCAGGTCAGGCACTGCCGAGACAAGTCTTACAGTGACAGGGGGCGATTGCATGCCGATCGGGAGATCGGGCAAATGGGTCGTTGGATGTTGGCTGACCAAGGGGCACGGAGCTAAGTCGGTACTTGGAAGCACCAAAGCTAACGAAGCTGAGGGATCAGGTGAGAAACAATATTTCTATTTCATTTCAGGATTATATCATAATCAATTGAATCCTTGTATCCATGGTGGCAGATTCCTTTACTCCCTTACTGGATAAACTGGGGGGTAAACATTTCAATCTCTTTCATCGCGGAGTATTCCCTGAGCACTTGAATCACGCCCCACTCACAATTCCTTGTATAGTAGGGGTGTACTGTAAACCCTATCAGAAGCTATCGGTAAGAACACGAATACGACACTTATACATAATCTTGGAGAACCCCTGATTGGCCTATGGCTTAATTCCGTACCATCACGTGGGGACACAGTAAATAGCGGAGGCGCAACAATGGGTGGGGCGCAATATGATCTTAACGTCCTCAAATGCTGGTGACGTCGTCATTGTTGTTGTTAATAATTCGTTTTGGGGCATTGCGACATCGTGGTCATATAGCCTCCGTTATTAGAATAACCCCACTCAACACCCAAGTATACAGGGCTGACGATCAAGATATATATAAGGTTCTAAAATGAATTTACAACAATTACGCGTTCACCGTGATGTTTTGAACAGGTGATGAGTGGACGATAAACAAATTAAATAGTTTCATACCACCCAAATACTTCATCAATGAAGTACACAGACAGAAGAGCAACAATATATGTTCTTTATGTGGCTCGCTGCGTGGCTCAGTGGTAACGTTCTCGCTTCCTGGGCCCAAGGTTGCAGGTTCGTATCCTGGCGCAGTGAGCTGGCATTTGAGGGTGCGCAAATGCGAGGGAGCCGTGTCAGTAGATTTACTGGCACGTTGAAGTTCCCCTTCGAGGCAAAATTCCGGCACCCCGGCGTCTCTAAAAGCCAGGGTAGTTAAAAGGGACGTAAAACCAATAACATTATTATTATTATTATTATTATTATTATTATTATTATTATTATGTTCTTTATGTGCAGCTTGAATGCTTTGAGAGATGGTATATGAAAATGATACTCGAACTCTTGGCATATTTCGTAGAATATTTCTATAAACAAATCCGCATTAGCTGTACATTGTCTCAATTCAACAAGAATATCAGGCTGATATTAACAATCCCTTAAATATATATGCAACTGATTGGGGGCGATGAAAAGCGTTAAGGTAATCGCCTTTTGTGGTCAAGGTTATGGGATTGGATCCCGGTGCAGTCACTTGGCATTTGGCTGTGTTTAAATGCTAGTAACCGGGTGAGTTAGCCGTGGGCGTTACGGCATGACTGTTGGCAGTCGCTCACATCCGGGAGGCGAGGAGGTTCGAATCCCCCCGCCGGCAACCTTGAAGATGGTCTTCTGTGGTTTCCCATCTTCCTTCCAGGCAAATGCCGGGGTTGGTCCCTAACTATAGGCCACAGCCGATACCTTCCAACTCCTCGTCCTTACCTTCCAACTTCCATCCCCAACGGTACTTGTAGCTCACCCATTGGGTGTCCGTCTCGAAGCAGCTACAACACTGGCGAGCCGAACATGTCCTCGGACACTCCCGGCACAAAAAGCCATACGCTAAAAAAAAAAAAATGCTAGTAGAATTATTGACACTGTGAAGATCCCATCAAGCTGAAATTCTGGCCATCTGCTGTTCATATATCCGCAATAGTAAATTGGAAAGTAATTCCTCTTCACGTTTTGTTTTAAATGGTTCTTAAACATATCTCTATAAGGAAACTATCAATTGGGTTAAAGTATGGCGACCTCTATTGTCACCTTATCATACACAGCAATGCTATTTTAGGTAGACGCAATACTCGACGACGTAAGTGATACAATCTGTTGGTACAGATGCAAACTTCAAACCCCACCTTATTGTTATTCATTCCACAGCTATATGTCTCATACATCGATATATAAAATACCTAATAATAGCCTCATCATTTTGAATAGCCTTGTGTACAGTCTCAATAAATGCGACTGGGTTAATATCTAAGCTGAATCCCCGTTCGATAGTTGGTTTCTTCTGCAGAAGGTTAAGTGTGACAAGTAGAGGTTCTCTTGAGATGACAGCTGTTGGCGATAATAACAACTGTGCATACACACCGGACATTCTGGTTACTCTTTTCTTGCTCCTATACAATGCCCTGCCAATTTGCTGCAACTGACATGCTATTCTGGAACTGACAGCTCGCTTGCTAAAAGAAGTTCTCCACTGGCGAGCTATATTCTCTACTGAGAAAATACAAGATATTGGAGAGGTATGGCCTAATTATTTCAACTTTATGCTGAAAAGCCAACGGAAATATATTTATTTATTTATAAAGTGCGTTTAAACACACAATCAAGACAATAGCCCCTGCCAGTACTATGTCGCGTCGAATTCACATAACAATAAAACCGAGCGGCAGATTTATTGACATGGGGACGCCCACAAGTAACCGATCCTAAACAAGTAGTTCCGTGAAGAACTAATTAGCCTACTTTCATATATCCTACTTTTGTTAATTGCCTCTATCAACATACAACGATACAGTTTGATTGCTGTAATAGATTCGTAGATATTGAGAACCATTTAATATTTCGGATGGTCGCCATGTTGGATTTTATACATGTAGGCCATAAAGTTATGTACTATTACATGAAGATTATTGCGTAGGTGTATTATTCAATCTTCAATAGCACGATTAGGACACAAAAACGGGATTTTAATATTTCGCACAGCCGTCATCTTGTGGTTATGAAAATAATTGAAATAAATAAAATGACAGTGGATTAAAATTTGTATAAGCATTTACCGTAACAATTTGACTGCGCTCATATGGTTAAATCACGAGATACGTCCATTAAAATATTTAAATTTCGCGTCGCCGCCATGTTGAATTTGTGGTCACCAGATTATTGAAAGTCCCATAGGTGAACTTATGTTTATGGCCTTTATCAACTTACAAAATTTCAGTTATGATTGCTTTCATAGATTAGTAGATATTGAGAACCGTCTAAATATTTCGGATGTTCGCCATGTTGGATTTGTATATATGCAGGCCATTTAGTTATGAAGTAGGTCTACTAAATGACGATTATTGCGTAGGCTCATTATTCAAACATTGACTTCGATCGCATGATTAAGACACATGAAATTAAAACTTAGTTTTGAAGTTCGCACAGCCGCCATCTTGATCTTATGTAAATAATTGAACTAAATTTGATGTCAGTGCATTAGAATGTGTCTAAACATTTGCTGTACCAGGTTTCATTGTGCTCGGATGGTTATATCGTGAGAAACTTTTATTTTAATGTATCATCTTCGCTTGGCCTCCATGTTCATTGTGTAAACAGATTTCTGAAAGTCATATAGGCCTAGGTGAACTTTTAGTAGTGCCTTTTATCACCGTAAAAATTTAAGGATGATATTGGTAGTAGTTTCGGAGATATAGAATGCCGGTGAAATATTCGCACAGCCGCCATGTTGGACTGGTGAGACGTATTAGCATTTAAAAGGCACGGTCGGGGTGCGATAAAATAGTACTATGTCCTTACCGAGTTCCATTGGAATCGCTCCAGCCGTTTATATTTGATTAGAGGGGACACACACACACACACACACACACAGAGTGAGACAAAATGTGATCTCCTAAGCCTATTATTTTCTTAAATAAAAATAGGCTAAAAATTAACATTCTAAAAAAAGAGATTTACCCGAAGCAGAGATGAATTTGAACTTTGATTTCTTAAATATTGATAATTTGTTTAAAAAACGCGATGAAACATTTAAACACGGCGATGGCCCCTGCCAGAACTGTGTCGCGTCGAGCCTGCATTCCCATCAAGCCGGGTGGGTGATTGAAACACATTCGAAGGTTTTCTAGCTTTCTATGCTAGCAATAATAGATTATGACTGGCAAACCTCATAATACTCAGGAGATAACCACAAGTGAGTAGAACATAATAATATACTGAAGACGAGCTATCCCACTCATTGTTAAAATTGTTACTGTTTAATTCAGGAGCTTTGCGACATCTTGGTCATTTATCCCCGTGTACTTGGGTGTGTGTGGATTTGTATGATTGCCTGTCTTAATGTGAAGGCTGTATTTGTAATTCAGGTGAGGATTGTAAGGAGACAGCCATTGCCTTAAATTAGGAACCATCCCGGCATATGCCTGGAGTGGAAGTGGAAAAAGAAAACAAAACGGAAAACCACTTCCAAGTTGGCTGAAGTGTGAATCGAAGCCATCTCTTTTCAGTTTTGCATCACGAGGATAAGTGTACCTCGTTCGAGTCCTCAGACTTGGAAGATCAAACCCGGACCTTCGGGACGACAACCAAGCATACTAGCAGCTACACTACGAGCTGGCGCATTGTTATAAGTAAAATAAATCACTGCAGTACATTTCCTCCAATTCCCAATCCTGAACCACTTCTATTGCTGTTTCGTAGGCTTGATTTACAGTACAATGTTCCTGTTTAGCTCATCTGTTTCCGTACTGACATACTGTATTGTCCAAACTACAGTGGCAGAATAAAATGTCTCTCTCTCGAATTTTAGGTAGATTTCATTAGAAAGCTAACTATTGCAATGGGTACCATGTTTCGACTTCCGGAAAATTTCGACATATATTCGCGTTTCACATCCCCCAGACCCCAAAACCACCGTCAGTTCAAACGTTTATATATAATTTATGTATATATACAGTATGTATATATATATATATATATATCAGTTTCTTGTGGATACGATAACTGCCGTAATTTTGCACCAATCACTTTGAATTTTTAACCGAATATGTATACCTATAAAATCTCGGTCGAGTTCGTTACTGGGCTAAATCGGTCGAAGGTGGTGAAAATGGGGGGCTTTTTTTTTGGAAAAAGTGAAATATTGCTATAACTCTCTTAGTATGTGAAATATCGAATCCGTTCAAAGTGTCGAATAAAGCACAAAAAATTATGTTTGAAGAGTTTTTTATAGCACCAACCATTGACCAAAGGGGTGGGAAAAAGTGGGTTTTTCGGGAAACATTAATCATATCTCTCTTGATAGGCACAGTATCAAAACCGTACAAAATGGACAATATTCCCCTAATAATTACCTAAAACTTTTAAAAAAGGAAGCATGTAGTTTAACGTGACCGTTAATCTCGCGATCATAAGCCACGGGACCTCCGGTTTACGTGGAATCCGAACCACAGGACATGGCATTTCACAACGAAAATCTCACATGCATTGACCGGGAATCGAACCCGGTCCGCCTTGGTGAGAGGCATACAGCTAGACCGCTGAGCCACCACGCCCCCTCCTAAAACTTTTGTCTGAAATAATTTTTGACATGACCCACCATTACGCCAAGGGATGAGAAAAATTATTTTGGAATTATAAGAAAATGCCAAGAGCTATCAGTGGTTGCCATGCCAACACTACTAAAGTGATGAGGGATGAGCCATCAGACGTTGCCATGACAACGCACTTGCACGAGATCAGATTCAGATTTCCATCTGACTAAGTGTGAAGCGGCTTCGGTGACGTAACTGGTAGCATGCTGAACTACTATGCCCAAGGTCGCGGATTCAAAGCCGGCCAAAGTCGTCGGATTTTCTAAGAGCGCTAAAAATCCCTCAGTACGCTTTCCGTTTGGAGGGAAGTTCCAACGTTCGTTGCGAGTTGCTGGTTGCGGTGGCATCTAGTAGCCATGTTCACAGCAAGGTGTCGTTGACGGTAGTATCTGGTAGCAACATTAGGAACTACTGCTTGAAATTGACCATCTGCAGTCCTTACCTGAATTACAGACTAATACAACCTTCACAATTCACACCGTTTATCAGACAGATTCTACACTCACCCAAAGTACACGGGGTTAAATGACCGCGTTGTCGCAGCCCCTAAACTGAGGAACCAACCAAAATCTCTGCGGGAGATATAATTTTGCGTGAAGAAGTAACAGACCGTTACATAGTTACACATCAGTGTCGAAACCTAGCATGAGGACAGTGTGACCACAAGTATAAAAATGGACTCCAAATGACAAGAAGGTTACCGTCATCATAAGACAATAAAATGTTTAAAATATGCATAAAATGACGAAAAACAAAGTTAATTAATCTCCAATTATAAAATACTTTCTCGCAATAAATGAGGTCTGATCCTTCTACGAAAACCTGCATATTCTGCCTATTTTCGCCTATCCCCAAGTTTGTCCGGTGAAATCTACCTCCGCCTTCCGGCGTGCCGAGAGGACTTTTTTTACTTAGATCTGATTTTCTATTTTTTTCCAAAATGTAAGTGCTATAATCCAAGGATTAACATTCTGTAGTATCCTGATTATCTAAAAAGAAATACCCACAGGCATTTAATAAATCTAATACACCTCAATCAATAATCGTCATAAATTAATATTTATTAATGACATACCAGTTTTGGCCACATTATGGCCTTCTTTATTTTTTCAAAGAAAGAAAGAAAGAAAGAAAGAAAGAAAGAAAGAAAGAAAGAAAAAGAAAAAAATGTAATGGAAAACAACGAGCAAAGAGTTTGAAAACAACATTTAAACTTTGTCCTTCCTGGTAGATTGGCTTTCGCGGCCAGTTAATTAAAACTAAGCAATTCTTCTAGGTTTGTGCCGTGTCTTGTGTGGGGTTTCGCCTAGGACACCAAGCTGGCTGCTTGAGTTATTAGTTATTATTATGATATATAGAATATATTTTAAAAAACAGATCTGTCACAAATGTGGGCTTTAATTTGATAATATTAATAAATTGTGAAAAATGACATAAATCTAAAACTAATTGTGTTTGTATCCACATAAATAGACTCAAAATTGTATGATATGGTCTTTTCAAGAGATGAAAATAACTCTTTGTTGAGTGGAGCAATGGTTAGAATGTTTATTGTAATTATCCTCTGCTCCAATGAAAATTTTTGATGCGATAAATAAAATGTTGACGATCCTTGACTAATAGCTGTTGTGTTGTAATTTATGGTTGAATTGTATATGTTATAATATTCGTTGGTTTTCATTAATAGTGATCATTGAATGTAATGCTCCTTGTTGTACTTTTAAAGAATATAATGTGTGTGATGCTATTAAAAGAGAAGGTCTCGCTTAAATAATAGGAGATGTGATCTAGCTGGAAGTGGCTATCAAACCCTCATTAGCCCTATCTCCTCGACGCCATCCCGATAGCTCTGCGATAAGGCACGTCCTCGACTGCTTCGGCGCTAACTTGGTGGAACTCCCTTAACTGCAAGACCACACCGCAAAGAATACTTGGCTAAAAATAGTGTTTAGCAGGGTAGCCACACACTCAAAAGAGCCGAACTTTGCACTGCATGTTACATGGGACAAAGTAAAACTTCAGAAAAATAACAAAATGGTTGACTTCCAGTCGGGCAACACAGTAATGTGTCCAATATAACTGGTAGGGAAAAAATTATTTTTCTCACTTACCAAACTGGAAAAATATAGATTAATCCTATAAGTTACTTTTACACATTGACATTCTTAAGAGTCCACCTCTTGGTGTAGCGCCTAGCATTCTTGGCTGTTGTCCCAAAGGTCCTGATCCGATTCCAGGCTCCGCCAAGAAATCTAATTCTTGTCTGAGGGCTAGAACGGGGTACACTCAGCCTCGTGAGGCCAACGTGGAAAGAGGTAGGTTTGATTCCCACCTCAGCCATCCTGGAAATGGTTTTCCGTGGTTTCATATTTCTACTCCAGGAAATTGCCGGGGTGGTTCCTAACTGAAGGCCACGAACACCTCTTTCCCAATCCTCACCTCAATTACAAATTCTCACTCAAATACAGTCATACTAACAACTCAGGTTATCAGACAAAAATTGCACGTGCACACGCTCACACAGGGATAAATGACCATGATGTCCAAGCTCTTCAAATAAAAACCACAATGACAATACTAATTGATATACACACTAACACAGCCATCCCAATGACACATGTTATCAGACAGACACCACACGCACTCAAGGTAGGAGGGGATAATTGAACAGGATTCTCCAAGCCCCTTAACCCTTTATAGGGCAGACTATATTTTTTTAATTTTTAGCCTACTTTTCACATTTTGCAAAAATGAGGAAAAAGCAGACTTATGAGATCGATCCGGGAAAATGTGTGTCTGTCTGTCTGTCCTTCTGTCTGTCTGTCTGTCTGTCTGTCTGGCTGTGTGTGTGTCCCCCCCCCCCCCTATCAACTCCTAAACGGCTGCAGCAATCAAAACCAAATTTAGTATGAGTAAAGATGTGCACCGGAATAGCTCACGTCCATATTTGAAAGTGATGTCAGTGCTACCAACTGCTGAAAAACGCACTAGAAATTTGAGCTCCATGTTGGATATCTTGCAAGGTATGCATGAAAGCTATTCCAAAATTGGCACACATGTAGATAATACTATTTCAGTTTAATTTCCAGTAGGCCAACCATGACAGTGTTGCCAAAATAATTTTAAGCCTTCTGGAAGGTCCAATATTTAAATGCATATAACTTCTACACTATCAATTGGATTTCAACCAAATTTTGTATGTAATATCTGTACACAAACAGATATGACTGAGCGTATTCTTAAGAGCCACCAGGACTGCCAACTGTTCATAATTGCTCTCTCTATTTTTTTTTATCCAAATACCAATATATCAGAAAGTATGCAAGCCAACAGCCTTAAACTATGCACACGTATATTCTGACATTTTAGATTAATTTGGAGTAACTTATATACGTCAGTTCTACCAACATGATTATAAGCCTGCTGATAGTACCAATTTTTAAATACATGTAACTTCTATACTATCAGTTGGATTTCAACCAAATTTCGTATGTGATATGTGTACCATAACAGATATGACTATAAGTATTGTTAAGAGCAATCAGGGCTGCCAACTGTTAATAAATGCTGTCTATATTATTTTTACCCTAATATCAATATATCAGAAAGTATGCAAGCCAACAGCTCTATACTTTGCACACGTATAGCACCTGACATTCTAGATTAATATGGAGTAATTAACACAAGGCAGTGCTGCCAACATGATTCTATGCCTGCTGATATGTCCAATTTTAAAATACATGTGACTTCTATACTAACAAATGGATTTCATCCAAAATTGGCACAACAAGATATCATAATAATTCAGATTATTTCTGACCAGCAAACGCATGGTATTGTTGGCA
The DNA here is from genome assembly GCA_946902985.2 of Meconema thalassinum. Taxonomy (NCBI): domain Eukaryota; kingdom Metazoa; phylum Arthropoda; class Insecta; order Orthoptera; family Tettigoniidae; genus Meconema; species Meconema thalassinum. Next base: position 264,537,125 of record OX336394.1, read on the forward strand.
ACATGCTTTTACGCGTGCTGATAGATCCAGAGTCTAACTGCATGTAACGTCCATTGGACTTCAACCAAATTTTGTATTCTGTACCTTAAGAGGTGGAACTAAGAATATATTGTCACCAGGGCTGCCAACTGTAGTGCTCTATTAGGCTACATTATACCAGGTATATTTTGAACTACTGTAATTAGATATTTCGATATTACCAACATAATTTCGTCATTATTCTTGATAGGTTCATATACTGCAGAATAATCATTGGCATGAATAAGTAGGCTGTATAGTTCTGCACGGAACTTCTTGTTTTACTTAAATTTTCATTTCAGCTCTATTTTTTAAAATTTTAAATATTCAATATTATTACTTTAAACAAATTAAAAATTATCTATTTATTTATTAATTTTAATTTTGTAAGTTTAACTTTTTAATTTTATAATCTTAATTTTATTTTTTATTTCTAAATGTAAATTACGACAATCTCAGAGGAGTCCCTGGTAATAACGGAGGATATACGGACAATTCCCTTTGTAGAAGAAGTGCAAAGGAAGAGACTGAAACACCAAGTCATGTACTTGGAAATTGCCCTTTTAATTCTTTGCTTATTAACAGAAGACATAACTAAGTTAAACACTCAATCATAAACATGCTGAGCAATAACGGATTTGAATGCTAAGAGGAAGTGTATGCACTAATATCAACGGAGAAACCGTTTTTCTGACATTGTTGCATTTAATAAAACATCTAATGAAGCCTATATTCTAGATCCTACCATTCGGTTTGAGAAGACTGCACCAGATCAGGCTAAAGAGATTGACCAGGAGAAAAAAGCCATCTATGAAGATTGCGTTCCGTACATTCGGGAGAAATACGGAGATAGGTACAGCAATCATACCGTCAATGTGCGAGGAATGCTGTTTGATGCCAGGGGCAATTTCTATCGAGAAGTTGTGGAATTGTTCCAGAAGCTCGGCATAGAAAGAAATAACCTTATCACTCTTCCTGAGGGTATCATTCCTGACTCTGTAACCATATTGCAGCACCATATTTACAAGAGTGCCAATACGACATTTCTGATAAGAAAATACCACTGGATTTTAAATTGTAAAAATAATGTTTAATGAATTGTCCTAACAAGGATTGAGAGGTATGTTGTGCCTTAAGGCATCTTGGAGAACCTAAGCAGCTCCAATTTTTTTATTACTTTGTGAATAAATCTCTGTTAAGTAAACTAGTGTGTTTTATTAGCCTACTTTCGATTTTTGCAAAAAATGAAAGTAGACTTATGAGATCAACACAGGGCGAAAAAAGTGTGTCTGTCTGTGTGTGTGTATGTGTGTGTGTGAGTCTGTGTGTTTGTGTGTATGTGTGTGTGTGAGTCTGTGTGTGTGTGTGTGTGTCTGTGTGTGTGTGTGAGTGTGTGTACTCCCTGAATGTTTGTCCCCCCCTATCAATTCGAACACGGTGAATGCGAATTGAACGAAATTTGGTACAAAGGTAGCACTAGCAAAGGACACCTCAGTGTCATGTTTTATATCGCCGCCATCTTTACTAAAACTGAATGGCGGCCACTCAAACGTTCAAAACGTAAACTCAAATAACGACTAACCAAATCATCCGATCTCTACCAAATTTGGTAACAACATACCTTCGTATAGGATGCGCCTCGTGACCAAACTACAAGGTCATCCGCCATACCATTTCAGGATGGCGGCCGTGCGAATTATGCAAACTTTATAATCCATATCATGGGACCCACCAATTCCGATTATCGAGCCGAGAATCGTTTTAACTGTTCTAAAGGAAGAGGCACGTTCGAAATTAAAAGTTTATTTTGTAATACTATAGTGCAGACGTAATTTTAAAAAGCTGAGCTGATTCAGTAATAAGACAAGATGGCAGCGGATATCTTGTGCCTGACTTATATTTCACTAATTTGAGTATTGCATGCAATATAGCGTACTGATACAAAATAAATAAACTTTGTATGAAATGCTTTATATATAAATAATATACTCCAGTGATGAAATCGTTTAGTATAAATCATTATTTGCTAACAAGTTCTATGTAAGTCGTTTTAAATAGAACGATATTCGTTGACACAATTAGCTCAGTGGTAGAGCGTTAGCCTATCGCTCAAATGCCTATGGTTCAAACCCGATCAGAGCTAGGTTTTTTGCTTGAAATGTTATATGTTTATTGTTTTGTAATGACTCAGATGTTTTAAAATTAAGCGTTATATTGTGCATATTATGGTGTAAAATATATATTTAATTAAAACATAATTCGCCAGCAGATTTACTCGAGACATCTAGCTGACAAAAAGGTAACAGATTTTATTGAAAAGTTTCTTCTTCTGGCCGCTAGAATGCACTCGCTCTGTTAGGATTATATTGTTCGATATTTCACCACTAGATGTCAAGACTAGTCTACGTGGGGCTCCATTGATTACTATACCATTGGCATTCTATGCGCATCGAATTTGAAGAATGACAAGATGATACTACGATACATTTTTACTTTTTATTTTAAAGGGTTTGTAACAGCCTATTGTGCGTTATTTGAAAATGTTAATTGAAGTAAAGAACAAAACGATTTCACATAGTATCTGAACTCTACCGTTGGTGCTAGTTCAGGATATTAATTACTACTTTTATTTCAGGCAAATAGTAATCGAAAATATCCACATAGTTGGTATACACACGTCTCTGTAGGGTCATGGAAAGATTTGTTAATTCAATTAGGGTTGTGAAAGTCACACGCAGCCAGACGTGTAAAGACATGCCTCAACTCAAAGTTGGGTGTTGCCCGCGTCAGGCCGATTATGTAATAATAATAATAATAATAATAATAATAATAATAATAATGTTATTGGTTTTACGTCCCTTTTAACTACTGTTGCTTTTAGAGACGCCGGGGTGCCAGAATTTTGTCCCGAAGGGGATCTTTAACGTGCCAGTAAATCTACTAACACGGCTCCCTCGCATTTGTGCACCCTCAAATGCCAGCTGACTGCGCCAGGATACGAACCTGAAACATACGGTCCAGCAAGCGAGAACGTTACCGCTGAGCCACGCCGCCAGTCCGGTCGATTATGTCTCCAGATCCATAACATTCTTTAGATACTTCTTATCTTTCTTTCTTCAAGGATGGTAGCAGTTTTTATCTAGGTTGTGGCGTTTGGTAGAGGTAAATCGTTTCTAAGGTCTTCAACAAAGAATAGTTCTATTATACTCTTTGATAATAACAACGAGTTACAACTATACTCATACATTTAGGAGAAAGTAGGCTATATGTTCTTTACTGAACATCTGGTTTTTATTATTAGTGTCGTTTATGGTTTATTTTATTTTTTTGTGTGTATTATTTTAATTTGTATATTTGTGTATTATTTTCATTTGTACAGAGAGTTTAGTTTGTATGTAACGGAGACCCTCGCTTGCCCGCTTGCCCGTGGCGCGAGCCTGTCTCCCGCCACGCACTTTGCCGTTATGCGGCGCTTTCGCGGCACTGAGTCATTGAGTATAGGAATTCGTACTTACCTAGTTCACAGCTGGTGCTGAAAATGTTCGCCATTCACTGCTACACATCGCTGGCACCTTTTTATGAAACTGGCATTTACTCTCTGAAGTTCCTCAGCACCGATTGACTGTATTTCAGCTGTAATATAGTCTTTAAGCTCATTTATAGTGTGAGGGTTTCTCGCATACACTCTATTTTTTAGCGTCCCCCACAAATAAAAGTCACATGGTGATAAGTCTGGGCTTCGCGGGGGCCACACGTTCCGACTTATAATCCTCGTACCGAAAATGCGACGCAATTCTGTCATGGATGCTTCGGCAGTGTGAGCAGTGGCAGCAAGCATCTTGTTGATAGTAATTTGACAATCGCTCTCCGTATGTCAGTTCGTCAAAAAATTGTTCAAAGATCACATTGAAGTACAAATTCCTATACTCAATGACTCAGTGCCGCGAAGACGCCGCATAACGGCAAAGTGCCTGGCGGGAGACAGGCGCGCAACGCGGGCGAGCGGGCAAGCGAGGGTCTCCATTACATACAAACTAAACTCTCTGTATATGTATGTATTGTTTTAATTTGTATATTTATGTATTATTTTAATTTTCATATTTATGTATTGTTTTAATTTGTATATTTATGTATTGTTTTAATTTGTATATTTATGTGTTATTTTAATTTGTATATTTATGTATTGTTTTCTAAGCCTCCGTGGCTTAGGCGGCAGCACGCCGGCCTCTCACCGCTGGGTCCGTGGTTCAAATCCCGGTCACCCCATGTGAGATCTGTGCTGGACAAAACGGAGGCAGACAGGTTTTTCTCCGGGCACTCCGGTTTTCCCTGTCAAAATTTAATTCCAGCAACACTCTCCACTATCATTTCATTTCATCTGTCATTCATTTAATCATTGCCCCAGAGGAGTGCGTCAGGCCTCGGCAGCCGGCACAGTTCATATCCTCGCCGCTAGATGGGGGCTTCATTCATTCCATTCCTGACCCGGTCGGAGACTGGAAGCAGGTTGTGGATTTTCATTTTCATGTATTGTTTTAATTTGTATATTTATGTATTATTTTAATTTGCATATTTATGTGTTATTTTAATTTGCATATTTATGTATTGTTTTAATTTGTATATTTATGTATTGTTTTAATTTGTATATTTATGTGTTATTTTAATTTGTATATTTATGTATTATTTTAATTTGCATATTTATGTATTGTTTTAATTTGTATATTTATGTATTGTTTTAATTTGTATATTTATTTATTATATTAAGTTGTATATTTATGTACTATTTTAATTTGTATATTGATGTATTGTTTTAAGTTGTATATTTATGTGTTATTTTAATTTGTATAATTATTTCTTATATTAAGTTGTATATTTATGTACTATTTTAATTTGTATATTTATGTATTGTTTTAAGTTGTATATGTATGTGTTATTTTAATTTGTATATTTATTTATTATATTAAGTTGTATATTTATGTACTATTTTAATTTGAATATTTATGTATTGTTTTAATTTGTATATTTATGTGTTATTTTAATTTGTATATTTATGTATTGTTTTAATTTGTATATTTATGTATTATTTTAATTTGCATATTTATGTGTTATTTTAATTTGCATATTTATGTATTGTTTTAATTTGTATATTTATGTATTGTTTTAATTTGTATATTTATGTACTATTTTAATTTGTATATTTATGTATTGTTTTAAGTTGTATATTTATGTGTTATTTTAATTTGTATAATTATTTCTTATATTAAGTTGTATATTTATGTACTATTTTAATTTGTATATTTATGTATTGTTTTAAGTTGTATATGTATGTGTTATTTTAATTTGTATATTTATTTATTATATTAAGTTGTATATTTATGTACTATTTTAATTTGAATATTTATGTATTGTTTTAATTTGTATATTTATGTATTATTTTAATTTGTATATTTATGTATTATTTAAATTTGTATATTTATGTCTTATTTTATTGTTCGAATTTAATATTTCTGATTATATTTACTAGTTGAAAATTTGTCCAGCACCATAAAACTAGACACATATAATATTTGCTTATCCGAAATATTACATCTACTATCCTATAAAGGGTTAAGTGAAAAAACAACTACAACGATAAATGAAATGAGGTTGCTTTCCAACATTTCCCTGGTGGAAGAACCACGTTTAACATGGCCGCTACCAGCACAGATTTCGAACCCCGTTACTCGGAATGGATCATCTCTCCTAGATGCCACTGTAAATACCGTGAATCTGAGAATGAGGTGTCGGGAGATATAATACACAGTATGAAACTAATGATCTTGGAGGGCGTGAGGCCACATGGTGTTGTAAGCACGCTCTCAATGTGGTGGGAACACAGTATCAAAGGCACAAACACTGTATGCCACATCACACGCACGTGCGACAGTGGTTACCAGCTAGTGGCACAAGTGCACGATGTTCATGGCCTAAATCTATGTCACACCTCGTCCAATCATAGCTATACAGGGTGAGACAGTAAGACACATTAATCGCATGAAAGTCTCATAATAATACTTAAGTACAAGATTTTCGGGCTTGTAGGCCGTGGTCCAGACCGGGTATCTCCCGACGTTTCACCGGAAACTGCGTCCGGCATTATCAAGGGTTCCGCTCCTTTCCTTGGTCAGCAGTGGAATGAGGAAGAGGCTTGAAATAATGGGTAACGGTTTGTAGTGGGGTATTGTTGCTTGAATATGACTGTTGGCTGGATGGATCTTGGCGATGAATTAACGACCTACAAACCCGAAAAACATGTACTTAATTATGAACGCCGGCCGTGAAAGCCTAACCTGTTATCTCATAATAATGCTCTATGGACATATTAAACTATTGGGGACCGAGAGATTGGCTAACAAAATTATCAACTTTCAGGAGAAATGGAAGGTGCAACCTCCATGGCTTCAGAAAGTACATCGGGACTTAAAAAGGGCAAACATTGGACCGGCCGAAGTGTGGGACAGGTCAGGGTTCAGAACCAAAGGAAGTCCCACGCTTTCAGCCGAAGAACGATTGAGAAGGAGACAGAGGCTGGAAGGTCTTTGGCTGGAAGATAAACGACAAGGAAGAAACACCTTGAAGAAGGAACCCCGAATGGTTTTTGTGTATTTGTAGTCCATAGATGGCTGTATCAAATAATAATAATAATAATAATAATAATAATAATAATAATAATAATAATAATAATAATAATAATAACAATAATAATAATAATAATGTTATTGCTTATACGTCCCTTTTAACTACTGCGGCTTTTAGAGACGCGCATCGAACATCCCTCCATAACCAATTCCTTGACAGAAATATTCTGAAATATGATGAAAAATCTCTTTCTTTTTTTTACGGTAAAACGAATACTCCTGTATTTTGTAAGTTTTGAAAGTCTTAAAAATCAGCAATTTTTCAAGGTTAATGGCGTGTCTTGTGTGGGGTTTCGCCAAGGAACACCAAGCTGGCTCATCAGCGGGCTCTTGGTGTCCTCCTTCGTAATCTCATTTGCATTACAACTACATACACTAGTACAGCCATCGAAATAACACAGGTTATCACACAAATAAAGATAGGTTTCGAGTTATTTTTCAGTGTTGCCTTATTGACAATAAATATTCTAGCTTTCAGTCGGCCAACACAAAAGTCATCCAATTACTGGAATATGTGAAAAATAACCAGAAATAAATCACAAATTCACGAGAACCCAGATTCTCAACCACCAGGGCTTGATGAGGTCAAATTTGTAATGAAGGAGCTCAAGGATAATAAAGCATCAGGGGAAGATGGCATTTTGTCTGAAATGTGGAAGATTGGTGGAGAGATCGCTGCAGGAAAATTCCATCACCTTATACTGTAGAAGATATATGGAAAACTGAACAGATTCCAAAGGACTGGAAATGTGCGCTCATTCACCCTCTTCATAAAATAGGCACTCGAACAGACCCTAATAATTACAGGGGGATTTCTCTACTTCCAATCGCATATAAGATACTCTCTAAGATTTTGTTGAGCAGAATTGAAGAACAAGTCGATCACCTCATTGGAGAATACCAAGCTGGTATCCGAAAAGGCAGATCATGCGTTGAGCAAATTTTCAACTTGAAAAGTATTCTGCGAACAAGAGCTTTAAGGATCCTGAACACCGTGGTCATCTTTGTCGAGTTTCGAGAGGCATACGACTCGATTAACAGACAAACTTTATTTAATACCTTAAAAGAATTTGGAATTGACCAAAAAAAACGAGAGAAATCATTAAACAAACACTGACGGATACATGTCGAAAGTAAAGTTCTTCGGGGAAATTTCAGATCCATTTGAAATTAGGACTGGGGTCAGACAGGGAGATGGATTATCTCCAATTCTCTTCAACATCTTCTTGGAAATAGAAATGAAAACTTGGGAAGAGGATTTGAATATGAGAGGAATTGTAGGAATACACCTGGGGAGGGGAAAACAGAATATTGAAGTCAAGTGATTAGCTTTTGCTGATGAGTTTGCTCTCTTAGCCAACAACGGACAAGATGCTCGAAAGATGCTTGAGAGTCTTCATGAAATAGCTGGAAGAACAGGTCTTCAAATCTACTATGAAAGAAAAACGGAATATATGTAGTGCAGACACCTAAATGAGAAATATATGGAAGTAAATCATGGGAAGATTAAGATGACAGAGAAGTTTAAGTACATGGGGGAATAGATTCAACCCAACGGACTGGATAAGGAAGCAATCGAAGGAAGAACCAGAAAACTGCACCTGGCCTACAAACTAACCCAGAATAAATACAACGAACGAGCTTTATCATACAAGACCAAAATCAGACACTACAAATCGGTAGCACAACCTGAAGGATTGTACGCGTCAGAGGGTCTTATTTTAAGTAAAAAGGGAACTTCAAATACTAGAAAAGAAAGAAAGGACGATTCTGAGAAAATACTTGGACCACAGAAGACTGCTGATGGGACTTGGAAGAAGAGGGAAAATGAAGAACTTTACATAATGAAGAAGCGAAGGCAAAAGTATTACGGACAATTACGACGAATGGATAAAGGCAGGCTGATCAAAAGGATCTTCAGCTACATCATGGGGTTAAAGGTTACGTCTAAATAGGTAGATGAGGTAAAGAGGGATGCAGCGGAAGTTGGGATTACTCCACCGATGGCCCACGACAGAAGAGAGTTCCGCAGTCGAGTTGACGGAGTAAAATCCTTTCAGGAGAAACCACCTAGCAGGAGGCCCAAACGGATCATTTCCGAGGAGGAGAGAAAACAAAGAAGTAACAGGATGAAGAAGTTCTGGGAAGAGAAGAGAAAGAAAGCCTATAAGTCTTGAGTTCCTTGCGGTCAATAGTTGGCCAAATTCGATAATAATAAAAACAAGAAGTTCCGTCAAGAACTATACAGCCTACTTTTCATGCCAATGATTATTCTACAGTATATGAACCTATCTAGAATAATGACGAAATTAAGTTGGTAATATCGAAATATCTAATTAGTTCAAAATATATCTGGTATAATGTAGCCTAATAGAGCACTACAGTTGGCAGCCCTGGTGACCGAATATATTCTTAGTTCCACCTCTTAAGGTACAGAATACAAAATTTGGTTGAAGTCCAATGGACGTTACACGCAGTTAGACACTGGATCTATCAGCACGCGTAAAAGCATGTTGCCAACAATACCATGCGTGTGCTGGTCAGAAATAATCTGAATTATTATGATATCTTGTTGTGCCAATTTTGGATGAAATCCATTTGTTAGTATAGAAGTTACATGTATTTTAAAATTGGACATATAGAATCATGTTGGCAGCACTGCCTTGTATTAATTATTCCAAATTAATCTAGAATGTCAGGTGCTATACGTGTGCAAAGTATAGAGCTGTTGGCTTGCATACTTTCTGATATATTGATATTAGGGTAAAAAGAATACTGACAGCATTTATTAACAGTTGGCAGCCCTGATTGTTCTTAACAATACTTATAGTCATATCTGTTATGGTACACATTGCACATACGAAATGTGGTTGAAATCCAACTGATGGTATAGAAGTTACATGTATTTAAAAATTGGTACTATCAGCAGGCTTATAATCATGTTGGTAGAACTGACGTATATAAGTTACTCCAAATTAATCTAAAATGTCAGAATATACGTGTGCATAGTTTAAAGCTGTTGGCTTGCATACTTTCTGATATATTGGTATTTGGATTTTAAAAAAATAGAGAGAGCAATTATTAACAGTTGGCAGCCCTGGTGGCTCTTAAGAATACGCTCAGTCATATCTGTTTATGTACAGATATTACATACAAAATTTGGTTGAAATCCAGTTGATAGTGTAGAAGTTATATGCATTTAAACATTGGACTTATCAGAAGGCTTAAAATTATTTTGGCAACACTGTCATGGTTGGCCTCCTGGAAATTAAACTGAAATAGTATTATCTACATTTGTGCCAATTTTGGAATAGCTCCCATGCATACCTTGCAAGATATCCTACATGGAGCTCAAAATTCTAGTGCGTCTTTTCAGCAGTTGGTAGCACTGACATCATTTTCAAATATGGACGTGAGCTATTCCGGTGCACATCTTTACTCATACTAAATTTGGTTTTGATTGCTGCAGCCGTTTAGGAGTTGATAGGGGGGGGACACACACACACAGCCAGACAGACAGACAGACAGACACATATTTTCCCGGATCGATCTCATAAGACTACTCTTTCCTCATTTTTGCAAAATGTGAAAAGTAGGCTAAAAATTGCATGTGTTGTGATTTATATACACACATTGTTACGGAATCATCTTCATCTTCATCTTCTTTAATAGTCAATAATAATATGTAGAAATCTTAACCACAAGTAATTTATTTCAGGTCATGTTTCACAAATTCCAGTAATTGGAATGATTTTTGTATTGACCGACTGAGAGCTACAATACTAATATTGTCACACAAATCCCACACACACAGCCAAATATACAGGGCTATATTAACAAGATGTCACATCCCCTAAAATAAGCAACAACAATGCTAAATGGCATATCATTAGATTTTTTCCTACTTTTAACCCTTTATAGGGCAATAGACTGGGGGGTTTCAAATATTTGCTTTTTTTTTATAAAAACTTTTGTAATTGGGGGTGATAGATGAGTAGGAATATGCAACAATTTTATGGATATGGATTCTATTTTATGTAATATGGGGTGGGAAATTATTATCCCACTGCCCACACCCGACAGAATGTTTTCTTAAATGAGCAATGGGGTAATAATCTCCCACTTCCAAATTATGATGATACTCTGTTTATCACACAATAATGAGGTTTATTTAACAGGATATAATGTATAAAAACACCCATCACGCTCTATAATTTAAGAAAAACCCTTAACTCCCACGCAACACATGGTCAGTGACCTATACCATCTTTGCCGAAAACTGCACAAAAATATAAAAGTGATTTTGGAATGTTAAAAGTTAGTATATTCGAATAATATTCAATAATTTCAAAATAGTATTTACCAGAAACACAGAGAATTAATTTTAAAAATCTTCTATATAATGGCTAACACCCTGAGCAGGATAATAATTTCCATTCTAGCTGAAATCTATCTACTCAAGTGACCAAAACCATTATTAACATCGTATTTCAGCTATATACCAGCGTTTACAAATCTCTTATCTTCAATAAACACACCTTCTTCTGTAAAACAATGCATTTCTTTCACCAAACACAACCGAACTGGCGAACACCTGCACTGTGGAGACCTCTGGGATATATGCTTCCCACCTTTGGTTTCTTTATACAGTATACATCAAATTAATGAGTTTTCAATATTTCTCTGCACCTAGCATGTGGATGCATGTGGAACTGCTTGAAATGAAATGGGTGGGAGGATTCTCTCCCTAACACCGTTCTATAAATACATGGTGGGAAGATAGTATCCCAAGGACCTATAAAGGGTAAAACTTCTGCAGCGAACAAAAAGTACTGTCATATTTTCGTAAGTTAACCTGACAGCTTCTCCATTTTTAACTTCATTTTCGGACATACACATTTACCCCCAAGCTCTTGATACATTGACATATTTCAGTATAAAACAGTATCGTTATTTGTAATACTTCAAATATGATTGTGTTCCGACTAATTTTACAGTTTCATTATCCTCCGGGCTTGTCGCAAAATGATTGATGGGTGGGACGGCTGAAATGTGTGTCCGATGCCGACTCGATCCATCACAGCTGGCCTTAAGACTACTCTATCGTGATGGAAACGCTCTGTATCAGAATATCCATCACGCGACACCCGGCTAACAGATTGCTATCGTTTACGTCCTTAGTACTACATCGTGCAATGTCAAAACGTCTGCCATCTTTATCCAACTAGTCCTTGTTCAGATTGATCACACCTATTTTAACAAACAGGTGTCCAAGGAAAGATTATGATTTCAAAGAATTCCATCATGCGTAACACAGCTCAGCCCACGCGAGATATTAACGATATTTTAGACGTTGCTATAGATCGTGTGAGAATCAGCTACATTTAAAACAAGTTTCAAGTTTCCAAGATGTCTGGAAATGCCTCATTAATTTGTGTTTATTTTCAGAACATACCTACATATTATATACTCACACATAGCTCAACATCATCAGCCATGGTAATACTCAGGGGCTTATGTTTCGCCACTCGAAGCGTGGCAGTACATTTTTCCTCTCAATGCACGGGGCCTATAGGATTATACGGACATCCAGGAAGCACTGCAAATTATGAAGAACAAAGAGAAATAGCAAAAAATAACTCATTTTCAGGCTAGTGCTTTGTGTCAAGTAAAACATTGATTTTCAGCTATCATAATAGCAATTTCCACAACAGCTAGCACTGAAGGTCAGCTACGTTATGACTTCTGTCACAAGCGCGGTATATAAATGGTTGCTAGGATACCACTACGACGTAACTGATATCGAGGGTAAACTCGTTACACATTCCCGATATGAAATGTTTAAAATTGGACTTAATGTCATTCACTCTGGGAAACATTATTGCTGAACGTAATTTTATGGTAGCTATTTTTTTAAATTAAAATACGAAACCAATTTCCTTCTGACTGATATAGGAGAGAATATTCAGTTATTCGTAGATTATAAAGGATTGCATCTTAATAGTACATTATGCAACGAGCCTATAAAGGCTATAATTAAGACACAAGTATGTTTATAAAAAGAGCGTATGCGAGTTTTATAATTTCCATACGAGTGTCTTAATTACCGTTATAGGCGAGTTGCAAACGACTGTTTATGTTCGAGGATAATTATCACTTTATTATATGTTTTAATATAAATATTCATAAATATCTGTTCAGTCACTAGAATGTTGTGATCGGGTGCTGCGCTGGGTAGTATATCTCTGTTTTCCAAGCTCTCTGGCCAACCGACGCATGAGCTCTGTGTGCTTCAATGCCATATGTTCAGATTGTGCACCAGTATTCAGTAAAACTGTCACCGAAGTCGTTTCAAAACAACGCGCTGGGTAGAAATTGGATTTGGGGATATTAAGGTGCAGTGCTATTTCTTGTCTCATATTCACCAGTTTATTTACGCGAACATATGGACGGTGCACTTTCGGTAATTTATGTAGACATGTTGGATTTTGAGCGCATACGCAAAGGTATCCTTATCTAATTGGTCACACAACTGTTTCTTGAGCTCTGATTGGTGGGAGAAACTGTTTCATAATGAAAAATAGTGTTATAATGAGTCTCATTATGATACAGTTTTCTGACACATAATAGTCAGGGTCGAACATAATAATACAGTATGCAACGAGCCTATAATGGCTATAATTAAGACACGAGTATTTTTATAAAACGAGCGTACGCGAGTTTTATAATTTCCATACGAGTGTCTTAATTACCATTATAGGCGAGTTGCATACGACTGTTTATGTTCGAGGATAATTATAACTTTATTATATGTTTTAACATAAATATTCATAAATATCTGTTGAGAGTCAGCCACTTGAATTTTGTGATTGGAGAGCGAGCGCTAAGTATGATATCTCTGTCTTTCAAGATCTCTGAACGACCGACGCATGCGCTCTGTGTGCTTGCAATGCCATATGCAGACCATATGTTTACATCTGCCACCCCTCAGTAATATTGTCACCGGAGTCGTTTCAAGACTATGCGCTGTGTAGAAATTAGAATTGGTGATATTAAGGTACAGTGCTATTTCTTGTCTCATATTCGCCAGTTTATTTACGCGAACATATGGACGGTGCGTATTCCATGTCGGTAATTTATTATAGTTCGATGTTGTGTTTATGTTCGACATGTTGGATTTTGAGCGCATGCGCGAAGGTATCGTTACCTAATTGGTCAATGAACGAGCTCTGATTGGCTGGAGAAACTGTATCATAATTAAATACAGTGTTATAATGACCATCATTAGGATACAGTTTTCTGACACGTAATAGTGAGGGTCGAACATAAATAACTATTTTGAACTAACGGACCCAATTATCTTTTTTATGTGCCCTCAGAGTTGAAACAAGAATACTCCCTCGTACACTGCAAAGGCAATCGTGATTCTTGCTTTAAGAGGTGGACTATCGAAAACAGTTGTGCCTAATTGTGGAAGGCACCTTGTCTCTTAGCATTTACGTGGAATGAGTTAGAAGGAAACCACAAGTTCAACGCCAAAATCTTCCAGGAACTGAACTGTGATCCTTACACAAAGCAGTCAAATAAACTATTAACCAACCGAGATATTATGCTTTGTTATCATCTAAACATAAAATAAAACACCACAAGTGTGGCGGCTCGTTCGAATAGAGCTGATGGTTTAGCGAACATTTGTTTATATTGTTACTCCACAAGTAAGATATATTGATCTTGCGTTGCAAAGGCACAGCACTATGCAATCCCAACCAATACATTTAACACCAATGTCACTCACTGTAACAAACAGCTGATGAACACCCCGCCGCATTTGGACGAGCCGCAACTGGTCTCTAGATAATGAGAAGGGTTTCTGGACGCGAGGTGGCAGCGCCAGTCTAATGATTGAGCCTCGCCACACAATAGAGTTCATCGATCTATATTGATGCCTGCTTGTTACTACGAGTAATGTACTGTGGACATTTTATAACCTCCCACACCATACAAGTGAAAGGTCTGCAGAACATCCATTAGCTGAATATCCAAACCGAAGTAACGCTACGTCGTGTCTTCTAAAACACTGTGATGATAAGCTAACGGTATAAAACAAAGTCCCCGATTTTCGGATGTAACAGGTAACCTCGAGAACCACTGGATTGATTTTGATGCGGTTTTCACCATTCTATAAAGGATTTCTTGAGAAATGTTTCAGTGGAAAAACATTCATTTATGACCAAAGAAAGCCGAGCAGTAACGATTTCAGTAAGTAGAGTTGAATAAAAGCATGCCGTCCGTGCGCCTTTTAATCTTACGCTGGATAAACTGTCAAAAATATCTATATAGGCCTACAATGAGTGTAAAAGTTGTTTATCATGAAAAGTTCTACGAAAGAATCACGGACAGGATATTTCCATTTTTAATACATCGCCCACTATAAGTGTTTTTACGTTTTCATTTCTAACAACAAACTCCATTTAATCACTACCTTCCTAGCTAGCGAGCGAGCCTAACACCCGAGTTTCAGCCTTCGTTCCACAGAATACACTGTCAAGTTTAGGTTGAACGGAAGGGGGATTTGTGTTTCATGCACCTCGTCATTCTTAAATTACGTCTGACTAGGATTCGTTGCACATGTTATCGCCATGATATTATACTTAATAGTCCAGTCAGCGAGTGTAACCCATCATGCCGAGAATGAATATGGATATAGGTCGTAGTTCATTGAAATCGAAAAATACGCCGTTTAAGCTTACGCTGGTAAACCGTTCAAGATACCGAGCGAATCCGGGCCGGGTTGCGAGTTACAAGATAATTTAATTCCGTGATACTTGACATAAGGTTTTAGGTAGATTTCATTAGAAAGCTAACTATTGCAATGGGTACCATGTTTCGACTTCCGGAAAATTTCGACATATCTTCGCGTTTCACATCCCCCAGACCCCAAAACCACCGTCAGTTCAAAAGTTTATATATAATTTATGTATATATGTATCTATCTATATATATATATATATATATATATATATATATATATATATATATATATATATATCAGTTTCTTGTGGACACGATAACTGCCGTAATTTTGCACCAATCACTTTGAATTTTTTACATAATATGTATCCCTATAAAATCTCGGTCGAGTTCGTTAATGGGCAAAATCGGTCGAAGGGGGTGAAAATGGGGGGCTTTTTTCGAAAAAGTGAAATTTCGCTATAACTCTCTTAATACGTGAAATATCGAATCCATTCAAAGTTCATAATATGTGTCGGATAAGTGCCAAAAATTTATGTCAAATAAGTTTTTTGATAGCACCAACCATTGACCAAAGGGGTGGAAAAAAGTGGGTTTTTCGGGAAACATTAATCATATCTCTCTTAATAGGCACAATATCAAAACCGTATGAAATGGAAAATATTCCCCTAATAATTACCTAAAACTTTTGTCTGAAAGAATTTTTGATATGACCCACCATTACGCCAAGGGATGAGAAAAATGATTTCGGAATTTTAAAAAATGCCAAGTGCCATCAGAGGTTACCATAACAACGCTTTTAAATTGATAAGGGTTGATCTATCAGAGGTTGCCAAGACAACGCCATTGACGAGATCACATTCATTTTTAGCCTATTTTCAACTTTGAAAAAATAGGCTTATGAGATCACCTTTTGTCCGTGTGTGTGTGCGTGTGTGTGTGTGTGTGTGTGTGTGATTCGTGTGTGTGTCCCCCCCTAATAAAATCGAAACGGCTGGAGCGATTTCAATGAAACTCGGAATGTTCATAGCACTATTCCCGGCGACCTCGACCGTGCCCTTCAAATTTTGTTACGTCTCTCCAATCCAACATGGCGGCTATGCGAAATATTTCACTAGCATTCAATATCTCCTAAACTATTACCGATATTGCCCTGAAATTGTGTACGATGATAAAGGGCACTACTAGAAGTTCACCTATGAGACTTTCAAAAACCTGGTGACTACAAAACCAACATGGCGGCCAAGCGAAGTTCAGACATTTAAATAGACTTTTCTCGCGATTTAACTATCTAAATGTAAAGAAACTTGGTACAGCAAATGTTTATACACATTGTAATGCACTGGAGTCTAATTTAGTTCAATTGTTTACATAACCTCAAAATGGCGGCTGTGCGAAATATTTCACTGACATTCTATATCTCCGAAACTATTACAGATATCAGCCTGCAATTTTGTACGGTGATAAAGGGTACTGATACAGGTATACCTACGTATATTTCATAAACCTGTAAAGTAAGAAACGAACATGGCGACCAAGCGAATTTAAAATATTTTAATAGACTTTTCTCGTGATTTAACTCTCTGAGCGCAGTGAAATGTGGTACAGTAATTGATTTTGCAGATTGTAATGCACTGCCATCTAATTTAATTCAATTGCTTACATAACCTCAAGATGGCGGCTGTGCGAAATTTTAAAATTAAGTTCTAATTTCTTGTGTCGTAATCATGCGATCGAAGTGAAAGTTTGAATAATGAACCTAGGCAATAATTGTCCTTGAATGGTACTTAACTCTATGGCCTATACACATAACACTCCTAAATGGTGAGCTCCCGAAATATTTAGACGGTTCTCAATATCTACGAATCTTTTACAGCAACCAAACTGATTTTTTTAAATGTTCATAGAGACTATGAACATATGTTCACCTATATGACTTTCAGGAACCTGGTGAGCACAAATCCAACATGGCGGCGACGCGAAGTATAAATATTTAAATGGACGTTTCTCGCGAATTAACTATCCGAGTGCCGTGAAACGTTGCACGTTAAATGCTTATACAAATGTTGATCCACTGGCATCTAATTTATTTCAATGGTTTGCATTATCACAAGATGGCTGCTGTGCGTAATTTTAAAATCTCATTTTTACTTCTTGTTGTCTAATCATGGGATTGAAGTTTGAATACCACACGTACACAATAATCTTAATGTAATAGTACAAAAATAAAAATCCAACCTGGCGAACATCTGAAATATTTAGACGGTTCTCAATATCTACGAATCTGTTACAGCAATTAAACTGAAATTTTGTATGTTGATTGTGGCAGTTAACATAAGTAGGATATATGAAAATAGGCTGTATAGTTCTTCACGGAACTACTTGTTTTTATCCAAATACCCATATATCAGAAAGTATGCAAGCCGACAGCTTTAAACTATGCACACGTATAGTAACTGACATTCTATATTAATTTGGAGTAACTTATATACGTCAGTGCTACCAACATGATTCTAAGCCTGCTGAGAGGTCCAACTTTAAATACATGTAACTTCTATACTATCATTTGGATTTCAACGAAATTTCGTGTGTGCTATGTGTACTATAACAGATATGATTATGCCGATTTTTCAGAGTAACCAGGGCTGCCAACTGTTAATAAATACTGTCACTATGTTTGTTACCCTAATATCAATATATCAGAAAGTATGCAAGCCAATAGCTCTAAACTTTGCACACGTATAGTACCTGGCATTCTAGGTAAATTTGGAGTAACTAATATAGGCCTACGCCAGTGCTTCCAACATGATTCTAAGGCTGCTGTAGGTTCAATTTTAAAATGCATGTAACTTCTATACTAACCAATGGATTTCATTCAAAATTGACACAACGATAGATCATATTATTTTAGATATATTCTGACCAATACATGTATGTCATTGTTGCCAACATGATTTTACGCGCGCTGTTAGATCCAATGTTTAACTGCATGTAACGTCCATGCTATCCATTGGACTTCAACCAAATTTTGTATTCTGTACCTTAAGAGATGGAACTAAGAATATATTCAGTCACCAGGGCTGCCAACTGTAGTTCTCTATTAGGCTACATTATGCGAGGTATTCAGTATTTCGAACTAATTAGAAATTCCGATATTACCAACTTAATTTCGTCATTATTCTAGATCCATATAGAGAGTAATCATTGTCATGAATCTTAAATTTTAAGGAAAGTAGGCTCTTTAATTCGTCACGGAACTTCTTGTTTTTTCTGAATATACTATGGGCTAGAGTAGTAAAGGGATGAACTATGAGTTAAGTTATTCTTGAGTTCTAGCTTCTGATGAACTACTTTTACCTCTTGTCATGTCAATGGACATTATCCGTTTTAGTCAATGCCTTGAAACCACTAGCAATTTTGCACCATTTCGTGGAAAGATAGAAAGGTGTATATGTCGTAGTCAGATAGTGAAATCCGTCATTTCATGAAAATCCTAGGCATTTCATGAAGAGCCGGCATATGATGTAAATAGGTACAGTTGCACTATCTGACGCGTGGT
The DNA here is from genome assembly GCA_946902985.2 of Meconema thalassinum. Taxonomy (NCBI): domain Eukaryota; kingdom Metazoa; phylum Arthropoda; class Insecta; order Orthoptera; family Tettigoniidae; genus Meconema; species Meconema thalassinum. The sequence goes on from OX336394.1 coordinate 264,556,130, forward strand.
TTCATGAAATGACTAAATTTCGCCGTCACATAGTGTAATTCATTTTGTACATCATCTGACGGGAAATCCAGCCCGTCACTTCATGAAGTAGCGGCAGCGGTGATCACGTGTGAGGGAAGTGTGATTTCCAAGAATTAATCGGATAAAAATGTGGACACTAAAGGGCTGTTATTTCCTCAGAAAGTGAACACTGTGACATAATATGGTACAAATGTATATTGGTCCGGACCTCATTTATCCTCTAAATTCCCTCCCCAGCATCTTGGCCTTGCGCCTAGAAGGAATATTATTCTGCCGTACTGTGAACGAAATTAACCCCGAGATTAATTTTGCTATTATGAACTCGGCCTATTGAATTAAAATGGGTTCTTTTACATGCCAACATCGTATGACATGCGTATCGTATTTTTGCTGCCTTTCAAAAATCACTTACCACGGCCAGAGGCGAACCTGCAATCTTGGGGTTAGTAGACCGATGCGATATCCACTCACCCACCGTGGCAAGCTAATTTCTATGTGGCAGGTGGTTTCAAGGTCGAATGCCTATCCTGATGCCAAGCTAATGAAAAGTTAATGAGAGATTGATTGAAACTGGACCAAGTATTGGAAGGAAGCGGTCTGTGGCCGAGCATTTGCCTTAGAGTTTAAAATGGGAAACTTCATTTTATGGACCGTTGTAAGTGGGGTTTGAACCACTCGACAAGTCCGTATATGGCTTGGTTTCATAGCCTAGAGTGGAGTTCTCAACCCTGCATGCACCTCTCTTTCCTTTTCCAGTCTCTCTCTCCGTCTGAAGTGCTGAAATATCTAGTGATTCACCGCACACCAGGCATGCTGCAACTGATTGCATGACTCATGCAGATAAGGTCATTTACGTGTGTAGAGTTGAGTCGAATCAGCATCTTTCGTGTAACTCATAAAGCAGGGATGTCAAATTCTTCTTCTTCCTTCGATTTTGGCCTACTGTGGACTACGGAAAACAACTGATTTGTTGGTTAGTCTTTTTTTCTTCTCCCAAAATTTCTTCATCCTTTCGCTGTGGTTCCTTAGATAACTGATGATTAAAAAATACTATTTTACAAGTTAAAATTTTCCACTGTCAAACCTTCCGTTGAAAACCCTATTATCCTCGTTCATGCAACAGAATTTGAATTAAAGAATGGATCTCAGGGGAGGTCGTGTACGCGAGCACTTTTTTGCTCGTATGACGGGAGCACCAAATGTCATTTAAAGAGCACCTTGGATCTCCCGAGCACCAGGTTGAGAACACCTAGCCTAGAGCTTCGCGTTAGTGGATGTAGCTACCGCTGTTGGTGATGAATGATGACAAACACACATAATTACTATTATTACCATAACTTGCAAACTCTCCTTCACTGGTCACCCACAATAAATATTAGCAGATATGAATACAGCATTTAGGCCACAACTATTTCCTCTTTGGTTGATTGAGGTTCCAGAGCTAATTCAATCGTTATAATCCAAAGAAGTTACTATTTATTTAATTTTGGGAAGTTCTAAATAATACAGTGCAGCCTCAAGTCACGTCACCCTGCAGGATGTTCTACTTTCCTTGCGTGACAACGTACGTATACTAGGTAGCTAACGCCCCCCAGCCCCCCATCCTCCTTCAGCAAAAGAAATGAAGCTGTTGCCATTTTTAACCCAGCAGAAATCCCTCAAAAATATTTTACAGTACACTATGCAATCAAAGTATTCTAATGTATGTATGCATTCATTTATTCAATTTAGGCTGTTTATTTATTTAAAAATAAGGTACACAGACATAAGTCCAATTGTGTTTCTTCTTGACCTATCAAGTTCAAAAATACAAATTGCATCAATGAAGGAAGGAGAGAAAAAAGAATAACTACAAAAGAAATTATGAAAGTATGCATTACAGATTAGAAAAAGGTACTGTACAAATAAAAAAATGTAAAAATAAAAATACAAACTTCCACAAAAAAGGAGAGATGGAGAGTAAAGAGAACCCGGTATTCCACGATTAGATTTAGGTTGTTATGTGAAAATTCATTTCGAAAACCATAATAAACAAACATTAATTTATTTCTTGGATTAGGACATTTAAAAGAATTAATGTACGGCTTCATTGCGTCAGTCATTTCATGAAGTGCCGAATCAACAAACACCGGATCTTCATGAAGTGCCTCGGCTGATAATGTAAAATCATTTCTTACACCATCTGCCTAAATCGATCCGTCACTTCATGAAGAAACGCGTCAGATGGTGTAACTGTACCTTTTTACATCATATGCCGGCTTTTCATGAAGTGCCTAGGATCTTCATGAAATGACGGATTTCATTATCTGACTACGACATATATACTGTATTTACTGACTCTGAATGTATATTTACTCTTGTGATACCACATTCTTCCAAATATTTTTACGTTGATCATTATTAATATTATATCTTCAAATCCTCTTAGGCCTGGTTCAAACACGGCCCAAGTCGTCGGACTTTTTAAGAGCGTTAAAAATCCCTCAGTATGCCTTCCTACGGAGGGGAAGTAAAGCCGCTAACTACACCTGTGGAAGCAAAAATTTGCAGGTTAGTTTGGTAACGCTACATTAGTTCCAACATTCACCACCAGGTGCTGACTGCGATGGCACTTAGTAGCGACGTCTGCAGCTAGAAGTAGTGAACGGTAACATTTGATGGCAAAAGTAGGAACTACTTGAAAATATTAATCGTCTGCAGTCCTACCTGAATCACAGATAACACACGCTAATACAGCCATCACAATTAACACCCGTTATCAGCCAAATTCTACGCACACCCAAAGTAAATACACGGGGCCACACGACCACGTTGTCGCAGCCCCTAAACTGAGGAACCAAACAACTTCTTAGGCCTACATAATGCTCGTTTTCTTATACTCTCATTTTCTAAATATATTGCAACATTTTTTTCCTTATTCATGTATCGCATTATAAGTGAAACTAATGTGTCAAAAGCAGTGGCGGTTTCTGGGTAATCGCCCTAGAGCCAGTGCACACCCATTCTTGCAAAATTAGCCTAGCTTTGCGTTTTAGTTTTATAAACAGGAATATGTAAATAAGAACATGATTTTATGGTATTATAACACTTCAACAAATGTCCTGTACACCGTGTTTGCTACTCCTCGCTGTATGTTGGCTCGGGTATCGCCCAGTGATCGCCGTTCGCCAGTTGCAGCTTTGTAGCCAGACCGAGTCAGACTTACGGCTGCAGTGGGATAAGAGGGGGAATGTGTTAACAATAACAGCAGTGGAGCCACATCCTTGCCTGGCGGAAAGAATTGCGCATGCTCAGTTTAATTTTCCATCTCCTTCACAACTAATGACAAGTGACAAACGAAGTCCTGACCATTACTCAGACACGAGCTACGATAACAACATATTACATTATATTACAAATTTTTAGCCTACTTTCAATTTTGAAAAAATAGGCTTATGAGATCACCTTTTGTCCGTGTGTGTGTGCGTGTGTGTGTGTGATTCGTGTGTGTGTGTCCCCCTAATAAAATCTAAACGGCTGGAGCTATTTCAATGAAACTCGGTAAGTTCATAGCACTATTCCGGGCGACCTTGACCGTGCCCTTCAAATTTTGTTACGACTCACCAATCCAACATGGCGGCTGTGCGAAATATTTCACCAGCATTCAATATCTCCGAAACGATTACCGATATTACCCTGACATCATGTATGGTGATAAAGGGAACTACTATAAGTTCACTTATGTGATCTTTGAAAACCTGGTAACTACAAAACCAACATGGCGGCCAAGCGAAGTTGCGACTTTTAAATAGACGTTTCTCGTGATTTATCCAACCAAACGCAATGAAACTTGGTACAGTATATGTTTATATACATTGTAATGCACCGACAACTAACTTCGTTCATTTGTTTACATAACCACAAGATGGCGGATGTGCGAAATATTTCACCGGCATTCTGTATCTCTGAAACTGTTAGCGGTATCTCCCTGAAGTTTTCTACGGAGATAAAGGGCACTACTGGAAGTCCATTTATATGACTTTAAAAAACCGGTTATATACAAAACAAACATGGCGGCCAAGCGAATTAGAAAATTTGAAATAGACCTTTCTCGCGATTTAATACTCCAAACGCACTGAAATCTGGTACAGGAAATATTTATACACATTGTAATGCACTGGTATCTAATTTAGTTCAATTGTTTACATAACCTCAAGATGGCGGCTGTGCGAATTTTAAAATTAAGTTTTTATTTCTTGTGATGTAGTCATGCGATCGAAGTGAAAGTTTGAATAATGAACCTAACCAATAATTTTCCTATAATGGTACATGACTCTATGGCCTATACATTTAACAATCCAACATGGCGACCATCCGAAATATTTAGACGGCTCTCAATATCTACGAATCTATTGTAGCAATCAAACTGAATTTTTATCGTTCATAGGGGCTATGAACTCAAGTTCACTTATAGGACTTTAAATAACCTGGTGATCACAAATCCAACATGGCGGCGACGCGAAGTATAAATATTCACATGGACGTTTATCGCAATTTAACCATGCGAGAGCAGTGAAACTTGGTACAGTAAATCCTTATACGAATGGTAATCCACTAGCATCTAATTTATTTCAATTGTTTCCATAATCTAAAGATGGCAGCTGTGCGAAATTTTAAAATCTCCTTGTAACTTCTAGTGTCCTAATTATGCGATTGAAGTTTGAATACTACACGTACACAATAATCTGCATGTAACAGTACATAACTCTAGGACCTACATATATAAAATCCAACATGGTGACCATCCGAATTATTTAGTCGGTTCTCAATATCTACGAATCTATTACAGCAATCAAACTGAAATTGTGTATGTTGATAGTTGCAATAAGTGGGCTATATGAAAATAGGCTGTATAGTTCTTCACGGAACTACTTGTTAGCCTACTTTTCACACTTTTCAAAAATGAGGAAAAAGTAGACTTATAAGATATATCCGGGAAAATGTGTCTGTCCTTCTGTCTGTCTGTCCTTCTGTCTGTGTCTGGCTGTGTGTGTGTGTGTCCCCCCCCTATCAACTCCTAAACGGCTGCAGCAATCGAAACTAAATTTAGTATGAGTAAAGATGTATACCGGAATATCTCAGGCCCATATTTGAAAAAGATGCCAGTGCTACCAACTGCTAAAAACACACTAGAAATTTGAGCTCCATGTTGGATATCTCGGAAGGTATACATGGGAGCTATTCTAAAATTGGCACACATGTAGATAATACTATTTCAGTTTAATTTCCAGGTGGCCATACATGACAGCATTGCCAAAATACTTTTAAGCCTTCTGATAAGTCCAATTTTTAAATGCATATAACTTCTACAATATCAATTGGATTTCAACCAAATTTTGTATGTAATATGTGTACATAAACATATATGAGTGAGTGTATTCTTAAGAGCCACCAGGGCTGCCAACTGTTAATAATTGCTCTCTATTTTGTATCCAAATATATCAGAAAGTATGCAAGCCGACAGCTTTAAAATATGCACACGTAAATTACCCGACATTTTACATTAATTTGGAGTAACTTATGTACGTCAGTTCAACCAACATGATTCTAAGCCTGCTGATAGGACCAATTTTTAAATACATGTAGCTTCTATACCAACAAATGGATTTCATCCAAAATTGGCACAAAAATATATAATATTTCAGATTATTTCTGACCAGCACTCGCATGACATTGTTGCCAACATGCTTTTACGTGTACTTATAGATCCAATGTCTAAATCCATGTAACGTCCTTTGGACTTCAACCACATTTTGTATTCTGTACCTTAGGAGATGGCAGTAAGAATATATTCTGTCACCAGAGCTGCCAACTGTATTGCTCTATTAGGCTACATTATGCCTAGTATACCTTATTTCGAACTAATTAAGACATTTCGATATTACCCACTTAATTTCGTCATTATTCTAGATAGGTTCATATACTGTAGATTAATCTATGGCATGAATCTTAATTTTAAGAAAAGTAGGCTCTTTAGTTCGTCACGGAACTTCTTGTTCCATCTGACTATGAGGGAAGCGGCTAACTGGTAGCATGCTGAACTTCTATGCCCAAGGTGCTGGTTCAAAGCCGGAAAAAGTCGCCGGATTTTCTAAGAGCGCTAAAAATCCGTCGGCATGCTTTCCTTCGGAGGGGAAGTTACAACGTTCGTTGCAAGTTGCTGGTTGCGGTGGCATCTAGCAGCCAAGTTCACAGCTAGGTGTCGTTGACGTTAGTATTTGGTACAAAATTAGAAATAATAATAATGTTATTGGTTTTACGTCCTTTTAACTACTCTGGCTTTTAGAGACGCTGGGGTGCCGGAATTTTGCCCCGAAGGGGATCATTAACGTGCCAGTAAATCTACTGACACGGCTCCCTCGCACTTGCGCACCCTCAAATGCCACCTGACTGCGCCAGGATACGAACCTGCAACCTTGGGCCCAGCAAGCGAGAACGTTACCCCTGAGCCACGCAGCCAGGCAAAATTAGGTACTACTACTTAAAATTGACCGTCTGCAGACCTTACCTGAATTACAGACTAATACAGTCATCACAAATAACACCGTTTATCAGACAGATTCTACACACACCCAATGTACACGGGGTTACATGACCACCTTGTCGCAGCCCCTAAACTGAGGAACCGACCAACATCTCTGCGGGAGATAAAATTTTGCGTGAAGAAGTAACAGACCGTTAGATAGTTACACATTAGTTCCAAACCTTGCATAAGGACAGTGTGATCACAAGTATAAAAATTAACCCCAAATGACAAGAAGGTTACCATCCCCATAAGACAGTAAAATGTTAAAAGTATGCATAGAAAGACGAAAACATGTTAACTAACCTCCAATTGTAAAATACTTTCTCGCAATAAATGAGGTCTGATCCTCCTACGAAAACCTGCATATTTTGCCTATTATAGACTATCCCCTAGTTTGCCCGGTGAAATCTACCTCCGCCTTCCGGCGTGCCGAGAGGAATTTTGTATTTAGGAAAGTAGGCCATGAAATTTATGCCTCATTCTTTTTTGCAAAATTGTTTTTGGCATCAACGTTCAAACTTGTTTCAAATACAATTTTCAGGGAGACAATCGGGAAATTATCCTTAGAACAGCCGTGCGACACAGTAGAGGCGTAAGTATCAGCATGTATTTCATGAGGACTAGAACTTATTCGGAAGCACTTAACTGAAATTACAGCTATTAGACCTAGAACGTGTTAAGGGGAGATATTTAAAGAAAGTGCACTGTTTCAAAATACACGCTTAATAGACTGGTATTATGAGCTAGCTTGGGAGATATTTTTATAGAGAACTGAAGATGGAAACCTTTGAAGGATTGGGCTAATAAAAGAATGGAGATAGATTCACATTTTTACGCCAATGCCGCAATGACAGATTGAAGCTGGAGAATGGCAAACTGCGATCTACGCCACGCAGTAACACAAATGGTTGTCCAAGGTTTCCATAGCAAGCTATGCACAGAGAAAAGATAACATCAACGCAACGAAGATTGTGTATATAACTATGTGGTCAGAAATGTGAAAATTATTATTTTGAAGTTTGTGTTTGTCACTGAAACGTTATGTAGAAATCTAAATCGATTCCTTAACTGCCCATTTGGGCGCAATTGAAACTAATTCAGGGGTGTGGAGTGTAACTAGACAATCGTACGCCTACGGTTCCCCAGGTAAGGAAGTGATGAAAGTCATGACAAATCTTTGGGTAGAATGAGCGTGGATTAGCAGAAAATATATTTTCCTCGCAGTATTTAATAATAATAGTCTTATTGGTTTTACGTCCCTTTTAACTACTGCGGCTCTTAGAGACGCCGGGTTGCCGGAATTTTGCCCCGAAGGGGATCTTTATCGTGCCAGTAAATCTACTGACACTGCTCCCTCGCATTTGCGCATCCTCAAATGTCAGCTGTCTGCGCCAGGAATCGATCCTGCAAACTTGGGAACAGCAGGCTGAGCCACGCAGCCAATCTCGCAGTGTTTAATCTTGCCTAGAAGACTACTGCTCGTTGCTAAGCTCCATGGACCTGGTAGGAATGTGCATCGCGGACTATGAAGAGGTGTTGACGAGTGATGAGGTTTCTCGATCCGTCCATAGTACAGAACTAAATACATTGGTCAGTGACTCACTCACTTATTCCTAACACCACACTGGTTTCAGAAAAGACCCTATGTTAGCAGTATTGGAATAGACGAGCATGTCAAGTAACACGGCGGGCTGTTGACAGGCCCTTCTCTTCTCGCCTGACCCTTCCCTGCTCTTTCTCCTCACCCCGCAAGTTCATAGAGCTTGGACTCGCACAATAATCGTTCGTTCTATAGACTGTGTGCTTAAACAAGGTTGTGTAACATAAGGAAACAAAAAAATGTGTCCCATGGTGTATGTGCGTACAGCGTGTGTTTCCCCAATAACTCCTTGTAACACCAATCACTTTGTGGGAGACCGTTAAACGTAAGAACAACATTTACAACCACTTATGATGCAAAAACGAATCGGGCGACAACACCACCATTTGCGCCAGCTAATCTTTTAACTTCATCTTTCTTATTTTGCCATTCCATCGCACAGTCCTCTTACGCCACTTGCCGCGGGCCAAGTTCTGGTTCTATCGCTGGAATCCTACTTTCCTCCTCCCTCCACTATCATTGTGAAAACCCAAAACCGATGATATTCTTATTGTACTAGCAGAATTACTGTCTTTCACTTGAATTTCCTATAAACGCTCTGCCATTTTGGACTGCACAAAATACATTGGGATTCGGCACAAACCACTGAATCAAACACTATGCCTTTATTCTTTAAAAATTCCAGAGCAGATAAAAGGGACGTTAAATCCATGACGACATTCTTGTGTTTGAAGCCATTTTTCAGTGTTGCCTTAGTAATAGTACATTAGGCAACGAACCTATAATGGCAAAAATTAAGACACGAGTATGTTTATAAAACGAGTGAAGCGAGTTTTATAATTTCCATACAAGTGTCTTAATTACCATTATAGGCGAGTTGCATAAGACTGTTTAGGTTCGACGATAATTATAATGTTATTATATCTTCTAACACATATTCATAAATTACTGTCGAGATTCTGTCAGTTGACGTAAGTGCATGCGCTGGGATTGTGTGGGCTCAGCATTTGCACTCTACCCAATAACAAATTTCAAAGCATTGAAAAATTGCTTATCCTGAACTAGCACCAACAGATAGCGCGCAGGTACTATAGTGGATCATTTTGTTACTTTGGTCAAATAATTGACTACACAATAGGCAGCAACAAACGCTTTACAATTAAAATGTATCGTATTATCAACTAGTTATTCTTCAGATTCGATGTGTATATAGAATATCAACGGAAGGCAAATCAACGGAGTCCTACAGTGAACAGTCATGACATATGGCGGAAAGGTTTCGTATAAGAAATCCCTTTACTGAACAGAGAGTTGGGCTATTGATTTTCGCGGATCCAATGTCAAATGTTTGCTACTTCCATGACGTGATTTAATCAACACCAGCATTCCCTAAAATTGTCGCCAAAATCGTACGAAAGCATTGCCCTGTGTAGAAATTGGAGCTGGTGATTTTAATGTATAGTGCTATTTATTTTCCCTTATTTCCCAGTTTATTTATGAAAACATTTGGGATCGGATATCCAATGCATCGTCAACTTTCAAATCATGTTATTCATGTCTGACATTTAGGATTTTCAGTGCATGTGCGAAGCTATCCTTACCTAACTTGTCACACAACTGTATCATAATTATAATCTTGAGCTCTGATTGGTGGAGAGAAACTGAATCATAATGAAAACTAGTACCTACTTTAATGACTTTTATTATAGTATAGTTTTCTGACTTATAATATTTACATTTCGACATCGTTGAACATAAACGAATTTTAATGTTTACTTTATAATCTCACGTTTTTTTCTTTTCAGAACAATTAGTGAACCACCCATTATAATTGAATACAATCGTATTGGCCGACGAAAGGCATTACATATCGGTGATTCTTCTTCTTCGACTTCGGAGTATTACTATTATTATTAATATTGCCGACCTCGTGGTGTATAGGTAGCAGGCTCGTCTCTTACCTAGGCTACGTCATGTGTGTGACATTGTACTAATTGACACCTCTGGGACGGTCAAACTGAGATTTACTTCCCCTAGCTGTGTGCATGCAACATGTGACCAGTGCCTTATGTGTTGGTTGTATAGAGGGGGAAGAGAGGGGAAGTTGCTTATTAGCCATCACTGGCGCAATTGGACTCAGAATTATCGAAGGGGCGCCAAAAAAAACTGTCCGATTTTATCAGTGCGATTAACTCCGCCCCTTCAGACAAGCCGAATTTTCGCGACGAAGACTTCTCCCGTGAATGTAAGAATGTTATTGCCATTAATTACACTCCCACTGGCACATCAACAATATTGGCGAAAACCCTAAATGTAATTGACAACTCTGCGCTAAATTACATCGAATATGTGAATGCTGTCTGTGTATAATGGAAGTGTCATTGAACTGTCAGTTCAATACATCCGGCACCGTTCTTACATATTGATTTCAGCTTTTGGAATGTAGGGTAATGTGGATGGGAATTACGCGAGTGACAGCTGTCAATAAATCAATAATTAAAGGTAGGTCTACTGTAGATAATGAGAGGAGGAAGTTCTGGTTTTCTTTATGAATATCCTTGGGTCTTGTGTTGTTGCTGTTGTTCCGTGTAGGGATTTGCAATCTCATGGTTATTAGCCCCATGTGGTTATCGATTCTGTCTGATGACTTGTTGTTGATTTATTTTGGGGCATTACAACACCACAGAAACACAGGTTATAAGACAAATTGGATGAAAACACACTAAAATACGCTGCATAGTGCTGATGACTAAGATGTCAGAATCCTCAAAGACGAAATAACAACAACTTATATATATAGCGTTCTTGGCTGTCGCCCTGAAGGTCGAACTTAACTCTTCACAGATCTGTCTGCACGAGGCTGGGCGTAGACCGTTCTAATCCTCGGACGAGAATTCAATTTCTTGGCAGAGCCGGGAATCGAGTTCAAGCCCCTAAAGATGGTCAGGGTTGCGCGTTTAAACACTGAACTAAGTGGTACCAAAGAATGAGCTGAACGTAGTATTAAAAAGCAGGGGCAAGAAGATATGTTCGTAAGCAGATTCTTCCAATAATCATCATCTCTACATAGTAAAGAACTAAGTCCCCGATTCGCAGATGTAACGAGTAATCTCGAGAACCACTGGATGGATTTTGATGCGGATTTCACCATTCTGTAAAGGATTTCTCGAGGATAGTCTCTGTAAAAAACATTCATTTATCACCGAAGAAAGCCGAGCGGTAACGATTTCAGTGTATCGAGTCGAAGAAAAAACTGCCGTTGTGCACCTTTTAAGCTTACGCTGGGTAAACCGTAAAAAATATCTATATACAGTACTATGAGTGTAAGAATTGTTCAGCACGAAAAGTTCTACAAAGAAGTCCGGGACAGCATATCTCTATCTATAATAAATTAATCGCCCACTATAAGTGTTTTTCGTTTTCATTTCTTTCAACAATCCCCATGGAGTGGAAATTTAAATTACTAGCATCGGAGCGAGTTAACGAGCTAGCCAGCTATCCTATCACCCCAGATTCAGGCAGTATCAAACTGTCGAGCCGTTGCGCGTAATGACTTCAGAGAAGACTATATGTGTTTGGAGTTTCACTGTTCACCTCGGCTTTCCTGAATTGCGTCTGGGTCCTGCTGTCCATGCGCGTTTAAGCCTACACTGGGTAAACCGTTAAAGATACCGGGCGAAGCCGGGGTGGGTTGCTAGTAAATAATAAAGCATTAAGGTGTATGTTTCACCAAACTCAAGTTCCTAAACCAGAGGGTGCGGTTTGTACCAAAACCTTCCAAATCGTCTCAATAATACAAGAAATATCTTGCGTTTGTTTATAAAGTGCGTTTGAACAAATAAGCAAGACGATAGCTCCTGCCAGAACTGTGTCGCTTTGAGTCCTCATACCAATAATAATAATAATAATGTTATTGGTTTTACGTCCCTTTTAACTACGCTGGCTTTTAGAGACGCCGGGGAGCCGGAATTTTGCCCCGAAGGGGATCTTTAACGTGCCAGTAAATGTACTGACACGGCTCCCTCGCATTTGCTCACCCTCAAATGCCAGCTGACTGCGCCAGGTTCATACCAATAAAGCCGGACGGGTGATTTATACCCATGCAAGAGTTCTGGCATGGGTACACTAGCGTTATATATGTCCTTAAAGTTAACTTATTCCTTATTATGTCATCTGAAATAGTACGTTAATTAATAGCAATCAGTGGAAGTAGAATGTGTTTGTAAGTGGGAAGCATTTAACGTGAAGAACAACTGTTCTGCGTAAGTAATTTATACATGAAATTCTAAATGAATTAGTTATAAATTGTGTTGAACTTTGTTAAGGAAGCAACATAAGTGACTCCAGGATCTTTAATAAAGTGTCCTTGTTAGCGAGTCACATGCATCATATACTGTAATAAATTCTCAAGAGTCTTGTGCAAGTTTTACCAACACTGTTCAAGCCTGCCGGGGTCCCCGATGATGCATGTTTAATCTCACTCTGCTATAACGCATCTTCTCTCGCGCAGAACGGCGTTTTAAACTTTGATCGGCTCGTTCACCTATAGCTAAATAATATAGCCTTCATTGATAATTAAGTGATAGGCAAGCACCAACTCATTATCATTTCCTTGTGAGTACGGAGTGTTAGATCTATAACACTATTCAGGGTGGGCGGAGTAGGTTAGTTAGTTATTGCTGTTTTAACTACTAGGTCATAAGCCCCTGTTAACACAGATTGCTTACCATGGTGGGTGAGATGTTTACGTGTCGGTCTACTAACCCCAAGCTTGCAGGTTCGCTCCTGGCCGTGGTAAGTGATTTTTGAAAGACGGGAAAAATTACGACACGCATGTCATACGATGTTGGCATGTCAAAGAACCCATTTGAAATCAGTAGGCCGTGTTCATAATGGCAAAATTAATCTCGGGAGTTTCCGCCAACACAAAGTTCCTCATTTCTCTACTAGATAGCGCTATAGTGTTCACCTTGACTGTCATAGTGCTTCAAGGAACAACGAAATTAGACATGCACACTACCTTCTGCGTGTCAAATAACAAAGCTTGCACCCGGCACCCGAGGCCATACGATATTGAAATAAAAATCCACAGCCTGCTTCCAGTCTCCGACCGGGTCAGGAATGGAATGAATGAAACCCCCCATCTAGCGGCGAGGATATGAACTGTGCCGGCTGCCGAGGCCTGACGCACTCCTCTGGGACAATGATTAAATGAGTGACAGATGAAATGAAATGATAGTGGAGAGTGTTGCTGGAATGACATTTTTGACTGGGAAAACCGGAGTACCCGGAGAAAAACCTGTCTGCCTCCGTTTTGTCCAGCACAGATCTCACATGGAGTGACCGGGATTTGAACCACGGACCCAGTGGTGAGAGGCCGGCGTGCTGCCGCCTAAGCCACGGAGGCTTCGGCCATACGATATTATTATTATTAACACAGATTAAAGTATACAAATTTGGAATGGAATTTAAAATTTAGAGGTGGTCACCTAAATTTGGAAGGACCGAAAATTAATAAAACATATAATTAAATAAAGCCAATAATTATAAAAATAAACAAAAACACTCACTTATAAAGCGGATAACGCGATCAGCAGCCACCGCGTCATCAGCTAATATAAGTATGAGTGTCATCTGCAAACCAAGGTTTCTTCGTATGTCAACAAGATCCACACACTCGGTTAAAATGTGGGCCACTGTGAAAACGGCTCCACAGGTACAAAGTGTGTGGGGGGTCTTCCCTTCTCATTAGGTACGAGTGGGTGAATCTTGTAAGACCTATCCTTAGCCTACACAAAATGACAGACTCTCTCCGTGACCGGAAAGAGCTCCGCAACACGCGAGTAGTTCCCTTGATAGCTCTTATTTTACTAGGGAAAACATACGATTCCCTAGGTCAGGAAGCATCGAAATAAGTGAAAAATGTGTAGTAAATGAGGTGTAGTTTAGGAGAAAACAGGGACAAAAGTACGTCACTCTTGACAACACTGCTTGCTACCGTGTACAAGACCGGATCGAGGAAGTGCCACTGGACTGACAGAACAGCCGGTATTCACCGGGGTAGGTCTCGCACGCAACTGATAAGTGAAGGTCAGTTCCACGGAAGGGAGGTAACTTGCCCAACCAGTTCCCACAGACTAGGAACAACAAACTTCCGAATATGCTTACCCTCCTCTCAAAGATAAGACATGTACACGCGACAGCTGATGCGATGTTGCCGGCCTGGACATGGCAAATAGCCTTCCCGAACGTGATTGTCGTAGCAAGGAATGTTTGAGTACCACTCACCGTATGCAGATCCACTCCAGACATAATTTCTTCGTTTCTTTTTATGCTGCACAGCATGGTGCAATCACAGAGTCATAGGACCAACGATTCGCCTCCTCGACATGTTTTAAAAATGTCACTAAAACTTTATTTTTCCGCTAAAACATGCACCTTTCATTATACGTTCTTCACGTCTTTCGGCGCGTCCTGACCTAGAGAATAATATTGAAGTTATGGAAGCCATTTTTCAGTGTTGACTAATTCTATTAAAGAAAGCTTTCGAGTCGGTCAATATAAATTGTGCCCAATTAGATTAGGCGGGACATGAGTATTTATATACACTAACCTAAAATAACAAGTCTCTTATTCTTTCATTCAAAAACAACTCAATCCATTCAGTTGACGTTTCGCATGAACGACCACCTCGTCACTCCGGAGATCCGGGTTCGATTCACGGATCTGCCGAGACATTTAATTCTGGTCTGAGGGCTGGAATAGGGTGCACTTAGCCTCGTGAGGCAAGACTGAGAGAAGGTGAATTTGATTCCCACCAAGTTATCCTGGAAGTTGCTTTCCGTGGTTTTCCACTTTTACTCCAGACAAATGGTTCCTTACTTAGGAACCATTATCACAAACGACAATAGGTGCACCACAGAAATCAGGAGGAGTATTGCTCTATCTAAACATACTTTCAGTAACAAGAGAACTTCTGACAAACAAAACCATGAACACTAAAATTAGGAAAGATTTTGTGTAAATATGTGTGTGGAGTGTGCTGTATGACGGTGAAATATGGGTCTTAGCAAAATAATATATAAAACGTCTGGAAGCAATAGAAATGTGTATATGGAGGAGGATGCTGAAAATAAGCTGGATAGAGAAAAAGTCAAACCAAAAGGTCCTTAAGGAAGTCGATTTCTTTTTGTCACTTGACCTCCTGAAAGGCCGAGTGCAGATATTTCTAGTCGACGTCCATATGCGACCTGCGCGCCGGGATCAAGATAATAATGAAAATGGGCAAGGATTTGGAAGGAAGCGGCCGTGGCCTGTCAGAAGGTACCGTGCCAGCATTTGTCTGGTGTTGAAAATGGGGAAACTACGGAAAACCATTTCAAGGACGGCTGACAATGGGGCCCGAAACCACGCGTCTGCCGAGTCAGCAGAGGGCTTGGCCCCATGACCTACCGCCGCGCATTAGCGAGTATAGTCACCGCTGTCGGTAGGAAGTAGATGAAACAAGGGAGTTGATCAACACTATAGAAAAACAAAATTCGTTAGCCACTCACTATGCCAGAACAATTTCCTAATGAGAAGTATCTGGGTTCTGTGATGAACAGACTAAATTTCCAGGAATATGCTGATTTGAATCGTCCATCATTTTCCCGTAACACCACATTTCAAATGCTTCTATTCTCCTCCTCTCTGCTGCGCCAAAAGTCCCAAATTTCACTTCCAAAGAGTGTCACGCTCCAGGCAAAGGCTTTCAAAAATGACTTCTTAATACCTAAATGTACAGTATTTGATGCTAACAAATTTATTTGCTGTAGAAATACATTCCATGCCTGCGCCAACCTACTTTTATATCATCTTTGCTTTGTCCATCACTGGTTAATTTGCTTCCGAAGTAGCAAAAGTATCTTACTTCCTTTAATATAATTAGATATCTATAAAAATTCCAGGTACACTGGAAAACATGGATTGTCGTTCTAGAAATTCCTTACTCTATATAAAGGAAATAACTCTTGCGACATACACTGATAAAGTTGTCCTTGTATTAGGCACATCACTGAAATATTCATGAATGTTTTCCATCAAATATAGTCTACCTTACCGTACGCAAACACAATTACAAACCCAAAACATTCCTTGCTAGGTTTCTCAAGTAACACGGGGGATAAACTTGTACCGTGTATTTGCTCAGTTCTACAGCATTTAGACGACTGGCTACTTTGAGACTACAAGAAGCCTCTTCAAGTTTTCAACTCATAACTTATTTGTCTTGAAGTTTCACTGAGTTTATTTATGAAATGACTTTCAAAATGTAAGTTGTTTATTTTGTATGTGCAGTAATACAGCTATAACTGATATACTGGGCTTCTAACAAATGTCGCTAGCCTTACAATAGAAGGACTATAATTTGTGTCACCTCAAGTAAGTTAGTTGGTTGGTTGGTTCCTCAGTTTAGGGGCTGTGACAACGCGGACATGTAACCCCATGTAATTTGGTTGTGTGTAGAATCTGTCTGATAATCGGAGTTAATTGTGATGACTGAATTAGTGTGTCTTATCTGTTTTCATTTCAAGTAATGACTGCAAACATTGATTTTTTTTCCAAGTAGTTCCTACATTTGCCGCCATACGCCACCCTCAACGACTACTAGTTCAGAGCTTGGTTACCAGATGCCACCGCAGTCAGCTCCTGGCGACGAACATCGGAACCTAAGAACGTTTGTCAAATGTTTAACCTATAATTTAGCTTCACACAGGTGTAATTAGTGGAAGGTTCTTTATCATATAAATCTATGACATGGGACCGCCGGATTTACTTTCCTTCGGAAGGAAGGCATACTGAGGGATTTTAACGCTCTTAAAAATCTGACAACTTCGGCCGGGTTTGAACCCGAGATCTTGGGAATAGAAGCTCAGCATGTTACCAACTACGCCATCGAAGCCGCTTCAAGTAAGTTACTGAGAATTGAACCTTACCTTAGCGCAGACATGGTGATTTATAGTAATCATAATGCCGTTGTATTGCATTCACAATTTCACTCATGTTTTGTAGTCACTATGTTTGCAGAAACTGAAACTGGCCTTCAAAATGTAATTCAAAACATTGTGAGGTTTGAAGCCATTTTTCAGAGTTGCCTAAGTAAACAAAAAGTTTGGGGCTTTTCAGTCGGTCAACAGGAATATACCCAAAAAGAGCAGGGTTGTGCCCTAATCCGGAAATAAATTACATGAGATTAATAAATACACTAGTATGACCAGTTTCGATCGTCAAGCGATCATCATCAGATCCATTACACTTAGGCTATAACATCTATGTTTAAGAATACAGGTGAAAAATATTTACAATATGTACAATTATTTAGTTGCAGTATTGGTAATGCTGAAGAAACTTAAGAGATTGTGAGATTACTGAGGGTCGTTCTCAGCCAAAACGTGTTTCAATTCGACAATAAAATGTACACACAAACAGAAGGCCTAGCGATGGGGTCACCACTAAGCGGACTAATCGCTGACATCTTCATTAATGCACAAGAAAATGAGTTCCTAGAAAATACTTCAACACAGGGAAAAGTAATATGGAAAAGATACGTAGATGATGTAATCTGCATCTACGATACTAAACTAACAAGCGAAGAAACAATTCACCAATCCATTAATAGCCTACACCACTCAATCAAATTCACTAAGAAATCCGAAACAGACCGAAAAATAAATGATCTCGACATAACTATTGAACGTAAAGATAACGAACTGTTATATTCCATATTCCGGAAAGCCACACAAACCTGGCATACAATCGATAATTAGTCTAATCACCCCAGTACGCACAAATTAGCGGGGTTCAACTCAATGGTGCACAGGGCTTTAAACATACCCATGTCAAAAGACAACTATAATAAGGAAATAACAACCACTAAGCAAATAGCAAAGGAAAACAATTTCCCGCCAAGAAAAATAGACCAAATTATAGCCAAACATAAAAATAAAGATAAAACGATTCCCAAACCGGACAGTAATGAGAAAAAATTTGCGCGCTTCAACTATGTGAATACGAACACATATAAAATCACTAATCTTTTCAAAAAGCAAGGCATAAAAATAGCATTCACAAGGAACAATACGACCGGGAGGCACCTGCAAAATAGTAATCAAAATAAACAAGACCCGTATTCAAAGTCAGGGGTATATTCTATTACATGCTAAGACACTGGTTTTCAAGCTAATTACATTGGACAGAGTGGAAGACGAGTCGACACACGTTATAATGAACATAGGAATGCGATAAGATACGGAACACATTCAGCCGTATGCGAACATATGTGTGACACGGGGCACAGCTTTACTAAAATCGAGACTGACCTAAAAATAATTCATCACGAATCGAAAGGCAGAGTTCTCGACATAAAGGAAGCAATCGAGATTCACCTAGCTAAACGAAACAATCCCATTAATCTAAATGAACACACTTTTATGGAGAGTTCACCCCTTTTCACTCTACCCTGTCGGAAACAAGACACAACTTAGCGATACAGCCAAAATAGCGGTGGTTATACGTAAATGTTATCTGGATCAGGTGTACTATGTACTTTTTTTTTCTGAAATAAACCTAGGCCGGTATGTGCGGCAGTAATAAAAGTGCCGGGACGTCTTCAATAGACAGTGTACCGCTTAGTTGAATGGCTGTTTAGTCCACGGGTGGCGAAGACAGTTCCACGGTCTTTAATAGTAAGTTGTAGATCTTCCTGTATTCAATAACATACACTCTTATCTAGACTTGGCAACGTCACACAAATAAACATTGCACTGACCTCAGAAACCACATAGGAACAAAAGGCGGTAGAAAGGGAAAAACCAGTTTCGTCCAGTTAACACCCGGGTTAGTCGACCAAAACTTGTGCCAGAGTGAACACGAAATTGCTCGAAGTTCCAGTAAGGAAGACAAACCGTATAAGTATCAGCCTGTATTATTACAGTATAACCATAGTTGATTTTGTATAACCATATAATCACCCCAAACAGACAAACTCCGGATTTTATCACGATTTTAGCATTTCATCTAACATTAGATATACTACAATTAGCATACACCGACAGTTGCATTACCAATACTGCAACTAAATAATTGTACATATTGTAAATATTTTTCACCTGTATTCTCAAACATAGATGTTACAGCCTAAGGGTAATGGATTTGATGATGATCGCTTGACGATCGAAACTGGTCATCCTAGTGTATTTATTAATCTCATGTAATTTATTTCAGTATTAGGGCACAACCCAGCTCTTTTTAGGTACATTCGTGTTGACCGACTGAAAAGCACCAAACTTTCCAATCTTTACATCACAAGGCATCCTACACCCATCAAAACAAGTTTTGCATATGCTTACCACATCGAACGGCGGTGGTTCAAAACTTCCTCCAGGAGTCTGTCATTGCATGAGTGGAATGGCCTGCGATGTCTCCGGACATGAACTGTATCTAACATGCCTGGGATATGCTGAAGCGTGCTATTGCTCAGTGTCCACGCCGTCCCATAACCTGCCAGGAGATCATGGAAACCGTCGTCGAAGAGTGAGATCGCATGACTCAAGGGGACATGGATAACTTGATCTGTGGTATACCACGGAGAGTACGAGCCCTGCTGGACGCCCGTTGTGACCATGTTCCCTATTGAAACGTTACAGGATGGCAAGATTACAACACATATCAGTCCCTGTTTAACAGAGCTCTGCATCATGGTAAACAAGTGTTATGGAAAATCTTTCTGAATGTGTATAACGCAACATACAACTAAAGGATATTGATTAAATTTTGCTTCGTGTAGAATGAATGATCTATCCACCACGTATTATCTAATATCTGTGTGAGAGGACCTACCGGTGTAGGAGTGACACGCCTGCCTCCTACACAGGAAACCCTGGGTCCAATTCATGGCTCCAGCTGACTTTTAAGATCCGACGAGAGGGTTGCCCCGCAAGGACAACTGAGTACTTAGCCTACATGATATAAGAACTAGTGCCCTGTGGCTTAGAAAAGAAGTTAATGTGAATGTGAATGTCATCTCATCAAGCACTCGTTTACCGTAAATCACAGGCTATGAGCTGCGTCACAGTCATCTTTGGATACGCATGGTCATCATGGGCCAATCGCGAGACTAGTTTATCCTTTATATATTGCTGCCTTTGTTAGGCATATGATTCTACCATTTATGATAACTGACCAACTGTTCTATTATTGCAAAGATGATTTACGACGCCTGCGAAAGCAGAAGTTCTATCCCCAATATCATTGGAAATGGCTGCAGATGTGTCCATGTCTTCTCGGTCTCCAGATTTGTTGGATATGACTGTAGTGTCACCCAGGCGTGTGTTCATGTCGTCTCATAAGTCGGGAGGAGAGCTCGTTATCTGCCACATGGCTCTTGAGTGGTAGAAGGATCAGCTGCGAGCTCTAAGAAATGGCAGGCAGTCTTTTGTGTTCAACCGGTGTAAACCTGGATTACAGCCCTCATAACCACAGTGATGCCAACATGTGCATGAACGCTACAACTGTAGCTTACGAGATGAGAAAAAAATCACGGCACATAATTCAAATTATTATTATTGATGTGTAACATCTTTCGACTTGGTTGCTGGATATTTTTGTGGGAGTGATTTTGAAAAATGGGACGGAAGTGGGTCGGGCGGAAGTGTGTAAGACGCACTGCCAGCTGGATCGCATTGCTTAACACTTTCATTCTGACGGTAAACGCTCATGCGAACTCTGGTGTCAACTGATTGAAACACAGAGCACATGGCACATGGTCGAAGTCTTCGTATCAGTATTTAAATGATGATATGCCTTAATATGAAACATTGTAAGTAGTCAGCAATGCCGGTATTATGTTTCTGCACAATGGCTATTCAAATATTTAACCATATAACGGTAATGCAGTCATCAATATCATTGTGTTTATATGGGAACTGGGCAAGTCATCATGAACTATTGCAGAACACATTATCTTTACTCACAAGAGGGCCTATTCATAAGGCATTTTAAACTCAATTTCACGCAGGAACATTATCGAAACAAGCAAAATATAAATGAAACTAAATTCCATAATGCAGTATTATTGGTACGTGAAAATAAGTCACCACCTTGTGTTGAATATTTGCGTCGTCGAAATAGCCGTGGTGTTAGCGTCTTTGACTGTAAATCTAGAGATCTCGGGTTTGAATCACGGACGGGGTAGATATTTTTGCTACCAGATTATAGTTTTAAACGGTATTTATCATATCAATATGACTCATTTTAACAGAATCCATATGAAATTACGTGTTGGTCTGTGAATCAAGAGTTCCGGGAACTGGGCAAGACTTTCATGATTTACTGCTGTGCACATTGCATTTACTCTCAAGTTGGCCTATCTATAAGGAATTTAAGGTTATGAGTGGTGTCGCGTCTTTTAATCTAGTTGATCCATATCGTATTCTTTATTTAGGCTAGTGCTGGTGGAAGATACAAAACCTCTAATAAAATGAGTTCCATATTATAAACTACAATATCTGTAAAACGCTCCCTTTTAGAATAGATTAATATTTGTGCCAATAATATTATAAAATACCGGCGTATCAACAATTTCACGTGAGGTTTCTTCTTTGTCAGATTTTACACATCACAAGCGACTACTGTAAGGCTCGTAAAGTCAATTGTTCCCCTTTAGGAGAGCGATTGAACTTGAATTCACAATTTCATCTTCGGGCGTTTTCCCTCTTTTCTTCCCAAAATCGCTTCATCCTCTCTGAATGCTCCTTTTTCCGCTCAGCTGTCATTTTTTTCATGTCGTCGTGATGATCGTTGCTCAAATTGAACATTTGTCATTATTTTTATTCCGGCACTCAGTTCGGTCCTCGAGATTTTGGATATATAGAATATATATAAATTGAGTATTGATTTGGCGTATAATCTTGATTATTTGATTAACTTCTATCAATGCGGAATTTAAAACAATTGTTTTAATGGCTAATATATCCGCGTTTCATTTGCGCCGTTGACACTGAATGCACCCGATTTATATTAACTCTAAAACCAGGATTTAAATCCTCTTCGGTGGCATTGAGAATCAAACCCGTAGAAACACTAAAAGTACAGTATTTCTGGACTGTGTCTATTGAGTATTTTAATGTGTAATTTCATATAGAGCAATTTTCATTTTTGTTTCTTTCCACAAACTAGTAATAGTACGTAATGTTCGGCACACCTATGGCACGGTAGGAGACGCTGTAGTCGCACTCCAGTGGGCCGTAGCGCCTCACTTCTGAACACATCACGAGATAGTACGAGGCTTGAGGGATCCCTTTATTGGGCTATAGAGCTCGTAGCCTCTTAGCTCGGAGATCATCAACGGTACGAGGCCTGTCTTCGTCGACTTGCTGAGCAACTCAGTATGCTAATATATGTGCCTGGGAGTTAAATAAACGTTTGTGAACGAATTCTGTCAATTGGCATTGGGAAAACACGGAGGCATTTTAGATGATCAGCAATCCGTTGAGTCAAATATTCTAGATACGCTACAAAAAACACAGAGTAAGATTTCACCCGAGCAATGTAATTCTGAAATGTTCATAATATTGTTATTGCTTCACCGGTGGTGTTGAGATAACGAGTCTGTATCTCACCCGGAGGCTCCGTTTTCGATACCAGACTTCGTCCGGGATTTTAGAAACTAACGTGAGGGCTGGATTTGGTACACTAAGCATCATGAGGACAATAGCGTAGCTGTCTGATCAGAGAGACAGCGCTCCGGTCAGGAAAACCAAGGTGAACAGCCGAGGAGACCCGGTGTGCAGACCATGCGTCACCCCACAAACTGTAGGCCAAGAGGACTGGGCCATGTTTTAGCCTACTTTCGAGTTTTGCAAAAAATGAAAGTAGACTTATGAGATCACTACAGGGCCAAAAAATGTGAGTCTGTCTGTGTGTGTGTGTCTGTGTGTGTGAGTGTGTGTGCTCTGAATGTCTGCCCCCCCCCCCACGGTGAAACCGAATTGAACGAAATTTGGTACAGAGGTAGAACAAGCAAAGGGCACCTCAGTGTCATGTTTTATATCGCCGCCATCTTGACGGAAACGTAATGGCGGCAACTCAAATGTTCAAAGCTTAGTTAATTACGACTAACTTAATCATCCGATATCTACCAAATTTTGCAACTACATATAGTCGTATGGCGAGCGTTTTTTTTTCAACTAAAAGGTCATCAGTCCAATAGTTTTCAGATGGCCGCCATGTATGTGTGCAAATCGATTACCCTTATCAATTCAAACACGGTGAAACCGAATTGAACGAACTTTGGTGCAGAGGTAGCAGTAGCAAAGGGCACCTCAGGGACATGTTTTATACCGCCGCCATCTTGACGAAAACGTAATGGCGGCCACCCAAATGTTAAAAGCTTAAATCAAATTACGACCAATCTTATCATCTGATCTCTACCAAATTTTGCAACATTATACCTTTATGTATGAAAAACCTTTCGACTAAACTGCAAGGTCATCAGCCCTATATATTGCGGATGGCGGCCATGTATGTGGGCAAATCGATTCCCCCTATCCATTCAAACACGGTGAAACCGAATTGAACAAAATTTGGTACAGAGGTAGCACTAGCAAAGGGCACCGCAGTGTCTTGTTTTATATTGCCGCCATCTTGACGGAAATGTAATGGTGGCCACCCAAATGTTGAAAACTTAAATCAAATTACGACTGACCTAATCATCCGATATCTACCAAATTTTGCTACTACATATAGTCGTATGGCGAGCGTCTTTTGACCAAACTACAAGGTCATCAGCCCTATAGTTTTCAGTTGGCGGTCATGTATATATGCAAATAGATTACACTTATCAATCCAAACACGGTGAAACCGAATTCAACGAAATTTGGTACAGAGGTAGCACTAGCAATGGGCACTCCAGTGCCATGTTTTATATCGCGGCCATCTTGACAAAAACGCAATGGCAGCCACCCAAATATTAAAGTCTTGATTGAAATTACGACCAATCTAATCATTTGATCTCTACCAAATTTTGCAACATTATACCTTTATGTATAGAAAAATGTTTTACCAAACTACAAGGTCATCAGCCCAGTCATGTGCGGATGGCGGCCATGCATGTGTGCAAATCGATTTACCCTATCTTTTCAAACACGGTGAAACCGAATTGAACGAAATTTGGTACATAGGTAGCACTTGTAAAGAGCACCTCAGTGTCATGTTTTATATCGCCGCCATCTTGACGCAAAAGTAATGGTGGCCACCCAAATGTAAAAAGCTAAAATCCAATTACGACCAACCTAATCATCTGATCTCTATCACATTTTGCAACATCATACCTTTAAGGGAGAAGCGTTCTTTGACCAAGCTACAAGGTCATCAGTCCAATAGTTTGCATATGGTGGCCATGTATGTGTACAAATTGATTCCCCCTATCAATTTAAACACGGTAAACCGAATTGTACGACATTTGGTACAGAGGTAGCACTAGCAAAGGGCACCTCAGTGTCATCTTTTATATCGCCGCCATTTTGACGGAAACGTAATGGTGGCCACCCAAATATTAAAAGCTTAAATCTAATTATGACCAACCTAATCATTTGATCTCTACTAAATTTTGCAACAACATACCCTTTAGTGGGAAGCATCTTTTGACTGAACTACAAGGTCTTCATCCCAATAGTTTGCAGTTAGCGGCCATGTATGTGTGCAAATCGATTCCCCATATCAATTCAAACACGGTGAAACCAAATTGAATGAAATTTTTTACAAAGGTAGCACTACAAAAGGGCACCTCATATTCATGTTTAATATCCGTATAGCACGTTGTATTTCAACAAGCTACTACAACCAACATTCAATTATACTCCTTGAAAAGGACAAAGAGTTATAACAATACCCATGCTTTTAGGAGAAAGTAGGCTATATGTTCTTTAATGAACATCTTGTTTTTGTTTATTGTTGCTTCAATTACGGACTTGGGGATGATGAAAGAAAGATATCCCATGTCGCATAACCTGTCATATTTCAATTACTATAGTAGTGTGTGTCATTAGGATCTATTGTTGAGATAGTTGCATCAGAACTTGACAAAAATATTATGTCGCCATTTCTTTGAGGAGAGCACGGAAACCCCAAGAATGAACCACATTCAAGATGGCCACGGTCAAACTTCAGATTTGACCTCTGTTCTCCTAACAGGAGCTTTCCATTGCATGATTAAAGGAGCTGGGTACGATTCTAGGAGAATTAAAGTTTTATAGTCCAAAAACAAAAGAAAAATTATCCTTCCTTCATTCCTTCCTTCTTTCCCTTCCCTCCTCCTTTCCCGCCCTTTCATCCTCTTTCCCATCTTTCCCCCACCACCACCATCCTTCATTCCCGTCTTCCTTCCTTCCCGCCCTTCCTTCCTCCATTTCTTTCTTCCTTCTTTCCATCCCTCCGTAGCTTCCTTCTTCCTTCAACCCTTCCTCCTTTCCCTCCTCTCTTTCGCTCCCTTTCTTCTTTCCTTTCAATCCTTTCTTCCTTCATTCCCGCCTTCCTCCCTTTCTTCCTTTTATCTATTCCTTCCTTTCTTCATTCCGTCTTCCTCCTTTCTTCCTTTCTTCCCCTCCCTTTCTTCTTTCCATTCCATCCTTTCTACCTTCATTCCCGCCTTCCTCCCTTCCTTCTTTCCATTCCTTCCTTCCTTCATTCCCGCCTTCCTCCCTTCCTTTCTACTTTCACGCCCTTCCTTCCTTCCTTCCTCCTTTTCTTCTTTCCCGCCCTTCCTTCAATTCTGACTTCCTCCCTCACTTACTTCATTCCCATCCTTCCTTCCTTCCTCCCTTCCTTTTTCTTCTTTCCCGCCCTTCCTTCCTTCATTTCTGACTTCCTCCCTCCCTTCCTTCTTTCCCGCCCTTCCTCCCTTCCTCTTTTTCTTCCGTCCCTTCTTCCTTCCTTCATTCCCACCTTCCTCCCGTCCGTTCTTCTTTCCCGCCCTTCCTTCCTTCCTCCTTTCATCTTTCCCGCCCTTCCTTCCTTCCTTAATTTCTGACTTCCTCCCTCCCTTCCTTCTTTCCCGTCCTTCCTTCCTTCCTTCCTTCCTCCCTTCCTCCCTTCCTCTTTTTCTTCCGTCCCTTCTTCATTTCTTCATTCCCACCTTCCTCCATTCCGTTCTTCTTTCCCTTCCTTCCTTCCTCCCTTCCTCCTTTTCATCTTTCCCGCCCTTCCTTCCTTCATTTCTGACTTCCTCCCTCCCTTCCTTTTTTCCCGCCCTTCCTTCCTGCATTCCATACCTCTCTTCCTTCCTCCCTTTTATTTAAACTGGTATCGTGCCACATCTACATTTCATGATCTCATTGAAAGTTGACGGAAGTAATATAGACAAAACCTGAACTTGAATAGTGTTGTTTGTGACACGGGGAACTTTTCAGACAGAGAAGCAAGAACTCGATAATGTGTTGTGGAGAAAGGATGTCGTTCTGTTTCACAAACTCCTCGCACAATGACAGGTTTGAAGGCACTGCCACTCCGTGACAAGCGAATATTGGTTCTAATACAACGCTTTCTCTTCGTAATACTAGTATACTGTAATATTGACAGTCAGAGTGGCTTAACATTCGATATCGATATCCTGCATTCAAAACTAAGATGTGTATAATTGATGGGGTTTCAAAAACACACACACAAAGCACATGGCAATGGTTGTGGACCGCAATAAGAAAAAGGTTCAAACACACTTTTCAAATTCTGTTTTTTTATGCATGGAAATGGGTGGCATCGAATAATTTGAAATTAATTGAAACGTTAAATTAATTAATCGACTGAATCCCTCCCTATATTATTCTGCTAAGGTCCCATTCCAGTTTTGTACCGAAAATAAGGTCTCATTAACACCAGCCTACAAATATGGGGTACCTACAGGTTCAGCATAACCCAATGCGTAAGCGAAACGCACTCACTTACTCTTCAAATGCCTCACAATTAAAGAAATACCTATAATAATATCGTATGGCCTCGGCTGCCGGGTGCAAGTTTTGTTATTTGATTCCCAGAGGGTAGATTGCATGTCGAATTTCGTTGTTCCTTGAGTATGAAAGTCAAGGAGGTTAGTTGTTAGATATCCAAGCTCCTTGAACACTATAGCGCTTTCTTGTAGAGAAATGAGGAACTTTGTGTTGGCGGAAACTCCCGAGATTAATTTTGCCATTATGAACACGGCCTACTGAATTCAAATGGGTTCTTTGACATGCCAACATCGTATGACATGCGTACCGTATTTTTGCCGCCTTTCAAAAATCACTTACCACGGCCAGGAGCGAACCTGCAATCTTGGGGTTTAGTAGACCGACACGATATCCACTCACCCACCATGACAAGCTAAAGAAATACCTTAAAAAAAAGTATATTTACAATGAAATAATGAAATAATGCATCACGGTAACCATGGTAACAGAATCTCACAGGTCAATCTATTTCTGTAAGACGCAATCCAATTCCAATTATTACATTACTGTGAAAGTTTCCTGACGGTTATAAGGGTATCATTGAACCAAATTAAGCTGTAAAATTCATCAATACATACAGTATAATGCGCTTAAGGGGGTCAAGAGGCACTGTAGAATTTTTTCACGCAATTTTCACGTGTGAGTGTGGTACGAAAGGTCTTTTTCACCCGACTATAAAGGGTCTCCGAAAACCACATTTAAAGGCCCTTAAATTAACAGTGTCTGTGATATTCCCAGAAAACTAACTTCGCTCTGATATACCTATGAAGGAATGACAAACCCCTAACCACTGCACCAGTAGCTGAATTGATAAAGTCTGATTATTCATACCAAGGATAAATCAGTCATAGCATTCATGATTGAGATTTTGCTATGTGTACTCTTTACAACTAGAATAATCGCGGGCGAAGCCGCGACGGGTAATGCTAGTCATAGATTAATCGGATAACCGAAGAATTGATTAATAGTAACAAGATAAGGAAATAAGTGAAAAGGAGAGGTGATCACTTAAGTTGAGTTCCGCTTATTTTTGAAATGATGTATAGCAATCAATAATATGTATTCTTTGCTTAATTAGTCTACAGCTTGTCCTTCTTTGTTTATGTTTGCAATAATCAAATAAGAGTAATTGAAAGTGAAAGGACGAACATCAATCAAATTGGGAAGGGTTTCGTTGAAAGAAAACGTGGAGTTTTCAGCAAATATTCTGAATTCTTGTTCAATGTTTAAAATGTAGGACAGGATTTTTTTTATTGTATTCTATCATAAATTTCACAAAGAAGGTACATAATTTTTTTATAAAAATATGATACAGTATATTTTAATTAATTCTGTAGATTTGGTGAAAAGTGGCTAACCATCTTCAAGGTTGACGGCGGTGGGATTCGAACCTCCTCGCCTCCCAGATGTGAGCGACTGCCAGCAGTCATGCCGTAACGACCACGGCTAACTCACCCGGTCGGCTTAGTGGTAACGTATACAGAGGTGCAGAGTTCTTTCAAATTTACAATATTGTGTTTTGTGCTGCAGCGTAGCCGTGCTCATTAAATTAAATTAATTAATAATCCTTACTTAGTTAATTAATTCTTGTGGGCATTTGTATTATATCCAACTTGACACGAGACGCACAAGTGATTTGGTAATTACAAAGGAAAGACTGAATTTTTAAAAATATTTTAATATTCGTTAGGACTCTTTCGTAAAATTTAATTTTTTGACATGTGCCACTTTGTCCCGGCAATAAAGAATTAAATGTCGTTTTTTATTCTGTGAGGGCGTAGGGAAAGGAGTAAAGTAAAATATTGTGTAACGTGAATCTTATTTACAGATATTATTGCTCAGTTGATCTGAAGCACTTCCTATACTAGAACAAGGCAACACTGAACATAGGCTCCTAATACTCCAATATTGGGTGAGTGTAGAACTTGTCTGATAAATTGTATTTATGTGATGACCGTAGTAGTGTATGTAACTCTATTAGGGACAGAGATGAGGAAGATAACACGAGACTTGAAGTAAGGACACCCACTGTAAGTACCGAGATTTGATCCTGCTATATTCGGTCTTGAGTCAGTTGCCCCCGTGGCAGTCGTGCACCATTTAATGAGCACGGCTACGCTGCAGCACAAAACACAATATTGTAAATTTGAAAGAACTCTGCACCTCTGTATACGTTACCACTAAGCCGACCGGGTGAGTTAGCCGTGGTCGTTACGGCATGACTGCTGGCAGTCGCTCACATCTGGGAGGCGAGGAGGTTCGAATCCCACCGCCGTCAACCTTGAAGATGGTCTCCTGTGGTTTCCCGTCTTCGTTCCAGGCAAATGCCGGGGTTGGTCCCTAAGTATAGGCCACAGCCATTACCTTCCAACTCCTTGTCCTTACATTCAAACTTTCCTCCCCAGTCAACACTCCACACGCGACGGTACGTGTAGCTCACCCATTGGGTGTCCGCCTCGAAGCAGCTACAAAACTGGCGAGCCGAACATGTCCGCGGACACTCCCGGCACTAAAAGCCATACGCAAAAAAAAACACTACGCTGCTTATTATAATAATTAATTTTATTACTAAGTTTTCATTAACTAAATGAGAGAGATGTAAAACGAAGAACGATTTGGTAATTCTGCAGAACTCGTTAAATACTAATGAACCTTCAGCAACAAAATATTGGAGCGCTCTTCATCCCATTCGGGATGTGAACTTGGAGGCACTCCATCGTTATTATAAGATGTCTTGTTAAAGCAGTTTCCAGTGTTCTTGCACGATAAAGAACATTTCATGTATTTGCTTTTAATTAAGTTCGCTGGTTAAGTATGCAGCCCACTGTGACGCAGTTCATACTCTTGATCTTATTCGTATTGTTGGGATTCGTATAATGTATAAATCAGTGATCGTGAAACACGGACATCTTACTTAGCAGCCATCTTTTATTACACTAACTTATATCAAAGAGCTTCAAACATAAAGAATAAATACAAGAAATAAACCAAAGTAGAAATACATGAAACAAGCCAAAGATGTCCATCTTCTCAGTCCTCCACATCCTCCCCACCCTGGTCTATCTCGAGAGGGAAGACCAGCTGTACAGGCCGACTAATCTTGGTCCCGTTGGCCATCTGAAGGATGAGGGTTCGCACCTTGTTGTCCCTGCCTGGTCGCCTTTCAGTTATTCGCGCCTTCTGCCACATGTGTCTAGGTCGCATGTCGTCCTGTAGTAGTACTATATCTCCTACTCGGCACTCCTTCGTCTGTCCATTTGGGCGGCGTACTTCGTGGTAGCTTCTCAGATCAAGAAGATACTCATTCCTCCATCTCTTGAAGAAGTCCTCCTGCATTTTCTCTCTAAGTCTCCTCTCCTTCCTCAGGTCTATTCGGGTCGTGGGTTCGGAGACGTTGGGCAGGGTAGTCAGCCGTGCCCCAGTCAGGAAATGACTTGGAGTCAGTGTCTCCGAGCCATCTTGGATTATGGGTCGGGAGTTAATGGCGGCTTCTACTTCTACCAATAGAGTTCGGAGTGTGTCCTCACTAATCAGAGCCTTTCCCAATACCTTTCTAAGGCATCTTTTAGTCGTACCCACCATTCTTTCCCACCAGCCTCCCCACCAAGCCGCCCGTGGGGCTATAAATTTCCACTGGACTCCGTTGTGGGCGAAGTGCTGGCTCGTTCGTGGGTCAGTGAGGACTTGGCTGAGTTGTGTCATTTCTTTGTGTGCTGCCTGGAACGTTCTAGCGTTGTCTGAGTAAATGGTGTTTGGAAGTCCTCTTCGTCCCGCAAATCGTCTGAGAGCCATCAGAAACGTCTCCGTAGTCATGTCCAAAGCCAGCTCAAGGTGAAGGGCCCTTGTAGTCGCACATGTGAAGAGCACAATATATGATTTCTGTATGAGATTCCCCACCTTAACGAGTAGTGGCCCTGCAAAATCCACACCCGTAACTGCAAATGGCGTAGTAAGTCGCACACGTTCTGGAGGCAACGGGGCTTCGATCTCGTTACCTTGTTGGCTTCTGGCGATCTTACACGGTAAGCACGTGTGGATGACCTTCTTGACAGCCTGGCGTGCCTTGAGGATCCAAAATTCTTCGCGTAGTACAGAGAGAACGATTCGTACTCCAAGGTGGTGTAGCCGTATGTGAGTCTGGAGGATCAACAACTTAGTGAAGTGGTGTGCACCATCGAGTACTATAGGATGTTTCTGCTGCGTTGGCAGGTCTGCATGGTGGAGGCGCCCTCCCAGTCGAATAAGGCCGTCCTGTAAGAAGGGGTTGTAGCGGGCAATCCTGGACTTCCCTGACAAGTTTCTCTCTTTTGTCAGAGCGTCGTACTCTTCGGAAAAGCACTCACGTTGGACTGTACGTATCCAGCACAATCGGGAAGCCTCTAATTCACGTGCAGTGAGATTCCCAGAATTTTTCTCCGACTGTCTGATGTTGTTCAAGAAGCGTAAAATCCAACCCATGATGTGCAGTATTTTCCAATAACTGCTGAA
This sequence comes from Meconema thalassinum, assembly GCA_946902985.2. Taxonomy (NCBI): domain Eukaryota; kingdom Metazoa; phylum Arthropoda; class Insecta; order Orthoptera; family Tettigoniidae; genus Meconema; species Meconema thalassinum. The sequence goes on from OX336394.1 coordinate 264,587,817, forward strand.
TCTGGAAGCAATGATGATAGGTTCCGTTGTAATGACATTAAGTGTTTGCTGATGCGTCTTGCGAGTCTCTGGAAGTGAGGCGTTAGGCACACTGCTGTGGGGCCAAGAGCTAGGATGATCGGCTAGCCATACAGGCCCGTGCCACCAAAGTGAAGAAGACTGTAGTGCTTTTGAGGATATTCCTCGTGACAAGAGGTCGGCTGGATTATCCTGGCTAGGGCAGTACCGGCACTGAGCTGGACTCAGGATGCCTTGAATTTCCGTCACTCGGTTGGAGATGAATGTCTTCCAACGGTTTGCATCGCTTTTAATCCAACCTAGAGCGACCATGGAGTCACTCCACAGAGTAGATGTGGTGACATTAAAGTCTGTTGCTTGGCAGAAATACCTCAGAAGACGGCAACCCACTAAGATGGCCAGTAGTTCTAGTCGTGGGAGTGTAACCTTCTTGACTGGAGACAGTCTATTCTTAGTGCAGACCAGGTGTATGTAAGTGTTTACGTCGGCTGAAGTTCGAACATACAGTGCAGCTCCGTAGGCCCGCTCTGAAGCGTCGCAGGACACGTGGACATGTGAAGTCTCCGATGTTGTCCTTGATAAACCAATCCATCTTGGAATGACCACACTTGCCAGATCCGTGAGGCTGGTTATCCACAGCTGCCATCGCAATGCAATGTCATGTGGAAGTATTTCGTCCCATGCTATGCCCCTACACCAGGTGTCTTGGAAGAGAACTTTTCCAACTATGGACACCGGTGAAAGTAATCCAAGAGGGTCGTAGAACTTTGCGGTCGTTTTCAATAGCTTTCGTTTGGTTCCTGGATCCTGCGAAAGGTTGTCGGTGATATCTGTATGGTCAAAGAATAGTGAATCTGATTCTGTGTCCCATCGTACACCTAGTACTCCGGTTTCCCTTTTCGTTTCACGTCCTTCGGCTCTCCATATACCTTCCAATGGTCCAGAATTTGTTGCCCATTTTGCCATCGGCATCCGTATCTGTCGTAGTAGACCTGTCACCTCGTAATATAAGGTGATAACTCTGTTGTCATCTTCAGCTCCTGCAACAAAGTCGTCCATGAAAGTGCTTTGATCCATAAGTGCTGCTGCTGACGGGAACTGATCCTTGAATCTCGTTGCTAGTTCACGGAGAGTTGCAGACAGAAGAAAGGGACTGCTAGCAAGGCCGAATGGTAGACGAGTGAATCTATAGACAGCTGTATCATCTCTTGCTTGCCATTTTCCAAGTTCGTCCTTCTCCACATTGAACCAGAAGAATCTTGTTAAATCTCGGTCTTCAGTATCCAGGCATAATTGAAGGAAAGCTTGAGTTCCATCTCCTACTATGGCTTTGCGGTAAGTTCGGAAGCGGATCAACGTGGACAGTATTTCTGGTAACAGATTAGGGCCTGTTTCCAGAACATCATTGAGGGAAGGTGCATCTCTCTCGTGGGATGATGCGTCAAAGACGATCCTCCATTTCTCTGTGCCATTTCTCTCTTTCTTGATAGCGTGATGAGGCAGGTAGTATACATCATTTGTAGTTTCCTCTGTAGCGATCAGCTGAACATGTCCCATGTTTACGTAGTCCATCATCTGCGCGTGGTACATTTCTTTGTACTGGGCATTAACGGCAAGTTTTCTCTGCAATGTGTGAAAACGATTTAGAGCGTTCTTACGGTTTGATGGTAAGACCAGATCTTCTTTCTTCGGTAGGGATACTACCCTCCGCCCGTCTTGTAAGTGAAACGAATCGTGGAATTCTTGAAGAATAGTGGCATCTTTCGTTGTGAGGGTCCTTTTCTGATCTTCCCTTATTCCTAGGGACTCGAGATCCCAAAATCGTCGCATATCATCGTCCTCGACAGATGGGTCATTAGCAGTATGAATGTGGTGCACGTTGACGCTGTGGACAGTAATTCCTGACCTATTTCCACTCAGAATCCATCCGAATCTAGAAGGAAGCAGTACTAACGTGTCTGAGAGGCGTATTGGCTTGTCGTCAAGTATCACTTTCCAATAATGGTCTCCACCTATTAGAAGTTCTATAGGAAGTTCATTGTTGTCATCCTTGGGATCAGCAAGTCTCAATTTTCGTAAGCGTGACAGGGACTGGATGTCGAGTGGAACAGTCGGATGTGGCGAGTAAACGTTGTCACTCTCAAATGCAGAAATACGCAGAGCAGCCTCCGTGCATATTCCACTGATGTTGAGGTCAATGAGTCTGCGAGCTGAAGATGTGTGACGAGATGACTCGAATCCGGTAACTGTCAAATCCTTGTGTCCCACGATATTCAGTTGAAGCTGATCTACCAGACTCCGGCTTATGAAGGTTGATTGACTGCCAGCATCCAATATGCATCGTGTACGTTTCCTCAGTCCGGTGGGCCCTGTGATCCAAATATTCGCCGTTTGAAGATAAGTGAACTGCGGCATAGTAACGTCAATCTTCCCCACGGATATTGATGCGGGCTGTTCTCCGGTGCAGATGGAAATGTGATGATTCTTTTTGCACTTTGCGCATGATACTTTACTCTTCTTCATGCAGGTCTTCACACTGTGACCTTTATTGAGGCACAAGAAGCATCGGTTGGCAGTTTTTAACCTTTCAATCCGCTCAGCTACATTGCGGATCTTCACACAGTTCTGGGCCCAGTGGCCTTGAGTCTCACAGAACACACAGAATTCGGAATACACTTTCTTTGTGTTCATGCCCGTCCGTTTTGACTTTGTGTTCACATGGAGTGTCGCGGCAGTGCCTGAGAAGGATTCGAGTGAAGTGATATCTCCTCTGATCTTCTGTGTGATCACAGCGCCCTCTACCTCATCGTTCAGGAACTCCATCAACTTGGTAATGTGACTCTCGGGAATGCTCTCTCGTTTGGAATAAATTATCCAACGGCGGACAATACCTTGAGGGAATGCTCGGAGAATTTTAGGGCATAACATTCGCCCGTAATTATCTACATTTTCCCCTAAGGCCCGTAAGACTTGTACGCGTCTATTGCATTCTATGTACATGGCATTTAGATTAGAAGGAGTATCGTCTGAAATTGGTTGCAAGGCTTCGAGATAGTCAAGATGGGCCTGAATTATGCGGTCAGTGTTTCCGTAGCGAGAGATTAATATCCGTTTAGTTTCTTCATAAGCATCAGCCGTTATCGGTATTCCATCAACTAGATTCTTCGGCTCACCCTCCAGATATCCACGGAGATAGACGTGCTTGTCAATGTGAGCGAGAGATTGATTGTTGTCAACAGAAGACTGGAATTGCTCCCAAAAACGTGCCCAATTCTCAATGTCACCTGCGAATTTGTCTAATTTTACGGCAGGTAGCTTCACTGTGTGCGTGACGGGTGTTGGGACTGGAGATCCTGGCGTTGGTTGCATACTCATTCCGGCGACCGATGTTGTCAAACTGGAGAGTGACTTAGATTTATTCTCGGCGTGTGATGCTTTCAGAATCGCTCTCTTCGCGATGTCGATGTATTCCTCACATTTTTCGACATCGGCCTCGTATTCTGCGTCGGTCAAACATTCCTGTATACTATCGTCCAGAACTGTGAGATGATCTAAAGCTTCTTGGAGTCTAATGCGATTATATTCGTATCCTGAGATGTCGCCGACCGTAGCACTATTTATTATCGTACTGAATTTAGTTATAGTTGCTCGTTCCGTCTTCCGCTTTCTTTTCAAAAACGCTAGTTTACTCTTAACACTCTCGTCTTGCATCTTGAAGAATGGGTGACGAAATAAATAAATAGTACGGTGCTGCGACAAGTGAAGGTGATTGTCTGATGTCAGCGCATGCGTAATACTCGTGAGATCGTCTTGTAGTGTCCGTGATGGCTACGAGGTATTTAGTTTAGTATCTACCGCAAGATGGCAGCACTTGCTCGTCTATCATTCGTGAATTCCGTTACGTGGTGTAAAGTAATTATATTACAATTCGTGCACTGTTTAGTCGTAGTAGTAACACTTGCAATAATATTAATAACAGAAATATCACGTTAGTATGTGGCGCGTGTAGAAGTTCCAGAATCTTCTTAGCTCGTAATCCGGCGTGGCGTGGTGTGGCTGCATGTACAAAACGTGATTGCTGTTTGTAGTGATAGCATCACCAGTTTACTTTGTACACAAGTAAAACACAATTGCCCGTATTCTAATGCACATTTCTACGTAATCTAAAGTTTTCGGCACCAATGTTGGGATTCGTATAATGTATAAATCAGTGATCGTGAAACACGGACATCTTACTTAGCAGCCATCTTTTATTACACTAACTTATATCAAAGAGCTTCAAACATAAAGAATAAATACAAGAAATAAACCAAAGTAGAAATACATGAAACAAGCCAAAGATGTCCATCTTCTCAGTCCTCCACACGTATCGTTGGATTGGTGCGGCGCACAGTCTCAAGGTACATTGAGAGAGCGAGATAGAAAGAGACGTAATGGAAGGTCCGTATCATACAGTTTTAAGATATTGAGGTCTGATCATATTTCATTGATCAATAGGGGGAATAAGAAATAAAAACCGGCCGAATTTCATAAATTGGAAGCAGTTGTAGTTTTAGATAACTTAATGTTAGGTGCCTAAGATAAACTTATTTAATAAATGAAAAATCCACAGTTCTAGTCCTTCAGGCAAGCAACTCAATGTTGAAACCATCTTTTATGTTCGACGATGTCGAAATGTAAATATTAAATGACAGAAAACTGTATCATAATGAGGGTCATTATAACACTATTTTAGGTAGATTTCATTAGAAAGCTAACTATTGCAATGGGTCCCATGTTTCGACTTCCGGGAAATTTCGACATATCTTCGCGTTTCACATCCCCCAGACCCCAAAACCACTGTCAGTTCAAAAGCTTATATATAATTTATGTATGTATATATATATACTAGCTGAAGTACCCGTGCTTCGCTACGCGTCATAAATAAATTAAAATGTGAAGGTGACAGTTAAAATAGGGGATAGGCGAGGTGCTGCGCAAAGGGAGATTAAGGATGAAACATTTTGTCCAACTACAACGCTCGGCGTTGACCGTGTTTTATAGCACAAATTTAGATTTTACTCGCTAACCGTTGGAGATACCTTTCGGATAGAAAATGTAATTTTAAACCTCGTATATGCCATCAAAAGTTTGCTATTTCTTAGCGTTCTCTTTTTATTTCAAATGGAAATATGAGTTTGAAACCAAAGGGTGTAGTGACGTCACTAAAATGGTCGCCATCTTTAAATAGTGCAAAGTATTGTAATCAAAAGTAACCTATATGTTAACCAGGTAAATCAGCTACTTCCATGTAAAATTCACGTATATCGGACCAGTGGTACTTGCGTGATTGAGTAATACACAGACATACACCATCTCATTTTTAGCCTTGCTTCGCTCGCGTCATTACTTACATTACTTACATGGGTAGGAGCGATCATCCTTTCAAAGTTAAGGGCCGACCACAGCGAACAAATTATGGTAAATATTATTTTTTAAACCGTGCCATTGATAACTGGAACTCTCTACCTGCCGCAGTCTTAGAGCCTTTTCCCAAACATATAGGTGTGTTTAAGAAAAGACTGACTATTTGTGTAAATACTCCAGTTTAATTGTTGTATAATTGTTATTGAATTGTTATGTGTAATTATTTATTTGTTATGTATATCCAATTTGCCTCCGGGGGCCTCACCCTCCATTGCAAATAAATGAATGAATGAACGAATGAGTGTCATATTGTTATATAATGAAATGCAGTTTTAACCCCGTTAACACCCCTTTAGAACCTGAATATCCAAAAATCCCTCCTTAGTAGACGTTTTCGACACACAACGAACATATCCCCAAAATGAAATTCTTCTAACTTTAATAGTTTTGGTTGGTCGATGAGAGTGAACATCCAAAAATCATTCCTTAGTGGACGTTTTTCTTCCAAAATTTCACCCCTCCCCATAGGCCCCTTAAATTGCATTTATGAAAAAACGGTCGAACACCTATTTATTTTATTTATTTATTTATTTATTTATTTATTTTTAAGCTGATTGATTTCCTTCGAGTTTCAAACTCCTCGCCTATGTCTTTTAAGAGATACACGCTCCGTTAGGAATCTTTCAACCTCAACTTTTCATTCCTTTAACCTCATAACATACACTACATGGAAAAACCATTAGACATGTGTCAGCTTATTTTTAATGATTAGTATATATGCCAAGTATCACATCCCCAAATGAAACCACTCGTCAGATATTGTTATTCAATGAAATGCACGTTTACCCCCTTAACTCCTCTGTAGAACCTGAATATCCAAAACTCTTTCCTTAGTGGACGTTTTCGACATCCAATGAACATATCCCCAACATTTCATGTTTCTAATTTTAATAATTTTGGCTGGGCGATGATGAGTGAGTGAGTCAGTCAGGACATTTTTTCATTTATTTTTGATAATTTCACCCCTCCCCATGAACCCCTTAAATTGGATTTATGAAACAAACCGTCGAACACCTATTTACTTATTTAAAGCTGTTTTCCCCCTGAGTTTGATGAGTGACTAAGTGAGTCAATCATTTAGGACACTTTCTTTCCTGTTTTCCCCCCCCAGAATTTCTCCCCTCTCCAAGGGCTCCTGAAATTGGATTTATGAAAAAAAAACGGTTGAACACCTATTTACTTGTATTTTAAGCTGTTTTTCCCGCCGAATTTAAATTTTTTCGCCTATGTCGTTTCAGAGATACACGCTCAGTTAAGAATCACTCAACCCCAAATTTTCACCCCTTTCACCTCATAATATACATCACATCGACAAACCCTTAGACATATGTCTGATTATTTTTAATGATTAGTTTCTATACCGAATATCACATCCCCAAAGAAACAAATCATGTGATATCGTTATTCAATGAAATGCACCTTTACACCCTTAACACCTCTTTAAATCCCGAATAAACAAAAATCATTCCTTAGTTGACGTTTTCGACATACAACGAACATATTCCCAAAATTTCATGTTTCCAACATTAATAGTTTTCGCTGTGCGTGATGAGTGAGTGAGTCAGACAGGACATTTTCTTTCAATTATTTTTACCAGAATTTCACCCTTCCCCATGGGCCCCTTAAATTGGATTGATGAAAAAACTCTTGAACACCTATTAACTTATTTATTAAGCTGTCTTTTTCCCCTGAGTTTGATGAGTGAGTGAGTCAGTCAGTCAGTTAGGACAATTTCTCTCCTTTTTCCCCCCAGAATTTCACCCCACCCCATTGGCCCTTTAAATTAATTTATGAAAAAAAAAAACGGTCGAACACCGATTTACTTATTTATTTAGCTGATTTTCTTTCTCTGAGTTTCAAATTTCTCACCTATGTCGTTTAAGAGATAGGCCTTCACGCTCCGTTAGGAATCCTTCAACCCCCACTTTTCACCCCTTGCACCTCATAATAATACACCATATCGAAAAACCCTTAGACACCTGTCTGCTTATTTTTAATGATTAGTTTATATGCCGAGTATCACATCCACAAATGAAACCACTCTTGAGATATTGTTATTCAATGAAATGCAGGTTTAACCCCCTTAAGACCCCTTTAGAGCCTGAATATCCAAAAATCCTCCCTTAGTGTACGGTTTTGACATACAACGAACATATCTCCAAAATGCCATGATTCCAACTTCAATATTTTGGCTGGGCGATGATGAGTGAGTGAATGAGTCAGGACATTTTCTTTCATTTGTTTTTCTTCAGAATTTCACCCCTCCCGATGAACCCCTTCAATTTGATTGATCAAAAAAAAACTGTCGAACAGCTATTTACTTACTTTAAAGCAGTTTTTCCCCCTGAATTTGATGAGTGAGTCAGTCAGTCAATCGGTTAGGACACTTTCTTTCCAGTTTTTTCCACCCTGAATTTCACCCCTCCCCATGGGCTCCTTAAATTGGATTTATGAAAAAACGGTCAAACAAATATTTACTTATTTTGTATGCTGATTTATTTCCGCTGAGTTTCAAACTCCTCGCCTATGTCGTTTAAGAGATACACGCTCCGTTAGGAATCTTTCAATCCCTACTTTTCACCCCTTTCACCTCATAATATACACCACATCGAAAAACCATCAGACACGTGTCTTCTTACTTTTTAATGATGAGTTTATATGCCGTGAATCACATCCCCCAATGAAACCATTCGAGAGATATTGTTATTCAATGAAATGCAGGTTTAACCCCCTTAAGATCCCTTTAGAACCTGAATATCCGAAAATCCTCCCTTAGTAGACTGTTTTGACATACAATGAACATATCCCCAAACTGTCATGTTTCTAACTTCAATAATTTTGGCAGGGCGATGATGATGAGTGAGTGAGTGAGTGACAGGACATTTTCTTTCAATTTTCTTTTTTCAGAATTTCACCCCTCCCCATGAACCCCTTAAATTTGATTTATGAAAAAAAAACCTGTCGAACAGCTATTTACTTACTTTAAACAGTTTTCCCCCTGAGTTTGATGAGTGAGTCAGTCAGTCAATCAGTTAGGACACTTTCTTTCCTGTCCCCCCCGCCAGAATTTCACCCTTCCTCATGGGCCCCTTAAATTGGATTTATAAAAAAACGGTCTAACACATATTTACTTATTTTTTATGCTGATTTTTTTTCGCTGAGTTTCAAACTCCTCGCCTTTGTCGTTTAAGAGATACACGCTCATTTAGGAATATTTCAATCCCCACTTTTCACCCCTTTCACCTCATAATATACACCACATCGAAAAACCCTGAGACTCGTGTCTTCTTATTTTTAATGATGAGTTTATGTGCCGAGTATCACATCCCCCAATGAAACCAATCGGGAGATATTGCTAGTCAATGAAATTCAGGTCTACCCCCTTAACACCCCTTTAGAACCTGAATATACAAAAATCCTTTCTTAGTGGGCATTTGCGGTCCTTGGGGAAGCTGCATACCAAATTTCATTCCAATCCGTTCGGTGGTTTCTGAGATTTCGTGATGAATGAATGAGTGAGTGAGTGGTATTTGACAAATATATAGTAGAAGATAGTGTCAAGTCTTTGTTATGCTAAACTCGGTTGACAGTGCTGTGTGAGTAGGTGAGTAACTAACGGGATTTCAAGTAAAGATGCTCATTTTCTATACCAGTAGTGCAGAGCGCAACTGGCATCCAGACGGCCGTGTCTCGACTTGAGCTATGTTGCCATGGAAACTATCTGCCTTGCCATTCCTTCATGAGTATATTTTATGATTTGATTAGCCTGTGCTTGAGTCCAAAAGGGCCTAAATCAAAAGAATGAGAAAGACTATCGAAAATTCATGTAGCCAGCGGTTCCTTCCGGGTCCTAAACTATGTGTATGCAAAATTTGGTTGAGATTGGTGGAACGGTGTAGATTTGTATACGGAACAGACCCACATACCCACATACCCACATACATACAGACTTTCACTTTTATATATAAGATATATATATATATATATATATGCACCAATCACTTTGAATTTTTTACATAATATGTATCCCCTTAAAATCTCGGTCGAGTTCGTTAATGGGCTAAATCGGTCAAAGGGGGGCAATATGGGAGGCCTTTTTCGAAAAATTGAAATATCGCTATAACTCTCTTAATATCTGAAATATTGAATCCATTCCAAGTTCATACTATGTGTCGGATAAGGCCCTAAAATTTATGTATGAAAAGTTTTTTTATAGCACAAACCATTGACCAAAGGGATGGGAAAAAGTGGGTTTTTCGGGAAACATTAATCATATCTCTGTTAATAGGCACAATATCAAAACCGTACAAAGTGGACAATATTCCTCCAATAATTACCTAAAACTTTTATCTGAAAGAATTTTTGATATGACCCACCATTACGCCACGGGGTGAGCAAAATTATTTAAATTATAAGAAAATGCCAAGTGCCAAGAGAGGTTGCCATGACAACTTTACTTTTAATTGATGAGGGATGAGCCATCAGCAGTTGCTATGACAACGCCACTGCAAGAGATCACATTCAGTTTTCATATGTCTGTGGGAAGCGACTTCGGTATCGGAACTGGTAGCATGCTGAACTTCTATGCCCAAGGTCGCGGGTTCAAACCCGGCTGAAGTCGTCGGATTTACTAAGAGCGCTAAAAAACCTTGAGTATGCTTTCCTTCGGAGGGGAAGTTCCAACGTTCGTTGCGAGTTGATGGTTCCGGTGGCATCTAGTAGCCAAGTTCACAGCTAGGTGTCGTTGACGTTAGTATATGGTACAAAATTAGGAACTACTACTTAAAATTGACCGTCTGCAGAACGTATCTGAATTACAGACTAATACAGTCATCACAATTAACACCGTTTATCAGATTCTACACACACCTAATGTACACGGGGTTACATGACCACGTTGTCGCAGCCCCTAAACTGAGGAACCAACAAAAATCTCTGCGGAAGATAAAATTTTGCGTGAAGAAGTAACAGACTGTCAGATAGTTACACATCAGTTCCAAACCTTGCATAAGGACAGTGTGATCACAAGTATGAAAATGAACCCCAAATGACAAGAAGGTTACCATCCCCATAAGACAATAAAATGATTTTAAAAAAATGCATACAAAAACGAAAAAAAAGTTAATTAACCTCTAAATGTAAAATACTTTCTTGCAATCAATGAGGTCTGATCCTCCTACGAAAATCTGCATATTTTGCCTATTATAGCCTATCCCCTAGTTTGCCCGGTGAAATCTACCTCCGCCTTCCGGCGTGCCGAGAGGATTTTTTTTTCATTATGAAACAGTTTCTCCCACCAGTCAGAGCTCAAGAAACAGTTGTGTGACCAATTAGGTAAGGATAGCATCGCATCTGCGCTGACTTCCACGGCCTCCTATTTTAAATAGCACTGCGTGGCTAGTGCCATAGTGGGGTATTTGAGGAGGCCATGTCAAATACAGGGTATTCTCTGCGTCCCATGTGCTCTGTTCAGTGCATATAACTGGCGAAATCTCGACAGATATTTATGAATATGTAGCCTATGTTCGAATATAAAATAGTTATAATAATTATCGTCGAACATAAACGAGTCGTATGCAACTCGCCTATAATGGTAATTAAGACACTCGTATGGAAATTATAAAACGAGCGAATATGTCTTAATTATTGCCATTGCTGTATAGGCTTGTTGCATAATGTACTATTAATGACATAGACTTGAGCTTCCATGAACACTATTCCGCTCATTGTGCATTTGTAATTAATATTGTTGTTTCTTATAAGGTGCCGGCACGATGACACGCGGTAGACTGATGGTTGTTCACCGGAGACTCAACCATATCCAGTCGATTAGATTAGCAGTTTGCCTTCTCAACCACTACGAGCGCTAGTATGATTCAATGCAGAGTTTCACTTTGTCCTTTCAACGTCTTTCGGTGTGAATATTATCAAAAAAATTAAAACCACCTGAGAGTATTCAACCAAGGAACACATCAAAGAAAGAATTATGCAAATAAGTTAATTTGGCTGGGATTGGAATCAAAAAGAAAACGATTAAAGAAACAAGCGATTTTAGACTGTTTTTCTGTAACTCCATTTAGGCCGAAAGTGATTTTCAACATTTGTATTATTTTAGTTTGATAGGGCTCTCCAAATCTCACAATTTGAAACTTTTCCGGGCCCTTTAGCCCTTCAACGTTTGGCACAACTGAGGAAATTGCTAAGATGGGCACCCCTACTTTGTTTGCTGAGAAATGCTGTCAACGTTATAAAACTTTAATAATGTAAAAATGTGTTATTAACAACGTTACACCCAACCAAGGATCGCAATTGAACCCATCTAACAGATGAATATCATTTTGCTTTCCTCTCTTTCTAAAATCTCTTTATTATCTATGTTTTTAGCCTACTTTCGATTTTTGCAAAAAATGAAAGTAGACATGAGATCAACACAGGGCGAAAAATTGTGTGTCTGTCTGTGTGTGTGTATGTGTGTGTGTGTGTGTGTGTGAGTGTGTGTACTCTGAATGTCTGTCCCCCCCTATCAATTCGAACACGGTGAAACCGAATTGAACGAAATTTGGTACAGAGGTAGCACTAGCAAAGGGCACCTCAGTGCCATACTTTATATCGCCGCCATCTTTACCAAAACAGAATGGCGGCCACTCAAACGTTCAAAACGTAAAATCAAATTACGGCTAAACTAATCATCCAATCTCTACTAAATATGGTGACAACATACTTTTGTGTAGGACGCGTCTTTCACCCAAAATTCAAGGTCATCGGCCGTGCCATTTCAGGATGGTGGCCGTGTGAATTATGCAATCATTTTAATCAATAGCTTAAGACCCACCAATTCCGATTATTGAGCCTAGGGTGGTTTAAGCTATCCTGAAGGTCGTGATCCGTTATTTATTATAATTTAATATTATAATATTATACTGTATGAGTGGCTTAAAAGAGCTGAGCCGTCTGTGTCACACGACAAGATGGCAGCTGTCCTCATGTGCCTGTCTTATATTTCAGTAGTTTTAGTATGTTGTATGTGATATACTCTACTGATACAATAATATAAACTTTGTATGAAATTATCTTTAATGAAGATGTACTGCAGTGAAGAAATCGTTTATTTAAAGTCGTTATTTGCCAACAGGTTGTATCTAATATGTCAGTTAAGAACACCATGATGTTAAGGATAGGGTTAGCTCTGGGCTAGCGTCTTAGTCTGTCACGCAGTTGACTGGGGATCGAATACTGCTACAATTAACTTTTTTTTCTTGAATTCTTTTACAAATGATGTGCACCAGCTCTTTCCACAGATACTGAATAAGATGTCATTTAGCTCAAAGGAGAGGCTAATGTATACACTCTTTTATTAATAAAATCACAGCCCCAGCATCGCACATAAACAGAAGACATTAGGAAAAGGAGAATAGAAGAACTAGATACACGTTGTCATTAACCACAGCCTTCTTAATGCCTCTGTACGGTGCTGTCCTCTTGTGGGTTATGTGGGTAATATTGTTCCAAACATACCGCTGTGTAAATACCTGGCCTCCTGAAGTATGGCAATTTTGTAATACTGGTAGTTCAACTATTAGCCACGATCACGCTCCGATTACCTTTAAACACTGCCAGCTGGATCGCCTCTTTCTTGGCTACTTTAAACTGCCTACTTATTCAACACCCATAGGGCACTGCCATCGTAGTACATTACGATGGCAGTGCATAGGCGTACAAGATAAAGATTAATTCACTGATAGGTCGCAGCACCAACCTACTGTGATCGGCGCGGTTTTTTTTAAGGGGAAGATACCCAAAACGAAAGATTCTTAATTTTGCAGGCTGGCTTAATATAGAGATTAAAGGACGTGAATGCATTACAATAAGTTAGTAGTTTTGTTATTCAATCATCATAAAGTATATAGTATTGATTTTGACACTTACTGGCTAATTATCAATATAAAAGAAAACAAACAATACATGGTGGTAGAGGTGATTGTGTTACGGATGAGGACAAAGAGTCATAAATATACCCATATATTTAGGAGAAAGTAGGCTATATGTTCTTTGCTGAACATCTTGTTTCTTCCTTTCTTCAGTACATGCAGTTGTGGCTCCCATCCGGAAGTTTGATGCAATGTTATATTTGTTTACCTGTCCCATTAAATTTCGTTTGTTAAGTTCAATTTCTTGGAGGTTATTTTCAATTTAGATTATCTAGTTGTTCTTGACTTTTAATGAGAGGATTATTAAATATCATTTTGGTAAGTCTTTCATTGTTCATTCATTGAATACAGTCTGTCCATAACATTTCAATCGTCTTCTAGTATATTTAGGATTTAGTTATCGTATGGCTTTTAGTGCCAGGAGTGTCCGAGGACATGTTTGGCTCGCCAGAGGCTGTATCTGCTTCTAGCGGACACCCATAGGGTGAGCTACAAGTTTCGTTCAATTTCAAGTACTGTAGTTCCAGCATTCGCTACCAGATGTCAATGATACCTAGTGGTGAACGTTGGAACTTTGATAGAGCGTTCCAACGAAATCTAACCTGGGTATTCAGCTTCACACAAGTTTAGTCTGTGGAAGGATCTTTTAAATACCATAAATCTATGACATGGGACCGCCGGCTTTACTTCCCCTCCGAAGGAAGGTATACTCAAGGATTTTAACGCTCTTAATAAATCTGACGACTTCGGACGGGTTTAAACCCGCGATCTTGGGCATAGCAGTTCAGCATGCTACCAACTACGCCACCGAAGCCGCCGCCTTCTAATAATACATTTTCTCGAAATATTGGCATAACCCGTGAGATCTGCTTTTCAACCACATTCCATCATTGCACTCTGGGTCGAAGATTATTTATTGTATTTGCCTCAAATTATCAAGGTTTCTGACGCGTATAATGCTTCAGGATGAATTACTATGTTTCAGTGTAATAATTTTGCGTTCCGAGAAATTGATTTTTTGTTGGTTGGTTGGTTCTTAAGTTTAGGGGCTGCGACAATGCGGTAATATAGCCCCGTGTACTTTGGGTGTGTGTAGAATCTGTCTGATAGCCGGTGTTAATTGTGATGACTGTATTAGTGTGTGTTATCTGTTTTTTAATTTAAGTACAGACTGCAACTTGAGAATTTTTCAAATAGCTCCTACTTTTGCCGACAAGTGCCACCGTCAACGACTACTAGGCCAAGTTCAGAACTTAGCTACTAGACGCCACCGCAGTCGGCTCATGGCAACGAACGTAGAAACCTAAGAGCGTTGTTTACATTCTTAACCTATACAATTTAGCTTCACACAGGTGTAATTAGTGGAAGGTTCTTTAACATGCCATAAATCTATCACATGGGACCGCCGGCTTTACTTCCCCTCCAAAGGAAGGCATACTGAGGGATTTTTAACGCTCTTAAAAAATCCGACGGCTTCGTCCGGGTTTGAACCCGCTATCTTGGGCATAGAAGCTCAGCATGGTACCGACTACGCCACAGGGTTTTTCATGTAAGTAAGAACGGTGTGCGGCGGCTTTGTTATCCGCTGCTGCAGTGTCCTTGGCCGAGCTTGTGGCGTGCCACGACCCCCTGCTGTAGTATTGGAAGCGCGCACATAGCGGTAGTGTACTCGACCTTGCAATAAACGTGCAGGTGTTCAGTCGCCAGTCTGAACCTCAGATGTTAACATGAGACAGTTATCATTGCAACATCGTACTTTTGTATGTAAAACTTATTTTAAGTACGAGTCGGCTCGACGGGTACGTGATGCATATGTTCAGCAATTTCCTGATGAAGTGCCACCTTCACTAGCACAGATTCACGTAATTGTAAATAAGTGTGACACTACTGACTCAGTGCTCAATAAAAAACATAAAATTAAAAATCAGAAACATTACAGAGGCAGAACTCACTCGCGTCAGTCAGAATGTGGTTACCCGATACAATGCCTGTATAACCCAGGAAGGACGACACTTCCAGCATCTTTTATCAGGTAATATTTCATACAGGATTGTACACACGCTTAAAGCAGGGACCATGGCGCGCGACAAGCTCGGCCAAGGCCCCTGCAACACCGAATAACAAAACTGCCGCTTGCCGTTCTTACTTTATATGAAAGATCCTGTGTATGTTCCAGGTGATTCTATTCGCCTTTTGTAATTTGGATATTCTCTCTTTTTTGCTTTACGATTTAATCCAGATGGTTGTAGGATTTGCCCTAAAAAGTTGAAATTATAATTATTGGCTAGAGGAATTTTTCGAAACTGAGTAATGTTTTATTATTCAGTTGCTCTGTCTAATTAATACCCACTGTCAGCACCGGAAATCGAACCTACCATCTCCGGACTTACGGAAGCTGCCCTCACAGTCGTGGTGCACTATTAAGCGAACAAGATGACATCTTTATGATGCTGCGTACAATCAGCATAACTCTGCCGTACCACTTATACTAAGTGTAAAAACCTACCAAAGCCTACCAAGCGACCGCTGTTCTGCCCTTTGGCCTGCAGACTGTGGGGTGACGCGGATTTAGAGCATCGGGTCCCTCGGCCGTTTATCTTGGTTTTCGTGACCGGGGTGCTGCCTCACTGCCAGATCGTACTGCTAATAATGCGATAAATCATTCCTTTACACAGTCTCACGGCTCTTTAATACATTCCACCTTTACTCATTTACGAACTATGCTGACACTACACAACTGAAGAAATACCCAATCTCAAGATTCCTGAAAGAGTACGAAACACCTCAGATGTTGAATTCAAATGTGCTTACAATCAAAAATATAAATAGTTCATTCGATATTTGAATATATATCCTTACCACGCAGCCTGTTTTATAATATTTTTAGCATTCAAGATACAACATCCGTGGAATTGATAGTAGATCGAGTGATCATGTCATTCTTGTACTCGTGTTAATAATAGAGTACATCGCGATTTATCTAATAATTGTATTATTTTTATAACATTCAGTAATTTTGTTTTTAAAATAGATTTTAATAATACATTAGATAGGTTATTTATTTAGTTACTGTATTATAATTTGCATTATTCCTCTTGCATACGACATGTTTGCTGATCGGCTTGTTTAGTTCAAAGTGTTATTTTTATTTCGTTCTATTAGTTGTTTACCGAGTTTTAGTTTCTTATTACCATATTTCAAGCCAGAACAATGTGTACGAGACATAAAGGAGCTCATTAGCCTCAGTGGCAATTCATTAACAATAAACAACAACAAAAAAACAACAACCCCTGGCACTGTACAGCCCATGAAGGGCCTAGGCCGACCAAGCAACCGCTGCCCAGCCATTTGGCCTGCAGATATTGGGCTGACGCGTGATCAGGCCATCGGGTCCCCTTGGCCGTTAATCTTGGTTTTCGTGATCGGGGCGCTGCCTCACTGTCAGACAGCTACTCAATTGTCCTCACGAGGCTGAGTGCACCACGTTCCAACCCTCACGTCAGTTTTAAAATCCCTGACGGAGCCGGAAATCGAACCCGGCGCCTCCGGGTGAGAGACAGGCGCGCTACCCCAACACCACGGGGCCGGCTATTCATTAACAATACATTATAATTCTAAATTCTAATTCTACACCCTGTTTCAGCCCTCACGTCAGGTTCTAAAATCCCTGACGGAACCAGGAATCGAAACCGGGGCCTCGCGATGAGAGGCAGGCACGCTACCACAACCGTACGGGACCGGCATGCAATTTGGCTATCACTGCTCTATGAGAAGTATGTCCAATTCATGGTGAAATCCAGCAAATAGCCCAATGAATATTTCTTTTCTTGGCGTGCTAAAATTAATTACGAAAGATTCTTGATATTAATTTAATAGTATACAAATTTCCAGCATTATGTTTTACTGTTATGCATAATTATAATTTTTCTGGCCTTTATTTTTTCTGTGTTACAAAAAAGACTAATATTGAACTCTCCCGATAAGCCTAATTGCCTGGTCGGCAAATGTATAAATAATTGCCTTGATAATGCAAGAATAATCTCGAGATTGCCATTGGACAAGGACAGTGATTATAGGTAGCGAGGAAATGACATACAAGGCAGAAAATAATGAGACATTAGCTGGTATGTTTGTTCGTTAATGTTGCTCTTTTGTGACAAGGAGATAAAATCACTGCAATTAAAATAAATTCATTATAGTCTGCCGCTACGAGTATTTCTTGAGTTGTACTCTGTCATAATAATACTTGGAATTAATCACTAGTTGGATTTGTTTGAAATAGAGGTGTAAAGAAATACCGCCTCACATGCTGTTCTCCACAGTTCTTAAAAGGGAACCTTGAGTATGTGGATTCTCTCATCGTGATGAACCTTGATTTCTTTTCCCATAGGCTGTGTTGCTACTGATGTTAAACACCCAAAGAAACAAACCCCCAGAATAGAATTATAAACATTAGACTACAATAAATTTCGACAAGCCATCGAGGTTTATTTTAGAGGAAGAAGGGTGACCGTTTACGAGTGGATTTGTGATTGCTTAACCTAGCAGCCTTGTTGATAATAATTTAAAACAAGTAGTTCCGTGAAGAACTATACAGCCTATTTTCATATATCCTACTCATGTTAATTGCCACTCTCAACATACAAAATTTCAGTTTAATTGCTATAACAGATTCGTAGATATTGAGAACCGTCTAAATATTTCAGATTGTCGCCAGGTTGGATTTTTATTTTTGTACTATTACATTAATATTATTGTGTACGTGTGGTATTCAAATTTCAATCCCATGATTAGAACACAAGAAGTCAAAACGAGATTTTAAAATTATGCACAGCAGCTATCTTGTGATTATGCAAACAATTGAAATAAATTAGATGCCAGTGGAAATTCGCGAGAAACGTTCACTTAAATATTTATACTTCGCGTCGCCGCCATGTTGGATTTGTGCTCACCAGGTTACTGAAGTCCTATAGGTGAACATATGTTCATAGTCTCTATGAACATTAAAAAAAATAATTTGGTTGCTGTAAAAGATTCATAGTTATTGAGAACCATCTAAATATTTCGGAAGCTCGCCATTTAGGATTGTTATATGTATAGGCCATAGAGTTATGTACCATTCAAGGACAATTATTGCCTAGGTTCATTATTCAAACTTTCACTTCGATCGCATGATTACGACACAAGAAATAAAAACTTAATTTTAAAATTTCGCACAGCCGCCATCTTGAGGTTATGTAAACAATTGAATTAAATTAGATGGTAGTGCATTACAATCTGCAAAATCATTTACTGTACCACATTTCACTGCGCTCAGAGAGTTAAATCACGAGAAAAGTCTATTAAAATATTTCAAATTCGCTCGGTCGCCATGTTCGTTTTGTACTTAACAGGTTTATGAAATATACATAGGTTAACTTGTATCAGTACCCTTTATCACCGTACAAAATTGCAGGGTGATATCTGTAAAAATTTCGGAGATATAGAATGTCAGTGAAATATTTCGCACAGCCGCCATTTTGAGGTTATGTAAACAGTTGAAGTAAATTAGACTCCAGTGCATTACAATGTGTTTAAACATTTGCTGTACCAAGTTTCATTACGTTTGGATAGTTAAATCGCGAGAAAAGTCTATTTAAAAGTCTCAAGTTCGCTTGACCGCCATGTTGGTTTTGTAGTCACCAGGTTTTTGAAAGTCTCATAGGTGAACTTCTAGTAGTGCCATTTATCACCGTACACAATTTCAGGGGGATATCGGTAATAGTCTCGGAGATATTGAATGCTAGTGAAATATTTCGCACAGCCGCCATGTTGAATTGGTGAGACGTAACAAAATTTGAAGGGCACGGTCGAGGTCACCGGGAATAGTGCTATGAACTTACCGAGTTTCATTGAAATCGCTGCAGCCGTTTAGATTTTATTAGGGGGGGGACACACACACACCTCACACACACACACACACACACGCACACACACACGGACAAAAGGTGATCTCATAAGCCTATTTTTTTCAAAATTGAAAATAGGCTAAAAATATAGGGTCTTAGTGCTTCAGTTTATTAGGAGCTGTATTGCCAGTGTTGATTTGGGTTTCTGTCATAATGTAAATATCTCCACCCATATAATCGTAGACATAGATTTAAAGCATGCGTATAAGGAATTGGATGATGATTGCTGACTCTGTGGCTATACTGCAGCACCGTATCTACAAGAATGTTAACACCCGATATGATAAGAAAATTCCGCTTAGTTCCAAATTTGTTCCACATTTGTACTGTACTTAGATGTCCTAACACGTATTCAGGAGTACGATAATATGCCTACCCTGCGGAGTGGCGCCTGCACTCAACCTATGTAGTAGGATGTTTCAGTTTGATTCACTGTACGAGTATAATAAAAACTTTTTTATAGTTAACTAGCAACCCGCCCGGGCATCGCCCGGTATCTTTAACGGTTTACCCAGCGTAAGCTTAAAAGGTGCACGGACGGCAGGTCCCAGACGTAATTCAGCAATCCTGAGGTGAACAGCGAAACTCCAAACACATATACTCATCTCTGAAGCCGTAACTCGACACGAGTCGACAGTTTGATGCTGGCCAAAGCTGGGGTTAGCTCGTTAGCTCGTAAGCTCGTAAATTTGCTCCGAATCTAGTAATTTAACTTTCCACTGAATGGAGATTGTTGGAAGAAATTAAAACGTAAAAACACTTAGGCCTGTAGTGGGCGATGTATTAAAGATAGAGATATGCTGTTCGGGACATTTTGTAAAACTGTTCATGCTGAATAATTCTTACACTAATCGTATATAGATATCTTCACGATTTATCCAGCGTAAGGTTAATAGGCGCACGGATGGCAGGATTTCCTTCGACTCGATTCAGTTATATAGTTACTCCTCGGCTTCCTTTAGTCATAAATGAATGTTTTTCTATTGAAACCGTCCTCAATAAACCCTTTCCCGAAGGGTGAAAACCGCATCAAAATCCATCCAGTGGTTCTCGAGATTACCCGTTACATCCAAGAATTGGGGACTCGGTTTTATACTAAGTAGAGACTACAGTATTGTGCACCCAGCTGCATTATACCTCTGTGAAAAATAATTCTTATAAACCGGATTAAATGAGGTTTCCCTGTACTTCAATCTGATTGACCTAATTTTGGCGTACACGGCTAGCAAAGTGTGAACTAGATTAACTTTCGAAAGAAATACATTGCTCCAAGATCCCAGTGGTGAATTTAAAAACTAAATTTTTTGTTGGCATTGCAATATTGCTGAGTTTAATTCGTACCTACAGCCGGTAACCTTACCATCAATAAAATGTGTGGCTGAAACCAATTACTCCAGTTGTATTGTAGAATTAAAATGTGTCTCCATGCGAGACATCATAAGTTACACTGCGGTATCATTTTATTACCTTTCTTGTCGTGATTTATGTTTCGTATTATTGCATCGCAGGCTCAATGTGACTAATTAAGTGGATCAATTAATCAAAACAGTTTTTCCAATACATGGAAATAATGTCTGCAGTGCGGGATTACCTTATGAAGGGACAAAAGATGTTCTAATTGCGCCAGTTTGATTGTTGTCTCTTTAGAAAGTCGTTAGTTTAGAAAGGCGGTCGTGAAATAAGCAAAGACATTGGATCAATGTTTCACGCCCAGAGAAGCGATAGTGAGAACCGAAGAAAGAAATAGAATAGAACAGAATAGAAATATATTTGAGGCCTACTGGTCTGTTGCGAATCTTCAAAACTGATACCGCCTGAGTATTTATATTTTCTTAACTGCTAATGTTGACATGTATTATTTTAGTGAATCAAATTTCATTTAACAGGCCATAGATATAAAATATATATAATATTAAGTGTATAGTTTTAGTCTGAAAAGTTTAATAAGTAATAATTAAGCATGCAGTATTACTCCATTGTGTTAGGGCATGCTGTAAATAAAATAAATTTAAAAAATACCTGAGTGACGGGCATGACAACAAAGCCATTTTAATACTTGTGCCACAAATCGAAATAAATTATTACGCTAATCAATACAACTTCAGAAAAGATTATTTAATTGATTAACATGTATTCAATTGTTCTCTTGTTGTAAGCTACATGTTTAGGCTTGACGATGAAGCCTTCTGCAACTAAAAGTTCAATTAAGAATATTAATTAAAATACCGTAGCGTGAAAGCTATAAATTGCTGATTACAACGAACATTAGGCTAATTTGCTATGACTAAACCTCAGAAATAATTATTAAAGTAAATGGATATATTTACAAAGAAAATCCACAGCCTGTGTCCAGTCAACTGACCGGGTCAGGAATGGAATGAATGAAGACCCCATCTAGCGACGAGGATATGAACTGTGTCGGCTGCCGAAGCCTGTCGCACTCCTCTGAGGCAATGATTAAATGAATGACAGATGAAATGAAATGAAAGTGGAGAGTGTTGCTGGAATGAAATATTGACAGGGAGAATCGGAGTACGCGGAGAAAAACCTGTATGCCTCCGCTTTGTCCAGCATAAATCTCGCATGGAGTGACCGGGATTTGAACCACGGACCGCAGTGGTGAGAGGCCAGCGTGCTGCCGCCGAAGCCACGGAAGCTATCTTTACAAAGAATGAATTAAAATATATAAGGAGCAGTCAAATGAAAACGAGACAGATGCAGTCATTTGAAAACGAGACAGATGGAAAAGAAAGTAAGTACTGTGCCCGTACTCTATTATGTGTTGATCACCCAGTTATATCCGTTGATGGTAAGGATCGAGAGGTCAATGATCCCCAGCCAGATCGATCAAAGAAACTTCGCTATTGGCGGATACGTCAGGTCAGTCTTAAATACGCATGTGCACTACTAACAAGTTACGAATAATCACATCAAAAGAAAGGTAGAGTGAGATTCTTGAAATCTTGGGGAGTGTTAGTGACGGGTGATGGTAAAAGGTGGGCGCCTATAACTAATAATAGTGCACATGCAACTACATTACAGAAAAAAATAGTCAATGTTTCTATAAAATGGGACAGGGAAACTAAACAGTTCCTGCAAAATTTATTGCAAAAACGAATAAAATAAAAAGAAAAACCTTTTCACCAATAATTCGCAAAATAAATTAATAGTTATAATAAATCCTGAAATATATTCTCACTAATTAAACGTAAACTATTTTCAAATAATTGGGAGTTTTCAAGAAAACATGAATTCACTCAAGATTGCTCCATCTCCTTCAATTAACTTCACAAATCTCTCGAAGATTCGGTTCAAAAACTTTCAAATTATTTAAATGAATTATTTCTCTTTTTCTGGTTCGATACTTCTGATCATACTCGAACAAGTAAATATGGGCGCAGTACACTGTGTGATAATTCAAAAATACTCGTCGTAACTGCTAATACATGAAAACGAAACAGATGGACCAAAATTAAGTACACTGTGCGTTATTTCACAAGTACTCGCCATAACTGTTAGTCTAACACATTTATCCCACTGTGGGACAAGTCGGTTAATGCCATCTTGGAATAATGTTTGTGGTTAGCTCCGGACCATGATTGTACCCAGGTGTGCACCTCAGCATCCGAAGCAAATCGACCGCCACGGACGCCTATATCTAGGGCTCCAAAGATATGGAAGTCGCATGGACAGAGATAGGGACTGTAAGGAGGATGTGTAAGGGGTTCCCAATAGAGGGCACTAATATACACACACCTATCTGCGGTACCACCATTCGCGCCATGCTCGTTTTCATTTGACTGTCCCTTATATATACGAGTATACTGTATTTGACAATATTTATTTGTATGAGTAGCTTATTAAAATGAAGTTCTATAATGTAAAAACCTAATGTTGCATTCATAAAAAATAAGTTAAAAAAACTCGTTATCAATGTTTTGTGGTAATTATGAAAGTCGTAGTGTTTCAGGTAAGAAATTAACTTTTAGCTGAAGAAGGCTTCATTGTCAAGCCCAAACATGTACAACAAGTGAATAATTGAATAAGTTAGTTATTTTTAATTTGTATTATTTGCTATAGTATTATTAAGAATCATTTATTAATCAATACGGTACCCTAGCAACGTAAATAGTTTTGCTTTTTACATGACAAGATTGCATTTCATGGGAGAGTCGGGAATTGAACCCAGGCCTCCGAAGTGGCTGCCAAATACGCCAACCACTACATTGAATAATATAATACACGTTCCTACTTATATACACCTTTATTGATTCATAAGTAATTCGCTTGCCTTTCTTCGAATCGTTAATACAGGATATTTACTGAAGCTAAAGGTCAGGGAGAATCCGTCCCCCTTCCTCCTCCTCCTCCACAATACACACACTTCCTGCTACTTAGATGTAAGCTGGTCGGTCTCCAGACAGTACCTAGTTCACGTGATGACCACCTGAGCAGCACAGTATCCCCTTGAGAGGTAATTAGTATGAAATGATAATGCAGTGGTGATGGGAACACAAACAGTGAGTAGTTGTGGTACACAATCCATTCAGATATTAACCAATGATAGTTGCTTCCCATGATTAATATTGATAATTACGGACCGATGACCTTGCTTTTCAACCCATTAAAACAACAAGATCAATCAATCATTAAAATTCCATCGGTAAAACGTATTTTAATGTATCATGTTATGGAAAATGTAACCACCGTTTTGTTTATTCTGAGAACCATGGATATACGTTCCATTTGGAGCAATTAACTTTTGGTTACATTCAAGCAAATCTCCTATATCTTTGTCAAGTCATTTAGGTGTACCAAATTATGCTCATTAGCAGGCTTTTGGTACACCCTCACTAGACCCCACAGGGGTAGTGAATTACTAGGCCATGAACGCCAATATTCTAATACTACTCGTTTTCCCTTCGAATGACCATCATGTATCGGTTAAACAGTAACGCAGTCAGTCTGTCTTCTGATGTTCTGTGTTATCTGGAAGGACGTACGACCTCCTTCCTCAGACAAAACTGAATTGAACCCAAATAATTTGGATACGCTAATCAGTGGCGGTTAGTGCATAATATCAGTTGTGTGCTGTAACACATCCCCACTTCAAAAAATAAACATATTTTGAAACATATTTTATAGAAACACTTGGTGTGAGCACTCATAAACAGAACTTCTCAGTGTTACCAAAAGCATTAAGATGAAACAAGCAACGTCGAAATGCAAAATTGCATGTTAATTTGCAATTGTGAAATTTCCAAAGAAGACATTTTGTGATTAAAGAAAATCATATCTTGTCCTTTTTATGAAAACAAAAATTTAAATTTTTATTGTTCGTCCATTTACAAAATGTGGCTAAGGAATAGGTAAGTAGGGTGTATTGAAAGACCTTCTGGTGGTAACAGTTGGCTTCCGCTATTCCCCATCCCCCTTTGCGTTTTCGTTGAGCGATTCCCTCAAAAATGCTACCGCAGAGTCAAGAACAGGGCCATCCACACAGCGCTCGGCGAGCGCTAGCACACCAGCCGCGCTCTAAGCCAGTGCTCCAAGCGCTTTGGTGGAAGGTACTGGTGGGAGGAGCTTGGCTGATTCAGCGCATGGTCTGCCCGCCTCGCCGAAGAGAGCAATGTTTGGCTCAACGTGCATTTGTGAACGTCTCTTTTCGGTTCCTACGCTTACTAAAAGTAAACGTCGTGCAACCATGAGCGATAGAAACTTGCGCACTTGTTTACGAATAGCTGTGTCCAGAAATATTGTACCGAATTCGGAGAAAATTGTTTCCTCCAAAACTAAAACTCGTAAAAACGACGGAGCAAAAGTCACTCAAGATTCAAAGAGATCTACTCGTGAACGGATCTCATGTGAAGATATCCAGGAGTGTGACCAGAAAACTCTTCGAACATTGGAGTTTCCAAACTAAGCTGGCGCTGAACACTGGAAAAAGGCGTGGACAAAAGAGAGAAAGGAACAAGACTGTCTATGAATGAAGGAATATTGGACTGAATTTTAAGCTAAAAGGCTGGCTGCGTGGCTCAGCGGTAACGTTCTTCCTTTGCTGTTCCTACGGTTGCAGGATCTAATCCTGGCGCAGTCAGCAGGTTTGCAAATGCGAGGGAGCTGTGTCAGTTGATTCACTGGCACGTTAAAGATCCCCTTCGGGTGAAAATTCCGGCACCCTGGCGTCTCTAAAAGCCGCAGTAGTTAAAAGGGACGTAAAAATAACATAATTATATTTTAAAGCTAAAAGGAAACAGTTGAAATGACGTGGTCCTTAGATGGCAGTACCAAAACAAGAAAAGAATAATAATAATAATAATCCGAATGTTAACTCGAAAATGTTTTAAGTGCACGAGGCACAGTGAACTTGTGCAGTAAATCTTGGCTGTCATCGAACTTCATATAAATTCAAGCGTGGGGAAGTTAGTGCTCCAACCATCATAGAGTGGCAACAATGTAGATAGCTTCTCATTAATCCAGGGCCATGTTGCCTGCCTGCGAACAAATGACGTGCGCTGAATTAATGTCGTCATCATGGATTCATAAGTAGCGTGCGTCTAGTTCCGTGCAATTGTCCCGCCAAAAGCAAGTACAAGGCTCGGCAACAATCATGGTGATTATGCTTATCATGATGGTGATTTATAGCTGACCTTGCTAGCGAGCTCTACATTCACCTGGCATAAAGTGCACAGGAATTGTATTTGTCCAACAAAGTGCGTATGCTCTCAACGGTCAGAAGTTTTTGATTTATTCTCTCAGGGGAATTGACGCGTCATTTATTTAAGGTAGAACGTATCAAGCCCTAGAAAGAAAAGGGAGAATGAAAGAGGATTTTTACTATTTAATGTATATTGAAGTATTAGAAGCCATTTTTTTTTGGTGTTGCCTAGTTCTATTATAGAAGGCTTTTCAGTCGGTCAACACAAATTATGTCCAATTACATTAGGCGGGAAAACAAGTAGGCCTATTTAAACATGCTAATCATGTACAAAAAGTGGGCGGGGGCGCTTAAATGGAATGAATTGGAGACAATTTAATATCAAAGTGCCCCCTCCCCCCTGCCCCCCCCCCCCCACACACACACACTTTTTAATATAAAATCGTGTAATTTTTTGATAAGTATCTCATGTAGCTTAATATTTCTTTCAGGTTTGGGTGTTGAAATACTTGATTTCCCGCCCAATGTAATTGGGCACAATTAGTGTTCATTTTTTGTTGTGTAACATCTTTCCACTCGGTTGCTGGATATTTTTGTGGGAGTGATTTTTAAAAATGGGACGGAAGTGGATCGGACGGAAGTGTGTAAGACGCACTGCCAGCTGGATCGTATGCATCAACACAAAAAATCCTTTTTATTTACACGTTAATAATACATAACAATTCCAAGACTCTCTTTTTTTCTTCACTGCTTACTTGATAGACCTACTTCTACTCTCGCACTGCCTTCTTGATACTCTGCTGCTAATCATATCAATATGACACATTTTAACAGAATCCATATGAAATTACGTGTTGGTCCGTGAATCAAGAGGTCCGTGAACTGGACAAGCCTTTCATGATCTATTTCTTTGCATTTACTCGCAAGTTGGCCTATTTATAAAAAGAATTTAAGGTTATGAGCGGTGTCGCGTCTATAAATCTAGCTGATCCATATCGTATTCTTTATTTAGGCTAGTGCTGGTGGAAGCTACAAATCATCAAATAAAATGAGTTCCGTATTATAAACTACAATATCTGAAAACACTCCCTTTTACAATAGATTAATATTTGTGCCAATAATATTATAGAATACCGGTGTATCAACAATTTCACGAGAGGTTTCTTCTATGTCAGATGTTACACATCATATGCGACTACTGTAAGGCTCGTGAAGTTGTTTTTTTTACTTTATTTTAGCGTATGGATTTTAGTACCGGAAGTGTCCGAGGATATGTTCGGCTCGCCAGAGTTTGTAGCTGCTTCTATGCGGACACCCATGGGGTGAGCTACAAGTGCCGTCGTGTGTGGAGTGTTGTCTGGGGGTGAAAAGTGTGATTGTAAAGACGAGGAATTGGAAGGTAGCGGATGTGGCCTATAGTTAGGGACCAACCTCGGCATTTGCCTGGAAGGAAGATGGGAAACCACAGAAGACCATCTTCAAGGTTGCCGGCGGGGTATTCGAACCTCCTTGCCCCCCCGGATGTGAGCGACAGCCTTTAGCCACGCCGTATCGACCACGGCTAACTCACCCGTTACAATTCGTGTTGACCTACAGGGAAGCTTGCTATAATATTTAATGTCTGTGTGTAAGTTTACCTCCTATTTATCTGACAAGAAGTTTAATTCTGGTCTGACAGTTGGAACGGGGTACACTCAGCCTCATGAGACAAAACAGAGAAGAGGTGAGTTCAATTTCCATGTCAGCCATCCTGGAATTTGGTTTTCCGTGGTTTCAAAATTTCACTCCAGGCAAATGCCAGGATGGTCCTCATCCTAAGGTCATAACCACGTCCTTCACAATCCTCACGTGAGTTACAAATACACTACTACATATCACCACAATAATACAGGTTATCAGACAAAATTCTAACACACACGGGGCTAAATGATCACGATATCCAAGCACCGTAAGTGCAACAACAATAACAAAATACCACCACCTTATTGTTCCCGTTTCAACGGGAATGAGATGCGATGAAATTCCGTGTGGCGTGTGGTAATATTATGGTCGGATTCCCTTCCTGACGAAATCCCCATGAGAGGAGTTAATGAGAGATGAAATGAATGTGGGTGAATAGATTTATACGAAGAATTGGAAGGAACTGGCCGTGGTCCGTTAGAAGTTAACGTTCCGCCGATTGCCCGGGGATGAAAATAGGAAAATATGGGAAATCATTTCAAAGACGGCCAACTGTGGGGTTCGAATCCACGCCTACGGTGTTGCTGATAGCTTTGCCCCCATGGCCTAGCATGTCGGTTGATTTTAATTAATCTTAAATCGGTGAGCTGCGGGGCCAGAGAATGCGGAGCTTTGAAAATACAAGGATCCATTAAACTTGAGATAAGTTTTCAAATTTCATGATACTGTTCGTTGAATAATTTTATATTTCCTTGAACTTTCATATTTTCTCATATATAATTAATGTAAAATTCATTAAAATAGAAATGTTGTTGTCGTTTAACAAAGGGGGTTCGCAACATCTTGGTCACCAGTCCAGTGTAGTTGGGTATGTGATGAACTAGCGGCTTCGGTGGCGTAGTTGGTAGCATGTTGAACTGCTGTGGCCAAGATAGCGGGATCGAACCCAGCCGAAGTCGTCGGATTTTTTAAGAGCGTTAAAATCCTTCATTAGGCCTTCCATCGGAGGGGAAGTAAAGCCGGCGGTCCCATGTCATAGATTTATGGCATGTATAAGATCCTTCCACAGACTAAACTTGTGCGAAGCTAAATTACTACAATAGATATCGTTGGAACGATCTATCAAAGTTCCAACGTTCACCACTGGGTATCATTGACATCTGGTAGCGATAATTGGAACTACTTGAAATTGAATGGAACTTGTAGCTCACCCTAAGGGTGTCCGCTTGAAGCAGTTACAGCGTATGGCGAGCCGAACATGTCCTCGGACACTCCCGGCATTAAAAGCTTGGCCGCCATATTCGTTTTTGTTGTTAACCGGTTTTTGAAAGTCTACCTAGATGAATTTGTGCCCTTTATCTCCGGACAAAATTTCAGGGTGATACCGGTAATAGTTTCATAGATATAGAATGCCGGTGAAATATTTCGCATAGCCGCCATCTTGAGGTTATGTAAACAATTGAACGAAGTTAGATGACGGTGCATTACAATGTGTATAGACATATACTGTACCAAGTTTCATTGCATTTGGTTGGTTAAATCGCGAGAAACGTCTATTTAAAAGTCGCAACTTCGCTTGGCCGCCATGTTGGTTTTGTAGTGCCCAGGTTTTCAAACGTCACATAGGTGAACTTCTAGTAGTTCCCTTTATCACCGTAAAATATTCCTGGGTGATATCTGTAATAGTTTCGGAGATATTAAATGCTCGTGAAATATTTTGCACAGCCGCCATGTTGGATCGGTGAGACGTAACAAAATTTGAAGGGCACGGTCGGGGTTGCCCGGAAAATAGTGCTATCAACTTACCGAGTTTCAATAAATCGGTCCAGCCGTTTAGAAGTTATTAGGGAAACACACACATACCTCACACACACTCACGCACACACACACGGACAAAAGGTGATCTCATAAGCCTATTTTTTTTCAAAATTGAAAATAGGCTGAAAATAGAGGAAAGTATGCAAAACCTAAAAATAAATGTGGTTTCAAAATAAATTGTTCGGTTAATTTTTAAAAAAGAAATAGCCCTTACTTAAGAAACAGCCCTCGTACTCGAAATTGAATTGAACTTGTACCTCATCCTAAGGGTGTCCGCTTGAAGCAGCTACAGCCTATGGCGAGCCGAACATGTCCTCGGACACTCCCGGCACTAAAAGCCATACGATAAATAAATAAATAAATAAATAAATAAATAAATAAATACATGTGAGGAACTGTGATAACCTGTATTTTTGTGATGACTGTAGTAGTTTGTGTAACTATATTAGGGACGGGGGTGGGGTAGGTGCCCCGGGACTTGAAGTAAGGCACTATCCCGACATTTTCCTGGATGGAGAGTGGGAAACCCGGGAAACGACCACACACTGTCAGCGCTGGGATTCGAACCTCCGATCTTCGGACTTTCTGCAGCTGTCCTCGTGGCCGTGGTGCACCATTTAACGAGCATGGCTACGCCGCGAGGCTTAAAATAGAAAAGACTATCATCCTATACAGATCATGAAGTGCTATGGAGTAGTAACAGAAGGTAGAGTAGTTGTTGATTATTTAGGGGCGTTGCGACATCGTGGTCATGTAGCCCCGTGTACTTGGGTGCATGTGCAATTTGTCTGATAACCTGTGTTATTGTTAGGGCTGTATTTGTGTGTGTGTGAGTATTTGTAATTCAGAGGAGGATTTGGAAGAAGCAGCTGTGGTCTAAAGTTATAAACCATCCCAGCAATAGAAGATAGAAGCTTGCACTTTATCGTGACACCGACACTAGGTTGGGTAGAGTTGTCAGCTACTTGCCTGGCCGTTCTTATATCCAGGAATAACCCTAGTACTCACTTATGTTGGCTACTCTCCGTGATCTCGAAGTACGAATATGTACTCTGGATCTAGAGGCCCTGGGTTTGATTCTCAGCTCCCCTATGAAATGTAATTCTAGTCTGGGGATTGGAACGGGACCTGTCCAGATTTGTGAGACAAAGTTGAGAAACGAAAAGTTACATGCTCACCTCAACTGCTTTAGAAGTGGTTTTCCGTGTGGGGGTGACTGCCAAGAAAGCTAGCCACTACACCATGAGATGGTCAGACTACAGAGTAAAGAACAAGAATCATAGGTTTTACTTATTTATTTTTCAGTTCTGGAGATATCAGTATACAGGTAGCAAGTAATTTATCCATCTTTTTCCAAGTGCCACTACGGTAACGCACAATTTCGTCCTTGCACAGAAAAATTGGGAATAGGAGGATGAATGCTATTGTTGACGTGGTTCGAAATTAAATTCCATCGATGTAATTTAACAATGGCTACCAATAACACGGAATAGCCTACGTTTACCTCATGGTAATATTTTATTTTTTCTTTACTTCTGCGCACAACCAATGCTGTGGTTTGTTTCACACAATGCAGACCACAAATTGGTGAATGACGAAACTTTTCATAATATATCTCATTTCTTTTTCAAAAGAGAAATGCTAACTGGTTTGAAAAGAAAAAACCGCCAACTTCTAAAAATAAAGGGAGAATGTTTCATTATGCAAGAGAAGGAATATTCTCTCGGGTAGAGAAAAAAGCTTCATAAAATATGAACGCCAACTTCCGGAGCACTCGCTGTGGGCGATAAAGCAGGTCGGTACGGCTGAGCTGTGTGACGGACAACAGATCAAACCATGTTCACTACAATTACAATATCAATCCACTTGTCATTCATTACCTTGATTCCACACCGTTAATCTATTCGACTTTCTATTTGTTAAGTATTATAAATAAGGGATACAACGTTCCATTTAACCTTCCGTTAGTGACGCACGGTGTCCCAAACCAACGTCATAAACGATTGCGCCTCCTTCTTGGTCCGGTGGAGTGAGCTAGATGCGCATCAGGTTACCTTCATCAATTTCATTCTCGAGTATACTCACCACTGCACAAGTTCGAACGATAACCGTACAGGTCAGTGGTTGTCTTTTCGGTCTGACACACCGAGGTCAATAAGAGCGTATTCGATCCAAGTGTCATAAGTATTTATGCCTTGAACACGCAAATGTTGTATGCCATGACTGTATTGAAGGTTAATTGTGGTTTTTTTTGGTCAATTTACCCTCTAGGTTGGTGGTTCCCACGGACTCAGCGAGCGAACTCACCACTACCGCCTCTATGGGCAGTGTCCTGGAGCTTGGAACATCTGGTCAGGGTGGATACAACTGGGGAGGTGTGATCAGCACTTCGCCCAGGCGGCCTCACCTGCAAAGCGAACAGGGGCCTCATGAGGGATGGGAAGGGGTGGAAGATTGCGATGGATAGGCTAGGAAGAGTGAAGGAGGCGGCCATGGCCTTAGAGTAGGTACCATCCCGGCATTTGCCCGAAGACGAAGTGGGAAACCACGGAAAACCACTTCGAAGATGGCTGAGGTGGGAATCGAACCCCCTCTACTCATTTGGGCCACCCGAGGCTGAGTAGACCCCGTTCCAGTCCTCATACCACTTTTCAAATTTCGTGGCAGAGCCGGGAATCGAACCCAGGACCTCCGGGGCGGCAGCTAACCGTGTTGACCACTACGCTACGGAGGCGACGAAGGTTATTGTGTACTGATGGAAATTAACAAACTTTAGGTCCCAATCATGATTGTTTGCTTCCTTTTCAACAGAGTTTATCATTGGATATTTTGCTATTGTCACTTTTTATAACTCAGTTATAATTTCTCCTTATTATTGCTTATAGATTTCTGAAGTGAATTTATATAAAAGATAAGATGATGAACTACTTGTGTATTATACCTTTCCTTAAAAACATACTTTCAAAATAGTCTAATAAAAAGTATGGAATTATTTGAGGCCGGTCTACTGGACCTAAGTCACTAAAGTTGAGAGTAAAATTCACTTCACTGTTGCGGTTTAGGACACAATAGATGAGTCTTAGTGACTACGACACGCTTCCATCCAAATAATAGTAACAATAAAAAAAAACATAGCCTGCTTCCAGTCCCCGACCGGGACAGGAAGGGATGAATGAAACCCCCATCTAGCGGCGAGGATATGAACTGTGCCGGCTGCCGAGGCATGACGCACTCCTCTGGGGCAATTATTAAATGAATGACAAATGAAATGAAATTATAGTGGAGGGTGTTGCTGGAATGAAATTTTGACAGGGAAAACCGGAGTACCCGGAGAAAAACCTGTCTGCCTCCGTTCTGCCCAGCACAGATCTCACATGGAGTGACCGGGTTTTGAACCACGGACCCGGCGGTGAGAGGCTGGCGTGCTGCCGCCTAAGCCACGGAGGCTTAATAGTAACAATAATAATAATAATTCTTATTGTTATTACTATTACAGTGTGTGGGGATGAAATTACGCTGCCTGATTACTTGTTTGTCGTCACGACTATAACAATACAGTCATCTCAATAATAATAATATCACATGACCTCAGGTGCCGGGTGCAAGCTTTGTTAATTGACACCCAGAGGGCAACTTGCATGTCGAATTTTATCGCTCCTTGAAGCGCTATGAAAGTCAAGGAGGTTAGATATCTAAGATATTTCTAGTAGAGAAATGAGGACCTTTGTGCTGGCGGAAAATCCCGAGATTAATTTTGCCATTATGAACACGGCCTACTGAATTCAAATGGGTTCTTTAATATGCCAACATGCGTATCGTGATTTTTTTCACCTTTCAAAAATCACTTACCACGACCAGGAGCGAACCTGCAAGCTTGGGGTTGGCAGTCCGACACGATAACGACTCACCCACCGTGGCAAGCTATCTCAATGAGAAAGGTCATTTGACAGATTCCACACACACTCATCATAGTACACCACGATGTTGCAAAGCCCTTTATGAATCAACAACAACAATACAATATTACGTTACAAGTTCTGTTCATATTCGTGTTAGTAGAAAGAAGCTCTGTTCCACTGTTATGAAAGAGGAGGAGGTCACCGAGAAATGGATGCGGCAATGAGAGAATATTATGTAGGAAGCAGGTGTATGATATTACATGTGCCGGTAGCAATATCGTCCGCCACAAAGCGTCCCTTGTTCACATGGGTTTGCACTCTAGCTGTACAAGTGTACAGGTACTGCGCACTGCAGTCCACTGTTTTATTTGTCCACCAAGTTCCTTAGAGTGCCTCTTTATGTCTCCCAGCGTTGTTCGAGTACCAGTTTATCAAATGGGATGCGTTCTGAGAAGAATCTATCTCTCATGTTTCATTGCTTCACTGCAACACGGAACTTTTTCCTCCCAAAATTCAAGAAATGGTAGTATAAGGGAAGTAGTACTTTGTTTATTCAGTTACGGGCTCATGACATCGTGTTCATTCAGCCCCGTATACTGCGGTATGTAAGAAAACTTGATTAATAAGCTGTGCCATTGTAATGGCTGTAGTAATCTACTGTAGACTAGGATGGGACAGGAGGAGGACATGGCCTTTAGTTAGGAACCAACCCGACATTTGCCAGAAGTCCAAATGGATAGTCACGGAAAGCCACATCTAGGATAGCTGATGGGAGAATCGAACTTATTCCTTCACACAAGAGATCTCTGTTAGCGTCAATTCTCCGATCAGATTGTAATTGTCAGGATATACTCTTGGGAGGTCACCCTCTATTATGGAGGTAAAAAATACGTCTAAAATTGGCATTAAGCCTCAATTGAAATCACGTGGAAAGTGAAGAGCTGGCTGTTGTCTGGTCGCTTCGACAAGGCAGCATGCGCTGTCTCTCTATTCTGTGCCATTTCAATCGCTTTAAATAGAGGCTCAATATTAATTTTAGTTCTTCTTTTTAAACCAATATTGTATAGAGTGATCTTCTGATAGTATCCTCTGCTGACTGAAATCAGGTCAGTGGATAGACGCTATCAGTTCCCTATCAGAGTGACCTTCCAAGAGTATCCTCTGCTGATAGAAATCCCATCGGCAGGTAGACGCTATCAGATTCCTTGTCAGTTCTGCCTCTCAAAGCTGAGTGTACACCGTTCCAGCCCTTCAGAATAGAATTTAATTGGCAGAGCCGTTAATCGAACCCGCACCTCAGGGACAACATTCAAGGATGCTAACCGCTACACCGCGAGTTGGTCACAGTTTTAACGTGTCCGAAAATAGTGATTGGGACCGTTTATATGTGAACTGATGCAATTGTGATGTGCTGTTGGAAGGAGAGGTGATTGCAGCATTCCTAAGAAGATTCCTAAATGTACTTGCATTGGTATCTTATTATCAGCACCATGGTTTACTGGCATGGAGTGAAGAAACTATAATGGATGCGCAACAGACTTTATAATATAGGTAACGTACAAGATGGCGGCTGAAGCTGTTATTGTGGTGAAATGCAGAACTAAAGAAGCTTTAATAGGAAGTACAAAGATGGCGGATATGACTGAGGAAATTGTGGTGGTGAATTCGTGAACTAAAGAACTAGATCGTCAAGAAGAGCAAAGAGAGCTACTCTATTTGTTTATTCGGAGAGAAGATATAATAATGGAGATGAAATAGGAAGAAGTTTATCCGTGAAGGAATTGAGATTTGGACTGTTGTAACAATCAAAGAAAATTAATGGGTATGGAGAGATCGGAATTAAGTTGCAAGAAATTATTTGTATGTACTCAACACATGTGTAAGATAACAACAAATTGTATTACAGTACATAGAATCTTACCTCACATCTGACGATTCCGGTTGGTGATTGTGTCACACCACGACTCGAGAAGGGAGAGTTCTGCTGCGCTTTACCGAATATGCATATCTGTTTATTGTTTACAAGCCATCAGCTAGTAGACTGGTGCCCACCCATACCCCTCCCTATATTATTCTGCTGAGGTCCCATTCCAGTTTTGTACCGAAAATAAGGACCCATTAACACCAACCTACACATATGTGGTACCTACAGGTTCAGAATAACCCAATGCGTAACCGAAACGCACTCACTTACTCTTTAAATGCCCCACAATTAAATAAATACCTTAAAACATGTATATTTACAAAGAAATAATGAAAGAATGCAACACGGTAACCATGGTAACAGAATCTCACAGGTCCATCTATTTCTGTAAAACGCAATGCAATTCCAATTATTACGTTACTGTGAAAGTTTCCAGACGGTTATAAGGTTATCACTGAACCAAATTAAGCTGTAAAATTCATCAATAAATACAGTATAATGCGCTTAAGGGGTTCAAGGGGCACTCTAGAATTTTTTCACGCAATTTCCACGTGTGATAGTGGTACGAAAGGTCTTTTTCACCCGACTATAAAGGGTCTCCGAAAACCACATTTAAAGGCCCTTAAATTAACAGTGTCTGTGATATTCCCAGAAAACTAACTTCGCTCTGATATACCTATGAAGGAAAGACAAACCCCTAACCACTGCATCAGTAGCTGAATTGATAAAGTCAGATTATTCATACCAAGGATAAATCAGTCATAGCATTCATGATTGAGATTTTGCTAAGTGTACTCATTACAACTAGAATATTCGCGGGCGAAGCCGCGACGGGTAATGCTAGTATAATTTTATAACAACAAAAAGGTTGAGAGCACCAACCAAAGAAATGTATTACATTTTTTATAGAATTTAATTGGCAGAGCCGTTAATCGAACCCGCGCTCAGGGACAACATTCAAGTATGCTAGCTGCCACACCGCGAGGTGGTCACTGTAAAATGAGTAATGTAAATATTATTGTGGAGGTCTTCCCTTCACGGACAGGTCATCAAAACCTGTTGTCCTGCCCACTCTTACAGCAACTTATCACAGCAAAGGGTCGTTGCACCAACACTACTCTGGCAATCGTTTAGTTATTTCCAAAGATCATGGAAGCAAATGTTGTATGCAAGTTGCTCCCCTCAGAGCCAAGTGGGGCGATACAGCTCCCCACTTCTGATACTTCAGCTGGACTCGAGGCTCCCTCACTTGTCGCTCAAGCAATAAAGGCCGAAGCTGAGGAGCATGGTCTCATTAGAAACTATTACTCTTCAAAGTATGATACTTATTTCTTATTTAGTTTGACTGTTGACTTTCAGAATTTCTAAATAAAATTAAGGGGTTCCGGAATGCCCAAAATCTTCATATATTAAAAATCAAATTTTTCGCCTTATAAATCTACGGGATTTTTGCATCCTAACATTACATTTCTTTTTTCGTATCTAATTTCTGAGGCTACTATCCCAGAATTGTACGTCCTATTAAAAAACCTATCAAAGTTTATATTTAAAAGACGATAGATACAAAATAAAAATTCAAGAAAGAGCCCGCGTTAGAAGTAAGGGCAAAGGAATATGGAACAGCAGCAAAATATATGCTAGTGCTTCAAATAAAAGAAGAGGAACCCTATGGTAATAGCATGTTCTAATAACCAAAGAAATCTTTTGATTCCAATTTCTCGATAAATGTTTTCCTAGATATAAAATTTCCCTGTTTTTCGGAACATTTCAACATGCAAAACTGAAATTTTTAGAAGAAATTCCTCCTTATATGTGTTTCATTTTATCACGTCCACTTTTCAGAACATATTTTAGCTTAATTTCGTCAAAAGAAAATGTTCATGAAAGTGATGTTCGAATAATGCAATTTTAAAATGAACCATGAAAATTCTGAAACATACATTATGTTCATAAAGCCTGTGTCAAAATAAGGAGTTGTTGTTCGAGTCTTCAGTCTTTTGACTGGTTTGATGCAGCACCCCATCCCTCCTTGTCGTGAGCTAATCGTTTCATCACTACATAGCTACCACACCCTACATCCGAGGCAATCTGTTTAACATATTCTATCCTTGGTCTACACCTACAATTCTTGTCCTCGACCCTTCTTTCCATAACTAAGCTTCCTATTCCTGGGTGTCTCAGTATGTGTTCTACCAACCTAACCCTTCTCTTCCTTAGCAGTCACCAGAAACATCTCCCCTCTCCCACTCGTCTTAATACCTCTTCATTTATTACCCTATCTACCCATCTGATCTTCATCATTTTCCTGTAACACCACATTTAAAACGCTTTAATTCTCCTCTTTTCTGCTGCACCAATAGTCCAAGTTTCACTTCCATAGAGTGCCACGCTCCAGACGAAGACTTTCAAAAATGACTTCCTAATACCTAAATTTATATTCGATGTCAACAGATTCCTTTTCTCTAGAAATGCTTTCCTTGCCTGAGCCAACCTACTTTTCATGTCCTCTTTGCTTCGTCCATCACTGCTTATTTTGCTTCCTAAGTAATAGAAGTCTCCTACTTCCTTGGAAGAACATCCCTGAAATAGTTTCACTAGTCACTGTTAATAGTTTCTAACAAAAGGTAATGAAGAATGTGGAAATTAGCATGGGTATTGAGGACATTCCGGAGTCCCTTAAATCATGGAGATTTTAAAAGTATTCATGTGATTTCCCATTTTGTTACACGGAAGTCTACTCTAGTTTAAGTAGAACTTCCTTCTTTGAGATCCATCGGCTGGTTTGCTTGACTGTTGAGGCAGAGATATGCTGATGACATTTTGTTTAAAGAATTACTTTCCAGCAAGTTTCCCTTCTTCCACTTTGTGAAGTTCCTTTCGTTCTGGAGAAATTTTAAATTCAAATGAAGTCCCGTATCTTGTGTTACATGATTTGTCGATTGTTTTACCTTAGTCTTACATGGTTACATTATATCCAACCCGTTTCTCGCTGCAGGCCTCAGAATGCCAAGGTACAAGGAACAATTCCGAGGTTGGATGGAAATGTCAAAAACTTCTGCGACTGCACACAATTTTATGATATAGCATTTTACTTGTTCCAGAAGTCTTGAGGAAAGACTTTATTAAAGTAAGAACCCTGAATACTATACTTATGGTTAGTTATTGTTGTTTTAAAGGGTGGAACAGTGGGGCCATCTGCCCCTTTTTAGACTTATAAGACAACAGCTTTCAATAACCCTTATTTAGCTGATACATAAATAAAGTTTATGTTGTTGTGGTTGTTGTTACATTTGAGGGGCTCGGTCATCGTGGCCATTTAGCCCTGTGTACTTGGGTGTGAGTAGAATGTCAGTAATATTTGTGTTATTGTGGAGTCAGTAATAGTAATTTGTAATTCAGGTGAGGAACAGGAATAATGTAGCCGTGGCATTAATTTAGGAATCCTCCAGGCATTTGCTTGGGAAATAAATTCAGAAACCACAGAAAACGACGTCCAGGATAGCTGAGGTGGGAATCGAACCCCTATCTTCTCAGTTTTGCGTCATGAGGCTGAGTGTATCCCGTTCCGTACCTTGAAAGGAAGGAAGGAATGAATGTTCTAGTTTTATGTGACTCTGAATCTTTTTACGTGGAATCCGAACCACAGGACATAACATTTCACTTCGAAAATCTCACATGCATTGAACGGGAATCTAACCCGGTCCACCATGTCCAGCTTGACCGCTGCACTACCACGTCCCATATTTCCATACCTTAGACCAAAATTACATACCATTTGCTGAGAAGAAAGGAGGACTACTTGGGGGAAGGAGTTGGAAATCTGGAAATTGGGTGAACAAGGAGGAGAGGAAGATCAAAAATGAGGTGGAAAGACAACGTCGCAGGGGACCTCAGAGAAAAAGGATGGAAGAGGGAGGAAGCATGCGATACACATTTATGCAAACGATGAATCCAGCAATGTAACGCTGACCCTACGTGGCCAGGGAAAATAATAATAATAATAATAATGTTATTGGTTTTACGTCCCTTTTAAAATCTGCGGCTTTTAGAGACGCCAGGGTGCCAGAATTTTGGCCTGATTTGGATCATTAACGTGCCAGTAAATTTACTGGCTCCCTCGCATTTGCACAACCCCAAATGCCAGCTGACTGCGCCAGGATTTGATCCTGAAACCTTGGGCACAGCAAGCGAGAACGTTACCGCTGAGCCACGCAGCCAACCGACGTTGGAAAAGGCTGAGATAAAAGAGAAAAAAAAGAAGACGACGAGAATTACATATCATGGCAGAGCCTGGAAACAAGCCCGGGGTGACACCACGAGGTTGTCTAATATAAATCAGCCAACATGCATGCCATGAACATTTTCCATTTCAGACTCAATATCCAGTAGCCAAATATAGAAGAGACACCAACCCACCCACATGTGTCAATGACTGATGAAGGGGGGAAGGTTTCGAACACAGATGAGCTGTCAGACTCTTCAACGGCAGCCGTTGGGTCTTGTTCAAGTTTCAAACCTCCAGTTCAATCAATTCTTGTGTGAAGTTTGCTGCCTCCCTTTTTTAGTTACTTCTTTCTCCGTCTATCTCCCTCTCTTCAGTACCACCTCTTCTACACCCCACCCCACCCCGAAGCCTCTCTTCAGCCCTCTAGTCTAACGCTCGGAAGTTAGTTTCTCAACATCTTGCACAGTTTCCAAAGGACAACTTAAACCGACAAAAAAGCTTAAATCGATCACATCACCAGCTCTAGACGTGGTTTGTTTTCGATTCCAGTGTATATTAACTTGCACAAAAACATCCGTAGTTTTCAATACCTTCGATGAACAGGGTGTATACAAAGTGCTTGCTTCACCGAATGTGTCACTTTCAACCCAAAGTCTTAACGGCTATCAAAGGAAGCTTGTAGTATAACGTGACCGTTAATCTCGAGATCATGAGCCACGGGACCTCCCTTTTACGTGGAATCCGAACCACAGGACATGGCATTTCATTAACGGCTATCCAAAATAAATAAACAT
Source organism: Meconema thalassinum (assembly GCA_946902985.2). Lineage (NCBI taxonomy): Eukaryota > Metazoa > Arthropoda > Insecta > Orthoptera > Tettigoniidae > Meconema > Meconema thalassinum. The sequence continues at coordinate 264,628,175 of OX336394.1, forward strand.
GAGATTTGGTACATTTTAGTCTGTCAAAACGATTGTTCTCAATTGCAACAGATGTTTCACTGGCACCAAAAAATAAATATAATATATGAGATGAATACATTTACTTGGATAAACTTGTGGGAAGCTAAATTGTTAGGCTAGATTTCATCGGAACGCTCTATCATAAGTTTCAACGTTCACCACTTGGTATCATTGATATCTGGTAGTGAAAGTTGGAACTACTTGAAATTGAACGGAACTGGAAGCAGCTACAAACTGAGGCGAGCCAAACATGTCCTCGGATACTCCCGGCACTAAAAGCCATACGATAAAAAAATACGAGCCTAACAGCAGTCGCATATGATGTGTAACATCTGACATACAAGAAACCTCACGTGAAATTGTTGATACACCGGTATTTTATACTATTATTGGCACAAATATTAATTTATTGTTAAAGGAGTGTTTTACAGATATTGTAGTTTATAATACGGAACTCATTTTATTAAATGATTTGTAGCTTCCACCAGCACTAGCCTAAATAAAGAATACGATATGGATCAACTAGATTAATAGACGCGACACCGCTCATAACCTTAAATTCCTTATAAACAGGTCCTCTTGATTCACAGACCAACACGTAATTTCATAGTTGTATGCCTCTCACCAAGGCGTTCCGGGTTCGATTCCCAGTCAATGCAAGTGAGATTTTTGAAGTGAAATGCCATGTCCTGTGGTTCGGATTCCACGTAAAAAGGAGGTCCCGTGGCTCATAATCTACAGATTACCGGTCACGTTAAACTACAAGCTTCCTTCCTTCCGTAATTTCATATGGATTCTGTTAAAATGAGTTGATATGATAAATATCGTTTAAAATGATAATCTGGTAGCAAAAATATCTACCCCGTCTGGGATTCGAACCCGAGATCTCAAAATTCACAGTCATAGGCGCTAACCCCACGGCTATTTTGACTACGCAAATATTGTGCACAAGATGGTGACTTATTTCCACGTTCCAATAATACTGCATTACGGAATTAAGTTTCATTTATATTTTGCTTGTTTCGATAATGTTCCTGTGTGACATTGAGTTTAAAATGGCTTATGCCAATGCAATGTCGACTACTTACAATGTTTGATAATAAGGCATTTTACCATTTAAATACTGATACGAAGACTTCGAACATGTACCATCTCATTTGTTTAAATCGCTTGACACCAGAGTTCACATGATCGTTTTCCTTTCAGTATGTCATATAAATTCCACATGGCCGCGAGTGCGTCATGGTATCAATTTTCGACACCGCGCGCTGATTGTTTCTCTTACCAGTGCCGGCTGGATCGATCGATCGAGTTGGCAGTGCGTCTTATACTTCCGTTCGATCCACCACTGCCAGCTAGGGCACACTTCCATTCGATCGATCGAGCGGGCAGTGCATACTTCCGTTTTCCACCACTGCCTGCTAGTACACTTCCGTTTGATCGATCGAGCGGGCAGTGCGTACTTCCGTTGTCCACCACTGCCAGCTAGTACACTTCCGTTTGATCGATCGAGCGGGCAGTGCATACTTCCTTTTGATCCACCACTGCCAGCTCGATCGTTCCGATCCACTTCCGTCCCCAATTTTCAAAATCACTCCCACAAAACTCTCCAGCAACCGAGCGGAAAGATGTTACACATCAATACTACTTGGATAACCAGGGTAGACAATTTAAGTGGTAGATACTGCACGTGAACCGATCCCACATCGCTCAAACAACCAGCTAAGTACTTAATCCATTCTAATACAAACACCAACCTGACTATTTGCTATAGGGGTACCACGTAGAAAAGAATGTTGGAGACCGTAAGTTGCTGCTGAAGAGCTTCCCCCTCCATACACGATTTCACAAGGTCCAACTACATCGACAAGGAAACCAGTAGAAGCGAGAAAGAGAGAGAGACACTTACCCTACCTGACGCACATGCGTAGAAGAAAGACTAGCAGAGGACAGAGAAGAGAGCTGGAAACACTCTCCCCTACTTTGATGCGCATGCGCATTGAAACATTCTTTTCTATGTGGTAACCCTATAACTAACACAGATATTACACTAAACAAGCAGACTTGAAGGTCAATAAATACTATTAATATCTTAACAAATAAAAAATAAAAACACATATGAAATTAATCATATTTATTGACGTTTTAATCAGAAGTAAAATATCATAAAAATGTATTAAATTTAATCCACTTTGATCAATAAATAATAATAATATAATATATTATACCAGTATCGGCCACATTGAGGCCCACTTCTGTAAGTGTCTTATAAATAAATTAAAACTAATTTTCCTTGTAAAATTGAAGCCTCCGTGGCTTAGGCGGCAGCACGCCGGCCTCTCACCGCTGGGTCCGTGGTTCAAATCCCGGTCACTCCATGTGAGATCTGTGCTGGACAAAACGGAGGCAGACAGGTTTTTCTCCGGGTACTCCGGTTTTCCCTGTCAAAATTTCATTCCAGCAACACTCTCCACTGTCATTTCATTTCATCTGTCATTCATTTAATCATTGCCCCAGAGGAGAGCGTCAGGCCTCGGCAGCCGGCACAGTTCATATCCTCGCCGCTAGATGGGGGCTTCATTCATTCCATTCCTGACCCGGTCGGAGACTGGAAGCAGGCTGTGGATTTTCTTTTCTTTCCTTGTAAAATTGAAAAATTGTTATCAAGGAAAAGGAAAACCCAAAGTTAATATTGATCAACTTGGCTCTTAATGCAATCAGTTTTAATTTATTTAGAAGACAATTACTGAAGAGGGCTACAATGTAACCGAAACTGGTATAATATATTATTATTATTATTATTATTATTATTATTATTATTATTATTATGTATTGACTAAGGTGGATTAAATTTAATAAATACAGTACCGGTACTTATGGTATCTTACCTCTGAAAAAATCACATGTAATTAACTTATCTTGGCAAATTGCCTAAGTTTATAAAAACTGCTGTAACTAAATAACTGTATACTTGGTATAGGGAAACACCCATTAAGGGTACAATAGTGTTGTCCGACTGAAGAACGTTAAATCTCGATTACTAAGGCAACATTGAAAAATTTCAGTACTTCCAAGACGATAATAAATGAACTTGGACTAATAATCGCCAATCTCATTTGGAATTGTTGTTGTTTGGGTCTTAGGTTATTTGATTGTTTTGATGCAGTTCTCCATGCCTTCCTGCCTTGAGCTAAGAGTTCCAGCTCTGCATTGCTACCACATCCCACGTCCGAGTTAATCTGTTTAAAATAATCTAACCTTGGTCTGCCCCTACAGTTCTTATCCTGGACCTTTCCTTCCATAACTAAGTTCCCTATCCATGGATGTCGTAGAATATGTCCTACCAACCTATCTATTCTCATCATTAGGAGTCGCCAGAAACGTCTCTCCTCGCCCACTCGTCGTAATACCTCTTCATTTGTAACCATATCTACCCATCCGATCTTCATCATTCTCCTGTAACACCACATTTCAAATGCTTCTATTCTCCTGTAATCTGCTCTACCAACAGTTGAAACTTCACATCCATAGAAGTGCTATGCTCCAGATAAAGGCTCCCATAAAGAACTTCCTAATACACCTGTTTGAAGCTAAATTGTATATGTTCCTACGTTCGTTGCCAAGAGCCGACTCTGGCGTCTGGAAGCTACGTTCTGAACTAGTAGTCGTCGACGGTGGCGTTTGGTGGCAAAAGTAGGAACTATTTGTAAAATTCATAATTCTGCAGTCCTTACTTGAATTAAAAAACAGATAACACACACTAATACAGTCATCACAATTAACACCGGTTATCAGACTGAATCTCCACACACCGTGTTGTCGCAGCCCCTCTACTTAAGAACCAACCAACCTAAAACTATTTTCCATGACAACAGACTTCTCTTCTGTAGAAATGCTTTCCTTGCCTGAGCTACCCTACTTTTTATATCCTCTTTGCTTCGTATATAACTTGTTATTTTGCTTCCTGAGTAGAAAAAGTCTCCTTTTTCCTTTAGCTTCTCACCTGCCAATTTGACGTCAATTAGTTCCTTCCTCAAGACGGAGTCCATACCATTTTAAAATTTGGAATTAGTAAGGAGGCAAGCCTGTGCGCCATGTTGGCAAGAATTATTTATCCAAATACGGAATTTTCTATCAGAAATGTACAGTTCACTAATGGTTGTATGTAAAATATTCTTCAATTTAATACACCAAGTTAGCACGCATTTCCCATGGCACTGGACTACCGGTTAAAAATATACAGGTGAATTTCTAATATCATGTAAGTGAGCTGGATGAGAAAACGATAGAAAGCTCTCTATTGAAACAGTTCAACTAGTCCCGATGTAGCAATGCACAGGACTTGCAATCATGGGAATAAGAGTCGATTCACCGTGATGGAACATTCTTTGTTACATATCTCTCTCTAACTCTGTTCTCTTTTCTATCTTTCCTTTCCTTCTAACCCTAGCTGTGATTGGTCTCCAAGTCTCGCTGCTTTAAATAACAGTAATCTCATTTCTCACGACTCGAGCTACGCCACGCCACACCAGAGGTGAAACACAATGGTGCGCAACCTGAAGGATATTATAGAGGAGTGTGTCAGGAGAATTCATTGTTTCTCGCTACTTCATTGCCTGATGAGCAGTCTATGGGAGAATCCAATTTGCACTGGGATTTAGTTCAGCACAAAGGAGCTACATCGAGATGTCTCTACTTGTGGTGGATACTAGAAGATACCAATGAATGAAGCGAGGGGAATTCAATGGGAGAAGGTTTTAAAAATAAATGCAATGCCAGAGAGTTACAGGCAATCACAATATAATGTATGGTAAGGGAATATTGTGACGATAACAAATCAGGCTGCTATAGATGTTTCGAAATAAAACGTTCCATTTACTGATGTAAGATGGAATTATCATCCAGGACTGACAAATCTGGAGCCTCCGTGGATTAGGCGGCAGCACGCCGGCCTCTCAGCGCTGGGCCCGTAGTTCAAATCCCGGTCACTCCATGTGAGTATTGTGCTGGACAAAGCGGGAGTAGACAGGTTTTTCTCCGGGTACTCCGGTTTTCCCTGTCAAACTCTCATTCCCGCAACACACTCCACTACCATTTAATTTCATCTGTCATTCATGTAATAATTACCCCAGAGGAGTGCGATATGCTTCGGCAGCCGGCACAGTTCATATCCTCGCCACTAGATGGGGGGCTTCATTCATTCCATCCCTGACCCGATCGGACGACTGGAACAGGCTGTGGATTTTCATTTTCATTGACAAATCTCTGACAAGTGACAAGTGTTAGTCAACGCAAAAGTTACCACCGTTCTTTGAGGAGCTAATATGTAAGTGATTTCCATGACACTGAGTTACCTTTCTTCGGGCAAACAACACACACATGAAACACAAAACGTCAGCAATGTTTAAAATATAAGGCGTAATCAAAACGTTTCTGTTTGACGGGCGTACAGTCCAGAATAGGTACGCCAATCAGGCAAAATCACCGTAAGCATTAAGGTACTCTTCCCACCAACGCCCCAGATTGAAGATCCCTATGTGGTAAACACCGTGTTCTGCTACGTGGAGAAGTCCGTTATCGCCTGATGCACATTCTCGTCCGACAGGAATCGTCGACCGTTCAAGGCCTTTCTTTAAGGGACCGAATGTTTGATAATAAAATTGCATGGGGAGAGAAAATGATGTAAAACAAAAATATTGGAATGCAGCCGAAGTATATAAATCAGAAACCTCTATGGACATCATATTGGCAGGTGAAAAGCTGAAGGAAGTAAGAGATTTCTATTACTTAGGTAGCAAAATAACCAGTGATGGATGAAGCAAAGATGACATAAAATATAGGTTGGCACAGGCAAGGAAAGGATTTCTACAAAAAAAGGAATCTGTTGACTTCGAATATAGATTTAGGTATTAGGAAGTCATTTTTGAAAGCCTTTGTCTGGAGCGTGGCGCTCTATGGAAGTGAAACTTGGACTATTGGTGCAGCAGAAAAGAGGAGAATTGAAGCGTTTGAAATGTGATGTTACAGGAGACTGATGAAGATCTGATGAGTTGATAGGTTTACACACGAAGAGGTATTAAGACGAGTGGGAGAGGAGAGATGTTCCTGGCGACTGCTAATGAAGAGAAGAGATAGGTTGGTAGGACACATACTAAGACACCCAGGAATAGCAAGCTTAGTTGTGGAAGGAAGGGTCGAGGACTAGAACTGTAGGGGTAGACCAAGGTTAGAATATGTTAAACAGATTGCCTCGGATGTAGGGTGTGGTAGCTATGTAGAGATGAAACGATTAGCTCAGGACAGGGAGGCATGGAGGGCTGCATCAAACCAGTTAAAAGACTGAAGACTCAAACAATAACAGATCAGAACTATAGGGCGGATGCTTGAATGTCTCCGATTTGAGTTGGCGTACCTTCTATGCTACAACGTTTGCGGTATGGGGACGTGCATTACCATAGGCAAGACGGAGCTCCAGGACACTTGGTGCACCATTCCACGACGGTGATTTTCGACATACATTCTACCCCATACACAGTCTTTATGTAAAAATTACGGCGTGCATTTTTTTTTTCGTGTAGCCTCCTGAGAGGCCGAGTGCAGGTCTTTCAAGTCGACGCCCGTGGGCGACCTGCGCGTCGGGATGAGAGATGGAATGGATGAAGATGAATGAAACTGGGCAAGGATGTGGAAGGAAGCGGCCGTGGCCTGTCAGAAGGTACCGTCCCAGCATTTGCTTGGTGTTGAAAATGGGAAACCACGGAAAACCATTTCAAGGACGGCCGACGGTGGGGCTCGAACCCACGCGTCTACCGAGTCAGCAGAGAGCTTGGCCCCATGACCTAATGCCGCGCTTTAGCGAGCATAGCCACTGCTGTCGGTACGGCGTGCAATTAAGGTGAAACGTCTAAAAAAAAAACTGTGACAAAGATGTGCAGTACCGTTACCCAGTTTTGGAGACACCGGGTTCCTTGAAATCAATAAGCAATGGTCCCGGTGATCAACGCGCATGGTTAGTTCTCGAACGTCTTGGGACAAGGGTACGATGAATAACACCACTGCATCGTCGACGCTTTCAAATGCGGTTCCCCGTGGTGCTACATTAATCCCTTGCCTACATGTCCGTGCTTCTATACCCGCATTGGAGTCGCGCTATGTTGCAAATGCGCTGCAGCAACTCCCTTAAACGGAAACATTTTCATCACTCCTTATACAAATTTATACACAATGTTTAATGTACAATCTTATTCACAGAGTTCAAAATACAGGCTTATTCACAGAGTTCAAAATACAAGCTTATTCACAGAGTTCAAAACACAGGCTTATTCACAGAGTTCAAAATACAAGCTTATTCACAGAGTTCAAAACAGGCTTATTCACAGAGTTCAAAATACAAGCTTACTCGAAAAAATACAAGCAGTTCCGTGAAGAACTATACAGCCTATTTTCATATAACTTATCCTACTTATGTTAATTGCCTCTATCAATAAACACAATTTCAGTTTGATTGCTGTAATAGATTCGTAGATATTGTGAACTGACTAAAAATTTCGGATGGTCGCCATGTTGGATTTTATTTATGTAGGTCCTAGAGTTATGTACTGTTACATGCAGATTATTGTGTACGTGTAGTATTCAAACTACAATCGCATAATTAGGACACAAGAAGTAACAAGGAGATTTTAAAATTTCGCACAGCTGCCATCTTGAGGTTATGGAAACAATTGAAATAAATTAGATGCCAGTGGATTACCATTCGTATAAGGATTTACTGTTCCAAGTTTCACTACACTCGGATGGTTAAGTTGCGAGAAACGTCCATGTGAATTTTTATATTTCGCGTCGCCTCCATGTTGGATTTGTGAACACCAAGTTATTTGAAGTCCTATAGGTGAACTTAAGTTCATAGCCCCTATGAACATTAAGAAATTCAGTTTGATTGCTATAATAGATTCGTAGATATTCAGAGCCGACTAAATACTTTGGATGGTCGCCATGTTGAATTGTTAAATGTATAGGCCATAGAGTCATGTACCATTAAAGGAAAATTATTGCGTAGGTTCAATATTCAAACTTTCAATTCGATCGCATGACAACATCACAAGAAATAAAAACTTAATTTTAAAATTCGCACTGCCGCCATCTTGAGGTTATGTAAACAATTGAACTAAATTAGATACCAGTGCATTACAATATGTATAAATATTTCCTGTACCAGATTTCAGTGCGTTTGGAACATTAAATCCCTAGAAAGGCCTATTTAAAATTTTCAACTTCGCTTGGCTGCCATGTTCGTTTTGTAGTAAACCGGTTTCTGAAAGTTTTATAGATGGACTTCCGTTATGCCCTTTATCTCCGTAAAAGATTTCAGGGAGATACCGCTAATAGTTTCACAGATATGGAATGCCGGTGAAATATTTCGCACATCCGCCATCTTGTGGTTATGTAAACAATTGAACGAAGTTAGATGCCGGTGCATTACAATGTATATAAACATATACTGTACCAAGTTCCATTGCGTTTGGTTGGTTAAATCGCGAGAAACGTCTATTTAAAAGTCGCCAATTCGCTTGGCCGCCATGTTCGTTTTGTAGTTACCATATTTTCAAATGTCACATAAGTGAACTTATAGTTGTTCCCTTTATCACCATACAAAATGTCAGGGTAATATCTGCAATAGTTTCGGAGATATTGAATGCTGGTGAAATATTTCGCGCAGCTGCCATGTTGGATTGGTGAGTTGTAACGATATTTGAAGGGCACGGTCGGGGTCGCAGGGAATAGTGCTATGAACTTACCGAGTTTCATTGAAATCGCTCCAGCCGTTTACATTTTATTAGGGACACACACACACACACACACACACACACACACACTCACACACGGACAAAAGGTGATCTCATAAGCCTATTTTTTCAAAATTGAAAATAGGCTAAAAATAGTGGAGTATTGAACGATGAGCTCAGGAGTCGAAACACATTGAAGACACCGTACATTGTTTATTATGACACGTTATTGCGTTATAATAATATCGTATGGCCTCGAGTGCCGGGTGCAAGCTTTGTTATTTTTCACCCAGAGGGAAACTTGCATGTCGAATTTTGTTGTTCCTTGGAACGCTATGAAAGTCAAGGCGGTTAGATATCTAAGCTCCTTGACACTATAGCGCTTTCTAGTAGAGAAAGGAGGAACTTGTTTGTGTTGGCAGAAAATCCCGAGATTAATTTTGCCATTATGAACACGGCCTACTGAATTCAAGTGGGTTATTTAACATGCCAGCAACGTATGACATGCGTGTCGTGATTTCTGCCGCCTTTCAAAAATCACTTACCACGGCCAGGAGGGAATCTGCAAGCTTGGGGTTGTCAGTCCGACACGATAACCACTTACCCACCGTGGCCAGCGTTATTGTGTTGATACCCTGATATAACAATGTTGGTAGCATTTGCCATATCCCAAAAAAACCAACAAAGAGCTCTCTTCAACTAGTAAGGGTCAATTATTTACACAACTCGATATGACGCCATGTCATGTAGAGCAGCTTGCATTACATTTTTGTTTGCAATACAATCAAAATGGTATCCAGTTAACTTTCTAGTCTAACGTGCGTGTTTAGCTCGTATTTTATGTTACGCTAAGGTAGTTTCGGATTCTTCAGGCAGTTGAGTAGTGAAAATGAAAATCCACAGCCTGCTTCCAGCCTCCGACCGGGTCAGGAATGGAATGAATGAAGCCCCCATCTAGCGGCGAGGATATGAATTGTGCCGGCTGCCGAGGCCTGACGCACTCCTCTGGGGCAATGATTAAATGAATGACAGATGAAATGAAATGATAGTGGAGAGTGTTGCTGGAATGAAATTTGACAGGGAAAACCGGAGTACCCGGAAAAAAACCTGTCTGCCTCCGTTCTGTCCAGCACAGATCTCACATGGAGTGACCGGGATTTGAACCACGGACCCAGCGGTGAGAGGCCGGCGTGCTGCCGCCTAAGTCACGGAGGCTCATAGTTGAGTAGTATCGTATTCAAATAGAATGAACACACCAACTTGATGAAATGCTTGGTATTTATTTAGTAGAACATTTGTAGAGAATAGTTACAGAAGCCGTCTGTCTCATGATTCTGACACAACGACAGATTAATGAATATTGAGCTCTGGCATGAGCTACAGCTTGTTTTTAAATAATATTATGCTGTGGGCGGAGTGACCTTAATACAGAGAGGAAAACGCCCGTAGCTTAACCAAACATAGAACAGTATTAATCTAAACGCAAATAATGCATTTAAGTTAAAAAACAAAGTGGTCGTTTTAAATTATATATATGGTCCCTGAAAGGTTAATTCTTGTTTAACAAGGCTTACTTACTTCGCATTTTTCTCGGAAGATTCTAATATCATTTTATGTAATTACCATTGGATTTACTTAGAGAACATGGATTTCTTCCTGTTGACCAGACGTGGAGGCTTTCTTTCTACCTGGCCATTCTTAGAAGGGGTTTGGCAAGCTTTTATGGAATTCTGAATTTGTAATTCAGATGAGGATAGGCAAGGAGGTGGCCATGGTTTTATGATAGTTAGTAACCATCCCGGCATTCGCCTGGAGTAGAAGTGGAAAATTAAGGAAAACCACTTCCAGGATGGCTGAGGTGGGAATCGAACCCTCCTCTTATCAGTGGCTGAGTGTACCCCGCTTCAGCCCCCAGACTAGAATTAAATTCCTTGGAAGAGCTGGAAATCTAGAATGCTAGCCATTACACTACGAGGTGATCTTTTGTAACATTACTTACTAATTGTGTTTGAATATCAGATTGGATCGCAAATATTTTACCACATTCATTTCAGAGAAACCTTAGTCTTTGAAGTAGATTTATTCAGCAACGTATATAAGGCAAACCACAATAATACAGGGTTACTCAGAAAGAAGAAACAGATTTCCAACATTTCTTTCTTCCAAACTAAATAAGATAAAAACATTAGGCCGGTATTACAGTATCAAAGAAATTTGTCAAATAAATGTTATCAAATATTTTATAAAACTGAACTTTTTTAAAAGTTATAAAAAACGATCATCAGACGTTTACACTACATCAAATATTTTATCATAGTTCACCAAAATGGATGATGGGCAGTTCCTTGTTCACTTTACTGTATTACGGTAGTTGAAATTGTTTGGTAGCAATCCCGGTATGTAAAAGAAACGGAAAGATAAAGTGAACGTCTATGGGTTAAACCATGGGTCGCCCACGTGAAAGTTTATTACGAATAAAATCTTGGTGAACGAGCTGCAGTACGACCACTTCAAAAATTACATTAATATTTAATTATTAATAATTATGATGAAATGAATGATGGTGACGTTCAAAAAACACCACTGCCCGAGCAAAGAGAATTGAAACATACGAAGTAAAATATTCGCCTTAAGTGTGATTCGATCCCAGGTCCCCTCGGACCGTAGTCGAGCGCTCTACTCATTCCGCTAACAAGACATTTGCCCTACCGTGGTTGGTTAGATGTATTACGTACTGGTAAGGATAAAGTGCGTATGGTATTACAAGAGAGTGCAATTAAGTGTAATTGAAAAATTATAATACAACTATTATAACATAAAATGCACTACTATTCAGGGCTTATTTCAGCCTATGTAACTATTTAATTCCTCTTTATATCCTGAAATGCGTGACATTTGTGTGCAGGGCATATAGCCTCGGCTATTTTTACCTACAGTTTCTATCTGTTATTTATGTTTTACATTGTATACCATTCATTATGTAACATATTATGTAACATTTCATGCATTTCACACTCTGATATGAGCATTTTTCTTTTCTTTAGTCGTCTTACCCTCCAGTTTGGTGGAACCCACGGACTCAGCGAAGGAACTCACCACTACCGCCTCTACGGGCAGTGTCCTAGAGCTGGGAACATCGAATCGGAAGGGATACAACTGGTGAGGTGGGATTGGCACCTCGCCCAGGCGGCCTCACCTGCAAAGCGAACAGGGGCCTCATGAGGGAAGGTAAGGGATGGTGAGGATGAATAAGGCAAGGAAGAGGGAAGGAGGCGGCCGTGGCCTTGAAGACGGTACTGTCCCCGTTAACCCGGATAGTAGACTGTCAGATATCCGCCCCCTCAATCGGATTGCCAATAATCAATCGCACCGGCACAGCTACATCAATGAAAATGGCACTGACAGATACTATCGAGATTAGAGCACAGTAGTAAACAAGAAATTATTGTGGAACACACCAAAATATACGGGGGTTCATACTTACCTTTACTTACCTATTCAAATTAATCTCGGGTCTGGGTTGCCAACTGGATCACTTAAAAGTATGCCCTCACAATAACCTCCACCACGATATTTAAAATGAACCAAGACGGAAACAAGAAACTTTAAACTGTACAATAATTTATTTCACATAAAGGAATAATATAACAAAAATATAACAACAAAATACACGTGGCGATCAGAAGCCATTGTCAATGTAATCATGTCCTCCTGTAGGACTTGTAGACTTTGCATACAAAATTTCAGCTTTCTAGCTCAAAAGAACGTAATAATAATACACTTGGAATGGATAAGGGAGTTGGGACGAGACATATAGCAATTGTTTTCCTTTTAATAAACATCACACTTTTATTTATAACCGCAAGGCTGCTATGTAGACGACCTTGGCCTCTATCATACGGTTGTCAGGCCACCTGCACCATGTCGCATGCTTGCATCGTCAAATGGACCCACCTGTCCAGCCAACGTTAGCATATGCTAGTTACATCAGAGCCTAGCTCCTTTTCAAAACACTTTAAATGTCCTCAACTCAACTCGAATATTATCACGCAAATCTTTTAAATGCTCCATTCAAATATCACTGGATTACTCTAATAATCCCAAATCCTGTTTAATTGTTAATTCCAATTGTTTCACTAGCGTTGTTTAGAGTATAATAACAAAACGCTTAATGTTTATAACAAACTGTTCCCAAATTATTTATAACAATTTAAATTGTTTATAACATTGTCAAACGACAATTGAAAAATTTATACACACCTCTATTAATCCTTTTCGTTTCCAATTATTATTATAGATATTTACATAATTATTTACAATATTTATATTATTTATTTTAGAAATAAATTAAACCACACGTCTATCCGGTTGATAATTACTTAAATCGTGTTGATATAATCGACCAATGAAGGTTAGTTATATTTAAATTTTAGATTCAGGTTTAATAAGGTTTAATAATTATTATTATTATTTGTGACGGTAACCTCCATTCAAAATCGTTATCTCAAATTGTTTAAACACTCTTGTTAATTTTAACAGTAACTTCACATGATTAATTTTCAAAGGACCTGGACAATACACTCAGCGGAAAAATACCTCGCTCAAACGCACAAAATTGCACAAAATAGGCCCAGAATTCATCATATATCTGCATATATATGGCATCAAAATCTTCCACAATACATACAAAAAACCTCCACTTATAAATTCATTAACTTCATTAATATTACTGTGGGAACCTCCTTCACTTATTCAAGGGCATTATTCATCAGCGACTTTTACACGTCCACTGAACTAACGATTATACATCCATAGTTCCACTTTAAACATTCTTATATTCATTAATTGTATCAAAACTGTTATTATATTTAACCTTCGTGGGTTTCATTCATGAATCGATATGAAGTAAAAATTTGCCAATCACAAATAAATTTAATAGCAAATACGATTAGACACGCCTCCCTGGTCTATCAAAATTGAGATTAATATCTTCAAAGTATCGTAGTATAAAAATACTATCTTCAATCAAAGTTCATCTAAACTGCATAAATAGTCGAATAGAATACAATTAGACTGTGGAATGCAAACATTATTGTTCCAATCTAGAATTGAGAAAAACTCCTATCAAATGTTCATTACTATAGTGTACTCAATAAATCGTAATCAAAGTTCATATTTCATAAAACTGTCTATAATTCAATGGTATTTCAGAACTGACGATAAATGTCTTTGTTGCAATCATGTTCATAAAACGACTAGTATTTCCAAGATCGTCGACAAAGTAATAGATTTTAACGCTCTAAAATCTTTTTAATTATTCTTCTTTCTTGAGGATGACAGAAAATTGGTCAAAGTAATTTACTGAATAGAATTACTTTAATAAAGTGACACGCTGTCTGAATTCAAATTTGCCATAGAAAATCGTTAAGTTTACAGTCAAATCGTGACTACAAAAATATGCAAATTACTGAAAGAATATATTATATCAGTCTCAACTGATCCAAAATTATTTAAATATGCCAATGACATAACAATCGAAGAAAAAAGCATAAATCATCAAAGTGTACTGAGTACAGAAATATCAAGCAAGAATATGGGGCAAAATATAAGGGACAGAAAATATGGGAAAAATGGTTGCTCAGATATCGCTAAATGGCTCAAATAAAACAAGAAACGTTCACGACTACCTTATCTGTTGATTGAAGTTCTAGAGGAAAATTTCCAAAGAAGACTGCTGATGGTTCCATTTCACCAACGTAAAGATGTGCTCCGACCTCGAACCTGGAATCAGCGCCCTCGGGGAATAGAACTGCCTCCTCCTCCGGAAATTGCACTGCTCCGTGTAGACGATAGACATCCTTCTGGCAAAACTCTTCTTTGTGAGCCGGGTCTACCCTGGCCTCTCTTGATAGTTCCCTGAAGTTCTGGTAGAAATTCGCCATGAAGTTTATTGCAATTATTTCCGCAGAAATATTCATAATTGTAGAGTATGAAGATATTTCCACTGCCATTTGATATAATTCAGCGTTGGACTACGATGCATGAGTGTAGTTGGATGTTCACTACATGCTCGCTTTTGTAGAAAGACGATTAGCGACGTTCCATGCTGCTATTTCACTCCATTGATATATGTCCCAATTGCATTAAAGATTTAGTATTCCATCTCCACTTCTGTTATAATAATAGTTGAAAGAACTGCCAGATTATATTGTTCCATTGTAGAATGTAGCGTTGTATCACCAAATGCAATCTGTAGTATCACGGTTGCAATACACGTGTCAGCCGTAGCGTAGAATGTGGTGTTATAAAAGTGCTTCTCAGGTGGCGAGAAAATCACTTTTGTCTGCCGTCTTAAAATGCCAATATCTTCCAAATTATAATCGTGAAAATGTTCAATTTTCCTACACACTTTAATACTGTAATGCACAATAGAATTAGCATACAGGCAGTATCTAACTCTTGATAAATTATCTTGTAGACTCGTTTATGTGTGCGTTTCAACTTCGCCTAGTTTCATAAACCGTAAAATGGTACTGCTGCACTGCTCCGTGCTCGTTCAATGCGGTGGGCTCTACCACACGCGCTAATGACGACTCGCTTCACTGAATAACTCGAAAATGACTATGAGACAAGAGAAATATGAGATATGAGAGCTTCTCTCTGCTGTGCAAGACCTTTTATAAACTTCTTAAGGGGCGTATCCATCCCTTCCATAGCTTGTTCCTCCGTCATTGCTAGAAGTTCTAACTTTGGCTATACTTGACGGATTTTCAAATTTCAAAAACTCAAAATTAATTTCTTCAAAATTCCAAATCAATGCCATAACTGAAAATGGATTTCCACAATTCTGCATTGCAAAAGTAATTAAATATGGTAGTTTCAGTAATCTCCGTCTCCCTCCAAACTATCATTCATTGGTTCGAGCCTTTCCTCCAATAGCGTAACTTCTTCCTTAGCACAATTCCTCGTTTCCCTGCGACTGCGTCGTAAATCTCAGATCTTTCTCGAACAAAATCATGACGTCACCAAGAATCTCAGCTCAATCAGCCTACTTGCATAAAGTCTGCGTCATCCGTGCCTACGTCATGAATATCCACGTCACAACTATGACATCCATAACTTTATTCATATATGCCAATACAGCCATCGTGGTCTCAATATAATTCAATTTACGGGGGCAGTACCATCCTGGCATTTGTCCGAAGACGAAGTAGGAAACCACGGAAAACCACTTCGAGGATGGCTGAGGTGGGAATCGAACCCCCTCTACTCATTGGGAACACCCGAGGCTGAGTAGACCCCGTTCCAGTCCTCATACCACTTTTCAAATTTCGTGGCAGAGCCGGGAATCGAACCCAGGACCTCCGGGGCGGCAGCTAACCATGCTGACCGCTACGCTACGGAGTATGAGCATATTTGCTGTGGTAATATTCCAGCTGTTATGATCCGCCATTTTGGTTTGAATCTTTTATGAAAGATAGCATGGTGCTCATACATTTTTTAAAGAAATTTTATAAAACCACCTTCTATAAAAGTTTTTTCTATTACACTGTCATATCTTTTATAAGAGATATTTTATCAAAGATCTTTGATAGTGTAATACCGACCTAATTCCAACGTTCCTGGAAAGAGAAAAGTTCAATTTTGACTTTTTTATGCATTCAATATAAGCATCATGTGTTACGCGACAAATATCAAAGAGGTGGTTCATTTCTTGCTACACACGAATCAGCTGGTCTCTTGTTATCGAATTCACAGCTTCAACAATTCCATGCCGCAGACTTTCAAGAGTGTCAGGCGTAGGAGGGATAAATACACGGTCTTTTACGTAACCCCACAGATAAAATTCACACGGTGTGAAGTCTGGAGACCTGAGAGGCCACCGGTGATTAAGTTGATCTTCTGCTCCTCCCCTTCCAATCCAACGTCCTGGAATGGTGTCATTCAAGTAACGTCGAACGTGGAATAACAATTTTTGAAGCATGTCTAGATAGGTTAGTCCTGTCACAGTTTTCTCCATGAAGAAGCGGAGAATCTCGTTCATGTTCAATAACTGCCATAGGATTTTCACTTGTCAAAATTCTAACGTTATGGCGATTAACTGTAGGTAGGTACCGGAAATATGAAAAGTGGATTCATCGAAAAGAATAGGCGGCTTCGATAGCGTAGTTGGTAGCATGCTAAACTGCTGTTCCCAAGATAGCGGGTTCAAACCCGACCGAATTCGTCGGATTATTTAAGAGCGTTAAAATCCTTCAGTATGCCTTCCTTCGGAGGGGAAGTAAAGCCGACAGATCATGTCATAGATTTATGGCATGTAAAAGATCCTTCCACAGACTAAACTTGTGTGCAGCTAAATTGTTAGGTTAGATTTCGTCGGAACGCTCTATCAAAGATCCAACGTTCACCAATAGGTATCATTGATATCTGGTTGCAAAAGTTGGAACTACTTGAAATTGAACGGAACTTGTAGCTCACCCTAAGGGTGTCCGCTGGAAGCAGCTACAGACTCTGGTGAGCCGAACATGTCCTCGGACACTCCCGGCACTCAAAGCCATTTGATAAATAAATGAAATAAATAAATCGAAAAGAATAATAATTGTTCACATTTTACACTTTTGCTTATCCAGGAACGTTGGAATTATGGTTCTACCTTTTGTAGTTTGGACGAAATGAATGCTTGAAATCTGTTCCTTCTTTTTGAATAACCCTGTGTATTACCTCTGGCCCATACATACATCAGATAATATATTTTTAAATAAGCACTGACGTGCAGACCCATATATTTTCTTACATTTTCAATGATATATGTGCTCTAGGTAACATTTAAATCTAGTGCAATAGTCGGGGCCAAGCTAAATAAAAGAACTTCACCCTGGACGACAGCCAATAATTCCACAACTACAGATTAGAAAGCACAGTTCGTGTGAAACTGTTGGATACTGAATTGAAAGAGCGCATACAGAAAGTTTAAAATTTCAAATAGTTATGATACACGAACAGATTTTTTATACAGGAAACTTTGCCGAAAGTACACTCGCGGCAAAAATGCTAGTTTTATTTCCTAAACGCTTGGAGTTCCCACTTCTGTCATTTTAATTTCTAACCAAACCGTGTGCATACCATAAATTCAGACAAAATCGTTGATAACGGGTAGGTGCGGCCTCCTTGTTAGTTAAATTCTGTCACGTGTAATCTTATTTACGTTTCTCAGATTTGTTGATGTACTGGTATGTAATGTTTATACCCATAACCTGTTTGTCACGCTTCTTCCTCATCCGACAACAAATTTATTCCCCGTTTGCCAGGCGGTTTCGGGGTGGCGTAGTTGGTAGCATGATGGGCTTCTATGCCCAAGATCGCGGGTTCGAACCCGGCCGAAGTCATCGGATTATTTAATAGCGTTAAAAATCCCTCAGTATTCCTTCCGAAGACTTCGGCCGGCTTCGAACTGGCCATCTTGGACATTGCAGTTCAGCATGCTACCAACTGCGCCGCTGAAGTGTAACTTTCTTTTCCTCGGGATTCTCCTAACCCACGCACCATCGCATGTATCCGGCAGCCGGTTTATACCCCTACCTAACCTGTATATGGCGAATTTGAACAAATATGAAACGTATTACGTACACTTTCGTAGTAATAGAGTTTATGAACAAGAAAAAATTCAGACACCATGGCATAAAAGATATAAGAGGAACTGGCGGAGCCTGGCCTTTCTGGATCATAAGTTACGCATTAGCAAATATGCTTGCATGATTCACACGGCTGCCATCCTGAAATTGTTTGGCTGATGACCTTGTAGTTTGAGCAACAGCCGCTTCCCACATAAAGGTATATATTTCCACAATTTTGTAGAGATCAGATGATTAGTTTGGTCGTAATTTAATTTAAGCTTTGAACATTTTGGTGGCCACCATTTCGTTTTCGTTAGGATGACGGCGATATAAAACAAGACACAGAGGTGTCCTTTGCTAGTGCTACCTCTGTACTCAGGTTGGTACAATTCGATTTCATCGTGTTAGAATTTATAAATTGGGAGGGGGAATTAGCATACACACATACACGGCAGCAATCTTGAAATTATTTGGCAGATGACCATTTGGTTTAAACGACAGATGCCTCCAATATAAACGTGTATATTTCCAGAATTTGGTAGATTTGGTTAGTTTAGTCGTAATATGATTTAAGCTTTGAACACTTGAATAGCCACAATTTTGTTTTGATTAAGATGGCGGCAATATAAAACATAACAATGAGGTGTCCTTTGCTAGTGCTACTTCTGTGCTAAATTTGGTTCAATTCAATTTCGTCATGCTTGAATTGATAAAGGGGGACAAACACACACAGACACACAAACTTTTGGGCGGTGTAGATCTCATAAGTCTACCTTAAATTTCTGCAAAAAAATGAAAGTAGGCTTAAAAAACTAGCTAGCCACTATACGAGGAGGAGGTTGTTTCAAGTTAGTTAGTTATTGTTGTTTTAAGGAGCAGAACGGCGAGGTCATCTGTCCCAAAGTGTTGCAAGTTATTAACACAGACAACGGAATTTTCGCTTCACATTAAAACACTAGCAGCACCAAAAATACTTCACAGCACAGAGTACAGTAGTGTTTGTGGTTAACCAGTTACGAGGATCGTTTACATAACCAGTAATTACACATTTAATCGTGGTTACAATTTAACCAATTAAAAAAACGCCTAATATAGATGTGCGGTTTGAATGAGAGCCAATCAGATGAGTGAAACGTTCACAGGTGGTCTACTCTTTGTGATGGATGGTGAGCTCGTTTGTTTACTATGAAATAACTAAATGGAGCAGAGAGAAAATCAAAGAGATAATGTACTTCGTGGTTAGTTAATTAGAGTGCGTCCATAGTTTGGGGACGACACCAAATAATTCACGCTACATGCTATCATCAATATAAATTTACTACAGTAAGAAGATGACATTCAGTGATCTTAACCCTGCAGTAGGTTAAAGAACAATTAATAAAATAACACATATTAAAACACGATTAGATGTACATTTTCTTTGATGATTATATTGTATGATTGAATACGTGTTGATCATAACACAAAGCAGAAAACATGATTATATCTCTGAAAATGTGCTATTTACGATTTTTTTTCCAATAGACTGCATAACCATTGAAAATAGCTTAACATTCCTGGAAAGTATTTCAGGAAACTGCTTGGCACCAAGAGGAACAAGAGATGTGGGTGGCACATTACGCTGCTTTTCGTCAAGCGTTACATTTCTGGATAGATAAAGCATACGTTTGAGAAGAAATCGGGTTTAAAATACAATCAATAGCTGAAACAAATTGATTTTATTTGAAACGGTCGCAAATGTAGGCCTAAATGAATTACAAGCCATCAATAAGTTAACAAGAGTTTTAAAATGTCTAGTGGGACCAGGCCTGTGACCTGTTTTTGTCTCGATGTTCTATCCAACTGTAACCTTCCCTCTGCTCTTAATTAAATATTATTCATAATGAATGAATGAATGAATGAATAACAATCAAGTTTTTAAACCTCCCCAGCACATAATGAAACACAGATCACCAGTGCAGTAGAATCCTATTTGTGATCGTATCCCGCCTGAGAATGCTAGTCACTACGTCACAAGGTGGACCATGGCATACGGAAAGTCTCATGCATCAAAATGGAATGCACCATTACATTTCTTGTTGTCATATAAACAAAAATTTGACCACTCTAATTGTACTGAATCTTATTTTTTGATAAGAACAAAAGACAAAAAGGAGTCATAAATTGAAATAATAATAATAATAATAATAATAATAATGTTATTTTTGTTTTTACGTTCTTTTTAACTACTGCAGTTTTAGAGACGCCGGAGTGCCGGAATTTTGCTCCAAAGGGGATCATTAACGTGCCAGTAAATCTACTGACACGGCTCCCTCACAATTGCTTACACTCAAATGCCAACTGACTGCGCCAGGATTCGATCTTCCGTCCTTGGGTAGAGCAGGCGAGAACATTACCGTTGATCCACGCAGCCAGTCGTATTAATTTAAAAGAAAGTAAGGCTATTTGTTCTTTATGAAAACCTCTTTTGCTTATTTTCTTATTGGCTGGTTGCATGGTGCAGCTGGAACCTTCTCGCTTTTTGTGCCGAAGGTTGTGGGATCTAATCCCGTTGTAGTAAGTTGGCATTTCAGGGCACTTGAATGCGAGGGAGATGTAATGGTGCGATAAATATCAGGCCCTCAGGAACCTCTAAACGGCGCAGTAATTAAAAAAGAACGTAAAACACACAGCATTATTATAATTATTATGATTATTATTATATTCTCATCGCATTTACTCTGTCCTAAGAAATACGCCATATCTGTAAACCTAAGCTCGGCCCTTTCACCTATTCTCTCCCTGGTTTCTCTCTCAGTCTCATATTCCCTCTCCACTCGTCTTATTGTACGTCCTTTATTTTCTTCCCCTCTCTCTCTACTTGTTCATAACCTTCCCCCGCCCCCTCCCCTCCTTCTCTGCCTCTTCTGTTTCTGTTCATTCTCCTTGTTTGTCATTTTCTGTCATCCTCTAATCAAATTCTCTCTGCCTTGCAACACTTCAGTATATCCTTCTCTCTCCCTATAAACAGAATACATTTCCATATGCAGGATAGATGACTTAGCAAGTTAAACCAGGAATGCTTCCCTTTAATAGCAACATACACGTGAGACGAATGTCAACGTGACCTACATCAACACCGAAACGTTTCACTCAGAGCAAGCAGCATTGTCAGAATGAAAAATATGATGATGATAATGATAATTGCTGTTTTAAGGGGCCTAACATCTAGGTTATCGGCCCCTAATGGTCTGGGTGATAGCGAAAATGACAGTGAAATGGAAACCAGAACGACAATTAAGTGAGACTGATAAAACGTATAAAATGGAGCTCAGATTGAAACGACTCACAAAATGGAGAGCGGTAATACTTTCAAAAGGGAATTTAGAAGGAAAACAATCACAAAAAGAATATATTGAAAAATACGCACAAAATGTAGTTTAGGTTCAAAATACGTACAAAATGCAATGCAGAGTCGAAGTACTTAAAAATGCAATTGAAATTCAAAATAAAGTGAGTCCGGGAATGTTCTCCGCAGCGCCTACATGCGTCTGCTACAGCAGTTACGTTGGCAGCACGGCAGCCGCCTGCATCATAACAAACAAACAAACAGTAAACTTTGTACTCACCACAGCCATTCATAACAGATGCTGGAACCATTCACAGTAACAACACTCTTTTTCCGTAATCAGTTTGTTTAAATTCATGAACCATGGTAACTTTATAAGGGAACAACTGAAGCTTGTCTCTTACAGCTTTATGTGCTGTCAACTTAGAGATTCATGTTTGTTGAGCTAATTTTCGTGTTGATTTACTGGAACTGAGCCAGTTACACGAAATTTACTTATCAAATCCCGAACGGTATCACGGTTTGGGCACTTTGAATTAGGTAACCGCGCCTGAAATCTTAATTTTACATTTTCTGTAAACTGATCGCCTTCGTGAAAAACGTATTCCACCAAAAAAAAAAAACTCTCTCTTCTGTAGTAAGCATTATCGCCTGTATACTGTTGCACTCTTCCAATAATCTATCTGAACTCTCGCTTACTGTAACACACACTGATGATACCCACGCTCGCTTATCGCAATACACACTGACGATTCGACAGTCTACAGCTCACATGCGGGACTCCCCCTTTCAAGGACACAGGGCCGCCAACTAAATCCATGACGGAAACGCTCGCAGCTGCACGTAGCTACTGTGGAGAACATTTTCGGGTGCCCTGTACTTACAAAATGCAAATGAGAATACGTACAAAATGCAATTGAGGTTCAAAATACTTACAAAATGCAATTGAAACTGAAAATACACCATGTAAGTTAGATTGAAAAAGACCGGTTCAGATTCAAAATACTCACAAAGTGCAATTGAAATTCAAAATACTTACAAAATGCAATTGAAATTGAAAATGCTTACAAAATGTAGCCTATCGAAGATTCTAACTACTCATTTTTATGACCTCGTAGTTCCGCGCCTTAAAACAACAATAACTAACTACCTAAACTACTCATTTGGATTAACAGTAATTACAAAATGCAATTTAGATTGAAAATACTTACAAAATGTAATTTAGATTCAAAATGCTCACAAAATACAATTGACAATCAAAATACTTACAAAATGCCCACCATACAAAATGCAATTGAGATTTAAAATACTTGCAAAATTCAGTTAAGGTTGAAAATACTTACAAAATGCAATTGAAATTCAAAATACTCACAAACGCCCCACCACCTAAATTGAAAGACTTACTAGAAAGCAATTTAGATTGTCAATCCTTACAAACTGCAATTGAGGTTAAAAATACTCGCAAAATACAATTTAGATCGAAAAGACTTGCAAATTGCAATTTAAATTGAAAATACCTACAAAATGTAGTGTAGATTCAAGAAATTCCCTTAAGGTAATTTAGATACACGGTGAGCAAATTAACAAAAGTAGTGCGGGAATCTTAAAGAGAAAAGGACATAGAATTAAAAGAAAACAAGAGGTCTGATCCCTCGAAGAATGAATGATCAGGAAAGATAATACAAGGGCCATTTACGGCGGGAAAGTGAAAGACTTCCTAGGCTTCGGATAACCTAATACCGTCGGGATAGGAAAAGAACAAGAGTTGACCAAAAGAGGTCGACAGAAAAGAAGACGGAGATGATCCCGGCACAAGTAAGTGGAAGCAATTCCCGACTCAGCTGGAGTCCCATGGTCGCCAACCCACGTCCCACTAGATGTGAACCCCTGGGTTGATACAAATTATGGCAGCCAAATCTATGACACGTAACATCCATTGACACCAGCTGATCAATATAAAATGTAAGTAAAAATTGTGCCACATTTTATGTATTTTACTGAAATGCAACATCATCGTCATCATCATCAGTTCTTTGCAAGGCGCATTTGGCAGAAGTCCCCTCCAGCGATGACTGTCGCTCGCAATAACTTCGGCAAGAGACGTCAACACTTCTGAAGTCTTTTCTGAAAGATTGGCGCCATGTTTTTCCAAATCACCTCCCAGAGGCTCTCGACTAGTGGGACATGGGTTGGCGATCAGAAGACCCCACCCGGGTCCGGCATTGCTTCAACTTGTGCCGGGCTCCTTTCTGTCTCTCTTGTTCTCTTCCATCCACGGCGCTACTAAGGTATCCGAGGCCTAGGGTGGCTTTCACTTTGCCGCCTTAATTGGCCCTTACCTCATCTTTTCTGATCTTTAATTCTTCGAGGGCCAGGTCTCTTCTTTTTCACTTCATGGTATATCCTGCCTACTGCCGAAGGCCCTAATGAATGTTGAATATTTGAATATTTAAATTTCGCGTGATACCGGCGATAGTTTCAGAGATATAGAATGCCGATGAAATATTTCACACATCCGCCATCTTGAAGTTATGTAAACAATAGAAGGAAGTTAGATGTCGGTGAATTAAAATGTGTATAAACATATACTGTACCAAGTTTCATTGCGTTTGGTTGGTTAAATCGCGAGAAACGTCTATTTACTTCGCTTGGCCGTCATGTTGGTTTTGTAGTTACCAGGTTTTTAAAAGTCACATAGGTAACTTCTAGTAGATCCTTTTATCACCGTACACAATTCCAGGGTGATATCGGTAATAGTTTCGGAGATATTGGATGCTGGTGAAATATTTCGCACAGCCACCATGTTGGATTGGTAAGACGTAACAAAATTTGAAGGGTACGGTTGGGGTCACCCGGAATAGTGCTATGAATTTTCTGAGTTTCATTGAAATCGCTCCAGCCGTTTAGAAGTTATTAGGGGGGACACACACCATCTCACACACACCATCACACACGCACACACAGACAGACACACGGACAAAAGGTGATCTCATAAGCCTATTTTTTTCATAAATGAAAATAGGCTAAAACTGTTGCCATTGGAGGCTAAAGAGCGAAAATTCCATACCCCAAAAAGCCTCTTAAATTTGTTGAGGTTTTCTACTTGCAGATGGAGGCTTTATTCGACGGTGGGGTTCAGTTTTGATATGGCCCGTGTTGCAGTTCCTTTAAGAGTTGTTCAAAATTAGTTACACGTGAAGAAAGAGATGTTAGTGGAATATAGCTTAAGATCATACTTGTTACATATACCTGTACTTTTTTTTGTCCTTAAATACAGTCATCATATGAAAATTCGTACTTGTTTATATTTTATATGTCAGCAACAAAAAATATTTACGTCACAAAACCAATAGTTTCACCACATAAACATTTGCGTTGTGTGTGATACTTCTGCGAGTAATCGTTGGTTACGTCGACACAACTGCTACTTTGTGACGCAAATCACTGTAGCATCTTTGGAAGAACAGACAACTGTTGTGAATTCTACTAGAATGTAGGTGAGTTAGCATTAGATAAAAATTAAGCCATAAACTCATCATAATGGGTGATTAAGTGATTAAAGGGATTGTACCCTTAAAGCCCCAAGACCGTGTCAAACAAGTGGACACACCCAGATGAGATGAGATGAGATGTGATGGTGCTAAACCACTACATAACTCAGCAAGGCTCGAACAACATTGAGTACTGACCACGAGCACGACAAGTGTTTCGCTTGTAACACTGTATCTCACGTGGAACATGTTCTCACACACCAAGTAATGATAACAATCGTCATCTTACGTAAGAGATGAGAAATAATCATGTCAGGAAAATTACCCTTATTGACAATCTTTGAGACATAATGATAAGATACCGTACCTTCAGTCAAAAGATATTGCTAGTACTGTTCTAAAAAAAAAACGGTTTCGGTCACATTATGACCATTAGCTTCTTTTCTTCTTCTTGCTTCCGAATTTGGCCAACTGTGCACCGCGTGTAATTTAATGCTTTCTGGTTAGTCTTCTATTCTCTTCCCAGAACTTCTTCATTCGCTCACTCCTTAAGTTTGTCTAATCCTCAGATATTACGGGTTTGGGCTAGTTCTTCAGTTGCTCTTCGTGAAATTTGTGATTATCTACTTGAGTTCTGAACTTCCTTCTGTTGAGGAACAATTCAAATATAATTTTAATTTCTTCTGTGTCCTTCTTAACCCTGGCCTGTTTGCCATCTCTTGATGAATACAGTACATTTGCATTTGGCACAGGCTAGAGTAAAAGGTGGCTTTCCACCGATGTCTCAGTCTCACTCATGGCTGTGATTATATGGAAGCTACTGAGGTATGGGTGGTGCTTAGTAATGACATTCAGGGCACAGTCAGTGTCTGTGGATGTTGTGAAAGGTTCTACTCATAGGGTTAGGACTACTGTTCTGACTCAGTGAGGAAAGCAATGGCAAACTACCTCACTTCTCTTCTTGCCTAGAACGCCTCAATATAGCACTGCCTTGGGTTTTTGTGGGTATCTACTCACATAACGTAACGGCGGTGCTTTTTGAGGATCCAACCAGCCTTCGGGCTGACTACCTAACAGACAGACACCTTCTTAACCTGCTCCACCCATTTCGTCGTCCTCCTTAACCCAATTATACAGGGTGCGACAGAAACAATGACCCATTTTACACATTTTATATTAGCATAAAGAAATACAACTATACTTTATTAATGTACACTGTTCGAAAGAACAATCCTTAGAATCTTGTTGATACATGCCACTTGTTATAAATTATGTCCTTCAGGTGTCCATCATTGTTCGCGATGAAATCTTCTGCACGAGCACGCAAATTCGCCATAACCTTGTGAAGAGTGTCGTCTGTAATGGCCTGGATTTCGGCGTGAATGTTGTTTTTCAAGTCTTTTGGCAACTTTTTATATAAATTCTAACAATGCGTGTGGTCAGCATTGTGCTATTATGATTTTTGACGTATTGTTCATTTTAAAGGCTGCAGTGAACTTTGAAAATAACCTTTAAGAGGGAATTGTATGCAGTGATTAGTGTTTCTAGCTGTATTTGTGAACAAAAAATGAATTTAAAAAAGTAACTCAGTAAAAAAATGATGGCATGTTAGCATACGATTTAAGAAATCCCCACATAAAGTAATCACAAGCCGATAAATCAGGCGAATGGGCTGGCCAGTTGACGTCACCAAAGCGGTCAGCAGTTATAATATTAATAATATGAAAATATTAAGTCAGCACCCAACGTGCTAGAGGTAGGAGAAGGGAAAATCAAACGAACAGGGAATTTTTTACCGTATGGCTACACGTGCCGTCGTGTGTGGAGTGTTGTCTGGGGAGGAAAGTTTGAATGTAAGGACGAGGAGTTGGAAGGTAGCGGCTGTGGCCTATAGTTAGGGACCAACCCCGGCATTTGCCTGGAACGAAGATGGGAAACCACAGAAGACCATCTCCAAGGTTGCCGGCTGGGGGATTCGAACCTCCTCGCCTCCCGGATGTGAGCGATTGATAGCAGTCATGCCGTAACGACCACGGCTAACTCACCCGGTAGGGAAATTTAAATATCTTGGATAGTGGATGGATCCCAACACTTCGGAGAAAGAAGCCTTTACATCACGGATCAGAAAAATGGAAACGGCATATCAATCATCTAAAAATATCTACAAGAAGAAATTAATATCCATTAACACCAAGATACGACAGTAATAAGACCGGAGGCTTCATATGGTGCCGAATGCCTTGCTATGAGTAGAAAGGGTATGATCGAGAAGCTAGAAATAAGAGAAAGGCAGATCTTAATAAAAATCCTAGGTCCAATCAAAGAAAATGGTGAGTTCAGAAGACGACACAATCATGAACTCTACTCTCATGTAGAAAAGATCACGGACACCATTCGTAAGAGAAGGATAGTTTTCTATGACCACATTGCTCGTATGAGTTCTACAAGATTGAGCATTAGGATCTTCAGTTTTCTTCTTAACAAGAAAACCAAGGTGGTGTGGTTCACCGAGGTAGATAAAGACCTGCGTGAAGTGGGAATAACCCAGGAAGATATCCAGAAACGTGTTCCACTAAAGTGGAAACGCCAAGATCATCATGGATTCCAAGAAAAGCCAAAATTAAAAACTGGCAAGATATGGACTGAAGCGAGGAAGAAACAGCATAGGAAACGAATGCGGGAATACTGGGCGAACGTTAAGGCACAGGTGCAAAGACATGGAAAAGGGCTGTTGAAATAGCGTGGTCCGTAGATGGCCGGAACGACAGCAAGAAGAAGAATATGAAAATAGTCATTGTTTTAGCTTCTTAAGCTGGATGCGCCCCCTTAACATGAATTTATTCTCGACTCTCCAAAGGAAGATAAATGGCAAGTCTTCTTCTCCTAGTGACAAGTGATTCAGACATTAAAACGTAAAATGCTTTATTACGTGGGTAATATACGTAACGTAGAACTGAACCAAGATACATGCTACTGCCATTTTATGACCAGTCATATAAATCATAGTCGTAACATTCACGACTTTAAGTATAGCCAGGTGTGATATGATATCCAACCGTTCAGCTCGAAACGAACATAACTAATTCTGAATGTCTGGAGGGGAAAAGTGTGGGACAAGATATACAGCGCTATAAAATATGACATAAACAGCACCTGGAAAGCGAGGAATATCGGGCGCTCACCAATAAAACAAATATTAGGCCAGAGGACATGGAAAGGTTCACTACGGAAATTACACATTACCCCGATTGGTTGTTATGCTGCTGATACAACATTTAATTATATTAGGTTGGTATAGTTGATGATTCATTTAGGAGTTTCTTCTTATAGAAGACCTTAGAATCTATTTACCTCTACCAAACACCAGAGCCTCGAAAAAACTACTAACATTATTGAAGGAAAAACGAGAAGACATACCTCAAGATGTATGCAACTGCTGAAAAACCGGAATTGAAATTTGAGCTCCATGTTGGATATATTGGAAGGTATGCATGGAAGCTATTCCAATATTGGGACACATATAGATAATAATAATTCAGTTTAATTCCCAGGAGGCCATACAGGGCAGTGTTGCCAAAATGATTCTAGGCCTGCTGATAGGTCCAATATTTTGATGCATATAACTTCTACACTATCAATTGGATTTCAACCAAATTTCGTATGTACTATGTGTAGATAATCAGGTAATACTGAGCGTATTCTTAAGAGCCACTAGGGCTGCCAACTGTTAATAAATGCTCTCTCTCTTGTTTTCATCCAAATATCAATATATCAGAAAGTACGCAAGCCGACAGCTTTATACTATGCACACATATAGTACCTGACATTCTAGATTAATTTGGAGTAACTAATACACGTCAGTGCCACCAACATGATTCTAAGCCTCCTGATAGGTACAATTTTTAAATACATGTAACTCTTATACTAACAATTGGATTTCAACCAAATTTCGTATGTCCTATGTGTACCATAACGGATATGACTATGCGTATTCTTAAGAGCAACGAGGGCTGCCAACTGTTAACATATGCTGTCTCAATTTTTTTACACTAACATCAATATATCATAAATTATCATGTATAGTACCTGACATTCTAGATTAATTTGGAGTAACTAATATACGTAAGTGCTGTCAACATGAATCTAAGCCTGCTGATAGGTCCAATTTTAAAATACATGTAACTTCTATACTAACAAATGGATTTCATCCAAAATTGGCACAAAAAAAAGATCATAATATTTCAGATTATTTCTGACCAACACATGATAATAATGTTATTGGTTTTACGTCCCTTTTAACTAATGTGCCTTTTAGAGACGCCGGGGTGCCGGAATTTCGCCCCGAAGGGGATCTTTAACTTGCCAGTAAATATACTGACATGGCTCCCTCGTGTTTGCGCACCTTCATGCCAGCTGACTGCGCCAGGATACGAACCTGCAACCTAGGGCCCAGCAAGCGAGAACGTTACCGCTGAGCCACGCAGCCAGTTGACCAACACATGCATGACATTGTTGCCAACATGATTTTACGCTCCCTGATAGATCCAATGTCTAACTGCATGTAACGTCCATCGGACTTCAACCAAATTTTGTATTCTGTACCTTAAGAGATGGAACTAAGAATATATTCAGTCACCAGGGCAGCCAACTCTAGTGCTCTATTAGGCTACATTATACCAGGTATATTTCGAACTAATTAGAAATTTCAATATTACCAACTTAATTTCGTCATTATTCTAGATAGGTCAATATAGATTAATCATTGGCATGAATCTTAAATTTTAAGAAATTATATTTGTAACCAATAGTATTGAGCTCTAAATAAAGATATATTATGCCAAGTTTCGCAGCGATTGGATAGAAAAAAACAACTTCAATATTACTGCTCCGCGTGGCTGCATGTTGGTTTTGTGCTTATTATTTTTGAGTGTCACACAAAATGAGAACTGACGGTTTTAGTCTTCAATCAACGTACAACATTTAATGTTCATTATTGGAGCTATTCAATTCCACCATATTGGATTGAAGTTTCAAAGCCACAGTGGTAGTAAATTATTACCACGTTTTATTGCAATCGCTCCAATCAATCATGAGAAACCGCACTTCCCTTTTTGCGTGAAATCCCAACAACGGGAGTGACATTTTGTTTCGAAAATCTCACATGCATGAACCGAGAATCGAACCCGGTCAGCCTTGATAAGAGTAAAACAGCTTCACTACTGCGCGACCACGCCCTTGACCAATATAAACACATACACCCACACGGTGATATCATAACCTACATCTTCAATTATTAATTTTGTATTATTATTAATGCAGTTAGTGGACATTTATTTTATTTTCAGGACGGGTCAAGGAAGGATTTTGGAAGGAAATTAGCCGTAGACCTGTTGAAAGTAATTGTCCCGGCATTTGTCTGGTGCTGAAGATGGGAAACCACGAAAACGATTTTCAAGACGGCCGAGGAGGGATTCGAACCCTCGCTCTCCCGATGCCACTGATGCATGAGGTAGCGCGTTAGCGATTTTGGCCACCACGGCCGGTACATCTCTTATTATGAAAATAGCTTAAAATGTAAACAATGTTAATGGAATAAGTATTTTATATATTTTGTGAAGCTTTACGTCTTTATTCCGGGTGAGAACAATACATATTATATTAATTGTATTTTAAAAAAAGGAAATGAATTATTCTATTACTCCGGGAAGTAATATAAAACACAGGGAAGAACCCTATTTTTAAGACATAAATTCGATTGAATTCCTAATCAAATTTAAAGACAAGAAAAGAAAAGAAAAACTATTGTTGCTGCATTATGTGCAATAACTTGCTATTGCAGTCTAATTTCTACCTAGTAAAAAACCAAGTCTCCGATTCTTGGATGTAACGGGTAATCTCTTGAACCACTGGAAGGATTTTAATGCGGTTTTCACCATTCTGTAAAGAAGTTCTCGAGGAAGTATTCTATAGAAAAATATTCATTTATGACCAATGGAAGCCGAGCAGTAATGATTTCAGTTAATCGAGTCAAAGAAAAACCTGCCGTCCATGCGCCATTTAAATTTACGCTGGGTAAACCGTTAATAATATCTATGTACTATAAGTGTAAGAACTGTTCAGCATGTAATGTTCTATCATTAATACATCGCCAACTACCGTATAAGTGATTTTACGTTTTCAATTCTTCCAACAATCTCCATTGAGTGGAGCTTCGGAGAGAGTTTATGAGCTAGCTATTGAGCGAGCCCATCACCTCCAGCTTCAGCCAGCATCAAACTGTCGAGTCATGCCGGGTTAAGACTTCAGATGAAAGTAGCCTATGTGTTTGGTGTTTCACTGTTCACCTCGGCTTTTCTGAATATCTTCTGGGATCTGTCTTTGGTACGCCTTTTAAGCTTACGCTGGGTAAACTTTTAAATATACCGGGCGAAGCCGTAGCGGGTTGATAGTATAGTATGTTTATAAATGTTACGAGGAACCGGGAATCTTATAAATTTGTACTTATTAAGTCCGTTCCTATGAAATAGAAATTCCATAATGCGATTCTTCAAAGACGCAGCAATGCAGTGATGAGTATTCTACCAAGTCTCGTCTCAAGTTCCTTATGAAAAGAAATACAAAGCCAAAGAACTGGCGAGTGCCAATTCTCCGGTCTGAAGGCTTCCCGGAAATTAAGTGAGACGGCCAGGGAGGGGTATTTGAGCCACTGATAAATGTTGCGTATTGCCAGGCCTGATCACATTACATTACTACAAAGATCAATAACTCGTGATTAAATTTCCTGTAAATTTCCGGAGCCCTAGCTACAGGCACAACAAGGAAATGCCGTTCATCAAAGATGCTTTGCTTTGCTAGAAGAAAGCAGCCAATCATTTCTATACTAGCCCAACACCATCCCGAAAGTCGATTATTTCACTATAATGTTGTTCAAGATTTAACTGGCTTATTATTATTATTATTATTATTATTATTATTATTATTATTATTATTATTATTATTATTATTGACTGTGGGTAATAATTTTTAGCCTACTTTTCACATTTTGCAAAAATGAGGAAAAAGTAGACTTATGAGATCGGGCATGTGTGTGTCTGTCTGTCTGTCCTTCTGTCTGTCTGTCTGGCTGTGTGTGTGTGTGTCCCCTATCAACTCCTAAACGGCTGCAGCAATCGAAACAAAATTTGGTAGGAGTAAAGATCTATACCTGAATATCTAACGTCCATATTTAAAAATGATGTCAGTGCTACCAACTGCTGAAAAATCGCAATTGAAATTTGAGCTCCATGTTGGATATCTTGGAAGGTATGAATTGGAGCTATTTCAAAATTGACTCACATATAGATAATAATATTGCAGTTTAATTTCCAGGAGGCCATACATGTCAGTGTTGCCAAAATGATTATAAGCCTGCTGATAGGTCCAAATTTTAAATGCATATAACTTCTACACTATCAATTCGATTTCAACCAAATTTCGTATGAGCTATGTGTACATAAACATATATTACTGAGCGTATTCTTATGAGCCGCCAGGTCTGCCAACTGTAAATAAATGCTCTCAATTTTTTAAATCCAAATACCCATATATCAGAAAGTATGCAAGCCGACAGCATTAAACTGTGCACACGTATAGTACCTGACATTCTATATTAATTTGGAGTAAGTTATATATGTCAGTGCTACCAACATGATTCTAAGCCTACTGAGAGGTCCAACTTTAAATACATGTAACTTCTATACTATCATTTGGATTTCAACCAAATTTTGTGTGTGCTATGTGTACCATAACAGATATGACTATGCCGATTCTTAAGAGTAACCAGGGCTGCCAACTGTTAATAAATACTGTCTCTATTTTTGTTACCCTAATATCAATATATCAGAAAGTATGCAAGTCAATAGCTCTAAACTTTGCACACATATAGTACCTGGCATTCTAAATTAATTTGGAGTAACTAATATAGGCCTACGCCAGTGCTGCCAACATGATTCTAAGCCTGCTGATAGGTCCAATTTTAAAATGCATGTAACTTCTATACTAACTAATGGATTTCATTTAAAATTGACACAACAATAGATCATATTATTTCAGATTATTTCTGACCAATACATGTATGTCATTGTTGCCAACATGATTTTACGCGCGCTGTTAAATCCAATGTTTAACTGCATGTAACCCCCATGCTATCCATTGGACTTCAACCACATTTTGTATTCTGTACCTTAAGAGATGGAACTAAGAATATATTCAGTCACCAGGGCTGCCAACTGTAGTTCTCTATTAGGCAACGTTATGCCAGGTATACAGTATTTCAAACTAATTAGAAATTTCGATATTACCAACTTAATTTTGTCATTATTCTAGATAGATCCATATAGATTAATCATTGTCATGAATCTTAAATTTTAAGAAAAGTAGGCTCTTTAGTTCGTCACGGAACTTCTTGTTTTAGTCGATTTTACCCTCTAGGTTGGTATTTCCTACACATTCAGCTTGGGATTCCACCATTACCGCCTCTACAGGCAGTGTCCTGGAGCTAGGAACATCAGATCGGGGGAGATATAACTGGGGAGGTGGGATCATCACCTCGCCCAGGCGACCTAACCTGCAAAGCGAACAGGGGCCTCATGAGAGATGGGAAGGGAGGGAAAGATTGGGAGGGATAGGCAAGGAAGAGGGAAGGAGGCAGCCGAAGCCTTACAGTAGGTACAATCCCGGCATTTTCCCGAAGACGAAGTGGGAAACCACGGAAAACAACTTCGAAGTTGGCTGAGGTGGGAATCGAACCCCTTCTACTCATTTGAATCACCCGAGGCTGAGTAGACCCAGTTCCAGTCTTCATACCACTTTTCAAATTTCATGCCAGAGCCGGGAATCGAACCCGAGGTCTCCGGGGTGGCAGCTAATCAAGCTGACCACTACGCAACGGAGGCGACGGGTAATAATTAACTTTTAAATAAGTCAAGGAAGAGTCGACAGCGGTAACTACACTAGCTTACGCGCAGCGCTTGGCCATGGGGTCAAGCTCTCTGTGGACTCTGTAGATGTGGGTTCGAACCCCGCCGTTGGCCGTCCGTGAAATGGTTTTCAGTTGTTTCCCCATTTCCAATCCCAGGCAAATGCTGGGATGGCAGCTTCTCACAGGCCACGGATGATTCCTTCCACATCCTTGCCCAGTTTCATTCGTCTACATTCATTTCATCTCCTACTAACCAGCCGCAAAATATCCAACACATTAGACTTTAATCGCATCTCATCCCTGACCTCGTTACAAACGGGAATAATAAGCGGTCGACATACATACAAGGAAGAATTTAAAAAGCCAGCTTTTTTATTTCTGAGAACTCATTTTTAGCATGTCTGTGGTTGGATCTCGTTCTTTTTATGGTGTAGACATCTACAGTACATTTTCTATCGCTTCACACATGTGTTTGTAAAATATAGAACTCTAAACAGCTTCGTTGTTGTTATTTCATCTGAGGGGCTTGGACATCGTCGTCATTTAGCCCGCCATTGTTTGGGTGTGTATACTGACTTTGTCTGATAACCAGTATTATTGGCGTGTCTGTAGTAGGGTGTGTATTTTTAACTCGGCGAGGATTGGGAAAGAAGTGGAAAAGGCCAGGATGGTTCCTAACTTAAGGACACGACTAGCTATTTGCAAATTCTTGTTTTAATTAGGAATACGCACACTAACTACTACAGCCGTCAAGTCATCACAATGAGACAGGTTTTTAGACAATCATACAAACCCTAATACATGACGCTACATGATCATGATATCATGATATCGTCAAAGCACCAAAAAGAATCAACCACAAAAATGTGTTTAAGGAACAGAATATAAGAATATTAAGGGGAAACTCCAATGAAAAAAAGTCCTCTCGGCACGCCGGAAGGCGGAGGTACATTTCACCGGACAAACTTGGGGATAGGCGAAAATAGGCAGAATATGCAGGTTTTCTTAGAAGGATCAGACCTCATTTATTGCGAGAAGGTATTTTATAATTGGAGCTTAATTAACTTTGTTTTTCGTCATTTTATGCCTATTTTAAACATTTTATTATCTTATGGGAACGGTAACCTTCTTGTCATTTGGGGTCCATTTTTAGCCTATTTTCAATTTTGAAAAAATAGGCTTATGAGATCACCTTTTGTCCGTGTGTGTGTGTGATTCGTGTATGTGTCCCCCCCCCCCCCTAATAAAATCTAAACGGCTGGAGCGATTTCAATGAAACTCGGAAAGTTCATAGCACTATTCCCGGCGACCTCGACCGTGCCCTTCAAATTTTGTTACGACTCACCAATCCAACATGGCGGCTGTGCGAAGTATTTCACCAGCATTCAATATCTCCGAAACTATTACCGATATTACCCTGGCATTTTCTATGGTGATAGAGGGAACTACTATAAGTTCACTTATGTGACTTTTGAAAACCTGGTAACAACAAAACCAACATGGCAGCCAAGCGAATTTGCGACTTTTAAATAGACGTTTCTCGCGATTTGACTAACCAAACGCAATGAAACTTGGTACAGTATATGTTTATATACATTGTAATGCACCGACATCTAACTTCGTTCAATTGTTTACATAATCACAAGATGGCGGATGTGCGAAATATTTCACCGGCATTCTATATCTCTGAAACTATTAGCGGTAAACCCCTGAAATTTTGTACGGAGATAAAGGGCACTACTGGAAGTCCATCTATAAGACTTTCAAAAACCGGTTAACTACAAAACGAACATGGCGGCCAAGCGAATTTGAAAATTTTAAATAGACCTTTCTCGCGATTTAATGTTCCAAGCGCACTGAAACCTGGCACAGGAAATATTTATATACATTGTAATCCACTGGTATCTAATTTAGTTCAATTGTTTACATAACCTCAAGATGGCGGCAGTGCGAATTTTAAAATTAAGATTTTATTTATTGTGATGTAGTCATGCGTTCGAAGTGAAAGTTTGAATAATGAACCTACGCAATAATTTTCCTTTAATGGTACATGACTCTATGGCCTATACATGTAACAATCCAACATGGCGACCATCCGAAATATTTAGACGATACTGAATATCTACGAATCTATTTTAGCAATCAAACTGCATTTTTTAATGTTCATAGGGGCTATGAACTTAAGTTCACCTAT
The DNA here is from genome assembly GCA_946902985.2 of Meconema thalassinum. NCBI lineage: Eukaryota > Metazoa > Arthropoda > Insecta > Orthoptera > Tettigoniidae > Meconema > Meconema thalassinum. The sequence goes on from OX336394.1 coordinate 264,664,565, forward strand.
AGGACTTGAAATAACCTGGTGATCACAAATCCAACATGGCGGTGACGCGAATTAGAAATATTCACATGGACGTTTCTCGCAATTTAACCATCCGCGTGCAGTGAAACTTGGTACAGTAAATCCTTATACGAATGTTAATCCACTGGCATCTAATTTATTTCAATTGTTTCCATAACCACAAGATGGCAGCTTTGCGAAATGTTAAAATCTCCTTGTTACTTCTTGTGTCCTAATCATGCGATTGAAGTTTGAATGCTACACGTACACATTAATCTTCATGTAACAGTACATAACTCTTGGACCTACATCTATAAAATCCAACATGGCGACCATCCGAAATATTTAGTCGGTTCTCAATATCTGCAAATCTATTACAGCAATCAAACTGAAATTTTGTATTTTGATAGTGGCAAATAACATAAGTAGGATATATGAAAATAGGCTGTATAGTTCTTCGCGGAACTACTTGTTATACTTGTGGTCACACTATCCTTATGCAAGGTTTCGACACTGATCAGTAACTATGTAACGGTCTGTTACTTCTTCACGCAAAATTATATCTCCCGCAGAGATTTTGGTTGGTTCCTCAGTTTAGGGGCTGCTACAAGGCGTTCATGTAACCCCGTGTACTTAGGGATGGCTGTATTAGTCTGTAATTCAGGTAAGGACTGCAGACGGTCAATTTCAAGCAGTAGTCCCTAATGTTGCTGCCAGGTACTACCGTCAACGACACCTAGCTGTGAACTTGGCTACTAGATGCCACCGCAACCAGCAACTCGCAACGAACGTTGGAACTTCCCCTCCAAAGGAAAGCATACTGAGGGATTTTTAGCGCTCTTAGAAAATCCGACGACTTCGGCCAGCTTTGAACTCCCGACCTTGGGCATAGACATTCAGCATGCTACCAGTTACGTCACCGAAGCCGCTTCACACTTAGTCAGATGGAAATCTGAATCTGATCTCGTGCAAGTGCGTTATCTTGGCAACGACTGATGGCTCATCCCTCATCAATTTAGTAGTGTTGCCATGGCAACCTCTGATAGCTCTTGGCATTTTCTTATAATTACGAAATCATTTTTCTCATCCCTTGGCATAATGGTGGGTCATCAAAAATTCTTTCAGACAAAAGTTTTAGGTAATTATTAGGGGAATATTGTCCATTTTGTACGGTTTTGATATTGTGCCTATTAAGAGAGATATGATTAATGTTTCCCGAAAAACCCACTTTTTCCCACCCCTTTGGTCAATGGTTGATGCTATAAAAGAAACTATTCAAACATAAATATTTGGGCTTAATCCGACACATAGTATGAACGTTGAACGGATTCGATATTTCGCATATTAAGAGAGTTATAGCAATATTTCACTTTTTCGAAAAAAAAAGCCCCCCATTTTCACCCCCTTCGACCGATTTAGCCCAGTAACGAACTCGACCGAGATTTTATAGGTATACATATTCGGTAAAAAATTCAAAGAGATTGGTGCAAAATTACGGCAGTTATCATGTCCACAAAAAACTGATATACACATATATATACATATACATAAATTATATATAAACTTTTGAACTGACGATGGTTTTGGGGTCTGGGGGATGTGAAACGCGAAGATATGTCGAAATTTTCCGGAAGTCGAAACATGGTACCCATTGCAATAGTTAGCTTTCTAATGAAATCTACCTCTGGTTGGTTCCTCAGTTTAGGGGCTGCGACAACGCGGTCATCTAACCCCGTGTACTTTGGGTGAGTGTAGAATCTGTCTGATAAACGGTGTGAATTGTAATGGCTGTATTAGTCTTAATTCAGGTAAGGACTACAGACGGTCAATTTCAAGCAGTAGTTCCTAATGTTGCTACCAGGTACTACCGTCAACGACACCTAGCTGTGAACTTGGCTACTAGATGCCACCCCAACCAGCAACTCGCAACGAACGTTGGAACTTCCCCTCCAAAGGAAAGCATACTGAGGGATTTTAGCGCTCTTAGAAAATCCGACGACTTCGCCGGCTTTGAAACTGCGACCTTGGGCATTGACTTTCAGCATGCTACCAGTTACGTCACCGAAGCCGCTTCCCACTTCGTCAGATGGAAATACTGAATCTGATCTCGTGCAAGTGCGTTGTCATGGCAACGCCTGATGGCTCATCCCTCATCAATTTAGTAGTGTTGCCATGGCAACCTCTGATAGCTCTTGGCATTTTCTTATAATTCCGAAATCATTTTTCTCATCCCTTGGCGTAATGGTGGGTCATACATATACATACATAAATTATATATAAACTTTTGAACTGACGGAGGTTTTGGGGTCTGGGGGATGTGAAACGCGAAGATATGTCGAAATTTTCCGGAAGTCGAAACATGGGACCCATTGCAATAGTTAGCTTTCTAATGAAATCTACCTAATTTAACTTCTTTCATACTGCATCGATTTCAAATTAAATTTGCGGGCATATATATCGCGTAAAGATGTAGCAATGTCCAAGATTTGAAGGCCTTAACTTGATTGGTTTTTGAATGATTAATTTTCAATTTTGTTTTTAATGGTATTTTAGAAAACCAACGTTTGGTACTCAGATATCATTTAATACATTTCAGTTTCTTCAGACACAGTAACAGTACATAGTTTAAGAGTTCCGGGCATTTATTTTATGATAAAGTTTGTTTCTTTACCCTTAATTCATTTTTCAAATTTCAAATTATCTTTTTTTCAAATAATTTGCAGATAAATGTCATAAAAATCATTGTAACTGCATATCATATAATATTTAATGCACAGAAGTATGCAAATACCTCATGACTACTTCCTGAAAATATTACACTGAGATTGGTTAATATTCAGGATAAAATGTTGGTATTGAAGTTAAAAAATCAAATTTTCAGGAAAACGGATTTTAAAATGTTTGTTGACATCATTAGTTGTGCTACATTTGAAGGAAAAGCAAAGAGCCAACTTTGGAACAAAAATTGTCCAATTCGTGAGTCGATGGTCGTGTTTTATGGGGGTAACATCAAATACTATCTTTGACAGCTGTCAGTGAGACACGCCCCCCTCATGCAGTCCATATATCAAATAATATTTAGACTTATTTATAATTCGAATGGAACCAACTCTTTCTGGGATCTAAGAGAAAACACTCCAAGGATCTGAAATAGCCAATAAAAATTCTTTGAAAAAAAATGACGTTTTGCGGTGGAGTCTCCCCTTAAAAATAATTATGTATACATGTATTGATATATGAATTGCTTCTTTCTATGTTATCCCCCTTCCCTCCTCCCTAATGTATTGAGCAAGAAAATGTTGAAGACTTCCTTGCTTTCAGTTAATATTAATTTCCTCTTGTCGTCACACGAACATTCTTTTTGTAAGCCCACCTAAGGGCAAGAAGCTATTCTACCAACTTACTTGCTGCCTCCAAGAGACCTATTACAAATTAATAATGCTTGCAAAAGGGTAAAATGATTACTTAGAAAGTTAACTTCTACTCCTAAATTAAATGAAACGTTATACGAAGTTAAAACGAAATACTGAACTTTATAGGCAAGGTTAATAAAGGAAGTAATTGTACCAGAAAACGAGTTGAACCATTGTGAGAAGTACAAAGTTAAACAACACGGTTAATAATCGATTCTGCGTTCATATAAGGGGGATTCCAACCGCACTAGCTGAGGGAGCTTAATGTTTGATTGCTTCACGTACAATCCATCGCCTTTCTCTCTTATTCTTGGTGTGACTCTCTCGAATTTTCCCTTTTCTCTGCCTTCACGTGCAGAGCAAAATGTTGTGTTCAAGTGTTGGTGATATTAAAATTTTAATCAGAAAGCCTGTTGTGGGGGTAAATCGATATTTGTGCACGGTTCATTACACGGACGTTAGCAGGGAAAGGCGCTGGCACGATGTACAGCACAGTACCTGGGAATGCGACAGCTGGTACAGTGAGTTCACATTAACGCATATTTCATTCAATAATGTAATGTATCGAGGAGTGGCAAACATAGAGTTATCTAGATTACATGTTCACAATATTTGATCTAAACGCCGTAGAAGCATCCTACGTATAAACCCTTTTTTTTTTGTCGTGTGGCCTCTTGAGAGGCCGAGTGCAGGTCTTTCTAGTCGACGCCCATGGGCAACCTGCGCGTTGGGATGAGAGATGGAATGGATGAAGATGAATGAAATTGGGCAAGGATGTGGATGGAAGCGGCCGTGGCCTATCAGAAGGTACCGTCCCAGCATTTGCCTGGTGTTGAAAATGGGGAATCCACCGAAAACCATTTCAAGGACGGCAGACGGTGGGGCTCGAACCCACGCGTCTCCCGAGTCAGCAGAGAGCTTGGTCCCATGACCTAACGCTGCACTTTGGCCAGCGTAGCCACTACTGTCGGTATAAACCCAGATGCCTAATATAGAGTATTATAATCTCTTCCACTGGTATCATACTGAAGTCACTGAGGCCGACCTTTATATCCCCGTGTACTTGAGTGTGTATGTGTGTGCAAATCGTCTGATAACCTGTGTTATTGTGAAGGCTGTACTAGTGTGTGCATTTGTAATTCACATGAGTATTGGGAACGAGGCAGCCATGACGTAAAATTAGAACCGTATGCCTGGAGTAGAAATGGAAAACCACGGAAATCAACTTCCAGGATGGGTGATGTAGGAATCAAACCTGCCTCTTCTCACTTCTGCCTCAAGAGGCTTAGTGTACCTCGTTCCAGTCCTCAGATCAGATTTGAATTCCTCGGCACAGCCGGGAATCTAACCCGGTTCTCAGGAGCAACAGCCAAGAATGCCAGCAACTGCGCCTTTAAGTGGACTAAAGCATTATAATCATCATTATTGGAACCGACAGTGGTGGCTACGCTCGCTAAAGCGCAGCGTGAGGTCATGGGACCAAGTTCTCTGCTGACTCGGTAGACGCCTGGGTTAGATCCCCATCGTTGGCCATCCTTGTAATGGTTTCCCGTCGTTTTCCATTTTCAACACCAGGTAATTGCTGGGACGGTACCTTCTGACAGGCCATGATTGCTTCCTTCCAAATCATTCCCTTGTTTTGTTCAACTTCATCCATTCTATCTCTCATCCCGGCGCGTTGGTAGCCCACGGGCGTCGAATAGAAAGACCTGCACTCGGCCTCTGAGGAGGTCACACGACAAAAAAAATGGAGTGAAGACTACTTCACCTCATTTAAGACCTCAAACTGTAGGCAGGGATACCATAAAATAAAATGAAAGGTGAGATTTGACTCTACTTCCTGGAAGTTTAAAAGATTTGAAAATTATTAATTCGAATGTTCTCGAAGGCTTGATATTTACTTATTTTCTAATTACAATTGTTTGCTGGTTCCTTGTTTTGAGGTTAATTACCTTTTGATCAACACACCCAAGTGCACCATGCCTTAAAATCTGCGTTATTTTGGTGTCTGTCAAACGAAACACTTAGAGTATAAGATTAAATAATTATTATGGAATTTTTAACAAGGTGTCATCTCAAAATTTCCCAGGAAATATGATGAAAAGCCATAGTTAATAGCGCTGCTCTTTGTATATTGATTTGAACCTCACACCATCATAGAACGGTAAAGCTAGTCATTCATCTTGTGGAGTGAGTCTTAGTTCACCCATTTGTGGAGGTAGGCCTTTAACCTGTTCTGTTTGCGGAGAGGAATGTGGGTGTAACGCTGGTTGATCTCTTGTGTTTGCAGCTGGTGCTACGATATCAATTACGGTGGCAAAGCTGCGAGCAAGCCAGATGCTCAACTGCCTCCAAGATTCCTCTAGCTATACCTTAACATTGAATAAACTGATGATGAATTTAGATTCTGACAAAGCCACAGATCAAATCAGAATAAAGAAAACGCATCGTTCAGAATTACGAAGCAATGTACAAGCAATAATGAAAAAGATATTAGAATCCTTTATGGCTACACATGGACAGCCTCCGTGGCTTAGGCGGCAGCACGCCGGCCTCTCACCGCTGGGTCCGCGATTCAAATCCCGGTCACTCCATGTGAGATCTGTGCTGGACAAAACGGAGGCAGACAGGTTTTTCTCCGGGTACTCCAGTTTTCCCTGTCAAAATGTCATTCCAGCAACACTCTCCACTATCATATCATTTCATCTGTCATTCTTTTAATCATTGCCCCAGAGGAGTGCGTCAGGCCTCGGCAGCCGGCACAGTTCATATCCTCGCCGCTAGATGGGGGCTTCATTCATTTCATTCCTGACCCGGTCGGAGACTGGAAGCAGGCTGTGGATTTTCATTTTCATGGCTACACATCTCTCGGTGGAAGCTGAAAGATTTATGACCATTTTAACATTTCACATGAAAGTTTCGTGTAATGTTGGTAATGCTGCTCTACCAAGTGTCATGCCGTTGCCACAATGATCCCATTGTACTTTCTAACACTGACTAGTTCAAACACAGTTTGCTATTCTGCTTAGTAAAATGCTCTGAATATCTTATATTGCAGTATATTATGTTCAAATAGATCATCTCTGTGGATCATCTCAAAGTATAAGTCACCTCCTATTTGACTGGCCTGCCTTCGATAGAGAAAGGTATAATCGGAATTGCTATTTGAATTACTGCGACAATGAGCTAACAAAACCACTTCATCCAATTTTTCAAAAATCTTCTTGTTTCAATCAGTTTCTAACATTCACCCATCACATGTACTCTAAATTATCTTTATAAATTGCCTTGTACATATATATGTAACCTGTAATGTATGAAACTACAACCCTAATATACTTCGGTGAAATAGGGTTCCTCTTGTAATGGATATTCAATGAATAAATCAATATATTGCATTTTCTTTCAAATGTCCGTGACTAGAATGTGGTTTTCTATACTCCCCAGGAAAATGCAGGGATAGTAGCTTATTTCAAACCCCGGGTCACTCTCCCTAATATAGCCATCACAGAAAGACAGGTTATCAAACAACTTCAACACACACCCAAGTACATGGGGGTGATCACCAACATATCTCATGGCACTAAAACGAACTAGCAATATCAACAACAACAACAACAACAACATCTTATACGTGCCTATCATTACAAGCATCAAGCATGGTCAAGCTAATATACTGGTCAAAAAGAGTTTTACATATTGCAAACTTATGTATTTGTGGACTAAATATAATACACGTGCTTTATCCGATAACTGTTTTTATTCATTTATATAGGGTATGGCATTACACATGCAACACAATAATAATAATAATAATAATAATAATAACAAGTAGATACTGACACAGATATCAACCTTATGTCCAGTCCATTTCTTCAGTCCAGACTCGATGGTGTAGCACTGAAAAAAAGTCGTTAGGGTCACCTAGGTACGCTCTTAGTTTTCAATCTTCGACAATGTTCCTGATGGTCTGGACCTCTATCACAGCAGGGGTTTGGCTGCTCCACCATTCGTGCAGGTTGTATGCACAAACTCCATGTGCGATAACAGTGGTCGGTACAAACAAACAAACGTGTTATCTTAGAGTTAACACATGAGCCAATGTGCAAAAACGAAACATCGTCATACAGCAATGAAAATGCATTTTTTGGCCAGTGTATAACTGATGACATGCCTAAGACGCAACCTTCTCACTAACTTTGATGCTTGTCAATTTAACGGGAAACCAAAACGTGATATTAAATAGTGCTAGTTCTGTTTTGCGACCAAAAATATTCCACGTAAGCTTCATCGACAGCCAAGAATCTATTCGCTACACCAGGTGGTGGAATCACAAATAAAACTATGAGGAAACGTAATTATTAAATGTATTTCAACGGTCCAAATTACACGGCATGCATATATTTAATCTAAATTAAGATAATATAAAAATATTTGACTTTTCAGAATTATAAAAGACACTGATAGTCAGTCTGAAAGACTAGATTTTATATCATTTTAAATGCTACAAATGCTACAAATGCTGCGTGAACTCAAAGTCCGTTAAAAAATAAATAAATAAATAAATAAATAAATAAATAAATAAATAAATAAATAAATAAATAAATAAATAAATAAATAAATAAATAAATAAATAAATAAATAAATAAATAAATAAATAAATAAATAAATAATAATAATAATAATAATAATAATAATAATAATAATAATAAAGCAAGTGCAAACCAACGTCAAAGGAGGTAGCTGGCTGGATGACGTCACGCTCACCGGAGCACGCGGGGAAAGGAGGGAGCTCAAGCAGTACTATGACGTCACACCCCTCAGTGCATTCTAGGTACATTTCGTCCCGTCACCGTGACGTAACACCAGACCCCAGCGCAGTCGACATGTTCATTTAAAATGATAATATATTAGAACATATCACTTAGCTCTATTTGTAATAATAATGATAATAATGTTATTGGTTTGACGTCCCACTTAACTACCATGGCTTTTAGAGACACTGGGGTGCCGAAATTTTCCCCAAAGGGGATCTTTAACGTGTTAGTAAATCTACTGACACGGCTCCCTCGCACCCTCAAATGCCAGCAGACTGCGCCAGGATACGGACCTGCAACCTTGGGTACTATTTCTGAAAGCAACACACACTTTTTGTTGAAATATAAGGTGCGTTCAAAAAGTAACGAGCCGGAAGCTGGAATGCGCAAACCGGTGACGACATCGGCTAATCGTGGCGTATGTAACGAGGTGTGGTTCCGATCAGAGCGTGGAAGGTCACAGCCCGTCGCTAGAGGGCACGCGTGCACGTCACGAGACGATATAAAGCGAGCAGCAGCATGCATCAATCGTCCAACCAAGACCAAGACAGTAGGCCATTCGACATGCATCCTGGTGTGGTTGAAGACTGTGGGGCACCCATTGGGCACACACTTTCCACAAGTGCAGTCGTTCCTTCATGATGGTGTGCACACTTCCGACGCTCAATCCGACCACGGCGGCTATGGCGTTCACTGTCACTCGGCGGTCCTGGGTAATGAGTGCATCAACCAGCTGGACGTTGTCATCGGTAATAAAGTGGGGTGCCCCAGACCGGGCATCATCGGCTAACGACACCCGTCCTTCCCTGAATCGCTTGTGCCACGCCTTGACCCTTGCAAGGGACATGCAGTGTTCGCCGTACACTTGTGACATTCGGCGATGAATGTCCGTTCCCCCTACTCCTTTCGCTGTCAGAAACCGAACAACACCTCTTTGCTCTTCGTTTGACGCCTCCATGTAATTGTTTGCAATAGGACTGGCAGCGTTGGACGATATATGCATGCTGCTGCTCGCTTTGTATCGTCACGTGACGTGCACGCGTGTCCTCTAGCGACGGGCTGTGACCTTCCATGCTCTGGTCGGAACCACACCTCGTTACACACGACACGATTAGCACATGTCGTCACCGGTTTGCGCATTACAGCCTCCAGCTCGTTAATTTTTGAACGCACCTTATAATTACTACACATCACACACTTCCTCATGGTCGTTTAAGTTTATAAGGAATGTGAGCGATACGCTTATTTTCCGCTTGCCCCCTCAACCTTGAGTCCAAGAATAAAACAACTTGCAGGGAGCTGGGAAGTATCAATCATCCTTAGTTTAAAAAGCCAAGGAATTAAAACTCAGCATTTTTTCTAGGTTTATACCGTGCCTTGTGTGGGGTTTCGCCTAGGAACACCAAGATGGCTCATCAGCGAGCTACTGAGACCCTCATATGTCTTGCTAACCTTGCCTTAGACAAAGGGTGGCCAAACTACAAATACGAAATAAAATATAGATCCAAATAACTCGCCGGTCCAAATTACACGGACTTCCCCTGCTCATATATACAGTCGTAGTACAAAATCATATGTTATTAGACAATTTATTTTGCCGGCCTCGGGGTGTTGGGGTAGCGCGTCTGTCTCTCACCCGGAGGCCCCGGGTTCGATCCCCAGCTCCGTCAGGTTTTAGAAACTGACGTATGGGCTGGAATGGGGTGCACTCAGCCTCGTGAGGACAATTGAGTAGATGTCTGACGGTGAGGCAGTGCCCCGGTCACGAAAACCAAGATTAGCGGCAAAGGGGACCCGATGCACTGACCTCGCGTCAACTCAATATCTGCAGGTCAAATGGTTGGGCGGTGGTCGCTTGGTATGCTTAAGCCGTTCATAGGCTCTAGTGCTAGGGGTTATTATTTATGGATAGTGTTTATACAGCCTCAAATACATTGCACTGGTGATCAAATCTCTAAATTTAAGTATTTCATCATTGTCCATAAACTGCTCGAACAATACTCGCCAGTTTTCTCTCCATTGTTTAATGGGATTTAAATATTCAGTCAATTATTTTTATTATTTAAATATAGTAATTAATATCAATTGTTATATTGTTTAGTATTGCCTCATCAATAGCTTAAATAGCTTATTATTATTGGTATTCTGCCCGAAGGCAGGTCCGAGCCACCAAAGAGGCTATCCTCAGCCGGAGTTTACGTGCGGTAGGGTGGTCAGGGCCTTTCCGCTCCTCCTTTCCCCGCCAACAGCGCGTGTTCCCACAGAACCGGCATTCCATCCAAGGTCTAACCACGCCCAAAGCTGCTTAACTGCGGAGTTCTCGTGGGATCCGGTGTTTCAACATGGCCAGGCCGTTGGCTTAAATAGCTTACAAGTGTTTATATTCACCGGTCCAAATTACACGATATTGGTCCGAATTCTACAAATTTATATTTTAGTATAAACATTACTTTTAAGTAATACATTTATACTAGCATTACCCGTCGCGGCTTCGCCCGCGAACATTCTAGTTGTAAAGAGCACACTTAGCAAAATCTCAATCATGAATGCTATGACTGATTTATCCAAGGTATGAATAATCAGACTTTATCAATTCAGCTACTGGTGCAGTGGTTAGGGGTTCGTCATTCCTTCATAGGTATATCAGAGCGAAGTTAGTTTTCTGGGAATATCACAGACACTGTTAATTTAATGGCATTTAAATGTGGTTTTCGGAGACCCTTTATAGTCGGGTGAAAAAGACCATTCGTACCACACTCACACATGAAAATTGCGTGAAAAAATTCTAGAGTGCCCCTTGACCCCCTGGTGTATTCTTGGAATATACGGTACGAGAGAATATAATTTTTAATGCTTTTGCATATTCATTCCTTCCTCTTTATTAAACACCAACAGCGATCTTCTAGTTTCTCTTTGGTGGTCATGTCTCTTATGGCATTGTGAGTCTGTTCTAGATATATATCTTCCATGACCCACCTAGCGTCATCTAGCAGCGAATCTCTGAAGTTCCTCAATTTTTCCCTGCACAAGAGGACTTACTTATCAATTTGGCCATCAGATCTCGTTGCCATCGCCAGCTATCATCTCCTTGATCAAGAGAACTTCGTCTACTCTTTCACTCACCATGCTGCGCTAGTATCGCCTGCTATCAACTCTTTGAAGACCATTTCCTCAAGAGAATTTAAGTTTACAATATTGGTCATGCTTATATGTTTTCCTTTTGTCTCCTACCCCCACTCTTTTCCCTTCCTTGGACCCTCCGCGCTTCGCTGAGTGGGTCTCACTTGTAAGTCGGCAGTTGACTTGGTCAGTCAAGGCTCAACTAGAGCCAGTCTCCTCAAACCAAGAGGCACTCTCTACATTCTACGCCATGTTGGCACATTAAGTATTCGTCAAAGGGAACTTCACCTTCGACATGCAACCAAGATAAGTACAGACTTAAGGTTTTAACCTCAACTTCATCAGTTTTATTATCTACATGCTTTTATTGATCATTTTATAGACAGCGTGAGATTACTTATTTGGGGCGGTAATCATTCTTCGCGGGATTTGCCATGTTGGGCTTTTGTCTGTCTAAGCCAACCTTAATAGAAAGTAGCTTTTCTTAAGCTATTCAAATGAGAGATCTTCTCACAACGTGGGATATTATCTAATACCCGCTGTCCATAAAATATTAAGCTCGTTCCACCGCTGGATTAACTTTGGCCCCATTCTTCTATAGGATTGTTCTGGAACCTTCAAGACTCTGTACTCTATCTACAAGTCTTGCCGTCATGTATTTTTCACTCACTTGTGGGAATACTATTTAAAATGAGGAATCTTCCTTATAAATTACTGCAATAGCTAAATTTTCTTCCACCGTTGGAATGTTCTATGGCGCATTTAATTGTAATTCACAACTTTCTCAAGCAATAGACTCACGCCTACTTAGTGCAACCAGTTATTTTTCATCATTGCAATAACTTTCTTTCCCATAAACTTTCGTGTTACTACAGTGAACTTTTCATCCATTCATCAAACTATAGTGAGAACTAGTGTTTGTTCAACATGTCCACCGCGTCGCGATCGTCCGATTACCATAAATAAGGCCATGAACATTTATCCTAAATCCCAATTGATCTTTCCTAAACCTTCTACTAACAAATCATGTTAATAAAATTATTACTTTAAGGCCTATTGCAATGAGGTGTCACTCTAAAGACGTGCCCTCCCACCTTTGCTTATATCTCATTAATTAATTTCTGCATAACCACGTGTTTCATACACGGTTCAAGCTTACATTGTTTCTCCCTTATAATCAGGGAATACAATTCTTTCAACTCAGGAGTGAGTTATTTCTAGGTTTCACGAAAGGGAAACTTGCCCCATTAGTCTCGTGATTCCTAATTTAAACATAGGAAGTCTAGAACCTTCCTTTTGACTTTCTCTTCAGGTTTCACAATAAGTGACCTGCCCTCTTTTGTATAATTGTTATAAAAGTAATTCTGCACAAATATAAGAAGTTATAGGAACTTCTATCTTATTCTTCATGTTTTTCTTATTGTTATTTTCGAAGTGGTTACTTTCTCTAGAATGTTTTCTCAGAAATTTCTTATAGTACACACCTTGTACTCTATTTATTGTTAAACTTTAATTACCTTAATTGTCTTTAAATTTTGAATTTTTATCTTCGCTATTTTAAATCCTTGCTAGGATTTTATAAAGGTTTGAAACCTAATAAATTGTTAATTGCCTGCGCAGCGGTCAAGCTGTATGCCTCTCACCAAGGCGGACCGGGTTCGATTCCCGGTCACTGCATGTGAGATTTTCGATGTGAAATGCCTTGTCCTGTGGTTCGGATTCCACGTAAAACGGAGGTCCCGTGGCTTATGATCGCTAGATTAACGGTCACGTTAAACTACAAGCTTCCTATTTGTTAATTGCCTGGAGCAAACTTTAAATGTTAGGAGGTCTGTGACCCCAAATTGTTAACAAAAATTGAAACTATATACTTGTCAAATTTATTAAGACTTTTTTGCATTGTTAAATAAATTCAAACTTTCCTTTTCGACTCATCATTTCTCTAATACAACGGTTAGGCAAGATCCTGTCTTCCTTGGCTCTTCCTACTCAATGCCATTAAATCTATTGATAGGGTTTTCACCACTCGTTGCATTTGAGCAAGAACTCTTAGTGGTAATCTCTTTAAAGTTTCTCTTAGCTTTAATAGCTAATTCTAACTGGCCAGTAAGGCAAGTACAGCTCGCTACGCCAGCTACCTGCTTGTGGAGATCCTCTCCGAAAACTTATGGTTGGTTTTCCAAAAGATAAGTGTTTCTCTTTGTCTAAACTTTTAGCCGGCTCTTTGCTGAGTAAAAGCCATTTCCAAATGCAACTATTGGTTCACTTACCAAAATTACTCCCCAAGGTATAATTTTTTTAATCACTATCCTTCTTGGAAGCACTTGGTCGCTTTTTAGGAACTCCACAACTTCGAAAACTGGAAATATCAAAATCGATGCAAATTATTGGCATTCTTCGAATTACTTGGTCAAAAAAGAATTCCTTTGAACAGATCTACAATAAGTCTGTTACTATCTGTCTTGCCAGACCATCACCCTTCCCCATAGTACGCATACGCATGCTTGAGAGGGAATACTCTAAAGCCATTCTCTTGCAAACCGCCCAAGTCCTAGCTGCGTTTCCCGTTAGCTTCGACCAGGTCCTTACCCATTTTAGGTATCAGAGAGCGGATTTGCAGTGGCAACCGCCTCTAAGTGCATTTAAGGTTTAATTTACAACTTTTGTGGGACTCTCCTCCTATCTTTCTATCCTTTTTCTCCAGCCCGAAACCCACCTCCTTTTTTTTATCATCTTCCCTTGGTGGTTAGGTTATTCCTCAGCCAATAATCTACCCACCCCCTTAAGCGCATTATACTGTATGTGTTGATGAATTTTACAGCTTAATTTGGTTCAGTGATAACCTTATAACCGTCTGGAAACTTTCTTGGAATTGCATTGCGGGTTACAGAAATAGATGGACCTGTGAGCTTCTGTTACCATGGTTACCGTGTTGCATTCTTTCATTATTTCATTGTAAATATACATGTTTTAAGGTATTTATTTAATTGTGAGGCATTTAAAGAGTAAGTGAGTGCGTTTCGCTTACGCATTGGGTTATGCTGGACCTGTAGGTACCCCATATGTGAAGGTTGGTGTTAATGGGACCTATTTTCGGTACAAAACTGGAATGGGACCTGAGCAGAATAATGTAGGGAGGGATAATATTAATTTATTTTCACCGAAGAATTTGATGCATTGTACTGTATTGTCCGTGAAAATCCACAGCCTGCTTCCAGTCAACCGACCGGGTCAGAAAATGGAATGAATGAAGCCCCCAACTAGCGGCGAGGATATGAACTGTGCCGGCTGCCGAAGCCTGTTGCACTCCACTGGGGCGATGATTAGATGAATTACAGATGAAATGAAATGAGAATGGAGAGTGTTGCCGGAATGAAATTGTGACAGAAAAACCGGAGTACCCGAAAAAAAAACTTGTCTGCCTCCACTTTGTCCAGCACAAATCTTACATGGAGTGACCAGGATTTGAACCACGGACACAGTGGTGAGAGACCGGCGTGCTGCCGCCTAAGCCACGGAGGCTAGTGTATTGTCCGTAAAATTTAAAAATTTCATTACAGCCAGTAGAATTATGGTTGTTTAAAGTTAAGTGGTCAAAATCACACGGACTTCCCCTAGAACTGTATTTATTACGTTCAGTGATTTGGGACGTAAAATAATGTATCATCGGGGGATTTTCTGAAGAGATTGTGGAAAAAGCTGAGAAAAATTCTATGCTCAGGATGGCCAGTGTCAACAGCGGGATTTTAACCACAGACATTCGAACGATTAGCAACCTAATAAAAGCAGCCTTGGCTACGCTGGTGAGAACAGGAAAATACAGTAGATAAGATCATTATGTGTTTAAATTAAAATAGGAGGATACACAAAGGGAGATGAGAATCGTCTACAATAACAATGAATGTTCTCCTTGACCCTGTACGTTTAAATATGTTGCGACTTTATATTCATGACTCAGTCTGTTATCTAAAGCACTGGATATAATTACCCCCTGCATATTCTATAATAGCTTGATTCATACACCAGGCACGTTGGCGATATGCAAATTATTACCAAGAACAGTAGAGGTGTATTCCACGCAGTTGTTCTACCTCTTCAACTCTGAATGGGGAGTCTCATGAATAGCACGGTGCAGGTCAGGTGGGGCGAGGAACAAGGGTGATAATAGTCATACTGCTTTAATTCACGGTTAAACGTTTTCTTTAATCAGAACTAATGATATTTATAACTTTAAGAGCGTTAAAATTCCCTCAGTATGCCTTCCTTCGGAGGGGAAGTAAAGCCAGCTGTCCCATGTCATAGATTTATTGGCATGAAAAAAAACCTTCCACTAACTACACTTGTGGAAGCTAAACTTTGTAGGTTAGTTTGATAACGCTATATTAGTTCAAACGTTCGTTGCCAGGTGCTGGCTGCGATGGCATCTAGTAGCCAAGTGTACAGCTAGGTGTCGTGGACGGTAGCATTTTTAGAAAAGGTAGGATTTACTTGAAAAATTGATCGTCTGCAGCTCTTCTACCTGAATCACAGATAATACACACTAATACAGCCATCACAATTAACACCGGTTAGCAGACACATTCTACACACCCCCAAAGTACATGGGGCTACATGACCGCGTTGTCGCAGTCCCTAAACTAAGGAACCAACCAATTAATTTTAGAACGCTGTAATAGATATTTCGTAACATTATTTCTCTTATTTGCACATTTGGTAGTAATTATCAAAAATTATCTGAAAGTAAAGTCAATTTTATTCTGTGCTATAATAGTACATTATGCAACGAGCCTATAATGGCTCGTATGGAAATTATAAAATTCGCATACGCTCGTTTTATTAACATACTCGTGTCTTAATTACCATTATAGGCGAGTTGCATTCGACTGTTTATGTTCGACGATAATTATTATAATTCTTTTATGTTCGAACATAAATATTCATAAATATCTGTCGAGATTTTTCCAGTTTTATGTACTGAACAGAGTGCATGGGACGCAGAGAATACCTTGTATTTGACCTTGGCCGCCTCGATTACCCCACTATCACACTAGGCCACGCAGTGGAATTTAAATTAGAAGGCCTTGGAACTCAGCGCAGGTGCGATGCTATCCTCACCTAATTGGTCAAACAACTGTTTCTTGAGCTCTGATTGGTGGAAGAGACTGTTTCATAATGAAAAATAGTGTTATAATGACCCTCATTATGATACAGTTTTCTGAGATATAATATTTACATTTCGACGTCTTCGAACATAAAATACTTAAAAATTCTAGCCCCACTCATAACTGACACTGAATTTTGCGTTACGAGAATGGAGTTAGCGCTGTGAAGTCGAAACGACGATATCTCGTAGATATGCGAAAACTAGACTGAAATAAATTATATGTGTTTAAATACTTGTTCTATGGATTGCAGAAGAGAGAGAAAACTATGACATTACATGTTTTGCTCGCCAAACGAGCATCATCACCAAATCAACAAGAAAAATTAGAATCCCACGCATTTGGCGAACGTAAGTGATAGATCTTTTACAGGATGAACAAAAAATGCCGAGTTGACCAAGGGTGGTCGATAGGAAAGAAGACGGAGAGGAGCCTGGCACAAGTAAGTGGAAACAATGCCAGACTCAGCTGGGGCCCCGTGGTTGCCAACCCAGTTGATGTGAGCCCCTGTGGAAACTTACTACTGTGCTTTCTGATTTCTAATTAAATTATTCCACTTTTGATTATTTTGTATATTAATCAAACGCCTCTTACGTGTTGGTGGCATAGTGACACACACTAAACTGATAAGTCATGGACACCAAGCATTAGAACATATCCTTTGTCGTATGTAGTTCACTAAATTAATGTAAAGTTTATTACTTATTTTCTTTTCTGTTATCCTAAAATCTTAATTTCCAAGTTATGCTTTCCACATCAAGTTCCTAGTCACATATGAAAATGAAATCCACAGCCTGCTTCCAGTCTCCGACCGGGTCAGGAATGGAATGAATGAAGCCCCCATCTAGCGGCGAGGATATGAACTGTGCCGGCTGCCGAGGCCTGACGCACTCCTCTGGGGCAATGATTAAATGAATGACAGATGAAATGAAATGATAGTGGAGAGTGTTGCTGGAATGAAATTATGACAGGGAAAACCGGAGTACCCGGAGAAAAACCTGTCTGCCTCCGTTCTGTCCAGCACAGATCTCACATGGAGTGACCGGGAAGTTCCTAGTCACATATAAAGTTACATAAATTGATAATGTTTAGACAAAATATTTTTTGTCTAAAAAGTCTACAATGGAACGTAATCATCTTTCTTCTGCCTTATTCATTAATATTCGTATTGAAAAATCCACAGCCTGCTTCCAGTCTCCGACCGGGTCAGGAATGGAATGAATGAAGCCCCCATCTAGCGGCGAGTATATGAACTGTGCCGGCTGCCGAGTCCTGACGCACTCCTCTGGGGCAATGATTAAATGAATGACAGATGAAATTTAATGATAGTGGAGAGTGTTCCTGGAATGAAATTTTTGACAGGAAAAACCGGAGTACCCGGAGAAAAACCCGACTGCCTCCGTTTTGTCCAGCACAGATCTCACATGGAGTGACCGGGATTTGAACCACGGACCCAGCGGTGAGAGGCCGGCGTGCTGCCGCCTAAGCCACGGAGGCTTCAATATTATCATAATTAATTTACTACTTATTAATCATCATAATTATTTTTTACTTCCAAAATTGTCTCATATGTACTAGCACCATATTGCGTGGCCATGAGCCCTAACTTCGCCACTACTGAAGACATCAAATAAATAAATAAATAATAAATACAGTAAATTAATATGAACGCTCATTTTTCTATATCAATATGTTGTTTTTCGAAGGGTAATGGTATTGCAAATACAGCAAATTCATAAGTAAAACACAATAAAGGAATAAGTTGAAATAGTCTATAAATCATAAAGATAATTTTATGTTACCGAGGGTTGAATTTTTGATACAAGAAATAACTCGTCCACGTTAAAATAAATATTAGAAAGTATACATTTTCAAGAAAACACTATTAAGCTCCACAGATATTTCACCGAGGTAAAATAATACAGCATCGGGAAGCAAGGTGTTAATTGTTTCCCATCTCAACGTATTTGTGTAATTAGCAATACCTCACTATACTCCCCGGCCAAACTCGGCTTCCGTGAACTGTCGGAGCGGTAACGATAGTGCAGATGGAGTCGGAGATAGCTGGTAATGGGGGATTTCCCTAATTGGTACAATACCTAACAGCATTTACAAGCACTGATAAGTAAATTGAGCATGGTTCAAACAACTGCAATATTTACTTTACCGTAAATTTGAAAAGAATTTTTAACCACAAGCATTCAAATTCTTCTGTACCTCAATAATTGCGCGTTGAGTCTTAGCGGCCATCCTGCCCATTAGTCCCTGGCCCAGCATCGCCCTACTTACCGCCCTCGGGGTACGAACCCAAAACACTTGAATTTCAGAAAGCAACTCTTGAATCACAATAATATGTAAATGAGGTAAATACAATGTATCTCCAATAATGCATTAGACACGATCAATAAAGCACATGTGTGAGCGTTGTGATTGATGACATAATTTCGTTATATTTTATATTGCTCGTGGCAAACATAAATTACATAAATAACCTTCCACATTAATTTAAAGGAACCATTTTACTCATCCCAAAAACAAACACACAAAAAAATGATATTAAAGTAAGACAAAATGTCAACGCAGCTATAAGATCGAAAGTTCAATTCGACACTGCAATACACAATTCAGTAAGATTGGGATAGGTTAAAAATTCTCAGAATAATATTATCCATTTCAGGTCCGTATTGAATATGTTTACTAATAAACTATCAATATTCTCCGTCTTTTCAATACAATATCAATTGTCTATTTATACAATTGGGTACATGTTTCGCACAAACGTTAGTGCTTCCTTAGACATAAACAAATATTACGCACTTATCAAATACATACAATGATAATATTCCATAGATAAAACAGAGCAATAGTTTGTGACATCCAAAGAAGAACATAATTGCTCCTGAACAGTTACTGCTTGCATGGTAGGAAGGTTTGTATATGCTGGAGTTTATTACTTATTTTATGACTGGCAAACATGGCTGGGTTTTAAGAGCATTACCATTGATCCTGGCCTCTAAAGTTAACACTGCTTATAACATGCAAGCAATGGTTTAGACCGAACACCATGATTCTGAAAACTATAATGTATTTCAGTTTCATCAAACTCACTAGCACAATTGGTTAATCACTGTCGTTGAATCCCCAACAGTTCAAATTCGATCGTGAATTAACCCTAGGGCATTTCAAGGTGATTAAATGCGACAGTCGGGTGTCATATTTATTGGCATACACTTACCCATGATTAACTTATACTCTAGGGGAAAATGTCGTCACCTCTACGTTTCGGAAATATTGGCATTTAAAAAGAATGTTAAACACATATTATTTTTCTTCTTGTTTCGTTTCGACCAATTAAAAACCACGTCATTTCAACTGTTACCATTTAGCTTTAAATTTAGCCCAGTATTCCTTCAATCGTAGACGGTGTTGTTTTTTTTCTATGGTTTGTCCATGGATCTCCAGTTTTCAGCGTTGGCTTAGGTTGGAAACTCCGATGTTTGAAGAGTTTTCTCTTCAGCTGGTTACTCTCCTGGATATCTTCAAGTGAGATCCTAATGTCGTGCAGATCTTTTTGCTCTCACTGAACCAGGTCCCCTTCGTCTATTTCTCTCGGATAAAAGTGAACATACGATAAGTTAATCTTGTTGACGTCAATCGGGCCACATGCCCATAAAACGCATCCGCCTTTTCCGCATCGCGTCAGTAATTTTCTCCACGTCTCTTAGTATGAAACTAAGTCCCTGATTCTTGGATGTAACGAGTTATCTCGAGAACCACAGGATGGATTTGGATGCGGTTTTCACCATTCTGTAAAGGATTTCTCTAGGAAGGTTTCTGTAGACAAACATTCATTTATGACCAAAGGAAGTCAAGCAGTAACGATTTCAGGGCAAAATTCCGGCACCTTGGATTCTTTAAAACCCGCATTAGTTAAAAGGGACGTAGTTAGTTAGTTATTGTTGTTTTAAGGGGAGGAACTACGAGGTCATCTGTCCCTAAAAAAGGACGTAAAACCAATAACAATGTTATTATTAATTCTATTAGCGATATCTTCGCGCTTCGTACCCATTTTCTCCAGATCCTTCTTGACCTCGCTGAAAGACTTCTCAGAGGTTTTAGGTCTGCTATAAAGTATGGTGAAAATTCTACTAGTCAACCTCGTTTAACCCGGCTGAAGCCGTCGGATTTTTTAAGAGCGTTAAAAATCCCTCAGTATGCCTTCCTTTGGAGGGGAAGTAAAGTAGTCGGTCCCATGTCATAGATTTATGGCATGTTAAAGAACCTTCCACTAATTACACCTGTGTGAAGCTAAATTGTATAGTTTAGGAATGTAAACAACGCTCTTAGGTTTCTACGTTCATTGCCAAGAGCCGACTGCAGTGGCGTCTAGTAGTCTAGTCCTGAACTAGGCCTAGTTTCGCTGACGGTGGCGTTTGGCGGCAAAGGTAGGAACTATTTGAAAAATTCAAAGTTGCAGTCGTTACTTGAATTAAAAAACAGATACACACACTAATATAGCCATCACATTTAACACCGGTTATCAGACAGATTCTACACACACCCAAAGTACACGGGGCTACATGACCGCGTTGTCGCAGCACCTAAACTAAGGAACCAACCAACCATCAACCTCGTTTCGTCCATTCTCAATAGGTGACCATAGTACAACAGTCATTTATTTGGATACAATTAAGTTATTCTTTGCAACCTGTATTGTCCTGCCTGAATCTTCGGGTACATTATCTTCCTAGGGATCTTTCTCTCCAACTTCTCCGCTTCCCTCAGGCATTCACTTCTATATGGACATTCGGGTTTAATTACCGTATTGTAATGTCTGAGTTTAGCTTGCATTTATTATCATCATCATCATCATCATCATCATCATAACCACCACCACTTCCTTTCTTGTAAAAGTAACCACTCAAGAATCAAAACCAATTTCGGAAAGCGCACCGAGAATTGCACTAGTCATCAACCGGCGGTCGAGTCCTGAGTAGCCTGGCACGTATCTCAATGGGGTCCAGATACGGTGTACAGAAAACTTATCCTGTGACGTTGAAACATAAAACGTAGATGTGCTTCAATTACCATATAATATTGTCAACGTGTGTTTTTAGCTTTTAATGACAGCAACATTAGGTTTTTACATTTTAGTTTTTTTTTATTGAGCTACTCATAAATATTGTCACATACTATATAATCTATATACATATATAAAGCTCGGAAGCCTCCGTGGCTTAGGCGGCCTCTCACCGCTGGGTCCGTGGTTCAAATCCCGGTCACTCCATGTGAGATCTGTGCTGGACAAAACGGAGGCAGACAGGTTTTTCTCCGGGTACTCCGGTTTTCCCTGTCGAAAAATTTCATTCCAGCAACACTCTCCACTATCATTTCATTTCATCTGTCATTCATTTTAATCATTGCCCCAGAGGAGTGCGTCAGGCCTCGGCAGTCGGCACAGTCCATATCCTCGCCGCTAGATGGGGGCTTCATTCATTCCATTCCTGACCCGGTCGGAGACTGGAAGCAGGCTGTGGATTTTCATTCATATATATAAAGCTCAATGTTTGTCTGTCTGTCTGTTTGTCTGTTATGTATACAAATCCACACCGTTTCACCGATCTGAACCAAAATTTGTATACTTAACCTTTGGAACCCTGCGGGTAACCCTGTCCTCTTGAAATTTCCGAAAAACCTCCCCATTCCCTGCATTTAGGCCCTTTGGCCCAAATCTACACCGTTTCACCAATCTCCACCAAAATTTGTATACTTGCCCTTTGTAACCCTGTGAATAACACGGTCCACGTAAAATTTCCGACAGACCCCCCATTTCCTGCATTTAGGCCCTTTGACAAAAATCTACACCGTTTCACCGATCCGAACCAAAATTTGTATACTTACCCTTTAGAACCCTGCGGGTAACCCTGTCTACTTGAAATTTCGGACAGACTACCCCATTTCCTGCATTTAGGCCCTTTGGAACAAATCTACACCGTTTCACCGATCAGAACTAAAATTTGTATACTTACCCTTTGGTACCCTGCGAGTAACACTGTCTGTTTGAAATTGCTGACAGAACACTCCATTCCCTGCATTTAGGCCCTTTGGCACACATCTACAACGTTACGCTTATCTCAACCAAAATTTGTATATTTACCCTCTGGAACCCTGCGAGTAACACTGTCTGCTTGAAATGGCGGACAGACCACCCCATTCCCTGCATTTAGGCCCTTTGGGACAAATTTACACCGTTTCACCGATTAGAACCAAAATTTATATATTTACCCTCTGGAACCCTTCGGGTAACCCTGTCCTCTTGAAATTGCGGACAGATCACCCCATTCCCTGCATTTAGGCCCCTTGGCACAAATCTACACCATTTCACCGATCAGAACTAAAATTTGTATACTTACCCTTTGGTACCCTGCGAGAAATACTGTCTGCTTGAAATTGCGGACAGACCACTCCATTCTCTGCATTTAGGCCCTTTGGCTCAAATCTACCCCGTTTCACCTATATCAACCAAAATTTGTATATATGCCCTTTGGAACCCTGCGAGTAACACTGTCACTTAAAATTTCGGACAGACCACCCCATTTCCTGCATTTAGACCGTTTGGCGCAAATCTACACCGTTTCACCGATCTGAACCAAATATTTCATACTTACCCTTTCGACCCAAAAAGTAAAACTGTCCACTTTAAAATTCGGACAGACCACTCCATTCTCTGCATTTAGGCCCTTTGGCACAAATCTACACCGTTTCACCGATCTAAACCAAAATTTGTATACTTACCCTTTATAACCCGACGAGTAACACTGTCCACTTGAAATTTCGGACAGACCACTCCATTCCCTGCAATTAGGCCCTTTGGCACATATCAACATCGTTTCACCGATCTGAACAAAAATTTGTATACTTACCCTTTGTAACCCGACGAGCAACAGTGTCCACTTGAAATTTCGGACAGACCACTCCATTCCCTGCATTTAAGCCCTTCGGCACAAATCTACACCGTTTCACCTATCTGAACCTAATTTTACATACTTACCCTTTGGAGTCCGACGAGTAACACCGTCAACATGATATTTTGGACAGACCACTCTATTCCCTGCATTTAGGTCCTTTAGCACAAATTTATATCGTTCCACGTAATTGCAACGTATTTTACGTACTTACCCTTTGAAACCCTACTGGTTACACTGTCCACTTGATATTTTGGACAACCCTCTCCATTCCTTATATTTAGAACAACAGACAAATGGATCTTAAAACCACATTTTAAGGCGCTAGAACTATTCATATCCGTAGTAGTGTAACTGTTAGAATATTTTAATAAGTCTTTTATTGGCTGGCAATGCGGGCTGTATCACGTCACCCCTACCAGTGTTCTGGTGCAGAATTGTGAAAATGATTACATCTTAAGCTGCTTATAAATGGCAGTCACAGGGACTAATAAGTTCAAAAAGATTTCTTAGGCCCTTAAAACAGTTATTATCTTGAAAATATTATGCCTCTGTTTAAGTGCCATGGTGTTGGTGCAGTACATTGAGGTTATCAGCGACAATAAGCGTTGGTGCTTTCAAATTTACATTCATTTATTCCGAACCTTATCGTTGAGTGCTATGTGACGATAAATAACATTTTTGCTACCGGCACATCAGGAGCTTGGGCCAGCCGACGTTTTTCCAAACTGCTCTGCATATTTTCCTACGGCACTATGCGACAAGAGACGACACTATTTGTGTCTATTTTTCGAACAGCTAATGAGATATAGGCCCTAGGCATTGTCTTTTAGTTCACTGCCTCCTCTTTCTAATCATATCTTTCAATTCGATTGTAAATTACATATGTCAGTACAGTAGTTAGCAAATAGCCGTTTCCCTATTCATTATTATCATTATATTACGGGAAAATGACCTGAATGTTACGTCAATTAGACCGTAGACTACTACTTATCACCCCCACTACCACCACCACCATCACAAAAAGTTATATTATTCATTTTCTGTTAGATTTAATATCATTTCTGTAGTAAGTTAGTATTCATTATCATCCATAAAACAAATAAATCCTCCGGGCGAAGCCGGGCACTACTGCTAGTATATTATATATCTTTTAAATTCTTTTAGTTTTTGTAAGGATATCCATTTCTTTAAATATTAATTTCTGAGGTTTAGTCATAGCAAAATATTGTTTTTGTCAACAGAAATATATAAAATTAACACAACGATACCTTAATTAATATTTTTACATTTTTACAAACTATAACCCTACATATGGAAGTCACTTTGGTTGGTTGGTTCCTCAGTTTAGGGGCTGAAAAATGCTGCCCCGTGTACTTTGGGTGTGTGTAGAATGTGTCTGATAACCGGTGTTAATTGTGATGGTTGTATTAGTGTGTGTTATCTGTGATTCAGGTAGAAGGAGTACAGCCGATTAATTTTTTCAAATACTGTAGTTCCTACTTATATTACCAAATGCTACAGTCCACGACATCTAGCTGCGGACGTGCCTACTAAATGCCATCACAGTCAGTACCTGGTGGCGAACGTTGGAACTGATATAGCGTTATCAAACTAACCTACAAATGTTAGCATCCACAAGTGTAGTTAGTGGAAGGTTCTTTTTCATGCCATAAATCTATGACATGGGAACACCGGCTTTACTTCCCATCCGAAGGAAGATATACTAAGGGATTTTAAGGCTCTTGAAAAATCCGACGACTTCGGCCGGGTTTGAACCTGCGATCTTGGGCATAGAAGCACAGCATGCTATCAACTACGCCACCGAAGCTGGTGAGGAATATTTTCTGTCGGAAGTACAGAGCACAACACAACGGTGAGGTATTTTCAACCTGGAATAGCACAATTAAAAGTTTTCCCTACCTGAACTTCTTAATGAAACGAAGAAAGTTTAACGTAAACAAGAAAGTATATTAGCTGACTTTCTCATGCATCCATAAAATTCAAGCTATTAAAAGGATGTGTGTTTCCATGGATACGTACTGTATGCGTGCGAGTGAGACGGGTAGAGAGCGATGGAATATGAGAGTGTGGGTGAGCGATTATAGAAGCTTGCGCTGAATGACTGTGATAAGTGCTGATAAGTGAACAGTATTATCGGGAATTAGAGAGAGCCCAACTCCGTGTTGACTAACAGTCAATTTTTGAGGAAATCCTGTGAAGTATGTGGACGTCATTGTAAAATATACAGTATGATAATTTGTTGTTGATTCATTTAAGGGCTAGCTTGCCACGGTGGGTGAGTGGTCAACGTGTCGGTCTACTAACCCCAAGCTTGCAGGTTCGCTCCTGGCCGTGGTAAGTGATTTTTGAAAGGCGGTAAATATTACCACACCATGTCATACGATGTTGGCATGTCAAAGTACCCATTTGAATTCAGTAAGCCGTGTTCATAATGGCAAAATTAATCTCAGGAGTTTCCGCCAAAACAAAGTTCCTCATTTCTCTACTAGAAAGCGTTATAGTGTTCAAGGAGCTTACAGTAGATATCTAACCTCCTTGACTTTTATAGTGCTTGAAGGAACAACGAAATTTGACATGCATGCTACCCTCAGGGTGTCAAACGATATTATTATTATTATTATTATTATTATTATTATTATTATTATTATTATTTAATGGCTTTAGCCTCCGTGGCTTAGGCGGCAGCACGCCGGCCTCTCACCGCTGAGTCCGTGGTTCAAATCCCGGTCACTCCATGTGGGATCTGTGCTGGACAAAACGGAGGCAGACAGGTTTTTCTCCGGGTACTCCGGTTTTCCCTGTCAAAATTTCATTCCAGCAACACTCTCCACTATCATTTCATTTCATCTGTCATTCATTTAATCATTGCCCCGGAGGAGTGCGTCAGGCCTCGGCAGCCGGCACAGTTCATATCCTCGCCGCTAGATGGGGGCTTCATTCATTCCATTCCTGACCCGGTCGGAGACTGGAAGCAGGCTGTGTATTTTCATTCATTTTCATTTAATGGCTTTGCGACTTCGGGGTCATGCAGCATCGTGAACTTAGGATGGGATCTCTCTAATAACCTGTGTTATTGTGATCGCTTAAGTAGTTTGTGTATTTGTTATTGAGGCTAGGATTTGGAAGGTTTGACTGTGAACTTAGTTAATTATCTACCAGTCATTTTCCTGAAGTTGAAGTGGATAACCGCAGTAAACATTTTCTAGGACAGATAAGGTGTGAATCGAACCCATGTCTTCTCAATGTTACCTCACGAAGATGAGTAAAACCTGTTCCAAACCTCAGACCAGAATTAAATTTAGCAGAACTGAGAATCCATCTCAGAATCTCTACCGTATATTTGGAGTCTCAATAGGCCAGCTGAGACCACAGAAGGTGGCACTGTATTACCTGCGAAGAAGCGTGGTGCAGAGTAATCATCACATATCAATACCTCAGATCAATGGGAAAACATTTCAATAATCACTTAGTAGCTTGTCGAAATATTTAAATATAACGAGGGCATGGTGGCGCAGCGGTCAAGATGAACCGAGGTCGATTCCCGGTCAATGCATGTGAGATTTTCGAAGTGAAATGCCATGTCCAGTGGTTCGGATTCCACGTAAAAAGGAGGGCTCGTGGTTTATGATAGCGAGTTTAACGATCACGTACATCTACAAACTGTCTTCCTTTTATTTATCGAAATATAATTCATGAATTGAATATGGAAGCAATAGTGTCCTTGCATTACTACAAGAAAAGGAGAGATTATATCAATTTTGCATTTCTGATTAAAATGAAAAATCATCTGATTACCCCCAAGATTCTTACCCCGCGTCGCAAGTGGTGCGCATTAAATCGGGCACCACGACCACGATGTTGGGCTGTAGCAAGTCCGGAGATCGAAGGTTCAAATGCCGGTGCCGACAGCGGTTATCCTGAGTGTGGATTATTCCGGGTTATTTTACATTTCTTCCAGGCAAATATATGTATAGTATCTCCTTTATACCTGACCCCAATGATGCTACACACACTATCGGTCACAGAAACACAGGTTACCAGAATACTTCAACACTAATATTAAGTACATAAGGCTGATGACCAAACTCACATAAGAAGGAATTATTTCTAAAAACGAATAAAGTTTTTTATGTTGTTAAGATACTGAAAACATATTAGCCTACTTTCGATTTTTGCAAAAAATGAAAGTAGACTTATGAGATCAACACAGGGCGAAAAAAGTGTGTCTGTCTGTGTGTGTGTATGTGTGTGTGTGAGTCTGTGAGTGTGTGTGTGAGTCTGTGTGTGTGTCTGTGTGTGTGGGAGTGTGTGTACTCTGAATGTCTGTCCCCCCCTATCAATTCAAACACGGTGAGCGCAAATTGAACGAAATTTGGTACAAAGGTAGCACTAGCAAAGGACACGTCAGTGTCATGTTTTATATCGCCGCCATCTTGACGGAAACGTAATGGCGGCCACACAAATGTTCAAAGCTTAAATCAAATAACGACTAACCTAATCATCCGATCTCTACCAAATTTTGCAACAGCATACCTTTATGGGGGAGCATCCTTTGACCAAACTAATAGGTAATCCGTAATAGTTTGCGGATGGCGGGCATCTTTGTGTGAAAATCGATTCCCCCTATTAATTCGAACACGGTGCAACCGAATGGAACGAAATTTGGTACAGAGGTAGTACTAACAAAAGGCACCTCAGTTTCATGTTTTATATCGCAGCCATCTTAACGGAAACGTAATGGCGGCCACACAAATGTTCAAATCTTAAATCAAATTACGATTAACCTAATCATCCGATCTCTACCAAATTTTGCAACAACATACCCTTATAGAGGAAGCATCCTTTGACCAAATGAATAGGTCACTAGCCTAATAGTTTGCGGATGGCGGCCATCTTCGTGTGAAAATCAATTCCCCCTATTAATTCAAACACGGTGAAACCGAATGGAACGAAATTTGGTACAGAGGTAGCACTAGCAAAGGGCACCTCAGTGTCATGTTTTATATCGCCGCCATTTTGACTGAAACGTAATGGCGGCCACACGAATGTTCAAAGCTCAAATCAAATTACGATTAACCTAATCATCCGATCTCTACCAAATTTTGCAACTACATACCTTTATGGAGGGAGCATCCTTTGACCAATCTAATAGGTCATCAGCGTAATAGTTTGCGGTTGGCGGCCATCTTTGTGTGAAAATCGATTCCCCTTATTAATTCGAACACGGTGCAACCGAATGGAACGAAATTTGGTACACAGGTAGTACTAACAAAAGGCACCTCATTGTCATGTTTTATATCGCCGCCATCTTGACGGAAACGTAATGGCGGCCACACAAATGTTCAAAGCTTAAATCAAATTACGACTAACCTAATCATCCGATCTCTACCAAATTTTGCAACAACATACCTTTATGGGGGGAGCATCCTTTGACCAAACTAATAGGTCATCAGCGTAATAGTTTGCGGATGGCGGCCATCTTTGTGTGAAAATCGATTCCCCCTATTAATTCGAACACGGTGCAACCGAATGGAACGAAATTTGGTACAGAGGTAGTACTAACAAAAGGCACCTCAGTGTCATGTTTTATATCGCCGCCATCTTGACGGAAACGTAATGGCGGCCACACAAATGTTCAAAGCTTAAGTTAAATGACGACTAACATAACCATCCGATCTCTACCAAACATTGGAACAACATACCTTTATGGAGGGAGCATCCTTTGACCAAACTAATAGGTCATCAGCGTAATAGTTTGCGGATGGCGGCCATCTTTGTGTGAAAATCAATTCCCCCTATTAATTCAAACACGGTGAAACCGAATGGAACGAAATTTGGTACAGAGGTAGCACTAGCAAAGGGCATCTCAGTGTCATGTTTTATATCGCCGCCATATTGGCAGAAACGTAATGGCGTCCACACAAATGTTTAAAGCTTAAGTTAAATTACTACTAACATAACCATCCGATCTCTACCAAACATTGGAACAACATACCTTTATGGAGGGAGCATCCTTTGACCAATCTAATAGGTTATTAGCCTAATAGTTTGCGGATGGCGGCCATCTTTATGTCAAAATTGATCCCCCCTATTAATTCGAACACGGTCGAACCGAATGGAACGAAATTTGGTACAGAGGTAGCACTAGCAAAGGGCACCTCAGTGTCATGTTTTATATCGCCGCCATTTTGACTGAAACGTAATGGCGGCCACACGAATGTTCAAAGCTCAAATCAAATTACGATTAACCTAATCATCCGATCTCTACCAAATTTTGCAACTACATACCTTTATGGAGGGAGCATCCTTTGACCAATCTAATAGGTCATCAGCGTAATAGTTTGCGGTTGGCGGCCATCTTTGTGTGAAAATCGATTCCCCTTATTAATTCGAACACGGTGCAACCGAATGGAACGAAATTTGGTACACAGGTAGTACTAACAAAAGGCACCTCAGTGTCATGTTTTATATCGCCGCCATCTTGACGGAAACGTAATGGCGGCCACACAAATGTTCAAAGCTTAAATCAAATTACGACTAACCTAATCATCCGATCTCTACCAAATTTTGCAACAACATACCTTTATGGGGGGAGCATCCTTTGACCAAACTAATAGGTCATCAGCGTAATAGTTTGCGGATGGCGGCCATCTTTGTGTGAAAATCGATTCCCCCTATTAATTCGAACACGGTGCAACCGAATGGAACGAAATTTGGTACAGAGGTAGTACTAACAAAAGGCACCTCAGTGTCATGTTTTATATCGCCGCCATCTTGACGGAAACGTAATGGCGGCCACACAAATGTTCAAAGCTTAAATCAAATTACGATTAACCTAATCATCCGATCTCTACCAAATTTTGCAACAACATACCCTTATAGAGGAAGCATCCTTTGACCAAATAAATAGGTCATTAACCTAATAGTTTGCGGATGGCGGCCATCTTTGTGTGAAAATCAATTCCCCCTATTAATTCAAACGCGGTGAAACCGAATGGAACCAAAGTTGGTACAGAGGTAGCACTAGCAAAGTGCATCTCAGTGTCATGTTTTATATCGCCGCCATATTGACAGAAACGTAATGGTGGCCACACAAATGTTCAAAGCTTAAGTTAAATTACGACCAACCTTATCATCTGATATCTACCAAATTTTGCAACTTCATGCCATTATGTATGAAGAATTTTTTGACCAAACTACAAAGTCATCAGCCCAATACTTTGGGGGATGTCGGCCATGTATGTGTGCAACTGACGTAATGGTTCATTGAACATTTTTGAGGATTGGATGATTTGTAATTGTGATCATTTGTTTACGTTGAAATAAATAGCTTAATGATATGTTACCGTGAAAATCGTTAGTCCAATAAAATAAAGTAGCTATAAATGAATGTTTGATCAGGAATAGGTTTTTGGGAGTTATCATTTTCGATAGCATTTTCCAAATATTTTTTGAAATCAGCCATTTCATAAAACTTTGTGTCAATCTTGCAGCTTCATTTGTATCAACTACTGTTTGCTGAAGAAAGTTATATTGTAACCGAAACTGGTCCACTGTACTCAAGAATAACAATTTATTGACATAATGTATTATTTTCCTATTTCATTAACAAATATATTTTAGCGTAAAATTGGCATAAACAAAATTTCTGGTTTTTAAAACATGCCTGGACTATATAGCATCCCTCTTTTTCCATTTGGAGCATCCATTTTTCAGTAGTTCCTTGCCTCTTTACTCTTACTTCTAATGCAGACTATTTTCAAAAAATATATATACTGTATATACATTTTCTAAAAGAAATAAAAGTTAAAATCTACATTGGTAGGTTTACCAATAGGACCCTTCGTTGTGAGAATTTGTACGGAAAATGGTCTTAGGAATGAGCTAAGATAGGAATTATCATTAGAAAGCTAAAGATCGAAGATTAATATTGCATAAAAGTAAAATTTAGAAAAGTTCGAAGATTTTTGGCATATCAGACCCCTTAAGAACTTACCTCTAGAAACAAACACGCTTAAACTCGCATCAGATAGGGATTCATCACCAATTTATATATTTAAGTTGGCAGTATAATCACCGACTACGTACGTCCTTTCTAGTGTTAACGATTAAATGACCTGGATCATATAAGCTTCAAGCTTGAAGAAATGCATGGGCACAATTATACAAGTCAACACGAATTTTGAGTCTGGGTTCTGTATGTCTGATTTTGATAATTCATGTCTAACTAATGAAAGAAAAAACACTTTTACCTACCACAATGAAAGTTCAAATTTAAAAGAAATTCTCTATTTTTAGCCTACTTTCGATTTTTGCAAAAAATGAAAGTAGACTTATGAGATCTACAAAGGACCAAAAATATGTGTCTGTCTGTGTGTGTGTGAGTCTGTGTGTGAGTGTGTGTACTCTGAATGTCTGTCCCCCCCCCCCCCTATCAATTCTAACACGGTGATACCGAATTGAATGAAAGTTGGTACAGATGTAGAACTAGCAGGGGCACCTCAGTGTCATGTTTTATATCACCGCCATCTTGACGGAAGCGCAATGGCGGCCACCCAAATATTCAAAGCTTAAATCAAATTACGGCTAACATAATCATCCGATCTATATCGAATTTTGCCACAACATATATTCATATGGCGAGCGTCTTATGACTAAACTACAAGGTCATCAGCCCAATAGTTTGTAGATGGCGGCCATGTTTGTGTGCAAATCGATTCCCCCTATCAATTCTAACAGGGTGAAACCGAATTGAACGAAATTTGGTACAGAGGTAGCACTAGCAAAGGTCACCTCAGTGTTATATATCGCCACCGTCTTGACGAAAACGTAACGGCGGCCACCCAAATGTTAAAAGCTTAAATTAAGTTACGACCAACCTTATCATCTGATATCTACAAATTTGGCAACTTCATACCATTATGTATGAAGAATTTTTTTACCACAAAGTCATCAGCCCAATACTTTGGGGGATGTCGGCCATGTATGTGTGCAAATTGATTCCCCTATCTATTCAAACACGGTGAACCCGAATTGAACGAAATGTGGTACAGAGGTAGAACTAGTGAAGGGCACCACAGTGTCATGTTTTATATCGCCGTCATCTTGATGGAAACGTAATGGTGGTCACCTAAATGTAAAAGCTTAAATCAAATTACGACCAACCTAATCATCTGATCTCTACAAAATTTTCAACAACATACCTTTATGTGAGAAGCATCGTTTTGACTGAACTACAAGGTCACCAGCCCAATAGTTTGCAGATAGCGGGCATGTATGTGTGCAAATCGATTCCCCATATCAATTCAAACACGGTGAAACCGAATTGAATTAAATATTTTACCGAGGTAGCACTTGCAAATGGCCCCTCATATCATGTTTAATATCCGCATAGCACGTTGTATTTCAACAAGCCACTACAACCAACATTCAATTATACTCATTGAAAAGGACAAAAAGTTATAATAATACCCATGCATTTAGGAGAAAGTAGGCTATATGTTCTTTACTGAACATCTTGTTATAAGTTCAAACTGAAACAAATGTTAATTTAAACAATTTCCTAACGTTAATTTACGAAACATAGTTAACATTAATCTACAAATTAAAACAAGTAGTTCCGTGACGAACTAAAGAGCCTACTTTTCTTAAAATGTAAGATTCATGCCAATCTATATAGGCTAGACCTATCTAGAATAATGACGAAATCAAGTTGGTAATACTAACATTTCTAAGTGCTTTAGTTTGAAATACACCTGAAATAGTGTTGCCTAATAGAGTAACTTACTACACTTGGCAGCCCTGGTGACTCTGAATCTAATCTTAGTTCCATCTCATAAGGTATAGAATGCACTTACAAAATGTGGTTGAAGTCTAATGGATAGTATGGACATAACATGCTGTCTGATATTGGATTTACCAGTGCGCGCAAAATCGTGTTGGGAACAATATCATGTATGTGATGCTCAGAATTAATCTGAAATGTTACGATCTACTATAGTGCCAATTTTCGATAAAATCCATTTGTTAATATAGAAGTTACATGTAATTAAAATTGAAATTATCAGAAAGCTTAGAATCATGTTGGCAGCACTCAAGTATATTAGTTACTCCAAATTAATCTAGAATGCCAGGTACTATACGTGTTCAAAGTTTAGAGCTGACAGCTTGCATATTTTCTTGACAATTTGATATTAGGATTAAACAAATAGAGAGAGAATTTATTAACAGTTGGCAGCCCTGCTGGTTCTTACGAATACGCACAGTCATAACTGTTATGGTACACAAGGTACACACGAAATTTGGTTGAAATCCATATGCTAGTATAGAAGTTATATGCATTTAAAAACTGGACCTATCAGCAGGCTTAGAATTGTGTTGGTAGCACTGATGTATATAAGTTACACCAAACTAAGGTAGAATGTCAGGTACTATACGTGTCAAAGTTTAGAGCTGTTTGCTTGCATACTTTCTGATATATTGATATTATGGTTATAACATAGAGAGATCATTCATTAACAGTTGGCAGCCCTCCTGGCTCTTTGGAATACGCACAGTCATATCTGTTGTAGTATACATAGTACATACGGAATTTGGTTGAAATCCAATCGATAGTATAGAAGTTACATGCATTTAGAAATTGAACTTATCGGCAGGCTTAGAATCCTGTTGGCAACACCGGCATGTATGGACTTCTGAAAATTAATCTGAAATGTTATTATTTGTATGTGTGCCAATTTTGGAATAGTTTGCATGTATAACTTCTGAGATATCCAACATTGAGCTCAACTTTAAATTGCGACTTTTCAGCAGTTGGTGTCACTGACGTCAATTTCAAATATGGCCGTGAGATATTCAGGTATAGATCTTTACTCTTACCAAATTTGGTTTCGATAGCTGCAGCCGTTTAGGAGTTGACAGACAGACAGACATACGGACAGACACATTTTCCCGGATCGATCTCATTTTTGCAAAATGAGGAAAGTAGGCTAAAAATATACAAACAAGCTTTAAAAATGGATATTTTGGTACTTCTTCTGTGTGGGTACCAACTTTCTCGTATTAGCCATCAAATGTAATCACCCATCATGTTCTCATTATATTGTCCTTGATAACGTTGCTCAAAGTCCATCACGTCTTGGTGAAAAAATTTCCCTTGCTCTTCTGAATATTGGTATAAGTGAGCATGTAACATGTGCACTTTAAGGAACATACTGAGTTTAAAGTTCTCAAGCATAGTGGAAATAAGCTATTATTTTAATTTGCAGCTTTTTAGCCTACTTTTTTTATTTCCAAGGAAGCCACGGATCACTGCTTCAAAGCTGTGCCATGCTTGTTTTTTGTTGGTGTTGAGTAATTGTGGATATCATTTCATAAAGTATAGAAGCAAACTTTATTAAATATGAATGGCGTTTTTAGTTACTGTTTGATGTAGACAGTCAGAATATATATGCATTATATAATAGACTCAACACAAAAAGTTTTGTTTGCTGACTTGCGCTATTAACTAACCTGTGTATTGGTCTTACTCCGAGCATTCCGTTCGAAATTACAGGTATGAATAGCGAGCAAACCAGGTGCTCGGAGCTGGTATATGAAGACTGGGATCGATAGACCACCGCGGTGAGGAAGAAATGTTCTATTGCTGGTCATTTGTCTGTTGGAAGGCGTCACTGGCTGCCTGTCAATATTTCTCTCTTTGTAGCAATCATTCTGAGCTGCACTTTGATGAGACATTTTCACATGTCCAGGTACGCCAAACTCAAAAACAAACCAACAAGCTTCAAGAGTGTAGTGATCATCTTACGCGCTTTAATGACATATCTGTAAGACCCTAAGAAACACTCCAACTAACATCGAGAGAAGCTAAATGTAGCAGACATCCTGAGCGCATTCATGATTCATGATACAAGTACAGGCATACCAACCTTAAAACCATCCCAACAAACTTCGAGAGATGCTAATTGTAGCAGTGAGCTAAGTTGCACTTTGATAACACACGTATCATGTTCACACACTCCAACCTTTAAAGCATCCCAATAAACTCCGATAGTAGGTAAATGTAACAGTCAGCATAGGCTGTACTTTGATGACACGTCTTCCATGTTCAGGCACACCACCCTTAATAACATCCAATATACTTTGGGAGAAACTAAATGAAGCAGTCAGCTTAATCTGCGGCGGCTTCGGTGGCACACTTGGTAGCATGCTGAGCTTCTAGGCCCAAGGTCGCGGGTTCAAACCCGGCCGAAGTTGTCAGATTTTTTAAGAGTGTTAAAAATACTTCAGTATGCCTTCCTTCGGAGGGGAAGTAAAGCCGGCCGGCGCGGCGGTCCCATGTCATAGATTTATGACAAGTCAAAGAACCTTCCACTAATTTCACTTGTGTGAAGCTAAATTATAGGTTAGATTTGACTAACGCTCTTAGGTTCCAACGTTCGTTGCCAAGAGCCGACTGCGGTGTCATCTAGTAACCAACTTCAGAATTAGTTGTCGTTGACGGTGACGCTTGGTAGCAAAAGTAGGAACTGCTTGAAAAATTGAATGTCTGCAGTACTTACTTGAATTAAAATCAGATAATACCCACTAATACAGCCATCACAATTAACACCGGTTATCAGACAGATTCTACACACACCCAAAGTACACGGGGCTACATGTTGCAACCCCCTAAAATGAGGAACCAATCAGCTTAATCTGTACTTTGATAACACATCTTCCAAGTTCAGGCACACCAACAGGAGCAGGATCTAATGATATTTGCTAGTCATCAAACTAAACCCCCCTTTTATGTGAGAAGTGTTTTATTAAGTGTCATTTATTTCAGGCACTAAGCTCCGTGGCTTAGGCGGCAGCACGCCGGCCTCTCACCGCTGGGTCCGTGGTTCAAATCCCGGTCACTCCATGTGAGATCTGTGCTGGACAAAACGGAGGCAGACAGGTTTTTCTCCGGGTACTCCGGTTTTCCCGGTCAAAATTTCATTCCAGCAACACTCTCCACTATCATTTCCTTTCATCTGTCATTCATTTAATCATGCCCCAGAGGCAGGCACAGTTCATATCCTGGCCGCTAGATGGGGGTTTCATTCATTCCTTTCCTGACCCGGTCGGAGACTGGAAGCAGGCTGTGGATTTTCATTTTCATTTATTTCAGGCACTAGTAAATTAATTGTAATTCTTCGCCCAATGTACGAGTAATGTACGAGTCGTGTTGACGACAGAATAACCTGTAATAACAGATACGGTGGCAATGTTAGGAATATAATATCATACACATTACAATACTGTCGATTCAGTGGACTTAAAATTTCACTTTGCACTGTATTTGCTTAGTTATTTAACCTAGTCTGAACGTGAGGTGGAGTCTCAGTCTGTGTTGGACTTCACTGCGTGGCGTGACGATCGTAAATCGGGGAGTGCTCTATTGACAAGGTAGCACTGGGAAGGACTGTACCTGGAGCTGATGTTTTATTTATTCTGAGTCGCAGTGTGTGCGACGGACTGACTGGCTGTCGAACGGAATCAAACATCAATGCATGGCTCTGATCCTGGTACACTGTCACTCACTCCACTCGAATAAACAAGCAGGCTAAGTCAGAGCCATTACAGCCGACCATTCCATTGTATGAAATTGCAAACAAATGAAGTGTTGTTGTTCAAACTGTGAGCCTTTCTTTACATGCTTCATACTACTATAATTATGTAGTATACTGTAATACTGTCTCCGAGCTTACGCTGTGAATGTTTGGGGAGTGGGTAACAAGTTACAAGTATGGTACTGCATTTTCACATCAACTTGATTTCTAATAGGAATATTGTGTGAAAATGAATACCGTAAGTCAATAAAATGTACTTCTAATTATAGTGAACCTGTTTCGGCCACATAGTTACTTCCTCAGCAGAAAATAGATAATACAAGTAAATTTGCAAGTCTTACATTAAACCCTTTCTAGATCCTTGGGACAATATCTTCCCACCATGTATTTATAGAACGGTGTTAGGGAGACAATCTTCCCACCCCTTTCATTTCAAGTAGTTCCATAAGCTAGATACAGAGACATATTGAAAACCCATTAATTTGATGTATACTGTCATCAGAAACCAAAGGTGGGAAGCATATATCCAGTGGTCTCCACAGTGCACGTGCTCGCCAGTTCGGTTGTGTTGAGTGAAAGAAATGCATTGTTTTACAGAAGAAGGTGTTTTATTGATGACTAGCTGAAGTACCCGTGCTTCGCTACGCGTCATATATAAATTAAAATGTGAAGGTGACAGTTAAAACAGGGGATAGGCGAGGTGCTGCGCAGAGGGAGATTAAGGATGGAACATTTTGTCCAACTACACCGCTCGGCGTTGACCGTGTTTTATAGCACAAATTTAGGTTCTACTCGCTAACCGTTGGAGATACCTTTCGGATAGAAAATGTAATTTTAAACCTCGTATATGCCATCAAAAGTTTGCTATTTCTTAGCGTTCTGTTTTTATTTTAAATGGAAATATGAAAGTTTGAAACCAAAGGGTGTAGTGACGTCACTAAAATGGTCGCCATCTTTAAATAGTGCAAAGTATTGAAATCAAAAGTAACCTATATGTTAACCAGGTAAATCAGCTACTTCCATGTAAAATTCATGCAAATTGGACCACTGGTACCAGCGTGATTGAGTAATACACAGACACACACCATCTCATTTTTAGCCTCGCTCCGCTCGCTTCATAGTCGTGTCATATTGTTATTCAATGAAATGCATGTTTAACCCCGTTAACACCCCTTTAGAACCTGAATACCCAAAAATCCCTCCTTAGTAGACGTTTTCGACACACAACTAACATATCCCCAAAATATCATTCTTCTAACTTTAATAGTTTTGGTTGGTCGATGAGAGTGAACATCCAAAAATCCTTCCTTAGTGGACGTTTTTCTTCCAGAATTTCACCCATCCCCATGGGCCCCTTAAATTGCATTTATGAAAAAACGGTCGAACATCGATTTACTTATTTTATTAGGTGATTTGTTTTCGCTGAGTTTCAAATTTCTCGCCTATGTCATTTAAGAGATAGGCCTACACGCTCCTTTAGGAATCCTTCAACCCCCAATTTTCACCCCTTTCACCTCATAATAATACACCACATCGAAAAACCCTTAGACTCATGTCTGCTTATTTATTCAATGAAATGCAGGTTTAACTCCCTTAAAACCCCTTTAGAGCCTGATTATCCAAAAATCCTCCCTTAGTGTACGCTTTTGACGTTCAACGAACATATCCCCAAAATGCCATGTTTCCAACTTCAATATTTTTGGCTGGGCGATGATGAGTGAGTGAATGAGTCAGGACATTTTCTTTCATTTGTTTTTCTTCAGAATTTCACCTCTCCCGATGAACCCCTTCAATTCGATTGATCAAAAAAACTGTCGAACAGCTATTTACTTACTTTAAAGCAGTTTTTCCCCCTGAGTTTGATGAGTCAGTGAGTCAGTCAATCAGTTAGGACACTTTCTTTGCTGTCCCCCCCCCCAGAATTTCATTTCTCCCCATGGGCCCCTTAAATTGTATTTTTGAAAAAACGGTCAAACACATATTTACTTATTTTTATGCTGATTTTTTTCCGCTGAGTTTCAAACTCCTTGCCTAGTCGTTTAAGAGATACACGCTCCGTTAGGAATCTTTCAATCCCAACTTTTCACTCCTTTCACCTCATAATATACACCACATCGAAAAACCCTCAGACACGTGTCTTCTTATTTTTAATGGTGAGTTTATATGCCGAGTATCACATCCCCCAATGAAACAAATTGGGAGATAAGGTTATTCAATGAAATGCAGGTCTACCCCCTTAACACCCCTTTAGAACCTGAATAGCCAAAAATCCTCTCTTAGTGGGCATTTGCGGCCCTTGAGGAAGCTGCATACCAAATTTCATTCCAATCCGTTCGGTGGTTTTTGAGATTTCGTGATGAATGAATGAGTGAGTGAGTGAGTGGTATTTGACAAATATATAGTAGAAGATAGTGCCAAGTCTTTGTTATGCTAAACTCGGTTGACAGTGCTGTGTGAGTAGGTGAGTAACTAACGGGATTTCAAGTAAAGATGCTCATTTTCTATACCGGTAGTGCAGAGCGCAACTGGCATCCAGACGGCCGTGTCTCGACTTGAGCTATGTTGCCATGGAAACTATCTATCTTGCCATTCCTTCATGAGTATATTTTATGATTTGATTAGCCTGTGCTTGAGTGCAAAAGGGCCGAAATCAGAAGAATGAGAAAGACTATCGAAAATTCATGTAGCCAGCGGTTCCTTCTGGGTCCTAAACTATGTGTATGCAAAATTTGGTTGAGATTGGTGGAACGGTGTAGATTTGTATACGGAACCAACCCACCCACCCACATACATACATACATACATACATACATACATACATACATACATACAGACTTTCACTTTTATATATAAGATAACAGATTTGTAAACGTTGGTATATAACTGAAATGCAATGTTAATAATGGTTTTGGTCACTTGAGTAAATATATTTCAGCTAGAATATAAATAATTATCCTGCTCAGCATGTTTGCCATAGAATAGAAGATTTTTAAAATTAATTTTCTGTTTATTTAGTAAATACTATTTTCAAATTATTGAATTATATTCGAATAAACTAACTTTTAACATTCCAAAATCACTTTTTTTATTTTTTGTGCAGTTTTCGGCAAAGATGATATAAGTCACTGACCTTGTCTTGCGTGGGAGTTACGTGGTTTTTAAATTATTGAGCGTGATGGGTGTTTTTATATATTATATCCTGTTAAATAAACCTCATTATTGAGTGATAAACACAGTATCAACATAATTTGGAGGTGGGAGATAATAACCCCATTGCTCATTTAAGAAAACACCCTGTCGGGTGTGGGCAGTGGGATAATAATGTCCCACCCCATATTTCATAAAATGAAATCCACACACATAAAATTGTTGCATATTCCTACGCATCTATCACTCCCAATTACAAAGGTGAAAAAAAAATATACCCCCAGTCTTTTGCCCTATAAAGGGTTAAAACAATTCTTTACAGAATGGTGAAAACCGCATCTAAATCCATCAAGTGGTTTTAAAGATTACCCGATACATCCAAGAATCGGGGACGTTGTTTCATACTATGTAGAGATTTGAACATATGAATGATTTGACTTGTTCCGTCAATTCATTCGATTATTGACTTAATAGTCAGGTTATTGCACTAATGAAAATATTTCGACATTCAGATGTTTTAATAGGTTGCAATTCCAATTTATCGAATATTCTAATGTTTGAATACTTCGTATGATCAAGTGTGCGAATTATTCGAATAGTCCAACAATTCGTTTATTCGAATCAAATATTCGCATTTTGAATTATTTGAGTAATTCAATGTTCGAAGTAAAACTCTAATACGTAGTCTGCTGATCAGGACCACCTCGACAAATTTACGAAATATCTCGAAGTCACTAGAAAATTTTGGGAATATTCTTAATAACCATTACAGAAATGTATTTGTTACTAGATATCTCATAAAATCACTAAACCTCTATTTAAACAATACAGAACTTAATTTTTGGCTGATGAGAAAACCTTAAGTGTCTAACTTTATTGACAACATCACTAATAACAATAATAATAATAATAATAATAATAATAATAATAATAATAATAATAATAATAATAATATCGTATGGCCTCGGGTGCCGGGTGCAAGCTTTGTAATTTGACACCCAGGGGGTAGCTTGCATGTCGAATTTCGTTGTTCCTTGAATCACTATGGAAGTCAAGGAGGTTAGATATATAAGCTCTTTGAAAACTACAGCGTTTTCTTGTAGAGAAATGAGGAACTTCATGTTGGCGGAAACGCCCGAGATTAATTTTGCCATTATGAACACGGCCTACTGAATTCAAATGGGTTCTTTGACATGCCAACATCGTATGACATGCGTGTCGTATTTTTGCCGCCTTTTAAAGATCACTAATAAAATACAGTGCAAACTATCAGTTCTAACCTAGCTATTTCCACTTTTATAGTTTCACGCCCACATCTCTTCTATTCCACAGTGTTTTTATCAAGACTTATATTTTTCATGTTTTTCTTACTTAACACATTTTGTAACACATTTTTATTTTATTTTATTTTAATGTGTGAGCTTTTGGACGAAGAATATTTTTGGAATTTTTGATAACCTCCTCTGTTATGGCAAATTTATATTAAGTGTATGTTCTTGCACATTTTCATGTCCTAGATTACGCTGAGGAAGGGCACAATGTGACTGAAACCAGTACGGTATTAAATTACAATATATATACCCGAATGTAAGACGAGGTTTTTTCCCACTTTTTGTGTTATAAAAATTTGGGGTCGTCTTATATTCAGGGTATTAAAAAATTTTTTTTGGAAATTATTATTATTTGCAAAGTAGTATGTGGTGTTGGCATCTTGTAACTCGCAACAAATCAATGCGTTAATGAAGATTAAAATATGGTTTGTTATGTTTAATTACCATGCATATACGAATAGTGTACATTTTGAAGTTAGGATTTACGCATACACGTCATTTTAAGCGGATGAATTATATGTTCGAAAGCATACGGACATATGTTTTAAAACAATCTTTACAAGAACAACCAGTCAGTTTTACGAGCAGTAATTGAGTCATCAACGTATCTTAATTTAATAACGTCTCCCATTCTTGAACAAAGAAATTATAGAGTATATCTTGGAAAAGCGGGCAGAGGGATTTCCGATAACACAAGACGTTATAAAAATGAAAGCACGAACTTAAGGGCATATATTGTGCAAGTTATGAGTTAGCGAGTATTTTTTTGAAAAAAAAAAAAAAACCTGTAATAGGCAGTTGATAACTAGGCCTCGTCTTATATTCGGGGTCGTCTTACATTCGGGTATATACGGTATATTGACTTATGGTTATAGAATAGTACATTATACAACGAGCCTATAATGGCAATAATTAAGACACGAGTATGTTTATAAAACGAGCGTATGCGAGTTTTATAATTTCCATACGAGTGTCAATTACCATTATAGGCGAGTTGCATACGACTGTTTATGTTCGACGATAATTATTATAACTATTTTATGTTCGAACATAAATATTCTTAAATATCTGTCAAGATTTCGCCAGTTTTAT
Organism: Meconema thalassinum; assembly: GCA_946902985.2. Taxonomy (NCBI): domain Eukaryota; kingdom Metazoa; phylum Arthropoda; class Insecta; order Orthoptera; family Tettigoniidae; genus Meconema; species Meconema thalassinum. The sequence continues at coordinate 264,707,228 of OX336394.1, forward strand.
GTACTGAACAGAGCGCATCAGACGCAGAGAATGCCTTGTATTTGACCATGGCCTCCTCGATTACCCTACTATGACACTAGGCCAGACAGTGCAATTTAAATTAGAAGGCCGTGGAACTCAGCGTATCTAATTATCTAATTGGTCAACCAACTGTTTCTTGAGCTCTGATTGGTGGGAGAAACTGTTTCATAATGAAAAATAGTGTTATAATGAGCCTCATAATCGCACAGTTTTCTGACATATAATAGTCAGGGTCGAACATAAATTTTATTATAATTATGTTGGGGTTATTTGGTCCAATCTGGGGAGAAATAGGATACGCATAATTACCACAGTCAATACACCACAAAGCAGCACTGACGTCAAGTGAACTGGATTGGTGTGAAAGTTGTCACGTTGGCAGCACACTTAGTGTTCATGGAGATAAAGGGTGAGGTGTGAGGTGAACTGCTAAGTGGATATGAAGTGCCCTAGACATCCAGCTCAGCGCTCACTGTGAACGGGCTCGTTTCAAAAGCTGTATTGGTTAAAATAGCGAACAACAGAGTGCGGGGTGAGCAGCTTACTCTAGTCTAGAACTGACAAGTGATCCACCCGCATACGTCACCCTACCCTTGACTTTGCATAAATGTACTAAATAAACGTAATCTGAATGTGAAATATTGGCTTTCAGGGTGAGATGATTAAAATACAACAAATATTCTTGTTTCTGGCTGTGTCTCTTGAGGGTGTTTTCCCGGGTATTTCACATAGGGTTGATCATCAGGCGCTAGTCCTTAGGCTAGTCCCACAAATGAGACACATCGAAATACTTCTATGTTGGAGGAGCATTATCTCCTATCCAAGAAGCACCAAAGGATTGACTTTCAAGGCCAATATTTTCTGGAAAGCTCATATTCTGTATTTTTGACCTTTCTAGTAAGGAATCAATCCCGAGAGAGCTATGAGCTTCCCTAGCAAGGAAGTACTACGATATTCTTCGTGGTCATTTAGCTCCGTGTACTAGGGCGTGTGAATAATTTGTGCCTTCCTTCAGAGGGGAAGTTAAACCGGCGGTGCCATGTCATAGATTTAAGGCATGTAAAAGATCCTTCCACTAACTAAACTTGTGTGTAGCTAAATTTCTAGGTTAGATTTCGGTGAATGGCTCTATCATAGTTCCAACGTTCACAACTAGGTGTCAGTGACATCTGGTAGAGAAAGTTGTAACTACTTGAAATTGAACGGAACTTGTATCTTACCCTATGGGTGTCCGCTTCATGCAGCTACAGCTTCTGGCGAGCCGAACATGTCCTCGGACACTCCCAGCACTAAAAGCCATACGCTAATTAAATAAATGTATAATTTGTATGTTGACGTGTGTTACTGTGGTTCCTGTAGTAATGGTGTGTATGTATATAAATTTCAGGTGAGAATTAAGGAGGAGGCCACCGATGCTTTAGGTTAGGAACCATCCCCACCATTTTCCCGGAGTAGAAGTGGAAAACCACACAAGAAACCACTTCCAGGATGGACACGGTGGGAATCAAACCCACCTCCTCTCAGTTTTATCCCACGAGACTAAGTGTACCACGATTCATCCCTCAGACCAAAATTACATTTCTCGGAAAAGCCGGGAATCGAACCCAGTACTCCTAGGTGTCAGCCTAAAACACTAGCTGCTACATTTCAAGGTGAACCTGATAAATTTTATTATAATAATGGTATTGGTTTTACGTCGCTTTTAATTCACTGTGGTTTTTAGAGATGGAGGGGTACTGGAATTTAGCCCCGAAGGGGATCTTTAGCATGCCAGTAAATCTTCTGACACGGCTCCCTCGCACTTGCGTACCCTCAAATGCCAGATGACTGCGCCAGGATTTGATCCTGCAACCTTGGGCACAGCAGGAAAGAAAACCACCACCACCACGTCAACGAGAGCTGCAACAAGTCCCCGTGTCTAATACAGCTACACACACACTCCTATAGTCACCACAGAAACACAGGTTATAGGACAAATTCAACACCTACCCAAGTACACGGAGATGATGACCCAAGTTGTCCCATTTGAATTCAGTAGGCCGTGTTCATAATGGCAAAATTAATCTCGGGGGTTTCCGCCAACACAAAGTTCCTAATTTCTCTACTAGAAAGCGCTATAGTGTTCAAGGAGCTTAGATATCTAACCTCCTTGACTTTCATAGTGATTCAAGGAACAACGAAATTCGACATGCAAGGTACCCTTTGGATGTTAAATTACAAAGCTTGCACCCGGCAACCGATGCCATACGATATTATTATTAACAGCTATTATAAATTAGTCAACACGGAGCCGATTCTGCATTAAAATGGTTCATAATTATCATGTCGATGGATATTATGGTTTCCACCTCTACTCCAGGCAAATGCTGGGATGGTTCCTAACCACATCCTTTTTTAGCCTATTTTCAATTTTGAAAAAATAGGCTTATGAGATCACCTTTGTCCGTGTGTGTGTGTGTGTGTCCCTAATAAATTCTAAACGGCTGAAGCGATTTCAATCAATCTCTGTAAGTTCATAGCACTATTTCTGGCGACCTCGACCGTGCCCTTAAAATTTTGTTACGTCTCACCAACCCAACATGGCGGCTGTGCGAAATATTTTACCAGCATTCAATATCTCCGAAACCATTACCGATATCACCCTGGAATTTATTACGGTGATAAAGGGAGCTACTAAAAGTTAACCTATGTGACTTTTGAAAACCTGGTCACTACAAAACCAACATGGCGGCCACGCGACTTCGCGACTTTTAAAAAGACGTTTCTCGCTATTTAACCTACCAAACGCAATAAAACTTGGTACAGTATATGTTTATACACATTGCAATGCACCGACATCTAACTTGGTTCAATTTTTTACATAACCACAAGATGGCGGATGAGCGAAATATTTCACCGGCATTCTATATCTCTGAAACTATTAGCTGTATCACCCTGAAATTTTATACGGAGATAAAGGGCACTACTGGAAGTTTATTTATAAGACTTTCAAGAACCGGTTAACTACAAAACAAACATGGCGGCCAAGCGAATTTTACAATTTTAAATAGACCTTTCTCGCGATTTAATGTTCCAAACGCAATGTAATCTGGTACAAGAAATGTTTATACATATTGTAATGCACTAGTATCTAATTTAGTTCAATTGTTTACATAACCTCAAGATGGCGGCTGTGCGAATTTAAAAATTAAATTTTTATTTCTTGTGTCGTAATCAAGCGATCGAAGTGAAAGTTTGAATAATGAACCTACGCAATAATTTTCATTTAATGGTACAAGACTCTATGGCCTATATATTTAACAATCCAACATGGCGACCATCCGAAATATTCAGACTACTCTGAATATCTACGAATCTATTATAGCAATCAAACTGAATTTTTTATGTTCGTAGGGGCTATGAACATAAGTTGACCTATAGGACTTTAAATAACCTGGTGATCACAAATCCAACATGGCGGCGACGCGAAGTATAAACATTCACATGGACGTTTCTCGCAACTTAACCATCCTAGTGCAGTGAAACTTGGTACAGTAAATCCTGATACGAATGTTAATCCACTGGCATCTAATTTATTTCAATTATTTCCAAAACCACAAGATGGCAGCTGTGCGAAATTTTAAAATCTCCTTGTTACTTCTTGTGTCCTAATCATGCGAGTGAAGTTTGAATGCTACACGTACACAATAATCTTCATGTAACATTGCATAACTCTAGGATCTGCATATATATAAAATCCAACATGGCGACCATCCGAAATATTTAGTCGGTACTCAATATCTACGAATCTATCACAGCAATCGAACTGAAATTTTGTATGTTGATAGTGGCAGTTAATATAAGTAGGATTTATGAAAATAGGCTGTATAGTTCTTCACGGAACTACTTGTTAATCTTCACATACAGCAGTACCTTCTCAAGGAACTTGGAACATTAGGGTCTGGCAATCAGAGGAGCGTTGACAGTAATGTGAAGTTATTAGCACTGGTTTGATGGAGGGTATGTGTCCATCTTGGATTGCACAGTGGTGGATATATATTAATGGGATCAGCTGATGCTCCCTGGGGGATTGGAGCACGCTGTGACATTGACAGAACACGGGTGTGCAATGTGGTAGTCCACATGTTCATATGTTAAACCGCATGCACATACGTCGCTACTAACACAGCTCACACTGCATTTCAACACCTGAGCAAATATATTATATGTTAACATAAACTTTGGAACTCTTTGTATGGGTTCAAATCCTGGTGCTGGCAGAGGCCACCCTCAATTTGTATATTATTACATTAAATTTTAAATAAAGCAATGATAGTGATTTATGACACACAGCAACGCGACTTTCTCAAACCTATCGTCCAATAATTATACTTGGGCAAGCATTTGCACACATAATGATAACACAGTCACAATGCACATAATAAAGCCATGAGGTTAACGATCAAATATTCCATAACAACGTAGCAATTATAATACATATTAAGGCGATTGTTTAAGAGATGAGGATGATATGCAGATGATGATGTCTCAAGGGGCTAAAAAGTTGACGTAAATGAAATGATATGATAAATACTGCCTGGCGTGAAAACGAAAATGATTTGTAGAAAAATACAGTGAGTTTTAACATTTATTTGGATAAAAAAAAAGAAAAAATGGTCTAAAAACAGTAAAACAAATTAGGTATATTTAACAATAAGAAAATACATGAACTGTAATGTGCACAATGAAACAGAAAATGGACAAGACATAAACTAAAAGTCTTAAACTAAATGAAAACATTAAAATGTAGCCACATCTCCCTCATGAACCGGATGACGTGTTCTAATGACCACCCGTTATCACGTAGAGGGAGAGTGTGTTGGCAGTGTGTGAGTTATTCACAATCCATGCGAATGTGTGCCACGGTGAGGTGGGCTCCGCAAGTACACACAGGTAGAGGGCTTCTCTCTTCGACTAGAAGGAGTGTGTAGCAATCCCATGGCCGATCCGGAGACGATAGAGTACCACAGATTCCTTTAGGAAGGAATATTTACATACCTTCGCAGTCTCTTTGATGGCTCTCACTTTATCGGCAAGTGGTGTGGTGCGCCATTCCTCCTCCCAATGCGGCAAGAGATGCTGAGCGAATTTTTAGCCTACTTTTCACATTTTGCAAAAATGAGGAAAAAGTAGACTTATGAGATGGGGCAAATGTGTGTCTGTCTGTCTGTCTGTCTGTACTTCTGTCTGTCTGGCTGGCTGTGTGTGTGTCCCCCCCTATAAACTCCTAAACGGCTGCAGCAATCGAAACAAAATTTGGTAGGAGTAAAGATCTATACCTGAATATCTCACGGCCATATTTGAAAATGATGTCAGTGCTCCAACTGCCGAAAAATCGCAATTGAAATTTGAGCTCCATGTTGGATATCTTGGAAGGTATGAATGGGAGCTATTTCAAAATTGGCACACGAATATATAATAATATTTTAGTTTAATTTCCAGAAGGCCATACATAGCAGTGTTGCCAAAATGATTCTAAGCCTGCTGATAGCTCCAAATTTTAAATGCATATAACTTCTACACTATCAATTGGATTTCAACCAAATTGCGTATGTGCTATATGTACATAAACAGATATGACTGAGCGTATTCTTAAGAGCCACCAGGGCTGCCAACTGTTAATAAATGCTCTCAATTTACTTTATCCAAATACCCATATATCATAAAGTATGCAAGCCGACAGCTTTAAACTATGCACACGTATAGTACCCGACATTCTATATTAATTTGGAGTAACTAATGGACCTCAGTACTACCAACATGATTCTAAGCCTGCTGATAGGACCAATTGTAAATACATGTAACTTCTATACTATCAATTAGATTTCATCCAAATTTCGTATGTGCTATGTGTACTAGCCTATAACAGATATGACTATGCGTAATCTTAAGAACAACCAGGGCTGCCAACTGTTAATAAATGCTGTCTCTATTGTTTTACCCTAATATCAGTATATCAGAAAGTATGCAAGCCGACAGTTTTAAACTATGCACACGTATAGTACCCGACATTCTATATTAATTTGGAGTAACTAATGGACCTCAGTACTACCAACATGATTCTAAGCCTGCTGATAGGACCGATTGTAAATACATGTAACTTCTATACTATCAATTGGATTTCAACCAAATTTCGTATGTGCTATGTGTACTATAACAGATATGACTATGCGTATTCTTAAGAAAAACCAGGGCTGCCAACTGTTAATAAATGCTGTCTCTATTGTTTTACCCTAATATCAGTATATCAGAAAGTATGCAAGCCGACAGTTTTAAACTATGCACACGTATAGTACCCGACATTCTATATTAATTTGGAGTAACTAATGGACCTCAGTACTACCAACATGATTCTAAGCCTGCTGATAGGACCGATTGTAAATACATGTAACTTCTATACTATCAATTGGATTTCAACCAAATTTCGTATGTGCTATGTGTACTATAACAGATATGACTATGCGTAATCTTAAGAAAAACCAGGGCTGCCAACTGTTAATAAATGCTGTCTCTATTGTTTTACCCTAATATCAGTATATCAGAAAGTATTCAAGCCTACAGCACTAAGCTTTGCACACGTATAGTACCTTACATTCTAGAATAATTTGGAGTAATTAATATACGTCAGTGCTTTCAACATGATTCTAAGCCTGCTGATTGGTCCAATTTTAAAATACATGTAACTTCTATACAAATTAATTTATTTCATCCAAAATTGGCACAACAATAGATCATAATAGTTCAGATTATTTCTGACCAATACATGCATGACATTGTTGCCAACATGATTTTACGCGCGCTGTTAAATCCAATGTTTAACTGCATGTAACGCCCATGCTATCCATTGGACTTCAGCCAAATTTTATATTCTGTAGGCTTTAAGATATGGAACTAAGGATATATTCAGTCACCAGGGCTGCCAACTGTCGTGCTCTATTAGGCTACATTATGATAGATATATTTCGAACTAATAAGAAATTTCGTTATTACCAACTCAATTTTGTCATTATTCTAATTTGGTCCATATAGATTAATCATTGGAATGAATCTTACATTTCGGGAAAAGTAGGCTCTTTAGTTCGTCACGGAACTTCTTGTTGTCTTTGATAATGGTAATACATATTCCCTAATAATAATACTGATACTACAGTACGAAGTTTAAGAGGCCCAGAGGGCGACCAAGGCAACGGTGGGCCGATACACTGCACAATGATCTAAAGGCTGTCAATCTTCATCCAGTCATGGCCCATGACCGAGGGAAATGGAGACTACGATCCCACATAGCGGACCCTGCCACAAGGTGGGAAAAACGCTAAAGAAAAAAGAAGAAAGAAGACTACAGTACGAAGTTTAGCACTTTGGAAAATCAACACCACCACTACCACCATCATCATCATCGTCATCGTCATTTGAATCAATTATAGAAGTAAGAGGTTTAACACCTGCTGACGTACTGAAGGTTTAGAGATAGCAAGTTACCAGATTTCAGTTTAAAGTGGATTTTCCATTCGACAGTAAATAAATTGTCACGGCTGTCTCACACCTTAAATAATGTCCAGAAACTAAGCCAAAAATCGATCCCACCACTGACTCGAGACAAGGAGGGAAGTACATGGCAAACTGAGCTACATAACTGGACACTCACATTTCAAGTAGAGTACAGCTGTTGTTGGGGTGGTTGTTGTTGTTGTTGTTGTTTTTCTTGATTCATTGAATGAATCGCTGACTTAGTGGTCATTTTGGCCTAGCTCTTTGTACTTAGTCGTGTGTGAAATATGAGCAATGAACCATCTCATTGCGGTGGTTGTGTTCTAATTGGAGGTAATTTTTAGTAGGAGGCGGCCACTGCCTTAAATTAAGAACCATCCCAACATTACTCGGAGTAGAATTGGAAAACCACAGAAAAATCACTTAGAAGATGGTTGAGGTAGGAATAGAACCAACCTCTTCTCAGTTCTGTCTCTCAAGTCTTAGCATACCCCGTTCCAGAACTCAGACCAAACTAAATTTCTTGGAAGTCGGGAACCAGACCCGGACCTCTACAGTGATAACTAAGAATGCTAGTCAGTACACCACGAGGTAGGCTAGTGAAGTACATAATTATTACCAAGATAGTGTGTCCGTACTCCAAGCATGGTACATAAAAATATTTCTCCCCCGAAATAACCTGGCGGGTTGAACACGTGACTACAATGCAATTTACTGTTTCATAAGGATTATAGGCTACTTGAGATATTTTAACAACCATTCTTCTGGTACAAGATAAAATAATCACATTTAGACTTCAGAGCCTGAATAATCCTTAGTTAAGAATACATTTCACTGTGTGATTGAAGTGTTCTGGTAAGTTCAAGAACACGTTGTAAAATCTAAGAATACAGTACCTTGTATAAACGGAGAGATTGCATGTTGTTAGAACTAAATATTTCTATTAGAAATGTGTAGGATATGAATGTAAAAATAATAAGCATTCCTCTCAGAGTCAAAAATGGATAAATTCGAACATCAATAGTCAGTGATGCGGCGACTCGATGGACGGACGAACTAATGCGCTCTGGGGAGTAGCGAAGGCTGCAACCAAGCAGTGGACTGAGTAGCGCACAGCAGGCTATGTCACAGGGGAGCGAAGAAGGCGATGCATATGGAATTCTTAAACGAAGACACCTGTACGGAGGGTATTTCTCTACAATGCACCTTCAGTGAATCAGTCACCTTTCCTATCGGTATTATTGAAAAGCATTTGTTCCTTTACCCTATATTCTTTTCTTAAAATTATTTTGGTATTTACGGTATTAACTAACATTAGTTAGTTAGTTAGTTAGTTAGTTAGTTAGTTCGTTATTGGAAGGGGAGGAACAGTGAGGTCATCTGTGCCTATGGAAAATTGTTTAGATGTTTAAAATCTGTACGCTCACTGGGAACTAACTGCATTGCAAGTGAATTAGGGCCGGAATTTTTATCCGGGACAGATTACTGAACCTGAAGCAATGGAAGTCAGCAATTTTCTTCTTAAAATATGAGTTTGAGTTGGTGATGTTCCCTTGTGAGACTGAGAATGAGGCGCCATTGGAACCATCCTGATTTAGAAGAGGAAACAACCGCAGGAAACCAATTCTGGGGTGCTTGATAATGGAATCAAACCCACTTTTCTTGTGGTTGCCTCAATAAATGCCGTTTCATCCCTTAGATCTGAATTATGTTTCTAAGCGTAGCCTGGAATCAAACCTAGGACCATTGACACCAGAGCAGACCAGACAGCTGAAGGTGGCTGATCCAACCGTTGGAATGGCCACTGTCAAAACTGTAAATACTCTACTGTAAATTGTGATGGTTATCCTTGTTGTTTTATGTGAACTAACATGTAGGTTATTGGCCACTAATGGTTTGGATGAAAGCGAAATATAATGAAAAGATAAACTAGAACAAAAACTAACTACAGACTTACAAGAAGAAAAGGACAAAACAAGGAGAAACAGGTATAAGGGAAATAAAAGCCAGGGAAAGGAAATGCCCTCAATTCTCCAAGATTGAGAACTAAAGGACAGGGAATGAAGTAGAGCCATCAAAGGCAGAAAGGAAAGGTAGAGGGAAGTGGGTCCACCCCTAAGTCAATGGACGAAGGTAAAACAAGACCCAGCTTATTATTCCCTCTCGGATCATCAAATCCCGAGGTCACCAGCCGAGAGACCTTGGGGATGTGCCACGATTCCGGGTGCACCATAAGTGGTGGGGCTACACATAATCTGCCTCTTTTAGGGCCATGACTGGAAGACAAGAGATACAATGAAAAGAAAACAAGTAGTACAGCCTATTTTCATATATCCTACACTTAATAATTGCCTCTATCAACATACAAAATTTCAGTTTGATTGTAGTAATAGATTCGTAGATATTGAGAACCGTCTAAATATTTCAGATGGTTGCCATGTTGTATTTCTATTTATGTACTATTACATAAAGATTATTGTGTACGTGTGATATTCAAACTGCAATCGCATGATTAAGACACAAGAAGTAATAAAAACGAGATGTTAAAATTTCGCACAGCTGCCATCTTGTGGTTATGAAAACAATTGAAATAAATGAGATACCAGTGGATTAACATTTGTATAAGCATTTAACGTACAACGTTTCATTGCAATCGGATGGTTAAATCGCGAGAAACGTCCATTTCAATATTTATACTTCACGTCGCCGCCATGTTGGATTTGTGCTCACCAGGTTACTGAAAGTCTTATTGATGAACTTATGTTCATAGCCTCTATGAACTTTATAAAATCAGTTTGATTGCTCTGACAATTCGTAGATATTGCAAAACGTCTAAATATTTCGGATGGTCGCCATTTTGGATTGTTATATGTATAGGCCATAGAGTTATGCAGCGATAAAGGCAAATTATTGCGTAGCTTCATTATTCAAACTTTCACTTCGATCGCATGATTACGACACAGGAAATAAAAACTTAATTTTAAAATTCCGCACAGCCACCACCTTGAGGTTATGTAAACAATTGAACTAAATTAGACGCCAGTACATTACAATGTATATAAACATTTGCTGTATCTAGTTTCATTACGTTTGGTTGGTTAAATCGCGAGGAAAGTCTATTTAAAAGTCTCAACTTCGCTTGGCCGCCATGTTGGTTTTGTAGTTACCAGATTTTTGAAAGTCCCATAGGTGAACTTCTAGTAGTGCCCTTTATCACCGTACAAAATTTCAGGGTGATATCTGTAATAGTTTCAGTGATACTGAATGCTGGTGAAATATTTCGCCCAGCCGCCATGTTGGATTCGTGAGATGTAATAAAATTTGAAGGGCACGGTCGGGGTCGGCCAAAATAGTTCCATGAATTCACCAATTTTCATAAAATTGCTCCAGCCGTTTAGAAGTTATTCGGGGGGACACACACACACACATCACACAGACACACATACGCACACACACACACGGACAAAAGGTGATCTCTTAAGCCTATTTTTTCATAATATGAAAAATGGGCTAAAAAGACTGTGACACCTCTAAGAATGAGGGTATCAAGAAATATGATACAAACGACAATTAAGGCGGGGAAAAGGAAAGACACCCTGGCCTTGGATACTCTAATACTGTCGGGTTCTGAAGAGAACAAGCGTTGACCAAGGGAGATCGACAGAAAAGATGACCAAAGGAAACTGCCACAAATGCATGACCCAGCTGCGGTCCCGTGGTCACCAATTCACGTCCCACTAGTTGTGAGCCCCTATTGGGGGACTGTATTATAAGTGGACGAAAATATTTGCACTGTCAAATGTCACGGTATCGTACGTTACAATTCTAGCAAGTCACAATGCGCGGAAATCTCACTGTGTGTTTCATTTAACTTGGATGGTGTGAACCTGGCATATCTGCTCCCCGCAGAGCTCAGCTGATCGAATAGTTGCATACCTAGCTTACCTCACGGCGATCCGTGCTTCAGATATTGATTAGGACGTATTAACGCCGTGTCCTAAGCTGTCAGTGGCGTATAATTACCTGGCTACACTTGTGTGCATTACCACCTTTATCCGTGTGAATAGGGCAGAGGTAACTAACGTAAAGGAACTTCAAGCCGTGCTAAGCCGACTGCATTATGAACATAAAACCTTATTCACTCTGGAGTTTAATTTGCAGGGAGAATTGGCTCTGCTACTGAGCTCATGTTAACAGGTCAAACAATTCTCAAGTGAGTCACATATGCATGATATAGGGTTTTTAACTTGGTATGTTTTTGGTATCTGTGTCTATCTGGAATTACAGTGAAACAATTTCCCCGACACTGATCTAATCACGGAAACCAGTGTTTGTCAACTATGTATACTAGGTCAGTAGAGTGATATATATGTTACTATAATAATAATAATAATAATAATAATAATAATAATAATAATAATTATTATTATTATTATTATTATTATTATTATTATTATTATTATTATTAATTATTATTATTATAAGTTAAAACCCATCAAAACATGACGGTCAAGGGGAAAATATTTACTGAAATATTTTCTTTTATACATTCTTTGTACAATTACTTTCTTGCACAATTGCAAGTTTCAGGGCGTCAAAAGTTTACACTCTCGACATTGCGCATACTGCTGGCCATGACTTAAAACTTAATGAGGCAAATAGAGACCTATACTTTCCAGAATTTCCCCTTGAGCTTTATTGTTTGTGATAAAGAATGCCAAGCAAATTGGAAATTGTTGCCTCTCCAAAGAAAATGAAAGTGTTTTAATGGATGGTGTTAAATCAAGTCGAAGTATTAGACCTCTCTGCCTAATTTTAACTGCACTTCTTATTTCCAAATCCAAGCAGTTTTCATACATATTTCTTAAAATTAGTATGTTTCCATACAGGAGCCCTTGGAAAACGTTCAGATTTCTAAGGAGTATAACTATGGCTAAAACGTTTGAAGTATGTTGAGGAGAATAACCTAATTTCAAAGAATTCAATAATTCTTTAGGAAACTTATGTAGCTGGCTTTCGTTTTCATTATTAAGCTATTAACGCTGATGTATGTTTTTAAACTACTTTATATAAGTTGAATGACTTTTAATTTCCTTCCTTTGTTCATTTTTTGGTATAAGAATGCAAAATTTCCTTAAATGTATTATAAATCCTTTCCAGAAGTGAATGTTTCGCCGTAAATCTCATTCACGATATCGTCATGCGTTGAAAGTCTGGCTGGTAATTCAGAAACATTTGATTCATCACCATCCACAGAGACTCACTGTTAACATGTGGCAAAAGATCAGAAAATTCCATTTTATCTGGGTTTGATCGTGTGTTTTTAACTAAGCGGTGTATTTTGGAGAACTACTTAACTATTTAAACTACTTGATATAAGTTCAATGACTTTTAATTTCCTTCCATTGTTAATTTTTTGGTATAAGAATGCAAAATTTCCTTAAATGTATTATATCCTTTCCAGAAGTGAATGTTTCGCCGTAAATCTCATTCACGATATCGTCATGCGTTAAAAGTCTGGCTGGTAATTCAGAAACATTTGATTCATCACCATCCACAGAGACTCACTGTTAACATGTGGCAAAAGATCAGAAAATTCCATTTTATCTGGGTTTGATCGTGTGTTTTTAAGTAAGCGGTGTATTTTGGAAAAGGGCCAGAGAGAAGAGTATTTAATGCAATTGTGAATACTTGTTTGGCGAGAAGCGTCTGGCACAACAATAATCATACCTGAAGTCCTCTCCAAGGACAATAACTTTCCCACAAAAAGGAATAATGTCGTTACGTATCATTTAGAAGTCGATTCACACACATTAATGCATGAATTGGGGCTTCATCCCATAATATGAGCCATCGAATATCGTCAGCTGGATTGCAATTCAATTTAGAGGTATTTTTAATCTTGAGTAGAGGTTTTGCACTTGAAAAATATTGTTTAAACTGTGAAGTGTGCTCTCCCTGATGCAAGAATTTGCTTGATTTTCAGATCTGACTTGATTAACTTTTGAGGAGACTAATATAAAAAAACTGATCGTAAGAACCATCGCTTCTATTTTAGGAATATAAGGAACAAATGCAATGATGTGCAATTAAATAAATGTTAAAACAATATGTATCGTATTGACGTGGCTCGGTAACATTGGCACCAAAGAAAATTGAAGGACATAGCATTGTTGTACTGCTGAATATTCTCTCTGAAATTCCTTGAGATATCATCTCCAGTGAAAAATTGTTGCAGCCTCTCAAAGATTTTATGTTTAATCAGATCAATTTAACCAATTTAACCATTACAACAACAAATCCAAAGTAACCAAGTGTAGATTTCTCGCAAGAGAAATACGATGCAGAACAATGTTTACATTTGTTAGTCAAGGACCATACACTGTATACTACTGCATAATATCTGGAATTGTTTCTGAAATGGCGTATTTATATTGGATTTTAAAAGTGGTTTCGCATATTCTCTCGATTTATCACTTTTTTGCGGCCAATGTTCTTTTTCGTCGAACGGGTTTATTTATAGTAGCATTTCTCACCAAATTAACGTCATATTCGATAACACTATAGTGTAGTCGCTAATCAATAAATGGCAAATAATTCTTCCATTGCCAAAATCAACAGCGTGGTTAGACTCATTGTTATGTAGCCTACTCTAAACAAATAATCAATAAATAATTGACTTTTACAATGAAATTCAACATGACCAGTGTATTCACTGTCCAGAGACTTTCATACTCAAGTTGGTTTCTGAGGAGAATGCGATGAGACTGATCGCCAATAATAAAATCCTTATAATTATCTCTGTCAGCAACAATATTTTTTTTGCCATAGCTTGCAAACACACTTCAGGATGACGTTATTCATTTTGATACAAACAGTACGAAACTGCTCTCAATAAGCAATTTCGTCACCTGTTATAGGTACAATCGATTGAGTGTCCATGACAATAAAATATGCAGGAGAGTTTAGAATCACTTCGCCAACTACTGAAATGAGCATAGACTCATTTCCCCAGCCACGGTAATGGAGGCATGTCCCGTGCTTGTCAAAAATCCTATTAACACAGGGAAGCTCACTCTTAAGGCTACATTCTTGGCTATCACCCCAGAGGTTCGGGTTCGATTCCCTGCTCTGCCAAAAAAAATCATTCTGGTCTGAAACGGGAACTGGGTGCCCTCAGCCTAGAGAGGTAAAACTGAGGGGAGGTGGAATCGATTCCGTGGTTTCTCACTTCCACTCAAGAGAAATACCGGGATGGTTCCTAACTTAAGGCCTTGGCCATCCCCTTCCCCACCTTAATTTCAAATACAAACAATTAATACAGCCATCACAATAACACAGGTTATCACTGAAAATTTTACACACACACACCAAAGTACACGGGGCTAATGACCACGATGTCCGATCCCTTCAAAAGAATAATGTTCGCCAATTGTCTCTCATGGCGAAAGCGATTGTGCGCATGCGCGAGTGCCTGGAATACTACATTTTTGTTTACTAATTTAAAACTATATGGCATCGTAAATCGCGGAGAATTTTTACTTTACGGGAATGATGAAAGTAAAGTATGTTTTGACAATGTAATACTAATAGAAAGAAAGAAGAATACGGAAATAAAAAATAACATATCGGAGGTGGGATTCAAACTCCATCGACGATGCATAATGTAATTCATAGTCTGCAACGCTACCGCCTAGGCCACTGAACCAATGAGGATTCGCAATATTAAGCTACATAAACAACATACACATTGAACTGTCAGTGAAACATTTCCATTCTATAATTCTATTCCAGTATATATATCGTGGAAACATCATATGAAATATTCCCCTCATTTATAGTTCTCATAAATAACTATCACATTAAAACGGGGTGGAATTCTATCACCATGTTTGTCCTCGGTCTGTCATAAGGTAAGGTGATTCTTTGCCTGTGCGAGTGCCGAGAAATTTGCATTTATCTTTATTAATTTAAAAATATATGCGAACATATTTTCTTCCTTTAAAACCACTCTGAAAATCTACAGGCCAAGCACTTTCTTCAGAATGCTTTGCGAAGTCAATCGGTTCAGCCGTTTTCTCAATCTTGCGGTAACAAAAATCACCTCAGTGTTTTAAATAATAGAGAACATAAATTTATTGGTTTCACCTCCCTTACAGTGACTTAAAGAGACATCGGGGCGCCGGAAATATGTCAGGAAGGGGATCTTGAACACCTACTGACACGGCTCCTTCCCATTTGCGTACCCTCAAATGCCAACTGACTACGCCAGGATTCGATCCTACAACCCTGGGCACAGCACAGCACAGCAGGTGAGAACTTTACCGTTGCAACACGCAGTCAGTAAACGTTACTTTAAAAACGGAAGCTCTTAGTTACGTGTTGATTTTTCATATACAGTATATGCGTACTAAGTCTGTTGTGTCACATGTCCCTTGCTTCGGTAAAAGAACATAAGTTCTTGTGGTCATTTAATCGCCGTGTATTTTTGTGTTGTTAGAATTTGTGTGATAATCTGTGTTATTGTGATGACTGTACTAGTATGTGTATTTGTAAATTGGAGTTACAATTGGGAAGGAGGTGGCCGTGGCCTTAAATTAGGAGTTATCTCAATATTTGCCCACAGTAGAAGTGGGAGAGCAGATTGGGGTGGTTTGGACATGTAGGACGAAGAAATAAAGACTTTGTGGGAAAGAGAGTGCAGACGATTAAGGTCTATGGAAGGAGGAGGGTTTGGAGACCTAAGCTAAGGTGGAGAGATAAGGTTGCCGAAGAAAAAGGTTGGACGAGAGGAGAAGCTCTAAACAGAAAGGAATGGCAGAAAAGAATGAAAGATGGAAATGCCGACCCCACTTGATTGGGAAAAGGTTTAGCTAAAGACGAATAATGAAGAAGTGGTAAACCACGAAAAACCACTTTCTGGATGGCTAAGGTGGGAATCGAACACTTCTCAGTTCTGCCTCACGAGGCTTAGTGAACCATCTTTCCAGCCCTCACACCCAATGCAATTTTGTTTCAGCTCATCTCCCTCCAAACGCAACCACTAGTTTAGCCACTGATTTCAGAAGTGAAGCACAACTTAACGCATTTCTCTGTGTTGCTAATTATTAAAAGTAAAATCATCAGATTCATACCAATCAAAGATACGTCACCACATCCAATCATACAGAATATTAACACTAGCATTGGAAGCAATTAATAGTAAAGTAGTGTTTAAATCAAATCCCTAGCGGGATATTCTGCATCAACGATAAATCAAAAACTGATAATAATTAATATTAAAGTTACATACGCTGCTTGATTTTACGTAAATAGTTTCCAAACGTAGCAGCAATCTAAATTAAATGTGCCGTGTTTAATGTTTTTATCCCATTTCCTACATACGGTAGACATAACTAGGCCAGTTCATTCTCCTAATGCGACACTAAACTCAGTGACAAATGGTTTGAATGTCAACACAGAGGGCCGGTCAGTATTTGCTGGGAGTTAGTCATGCAGAAAATGCTGTAAAGCAATGCGCTTGTGCTGTGCCGTGCTGTGATTGGTGGGCTCTGTGATGAACTGTGGCCAGGTGCTGACAACAACAACAATGTTATCTGCGTCATTTAGTGCACAACAGTAAGAATCACAGCTCTCATCATGATCCAGCGCTCTGCGATTATTAGAAATGTACAGTCAAACACGCGTGCGTCATACCAACATTAAAACACTTTCCCCTTAAGGTAAGGTATACCAATATTTAGCACGTTTTTTTTCATCTTATAGGCTTATAGGAAGGAAACTAACCAGTGATGGACGAAGCAAAGAGGATATGAAGAGTAGGTTAGCACAGGCAAGGAAAGCATTTCTACAGAAAAGGAATCTTTTAGGAAGTCGTTTCTTAAGGCCTTTGTCTGGAGCGTGGCACTCTATGGAAGTGAAACTTGGATTGTTGGAGCAGCAGAAAAGAGGAGAATTGAAGCGTTTGAAATGTGGTGTTACAGGAGAATGATGAAGATCAGATGGGTACATAAGGTTACGATTGAAGAGGTATTAAGTCCAGTGGGAGATGATTGATGTTTCTGGTGACTGCTAATGAATAGAGGAGATAGGTTGGTAGGGCACATACTAAGAAACCCAGGAATAGCAAATATAGTTATAGAAGGAAGGGTCGAGGATATGAACTATACGGGTAGACCATAGTTAGAATATATTAAACAGATTGTTTCGGATGAGGGGTGTGGTAGCTATGTAGAGATGAAACGAATAGCTCAGGACAGAGAGGCATGGAGAGCCGCATCAAACCAGTCGAAAGACTGAAGACTCAAACAGCAACATAGGCTTATGATATCACCTTTCGGGGGTGTATTTGAGAGTGTATACCCTACTAGTAAATTCTCGACGGCTGAAATGATTTCCAAGTAACTTTGTGAGGACATTCAAATAACCCGCCCGACCCCCACCATGCCTATTTAATTTCAATGAATATCACCAATAATACATGATGGTGATCACACGAAATATCCCTGTTACGATTACTGCATTCAATCATAAATTTCGTATGGTGATAGTGGATTCTACAGTGAGTTAACGTATGCTAACTTTCAGAATATGATAAGCGCAAAACTAACATGGCGGCCACGCAAATGTTATATATTTTAATGGGATTTTCTCCCGAATGCATCAATCAATTGCAGTGAGAAACCTTTCCTTAAAGCTTAATATATTGTCGTTTAATATAATATAATTTAATGTGGCGAATTCAAGATGGTGGCTGTGTGAGATTTTAAAATAATGTTTATATGTCTCGTGTCTTATTCAAGTGATCGAAGTAAACCTTTCTAAATGAACCATTGCTATACTATATACAAGCACATAACTCTACGGTTTACATATATAGAACAATCCAACATCGCGGCCTTAGGGAATATTTCACTAGTACTCGATATCTCCGAAACAATTGCAGCAAACTGATAAATTGTGTATGGAGACAGACAACTGTTAATTAATTGCGCATACGTTTTGATACCCTGATAACTGCAAGAGGTCCATACAGACCAAAAGTTTTAAATATTTAAAATGATATTTTCTGTCGATCTAATCATTTGAAAGCAGTGAAACTTGAAACAGAGATCTTTATTATTTGATACTCCCATCCAATTTTGTTCAATTGTTTAAAAAAAATCCAGATGGTAGCAAGGCATCAATCACTCTAAGAACATATTGTTGCTTATGCTACCCTATTCAATCGATCTCAATGAAGCTTTGTTTACTGAACCACCATGGTAAAATATATGTACTGGCACTGAATTCTTTTGCTTAACGTTTGATTGTTCTTGAATCTAACTCCTGTGATTATTTACACAAAAATGCGATCACTACGGAAGGAATTGTAGTGGTACTCGTGGTTATTCCTGTAAGGGATGAAACATCGTGGTCATCCACTCTATTTTTTGGTATATGTATCATAATTCTTAGATTAAAACCATGTTATTTTCTGAAAAGGAATATCTTTTCCTGATCGCTCAACAGCAGAAACCAACAATGGTTGGTTGGTTGGTTCTTAAGTTTAGGGGCTGCGACAACGCGGTCATGTAGCCCCGTGTACTTTGGGTGTGTGTAGAATCTGTCTGATAACCGGTGTTAATTGTGATGACTGTAATAGTGTGTGTTATCTGTCTTTTTTAATTTAAGTACTGCAACTTAGAATTTTTCAAATAGTTCCTACTTTTGCCGCCAAGCGCCACCGTCAACGACTACTAGGCCAAGTTCGAAACTCAGCTACTAGACGCCACCGCAGTCGGCTCTTGGCAACGAACATAGAAACCTAAGAGCGTTGTTTACATTAACCTATCCAATTTAGCTTCACACAGGTGCAATTAGTGGAAGGTTCTTTAACATGCCATAAATCTATGACATGGGACCGCCGGCTTTACTTCCCCTCAGAAGGAAAGCATACTGAGGGATTTTTAACGCTCTTAAAAAATCCGACGGCTTCGGCCAGGTTTAGAAACCAACAATATAACACTTTTTCAGATGAAACATATGATTGTAACAATCTACGTAAACGCCTCGTTGCTCAGTGGTTAGCATTATTAGCTGTCACCATGGCGGCTCGGGTTCGAATCCCGGCTTTAATTCTGGACTGAGAGCTGGAACAGGGTTCACCCAGACTCGTGAGGCAAAAATGAGAAGAGGTGGGTTCGATTCCCATTATTTTAAAATTTCTTTTAATACACATGTACATTGTTTGTAATCAATAAATCGACCATCCCTCCACGGGTTTTGGACTTCCAGGCAGAGTAAGAGTTAGGGTCATTATTATTATTATTATTATTATTATTATTAATCAGCATTCAATTCCATTTTATGGAGCAGGAATATTTTAAACAAAATTAAGAAACTTATTTAAAAGTCATTGGTACAAAGTGTTTTGTTATATGGAGCGGACGTTAAACAGACAGCAAGCAAACACATTATTAGTAACGGAGATGGATTATTGGAGGAGGGTGGCAAGAAAATCAAGATTGGATAAAATTAGAAATACGGGAATCAGAGAAATTATGCAGGTAAATAAAAGTACTAAAAGTGGTTGAAGCAAGAAAATTATAATTGTTTGGGCAAGTGAATAGGATGCAGAATAGTAGAATTCCAAATTTAATGTTACATTGGCAAGCTAAAGGCAAACGGAAACGGAGTAAACCAAGAGAACAACGGATGGATGGTGTAAAGAGAGAAATGGCTACCAGACGCTTAACCGAGGAAGATGCTAAAGGCCGAAATTTGTGTGGGAGTAGAAATTTTTTCGGTTGAAGTAAAACTATTGTATTGTAGAATATTCCTGAAAAATAAGATTATTATTATTATTATTATTATTATTATTATTAAGCTTTTGCTTCCCTAACTTCAAAAGTTAGGACACGAAATTGGCACAGAAGCGTGTATATCTGCATCAGTCTCTACCAGAACGTACAGACTAGACTTGACACGGCTAACACAAGTACTTTAATGCTGGTACACTGTAATTTCTACTGATGAAGATAGACCCATCACAACAGTCGTTGAAAGGTGGGAATTATTCCAAGCTGTGAGGCCATACATTTACTCATTAAAGTACGGCACTATCTGCACACGAGTCAGTCAAATGAGACACACCCTTATCAGCTGATCGCCTTAGGTGAGAAACATTCTATAGCATTTGCATTAAGCGTAGTTGATTATTATTATTATTATCATTATTACTAGACTACTAACTGTACCCGGCATGTGTTCCCAAGAAGGAAAGTGTTTGTATTGTAATTTTCTTTATTGAAGTGCATTTGGATATGCACACACAAATGAAAATCCACAGCCTGCTTCCAGTCTCCGACCGGGTCAGGAATGGAATGAATGAAGCCCCCATCTAAGCGGCGAGGATATGAACTGTGCCGGCTGCCGAGGCCTGACGCACTCCTCTGGGGCAATGATTTAATGAATGACAAATGAAATGAAATGATGGTGGAGAGTGTTGCTGGAATGAAATTTTGACAGGGAAAACCGGAGTACCCGGAGAAAAACCTGTCTGCCTCCGTTTTGTCCAGCACAGATCTCACATGGAGTGACCGGGATTTGAACCACGGACTCAGCGGTGAGAGGCCGGCGTGCTGCCGCCTAAGCCACGGAGGCATATGCACACACAAATAGAAATCTCAAACTGCCGCTAAACTGTAAGAAATACACACATTTGTTCAAATTATTCATGATCCACCTATTGTAAAATTCATTTACTAATTCAGAAACCTTCCCGGGCGTGCACAACAGATGGCCATAGTTCATTTGTTGAAACCGCTCGAGTGACATCAATTGTAAAATAAATTTTGGAATTCAGAAACCTTCGCGGGCGAGCGCACAGAAACTCACTAAAGTTTAATGGCAATCGGTAGAATGGTATTTGAACGTATTTGGGTTAAACAGAGAAACACCAAACAAACTATCCATTTTTATGTACAGAAAGATGATTGAGAGCGGATGTTGAAGACATACCTGTCTTCATTTCACACTAAAGCAGTGCCTAGTAGTGTAACTGTAGTGTATAAATAATTTCCACAGATCAGCGTAGCTGAACGCACCACGTCAACCTCCACGAGTGCAATAAAAAATTCGAAAATTCAAGTTTCAAACATGAATCATGGCGTTGACCTTGGCCATTCTAAGTGTTGTTTTTTTTTTTCACAGGAGTTTTAACATGAATTTTTCATGACAATTAGTAGAAAGCAGCCTAGTACTATAAGATCAATCACGGGGCGATGTGAGTTTGCTTAGCTATCTCCTCCCCTTTCTATGGATTTATTGTTAACAGTTGTTCCGATCACAATATTTTTTTCTTATTTTTAGTATTAATGTTGGGACTAGACATTCGTGTTTTGATATTTGTAATTACCATGAATGCTGCTAACTCTTAATAATATCTTCGCAGTTACCCTTGAAATACTTGAAAATGACTGCCACAATCTAAAGAAAAATTTTATAATACAAGTAAACATATTAAACTATAAATTTATGATAATTTAGATGGCTCCAAAATTATCAATAGTAAGAATAGGAGGTCTAAAATTAGAAATTGTCTTAGATTAATTCTTAATGAATTTCCAATGCTAACAAAACGAAGAGAGAGAGAGAAAAGGAACAAAAATAATGTCTAAAATGACTCTGCGGTGAATTTATAGGCATGGTAAACAGTTCTTGTTGTTGTTGTAATTGTTGTCGATTCATTTACGTGCTTTGCCTCATCGTGGTAACGTAGCTCCGTACTTGTGTATGTGTATATAATCAGTCTGATAATAATCTGTGTCATTGTGATGTCTGTACAATTAATTGTATAATTGTAGAATTAGCTCTTAGGTTTGGGTAGGGTGTGGCCATGGTCTTAATGTAGGTACAATCCCACCAGGAGTGAGAAGCCACGGAAAACTACCTCTAGAATAGCTGAGGTAGGAATTGAACCTACCTCTTCTCAGTCTTTTACGAATCTGAGTAAATCCCGTTCCGGCCCTCGGACCAGTATTGCCATAGCTGGGAATAGAAAGCCCGTGATTTTGAGAGTTAGTCTCAAGAGTCGGTCGATAGGTAGGATCAGTAATATTGAAAATGAATGTTGAGGTGTTCCATAGTTGGAGTTAACTTGGCACGTCTGGACATCCCCCAAAGAGCGCGGTTAAATATCCTGCCAGCCACTAGTACAGTATCTGCTGTTCAGCACAGCGATAGTAAGTTTGGCGCTCTACCAAGTGACCTGGGTTCTGGCACCGAACGCCGTTTCGGATAAAAGTGATATTGACAGGTTGTTCTCAATGACTATTTTTTACTGGAATAGAATTTATAACAGAAATACTTCATTTCTAGATCACTTCCTCATACAAATAAAACAAACTTTCCAGAAATATATGGTTGATTGGTTCCTCAGTTTAGGGGCTGCGACAACGCGGTCATATAGCCCCGTGTACTTTGGGTGTGAGTAGAATCTCTCTGATAACCAGTGTTAATTGTGATGGCTGTATTAGTGTGTGTTATCTGTTTTTAATTCAAGTAAGGACTGCTGACATTCAATTTTCAAGTAGTTCCTACTTTTGCTACCAAACGCCACCGTTGACGACAACTAGGTGTGAGCTCGGTTACTAGATGCCACCAAAGTCAGCTCCTGGTGACGAACGTTGGAACCTAAGAGCATTAGTCAAATCTAATCTATAATTTAGCTTCACACAAGTGTAATTAGTGGAAGGTACTTTTACATGCCATAAATCTGTGACATGGGACCAGCGGCTTTACTTACCCTCCGAAGGAAGGCATACTGAGGGATTTTAACGCTCTTAAAAATTCTGACAACTTTGGCCGGGTTTGAACCCGCGACCTTGGGCATAGAAGCTCAGCATGCTACCGACTACGCCACCGAAGCCGCTCCAGAAATACATCTCTTGATTAATTGTGCTATCTTCTGATATAATTATATGGCAAATAGCTAAAAGAGTTTGAATTTTATACAAACATGCCTCGTAACTGGAAATAATTATGTCTTAGGAAACTGTGCCCCATTCCTCTACATTGCTAGGCATGTGTAATAGTTATTTTTTCCGCAGTGACCAACCTTTAGGGATTAACATATTTAAACGAATCTCTTGCACAGCTATATTGGTATGTGGGGACGACGCGATATAGTTCTGACAGGGGCTATCAACTTGCTTATTTGTTTAAACGCCCTACCTAAACAAATGAAATCAGAGGGTAATTCACTGCTGCGGGTAATTCTATTTCTATTGAATGCTCAATATTGTTACGATCGGTTACATTAGGTTTCCCAAGTGTGTATACCTTCCACCCGGCTTTACTGTTATGCGGGCTCGTCGCAACACAGCTCTGACATGTGGGTTCGTCTTGTTTATTTGGTTGAAATCACTTTATAAACAAATATATCTACGTTGACTTTTCAAGAAATGCAAGATTTTTCCTGTACTATTGACATGATTTGGAAGATTTTGGCACAAACCGCACCTCCTAACTCCCTCTGGTTTAAAGGCTGAGTTTTGTGAAACATACACCTTAGCGTTTTATATATTTAAATTATTAAAACTCAGTGAATCTTCTAGGTATAATCCGTGTCTGTTGCGGGATTTTTCTTATATGCACTAAGTTAGGCTCATTAGCAGGATCCTGGTGTCGGTGCCCGGACCTCCACTAAACTAGTGAACAATGCTCTACGTCCCCTTATATGAAGCGCATTTGCGCTTCTTAACTGCGATAGTTGAGTGCTCTGGCAGCTATTCTGTTCCCTATAGAAGTTTCCAAACAGATACCATAGTGTTATTTAAATGTTGCTTCACAGCTGGTTACGAAATGCTACATTCACACAGACTAAGTACCTCAACTTGGCCAGTGCACTCTGAATCAAATGTAATTAATTCAATTAAATAAATTAATTAGATTACGCAATTAAATTTTAATACCACTTTTTGACGTACATAGCACATGCAAAACTTATAAGTTTGGTTCTACCCTCATCCACGCACGTGTCTGTGAGACAACTTTTTAATTATAATCTGATTTTCAATAGGCTAACAATTTTGTTGTGCGATATTTGTGTGTTATTAGACAAGAGCATATTTGAAGAAAAATGATGACAGGATGAAGTTTGTTTTAAAAAGAAATCCCAAGGGCAAAACTACTTTTTGAAAAATGTGCATTTACCCATTGAATTATTGATAGCAATTAATTATATTATTAGTTTTACGTCAATTTTAACTACTGAAACTTTTCGATACACTGTGGTTCCTCAAATTTGCCCCGAAGGGGATCTTTAACGCGCCAGTAAATCTACTGACGCAAGTCACTCGCAAATCAGCTAAGTCAACAATACCATAGTAGCAACTAACTTACATTTAAGTGTTTAAGTGTTTAACATATCCAACCAACTACTAAAGCTCACCAAGTAAATAAGAAATGTGTAAAGTAGCGGATAATAACAAAGCCGTCTAACTTAGGAAGAAATTACTTCAAAAACTCGCTACCATGGAAGTTAACGATTAAAAAGTGTTTCACACTCAAACACACAAAAAGTACTAACAATAAAAGCAACACTTAAGAAGTGTAATAGACTAACGGAATAATAACAAGTAGTTCCGTGAAGAACTATACAGCCTATGTTCATATATCCTACTTACGTTAATTGCCTCTATCAACATACAACATTTCAGTTTGATTGCTGCAATAGATTCGTAGATATTGAGAACCGACTAAATATTTCGGGTGGTTGCCATGTTGGATTTTTATATATGTAGTTCCTAGAGCTATGTACTGTTACATGAAGATTATTTTGTACGAGTAGCATTCAAACTTCAATCGCATGATTAGGACACAAGAAGAAAAACGAGATTTTAAAATTTGGCACATCTGCCATCTTGTAGTTGTGGAAACAATAGAAATAAATTAGATGCCAGTGGGTTAACACTTGTATTACGATTTACAGTACCAAGTTTCACTGCACTCGGATGGTTAAATTGCGAGAAACGTCCATGTGAATATTTATATTTCATGGCGCCGCCATGTTGGATTTGTAATCACCAGGTTATTGAAAGTCCTATAGGTCAACTTATGTTCATAACCCCTATGAACATTAAAAAACTCAGTTTGATTGCTATAATAGATTCGTAGATATTCAGAGTCGTCTAAATATTTCGGATGGTCCCCCTGTTGGATTGTTAAATGTATAGGCCATAGAGTCATGTACCTTTAAAGAAAATTATTGCGTAGGTTTATTATTCAAACTTTCACTTCGATCGCATAATTACGACACAAGAAATAATAACTTAATTTCAAAATTCGCACAGCCGCCATCTTGAGGTTATGCAAAACATTGAAAACATTAGATACCGGTGTATTACAATGTGTATTAACATTTCCTGTACCTAGTTACATTGCGTTTGGAACATTAAATCGCGAGTAAGGTCTATTTAAATTTTTCAAATTCGCTTGGCCGCCATGTTCGTTTTGTAGTTAACCGGTTTTTAAAAGTCTTATAGATGAACTTTCAGTAGTACCCTTTATCTCCGTACAAAATTTCAGGGTGATACCGCTGATAGTTTCAGAGATATAGAATATCGGTGAAATATTTCGCACAGCCGCCTTCTTGTGGTTATGTAAACAATTGAAGGAAGTTAGATTTCGGTGCATTACAATGTGTATAAACATATACTGTACCAAGTTTTACTGCGTTTGGTTGGTTTAATCGCGAGAAACATCTATTTAAAAGTCGAAAATTCGCTTGGCCGCCATGTTGGTTTTGTAGTTACCAGTTTTTCAAAAGTCACATAGGTGAACTTCTAGTAGTTCCCTTTATCACCGTAAAGAATTCCAGGGTGATATCGGTGATAGTTTCGGAGATATTGAATGCTGGTGAAATATTTCGCACAGCTGCCATGTTGGATTGGTGAGACGTAACAAAATTTGAAGGGCACGGTCGGGGTCCTCCGGAATAGTGCTTTGAACTTGCTGAGTTTCATTGAAATCGCTTCAGCCGTTTAGAAGTTATTAGGGACACACACACACCATCACACACGCACTCACTCACCATCACACATGCACACACATACACACACGGACAAAAGGTGATCTCATAAGCCTATTTTTTCAAAATTGAAAATAGGCTAAACATTGGTTTAAAAAATCGGACTCGTTACAAAGTTTAATTAAAAACGTCTGTAGCTTATTAAATACTATTGCATATCCAGTAAGTGTTATGTACACATACATCTAACCTAAAGTAATCCTAAATGAGCCAGATCTGTTGATGTTCGCTTCACCAACGAAACAAGTAATCTAATTCAGCCCCTCATTTTGTGAGAAGTGTTTTATTGAAAGCATAAATAATCCATGTAATTTACTTCAGACACTAGGAAATTAATTGTAACTCCTCACCTAACCTGATTTGGCCATACTCGTTTTGACCGACTGAAAAGCTTCTACTAATAAATATAACACCCTCAAATGCCAACAGACTGCGCCAGGATTTGATCCTGCAACCTTGCACAGAGCAGGCGGGAACAACTGTTGAGCCACGCAGTAAGTCAGAAAATACTTAGGCTAATTCAAGGGGACAATTATTTAAATATTATTATACAACTAATTAGCCTACTCTTCACTGCAGATCTACAATCCCAAATTATTATTATTATTATTATTAATGCAGCCGATGGCCATGTACTTTTCTTTTCAGGACGGGTCAGGGAAGGGATATTGGAAGGAAATCGTCCGTGGACCTATTGAAAGGAACCGTCCGGGCATTTGCCTGGTGGTGAAAATGGGAAACCACCACTGCCGAGGTGGGATTCAAACCCATGCTCTCCCGGTGCGAGCGAGATACGAAGTAGCGCGTTAGCGCTCTCGGCCACCGAGGCCGGTAATCCCAAATTAAGTGATGCATTCTTTAATATTTCTGGAAACACCCAACACCTAGAAATAAAACATTACTGATTTTTGTCTGTCCTTTATACAAATTGTAGGGGCCTGCTTAGCGCAGTCGGTAGAGGCGCTGAGATTCTAGCTGAAAGGGAGTGGGTTCGATCCCCACCCGGATAGTGGACTTTAGAAACAAAACTACCACTTTCGGAAACGTAAATAGCCCTGGGGTTCAATCAGCCTACACCAGAAATGAGTACCGGGGTAATTCCTGGGAGAAAAGACGGCCGAGCCTGGAGCTGACAAATCCATCTCATCTAGTGTTGTTATCAGAAAGTGTGGAAACCTCTCCCTTCCACTACTCCCAAGGTCTGTACGGAGTAGGCTCTGCTTTGATAAACGAATTATAATTGGACTTGGTGGAGGTACCGGAATGCTAAAATATTTTCAGATTTTGAGATAAGGATAATGGGGGGAAATTCCAACGATATCCTTGCAAATGAAATGTAATACATGGTCATCACCACGTTCATGAGAACCACATACCATGAATCTTTTCCCACATGTGAAATCAGTCTGCCGTTCTGGTCTGACATAGGTCAGTTCTAAAATGGCTCGCTTTTCAGCTATGGCCGAGACAGAAACAGCTGAACGGGTTTGGTTCTTGCGCTGCTACATTGTATTACACTGCGAGGAAGTAACTTTTGAACAAAAGTATTATCAACCATCAATTTAGTGAGCACGGGACTAAGAATAATAATTCCAAGGAAAAATTAGAACAGCACCTATCACAGATCAACTGAATGCTTAACATACCTGGAAAATTATGCAAAATTAAACTTATAAGTGAATTTCTGTTCTTTTTGATTAGGTATTCCTCGAATATTCCTAAATAAGCCTGCAGGGTTTGGTACCTAAGTCACGGAAAACTTCAAGAATAAACTCCTAAACTAGTCACAAAATTCCCCTTGCCAACTAGAATTGAAGTGCCCTACCCAATCAACTCAGTGATCAGAGCAAAAACGTATAAAACCGAATGT
The DNA here is from genome assembly GCA_946902985.2 of Meconema thalassinum. NCBI lineage: Eukaryota > Metazoa > Arthropoda > Insecta > Orthoptera > Tettigoniidae > Meconema > Meconema thalassinum. Next base: position 264,735,718 of record OX336394.1, read on the forward strand.
TGAGTCCCAAACGGGTTAAACCTTTTAATTATGTGCCTTCAATATATTGGGTTCTACTTTCTGTACAAATACTGACTTTATAGTCGAAAGTTTCTATTCCTAATCAAACAAAACCAAACCAAAGCCCGTGGTACCACAGTCCATGAAGGGCCTATGCCTCCAAGCGACCGCTGCCCAGCCATTTGTGCTGCAGATTATGGGGTGACGCGAGGTCAGCGCGTCGGGTCCCATCAACGATTTGCCTTAGTTTCCGTGACTGGGGCGTTCCCTCACTGTTAGACAACTACTCAATTGTCCTCACGAGGCAGAGTGCATCCCGTTCGCGTTAGTTTCTAAAATCCCCTACGGAGCCTGGAATCAATCCCGGGTCCTCTTGAGTGAGAGGCAGGTGCTCTACCCCAACACTACGGGGCCGGCAAGGATTCTATTCATCAATGCATAAGACATTTTAAAACTTATGCATTAACATTTAGTAAATGCTTCAAGTTCTAATTATAGGGCAGATGACCTTGCTGTTCCGTCCCTTAAAACTACAATACCTAACTAACAAGTTCTAATTGTATATCCCATTTCGTGGATCCCCCACCCTTTTAATTATAAATTTGAATAATTAAATAGAATATCTCTTGTTTGGACTCAATCTTTGCCGAATATAAAAACAAAAACATCTTTTTAAACGCACAGTGTCCGTGTAAAAATGTTACGTTGAAGCGATCGTATTCCACTTTAATATCCTACAGAAACGTACAGAAATACCCGTATTTAAAATCCTAAACCTTGCTTCAAAATCTCCGTACTGGTATTGTATGCAGCGCCAATTTAATCATTCAACCTGAATTTCATCTCAATATTCAAACTAGCTGAAATTATATACACCATACTTTAGACTTTATTTTCACCATGAATGCCAGCAAATTTCCCACGTAACTAGATTACAATATTGATCAAATGGAGCGTTGTAAAGAGCGACCTTAATTTTAATAAAATAAAACAGAAGCGAGCTCTGTGGTAGGGCAAGTGAATCATATTGATGAAATTCCAAAAATGAAAAACCTAGAAGAAAATACAACCCGAAAAAAACTACGCTTTAATCATTCAACCAGAATTTCACCCCAATATTCAAACTTCTATATTTGCCCAATTAATTCTCTGCCTTGAATATACGTATTTCAATTATACGTCATGTATTCAGTAACAAATACTTCAAGAGTACAATCATATTATTCAACTATAATTTGAGCTAATATGATGTGATAATAAATATATTCCTACTGCTCCGTCAATGAAATTTTCATGGTGGAACTGTTATACCCTGAATATTACAAAATTTCTATTATTTGCTTTCTAATTATAAATATGTAATTTTAATGGATGGATAGTTTCAGAACAAGACTAACTCAGAGTGATTCCATTCATGAATCAAGTTATCAACGTTGCAATTAGATGAAGGCGAACCTTTACTAAAAGCATACCAATATTTTGCAGAGAAATCTCGCTCTAGACTGATACACGAGTTGAATATTAAATTTTAAAATAGTTTATTTTACTAGAAACAATTACAGATATATGTTGATACGAAATTAATCACTTGGAAAATGGATCCTTATTGACAACTAATTAAATTAAATACCAATGGCAATAAAGTAATCCACCCAGCGTCAATAAAATAAATTACAAGCAGATGTTTTCTGAACGAGTTTTGAACACATTGTGGTCATCATCAGCATAATCTTAAGAATCAATTAATAATTGTGAGTATATTTGTATATTTAGTGGTGTATCGTCCTTAGAAAGTCCTTTAAAGTATATAATTATACTCGCAATTATCGATTGTTTCTGAAGAATATACTGATGAAGACCACAGTATGTTCAAATCTAGTTCAATAAACTGCTGCTAGTAATTAACTTTATTCACTTTTTGTGGATTACTTTTAATTTCATTACAGAAAATTAAAACGATTAAACAGATGTATTCTAATATTCTCTATCTAAGAATACACACACAAAAACATCGTAACAATAATAATGAAACAATTGTTCGTCTAGTCATGTCCACTTTTTATTCATTGTGTAATTTTTTATGCATGTTTTGTATTTTATTTCATAAGAATATGATCAATATTTTACGAAATTTCATAATTTTGAGAATGATTTGATTGTCTTGATATTTCTGTACGTGTATTCTACACTATCTAGTTAGAAATAAATAGACGTGTATTTACTTTTTCTGAGTCGCTCCGCTGATTTACGATGTGTCGTAAAAGCTGCTTTTCCTTCTTGCTCCGAAGGGATTGTGCAATGCCGTAGCACCACAGAAAAATCCGCGATCCATTCGATAGACTTTCAAGAAACAGAGGTTCACACATTGATGGGAGAATCAGCTACTTTATTTAACATAGAAGTTCACCAATATAATAATACACACCGCGATTATTACGATAATCTTCTAAGAATAAACTAATGACATCAATTAAAATGTTGATAACATTGACGAACACGCACACATTATGTACATCAAATTCAGTTGCAGTAATTGTCAATTCTTTTCACCTATCTTGTAATATAACTTTTAATTTTCGGTATAGTAAAATCAGTTTTCTCGTAACATTATCACTTATAACACCGGTGAATAAATTATAAAGTAATCCCCGGGAAAGATATGTTTGGAAACCGGCGAATAACCACTGATAATATTTTAATATTTTCACACACAACTATACACTTATGACATTCATAAGAACCGTTCATTTGAAACACGTTCTTGACACATTGAATTACAGATATAAATTTTCTTAGTTCACATATGTCTACCTGAATATTCTTGCCAGAGCGTACTAAGGAACATGCTATAAACCTTGCAAACAAGTTTCCAACATAATATATAAACTGTATGTTAGAAACATAACATGTCAATTTGAGTCTCGTGTGGCTACATAATGTTGATACGTCTGGTTTCCTTTAATGTTTATCGCATAAATTTAAACCTTTCCAGAATTTTAAAAAATGAAATTAACAATCACGAAAGGTAGGAAAAAAATGATTATATTTAATGTCAAAAGATCATACATAAAGATTCTTTTGACATCATATTATTTCAATTCTGCCCGAGTGTCATTTCATTTTTTTTTTTTCTAAAAGAGCGTCGGTATCCCGTACGTCCGAGAACCCGGAAATGACGATGCCAGCGTGAAGACGGTACGGCTGCTCGGAGCAGACTGAAAATCGGCTCCCACCAAGCCTCACTTGTACGCTATAGGATTTGAAGGTCTGGTGGGGAGAGCGAACACCGCAACGGGACGGCACAGCTCGGTTCGTCAAAAACTGTATGGGACAGCACGGGACGGTACGTCTAGCTCCCGATCGACAACATTACAATATCATACATCTGTTTAATTAGATAATGTTATAGGGTAAACAATAACCCAAACCGACAGGATACTATTATTATATGTCACACAACAAACCGCTGTAATTTTACACGGTAATAACCACGGACACAACTTGTGTGCGGTGCGCTTATAATTGAAGAGATATTATATTTATAAGTCAACATTACATTATGCATGTGTATATTCTGAGAGCAATAATTATCCACCGTTGTGTGTTATGTATTTACATTAACATCATATCCCCTCTCTTTCTGAAATCAATAAAAAAATGAATGCACAGTGCGTTATATAATTATTATATTGTAATATTGAATCCAGAGCTCCAATAGCAAATTTTGTTATACATATGTATTGATCATTTTGTGGATAATGGGATGACTGGATATTATTCAAGTTTATTTCCTAATACATTTATTAATCTATCTACTTATTTATTTATTCAACCATTCATTCGCTTATTTCTTTACTTATCACAATTATCAAACAATAGCGAATTGAAAAATAACATGGGAGTGGGGAGATTACCACGGATAGCATAAGTCATCGATGTGAAAGCACTCTATTGCACGAGCTTAAACAGGCAATCCTGCATACAAAGACAATCTTAGCGTAATCAAACACCTTTAAATATCACATAATTGATGATAAATCATGAGTAGGCAATACTGTTACTGTAACGAAATAAAAATTATTTGCCACTTCTGGCATTTCCTAAAATTACAGTAATGGCATACAGTAATCATTCACAAAACAGACGCAAGATTTTATGGAGTTATCCCTATCTAGTCCAATTCACGTAATACCTGCTTTGATAACAAATTTTCACTTTAAGTTGTCTAGCAGTAGGCTAAATGGAGTGAGCAACGAAAAGATATGGATATCGCAGTGACTGTACGATACCCAGCACTGTCCTAATCTAGATCATAGCCATCTCTACATCATTCCACTTATCTCATCTTTATCCAAGACTAGAAAATATGTCCAGGTCCTGATCTAGCCCACATTAGTGAAAGTGGTTAAGCGCACCTGCCCTAACAGCATGAGGTTTGTTTTCGAATTCAGACTGTAGTAACATTTACATGTCTGCCTCAAGAGAAATTAATCCATTGTACATAATTACCTCGTCTCACAATAGCTTATTTTCACCAGGCTTCAGCCAATTACCACCAAGTACCTCGTGCATTCAACTTATAATATTGAAGAGATTCAAAATATTCCAGTTAATATTATAGAGAGAGTTCGAACTTCTGGCCGGATGCCGTTGGAATCCCCGAGTGAGTATGGTATAGCTTATGACAAACTTGGCTTGATTAGAAGTGTTTATTGTATCTTACGCAACAGTAGTTTCAAAAGACGTTAATGTATACTCTTATTATTAAAATCTATAATGAACTTTAACCGTTCTGACGCAGTGAGTAATGTGGGGGCTACTGATCAACCAAGATGTAATCCTCAAAACCTGAGGATTGTCAGTTAGGCACTCAGTTGTGTGAAGGAATCTTCTTCTGGACTTCAGTCGCGAGTTGGCTGGTTGAAAGCTATACAATGGATGTGCTTGCGATCTCTCACATTTAGCTGCAACTTCTCTTCTGATATCTGGGGGTGCAATGCCTGCTAAACAATACAGTTTATCACATGGCGTGGGTCTCAGGCAGCCAGTGAAGAGTCTACACGTTTCATTTAATGCAGTATCAACCTGCTTGGTAAGACATGACCTATACCACACAGGACATGCATATTCTGCTGCAGAGTAACAGAGTGCTAAAGCAGGAGTTCTTATTGTTTGAGCTGGAGTCCCCCAGCTGGTACCAGATAATTTGCGAAGGAGGCAGTTTCTTGCGGATACCTTATTTTTGGTGTTTAGACAATGTCTTTCATACGTGAGTGCACGATCCAATGTAATCCCTAAATATTTGGGATTCGCACAGTGATCCAACAGCATGCCTTCCCACGTTACATGCAGTTCTTGAGGTCTCAGCTGATGATCATATCTATCTCTCTCTGTATATATATATACGAAGTACGTCCAGAAAGTAAGTTCCGTTTGGTAATAACATTAAACTCTGTACATATACAGAAGAATTATTTATTGCACAAAATTCTACAACCCTTAAACTACTTTTCCACATACCTGCCGAAATGTTGCAGCCATTTGTCGTAGCGTGGCACGAGTTTTTGTATACCTTCTTCATAGACGTGTGCCGCCTGTGTCTTCAACTAGTTGTACGTTCCGCTGCAGCGCAGTTCCGCATATGCGCGGTAGACGCTCTGTATCAAGGAGAAGAAACGTGCGCCATTTGGAGAGCGCTGTCAGCCACGTACGCGTTGTTGTGCATGTTTACTCGTACAATGTCAGTGTTGATTGAAAATCCCGCCGCTTGTGAAATCAGATCTGTGATTCGTTTTCTGAATGTTAGGAAAGTGAAACCAATTGAAATTTATCGGCAAATTTGCGAAGTGTATGGACAAAATAGGATGAGTGATTCAATGGTGAGAAGATGGGTCCGACAGTTCAATGAAGGACGTAGTGTAGTGCACGATGAAGAACGAAGTGGGCGTCCATCTTTGGTTACAGAAGAACTGGTTCACGCGATTGATGACAAGATCCGGGAAAACCGCAGGTTTACAATTAGTGCTCTCGCTATGGAATTTCCCCAAATCTCCCGATCACTAATTCATGAAATTCTTACCGAAAAACTGAACTTTCGTAAACTTTGCCGACGTTGGGTACCAAAGATTCTTACGGAGCAACACAAAACAAAACGGATGGGTAGTGCACTTCATTTTTTGACCCGTTACAATGAAGGCGGCGAAGAATTTCTAACACAGATAGTCACAGGAGATGAAACTTGGGTTTCTTACGATACCACCTGAAAGTAAGCGGCAATCAATAGAATGGAGACACACTTCATCCCCAGTAAAGGTTAAGCCGAAACAAATCTTGACACCTCGGAAAATGATGTGCACAGTGTTCTGGAACTGGAAAGACATCTTACTCATTGATTTCTTACCACGTGGTCAAACAATCAACGCAGATGCTTACTGCGAGACACATAGAAAATTGCGCCGCGCAATACTGAATAAGCACCGAGGGTTGCTGTCAAAAGGTGTTGTTTTTCTTCACGACAACGCACGACACACTGCAAATGTGACGAAAAACCTCCTACAGGGATTTGGCTGGGACGTGTTTGACCACCCTCCGTACAGCCCTGACCTCGCTCCTAGCGACTTTCATCTGTTCACACATCTCAAGTCTTTCCTTGGCGGTCAACACTTCAACAATGACGACGAGCTGAAAGAAGATGTTTCCAACTGGTTGAAGACACAGGCGGCAAACTTCTATGAAGAAGGTATCCAAAAACTTGTGCCACGCTATAACAAATGCCTGCAAAAGTTAGGCAGTTATGTGGAAAAGTAGTTTAAGAGGTGTAGAATGTTGTGCAATAAATAATTTTTCTGTATCTGTACACAATTTACTTTTATTACCAAACGGAACATACTTTCTGGACGTGCGTCGTATAAAATTGAAAGTTTGTCTGTTTTTTCTGAATTTCCACGGAAATTTGCGATATTTGCGCGTTTCAGACTGTTTTATGATGGATGCGCGCAAAAATATTTTTTGTCTGTTTGTCTGTCTGTATGTCTGTTTGTCTGTTTGTCTGTGGACAATTTTTTGTGTCCTTATAACTCGAGAACGGCTGAGTGGATCAACGTAAAATTTGATACAGATATCCATCAGAGGCACGACACTAATCATTGATGTAACTCTTCTCCGTACCTCTCATAACAGAGGGCCTATCCCCTTAAAATACATGCTGAAATAAGCGTAGAAGGGTGAGACAAAGCTAATTTTCAGCTCCTCGGTGTAAGAAACGAAACTCGGGGGCCCTAAAAGGACCCCGAAAACCACATTTTAAGGCCCTAAAACCAACAGTTTTTGAGATATTCCCAAAAAACTAATTTCACTTAATAAATTAATGAAAGAATGCATGCCGGTAACAATGGCAAAATAATCTCAGAGGTCCATCTATTTCTGTAAGACGCAATACAATTCCATTTATTACATTACTGTGAAGGTTTGCAAACGGAAATAAGGTTATAACAGATCCAAATTAAGGTGAAATATTCATCAATACATACAATGCGCCTAAGGAGTCAAGGGGTACTTTAGATTTTTTTCACGCGATTTACACGTGCGGATGTGGTACGGAAGGTCTATTATATCCCTTCTCTATTTTATAAAAATGAATGTTTGTCTGTTTTTTCTGCATTTCCACGGAAATTTGACATATTTGCCCGTTTCGGACTGTTTTTTGACGGATGCACGAAAACATTTTTTTTTTTGTCTGTCTGTCTGTTTGTCTGTGGACAATTTTGTGTGTCCTTATAACTCGAGAACGGCTAGGTGGATTAACGTAAAATTTGATACAGATATACATCAGAGGCACGACACTAATCATTGATGTAACTCTTCTCCGTACCTCTCATAACAGGGGGCCTACCCCCTTAAAATACATGCTGAAATAAGCGTAGAAGGGTGAGACAAAGCTCATTTTCAGCCCCTCAATGTGAGAAACGAAACTCGAGGGCCCTAAAAGGACCCCGAAAAGCACATTTTAAGGCCCTAAAACCAACAGTGTTTTAAATATTCCCAAGAAACTAATTTCACTTAATAAATTAATGAAGGAATGCATGCCGGTAACAATGGCAACAGAATCTAAGAGGTCCATCTATTTCTGTAAGACGCAGTGCGATTCCATTTATTACATTACTGTGAAGGTTTGCAAACGGCAATAAGGTTATAACGGATTAGCCGATGTCGTCACCGGTTTGCGCATTACAGCCTCCGGCTCGTTACTTTTTGAACGCACCTTATATTATACTTCCTAGTGACATACACATATGAAACTGTTTCATTCAGTATTGCATAGATCTCAGGAGGCACAAACCATACCAATATAACACGCAGAAGAATACAATAACAAACCCGACTACTTTGTAACACATCATTTTTATAGAATACCCATAAATCAGAGGAGTGGTCTGTCCATTTTCAGCAACGTCTGAAATGTAAACCTCGCATTCAAGGGCAGGTCTGTAGTTACACTTCCCGTTCTCCTGTTAAATTTTTGATTTATATCCTATTTATCATTCCACGCCCTTTGTGCCTTATTCCATGCGAATAAAAAAAAAAATTCTCACCCTTCCACATTTTACAAATGGGACGAAATATTTTGCAAGCACATCCATTTCCCACCCCTACCTACTAAAACCTCCTCCAACCACGTAGACAGCAACCCTCTCGCAATTCAAAGTGAGTTTGCCTTAGCAGTGAGGGTAATGACACAGAAAATATATTTTGAGACAAACACGTGAGGGGTGAAATTCTGGGGGGAAGGGGGAAACAGGAAAGAAAGTGTCCTAACTGATTGACTGACTGACTCACTCATCAAACTCAGGGGGAAAAACTGCTTTAAAGTAAGTAAATAGCTTTTCGACAGTTTTTTTGATCAATCAAATTGAAGGGGTTCATCGGAAGGGGTGAAATTCAGAAGAAAAAAAAATTGAAAGAAAATGTCCTGACTCATTCACTCACTCATCATCGCCCAGCCAAAAATATTGAAGTTGGAAACATGACATTTCTGGGATATGTTCGTTGTATGTCAAAACCGTACACTAAGGGAGGATTTTTGGATATTCAAGTTCTAAAGGGGTCTTAAGGGGGTTAAACCTGCATTTCATTGAATAACAACATCTCACGAGTGGTTTCATTTGTGGATGTGATACTCGGCATATAAACTAATCATTAAAAATAAGCAGATATGTGGCTAAGGGTTTTTCGATGTGGTGTATTATTATGAGGTGAAAGGGGTGAAAAGTGGGGGTTAGTTAGTTAGTTAGTTAGTTATTGTTGTTTTAAGGGGCGGAACAACGAGGTCATCTGCCCCAAAAGTGGGGGTTGAAGGATTCCTGACGGAGCGCGTAGACCTATTTCTTAAACGACATAAGCGAGAAATTTGAAACTCAGCGAAAAAAAAAATCAGCTTAAAAAGTAAGTAAATCGGTGTTCGACCGTTTTTTATAAATTAATTTAAGGGGCCAATGGGGTGGGGTGAAATTCTGGGGGAAAAACTAAGAGAAAGTGTCCTAACTGACTGACTAACTCACTCATCAAACTCAGGGGAAAAATACAGCTTAAAAAATAAGTTAATAGGTGTTCAAGCGTTTTTTCATCAATCCAATTCAAGGGGCCCATGGGGAGGGGTGAAATTCTGGTAAAAATAATTGAAAGAAAATGTCCTGTCTGACTCACTCACTCATCACGCCCAGCGAAAACTATTAAAGTTGGAAAAATGAAATTTTGGGAATATGTTCGCTGTATGTCGAAAACGTCAACTAAGGAATGATTTTTGTTTATTCGGGTTTTAAAGAGATGTTAAGGGGGTAAACGTGCATTTCATTGAATAACGATATTTCATGAGTTGTTTCTTTGGGGATGTGATATTCGGTATATAAACTAATCATTAAAAATAATCAGACCTATATCTAAGGGTTTATCGATGTGGAGTATATTATGAGGTGAAAGGGGTGAAAATTGGGGGTTGAGGGATTCTTAACGGAGCGTGTATCTCTTAAACGACATAGGCGAGAAGTTTGAAATTCGTCGGGAAAAACAGCTTAAAATACAAGTAAATAGGTGTTCGACCGTTTTTTCATAAATCCAATTTAAGGGGCCCTTGGAGAGGGGTGAAATTCTGAAAAAAAAAAAACAGGAAAGAAAGTGTCCTAACTGATTGACTCACTTACTCACTCATCAAACTCAGGGCGAAAACAGCTTTAAATAAGTAAATAGGTGTTCGACCGTTTGCTTCATAAATCCAATTTAAGGGGTTCATGGGGAGGGGTGAAATTATCAAAAATAAATGAAAGAAAATGTCCTGACTCACTCACACACTCATCATCGCCAAGCCAAAATTATTGAAGTTAGAAACATGAAATTTTGGGGATATGTTCGTTGTATGTCGAAAACGTCCACTAAGGAAAGAGTTTTGAATATTCAGGTTCTAAATAGGTGTTAAGGGGGTAAACGTACATTTCATTGAATAACAATATCTCACGAGTGGTTTCATTTGGGGATGTGATACTTGGCATATATACTAATCATTAAAAATAAACTGACACATGTCTAATGGTTTTTCGATGTAGTGTATATTATGAGGTGAAAGGGATGAAAGGTGGGGTTGAAATATTCTTAACGGAGCGTGTATCTCTTAAACGACATAGGCGAGGAGTTTGAAACTCGGAGGAAATCAATCAGCTTAAAAATAAATAAGTGAATGAAATAAATAGGTGTTCGACCGTTTTTTCATAAATCCAATTTAAGGGGCCTATGGGGAGGGGTGAAATTCTGGAAGAAAAACGTCCACTAAGGAAGGATTTTTGTATGTTCACTCTCATCGACCAACCCAAACTATTAATGTTAGAAGAATGATATTTTGGGGATATGTTTGTTGTGTGTCGAAAACGTCTACTAAGGAGGGATTTTTGGATATTCAGGTTCTAAAGGGGTGTTAACGGGGTTAAACCTGCATTTCATTGAATAACAATATGACACGACTATGACGCGAGCGAAGCGAGGCTAAGAATGTGATGGTGTGTGTTTGTGTATTACTCAATCACGCAAGTACCACTGGTCTGATTTACATGAATTTTACATGGATGTAGCTGATTTACCTGGTTAACATATAGGTTACTTTTGATTTCAATACTTTGCACTATTTAAAGATGGCGACCATTTTAGTGACGTCACTACACCCTTTGGTTTCAAACTTTCATATTTCCATTTCAAATAAAAAGAGAACGCTAAGAAATAGCAAACTTTTGATGGCATATACGAGGTTTAAAATTACATTTCCTAACCGAAAGGTATCTCCAACCGTTAGCGAGTAAAACCTAAATTTGTGCTATAGAACACGGTCAACGCCGAGCGGTGTAGTTGGACAAAATGTTCCATCCTTAATCTCCCTCTGCGCAGCACCTCGCCTATCCCCTGTTTTAACTGTCACCTTCACATTTTATTTTATTTTATTTATGACGCGTAACGAAGCACGGGTACTTCAGCTAGTCTTATATATAAAAGTGAAAGTCTGTATGTATGTGGGTGGGTGGGTGTGTTGGTTCCGTATACAAATCTACACCGTTCCACCAATCTCAACCAAATTTTGCACACACATAGTTTAGGACCCAGAAGGACCCGCTGACTACATGAATTCCCGATAGTCCTTCTCATTCTTCTGATTTCGGCCCTTTTGCACTCAAGCGCAGGCTAATCAAATCATAAAATATACTCATGAAGGAATGGTAAGGCAGATAGTTTCCATGGCAACATAGCTCAAGTCGAGACACGGCCGTCTGGATGCCAGTTGCGCACTGCACTACCGGTATAGAAAATGAGGATCTTTACTTGAAATCCCGTTAGTTACTCACCTACTCACACAGCACTGTCAACCGAGTTTAGCATAACAAAAACTTGACACTATCTTCTACTATATAATTGTCAAATACCACTCACTCACTCACTCATTCATTCATCACGAAATCTGAGAAACAACCGAACGGTTTGGAATAAAATTTGGTATGCTGCTTCCCCAAGGGCCATAAATGCCCACTAAGAGAAGTAATTTGTATATTCAGGTTCTAAAGGGGGTGTTAAGGGGGTAGACCTGCATTTCATTGAATAGCAATATCTCCCGATTGGTTTCATTGGGGGATGTGATACTCGGCACATAAACTCATCATTAAAAATAAGAAGACACGAGTCTGAGGGTTTTTCGATGTGGCGTATATTATGAGGTGAAGGGGGTGAAAAGTGGGGATTGAAAGATTCCTAACTGAGCGTGTATCTCTTAAACGACATAGGCGAGGAGTTTGAAACTCAGCGGGAAAAAAATCAGCATAAAAATAAGTAAATATGTGTTTGACCGTTTATTCATAAATCCAATTTAAGGGGCCCATGGGTAGGGGTGACATTCTGGGAGGGGGGGGGGGGTGTGGAATGGGAAATAAAGTGTCCTAACTGATTATCTGACTGACTCACTCATCAAACTCAGGGGGAAAACTGCCTTAAAGTAAGTAAATAGCTGTTCGACAGTTTTTTTCATAAATCAAATTTAAGGGGTTCATGGGGAGGGGTGAAATTCTGAATAAGAAAATTGAAAGAAAATGTCCTGACTAACTCACTCACTCACTCACTCATCATCGCCCAGCCAAAAACATTGAAGTTAGAAACATAACAGTTTGGGGATATGTTCTTTGTATGTCAAAACCGTCTACTAAGGGAGGATTTTCGGATATTCAAGTTCTAAAGAAGTCTTAAGGGGGTTAAACCTGCATTTCATTGAATAACAATATCTCCCGATTGGTTTCATTGGGGGATGTGATACACGGCATATAAACTCATCATTAACAAGAAGTTCCGTGAAGAACTATACAGCCTACTTTTCATGCCAATGATTAATATGAACCTATATAGAATAATGACGATATTACGTCGGTAATATCGAAATATCTAATTAATTCAAAATATACCTGGTATAATGTAGCCTAATAGAGCACTACAGTTGGCAGCTCTGGTGACTGAATATATTCTTTGTTCCATTTCTTAAGGTATAGAATACAAAATTTGGTTGAAGTCCAATGGACGTTAGACACTGGATCTATCAGCACGCGTAAAAGCATGTTGCCAACAATGTCATGCGTGTGCTGGTCAGAAATAATCTGAAATATTATGATATCTTGTTGTGCCAATTTTGGATGAAATCCATTTGTTAGTATAGAAGTTACATCTATTTTAAAATTGGACATATCAGCAGGCATAGAATCATGTTGGCAGCACTGCCTTGTATTAATTACTCCAAATTAATCTTGAATGTCAGTTGCTATACGTGTGCAAAGTATAGAGCTGTTGGCTTGCATACTTTCTGATATATTGATATTAGGGTAAAAAAATATAGACAGCATTTATTAACAGTTGGAAGCAATGATTGCTCTTAACAATACTTATAGTCATATCTGTTATGGTACACATAGCACATACGAAATTTGGTTGAAATCCAACTGATAGTATAGTTACATGTATTAAAAAATTGGTACTATCTGCAGGCTTATGTTGGTAGAACTGACGTATATAAGTTACTCCAAATTAATCTAAAATGTCAGAATATACGTGTGCATAGTTTAAAGCTGTTGGCTTGCATACTTTCTGATATATTGGTATTTGGATAAAATAAATAAATAGAGAGAGCAATTATTAACAGTTGTCAGCCTTGGTGTCTCTTAAGAATACGCGCAGTCATATCTGTTTATGTACTGATATTACATACAAAATTTGGTTGAAATCCAATTGATAGTGTAGAAGTTATATGCATTTAAACATTGGACCTATCAGAAGGCTTAAAATTATTTTGGCAACACTGTCATGGTTGGACTCCTGGAAATTAAACTAAAATAGTCTTATCTACATGTGTGCCAATTTTAGAATAGCTCCCATACATACCTTGCAAGATATCCAACATGGAGCTCAAATTTCTAGTGCGTTTTTTCAGCAGTTGGTAGCACTGACATCATTTTCAAATATGGACTTGAGATATTCCGGTGCACATCTTTACTCATACTAAATTTGGTTTTGATTGCTGCAGCCGTTTAGGAGTTGATGGGACACACACACACACACACACACACACACACAGCCAGACGACAGACAGACAGACAGACACACATTTTCCCGGATCGATCTCATAAGTCTACTTTTTCCTCATTTTTGCAAAATGTGAAAAGTAGGCTAAAAAGTAAGAACACACGTTTCTGAGGGTTTTTCGATGTGGTGTATATTATGAGGTGAAAGGGGTGAAAAGTAGGGATTGAAAGATTCCTAATGGAGCGTGTATCTCTTAAACGACTAGGCGAGGAATTTGAAACTTAGCGGGAAACAATCATTATAAAAATAAGTAAATATGTGTTTGACCGTTTTTTCATAAATCCAATTTAAGGGGCCCATGGGGAGGGGTGAAATTCTGGGGGGGGGGGGGACAGGAAAGAAAGTGTCCTAACTGATTGACTGACTCACTCACTCATCAAACTCAGGGGGAAAACTGCAAGTAAGTAAATAGCTATTCGACAGTTTTTTTATCAATCAAATTGAAGGGGTTCATCGGGAGGGGTGAAATTATGAAGAAAAACAAATGAAAGGAAATGTCCTGACTCATTCTCTCACTCATCATCGCCCAGTCAAAAATATTGAAGTTGGAAACATGGCATTTTGGGGATATGTTCGTTGTATGTCAAAACCGTACACTAAGGGAGGATTTTTGGATATTCAGGCTCTAAATGGGTCTTAAGGGGGTTAAACCTGCATTTCATTGAATAACAATATCTCACGAATGGTTTCCTTTGTGGATGTGATATTCGGCATATAAACTAATCATTAAAAATAAGCAGGCATGTGTCTAAGGGTATTTCGATGTGGTGTATTATTATGAGGTGAAAGGGGTGAATAGTGGGGGTTGAAGGATTCCTAACGGAGCGAGTAGGCCTATCTCTTAAACGACATAGGCGAGAAATTTGAAACTCGGCGGAAAAAAACAGCTAAATAAATAAGTAAATCGGTGTTCGACCGTTTTTTCATAAATTAATTTAAGGGGCCCATGGGGAGGGGTGAAATTCTGGTAAAAATAATTGAAAGAAAATGTCCTGTCTGACTCACTCACTCATCACGCCCAGCGAAAACTATAAAAGTTGGAAAAATGAAATTTTGGGAATATGTTCGCTGTATGTCGAAAACGTCAACTAAGGAATAATTTTTGTTTATTCGGGTTTTAAAGAGATGTTAAGGGGGTAAACGTGCATTTCATTGAATAACGATATCTCATGCGTTGTTTCTTTTGGGGATGTGATATTCGGTATATAAACTAATCATTAAAAATAATCAGACATATATCTAAGGGTTTATCGATGTTGTGTATATTATGAGGTGAAAGGGATGAAAATTGGGGGTTGAGGGAGTCTTAACGGAGTGTGTATCTCTTAAACGACATAGGCGAGAAGTTTGAAATTCGGCGGGAAAAACAGCTTAAAATACAAGTAAATAGGTGTTCGAGCGTTTTTTCATGAATACAATTTAAGGGGCCCTTGGAGAGGGGTGAAATTCTGGTGGAAGAAAACAGGATAGAAAGTGTCCTAACTGATTGACTCACTTACTCACTATCAAACTCAGGGCGAAAACAGCTTTAAATAAGTAAATAGGTGTTCGACCGTTTGTTTCATAAATCCAATTTAAAGGGTTCATGGGGAGGGGTGAAATTATCAAAAATAAATGAAAGAAAATGTCCTGACTCACTCACTCACTCATCATCGCCAAGCCAAAATTATTGAAGTTAGAAACATGAGATTTAGGGGATATGCTCGTTGTATGTCGAAAACGTCCACTAAGGAAAGAGTTTTGAATATTCAGGTTCTAAATAGGTGTTATGGAGGTAAACGTGCATTTCATTGAATAACAATATCTCACGAGTGGTTTCATTTGGGGATGTGATACTTGGCATATATATACTGCTCAAAAAAATTAAAGCACCACTTTTTTCAAAGGCCACCAAATTTTGAAAAGTTGACCTACAAGCTCGAAATCTCAGTATAACGTTTGTCCTGACGCCTACCAAGCATATGCTTCAGCACAACTCCCCAACTTGAGTAGTTTCGGGGTAGCACCCCGAAAACCAGCCCATTTTCGAAAACCGCAAATTGAAGTTTGCGAAAAACGCTGCAGGACTTGTCGCAGGTTGCCAAAGCAGTCGAAAATGAATGAGTCTTGCTCTTAAAGGTTCCACAAACACGTTGAAATCGTTACATTTGACGTTTGGGCATTTTCAACCCCCTTCATCATCCCCTAAACATGGACTACCATTGGGGGCGTCTGAGAAGGTACCGGGTGTGTTTAACCACCTGAAAACCTGTACACCGTCCTCAGTTGCTGATTGCAGTAAGTTCTTAAGGCCTCCGGCAATGTCCACACCCCCTAACACCCTCAACTGGCATGGGACCAAACCACCCCTTCTCGATTCACCCCTAAGGAAGGTTTTAATCGAGATGTTTATCAGTGCTGCTAATGGGGGGGGTCTTCCCCTAACGTTTCAAAAACGTAACTGTGCCTTTGTCACCACCCCTTCCCCTGCAACCCCCGTTTGTATGATTTTTCGAAACAGGCCCTTTTTAAGGGCTGAAACGACGTCTTAATCGCTGAAAGGGCTGTAAAGGTCCTTAGAAGTAGTGGTGACACGAAATCAACCCCTTCCGATCGGTGATTGACATTCCTTCCCCCAAATTCGAAATTTTTGCACCCCCAACCCTCCCTGTCTGGACGCGTAATGCGTCATGGCAGAGTTTTAAGAGTTGGATGAAAATGAAGCCTATGGCCTGCAATGGAGCCCAAAACAGCAGGCTGGATAGAAATTCATCGGTAGGTTGGGAAACGGGACCAAAATTTTTCAAAACAGTGTACAGCCTACAGTAAGTACGCCCATGCATAGGCAACCCACATCACGTCCGTGCGTGTTGGTTGCCTGTGATCGGCAATAGGTTACAAAGTTTGGCAATGGGAGAAAAATGACGTGATGTGGGTTGCCTATGCATTGGTGTACTTACTAGAGGCTGTTAACTTTTTTGAAAACTTTTTGGTCCCGTTTCCCACCCTACCGATGAATTTCCATCCAACCTGCCGTTTTGGGCTCCATTTCAGGCCATAAGCTTCATTTTGATCCAACTCTGAAAACTCTGCCATGACGCGTTACGCGTCCAGACAGGGAGGGTTGAGGGTGCAAAAATGTCAACTTTGGGGGATGGAATGTCAATCAAACATCATAAGGGGTTGATTTCGTGTCACCACTACTTCTAAGGACCTTTACAGCCCTTTCAGC
Source organism: Meconema thalassinum (assembly GCA_946902985.2). Classification (NCBI taxonomy): domain Eukaryota; kingdom Metazoa; phylum Arthropoda; class Insecta; order Orthoptera; family Tettigoniidae; genus Meconema; species Meconema thalassinum. Next base: position 264,753,074 of record OX336394.1, read on the forward strand.
GTTTAAGACCTCATTTCAGCCCTTAAAAAGGGCCTGATTCGAAAAATCATACAAACGGGGGTTGCAGGGGAAGGGGTGGCGACACAGGCGCAGGTCCTCGTTTGAAACGTTAGGGGAAGACCCCCCCCCCCCCATTAGCAGCACTGATAAAAATCTCGATTTAAACCTTCCTTAGGGGTGAATCAAGACGGGGTGGTTTGGTCCCTTGCCATTTGAGGGTGTTAGGAGGGGTGAACATTGCCGGAGGCCTTAAGAACTTACTACAATCAGCAACTGAGGACGGTGTGCAGGTTTTCAGGTGGTTAAACACATCCGGTACCTTCTCAGGCGCCCCCAATGGTTGTCCATTTTTAGGGGATAATGAAGGGGGTTGAAAATGCCCAAACGTCAAATGTAACGATTTCAACGTGTTCGTGGAACCTTAAGAGCAAGACTCATTCATTTTCGACTGCTTTGGCAACCTGCGACAAGTCCTACAGCGTTTTTCGCAAACTTCAATTTACGGTTTTCAAAAATGGGCTGGTTTTGGGGGCGCTATCCCGAAACTACACAAGTTGGGGAGTTGTGCTGAAGCATGTGCTTGGTAGGCGTCGGGGCAAACGTCATACTGAAATTTCGACCTTGTGCAGTCAACTTTCCAAATTTGGTGGCCATTGAAAAAAGTGGTGCTTTAATTTTTTTGAGCAGTATACTAATCAATTAAAATAAGCTGACACATGTCTAATGGTTTTTCGAAGTAGTGTATTTTATGAGGTGAAAGGGATGAAAAGTGGGGGTTGAAAGATTCCTAACGGAGCGTGTATCTCTTAAACGACATAGGCGAGGAGTTTGAAACTCGGAGGAAATCAATCAGCTTAAAAATAAATAAATAAATAAATAAATAAATTAATTAATTAATTAAATAAATAAATAGGTGTTCGACCGTTTTTTTTTTTCATAAATCCAATTTAAGGGGCCTATGGGGAGTGGTGAAATTCTTGAAGAAAAACGTCCACTAAGGAAGGATTTTTGTATGTTTACTCACATTGACCAACCCAAACTATTAATGTTAGCAGAATGATATTTTGGGGTTATGTTTGTTGTGTGTCGAAAACGTCTATTAAGGAGGGATTTTTGGATATTCAGGTTCTAAAGGGGTGTTAACGGGGTTAAACCTGCATTTCATTGAATAACAATTTGACACGACTATGACGCGAGCGAAGCGAGGCTAAAAATGAGATGGTGTGTGTCTGTGTATTACTCAATCACGCAAGTACCACTGGTCCGATTTACATGAATTTTACATGGAAGTAGCTGATTTACCTGGTTAACATATAGGTTACTTTTGATTTCAATACTTTGCACTATTTAAAGATGGCGACCATTTTAGTGACGTTACTACACCCTTTGGTTTCAAACTTTCATATTTCCATTAAAAAAAAAAAAGAGAATGCTAAGTAATAGCAAACTTTGTTTGGCATATACGAGGTTTAAAATTACATTTTCTATCCGAAATGTATCTCCAACCTTTAGCGAGTAAAACCTAAATTTGTGCTATAAAACACGGTCCACGCCGAGCGGTGTAGTTGGACAAAATGTTCCATCCTTAATCTCCCTCTGCGCAGCACCTCGCCTATCCCCTGTTTTAACTGTCACCTTCACATTTTATTTTATTTATGACGCCTAGCGAAGCACGGGTACTTCAGCTAGTATTATATAATACTACAGTGTATATGATGATTGTAGTGATAGAGGACAAGTGGTACAGTTACATTGTTATAAAATAGTAACATGTTTATGGTGACGCGGACCTTAATATTGTGCCCATTTAGCATGAAATATGCAAATCACAGTATGCCAGCAATGCTCAAATCGGGATTTTCGGGGTTATGGTATGTTCTCCCACTCTGTGACTTACACATTTTGGATTAAATAGAGGATACACTTCCAAAATAAAAACAAAATCAACTCCTATTATAAAACATTTAATTAACCAAATATATGGCGCTACAAACAAATTAAACCAATAAACTACTGACCAATCCTTCTAACTTGTTCAGACTGAACAAGGAATACATAAAAATCAAACAAATGTTATATTAAAATACATGGTTTCCTACTAACCAACAAACTTATAATTCCTTTCACTTCCATAAAGCATCCCTTTTAAAATTCAATACACTCACGAGCTCCAATGGCTCGATACTTTCCAATATAAACTGTGTTATTCTATTACACACCTCAATATCTATTTTCTGAGTTTCTTATAATCAAAACAATATATAATCTTATTTTAAAGTAAATGTTACTTATTTACTTAAATTTTTGGGCATTTCACAATGCTCTCATGTTACCACCTCTCTCAAGTTAACAAATTCACTACAGTGATTGGGAAAAATACTTGTGTACTCCCGAGTTATAGAAGACTACTTGCACAAAGTCAAAAATTATGATTACTCCCGAAATCTAATTGTCTTCACTGAACTCGTGAAATCCTACATTACTATACCATTACATTAGGGATTTATATTTATTATTATTTGTCTTAAAAGACCATCATCTCATAAGAAAGCAAACGATCTGAACTTGCAAGCGGTAACTTTCATCTACAAGAACCTCGGTTCGAACCCCGGGTCATTAACAAACTCTAAACACTCATGGTGTATTATTACTTCAAACAGACGGTCCCCCGACCTACCATACTTTCAATAGCGAGGGGTCGGGCCGTAACACTCAACGTGATTTATTGTCCAGGAGGGAGACCCCAAGTCTCGTCCACACGGGACGGCTACACTCATGCTTTAAAACAGCTATTTCTTGTACACAGTTCTCTGAACAGACCTGGTGTTTCTTTCATTCATTTTAACAACATTATTTAGGTTCATAGACCACTTTCGTAACCTTGGCATTTATTAATTATGAAGTGTCATCATTGATGGGTAAGAATAATTCACATACAACAACGAATATTTAGGGGCTTCAACAACTAGACGAGTCTGGGTTCGACTCTCTCAACTGCCTCGGGAACCAATCCCATACTGGAGGACTTATATAAATGCGACTTAGGGCGGCCTCGGCCTTATAACCTGCGCTCATAATACAATAAATTCGCACCCTATTATAACACAACATAACACACATGGCCTCGTGATCTACATCACTATATGGAGGACTTATCATAGCTCAATTACCGCAATCAACTGCCCTTCATAATTAATTTACCAAGTATATTTAGATTCAACGCCTTCCTAGCGTGACAATTTACTTTAATGCACTACATTGCTCTATACATTACTTTAAGGCCTAGCGTCTTCCAAAGAACTGATAAATTCAAAATCAACATTTGATCTACATTTCAATTTTTATATTTAATCCTCTCCCGTGACAATAATCGCTATACTTTAAGAACATGTATTCACACCATGTATTTATACTTTTACAGGAGCTCAACAGCTACTACTTTCATATAATTCAACTTAATCTTCATTTATATAATTTTATTATTATTATTATTACGCTTGCTTTCATAACATTTATCAAATACACGGATATTTTATTTCATACATTTCCTCGAAGGGATTTATTCATTTCACATAGTCATTTTATAATTTCGCAATTTTTATTTGTTCAGATCGCGCTCTTATTCTGTTATATGTTATTCAAAAACATCCCTACTTATCATTCTCAGGTGGATTGCACACAAATACTTCCCAACACATAACATACTGAAAATGGCTACTTACATGCTCGGACGGTCCCCCAACCGTACTTTCCAACGATGTTTCATTTCGCCCACTATTTGTGATTAAGCCATCTTGCTCAAATCCATTTCATACACTGACATATCTTGACACACATACAACGTATATACCTTAAACACTGGTAGCATTTTAAAATACACTTCTGTATTTTTCTATTATACACAATAAAATCACTGAAAAATTTCTATACTAACACAAATTTTATATATTTACACAACACTGATTTTAATCACTGAGGCTTTGATTAAGCCTTGCACACGTGATTTCTTGAATCCCCGTCTCCAAGGGTGAAACTAGTAGATGTCGGCTTCCTATCTGACCAGAATAGGAAAGTCTCGACCACTCTACCCCTCCCTGGAATGGTACTTCTTCAAATCCGGTTTCCTGACGATTGGCTATTATTATTATTAGCTCGAAATTGCTTCTTTCTAGACGCTATTAGTTTGTCTAGCGAAAGTCTGTCTTGTCCACGGTCTCCCAAATACTCTATCGGTGACCTATTATTTCCTAGCATCTAATGCTCCTCGTAACTTAGTGCTTTTTATAGTTCGTTTGTTTCCTTGAAACAACGTCTTGAATTTAATTCTCCCTTCTGATTATTCTGTTCTCTAATCCCTATCTTTTCAGAATACTATGCGGACCTTATTTTGTCCGACCCTGATCGGGTTCTTTAACGTTGATAGAATTTTTGTTTCGCTATTATGGTACTTCACAATGTTACGATACTTTCGGTCGTTTAAATGAACTGTTATTTGAAGACCTATCGCCTGTTCTTTAAGTTCGCAGCCTACTTTGACTGTAATACTGAACTTTTCACTGTAAGACTGATGCTGGCGGAACTAAATCCTGTATTAGGATTTTCCTAAGTCTCCACACGGCGATACTATGATGATTGATGCTTCCTCGTGTAGCGTCTCGGCGCTCACGGAACTAGTTGGTTGTCGATACAACGCCCCCCTTGGGCTGTCTGATACTGCCTTCGATGTGATACAGCCTCCCTGCACGAGGTCTGTTCTAAACTGCATTCGATCTGAAACAGTACGACCCGCCTCAGCGGTCATTCAAGACTGAATATGGTGATGCTCCAACGTCACGCCCCCCTGGACGGACTAAAACTGCATGATGTGATACAGCGTCTCCCTCAAGGAGTCCTTGTAAACTGCATGATTGGCTTGGCTCTGCCAGGACTTTTATACTCTTTGGCTAAAAAAAGATAAAATCCACGTCTTTTCCAGAACCAACTTTTGAAGTAATGGTCGCACACTATTAAAAATTATATCTCTGGAAAGCCCGTTTTCTAAACGTAAACTGACTTCTTTGCACATGAAAATCGATCGTGCAGTTCTGAGATATTAAATACAATTTGGTCTTCAGATGTGTGGGTGTTACAGTTGATTTTTAATCCCCACCTCCTCGGGTCTCGGGGAACTCCCAATGACGTATGGCCACGTTGGCACTTCTTTCCGGGGCATTTATTATAACATCTTTCTCCACACAAAAATCTCTATTCCGAAATGATTCACAATGCTGTATTTCTTTAGTTAATTTTATTCTTGCAAATGGGTTAAATTTCATTATTCTTCTTCTGGCACTGCTGCGCGGTTGCCATTTTCCTGCAACGTAAAGGCAATTTCCGAAACACGCTCGCAGTCACTCCGACGGAAAGTTCCACTCGTTCTAATTATATTCGTGACCGACTCCTTATCAATGCGTCATGCATGATCTCATTTCCTGGCCACCTGGGCTCCAGTTTATTACACAACGTTATGCTCGCCCTCTTGTATAAAATCTTTCTATGTTCCTCTGAAGACTGTATATTTCCTTCCTTCCTTTTACCAATAATACATGGATTCGACCCCTTGAACCAATGGTACATGGGTTCAATATACTGTATATATTTCTTATAGCCGGCCCCGTGGTGTTGGGGTAGCGCGTCTGTCTCTCACCCGGAGGCCCCGGGTTCGATCCCCGGCTCCGTCAAGGATTTTAAAACTGACGTGAGGGTGGGAACGGGGTACACTCAGTCTCGTGAGGACAATTGAGTAGCTGTCTGACAGTGAGACTGCGCCCCGATCACGAAAACCAAGATTAATGACCGAGGGGACCCAACGCGCTGATCACGCGTCACCCCAATATCTGCAGGCCGAATGGCTGGGCAGCGGTCTCTTGGTCGGCCTTAGCCCGTCATGGGCTGTATAGTGCCAGGGGTTGACATGACTTGACTTTTGACTATATATTTCTTATATAACATTTCTTCATGTTTGGTTCAACCTGAGTAGTTTTCCCTAATTATTTCCTGAGTGAATGGTTATATCTTGATCAAGGATCGTAAAAGACCGAAGCACACCGTAAGAACACATCTCACTGGCATCGTTATCATAGCAGATCACCAGATTGCGGGTGCATGAATATCCTAAGTGCAAATGGCTAACACGCTAACAACAGAAGTCATTATCTGTGGTATTTTATGTAGATTTACATCATCACGGAAATGAATCATAGACAGAGCCCTGGTTTCAATGTTTTTATTCAATACCACAACAATCCATTGAACCAACTGTATAATTAGAACTCAGCAATTTTTCCAATATTCAAAATATTTAACCAATTCTAAGATTTTAATACCTACGGAATTTGTTTGGTTGGTTGGTTCCTCAGTTTAGGGGCTGCGACAACGTGGTCATGTAGCCCCGTGTACTTTGGGTGTGTGTGTAGAATCTGTCTGATAACCGGTGTTAATTGTGATGACTGTATTAGTGTGTGTATCTGTTTTAATTCAATTAAGGACTGCAGACGATCAATTTTCAAGTAGCTCCTACTTTTGTCCCCAAACGCCACCGACAACGACCAACTAGTTCAGAAATTAGTTACCAGATTCCACCGCAGTCGGCTTTTGACGACGAACGAAGGAACTTAAGAACGTTAGTCAAATGTTTAACCTATATTAATTTAGCTTCACACAGGTGTAATTAGTGGAAGGTTCTTTAACATGCCATAAATCTATGGCATGGGACCGCCGGCTTTACTTCCCCTCCGAAGGAAGACATACTGAGGGATTTTTAATGTTCTTAAAATATCCGACGGCTTCGGCCGGGTTTGAACCCGCGATCTTGGGCATAGAAGCTCAGCATGCTATCAACTACGCCACCGAAGCCGCTCGTACGGAATTTAACTCTCCTGTTAGTGGAGGATAAAAAATTATTATCATAATTTTACATTTTTAAGAACAGACATGGAGATGATGCACAATATATCTGTTTGAGGTTCAGTTTAATATCGGGATATTACTGAAAACGTTTATTCCTCGACACCTCGACAATGCACACAACCCAACAATGTTTACCGTACAGCGCAGTCGGAGATACTTGGTACTTAGGCACTACTTGCATTGCTCTCACAGAATTTGTGTGGATAATGATTCTTTTCTTTCATAATTCTTGTATACAGGAGGGCATTTTATTTATTGTTATTATGACTGGCTGCATGGTAACGTTCTTGCCTGCTGGTCCTAAGGTTGCATGATCGAATCCTGGTGCAGTCACCTGGCATTCGATGGTGCGCAATTTATTGTGAGGAGCCGTGCCAGTAGATATAGTGGCACGTTAAAAATCCCTTCCGGGGCAAAATTACAGCACCCCGGCGTCTCTAAAACCCACACTAGTTAAAAGGGAAATAAGCCAATTATTATTATTATTACTCGCAACCCACTCGGGCTTCGCGCGTATACTTGAGTGTGGAATTTTGTGTCATAACATGTGTTATTGTGATGGCTGTATTAGCGTATGCATTTATAATTAAGGTGAGGATTAATTGGAACCGGGCATGACCTTAAGTTAGCAAGCATCGCGTCATACACCTGAAGTAGAACTACAGAAAACCACTTCCATGATGGCTGAGATGGGAAGCGAATCCAACTACTTTCAATTTTGTCTCACGAGGCAGTCAGGACCCTCAGACCAGGATTAAATTTCTCAGCAGAGCTGGGAATCGAACTCGGACCTCCGGAGTGGCAGGCAGGAACACTAGCCATTACACCAGGAGGTGGTCATGAGGGAATAGCAAGGTTCATCAACAGATATGACAAATACCCCATTATTCGTGGTGATTAGGTTGAAAAGTAATTTTATTAATGTTATTGGCTTTACGTTCCTTTTAACTACTGCGGCTTTCAGAGACGCTGCAATGTCGTAATTCTTCCCCGAAGGGGATCTTTAACGTGCCAGTAAATGTACTGACACGGCTTCCTTGCATTTGCACATCTTCAAATGCCATCAGTTTTTTGATTATAAATTCATTTTGTAATGTACACTTACTTATTATGAACCTTTGAAGGTTCAAAAATACACACGTTCATCATTAGGTTTGATAAGTTGTGTATGTCTCCCTCATATTATTCCCGTTTAATTTGCGACGGGAGCTTGTATGTGGCGTGCACTTTTACGGCCTGATCCCCTTCCTGACGACAAAAAATATGACTACTGAAGGAATGATATGATGACAAATTGAGCCTAACAATTTAGCTGCGAAAACGAGACTGGAAAGCCACAAAATTCATCTACAAACATAGAGAGAAGGAAATAAAGAAAGAAAGAAAGAAAGAAAGAAAGATGGTTGCTTTCAATTACAGTATTATTCATAGACATCTCAAAAGAGACGAAGACCGGTCTAAATGATACAGCAAACTCAACTGACCCATTCGAGATAGTTTTGAGGTTGGTTGCTGAGGATTTAATATCATCTATAACGAAGACGCGCATCAGCGCCCAGCAGGAACATTCCGTAACACTGTGGTTAGAAATAATCACCAGTACAAACACCCCTCCAAACACTACAATAACACATGTTAATATGCAGATTTCACACACCCCTACACAGATTCACTGGACTGATGTACACTGTAGAAATACTTATAAACATATTTACAATGGCCAACGATTGGGGATGTGCCTCGGAAATTGAACTAGGGTAGAATAATTTAACCAGAGAGAGTGTACAAACATTATGCCACGATCTACACTCAGCGTGGCCGCTGAAAATATTGGAATTCAAACTTTGGACATCCAATCATTTATCTCTGCCCTACAGTTTTGGTGCGTGATTTAACGCGTTTGACTCAGCTGTTAGGTATCGACAGTGTATCAATCCTACACTCTAAATTCATCATGAATGCTCGTGCAATTAGATTTCTTTCACTCGATACAGATGCCTAATTCCATAATAGGCCTACCATGTTAATGGACACTTTGGAGAATTTTTATGAACTTCAAGGCTTTATTTTGACTTTTTTCACATACAGTTCAATAGTATTACCTCGTTATCGAGTTTCTGTCAGTCACTATGTTCCATAAATGCAGCAAAACTATTTGAAATGGTAATTTACATTGAAACACGTTAATTAGTGAGCACTCCCAAAGCAATTAGCAAATCCAAATTGGTTCTTTGAAGTCGATAGCATGATGACTGAAAACCAATCACCTCTTAAGTATTTAGCTCTGAAATCAAACTAACACGTATGTCAATATTAACGTTCATGTTCAGCAAAAGCCAAAGTTGTTTCATGTATCAAATTACACGTACTGTAATTAGAACTTGAAAGAAGAATTATTATCATGTTTTACAGCTTTTTTCAGTTGGTCTGAATGGATATTATTAATTGTACATTTTTAGCCTACTTTCGATTTTTGCAAAAAATGAAAGTAGACTTATGAAATCAACACAGGGCGAAAAAAGTGTGTCTGTATGTGTGTGTGTATATGTGTGTGTGTGAGTGTGTGTACTCTGAATGTCTGCCCCCCCCCCTATCAATTCGAACACGGTGAACGCGAATTGAACGAAATTTGGTACAAAGGTAGCACTAGCAAAGGACACCTCAGTGCCATGTTTTATATCGCCGCCATCTTGACAGAAACGTAATGGCGGCCACACAAATGTTCAAAGCTAAAATCAAATTACGACTAACCTAATCATCCGATCTCTACCAAATTCTGCAACAACATACCTCTATGAAGGAAGCATCCTTTAACCAAATTAATAGGTCATCACCCTAATAGTTTGCGGATGGCGGCCATCTTTGTGTCAAAATCGATTCCCCCTATTAATTCGAACACGGTGAAACCGAATGGAACGAAATTTGGTACAGAGGTAGTAATAGCAAAGGGCACCTCAGTGTCATGTTTTATATCACCACCATCTTGAAGGAAACGTAATGGCGGCCACACAAATGTCCAAAGCTTAAATCAAATTACGATTAACCTAATCATCCGATCTCTACCAAATTTTGCAACAACATACCTTTATGGAGGAAGCATCCTTTAACCAAATTAATAGGTCATTAGCCTAATAGTTTGCGGATGGCGGTCATCTTTGTGTCAAAATCGATTCCCCCTATTAATTCAAACACGGTGAAACCGAACGGAACGAAATTTGGTACAGAGGTAGCACTAGCAAAGGGCACCTCAGTGTCATGTTTTATATCGCCGCCATCTTGACAGAAACGTAATGGCGACCACACAAATTTTCAAAGCTTAAATCAAATTACGACTAACATAATCATCCGATCTCAACCAAATTTTGCAACAACATACCCTTATGGAGGGAGCAACCTCTGACCAATCTAATAGGTCATTAGCCATATAGTTTGCGGATGGCGGCCATCTTTGTGTCAAAATCGATTCCCCCTATTAATTCGAACACGGTGAAACAGAATGGAACGAAATTTGGTACAGTGGTAGCACTAGCAAAGGGCACCTCAGTGTCATGTTTTATATCGCCACCATCTTGACGGGAATGTAATGGCGGCCACACAAATGTTCAAAGCTTAGATCAAATTACGATTAACCTAATCATCCGATCTCTACCAAATTTTGCAACAACATACCTTTATGGAGGAAGCATCCATTGACCAAACTAATAGGTCATTAGCCTAATATTTTGCGGATGGCGGCCATATTTGTGTGAAAATCGATTCCCCCTATCAATTCGAACACGGTGAAACCGAATGGAACGAAATTTGGTACAGAGGTAGCACTAGCAATGGGCACCTCAGTGTCATGGTTTATATCACCGCCATATTAACGGAAACGTAATCGCAGCCGACCAAAGGTTAAAAGCTAAAATTTAATTACGACCAACCTAATAATCTAGTCTCTACCAAATTTTTCAACAACATATCTTTATGTGGGAAGCAAATTCTGACCAAACTGCAAGATCATCAGCCCAATAGTTTGCAGATGGTGGCCAAGTATGTGTGCAAATCGATTCCCCCTGTCAATTCAAACACTGCGAAACCGAATTGAACAAAATTTGGTACAGAGGTAGCACTAGCAAAGGGCACCTCAGTGTCATGTTTTATATAGCCGCCATCTTGACGGAAACGGAATGACGGCCACCCAAATGTTAAAAGCTTAAATCAAATTGCGACCGCCTAATAATTTGATCTCTACCAGATTTTGCAACAACATGCCTTTTTGTGGAAAGTATCTTATGACTGACTACAAGGTCATCATCCCAATAGTTTGCAAATAGCGGCCATGTATGTGTGCAAATCCATTCCCCATATCATTTCAAACACGGTGAAACCGAATTGAATGAAATTTTTTACGAAGGTAGCACTAGCAAAGGGCACCTCATATTCATGTTTAATATCCCTATAGCACGTTGTATTTCAACAAGCTACTACAACCAACATTCAATTATACTTCTTGAAAAGGACATAGAGTTATAACAATACCCATGCATTTAGGAGAAAGTAGGCTATATGTTCTTTACCTGAACATCTTGTTTTTCATAAAATGTTTAAGCGCGTTGCCTAAAAGGAATAATTGAACATCCTATTTTTACCACAACTTTACAAGGCCACATCATTCAATGATAGAATCGGTTACTATTGTAACTGCTGCTGATGATAATAAATGAAGTTATTTTAAAAAAGGTAAAACGTTGAGGTTACATTTTCTTTTAAAATATCTAGGTGGATACATTTATCTATTTAGGTACATATATGAATCAAATGATCAATCATCGCAGGATTGGATTCCTGACCTAAGCACATGAGGTACTGAGGCTCAGATTCCAAGAAAGAATGGAGGTCCAATGGCTCATGATAGCGAGATTAACTGTCACGTAGAATTACAAGTGTTATTTATGCATATATACAGTATGTCTGTCGGTCTGCTTGTTTACGACAGGCCCACTTATACAATTAATATTGTTAAACTTGTTGGACCTTTAAGGCAGTAGCCCCCACCCTAATGATTCTGCCATCTATGGACTTGGGGTACATACTCTACTGAGACTCCTGTCCCGAAGGTTCTGGGTTCGATTCCAGAATCTGCCATGAAACTCAATTCTAGTCTGAGGGTTGCAACGTGGTACACTCACCCATGTGAGGAAGAACTGCGAAGAGGAGGCTTGTATTCCTATCTCAGCTGACCTAGAAGTGGTTTTCCATGGTTTCCCACTTGTACTCCGGACAAATTTGTAACTAAAGGCCGCAGCCGCCTACTTCCCAATCCTAGCCTCTATTACAAATACACACTACTATTAGTACATAAACACGATACCAAAGGTTATTGTACAAGTTAGTTAGTTATAATAATAACAATGTTATTGGTTTTATGCCCCTTTTAAAGATTGTGGCTTTTGAGACGCCGTAGTGCTCATTATGCTACAGAGCTGATCTTAAACGTGCCAGTAAATCTACTGCATTTGCGCTTCCTCATATGCCAACTGATGGTGCCAGGATTCGATCCCGCAACCTTGAGTACAGCAGGAGAACGTTATCGCTGTGCCACGTAGCCACTTATTTATATATATATATATATATCTAGCTATCAATTTACCTATTTATGTATTTTTTTATTTATTCATTAATTTTACACTCTCGATTATTGGTTCATCTCATAAAAGATTAACAGCTAAAATCACAATTTATGCCAATATGCAGGATATATTACACTTGTCATGCTCTTCGATATAAATCTCGTAACTCAATGCAATATCAGTCATGTATCTATCACAAATTGTCGGAAATGGCTGGAAATTATTGTAATCTCACGACATTCAAGGAATCAGTTAAGATGTAATTCCTTGTTCAACTTCGCATGTACGGTACTGTAATCGGTGTAACGTCATATTAAAGTGTGAGCCTAAAAGTGGAACGGGGAACAAGGCTTTGCTCAACAGAGCTGAACAGATACAACACAGAGAATTTTTGTGGCATGGAAGCCAGTACGTGGGTGTTGATTTCAGCATTACAGCCGATCTGTTTCAACCGTTTGCCTACCCAAGCGTGTGCCATGCTGTAACCTCATTACCATCGTTACAATGAACCCAGCGCAAGACTTCATCATTTAAATGTTGGATGAACGAATGGCATTTTCAACTGCATGTGCTGTCCACAGCCAATTTAACCACAAGAGAACATTTCTGGATTAATTTTTCACACAATTCGTAAATACAGAGAGGCTTAGTAATTTCACTGTGGATTCTGTATGATAGAGCTCGATACAGGTACCACGAATAGAACGAATGAATTCAAGAAATGAGATACGATAAAATAATAATAATAATAGTTTAGTGCTTTTCAGTCGGTCAACACGAATGTACCCCAAAAGAGCTGGGCTATGCCCTAATCCTGAAATAAATTACATGAGATTAATAAATACACTAGGATGACCAGTTTCGATCGTCAAGCGATCATCATCAGATCCATTACACTTAGGCTATAAAATCTATGTTTAAAAATAAAGGTGAAAATATTTACAATATGTATAATTAATTAGTTGCAGTATTGGTACTGCAACTGTCGGTGTATGCCATATGCAGTATGCATGATATTTGGTGAAATGCTAAATGGTGATAGTGATAGATATCCGGAGATTGTATATTTGAAGTGATTATATGGTTGTAAAAAATCAACTATGTTTAAACTGTAATATTACAGGCTACCAATTATCTGGTTGTCTTCCTTGCTGGAGCTACGCACAGTTTCGTCATCACTGTTACTCCAGGTGTGGTCGACTGAGAAGGGCTGTTATCACAACGACACTGTTTTTTCCCTTTTTCCCCCCTGTCAGTGCGATGTGTTTATGTGGCAACACCGCACATAAACACATCGCACTGACTCCGCACAGCATATATGATCAAGATTTAACATTTCTTGCCAAAGCAACCAATCGAACCCGGGTCTCCGCGACGATAGCTAAGATTGCTAGCCACTACACCGCGAGGTGGTCTAGGTTAGTTTTATTGTATGGATGTTATGAATAAAATTCTAATTTATTGACTAGTACAATTATCTGAGAAGAGGGGTGTTCGATTCCCAAATCTCTTATCCTGGAAGTGGTTTTCAGTGGTTTCGCATTCTACTCGTGGGGCAAATGCCGGGATGGTAACTAACTTAAGGCTACGGCCACTACCTATCCAAATCCTACCATAACTACAAGCACACACACAATTTCAGACATTACAGAGACACAGGTTATCAGACAACGTCTTTTCATACCCACATAGCATACACGTGGCTGGATGACCGTGATGTCACAAAGTCCCTTCAGAATCAACAACAACATAATAATCTTATTGGTTTTATGTCCCTTTTAACTACTGGAGCTTTTCGAGACACCGGGTTCGAGAATTTTGCCCCAAAGGGGATCCTTAACGTGCCATTAAATCTACTGACACGGGTCTCTCGCATTTATGCACCCTCAAATCTCAACTGACTGAGCCAGGATTCGATCCTGCAAACTTGGGAACAGAAGGAGACAACGTCACCATTGAGCCTCGCAGTCAGTCTCAACGACAATCTTCTATCTAAATCATTGCAGCCTCTCTCTGACGATATCTACCCCCGCAGAGACTTGATCGAGATACCCCATTGAACATTCTAGTCAGAGAGAGATATGAGTGTATATTTTTAAACCGCGGTCGTGTAGAATGATAGAATATAGCGTGAGTGGCATGGCAGATGTTGGGAGGGTGTGGTAGGCACGAACAGTTCGCGTGTACTCTACTTTGTAAGGTGCTGATTTTCGTGTGTGGGTGATCAATTATTCCTAGTGTTATATACATTGTGAACATGCACGCATTGTTCCTATTTTGCACTTACAATATTACCGCTGTGCGCAGCGAGGGGTGAGGGACCGAGGTTAATCGGTGTGACTAGGTAATTCAGTATTTGGGGGAACAGGGCATGGAGGTTTTACAGACTAGCAGAGAAATCAAACTGAGAAAGAGGATGGAATGAATGAGTCACCAATTGAATCAACAAAGGCAATAGTAAGAAGTGAAAAGAATAAATTGCTCATCTTCCTCAGTGGTGGCTGTGTTAGTGGCTAGCATTCTTGACTGTGATTACCCGCTCTGCATGAAATTTAACTCTGGTCTGAAGGCTGGAACGAAGTACACTCAGTTTCGTGAAACAACAAGAAGTTCCGTGAAGAACTATACAGCCTACTTTTCATGCCAATGATTATTCTACAGTATATGAACCTATCTACAATAATGACAAAATTAATTTGGTAATATCGAAATATCAAATTAGTTCAAAATATACCTGGTACAGGGTGGGGCAGAAACAATGACCCATTTTAAACATGTTATTTAACTATGAAGAAATACAACTACATATTATTACGGTACACTGTTCAATAGAACACATCCTACCATTAATTACACATGTCACTTTTTGTAAATTATGTCCTTCAGGTGTCCACCATTGTTGGCGATGCAATCTTCTGCACGAACACGCAAATTCTCCATAACCTTACGAAGAGTGTCACCTGTTATGGCCTCGATTTCCGCTTGAATGTTGTTTTTCAATTCTTCAATAGTTGTTGGCCTGTTAGCATACACTTTGGATTTTAGGAATCCCCATAGAAAAAAATCACAAGTCGATAAATCGGGCGAACGGGCTGGCCAGTTGACATTGCCAAAGCGGGATACAAGATGATCTGGAAACATTCTGCGTAAGACTGTCATGGATGTTCTGGCCGTGTGAGCGGTTGCACCATCTTGTTGGAACCATAACGACCGCAAATTGATATTCTTACGGCGCATTTCCTGCATTACAAACTGTTGCAACATAACAACATATCGATCTGATGTTACTGTGACAGCGTCACCTGCATCATTTTCGAAAAAATACGGACCAATAATACCCTGCAGACACACACCACACCACACAGTAACTTTTGCGCTATGAAGTGGTCTTTCGTGCATCTGATGAGGATTGGTAGGCGCCCAGTACTTACAGTTTTGTTTGTTTACATAGCCCGAAAAGTGAAAATGGGCCTCGTCAGACATCATGAAATTGTTGAGGAAGTCGGGTTGAGTGTTTATCATCTCCAGAAGCTGTGTACAGAATGTTTGACGTGCCTGGAGATCTCTGGGCAATAATTGCTGCACCACTTGGAGTTTGTAGGGATGGAACTTCATATCCAGATGCAACATCCGTCGCACACTTCTGGCCGAGATGTTAAGAACTTGTGAATGCCGACGAACTGATCGCGTTGGACTTTGCTCGACAGCTGCACGCACGCGTGCAATGTTGTCCGGGGTGCGAACAGTATGTGGCCTACCAGACGGTTTCTTGTTTGTTGCAGATGCTGTTGCTCTGAACTGCTGGACTCATCTCGTAATCGAGACGGAACTTGATCATTCCGACCAATGTCAAAATGTTGCCGGAACAAACGCTGTGTTCGTACGACACTGTCACCACATTTGAAAAACGTTTCTATTGCAAACGCATGGTGTTCGTTTGACCAACGCTCCATACTGACTGACAATGCTTTGAACTGCACTACACACTGGTACCAATATCAACTCTCTAGGAAGCCATGTGCAATAATGGCGGGCAATTTAAAATGGGTCATTGTTTCTGCCCCACGGTGTATAATGTAGCCTAATAGAGCACTACAGTTGGCAGCCCTGGTGACTGAATATATTCTTAGTTCCATCTCTTAAGGTACAGAATACAAAATTAGGTTGAAGTCCAATGGACGTTACATGCAGTTAGACACTGGATCTATCAGCACGCGTAAAAGCATGTTGCCAACAATACCATGCGTGTGCTGTCAGAAATAATCTGAAATATTATGATATCTTGTTGTGCCAATTTTGGATGAAATCCATTTGTTTGTATAGAAGTTACATGTATTTTAAAATTGGACATATCAGCAGGCATAGAATCATGTTGGCAGCACTGCCTTGTATTAATTACTCCAATTTAATCTACAATGTCAGGTGCTATACGTGTGCAAAGTATAGAGCTGTTGGCTTGCATACTTTCTGATAAATTGATATTAGGGTAAAAAAAATTAGACAGCATTCATTAACAGTTGGCAGCCCTGATTGCTTATAACAATACTTACAGTCATATCTGTTATGGTACACATAGCACATACGAAATTTGGTTGAAATCGAACTGATAGTATAGAAGTTACATGTATTTAAAAATTGGTACTATCAGCAGGCTTATAATCATGCTGGTAGAACTGACGTATATAAGTTACTTCAAATTAATCTAAAATGTCAGAATATACGTGTGCATAGTTTAAAGCTGTTGGCTTGCATACTTTCTGATATATTGGTATTTGGATAGAAAAAATAGAGAGAGCAATTATTAACAGTTGGCAGCTCTGGTGGCTCTTAAAAATACGCTCAATCATATCTGTTTATGTACAGATATTACATACAAAATTTGGTTGAAATCCAATTGATAGTGTAGAAGTTATATGCATTTAAACATTGGACCTATCAGAAGGCTTAAAATTATTTTGGCAACACTGTCATTGTTGGCCTCCTGGAAATTAAACTGAAATAGTATTATCTGCATGTGTACCAATTTCGGAATAGCTCCCATGCATATCTTGCGAGATATCCAACATGGAGCTCAAATTTCTAGTGCGTTTTTTCAGCAGTTGGTAGCACTGACATCATTTTCATATAGGGACGTGAGATATTCCGGTGCACATCTTTACTCATACTAAATTTGGTTTTGAGTGCTGCAGCCGTTTAGGAGTTGATAGGGGGGGGGGGGGACACACACACACAGCCAGACAGACAGACTGAAGGACAGACAGACAGACACACATTTTCCCGGATCGATCTCATAAGTCTACTTTTTCCTCATTTTTTGCAAAATGTGAAAAGTAGGCTAAAAATGAGAAGAGGCGAGTTTGATTCCTGCCTCGGCCATCCTAGAAGTGGTTTTCTGTGGTTGCCCACTTTTACTTCAGGCAATGCCTAGGATGGTACCTAACGTAAGGCCACGGCCGCTTTCTTCCCAAAATCCTACTTTGATTATATATACACACACTAGTACTGACATAACAGTTACACAGGATATCAGACAAATTATGCATGCTGAACTGCTGATCCCAAGATAGCGGGTTCAAACCCGGCCGAGACGTCTGATTTTTTAAGAGCGTTAAAAATCCTTCAGTATGCCTTTCTTCGGAGGGGCAGTAAAACCGGCGGTCCCGTGTCATAGATTTATGGTATGTAAAAGATCCTTCCACAGACTAAACTTGTGTGAAGCTAAATTCCTAGGTTAGATTTCGTCGGAAAGGTCTATCAAAGTTCTAACGTTCACCTTTAGGTTTCATTGAAATCTGGTAGCGAAAGTTGGAAGAAATTGAACGGAACTTGTAGCTCATCCTAAGGGTGTCCGCTGGAAGCAGCTACAGACTCAGGCGAGCCGAACATGTCCTCGGACACTCCCGGCACTAAAATCCAAACGATAGATAGATGTATATATAGCCACACACCCCAATATACGGGGCTAAATGAATACGATGTCCAAGCCCTCAAATGAAATAACTCATTTAGGGGCTTTATGTTATCGTGGTGAAATCTGTCGGAGAATCCAGGCCACTGTGATGATAATGTTAGTGTGTGTATTTGGGATTGCGGCTAGTATTAGGTAGGAGGTTACCGTGGCCGTAACCTAGTAACATTGCTGCATATGCCTAGGGTGGGAGTGGAAATCAAGAAAACCACTTCGAGAATGAGCAAATTTGGAATCGAACCCACCGCTTCTCAGTTCTAGTTCACAAGGCTGAGTGTAACCCGTTCCAGCCCAAAGACCAGAATTAAATGATTTGACTGAGCCGCCAATCGAACTCTGGTGATGCTCAAAAATGCTCAACACAGCACCACGAGGTAGAATCACAGGTTATCTGACAACTGAAACAAACACCCAAGTACACGGGGTGGATGACAAAGATGCCCCTAAAGATACAATAAAAATATCAACAACAACCATCACACGATTCACAGTTGGAAGAAGTTGATGATCCCAACTTCAAAGGACATGCACCTACTTTTATTTAATAGAGCAACTGAAGACCAGTTGGCAACGCAGAATACTACTCCTTTGCCTCAAACGAAGGATTGGAATAAAATACAGGAATAGGAGTGTGAACTACAATCTGGACAAAAACCAGACGGCAGTTATTCGAGCCGATGAGAGAGAAGGTGGTATGCAGAAAGGTGTAAGGCAACGCTGTAACTTAAAACCCATACTTTTCAACCTGTATATTAAACAAGCAATGAAGGAAATTAGAGAAAAATTTAAAGTAGACTTAAAAATTCAAGGAGAAATAATTTCAACACTGATATTTGCTGATGACATTGTCTTCTTAGCCGATTCGTCAGGGGATTTGATTGAGTTTTTAAATGGTGTGGGATCCGTCTTGAATGATTTCATGATCAACAAATGCAAAACAAAAACAAGATGTTCAGTAAAGAACATATAGCCTACTTTCTCCTAAATGTATGAGTATAGTTATAACTCGTTGTTATTATCAAAGAGTATAATAGAACTATTCTTTGTTGAAGACCTTAGAAACGATTTACCTCTACCAAACGCCACAACCTAGATAAAAACTGCTACCATCATTGAAGAAAGAAAGATAAGAAGTATATCAAGAATGTTATGGATCTGGAGACATAATCGACCGGACTGGCGGCGTGGCTCAGCGGTAACGTTCTCGCTTGCTGGGCCCTAGGTTGCAGGTTCGTATCCTGGCGCAGTCAGCTGGCATTTGAGGGTGCACACATGCGAGGGAGCCATGTCAGTACGTTAAAGATCCCCTTCGGGCCAAAATTCCGGCACCCCGGTGTCTCTAAAAGCAGCAGTAGTTAAAAGGGATGTAAAACCAATAACATTATTATTATTATTATTATTATTACGACCTGCCGTGGGCAACATCCAACTTTGAGTTGA
The DNA here is from genome assembly GCA_946902985.2 of Meconema thalassinum. Lineage (NCBI taxonomy): Eukaryota > Metazoa > Arthropoda > Insecta > Orthoptera > Tettigoniidae > Meconema > Meconema thalassinum. Next base: position 264,773,042 of record OX336394.1, read on the forward strand.
GGCATGTCTTTACACGTCTGGTTGTGCATGGCTTTCACAACCCTAATTGAATTAACAAATATTTCCATGACCCTACAGAGACGTGTGTATACAAACTATGTGGATATTTTCGATAATATAATCCTAACAGAGCGAGTGCATTCTAGCGGCCTGAAGAAGAAACTTTTCAATAAAATCTGGAATTTACCTTTTTGGCAGCTAGACGTCTCGAGTAAATCTGCTGGCGAATTATGTTTTAATTAAATATATTTTACACCATAATGTGCACAATATAACGCTTAATAACATTTTCAAGTAACGCAAAATAGGCTGTTACAAACCCTTTAAAATAAAAAGTTAAAATGTATCGTAGTATCATCTTGTCATTCTTCAAATTCGATGCGCATAGAATGATAATGGTATAGTAATCAATGGATCCCCACGTAGACTAGTTGTGACATCTAGTGGTGAAATATCGAACAATATAATCCTAACAGAGCGAGTGCATTCTAGCGGCCAGAAGAAGAAACTTTTCAATAAAATCGGGAAGTTACCTTTTTGGCAGCTAGATGTCTCGAGTAAATCTGCTGGCGAATTATGTTTTAATTAAATATATATTTTACACCATAATGTGCAAAATATAACGCTTAATTTTAAAACATCTGAGTCATTACAAAACAATAAACATATAACATTTCAAGCAAAAAACCTAGCCCTGATCGGGTTTGAACCACAGGCATTTGAGCGATAGGCTAATGCTCTACCACTGAGCTAATTGTGACAAAGAATATCGTTCTATTTAAAATGCCTTACATAGAACTTGTTAGCAAATAATGATTTATACTAAACGATTTCATCACTGGAGTATATTATTTATATATAAAGCATTTCATACAAAGTTTATTTATTTTTTATCAGTACGCTATATTGCATTCAATACTCAAATTAGTGAAATATAAGTCAGGCACAAGATATCCGCTGCCATCTTGTCTTATTACTGAATCAGTTCAGCTTTTTAAAATCACGTCTGCACTATAGTATTACAAAATAAACTTTTAATTTCGAACGTGCCTCTTCCTTTAGAACAGTTAAAACGATTCTCGGCTCGATAATCGGAACTGGTGGGTCCCATGATATGGATTATAAAGTTTGCATAATTCGCACGGCCGCCATCCTGAAATGGTATGGCGGACGACCTTGTAGTTTGGTCACAAGACGCATCCTATACGAAGGTATGTTGTTACCAAATTTGGTAGAGATCGGATGATTTGGTTAGTCGTTATTTGATTTTACGTTTTGAACGTTTGAGTGGCCGCCATTCAGTTTTAGTAAAGATGGCGGTGATATAAAACATGACACTGAGGTGTCCTTTGCTAGTGCTACCTTTGTACCAAATTTCGTTCAATTCGCATTCACCGTGTTCGAATTGATAGGGGGGGACAGACATTCAGAGTACACACACTCACACACACACAGACACACACACACACACACAGAGACTCACACACACACATACACACACACACAGACTCACACACACACATACACACACACAGACAGACACACTTTTTTTCGCCCTGTGTTGATCTCATAAGTCTACTTTCATTTTTTGCAAAAATCGAAAGTAGGCTAATAATGGATTGCAGCCAAAATAAATCAGCAACCCAAATCGACGTCAAATTGGGAGGCGAAAAGCTAAAGGAAGGAGATTATTATGTTACTTAGGAAGCAAAATAACTAGTGATGGACATAGCAAAGGGGATATAAAACGTAGGTTGTTTCTAGAAAGGAAAGCATTTCTACAGAAAACAAATCTCTTGACATCAAATATAGGTTTAGGTATTAGAAAGTCATTTTTGAAAGGCATTGTCTGGAGCGTGGCACTCTATGGAAGTGAGACTTGGACTGTTGGAGCAGCAGAAAAGAGGAGAATTGAAGCGTTTGAAATGTGGTGTTTCAGGAGAATGATGAAGATCAGATGGGTAGATAGGGTCAAAAATGAAGAGGTATTAAGACGATTGGGAGAGGAAAGATGTTTCCGGCAAATGATAAGGAATAGAACCGATAGGTTGATAGGACGTACTAAGACACCCAGGAATAGCAAACTTAGTGTTGGAAGGAAGGGTCGAGGATAAGAACTGGAAGGGCAGACCAAGGTTAGAATATGTGCAACAGATTGCCTTCTCAAACGAAATCAATATTTATGTGTGTGTAATGAAACATGTATGCTTGCGGCATTGGAAAGCAGGATTATGAAAAATGAAAATCCACAACCTGCTTCCAGTCATCCGACCGGGTCAGGGAAAGGAATCAATCAAGTCCCCCTCTAGCGGCGAGGATATTAACTGTGCCGGCTGCTGAAGCCTATCGCACTCCCCTGGGGCAATGACTAAATGATTGACAGATGAAATGAAATGATAGTTGAGAATGTTGCTGGAATCTAATTGTGACAGGGAATACCGGAGTACCCGGCGAAAAACCTTTCTGCCTCCACTTTGTCCAGCACAAATCTCACATAGAATGACCGGGATTTGAACCACGGACCCAATGGTGAGAGGCCGGCATGCTGCCGCCTAAGCCACGGAGGCTCTAAGCAGGATGATATTATGTAATATTGCAAGAATGTGATGGAGGAGGTCAGATGGTCACCAATGGGGCACCATTCACATCACATCTCATCTCCTCTTAATGCATAGTCTCAGGTGTGGCACCATGCCCTCTCTAATGGAACTGCTGCCACACATTTCACACTCATGTGCCACGTTTTGGCGCCCCGCATGGCGCCAGCTAACACCCAACACGTCATGTATACAGCCGGGAAAATGAGATGGCACCAGCTCTCAGCTGATGGATGTGTGAGGACTGTCAACCATATGCACAAAAAACAGCGATAAAGATATAAATGCTGGATTCTGAAAGTTATCCACACATTCCGAATGGGATAAATAACTTTCATAAGATGTCGTATAATGAAGGAGATAATCCGTAATAGCAAAATACTGTTCAATATGTCTACCCCGTATTATTCCGGTATTCAACGGGGTCGGGGATGATATGCGATGAAAGTCTTATGTGGTGGGTGTTTTTTTACGGCTGGTTTTTCTTTCTGAGGCCAAACTCATGAGAGGAATTATTGAGAGATGAAATGAATGAAGATGAATGAAACTGGGCATGGATGTGGAAGGAAGCAGCCGCAGCCTGTCAGAAGGTACCGTCCCAGCATTTGCCAGGAATTGAAAATGGGTGAAACGGCAGATAACCATTAATCAAATATAGCCGACGGTGGGGCTCAAATCCACGTCTACCGAGTCTAGAATAACTTGGTCAAAAGGCCTAACACTGTGCGTTAGCAAGCGTAGTCAGTAAAAAAGGAAATAGCAAAACCATGTTGATTTGATCTGTACAGTAGGCCTATTTATAACTGTGGATAGGATTGGTAAGGAAGTGACAGAAGACAGGAGATACGAACCATTTCAGCATTTGTATGCTGCTGAAGTAAGAGAAATATTCAAAAGAAATTTGAAGAATGGACATGTCGGGAACTAAGCTCTCTCCCGGGTTTCGGCACCAAATGTCCAAAGTCCTTGACCCAGTAGAGAGCGAAAGAAAGAAAGAAAGAAAGAAAGAAAGAGGGAAGGAAGGAAGGAAGGTGATGATGATGATGATGATGATGATGATGATGATGATATTATAATTTATTGTTAAAACTCAGCAATTTTTTCTAGATCTGTGCCGTTTCTTGTGTGGGCTGGCTCATGAGCGGACTCTTTGAGTCCCCGTTAGGACCCCCAAAGGAGTAGCGAACTGCGCACTACCTTTCTTTTTATGAAGCGCACATGTGCCTCATTACTGCGAGAACTAAAATCTCAAGCAGCCCTAACCTCCCTATGAAGGCCTCCAAAAAGGTGGTATAATAGCGTTCACGGCACAAACCTAGAAAAGTTCCTGAGTTCTAATTCACTGGCCGTGAAAGCTATTATACCATAATAATTGTTGTTTTAAGAGGTATAACAAATGGATTGTCGGCCCTAAATGGTTTGGGTGATGACTAAAATGAAGACGATGACATTATAACTAAAACTAACTAGGCAGATACCAAAAGAGAAAATGGTGAACAAAACGAAGAATAATGTAAATAAAAGACAGGAGGAAAGAAAATGTCTTCAACTCTCAAAGAATGAGAATTAAGGGACTTGGAAGAAAGGAGAGCCATGTAAGGAGAGTGTCCGTTCCAGAAAGAATAGAAAAAAGTAAAACCCGGATCCAGCTCAGGAATCCCTCGGGGACACCAAATCCCTAATTCACCAGCCATGAGCCCTTGAGGGTGTAGCACTCTCACCGGTACACCATAAGTGGTGAGGCTGCACATACTCTGCCTCCTTGAGGGCCTTGAGCAGAAGGCAGGAGATACCATGAAAAGAAAAAGAAAAATAAGGGTATCAGGAAGGATGAGACAAGGACAATTTAAGGGAGGAAATTGAAAGACTTCCTAGGCTTCGGATGCCCTTATACCGTCGGGGTCAAAATAGAACAAAAGTTCACCAAGTGAGGTCGACAGGAAAGATGACAGAGAGGAGCCTGGCACAATTAAGTGGAAGCAATGCCAGACTCAGATGGGGTCCCGTGGTCGCCAACCCACGTCTCAGTAGTCGTGAGCCTCTTGGGACAAGGAAGGAAGACTGTTAATATTGCGATAATGAGCCACAGTACCTACTTATAACGTGGAACCGCCACCAACGTAGGTGACATTTCACCTCGAAAATCTTGGGAATCGAAACCGGTGAGCCTCCGTGAGAGGTAAGAAGCTTGCCGAACGTACAATCACGCTCCAAGCAGCAAACGAAACCGAAGCTTGGAATGATGAATATTATTGTCTGGGAAGATATTGCGCCATGGAGTAGATGCGGATTACGTTTCCCTACCACGCAGGGCTATGCACACAGAGCTAATTAATTTTTTCATGAAACTTTCTTTTTAATTAACCTTCAGTGTCCTTCAAAGACATGTTCTTCAAACTTTTTTTTTCACGTTCAACCTTCTGCTTAAAAAGGCCATCAGAAACTCCGTGTCGTCTACTACGCTCCATAAAATTTGTCAACCCTACCAGAGACGAGGCCAAATTAATAGAATTAATAAAATACACTCTGGAATACATGCAACTTTGTTGAAGTAAGTTATTTTCAGTTGTTCTAATCACTGTCATTGATGGCTGTGATATTCTTAAGTATTGATCTATTTGATGTAACCTGAAAGAATTGTAAGCCACTGTCTACGTCAAAAGTAACCAATTTCTTACCCTATTTTCTCAAAACATTCTCAATCAAACATTAATCATAGTCATATATATCCGTTCAGGAAAATGCTCTTAAAAATCAACAGTTTCGTCATTATAAACAACAGAGCCTGTAAAGAAATATTTGTAATTCGGTAGCACAAAAATACTGATGATACCTAGCAGCGTTGCCTCATTTCTTAATAAATTATTTTGTGTGTTTAACAACTCTTGTAATGTGTATAAAAACCTAAATATTCCAAAATGTCGAAGGTTGTATTTACGGATATTGCGGAATGAAAATAAATCCTTCTAAATCATTCTAGGTTATATTTATCCATTTGGAAATTGCTTATGAATAATGTTACATTATTCTAATAATGAAACGTCTGTAATTCCTCATATGTTAAAAAAGTGTACATTTTGATAATTGGCAGTATACGATGAAAAGATATATTGATATAAAATTATTCATATCGGTTCTGATTGGCCCGTATCGACTTCAAATCAATTAATACCTTCAACGTAAAACGAAAAGGCTAAAATGAATTTATCCACCTTATGTCACTACTCTTTACTAGAGATAACTTATAAAATTAGCACATGTTTTGAATCCTATCGAGTCTTCATCAGCTAGAACAATTTCATAGACATTGAGAGCATATTAAGAACATGCACTAGGTTGCATTGACAATCTGTGGTACTGTACTTGGGAACCGGAAGTGTGCAATGCTGAAAAACGCTTATCATGGTATTACATCCATCTACTTGGGAACCGGGAAGTGTGCAATGCTGAAAAACGCTTACCATGGTATTACATCCATTTAGAAATAAAGTTTTCAATACATTTTTTTCAATTTTTTTCTCAGTCTTTATCTGGGCCAATTCTTTAATTCATAACAGTTTTATTGCTCTAAATAAAAACACTCAAGTAAATAGGTCATAAATTGATCAAAAAGTCATAAACATTTTCAAATTTTAGGAACAATTACTGAGAACATTTTTCAAAATTTGGTCATGAGATTTTTACATGATATTTAACCACTGATACTCGACCTTGATGACTAAATTCATCTTCCTAACTGAAATAGATTTCAGTAAAAAAAAATATTACCATACTCAAAAAAATCTGCCAAATTCCAAAAAATAAAAAAATTATATCTTCGAACCTATTTCAGTTAGGAAGATGAATTTAGTCATCAAGGTCGAGTATCAGTGGTTAAATATCATTTAAAAATCACATGACCAAATTTTGAAAAAATGTTCTCTGAAATTGTACCTAAAATGTCGAAAATTGTATGACTTTTTGGTAAATTTATGACCTATTTACTTGAGTGTTTTTTTTTTCATTTAGAGCAATAAAACTGTTGTGAATTAAAGAATAGACCCTGATAAAGACTGAGAAAAAATTGAAATAAATTCATTGAAAACTTTCTTTTTAAATGGATGTAATACCATGATAAGCGCTTTTCAGCATTGCCCACTTCCCGGTTCCCTTAATAATGTTATAATAACAAGTAAGTAATTGTTTTCTTCAAAAACCCTGCCTAATGAGCGTCTTAAAATTATTTCAAATATATTTATTAGTTAATAGTTATAATGAGCTGTTCATCAAAGATATTCCTAACTATAATTTTCAATAACGGCTTACGATAAGAAAAAGTTTCAAACAATTATTTAGTAACAAATGTGTTCTAGATACATGTAATTAAGCTTTGTTTTATACGTTAATGATCTCTTCGACCACATTCGCAACTAAATAATTTTGAAAAGTATTCTTTTCGTAAGCAATTATTGAAGAAAAACTTTTCTTTGAATATATTTGATGAGCAGCACATAAGTTTTGAATAAGAAATATTTTAGTAACAATTTTAGGCGCTCATTCATGAGAAAACAAGTATTTGCTTATTACTGTATTATAAACTAAAGACTGACTCAGGTGATTGATGAACAATACCAAAGAATAAAATCATGTCAATTGTGTATATGTTTATTGTACTAAATTGGGAACTCAATGGTGCCGGTGTCAGCGAACATAGAAAACAAGTGAAAATTAACCTGCGTGTTTTAAGAACTATAATATTAGTAACAATATCGAATAGAATTCTTACAAAATATAATTTTAAAATAAACAGACTCCGAAAAATATTTAAAATCATTATTTGTAAGGAATTCCATTCGATATTTTATTGTTATTATTAAATATGAAGGAATGATATATTATCTAAAGTTCCAATGCACCTACATCAAACCTAATCACCAACAATTATTACAAGTTCGCATTTCTACTAGTCACCAATACAACACACATTATAAAACATATTACACTCACAAGCACACGGGGATGATGGCCAACATATGATCTCATCCCCTAATTGAAGCAAAAATGTTATACTACAATTAACTAAAGGGGGCAAGAATGACACGGTATTTCTTTTTACGTCCAAGCAAAGCTTTTGAATAGCAGCTTGAAACTTGTTCACACTAATCTACTGATTTCCGATTTTAACTTTATTTCATATTTCTATTACGCGAAATAATACTTTATGTTCGACCCTGACTATTATGTGTCAGAAAACTGTATCATTATGAGGCTTATTATAACACTATTTTTCATTATGAAACAGTTTCTCCCACCAATCAGAACTCAAGAAACAGTTGTGTGACCAATTAGATAAGGATACCTTCGCGCATGCACTCAAAATCCAACATGTCTATATAAATTACCGAAAGTGCACCGTCCATATGTTCGCGTAAATAAACTGGTGAATATGAGACCAGAAATAGCACTGTACCTTAATATCCCAAAATCCTATTTCTGCACAGCGCATTCTTTTAAAACGACTTTGGTGACAGTTTTATTAAATACTGGTGCACAATCTGAACATATGGCATTGAAGCACACAGAGCGCATGCGTCAGTTGGCCAGAGATCTTGGAAAACAGAGATGTACTACTCAGCGCACCACCCAATCACAATCACAAAATTTATGAATATTTATGTTAAAACATATAATAAAGTTATAATTATCGTCGAACATAAACAGTCGTATGCAACTCGCCTATAATGGTAATTAAGACACTCGTATGGAAATTTAAAAACTCGCACACGCTCGTTTTATAAACATACTCGTGTCTTAATTATAGCCATTATAGGCTCATTGCATAATGTACTATTATCGTGTCTACTGAATGAGAATTCATGTATATAATCCTGGAAATAAACTACCAATCAATCATTGTATTATAGACTTATTAAATTCATCTAATAAATAATGCAATTGAACTGGATGATTATAAGGGATCTACTTTGGAAGCAGTATGTGGAGAAACTTGACTTGTACTCACAAGTTGGCCGGCAGCACAGACGGAACTTCCTATAACTTATGTATTACAGCATTACCCGCCAGCCTTACCTGAAACAAACGGGGGAAAAAGAAATATAAATCATTGAACTGCGCACACAGAATGGTCCATTTCTTCTCAAGATATGTCTGAGGCTCAACAAACTACGGCATATCTTATCTTCTTGCATTCAATGCAGAAGGAAAGGAGACAAGACGAGAAATATGATCGTATTCTGCAACAATTATTCTAAGAGGGCTGATAAAAATACGTGAAATCATGGGAAGTATCAAACATCCTTAGTTTAAAAAGATGGTACATTGGCTTCCGCGGTCAAGGAATTAAAACTCAGCAATTTATCTAGGTTTATGCAGTGTTTGGTTGGTTGGTTCCTCAGTTTAGGGGCTGCGACAACGCGCTCATGTAGCCCCGTGTACTATGGGTGTGTGTAGAATCTATCTGATAGCCGGTGTTAATTTTGATGACTGTATTAGTGTGTGTTATCTGTTTTCAATTCAAGTAATAATAATAATAATATCGTAAGGCCTCAGGTGACGGATGCAAGCTTTGTAATTTGACACCCAGAGGGTAGCTTGCATGTCGAATTACGTTGTTCCTTGAATCACTATGGAAGTCAAGGAGGTTAGAGCTCCTTGAACACTATAGCGCTTTCTAGTAGAGAAATGAGGAACTTTGTGTTGGCGGAAACTCCCGAGATTAATTTTGCCATTATGAACACGGCCTACTTAATTCAAATGGGTTATTTGACATGCCAACATCGTATGACACGCGTGTCGTATTTTTGCCACCTTTCAAAAATCACTTACTACGGCCAGGAGCGAACCTGCGATTATGGGGTTAGTAGACCAGCACGCTATCCACTCACCCTCCGTGGCAAGCTTTTAATTCTAGTGAGGACAGCAGACATTTAATTTTTTCAAGTAGTTCCTACTTTGGCCGCCAAACGCCACCCTCAACGACTGATAGTTCAGAACTTGATTACCAGATGCCACAGCAGTCGGCTCCTGGCGACGAACGTTGGAACCTAAGAGCGTTTGTCGAATGTTTAACCTATAAATAAATTAGCTTAACACACGTGTAATTAGTCGAAGGTTCTTTAACATGCCATAAATCTGTGACATGGGACCACCGGCTTTACTTCCCCTCCGAAGGAAAGCATACTGAGGGATTTTTAACGCTCTTAAAAAATCCGACGACTTCGGCTGGGTTTGAACCCGCGATCTTGGGCACAGAAGCTCAGCATACAAACTACGCCGCCGAAGCCGCTGCAGTGTTTTGTGTGGGGTTTCGCCTAGGAACACCAATCTGGCTCATCAGCAGGCTCTTGGTGTCCGTATCCGGATCCCCACAGGAGTAGCGAACTATGCACTACCTTCCTTCATTATAGGGAGGTAAAAGGCAGTTTGCGCTCGCAGCTCTCGCAGTAAAGAAGCGCAGGTGCACTTCATAAGAAGGGAGATAGTGCACAGTTCGCTACTTCGATGGGGGTCTAGGCACGGACACCAAGGGCCCGCTGATGAGCCAGCCTGGTGTTCCTAGGCGAAACCCCACACAAGACACGGCATAAACCTAGAAAAATTGCTGAGTTTTAATCCTTAAATTCACTCTAATGGTTTTCAGAGGGGGCGGAGGAGTTCCAAGATGAGTATTTTTACGATTGAATTGATGACCAAGAATTGTATGTAAGAGCGGAGCCATGCAACATTCCCAGATATACAGGGTCATCGAAAAATACTGCCAATATTTCAAAAGATTATAGCACAGAAATCCCTTATGTTAAACGTGTAATTCTTTCACTGAAAGCCAGCTGGTTAAAGTAAGTTTTGTTTTGGAGGGGACGTGACCGTGCTATGCGCACACTAGGTGCGCAGTAGCCAAGGTCAGCCGGGGGCGCGCGCGCCAATGAAGTCCTGACCTAACCCCTTTGGATTTTTTTTCTGGGGGTACATTAAAAACATTGTGTATGCAGAAAAAAAATCGGGATTTGGAGCACTTGCGGGAGCGAATTTCTGCCGCCATCTTGACAGTTACTCCTGAAATGATCGCACGTACCAATCCAGCCATTGGGAAAGCGTGCGTTCAATGTTGATGCTGGTGGTCGGCATGGCCTATATATTTTCTCTACGGTCCCTGTTTCCTTAAACAGGGATGGTTTAAACTGATTAAACCATCGAATGACAGCTTTGTAATCAGGTGCAGTCATTGGCGCGCTTATCAGCAGCCTTATAATTATTTTGGCAACACTGCCAAGTGTGGCCTCCTGGAAATTAAACTGAAATATTATTATCTATACAAGTGCAAATTTTGAAATAGCTCTCATCCATACCTTAAAAAATATCCAACTTGGAGCTCAAATTTCAATTGTGATTTTTCAGCAGTTGGTAGCACTGACATCATTTTCAAATACGGCGTTGAGATATTCAGGTATAGGTTTTACTCCTACCAAATTTTGTTTCGATTGCTGCAGCCGTTTAGGAGTTGATGGGGGGGGGACACACACAGCCAGCCAGACAGACAGAAGGACAGACAGACACACATTTGCCCGGATTGATCTCATAAGTCTACTTTTTCCTCATTTTTGCAAAATGTGAAAAGTAGGCTAAAAATCTAGTGGAGTAATAAGAGCCATCTACGATATAAACGAACCAAGCAGACTCTCAATAAAGACAGCCATGTCTCTGTTCACGCCATGGTCGTGCCAATAGTATCGTAAGTTTTCAATAGTATCGTGAACGTTACCACATCGAAAAATGCCAGAAGAGAACTATGACGCTAAGTGATTACAGTAAATTATAGATCTTTATTGTTTTCACATCAATGACCAGTGTGTATGTAACCTGATATGGGAACAGTTAACAGAAACAGATTTGAAAGCAATAGAAGGGGTCAAATCCAGATACCTGAAAAGGATACTATGCATAGCAAAAACCTCATATTCTAGATTGGTTTATGAACTAGCACGTGAACCATTCCTGATAGCATAATTGAGAGAGCGACTTCAGTTGCCAGCCCCAAAATCAGAACAGGATCTCCTCAAGAGACGGAAAGGGATGGCGGAGCAAGTAGAGAGAGATTTCTATGCAACAGACGCGATGTGTAATAGAAATTGACGGAACCAACCTGTTTAATGAGGGGCGCAATCAATCGATTAGCAGTGCTTTGGCTTTCATCATAAGATGTGTAGGAAGATCAATTTTCACGAGCCGGATGACCAGTGTATATGTAACCTCTGCGGAAAGAAATGTGAACGGTACCACATCGAAAAATGCCCGAAGAGACGCTAAGTGATTACTGTGCCGTTATAAAGTGTATGTTGGCCGATTTACGGATTCTTAAGAGTAATGAATTGGCTCTTTCTGTGAGAGAGTTGAGGAAGAATTAGTCGTAGTATGATGCAGAAAGAAAAAGACCGTCGCCCTATCTAGTTGGTAGCTAGGAACTAGCACTCCGTTAATGCTTGGAATGACCGTTAGATCGCGCGGTCGATTTATACGGACGTCGATATTCTCGCATTGATTGAATGATCCTACAATTATTGATTATGTTCGAGTTATATCTATGATTGGGAACCCTTAGTGACGATTCTCAAATGTTTGCTGAGGATCATTATTAAGTTGTAGAATCTTGAAGCAACAAGATGAATTGATATACTCTGAAGATTTATTACGATTTAGGCTAGCTTAAAGCTACGCCATGAACTGTTTTAGATCCAACCAACACCCGTTGATAATGGAGAAAGGATCTCATGGAATTAAACATTTTAATATATTTTAAAATAAAATATTTTGGCCTAAGAAAAGGTGGGTTTATTTTGTAATGGGCAGATGAATATGGTTATGGAAATGAACTATATGTGTTGATAGTTGTGTGATTATGTTTGAATGAGAGTGGTGTCTGTGTTTTTTATTATGTTGGTACTTGTATTGAAGAAAGAATAAGATGTGGTTGGCCTCACATGTTAACCTCTATGGTTTGTAGTTATTTACTCATGATTTTGGCCTTGGCATTTAAGATGGATTTGTTACGAGTATTGGTGTGGACACCAAATGTGATCAGCTAGATGTTATGAAATTGGTCTCGCATCTTAACCTAACTTGGGTTTGTATGTATTTATTGGTGACGTTGACCTTACTTGTTGGTTATTGATTTGAATGCACAGTATGTATGATGTTGGTAAGTTATGGATCTCAATATGTATGTTATGTAGTTGCCTCGCATGACCTTATGGTTAGTAATCTTATTTACCATGACTTTGGCACCACATATTAATGAGTGCCTGATCGTATGTATGTTTGGAGGTTATGTGCATGTTACAATACATTTGGTTCATGAAAATAATCATATTCGTCTCCCAAGTTTTATCATGTAATTTTATGGCCAAACGGTTAGGTATATATTTAAAGAAACTGATCCAGATGCTCTGTTCTGTGATAACAGTAATCAAGTTGTAATAGTCTACGTCCTAGAGTTTTTCTTACCTGTGTAACTTCCTTAATTAAATTTATTCCACTCGAAGACTAGTTAGTTTGTCCCATGTGTCTTTTGGTGACACTTATTATTATTATTTACTACCTTAGTGGTTCTTCATTCCCATACTTCCTTCGAACTGTTGTTCCTAAAGTATTTACTTCTTATCGATTGAAGATTATCTTCGTTAACGTGGTGGATATTTTATTAAACCATTGTCTTGTATGACTGACCCGGTTGTCAGTGTTCTCATTTAATTAACTTGCCTATATCTTCATCTTCACTGATTCTGAGCTTCTGCACTTAATTTTTGGATGTTTACATTATATTTTTTTCATCAAATTTTTTAATAAGTTTTATTGTTTTCATGTTGTACTTATGCATGTCTAAAATATATATTGTTATCCCTGAAATTAGTACTCAGTGTTCTTTCTTAACAGCAGACGTTAGTGTAGTTTAGTCTCTCATTTAATCTGGGTTATGGAAGGTAGTAGTTCAGCACGCATTCCTCCCCAAGTATCTTGTCTTCTTTGGTTATTTGAGTCTCCCTTGTGTTGGCGTAGGTGTCGATTGGTAGCAGAGCGTGGTTGCTCGATATGCATACCACAATTTATTAAATTTGAGACTATGCACTGGTGTTGAAGGTTGAGCAGAACTATGAGTGGTAATTTCGGCTTGTTTAATTTGAACTGTTCATTAATCTCTTGTTATGTATTTTTGTTTCATGGATTATTGGAGAGTGAATGGAAACCAGGAATCTTGTTGGAATTTCCAGTTTGAATGAAGAAAATGTTGAATTTGAAGTTAATTTCTCTTAAAATCTGCTCCTGTAATTGTTCCTGTTGGAATTCTTTCTATGGACACGTGGTAAGCTTCTTATTGTACCTACTTTGGTTGATTTGTTAGACTCGTGTGATTCTATTGATGATGTGTGTTGCACTGGTATCATTCCATGCTGAATTTATTTCCTTTCGTGATGTACTGGTCGTGTGTTTTAATAAATATTCTCTGATGGCAAAAGCTGTGATAGTGATAAAACCAATTGTGTGGTTGAGTGAAGTTCTTCCTTCGGTCAGTGAACTTTGTGAAGTGTTTAATATTAATGTGGAAAGTGCTGTCTTATAATCTTGAGGTTTGTCATCGTCTGTCCAGCATGAGATTAATTTTATTGATGATTCAGTGTTATTGTCTTCTTCTATCAAGCCACAATGATAAATATTTTAAAAATGCAACGATATCAGGTAGTAGCAATGAGGTTAGACCTAGTACAGGTGATATGAGTACTAATTCGAGTGTTTCAAAGGTTTCTTAGTGAAAATCTTGATTATTTAAAAGTGTCGATGCTTATCTTTAAAAGTTTGGTACTGCGAACCACCTGGTAGTTGTTAATTTGAGTGATCCTAAGTCTGTTATGTTATTGAAAGCTTATTTGGTCAACATCATGGTAATCAGGGCATTAATTTGACCGATAATTCTTATGTTGATGTCTCACTGCCTATGAATATGCCACCTCGTGTAAGGTTGATTCTGAATTAAGTGTGGTAGCATACCACATTCGTCAAATCCATGCATTATGAAAATTTATATTTTGTTTCGGAAGTGATCATCGTTAAGTTATTTTTTGAAACTAATTTTGACCTGGTAGATAATGCAGGAGTTCTTAATCATTCTGATATGAAATATTTCAACTGGTTTTTCACAAGATTGATGGAATGTTAAAGTAAAGCTTAATTCTGCAATGAAAACCTCTTGCTTCTGTAAATTGCTTCCTTAATGAAGTGTTAAAATCTTTTATTTCTGCTAGTGCGTTGAATTCCTTGCAAGAATTATTGTTTTTCCTGAGTACAAAGATTAGGTGTGTCTTTAAATGAATATTTTTCTAATTTTGAAGCTCATGCGAGGGTATTCTGCATGCAATGTAGTGAGGAACTAATCGTGTCATCTATTCTGGATGGCATAGATCCTGAATGTAGGTCTTATATGACCATGTGTGTTCGACTTAGGAATCTTCTTGAACTATACAGTGTTATTATGGCTGCAAATGTAGTAAGGCTTTCTGATACATTAACGATGGCTGATATTCCAACACTTAATTAAGATGTTAATCATCTTCATATTAAATAATTTCAAAGAAAGCCTATCAACTTAAGTGTTTTCAGAGCAGGAACTCTAATAGTTCAGTTTATCGCAGAGTAAACACAAGGTAAGTGATGTGACTTGTGTCGACCTTGTTCAAAAGTGATGTTGTATTTCTCTTTCAGAATGTGTATTTTGGGTGAAGTGTATTTATCGATTCGTTTATTGTCCATCTTGTTGGTTAACTCAGCATAGGGGGTGTCATTTCGTAATTATGATTTCTGGTTAGTATTGGGGTTATGTTCTCTATTGGTGTTTAGTTGTTTTCTTCGTAAACCTTATATTTTTAGGGTAGTGATTGGAAACGAGTTTATTTGGGATAGTGTTTCTACCTTGAATTTACCCTCTGTCGCAGTATGCGATGCTAGGAGACCAGTGAGTTCTTGGTAATTATTTGTTTTGTTGGGGTTTAATTGTGAAGTGATGTCACGAAGATTGTGAAGAGTATTGTGTTTGTGAGTTAGGTCGTTGTGCCTAAGTTGTTGTGTCAATTTAGTACCTCAGAATGGCCTCTGTGTTATGCCTAATTATTTCTTTGGGAATAGAGCAACGTGCAATTTGTGTTACGGTATTTGTGCTTTGTCGAAAGGCTGTGCCATTGCGATTCGGTTCCTATTTGTTATTTTGGTGGGTGGTTAATTATTTCTTGGTAAATTGGGGTTGTCAGTAGGAAAGTTTGGTGTTATTGTTCTCTCGGTTTATGTAGATTTCTTCTTTTGATTTCCTATCTGGCAGATGCGTTATTGTCACTTCCTATCGCTGTGCTTTGTCTTTTGAATCGATATTTTCCTTGTCAAGTGGTTAGTATGGTACCATAAGTAGCGAACCTATGTCATTTCAGGTTAGGAATGAGTTGTTCCAAATTTTTCTTACTGGAATCTGGTCATTGTGTAAATGGAAACCTCATATCAAGATTCCGAGGATCATGCTAGATTTTGTTGACTCCAATAATATCACTTGTTAGGGACACTAAAGTGAATTGTTATTTTGAAAAAACGTACCTCTTGTAAAGGAAGGAAGTGACCTTTCTGAGAAAGATTTGTAAACTTTTGGTGTTTACATTTTTGTACAAGCGAAGAATCATAGAAGATGATAGGTTAGGGTTGTGTATTGTAATGTTAGGGTTGTCATTTGTAATTTTCTGTTGGCCATAATTGTTAATTTATTTTAGAAATGTTATGTACGAGAGGTTAGGCGTGACATTTAATGACCATGTCATTAGTTATTGAGTTACCAAGGACATGTACTGTCGCAGTGATATATGGTTACAGATTATATGGAGAGGAATTGATCAGCTGGAGAATGAGCGGTGACTATTACTGGAAATCCAGGGCCCGGATAAGGTGATAGGAGCCACTCCCTCTGGAATCCCAAACACGTCGACAAGATTCAAGAAAGAAAACTTGACCTTGTATTTTATTACTTGATGTACTGGATGCAAAGATACTGTAATTATGTTCATGTGTATCCATGGGAGATTTAGTGAATGTGGCATTTGGTATATGGTTGGTGAAAGAACTTTTGTAAAGCTTCACAAACATTTGAAAATTATCTACTATTCTTCAAAACCCTCTCTATGGACATTTTAGTGTACAATTGTTTCTCTATTGACCACAATAGGGGTGGGGGGTGGAGAGATGTGCCGTTATAAAGTGTCTGTATGAAAAGAACTCTCTATTGGCCGATAACGGATTCTTAAACATATTGAACATGACTATTTCTGTGAGCGAGTTGAGGAAGAATTAGTCGTAGTATGATGCAGAAAGAAAAAGACCGCCGCCCTATCTAGTTGGTAGCTAGGAACTAGCACTCCGTTAATGCTTGGAATGGCCATTAGATCGCGCGGTCGATATTCTCGCATTGATTGAATGATCCTACAATTATTGATTATGTTCGAGTTATATCTATGATTGGGAACCCTTAGTGACGATTCTCAAATGTTTGCTGAGGATCATTATTAAGTTGTAGAATCTTGAAGCGACAAGATGAATTGATATACTCTGAAGATTTATTACGAATTTAGGCTAGCTTAAAGCTACGCCATGAACTGTTTTAGATCCAACCAACACCCGTTGAAAATGAAGAAAGGATCTCATGGAATTAAACATTTTAATATATTTTTAAATAAAATATTTTGGCCTAAGAAAAGGTAGGTTTATTTTGTAATGGGAGATGCATATGGTTATGGAAATGAACTATATGTGTTGATAGTTGTGTGATTATGTTCGAATGAGAGTGGTGTCTGTGTTTTTTATGATGTTGGTACTTGTATTGAAGAAAGAATAAGATGTGGTTGGCCTCACATGTTAACCTCTATGGTGTGTAGTTATTTACTCATGATTTTGGCCTTGGCATTTAAGATGGATTTGTTACGAGTATTGGTGAGGACACCAAATGTGATCAGCTAGATGTTATGAAATTGGTCTCGCATCTTAACCTAACTTGGGTTTGTATGTATTTATTGGTGACGTTGACCTTACTTGTTGGTTATTGGTTTGAATGCACAGTATGTATGATGTTGGCAAGTTATGGATCTCAGTATGTATGTTATGTAGTTGCCTCGCATGACCTTATGGTTAGTAATCTTATTTACCATGACTTTGGCATCACATATTAATGAGTGCCTGATCGTATGTATGTTTGGAGGTTATGTGCGTGTTACAATACATTTGGTTCATGAAAATAATCATATTCGTCTCCCAAGTTTTAGCTTGCCACGGTGGGTGAGTGGATAGCGTGTCGGTCTACTAACCCCAAGATTGCAGGTTCGCCCCTGGCCGTGGTAAGTGATTTTTGAAAGGCGGCAAAATACGATACGCATGTCATACGATGTTGGCATGTCAAAGAACCCATTTGAATTCAGTAGGCCGAGTTCATAATGGCAAAATTAATCTCGGGAGTTTCCGCCTACACAAAGTTCCTCATTTGTCTACTAGAAAGCGCTATAATGTTCAAGGAGCTTAGATATCTATTATCTAACCTCCTTGACTTTCATAGTAATTCAAGGAACAGCGAAATTCGACATGCAAGCTACCCTCTGGGTGTCTAATTACAAAGCTTGCACCAGGCACCCGAGGCCATACGATATTATTATTATTATTATTATTGTTATTATTATTAGTATTATTATTATCGTGTAATTTTATGGCCAAACGGTTAGGTATATATTTAAAAAAACTGATCCAGATGCTCTGTTCTGTGATAACAGTAATCAAGTTGTAATAGTCTACGTCCTCGAGTTTTTCTTACCTGTGTAACTTCCTTAGTTAAATTTATTCCACTCGAAGACTAGTTAGTTTGTCCCATGTGTCTTTTGGTGACACTTATTATTATCATTATTATTTACTACCTTATTGGTCCTTCGTTCCCATACTTCCTTCGACCTGTTGTTCCTAAAGTATTTACTTCTTATCGATTGAAGATTATCTTCATTAACGTGGTCGATATTTTATTAAACCATTGTCTTGTATGACTGACCCGGTTGTCAGTGTTCTCATTTAATTAACTTGCCTATATCTTCATCTTCACTGATTCTGAGCTTCTGCACTTAATTTTTGGATGAAAATGAAAATCCACAGCCTGCTTCCAGTCTCCGACCGGGTCAGGAATGGAATGGATGAAGCCCCCATCTAGCGGCGAGGATATGAACTGTGCCGGCTGCCGAGACCTGACGCACTCCTCTGGGGGAATGATTAAATGAATGACAGATGAAATGAAATGACAGTGCAGAGTGTTGCTGGAATGAAATTTTGACAGGGAAAACCGGAGTGCCCGGAGAAAAACCTGTCTGCCTCCGTTTTGTCCAGCACAGATCTCACATGGAGTGACGGGGATTTGAACCACGGACCCAGTGGTGAGAGGCCGGCGTGCTGCCGCCTAAGCCACGGAGGCTTCAATTTTTGGATGATTACATTTTATTTTCTTCATCAAATTTTTTAATATGTTTTATTGTTTTCATGTTGTACTTATGCATGTCTAAAAATATATATTGTTATCCCTGAAATTAGTACTCAGTGTTCTTTCTTAACAGTAGACGTTAGTGTAGTTTAGTCTCTCATTTAATCTGGGTTATGGAAGGTAGTAGTTCAGCACGCATTCCTCCCCAAGTATCTTGTCTTCTTTGGTTATTTGAGTCTCCCTTGTGTTGGCGTAGGTGTCAATTACAGTAAATTATAGATCTTTATTGTTTTCACATCAATGTTTGAATTCTATGGCCTTTCGGCTGAAATATATCATTATTATAAGCACTCTTCCATATCGATGCACGAAATGATTCTACCACATGCATCTGTACAGAATTAAATGGAGCATCGTATAGAAATTCAATTAACCCTCATGGTCTCCATTGCCGTGACAATAAGCAGGAAAGGAGTGACGAAAGCCTATATAACGCGATCTCTTCTAGAGAGAAGCAGTATATATTAGTGGGGTATTAAAATATCCCGTTACACATTATCACTCGGCTCTTGTCCTGATTACGGCAGCGCTAATGAGTTATTGGAGAACGATGGATAATGTTTTAAAGCGGACATCGCCTTTGTCACAATAATACCAAGGAGGAACTATATTATAGAAAGTATCACGTTACTATTACGCCCCTCAAACTAGAAACTCGAACTGTCAAGTAAGTTTAGAGGGGTGTGTAACAATAGGAGCGGTTGGATGGCTGAAAAGGGGGGAATATTTTAAAAGATCTTTCCATGATATTTTAAGGTTTCATGATTTACAGCTTCAGGATGTAGTTGAGGCTGTTCTTCTTCTGTGGTGTTCAATCCGAAGATTGGTTTAGAGCAACTTTCCATGAACTCCGGTCTGTGGCTAGTCTCCTTAAGTCCAAGTAATTATCACAACCCTTGTCGTGAATGATTTGTTTTATGTATCCTAGCCTTGGTCTACATCTACAGTTCTTTCCTTGCACATTGCCCTCCAGTATTGTGTGCAGAAGACTTTCATGCCTCAAGATATGTCCAATCCAATTGTTTCTTCGGTGAGTAAGCATAGCCTATTCCATAAACATGGCTTGTCTCCAATCCTTTTCAGCGTTTCTTCATTTCTGATTTTGTCCACCCATGGCATTTTTAGTATTTTCCTGTAGCACCTTATTTCTTATCAGCCAAGCTAAGAGTCCAGGTTTCACTACCATACAACAGTACGCCCCACACGTATATCTTCACAAGACGTTTCCTGAGGCTCATACTAATGATTTTGCATGTAAAGAGCTTCCCTTTCTTGTTGAATGCTATTTTGGCTCTGTTGATGCGGCTGACTATTTCTCTTCTACTTCTTCCATCTGCTGTTATTTTGCTACCAAGGTAAACCACAAAATCCCAAGTTCATAAATGGAACAGCAAGTAACCTCAACAGACAAATTAAAACTTCCTTGAAGGAATACACTAGTCGCTTTCGACCCCTTTTAATGGTGTTGTATTTCTCATGAGAGAGGGAGACAGCATTACCGGTTCTGTACCACGTAATATAAAACAACGAGGTCTACACAAAATATTTCACATGTTCTTAAATTAATTCTGACGAACCGCTGAACATATTACTAAAGTAATATACTTACTCACAGTTAACAAGTAATTGTACACACACAAGACAATAAAGCAACAAATCTGCACTAACACACAGAGCAACTGGATTACAGAAGAGAGCCTTGGCAATATCGAGCTAACTTTAAGACCGGCTTACCGGTATAACTGCTGATTGGTCCAGGTGACAACATTCTTCACGGTAGTAAGCGACTTTGCCAACATAGGCGGAATTCCACTGCGATCGAAAAGTTAGGTTTTGTAGCCGCAAAACGTCGGAATAACAAAATGATGCATATAAATGCAATGGAATGTGCGACTTTCACGTTGCATAGTGAAGACGCCAGAAAAGAATTACAATGATGGTAAGTTTCAAGGTTCTATTAACACCTTCTCACGGCCGAATGTTCGCTATATTGTCTTTTTACCTCCTCTTCTCCCACCATCGCCAAACGTCAGAGCCGAACACCCAGCGGCTGGGCTGTAGTACTCATCATGAGGAGCACCGAAAGATTCCATCTCCTGCAGTCTATTCTTCAAGGAAAAATACCAGGGAAGAGAAGTGTTGAACGGAGAAGAATATCCTGGTTAAATAATCTCACAGCCTAGACCTCCAAAACGTCCACTAAATTATTCCCGGCTGCAGGTGACTTGAACTGCACAGTCAAGATGGTTGCCAACATCCGGAATGGATGAATTGATGCGGAACGATGAGTTGACAGGCGAAATGAAGAAAAGCCGAGTTGCGCTTCCAGGGAGACTCCAAACACAACCACTCTTCTCTGAAGTCTTAACTCAAAACGACGTGACAGTTGGCTGCTGGCTGTATCTGGGGTGATAGGCTCGCCTCCTAGCTAGGCTGTAACTGGGATGATAGGCTCGCCCCTAGATAGTTCGTAAACTGGAGATTGTTGGAAGAAATGAAAACGTAAAAACACTCATAGTGGGCGTTGTATTGAAGATAGAGATAAATGCTCTGGCGGACATTTTTGTAGAGCTCTTCTTGCTGAACAATTCTTGGAATACAGGGATGCTCGTGAAAGAGTCTTATAGTGAAAGGTGATGATAACGTTATATCTCACTTCTGCTGCAACGCGCTCTCTCTCTCTCGCTCTTCTGTTGCTGCACCCGAGTGTCGCTACTGTTGTTTTTGGAGGTCTCGGGTGAACCTCTGGATGGATTTTCATGCGGTTTTCACAATTCTGTGAAGGATATCTCGAGGAAGATTTCTGTAGAAAATTATTTATTTATGATTAAAGAAAGCCGAGCAGTAACGATTTCAGTGAAAAAGTCGAAAAATACGCATGGCATCCGTGCGCTTTTTAAGCTTACGCTGGGCAAACCGTTCAAAATATCTATATACTATGAGTGTAAGAATTGTTCAGCATGAAAAGTTGTACAAAAAAGTCGCGAAGAGCATATCTCTATCTTCAATGCATCGCCCACTATAAGTGCTTTTACGTTTTCATTTCTTCCAACAATCTCCATTCAAATACTGAGGCGATAGTTCACAAGCTGACTAGGGGCGAGTCTATCACCCCAGTTACATCTAGCTAGCAAGCGAACATATTACCCCAGATACTGCCAGCAGGATACTGTTGAGTCATGTTGAGTTAAAACTTCAGAGAAGAGTGGTTGTGTTTGGAGTGTCCAAGGAAGTGCAACTCGGCTTTTCTTCATTTCACCTGTGAACTTTCCGTTCCGCAAAATGCATAATTAAAATATATACGAAGCTGAAATTTTGCAAGAGCGACAGTTTAAACAAATCATCGGAGAATACGTTGTCATGCTCAAATATCGTCGCGCATCGTAGTTGCACACACCCAATATTTTTTTGAGGCTCTTTTAATTTACCATGGTGCTTGCCACGGTGGGTGAGTGGTCAACGTGTCGGTCTACTAACCCCAAGCTTGCAGGTTCGCTCCTGGCCGTGGTAAGTGATTTCTGAAAGACGGCAAAAATTACGACACCATGTTAAACTATGTTGGCATGTCAAAGAATCCATTTGAATTCAGTAGGCCGTGTTCATAATGGCAATATTAATCTCGGGAGTTTTCGCCAACAAAAAGTCCCTAATTTCTCCACTAGAAAGCGCTATAGTGTTCAAGGAGCTTAGATATCTAACCTCCTTGACTTTCATAGTGCTTCAAGGAACAACGAAATTCGACATGCAAGCTACCCTTTGGGTGTCAAAAAACAAAGCTTGCACCTGGTACCGAGGCCATACGATATTATTATTACTTATTTTCCATGGCTACCATCAATCCCTTAGTATTACGGATTTAGTTGAGTGTCCCCTATATAATACGTTGAGGGATGACAATCTAGAGTTTCCATGCCGGAAACACAAGAAGGGACAGAGAGAGTGAGATGAGATGAGCGGAGGGATATTATATCATTTCAAATGATCTTGTCGACTTCATCGTTATGCTTTGGTCTACCGTTATGCGTTACGGCGTGTATGACGTCATCATGTTGTTCAGTGCATATGCACCGAGTCTGAGTTTACTCCTTGGGTCTGGCGTTATGCGATACGGAGACAGAGAGTGCGTGACGTCATGCTGCAGAGTGCACCTCCCGCTCTCCGTTCCACGCGCGAGAAGCCTAAGTTAATGGGTAATGGAGTCTGTTGAAAGAGTCCTGAGCCTTTCTAACATGAGTAGCATTTGTAGCATGCGTCATTTGAAATGATATGAAGTCTAGTCTCTCAGACTGACTGTATCTTTTCCTTAGGACTTCACTGACGTTTTGTAAAGTTTCAGATTTACGTCATAAGTAGATTAGTCTACCCATATACTGTAGGTGATGAAAATGACTCGGGAATCTGCCATGAGTAAACCTTACCCTAGCAATTGACGTGATTTATCTTTGATCTAGACGATCTATGTTGATATCCTCCGAGTTTCTAATGTTAGTAATAATCCGCATGATAAAAAGCAAATTGCATTCTAAGCGTTTTAAAATGCGTGTACATCCAGGCGCATATTGTAGCAGGAACTTATTAATGGGATCAAATAATGTTGTGTGTCCTCAGCTAGACCTCCAGGCCGTGTGTCGTGTTTTATCTGCATGCAGCACGGTAATCTGAGGGACAGAGTACACTCGCAATACACACAACTCAAAGTTAACATTTAAAGGGAAGCTGCAACGATTTTATACGGAAAGCTTCATTTCGGGTTAATATGCGACACGAGATTCAAGAAAGAATATTGCAGAATATTGTTGTTGTTGTTGCTGTTGTTTAAATCTTCAATCTTTTCAGTGGATCCTACTTATTTTAGCATCGGGAAGGATTGAGGGACTTGTAAGGAAGGAGAGCCGGAATGGCAGATATGAAAGGGAAAGAGGAGAGGGCCCGCCCAAACGTCAGTGGAAAAAGGGGAAAAAACCGGACCCAGTTCAGGAAACACTCAGGGTCGCCAACTCCCGAACTCACCAGCCGTGAGCCCTTGAGGGTGTAGCACTATCCAGGGTTCACCAGAAGTGGTGGGGCTACACACACCCTGCCTCCTTGAGGGACATGTGCAGAAGGCAGGAGATATCATGAAAAGAAAAAGAAGGGTGACCCCTCGAAGAATGAGGGTATCAAGAATGATGAGACAAGGGCCAATTAAGGTGAGAAAGTGAAAGACTCCCTAGGACTCGGATACCCTAATACCGTCGGGGTCGGAAGAGAACAAGAGTTGACCATGAGAGGTTGATAGGAAAGAAGACAGCGAGGAGCCCGGCACAAGTAAGTGGAAGCAATGCCGGACTCGCCTGGGGTCCCGTGGTCGCTAACCCACGTCCCACTAGATGTGAGCCCCTGGGGCGACGGAAATAAGAAGCAGTAACTAACTGATTAACACAATTTTTGATTTTTGATGCACCATTATTGACCTTCAATTATTGGCCAATTGACCTTCCTCATTTCATTCGATTTTTGAGGTGAAATTTCCTTCCAACAGTTGTTACCAGGATGTCAACCTTGGTCATCCAAGGGAATGGCATTGTTGTTGTTGTTTCAAATAAGGGCTTGGACATCGTAGTCATTTCAGTCCCTGTAATTCGGGTATGTGTAGAATTTGCCCGGTAACCTGCATTTTTGTGGTGTCTGTAGTAGTGTATACTTACTTACTCCTTGGGGCTACAGCCCTTGTAGGGCCTTGGCCTCCCGGACAATCTCAACCCAGTTTTCCCTGTTGACTGCTTTGTCTTTCCATCTTTCTCAAATCCTCCTCGACGTTGTCCACCATCTTGTATTGCCGTATTTCTTCATTTCCTTCTTCAAGGTCCGTAATCCTCAAGGTTTACTTTGTCAGTGTTCTTATATTCCACGTCCCAAAATACCAGTTAATGTACCGTTTCCGTTGCCAAGGTCATTTATCCATTTCATCCGTCCGGGTTTTCTTTTTCCTTTGGCTCTGTAACAATTGGTTTTTTTTTTCGGGGTAGGGTTGTTAGCCCCACGCCCAACCTTCAATCTGGAGGACCAGGTTACCGCTCTTAGTCTGGCCCATCACCTTAGGCCTGTCCGCTTGGATGGCACTACCAGTAGCCGAAGCTCCCGCTGGCATAGCCCCAAGGATCATTGGAGCTCGCAAGCCTCCAAACACCCGGCAATATCTGTTTGCCTTCTGCATGGTGACGGTACCGGCGGGAGGGTTAATAAGGAGGCAACCGTGGCCTTCAATTATGAACTATCCCGGCCTTTTCCTGCAATATAAGCAGTAAACCTCTGAAACCACATCTAGGATGGCTGAAGTGAGAATCTATCGACTGTTCTCAGTTATACCACACGAGGCTGAGTGAAGCTCGATCAAACACTCAGGGCAAATTAAATTTATTTGCACAGCCAGAATTCGGACCAGAATCTCAACACGTACCGTATCCTGAAATCACAGAGGGCGACATATAGGGAAAGGTAGCAAGTCCATCGTCATGACCATAAGAAAAATAGAAGAATATGCATTAAACGACCACTTATGTTGGCGAATAGCGTTCATTAACCTAGCCTGTGACCCTAATATCATTTGCACTTTATTCCAAGTTTAATCGGTACCAATATTACGAATTAATAGCCACTAGTTACAAGCCTGGCTTACTGAGGGGCGATAACATGCAAAGATCACCTGCTACATTAATAGACTATAACAACACTGCAGCCCTAACAAGGGTACCAACTTATTCTAATAAAGATAACCAAAGGGTTTAGGGAGACATATTAAGCTCCATAAAACAGTTTCACAGCCATACTTGATAGCGTTTTCTTCCCGGTGTACTTCTGAGCAGTTTCAAAGCTAAAATTGAAATATTAGAAGTCATTTTCCACTGTTGCCTAAGAAATATATTATAGAATCTCTCTTCAGTCTGTCAACAAAAGTGCACCCAATTATATTAGGTGGGGAGTTATAATTAATTACCTAGAGCCCGAAATAAACTAATTAATAAATAATAGTAGGCCTACATTACGCAACGAGCCTATAATGGCAATAATTAATATGTTAACATATTTCACTTTGAAAATCTCATATGCATCGACCGTTAATCTAACCCGGCCGGCCTTTGAGTTGATTTCAGGAAACAAAAATCTTTCAGCAAAGATGACCATTTGTTCCAATATAACGGAGTGTCCTTGAGACCTCGTGCATTGAGGAGAGTCTAGTAGTATAGTAACAGACCACTTGAGGCGCTGCATGCCAACATCGAAGCCTTCACCTCGTGGTTTATTAACGATGGCCCAGGCCCCAGAATTTGAAACTCGCAGACAGTATTGTATCCTGGTCTGAACAATTCTAGGCTCAATTCTCGACTTTGCCCAAACATGACATTATGGTCTGAAGGCTTGAACGAGATATGTTCAGCCTCCTGACGATAACTGTAAAAAGAAGGTTTCTATTCCTACTTCAGTTATCCTAAAAAGGAAAGGAAGGAAGCTTATAGTTTTACATGACCTCCATTATATGGTGAATCCAAAAAAATAGGACGTGATATTTCACTTCGGGAATCGAACCCATTCCGCCTTGGTGAGAGGCAATTAGCTTGGCCACTGCACTTCCATGTCTCCAGCAATCCTAATGGTGACTTTCACAATTTTACCAATATAGTTATAATGTAGCTTTGCCCCACCCTCCAGTGAAAAAAAATATGTTTAAACAAAATAATATAGTTCCAATTTGTTTACAGTTGAACAAGCCGTTCCCACGGTGTATGAGCAGCAAGCATGCATCTTACCTAAGACACCCAAGGTTCAATTTCTGGTTACGCCAGAACTTGGAAATCTGACGTGAGATCAGGATGTTTTCAGTCCCGTAAAGACAATTGAATAACTGTTTAATATGACGTGTAGTGCCACCAGGCCTGAAAGGCGGGTAATATGGCAGGGGATGTTGTCATGCCAGCCACATGTATATTACAATTCGTAGATTATAAGCTGTATGAAAGTCCTCTGAAGACAATAATGGGCCTAGTTTTAACAGTTGAACGACAATTCGCAAATCCGTCAAACGATGGGAGTACTGTAGTTGGTTATTATGAACTTCCAGAAGTATTTAGGTTCATAATTGTTTTCAGCGTGCGACTATGACAGATAATTGATACTGATACTTTTCAGTCAGTCAACACAATCCTGTAATCCTAATTACTGGGACATGCGAAATATAAAACTGAAAAAACTTTATAGTGTTCACAATATAATCCCAATATAATCCTTTCCTGGAGGTTCAAATTAAACATTATAAGACAGTGATTAAAGCACAATCACTGTACACAGCAGAAACCCTAAACAAGAATTTAGGAGTGCATATGGAGAAACTCAAATTAAAGGGAAGGAAAATTCTAAGAAAATTCACAGGACCAAAATTTCAGACCAAAATTTCAGGACAATAAGATACAATGGTCTGCCATATTATTATACTCAGAAAGAAAAAATAAAGTATTTGGTAATTTATTGGCCAGAAAAAAAACATTCGGTAAATGTTAGTGTATTTTCTTAGCACGGTATATCTTCATACAAACCTTAATATATCGACGACTAATTCAATGGAATTTTATGGGAACTTAAAATGGCGCTGTACAATTTTTAAAAATCTCGTTTTTTTATTTCTCGTGTCCTAATCAAGCAATATAAACGTAGGTTGGTTATATACCAAATTAAAATTTTTTGCACAGCCGCCATTTTAAGTTCTCATAAAATTCCATTTAATTAGTCGTTAATATATTAAGGCTTGTAAGAAAATGAACTAATATTTGTTGTTGTTGTTGTTGTTGTTGTTGTTGTTGTTGTTGTTTGTTTGGATCTTCAGTCTTTCAACTGGTTTAATGCAGTCCTCCATCCTTCCCTGTCCTGGGCTAATGCACTAACATTTACCGAAAATATATTTTTTTCTGGCCAAAAACTTACCAAATACTTTATTTTCTTTCTGAGTATAATAATATGGCAGACCACTGTAATAAACATCGAGAATGAGACTCTCTACCAGAAAATTTAAAACTCTCAGATACTATGCAAAAAAGGAGAATACATTTTTACGCCCATCTCCTAAGAATGAAGAGCTAATAGATCAACCAAACAATTATTTAATTTCTTCCGTAACCGCAAAACGAGACCCACATGGTTTAAAGAAACTGAAAAAGACCTACTAGAATTAAATTTACAAAAAATTTAGTAGCCTACTGAATCGAAAAGCTAAAATAATTATTAAAGGCAAAATATAAGGTTCCAAGACAAATCATCACTAAAATCCAAACCAATCATCCCGAAAGAAGAGAGGAAAAGTAGATCAGAACAAGATGTTCAGTAAAGAACATATAGCCTATTTTTCCTAAATGCATGGGTATTGTTATAACTCTATGTCCTTTTCGAGCAGTATAATTGAATGTTGGTAGTAGTAGCTTGTTGAAATACAACGTGCTATACGGATATTAAACATGAATATGAGTTGCCCTTTGCTAGTGCTACCTCTGTAAAAAAAATGTCATTCAATTCGGTTACACCGTGTTTGAATTGATATGGGGAATCGATTTGCACACACACATGGCCGCTATCTGCCTGATAACCTTGTTGTTCAGTCAAAAGATGCTTCCCACAAAACGGTATGTTGTTGCAAAATTCGGTAAGGATCAAATGATTAGGTTGGTCGTAATTGGATTCAAGCTTTTAGCATTTGGGTGGCCGCCATTCCGTTTCAGTCAAGATGGCGGTGATATAAAACATGACACTGAGGTGCCCTTTGCTAGTGCTACCTCTGTACCAAATGTCGTTCAATTCGGTTCTACCGTGTTTGAATTGATAGGGGGAATCCATTTGCACACATACATGGCCGCCATATACAAACTATTGGACGACCTTGCAGCTTTGGCAAAGAACGCTCTTCCCATAAAGGTATGTTGTTGCAACATTGGATAGAGATCAGATGATTAGGTTGGTCGTAATTTGATTTAAGCTTTTTACATTTGGGTGGCCACCATTACGTTCCCGTCAAGATGGTGGCAATATAAAACATGGCACTGAGGTGCCCTTTGCTAGTGCTACCTCTGTACCAAATTTCGTTCAATTCGGTTTCACCTTGTTTGAAAAGATAGGGTGAATCGATTTACACACATACATGGCCGCCATCTGCAAACTATTGGGCTCATGACTTTTTAATTTAGTAAAAATGACGCTCGCCATATAAATATATGTTGTTGCAAAACTTGGCAGAGATCGGATGATTAGGTTAGTCGTAATTTGATTTAAACTTTAAACATTTGGGTGACCGCCATTACGTTTCCGTCAAGATGGCGGCGAAATAAAACATGACACTGAGGTTTTCTTTGCAAGTGCTACCTCTGTTCCAAATTTCGTTCAATTCGGTTTCACCGTGTTTGAATTGATAGGGGGAATCGATTTGCACACATACATGGCCACCATCTGCAAACTATTGGGCTAATGACTTGTAATGTTGGCCAAAAGATTCTTCATACATAGTCTAAAGGTATAATGTTGCAAAATTTGGTAGAGCTCAGATGATTAGGTTGGTCGTAATTTGATTTAAACTTATTTGGGTTGCTGCCATTACGTTTTCGTCAAGATGGCGGCGTTATAAAACATGAAACTGAGGTTTTCTTTGCTAGTGCTTCACCATGTTTGAATTGATAGGGGGAATCGATTTTCACACATAAATGGCCGCCATCTGCAAACTATTGGGTTGATAACCTTGTAGTTTACCCAAAAGACGCTCGCTATATAAATATATGTTGTTGCAAAATTTGGTAGAGATCGGATGATTAGGTTAGTCGTAATTTGATTTAAGCTTTGAACATTTGTTGGCCGCCATTACGTTTCCGTCAAGATGGCGGCGATATAAAACATGACACAGAGGTGCCCTTTGCTAGTTCTACCATTGTGCCTAATTTCGTTCAATTCGGTTTCACCGTGTTCGAATTAATAGGGGGGGGGGGGCAGACATTCAGAGTACACTCACACACACACACACAAACACACAGACACACAATATTTGGCCCTGTGTGGATCTCATAATTCTACTTTCATTTTTTGCAAAAAATGAAAGTAGGCTAAAAAATGAAGAGATACTGGGCACTAAGGAAAGAACGAAACACTGTGAAATGATTGATTCGACGAAAAATCAATCTGAAAATGTGGGATGTTTACATGTGTACGTGTGTAACTTTTTCAGGTTACATTTTTTGTGCATGTTGCAGTAATTGGGATTATATTGTGTTGACCGTTTTTTTTTAGCGTATGGCTTTTAGTGGCGGGAGTGCCCGAGGACATGTTCGGCTCGCCAGTTTTGTAGCTGCTTCGAGACGGACACCCGATGGGTGAGCTACAAGTACCGTTGGGGAGGGAAGTTGGAAGGGAAGGGCGAGGAGTTGGAAGGTAGCGGCTGTGGCCTATAGTTAGGGACCAACCCCGGCATTTTTCTGGAAGGAAGATGGGAAACCACAGAAGACCATCTTCAAGGTTGCCGGCGGGGGGATTCGAACCTCCTCGCCTCCCGGATGTGAGCGACTGCCAGCAGTTAGGCCGTAACGACCACAGCTAACTCACCCGGTTGTTGACCGATTAAAAGTTTCAATATCAATAAAGTTGTCAATAAGGCAACACTGAAAAATGGCATCAGAACTCTCTATGTGACAAATAAATCAATATCTATGTACTATAGAAATACAAGGAACTTCAGAAGTAAGACCTAGTTGAGTATGCGTCCACTTTTATCGAGGTATTCCCGGGATGCAACATTTAAACTGTTTCAAACGTGAAACACGAACTGACGGCGAATACGGTTTCTAAACAGTAAATTCCAAGAATATCTCCTCCTGTGACGTGGGTTTTGCGATATTTCTACATAGCAGAACATCATGAAAAGGAATGGTATTTTAATAATTCTACTTTTCTTCTAGGATATCTCTTTGCATACTGAAGGGATGCCTTCTCTCCTTATTTGATAACGGGCAACAGCATATTAGGAATATTTTATGTCCTAAGTTTAGATCCAACTTCGCTGGAGCAATAAGATGCAATGATGGTGTCTTATATCAACTAGAAAGTGCACCGGAATGAAAATCTCGATATGTATTATTATTTCCAACTTGAGATGTTCTAAAAATATTCAAAATATGATCATCAATTATTTTAGAATAGTAGAAAGTGCACCTGAATGTGAAGCTATCTCTAAGTCTTAACATTTATGACTTGGGATGTTCTACAAATATGCAAAATATAATCAATTTTAGTGTCTAGGTTCTTTACGATACTCGCCTCGTTGCGTAGTGGCTTGCATTCCTGGCTATCACCACGGAGGCCCAGAAATGTAATTCTGGTCCGAGGGCAGGAACGGGATACACCCTGCCTCCTGAGGCAAAACTAAGAAGAGGAGGGTTTGATTCGTGCCTCAGCGATCCTGGAAGTGGTTTTACGTGGTTTGCTGTTTCTACTCCTGGAAAATGCTGGGATAGTACCTGACTTAATGCCACGGCCTTTTACTACACAAATCCTCACTCTATTTCAAATGCATACACTAGTACAGACATCACAGTGACACAAGTTATCAGACAGTTCCTACAAACACCTACTTACACGGAACTACATGCCCACGATGTCGCGAAGCCCCTAAAGAATCAACACATACAGTACAACAACAAATCTTTACGGTACATGAAAGAGTTAGTAATTGTTGCTTTAAGGGGAGGAACAGTGAGGTCATCTGCCACTTCTACATGAAATAAATTTATTGATGCTTCAACATGGTACAGACCTAGACCACCTCTAAACAAATGTATCCGAAAATTATATTTCCAAACAAATATTTCAATTAGTGTTTCTTGTATCCTGAACAACCTACTCCAAGTTTTTCTAATATTTCTTGCCTGCGTCACCTCTTTAAGGGCTCTGAAATGATGAAAATCTTCAAACATTGAACATTTATTTATTTTTCTACATAATCACCATTTCAACCTATACATTTTTGTAGACGCTGTGATAGTCTTTGT
Source organism: Meconema thalassinum (assembly GCA_946902985.2). Classification (NCBI taxonomy): domain Eukaryota; kingdom Metazoa; phylum Arthropoda; class Insecta; order Orthoptera; family Tettigoniidae; genus Meconema; species Meconema thalassinum. Next base: position 264,805,264 of record OX336394.1, read on the forward strand.
AAGCCCATGTCATACCGGCTCGCCGCCATGCCGCCCAGAATGCGTTGAACAACTCATCCAAGAGGGCAAAGAGGGATGTCGCCACTGGCGTGATTCTTGACTGGCCTCAGGTGTAAAGTGGAAATTGTCACCCGTGACAATCGAGTCCAAAAAATGTCCTTTTCGTCTGCAAAGTGGCGAAGAAATCCGCAAGAAGAATCAACTTGTTGCCGCATGTGGCTTTCCACCTGCATTTGCGGTATCCATCTTGACGATGGATTTCAATCGGTTCAACACCTTTTGCGTTCAAAAACCAAATAACTAACAAAAATAATAATTATATCGTATGGCCTTGGGTGCCGGGTGCAAGATTTGTAATTTGACACCCAGAGGGTAGCTTGCATGTCGAATTTCTTTGTTCCTTGAGTCACTATGAAAGTAAAGGAGGTTAGATATCTAAGCTCCTTGACACTATAGCGCTTTCTAGTAGGGAATTGAGGAACTTTATGTTGGCGGAAACTCCCGAGATTAATTTTGCCATTATGAACACGACCTACTGAATTCAAATGGGTTCTTTGACATGCCAACATCGTGTGACATGTGTGTCGTATTTTTGCCGCCTTTCAAAAATCACTTACCACGGCCAGGAGCGAACCTGCAAACTTGGGGTTTAGTAGACCGACACGCTATCCACTCACCCACCGTGGCAAGCTACCAAATAACTGTGCGCACTTCACACTGGGCGGTAGCGTTCAACGGGAGCTCCATTCTCAACGGCTGCTAAGCAGTATGCTTATTTTGGAGTGCGGGAATCACCCAGCACAACAGTGTGGCCAACAGCCGCACGATTAGTTTTTGTATTTTATAAACGAATTAGGAGACCTTATTTTTGAGGTTGCCCTCTTATATACAAGACGACAAACTAGCAATACCAAGCACAATAAAACCACTAATATAGGCTTTAGCGATAAGTCCTCGAAATATAAAGTATTTCTTGACTTAACACTCCGTTGGTCGCGTGGATTACTATTGTAATCCAGGTTTATTTGTTTTATATCTAAAAATATAATACAGTAGACTTTGGTACATACTGTCCAGTACCCTTCCTAGAAGGTCTCCCCGTCACAATCACCGTGAAATATTACATCAATGACCACTAGCACGTCAGTGACGTACCAAAGAGTTCACTTGGATTACAACAGAACACACGGCTATTTATGGAACTAAAATCGAACTATGTTTGTTTCCGTGTACTGTATAGAATTGGGAAACTGAACACATTATGAACGCTTAATTGTAGAAACATACCCACCTGTTCGCAAATATTTCTTGTTCTTAGTGTATTTTCATTTATGTTCGACGATGTCGAAATATAAATATTATGTTCGACCCTCACTATTATGTGTCAGAAAACTGTGTCATAATGATGGTCATTATAACACTGTTTTTCATTATGATACAGTTTCTCCAGCCAATCAGAGCTCGTGCATTGACCAATTAGGTAACGATACCTTCGCGCATGCGCTCAAAATCCAACATGTCGGACATAAACACAACATCGAACTATAATAAATTACCGACATGGAATACGCACCGTCCATATGTTCGCGTAAACAAACTGGCGAATATGAGACAAGAAATAGCACTGTACCTTAATATCACCAACGCTAATTTCTACACAGCGCATTGTCTTCAAAACGACTCCGGTGACAATATTACTGAGGGGCGGCAGATGTAAACATATGGCCTGCATATGGCATTGCAAGCACACAGAGCGCATGCGTCGGTCATTCAGAGATCTTGAAAGACAGAGATATCATAAGAGTTTAGTGCTTTTCAGTCGGTCAACACGAATGTACCCAAAAGAGATGGGTTATGCCCTAATCCTGAAATAAATTACATGAGATTAATAAAACAATAGGATGACCAGTTTCGATCGTCAAGCGATCATCATCAGATCCAATACACTTAGGCTATAAAATCTATGTTTGAAATACAGGTGAAAATATTTACAATATGTACAATTATTTAGTTGCAGTATTGGTACTGCAACTGTCAGTGTATGCTAAATGCAGTATATATGTTAGGTGAAATGCTAAATGGTGATGGCTATCCGGAGATTGTACTTTAGAGAGATTATATGGTTGTAAACTATGGTTAAACTATAAAATTTTAGGCTGACTACTTATCTGATTGTCTTCCGTACTACAGCTATTCGCAGTTTCCGTGCTCACTTGAACTCGCTGTGCGGTCGACTGCGGTGGTTATCTTAACGACTGTTTTTTCCCTGCCTTCCCCCCCTGTCCCTACGTGCTGTGGGGAGTGATCGCGATGTGTTTATGTGAGGTGTTGCCAACCTAGATAAGATGTATGTTATTGAATGAGGTGGATCTACAACTATTAAAGACCGTGGATTAGTCCTCGCCACGCGTGGAGCATAACCCATTCGAACTAAGCGTTGACGGTCTTATGAGGACGTCCCGGCACCTTTAATACTGCCTCTAATATGGGCCTTGGTTTATTGCAGAAGAAAAGTACATCGTACACCTGATCCAGATAACATTTACCTATTAAAAACCCCCTAATTTCCCCCCTTTTTTTATCTAGCTTGGCTGTGTCGCTAAATTGTGTTTTGTTTCCGACAGGGTGTGTTTTTTAGTGGCGTGAAGAGGGGTGAGCTCTCCATGAACGTGTGTTCATTTAGATTGTTGGGATTGTTTCGTTTGGCTAGGTGTATCTCGATTGCTTCCTTTATGTCAAGAGCTCTGCCTTTCGATTCGTGATGGATTATTTTAAGGTCCGACTCTATGTTGGTAAAGCTATGCCCTGCGTCACACATATGTTCGCACACGGCTGAATGTGTTCCGTATCTTATCGCATTTCTATGTTCATTATAACGTGTGTCTACTCGCCTTCCACTCTGCCCGATGTAATTAGCTTGACAATCGGTGTCTTGGCACGTTATAGAATATACCCCTGACCTTGAATACGGGTCACGTTTATTTAGATTACTATTTAGGAGGTGCCTAGCGGTTGTGTTTTTCATCGTGAAAGCTATCTTTATGCCTTGCTTTTTGAATAGGTTAGTGATTTTATATGTATTCGCATTCACATAGTTGAAACGCGCATTTTTTTTTCTCATTACTGTCCGGTTTGGGAATCGTTTTATCTTTATTTTTATGTTTGGCTATAATTTGATTTATTTTGCTTGGCGAGAAGTTGTTTTCCTTTGCTATTTGCATAATAGTTCTTATTTCCTTATTATAGTTGTCTTTTGACATGGGTATGTTTAAAGCCCTGTGCACCATTGAATTGAAACCCGCTAGTTTGAGCGTACTGGGGTGATTAGACTGATTGTCGATTGCATGCGAGGTTTGTGTTGCTTTCCGGAATATGGAATATGAAAGGTCGTTGTCTTTACGTTCAATAGTTATATCGAGATAATTTATTTTCCGGTCTATTTCGGATTCCTTAGTGAATTTGATAGAATGGTGAAGGCTATTAATGGATTGGAGAATTGTTTCTTCGCTTGTTAGTTCAGTATCGTAGATGCAAATTACATCATCTACGTATCTATTCCATATTACTATTCCCTTTGTTGAAGTCTTTTCTAAGAACGCATTTTCTAGTGCATTGATGAAGATGTCAGCGATTAACCCACTTAGTGGCGATCCCATTGCTAGGCCTTCTCTCTGTGTGTATATTTTATTGTCGAATTGAAACACGTTTTGGGTGAGAACGACCCTCAGTAATCTCACAATCTCTTCAATTTCTTTTACCGAATTGTTGGATTTTAAGTTGTTTTCGATAGTGTTGATTGCTTCAATAATCGGAATATTGGTGTACATGTTAGTTACGTCGAAGGATACTAGCCTGAAGCTAGGTTTCATTTGTAGGGTGTTCAATGCTGTTACTAGTTCTGTTGTGTTCTTTACAGAGTTGTTTTTGTCGTTGGAAAGACGGCATTTTAAGATTTTTAGTAACTCTTTGCTGATTTTGTAATTAGGGGCATTCCTACAATTGACTATTGGTCTCATTGGGCATTCCTTTTTTTTTGTATTTTTGGTTGTCCCCTCAATGACGGTATTTTCGGGTTCATGTTTATTAGTTTTGATTTTTCAGCTTTGGTCAGTATGTATTCTGTTTCTTTTAGCGCACTTTTTATTTGTTTTTGGAATTTGTTGGTGGGGTCTTTTGTTAATTCCTTGATTTCGTTGTTGTTTAGGAATTCGACTGTTTTTTTTTCAATGTATTCTGTTTTGTTCAAAATTACTGTAGTGTTTCCCTTATCTGCTTTTGTGATGATTAAGTCATGTTCTTTTATTTTTTGTTTCAACGACTTTATTTCTTTGATTTGTTTGTTGTTTTGAATGTTATTGCTATCGCCCTCTCGTTTGAGGATTTTTTTGGCTTCGTTGGTGGCGAGATTTTTGGTTAATTCCCTGTCTTCTGCTGGGAGCTTGTGACTGGCTATCTCAATATCTGTGATTAACTGTTTTATATTGTGGTTCGTGTGTGCGTCTGTGCAGTTGTATTTCAAACCTTTGTCTAACATATTCATTTCACCTTGAGAAAAGGTTACGTTCGTTCTGTTGTTTACTCTGCTGTGGAAATTGAATTCATTGTTATTCGTGTGTTGTTCGTTAGATTGATGGTTCTGTGTTTCTCCTAGGTTTCTTAATTTATTTTCTAGCGTTTCATGCTTCCTCGTTGCTCTGATTTTGATGGTGTCATGTAGGTGTTCGGTGAAGCTGTCCCATTGGGCTGCGTGCCAGAAATTACTTAGTTGCAATTGAATGTCGTATAATTGTTGGTTAATTTTTTGCTTTCTTATGTATGCAAATCTTAATTCGTTTTTTATCCAAAGCGCTTTGGCTTGTTTAGTTGAAATGATCGAGGCTGGTGTGTTCGGTACGGTTTTAATTGGTACGTATTTAGTGCTCGCTCTTCGATCACAAAATTCAAGTGTCTGACTCTCAACAGATAGTTATGCATATTTATGTTAAAACATATAATAAAGTTATAATTATCGTCGAACATAAACAGTCGTATGCAACTCGCCTATAATGGTAATTAAGACACTCGTATGGAAATTATAAAACTCGCATACGCTCGTTTTATAAAAATACTCGTGTCTTAATTATAGCCATTATCGGCTCGTTGCATAATGTACTATTATATTTCAGAAAACTGTATCAAAATGAGGGTCATTATAACACTATTTTTCATTACGAAACAGTTTCTCCCACCAATCAGAGCTCAAGAAACAGTTGTGTGACTAATTAGATAAGGATAGCATCGCACCTGCGCTCACTTCCACGGCCTCCTATTTATATTTCACTGCGTGGCCTAGTGTCCTAGTGGGGTATTTGAGGAGGCCATGGTCAAATACAAGGTATTCTCTGCGTCCCAAGCGCTCTGTTCAGTACATAAAACTGGCGAAATCTCGACAGATATTTATGAATATTTATGTTCGAACATAAAATATATAGTTATAATTATCGTCGAACATAAACAGTCGTATGCTTCGCTCGTTTTATAAGCATATTTGTGCCTTAATTATTGCCATTATAAGCTCGTTGCATAATGTACTACTATGAAACAAGCAGGTCCGTGAAGAACTAAACAGCCTATTTTCATATATCCTACGTATGTTAATTGCCTCTATCAACATACAAATTTTCAGTCTGATTGCTGTAATAGATTCGTAGATATTGAGAACCGTCTAAATATTTCGGATGGTCGCCATTTTGGATGTCATTGTTTTCTGCAGTTGATAGGAGCGCTTCACTTCTGGGAATAAGAGAACAGTCTATGAGAATTACGGAGGCGATGAAAGCTAGTGACAACAGAGTAGCCAGGAAACAATTGCAGAGTGCACACACGTTTCGTCCGTATCCTAGACTCGAACTGCGAACTGAAAGCTATCAAGTGCTTTCGTGACTTGGATATCCAAACTGGCAATAGCACTAAAAGAATGATCCGCGTGGAATAACGAGCTCAAGGAAAGAGGTCGATGGCGCCATATCATCAACAAAGTGAAAGCTTTCTCTAACGTGGAAACATTATCGTGTTGGAACTCATTGTTCAGTGAAGCATTAATAATCAAAGTTTGATGCTTTTCAGTCGGTCAACACGACTTAAGGGGCATACCAGTCGCTTGAATGAAAAACATGATGATCACTCACTAATCGGAATTTGATATTTTTCAGTCAAATCAAATTTCTAACATGGAAATATGTACTATTTATTTTAATGAAAACATTTATGTTGAGTATTAATTGTCTAATGACGCCCAGAAAACAAGTACTGTATAATATATACTGGGTGGAAGGAACATATGAGGCATTCCCGACCTAAAGGGCAAACTCGACAGGTGGTTTTCTTTTTAAGGGACTTGTAGATTAAGAATGTCCTATTTATCCAATGTTAAAACATAACTTATTTCGGTAAACTTTGTAGACAATAGAACCACTGGAATATCTTTAAGAAAATCATGTTGGACAATACCATGTAGATTTAATAGACTACATTTGCACTGATGAGGTCTGAGATGTAATTAAATTAAATAATATTTGATTCATTTTTTTACGATAAAAGCCAAATTATCAGTGCTTGTCATTGATGTATTTTAACTTCTTATAATTAACCTTCGGAGACATCTTATGTTGAAATAAACTCAAGCACATGTTCAAATTTCTTTGGTTCATTTTAAAATATCCTAACACAAATAATTTACATTTACAATGCAAATAGTTTAATATTATCTTTAATATGACGAAACATGTCATAAGCCGGTCAAATAAAATAAGACTCCAGATCATAGGCGATTTTTCTAAGTTTCCAGCCTATTTAACCTCTCTCATGTTGTATAAGATCTGATCTTTTCTGAGTGTAATTTTCCTAATACAACACAACATTTAATCCCTATATAATCACACTCTCAAATTCTACAATTGGCCAAGACATCTAACAAAGAATCAACCTCTTTATTTGAGTCTTCACAATCCCATTGACATCGATAACTTGGTAATCCAATGTTATTCGAACACTCCACAAAATTGCGGTGCCAATTCTACTGCAATAACTTGGTAATCCAATGTTTTGCTGATCGAACGTGTCAATTCTACTGGCTTCAATCTGGTAATCCAGTTTTGTCGAACGTGCCCCACGTTTTAGGGTTGCCAATCCTACTGTCCCCGTAAATCCGGATAGTAGGCTGTCAGATATCCGCCCCCCTCAATCGGATTGCCAATAATCAAACGCACCGGCACAGCTACATCAATGAAAATGGCACTGACAGATACTACCGAGATTAGAGCACAGCAGTTAACAAGAAATTATTGTGGAAAACACCAAAATATACGGGGGTTCATACTTACCTTTACTTACCTATTCAAATTAATCTCGGGTATGGGTTGCCAACTGGATCACTTAAAGTATGCCCACACAATAACCTCTACCATGATATTTAAAATGAACCAAGACGGAAACAAGAAACTTTAAACTGTACAATAATTTATTTCACATAAAGGGAATGATTCTAACAAAAATTCAACAAAATACACGTGGCAATCAGAAGCCATTGTCAATATAATCATGTCCTCCTGTAGGACTTGTAGACGTTACATACAAAATTTTATCTTTCACTTGCTTATAAAGAACGTAATAATAGTAATACACTTGGAATGGATGAGGGAATTGGAACGAGACATGTAGCAATTGTTTTCCTCTTTCATAAACATCACACTTTATTTATAACTGCAAGCCTGTTATGTGGTCGACCTTGGCCTCTAACATACAGTTGTCAGGCCAGCTGCGATCCACCCTACATCATGTCGCATGCCCACGTCGTCAAATGGACCCACCTGTCCAGCCAGTGTTAGCATAAGCTCGTAACCTCAGAGCCTAGCTCCCTTTCGTTCGTTTCCCGGTCAATGCATGTGAGATTTTCGAAGTGAAATGCCATGTCCTGTGGTTCGGATTCCACGTAAAAAGGAGGTCCCGTGGCTCATGATCTCAAGATTAACGGTCACGTTAAACTACAAGCTTCCTTCCTTCCTTCCTTTTCAAACACTTTAAATGTCCTCAACTCAACTCAAATATTATCACGCAAATCTTTTAAATGCTTCAATCACATATCACTGGATTACTCTAATAATCCCAAAACTTGTTTAATTGTTAATCCACTTGTATAATTAGCGTTCTTTAGAGTATATTAACAAAACTCTTAATATTTATAACAAATGCTCATTAATTGTTAATAACAATTATAAATTGTTTATAATATTGTCAAACGACAATTGAAAAATCTAAACACGCCTCTATTAATTCCTTTCATTTCACATTATTGTTAAAGATATTTACAGAATTATTTACAATGTTAATATTATTTATTTTAGAAATACATTAAACCACACGTTTATCCGGTTGATAATTACTCAAATCAGGTTAATATAATCGACCAATGAAGGTTAGTTATATTTAAGCTTATATTCAGGTTTAATAAGTTTTAATAATTATTATTATTATTTGTGACGGTAACCTCCATTCAAAATCGTTATCTCAAATTATTTAACACTCTTGTTAATTTTAACAGTAATTTCACATGATTAATTTTCAAAGGACCTGGACAATAAACTCAGCGGAAAAATACTTCGCTCAAATGCACAAATTGCATAAAATAGGCCCAGAATTCATCATATATTTCCATATATATGGCATAAAAATCTTCCACAATATCTACAAAAAACCTCCACTTACAAATTCATCAACATTAATTACTGTGGGAACCTCCTTCACTTATTCAAGGGCATTATTCATCAGCGACTTTTACATTTCCACTGAACTAACGATTATACATCCATAGTTCCACTTTAAAAATTCTTATATTCATTAATTGTTTCAAAACTGTTATTTATTTTAACCTTCGTGGGTTTCATTCATGAATCGATATGAAGTAAAAATTTGCCAATCACAAATAAATTTAATAGCAAATACGATTATACACGCCTTTCTGGTCCATCAAAAATTAAGATTAATATCTCCTAAGTATCGTAGTATAAAAATACTATCTTCAATCAAAGTTCATCTAAACTGCATCAATAATTGAATAGAATACAATTAGACTTTGGAATGCAAACATTATTGTTCCAATCTAGTATTGAGAAAAATTCCTATCAAATGTTCATTACTATAGTGTATTCAATAAATCGTAATCAAAGTTCATATTTCATAAAATTGTCTATAATGCAATGGTAATTTCAGAACTGACGATAAGTGTCTATGTTGCAATCATGTTCATAAAACGACTAGTATTTCCAAGATCGTCGATACAGTAATAGATTTTAACGCTCTAAAATCTTTTAATTATTTTTCTTTCTTGATGATGACAGAAAATTGGTCAAAGTAATTTACTGAATAGAATTACTTTAATAAAAATGACACGCTGTCTGAATTCAAATCTTCCATAGAAAATCGTTAACTTTACAGTCAAATCGTGACTCCAAAAATAATGCAAATTCCTGAATGAATATAGATATCAGTCTCAACTGATCCAAAATTATTTAAATCTGCCACTGACATAACAATGTCTTAATAAATCGTAGAAAAAGGCATAACTCATCGAAGTGTACTGAGTACAGAATTATCAAGCAAGAATATGGGGCAAAATATAGGACAGAACATATGAGAAAAATTGTTGCTCAGACATCGCTAAATGGCTCAAATAAAACAAGAAACGTTCACGACTACCTTATCTGTTGATTGAAGTTCTAGAGGAAAATCTTCCAAAGAAGACTGGTGATGGTTCCATTTCACCAAAAAGATGTGCTCCGACCTCGAACCTGGAACCAGCGCCCTCGGAGAATAGAACTGCTTCCTCCTCCGGAAATTGCACTGCTCCGTGTATACGATAGACATCCTTCTGGCAAAACTCTTCTTTGTGAGCCGGGTCTACCCTGGCCTCTCTTGATAGTTCCCTGAAGTTCTGGTAGAAATTCGCCATGAAGTTTATTGCAGTTATTTCCGCAGAAATATTCATAATAGTGGAGTATGAATACGTTTCCACTGCCATTTGATATAATTCAGCGTTGGACCACGATGCATGAGTGTAGTTGGATGTTCACTACATGCTCGCTTTTGTAGAAAGACGATTAGCGAAGTTCCATGCTGCTATTTCACTCCATTGATATATGTCCCAATTGCATTAAAGTCCTTAGCCTTCCATCTCCATTTCTGTTATAATAGTTGAAAGAACTGCGATATTATATTGTTCCATGTTAGAATGCAGCGTTGTAACATCAAATGCAATATGTAGTAGCACGGTTGCACTACACGTGTCAGCCGTAGCGTAGAATGTGATATTTTAAAAGTGCTTCTCAGGTGGCGAGAAAATCACTTTTGTCTGCCGTCTTAAAACGCCAATAACTTTCGAATTATAATCTTGAAAATGTTCAACCTTTCTACACACTTTAATATAGTACTGCACAATCGAAGTAGCTTAAAGGCATTAGTCAACTCTTGATATATTATCTTGTAGACTCGTTAATGTGTGCGTTTCAACTTCGCCTAGTTTCAAACACCGTAAAATGGAACTGCGGCGCACTCGAAGCTCGTTCGATGCGGTGGGCTTTACCACACGCGCTAAAGACGACTTGTTTCACTGTATCACTCGAAAACGACTATATGACATCAGAAATATATATGCGGTATGAGATATATATGCGATATGAGAGCTTCTCTCTGCTGTGCAAGACCTTTTATCAACTTCTTAAGGGGCGTATCCATCCCTTCCATAGCTTGTTTCTCCGTCATTGCTAGAATTTCTAACTTTGGCTATACTTGACGGATTTTCAAATTTCAAAAACTCAAAAATAATTTCTTCAAAATTCCAAATTAATGCTATAACTAAAATAGATTTCCACAATTCTGCATTCCAAAAGTAATTAAATATGATAGTTTCAGTAATCTCCGTCTCCCTCCAAACTATCGTTCATTGGTTCGAGTCTCTCCTCCAATCGCGTAACTTCTTCCTCAGCACAATTCCATGTTTCCCTGCGACTGCGTCGTAAATCTCAGATCTTTCTCGAACAAAATCATGACGTCACCAAGAATCTCAGCTCAAGCAGCCTACTTGCGTGAAGTCTGCGTCATCCGTGCCTACGTCATGAATATCCACGTCACAACTATGACAGCCATAACTTTCGTCACATTTTCCAATACAACCGCCGTGGTCTCAATATAATTCAATTTACGGGGGCAATACCATTTCTGAGACGTAGTCGAAGGGAAATGGGGGGCGTGGTGGCTCAGTGGTCTAGCTGTATGCCTCTCACCAAGGCGGTCCGGGTTCGATTCCCGGTCAATGCATGTGAGATTTTCGAAGTGAAATGCCATGTCCTGTGGTTCGGATTCCACGTAAAAAGGAGGTCCCGTGGCTCATGATCTCAAGATTAACGGTCACGTTAAACTACAAGCTTCCTTTCCTTTTTCGAAGGGAAAATATCTGCCTAAATCTGAAATCGCAACAATTATCGCCGCGTTATTCCGAACATAACTGCAATACTTTATAGACCGTTTTGGTAATCGACTTGGACCTCTCTTCTAGGAACCTCATAGCGATATTCTTCTTCTTTGTCCTAGGAAATAAATGTTCACAACTCATTACAGGTTGGCTCTCCTAGTTTGGTGCGCTAGTTTCTCCTATTCTCGCTTGTCAGTGGGCCCAGTTGAGCTTTCTACAGGTCCATGAACATCGGTGTGGTAACTACGCGTTGCTTCTGAAGGAGGAGGAACTGAGTCGATATTACATGGGGGGTAGTGTAAGTACTCGGACATGAGACATAATTAGTTACAAAATATACGATCTTTCTGTTTCAAAATCTTCGTACAGTGAAACCTCTCTAAAAGACCTTCCCTATTAAAAGACCGCCCCTCTTAAAGACCGATTTTTCTTGGAACCGATTTAAAACCTCATAAGGTCAATGTATTTGTTAACTCTATTCAAGGACCACCCCTCACCCTGACCAAAGACCATGCATTTTCTCAGTCAGGCCTCTTTCAAAAGACCACTTCTCGTCTACCTTCCCATTGGAGATGGTGATGAGGGTGATGATGTAAACAATGGTTCTGTTGGCACAGAAATACATCAGCATACAATTTCATTAGAAAAAGTGTTATGTAACGTATAAAAATCCAAATAATGGCTCTCCTAGAAGATTGTTCGAGCCCAGAACAAATTAATGGACTTTCGAACTCACTCAGCGATATTCTAGAAAGTAAAATTGTTAAAAAAAAGAGATGTGCTAATATGAAACAGAGATCAATTCGTGACTTTTTTAAATGAGAGAGCTCAGAAAATAGCAAATTGTAATTAATTTGTACTAAATGTGAACCAATGCAGATAAATTGTAATCAATTATGTGTTCCAACTGTACTTTATTAATAATGAAGTATAAAATTATTTTAATGTCTACCCCTATTAAGATACCACCCCTCTAAAAGTCCAGTATTCCATGGAACCGTCACTGGTCTCTTGATAGAAGTTTCACTGTATTTTATTTCGTTAGCATTTGATACGTCAGGAAGTACACGTTAGGTGAATTTAGTTTGAGAGCACATTGTAACTAATCATATTTTTGTCGACAAACGGGTTCATCGTAAATATGACTTTTTTGACACTGTGTGGTTGATATATCTTTATGTTTATGTACGCCTATAACTTGTCTTCGGGTGCTTGGAACATCGTAAAAAAGGTATTGTAACCATGAATCAATTCACCAATCATTTATAAAACTCTTCACCGTACTTCTCATAGCAGGGTGGGTATAGGGGAAAAACTTTTCAAAATACATGCTAAAATAGGCGGAAAAAATTATCCTAGAAAGACTACCAAAGCATATGTTGCGCTTCTCAATGTGTGACACAAAACTAGGAAGTCTATATAGGGTCTCCAAAAACCACATTTTAAGGCCCTTAAATTAACAGTGTCTGTGATATACCCAGAAAACTAACTTCGTTCTGATAAACTTATGAAGGAATGACAAGCCCCTAACCATTGCAACAGTAGCTCAATTGATAACGTCTGGTTATCAATACCAAAGACCGTTCAAAGAGCGGGTACTTATGCTAGTATTAACTTATAAAGTCCAGTTTTCTTACCGAAATCATCTTACGTTAGGCAACTCTGACTGACCTATTCGTCTTCTCATGGTACACATATTCAAACACAGCAATGGGGGATAGCACATACTAATAACGCAGATCAAACAATCATCTCTGAGCTACACTGTACTATTATCCCGAGAGACCTACAAGTCAAGGGCAGGAGATGGAAGAGAGACTTCAACTGTCACAGGACGAATTGCTCCGTCACTTCCAGGTCTCGGCTCCCTCCTAGATATCATTGCCTTCATCTCAAATCCCCCTCCTCCAGCTCCTAATGCATTCACACTCACTTCCTCCATTCCTCGGCTTCCATTCTTTTCGTCACAACGGTGGCCGACATCCCCACACATTCGTACGTGAAAAGATATGAACACGCCCCGACGATGACGTGTCAATAGAATGTTCCCACCGATGTAATCAATCTTCAAATATTTGATATGAAATCATCCTACTGTTTTGAATAATAATAATAATAATAATAATAATAATAATGGAAGTCAAGACCAACTGGCGTAAGGAAATAGAGAAAGATCATAAGGAAGTTGGCATCGTGGAGGCAATCGTACAAGACAGATCCAAATTCAGAAGAGTTGCCTACAACTATCATTTTGCGGAGAAAGTCCGTACCAGTACCAGGAAACCATGGACTGAAGAACGGAAGAAACTCTTCAGTGCCCAGATGAAGAGATTTTGGGAGAAGAGAAGATCAACATGATTTGCTAAATGAGTTCTCTCGCGGTCCTTAGATAGGTATAACGATGTGATAATAATAATAATAATAATAAGAATAAAAAGAATAATAATCAAATAAAACTCGAAACAAGGAGTCTGCATATACAGTAGATTAACGCAAATAGGTGTAACAGAATAGCGATATCCTTCAGAGCAAATCCAAGACACTATACCAAAGTGATTAAATCGAAATTATAGCTTTCCAATCGGTCAACAAAATTGTGGCAAATTGTATTGGGTGTTACCCAAATCCTGAAACAAATTACATGATATTAAAAAATACAATTGGATGGCCAGTTTCGATCGTCAACTGATCATCATCAGATCCATTACACTTAGGCTATTAAATCTATGTCTACAAGTATGAGTGACAGTATTTACAATTTGTACAATATGTACACTATGTATATATTAATCTCATGAACATTTTTTCAAGGTTAGGGATACACCCATTTCAATTGGGTACAATCTTGTTGACTGACTGACATACATTAATTACGTTTACTAAGGCAACACTGAAAATGGCTGCTTAGTCCAGTGGATCAATGGAGTCATTGGGACAGAATATCACTGATTTTTAGCCTATTTTCAATTTTGAAAAAATAGGCTTATGAGATCACCTTTTGTCCGTGTGTGTGTGCATGTGTGTGTGTCCTCCCCCCCCCCCTAATAAAATCTAAACGGCTCTAGCGATTTCAATGACACTCGGTAAGTTCATAGTACTATTCCGGGCGACCCCGACCGTGTCCTTCAAATTTTGTTACGACCTACCAATCCAACATGGCGGTTGTGCGAAATATTTCACCAGCATTCAATATCTCCGAAACTATTACCGATATTACTCTGATATTGTGTATGGTGATTAAGGGAACTACTATAAGTTTACTTATGTGACCTTTGAAAACCTGGTAACTACAAAACCAACATGGCGGCCAAGCGAAGTAGCGACATTTAAATAGACGTTTCTCGCGATTTAACCAACTAAACGCAATGAAACTTGGTACAGTATATGTTTATATACATTGTAATCCACTGGTATCTAATTTAGTTCAATTCTTTACATAACCTCAAGATGGCGGCTGTGCGAAATTTAAAATTAAGTTTTTATTTCTTGTGATGTAGTCATGCGATCGAAGTGAAGTTTGAATAATGAACCTACGCAATAATTTCCCTTTAATGGTACATGACTCTATGGCCTATACATTTAACAATCCAACATGGCGACCATCCGAAATATTTAGACGGCTCTGAATATCTACGAATCTATTATTGCAATCAAACTGAATTTTTTAATGTTCATAGGGGTTATGAACTTAAGTTCACCTATAGGTCTTTAAATAACCTGTTGATCACAAATCCAACATGGCGGCGACGCGAAGTATAAATATTCACATGGACGTTTCTCGCAATTTAACCATCCGAGTGCAGTGAAACATGGTACAGTAAATCTTTATACGAATGTTAATCCACTGGCATCTAATTTATTTCAATTGTTTCCTTAACCTCAAGATGGCAGCTGTGAGAAATTTTAAAATCTCCTTGTTACTTCTTGTGTCCTAATTATGCGATTGAAGTTTGAATACTACACGTACACAATAATCTGCATGAAACAGTACATAGCTCTAGGACCTACATATATAAAATCCAACATGGCGACCATCCAAAATATTTAGTCGGTTCTCAATTTCTAAGAATCTATTACAGAGCAATCAAACTGAAATTGTGTATGTTGATAGTGGCAATTAACATAAGTAGGATAAATGAAAATAGGCTGTATAGTTCTTCACGGAACTACTTGTTTGTGTTGGTCTGTATACAGTTTGTTTTTATCCTACTCTGAAGCACCTCTCCTAAAAAATGGTTGTTCGCTACCCACATGATATGTGATATATGATATACTAGCAGTAGTACCCGGCTTCGCCCGGTGGAATGATGATAATGTATCAAAGTCTACTTAGAAATATAATGGACATAAAATCTAGGTCATTCCCCCCCCCCCCCAAAGACAATGAGGGCGTAATATCTAGGTCATTTGCCCTTTTGATAAGGATGATAATGAAAACTACTGTTGAATTGACACGTCAAACTTACAAACTACCGGAATAGAAATACATATTTCAAAATTCACAGGCGAGGAAGACTTATTGTGTGTGGTGATTAATGGTGTAATGGGCGAAACATCTAGGTCATTTGCCCTTATGATGAGGATGATGAGGGGAACTACTACCTGTATTGAATTGACACTTCAACTTATAATGTACACAATGTACTGTAATAAAAATAAATATTTTAAAAATCACAGTCGAGAAAGACTTTATGCGGCGGTGATTAGTGGTATGATGCGCGTAACATCTAGGTCATTTGCACTAATGATGATGATAATAATAAGGTAATGAAAAAATGACTACTAAACGAACATGGTGTAATTTACAACTGATATAGGTAATTCAGATGTCTAGCTTCGATGTCTTCCAAAGTGTCAACCCTATTTTCTGGCTTAGGCCTGTACTCGATGCGTCTAGTGAAAGAGCTTATGGCGTACTGCTCGGCAAAGAAAATGGGTCCAAGCTGCACGAACCTGAGATGATCGTAGATGATGACGAAATACGATGACACACGTTCGGGGTTCCCCGTCGTATTTAGATTGGCCGGGGAATCACTCACTCTTTCGCAACACCACAGTGGCTTGAGCAACGGCCCTGTGCTGGCATCAGTATAGACAGCTCTGGAAAAACCTCTCATGTCACCTCGCGATGAATCAGCAAGCTATTCTCACAACCCCCCCCCCCCCCAGAGTCTCACAACTTGTGGGACGTGGGTTGGCGACCACCGGACCCCAGCTGAGTCTGGCATCGCTTCTACTTCCTGGTGCCAGGCTTTCAGTTCTCTTTCCTGTCGGCGTCCCTTGGTCAACTCTTGTTCTCTTCCGACCCCGACTGTATTAGGGCATCCAATGGGCTAGGGAGTCTTTCAATTTCCCGCTTAATTGGCCGTTGTCTCATCTTTCCTGATGCCCTCATTCTTCGAGGGGTCTGCTTTCTATTCCGTTTCATTATATCTCCTGTCTTCTGCTCAAGGCCCTCAAAGAGGCAGGTTGTGTGTAGCCCCACCATTTCTGGTACACCCTCAAGGGCTCATGGCGGGTGAGTTAGGAAGCTGGCAACCCCGAGGAATTCCTGAGCTAAATGCAGGGAATAGAGAGGTATATCAGAAATTTAAAGTGGACAGTGATACTCGTTGGGTTCCAAAGAGTAAGTATACAAATTTTGATCCAGATTGGTGAAACGATGTAGATTTGTGACAAAGGGTCTAAATACAGGGAATGGAGTGCTCTGTCCGAAAATTCAAGCAGTGTTACTCGTCGGGTTCCAAAGGGTAAGTAACTTACATAAAGATTGGTTGAGATGGGTGAAACTATGTAGATTTTTGCCAAAGAGCCTAAATGCGGTAAATGGAATGGTCTATCTGAAATTTCACGTAGAAAGTGTTACACGTCGGGTTCCAAAGGGTGAGTATGTAAAATTTGGCTCAGATCGGTGAAACAGGGTAGATTTTGCCAAAGGGCCTAAATGCAGGAAATTGAGTTGTATGTCCAAAGTTTTAAGTGGACAGTGTTACTCGTCTGGTTCCAAAGGGTAAGTATACAAATTTAGGTTCAAAGAAGGTAGATTGTAGTTTTACGTGACCGTGAATCTTTTGATTATGAGCCACGGGACCTCCATTTTACGTGGAATCCGAACCACAGGACATGGCATTTCACTTCGAAAATCTCACATGCATTGACCGGGAATCGAACCCAGTCCACCTTGGTGAGAGGCCAACAGCTTGACCGCTGCGCCACCATGCCCCCAAAATTTAGGTTCAGATCGGTGAAACGATGTAGATATGTGCAAAAGGGCCTAACAGGGAATGGAGTGGTCTGTCTGAAATTCCAAGTGGACAGTGTTACTCATCGGGTTCCAAAGGGTGAGTATACACGTTTTGTTTTCGATCGGTGAACGATGTAGATTTGTGCCTAATGGCCTAAATGCGGGGAATGGAGTGGTCTGTCCGAAATTTCGAGTGGACAGTGTTACTCGTCGAGTTGCAAAGGGTAATTATTTGAGATCGGTGAAACGGTGTAGTTTTGTGCCAAAGGGCCAAAAAGCAGGGAATAGTGTGGTCTGTCCGAAATTTAAAGTGAACAGTGTTACTTGTCGGGTTCCAAAGTATGTAAAATTTGGGTCAAATTGGTGAAACGGTGTGGATTTGTGCCAAACGGCCTAAATGCAGGGGTTGGAGTGGCCTCTCCGCAATTTCAAGCAGACAGTGTTACACGCAGGGTTCCAAAGGGTAAGTATACAGATTTTGGTTCTGATCGGTGAAACGGTGTAGATTTGTGCCAAAGGGCCTAAATGCAAGGAATGGAGTGGTTTGTCCGCAATTTCAAGCAGACAGTATTACTCGCAGGGTACCAAAGGATAAGAATCCGAATATTGATTCTGATCGGTGAAACGGTGTAGATTTGTGCCAAAGGACCTAAATGCAGGGAATGGGGTGGTCTGTCCGAAATTTTAAGTGGACAGTGTTACTCGCAGGGCTCCAAAGGGTAAGTATACAAATTTTGGTTCAGATCGGTGAAACGGAGTAGATTTGTTCCAAAGGGCCTAAATGCAGGGAATGGAGTGGTCTTTCCGTAATTTCAAGCAGACAGTGTTTCTCGCAGGGTACCAAAGGGTAAGAATACGAATTTTGGTTCTGATCGGTGAAACGGTGTAGATTTGGACCAAAGGGCCTGAATGCAGGAAATGGGGTGGTCTGTCCGAATTTTAAGTGGACAGTGTTACTCGCAGGGTTCCAAAGGGTAAGTATGCATATTTTGGTTCAGATCGATGAAAGGGTGTAGATTTGTGCCAAAGGGCCTATATGCAGGGAATGGAGTGGTCTGTCCGCAAATTCAAGCAGACAGTGTTCCTCGCAGGGTACCAAAGGGTAAGAATACGAATTTTGGTTCTGATCGGTGAAACGGTGTAGTTTTGGAACAAAGGGCCTGAATGCAGGAAATGGGGTGGTCTGTCCGAAATTTTAAGTAGACAGTGTTACTCGCACGGTTCCAAAGGGTAAGTATACAAATTTTGGTTCAGATCGATGAAACGGTGTAGATTTGTGCCAAAGGGCGTAAATGCAGGGGATGGAGTAGCCTCTCCGCAATTTAAAGCAGACAGTGTTAGAATGCTGGGAATGGAGTGGTCTGTCCGCAATTTCAAGCAGACAGTGTTACTCGCAGGGTTTCAAGGGGGAAGTATACACATTTTGGTTTGATCGGTGAAACGGTGTAGATTTGTTCCAAAGGGCCTAAATGCAGGGAATGGTGTGGTCTGTCCGCAATTTCAAACAGACAGTGTTTCTCGCAGGGTTCCAAAGGGTAAGTATACAAATTTTGGTTCAAATCGGTGAAACGGTGTAGATTTGGACCAAAGGGCCTAAATGCAGGGAATGGGGTGGTCTGTCCGAAATTTTAAGTAGACAGTGTTACTCGCAGTGTTCCAAAGGGTAGATATACAAATTTTGGTGCAAATCGGTGAAACGGTGTAGATTTGTGCAAAAGGGCCTAAATGCAGGGAATGGGGTTGTCTGTCCGAAATTTAAAGTTGACAGGGTTACCCGCAGGGTTCCAAAGGGTATGTATACAAATTTTGGTTCAGATCGGTGAAACGGTGTAGATTTGTATACATAACAGACAGACAGACAGACAGACAGACAGACAAACATTGTGCTTTATATATATAGACTAGCAGTAGTACCCGGCTTCGCCCGGTGGAATGATGATAATGTTTTAAGGTCTCCTTAGAAATATAATGGACTTAAAATCTAAGTCATTTGCCCCCAAAGACAATGAGGGAGTAATATCTAGGTCATTTGCCCTTTTGATAAGGAGGATAATAAAAACTACTGTTGAATTGACACGTCAAACTTACAAACTACCGTAATAGAAATACATATTTCAAAATTCACAGGCGAGGAAGACTTATTGTGTGTGGTGATTAATGGTGTAATGGGCGTAACATCTACTGTAGGTCATTTGCTCTTACGATGAGGATGATAAGGGAAACTACTACCGGTATTGAATTGACACTTCAACGTATAATGTAAACAACGTACTGTTATAAAAATAACTATATGGCGGCTTCGGTGGCGTATTTGGTAGCATGCTGAGCTTCTATGCCCAAGATAGCGGGTTCAAACCCGGCCGAAGCCGTCGGATATATTAAGAGCGTTAAAAATCAGTCAGTATGCCTTTCTTCGGAAGGGAAGTAAAGCGGCGGTCCCATGTCAGATTTAAGGCATGTTAAAGAACCTTCCACTAATTACACCTGAGTGAAGCTAAATTTTATAGGTAAACAACGCTCATAGATGCCTACGTCCGTTGCCAAGAGCCGACTGCAGTGGCGTCTAGTAGCTAAGTTCCGAACTTGGCCTAGTAGTCGTTGACGGTGGTGCTTGGTGGCAAAAGTACGAACTATTTGAAGAATTCTAAGTTGCAGTTTGTACTTAAATTTAAAAACAGATAACACACACTAATACAGTCATCACAATTAACACCGGTTATCAGACAGATGCTACACACACCCAAAGTACACGGGGCTACATGACCGCGTTGTCGCAGCCCCTAAACTTAAAAACCAACCAACCAAAAATAAATATTTTAAAAATCACAGTTGAGAAAGACTTTATGCGGCGGTGATTATTGGTATGATGCGCGTAACATCTAGGTCATTTGCACTTATGATGATAATAATAAGGTAATGAAAAAATGACTACTAAACGAACATGGTGTTATTTTAAAACTGATATAGGTAATTCAGGTGTCTAGCTTCGATGTCTTCCAAAGTCTCAACCTTATTTTCTGGCTTAGGCCTGTACTGGATGCGTCTAGTGAATGAGCGTACTGCTCGGCAAAGACAAAGAATATAGGTCCAAGCTGCACGAACCTGAGATGATCGCAGATGATGACGAAATATGGTGACACACGTTCGGGGTTCCCCGTCCTATACAGATTGTCCGGGAATCACTCACTGTTTCGCAACGGCCCTGTGCTGGCATCAGCATAGACAGCAGGAGATAACACGGCGGGCTCTGGAAAGTAACTCTCAAGTCACCTCGCGATGAATCAGCAAGCTATTCTCACAACTGACCCCCCCCCCCAGGGTCTCACAACTTGTGGGACGTGGGTTGGCGACCACGGAACCCCAGCTGAGTCTGGCATCGCTTCCACTTCCTGGTGCCGGGCTCATTTCAGTTCTCTTTCCTGTCGGCCTCCCTTGGTCAACTCTTGTTCTCTTCCGACCCAGACTGTATTAGGATATCCGAGGGCTAGGGAGTCTTTCAATTTCCCGCCTTAATTGGCTTTGTCTCATCTTTCCTGATACCCTCATTCTTCGAGGGGTCTGCCTTCTTTTCCTTTGCATAATATCTCCTGTCTTCTGCTCAAGGCCCTCAAAGAGGCAGGGTGTGTGTAGACCCACCACTTCTGGTACACCCTCAAGGGCTCATGACTGGTGAGTTAGGAAGCTGGCAACCCCGAGGAATTCCTGAGCTACATGCAGGGAATGGAGTGGTATGTCAGAAATTTCAAGTGGACAGTGTTACGCATCGGGTTCCAAAGGGTAAGTATACACACTTTGTTTTCGATCGGTGAACGATGTAGATTTGTACCAAAGGGCCTTAATGCGGGAAATGGAGTGGTCTGTCCGAAATTTCGAGTGGACAGTGTTACTCGTCGAGTTCCAAACGGTAATTATGTAAAATCTGGTTGAGATCGGTGAAACGGTGTAGTTTTGTGTCAAGGGCCAAAATGCAGGGAATGGCCGGTCCAAATTTTTAAGTGGACAGTGTTACTCATCGGGTTCCAAAGGGTAAGTATACACATTTTGTTTTCGATCGGTGAACGATGTAGATTTGTGCCAAAGGGCCTAAATGCGTGGAATGGAGTGGTCTGTCCGAAATTTCGAGTGGACAGTGTTACTCGTCGAGTTCCAAAGGGTAATTATGTAAAATCTGGTTGAGATCGGTGAAACGGTGTAGTTTTCTGCCAAAGGGCCAAAAAGCAGGGAATAGTGTGGTCTGTCCGAAATTTAAAGTGAACAGTGTTACTTGTCGGGTTCTACGGGTAAGTATATAAAATTGGGGTCAGATCGGTGAAACGGTGTAGATTTGTGCCAAACAGCCTAAATGCAACGGATGGAGTGGCCTCGCCGCAATTTCAAGCAGACAGTGTTAGTCGCAGTGTTCCAAAGAGTAAATATACACATTTTGGTTGAGATCGGTGAAACGGTGTAGATTTTGGACAAAGGGCCTAAATGCAGGGAATGGAGTGGTCTGTCCGCAATTTCAAGCAGACAGTGTTACTCGCTGGGTACCAAAGGTTATGTTTCCGAATAATGGTTCTGATCGGTGGAACGGTGTAGATTTGTGCCAAAGTGCCTAAATGCAGGGAATGGGGTGGTCTGTCCGAAATTCTAAGTGGACAGTGTTACTCGCAGGGTTCCAAAGGGTAAGTATACAAAGTTTGGTTCAGATCGGTGAAACGGTGTAGATTTGTGCCAAAGGGCCTAAATGCAGGGGATGGAGTAGCCTCTCCGCAATTTCAAGTGTTAGTCGCAGTGTTCCATAGGGTAAATATACAAATTTTGGTTGAAATCGGTGAAACGATGTAGATTTGTGCCAAAGGGCCTAAATGCGTGGAATGGAGTGGTCTGTCCGCAATTTCAAGCAGACAGTGTTACTCGCAGGGTTCCAAAGGGTAAGTATACACATTTTGGTTCAGATCTGTGAAACGGTGTAGATTTGTGCAAAAAGGGCCTAAATGCAGGGAATGGCGTGGTCTGTCCGAAATTTCAAGCAGGCAGTGTTAGTTGCAGTGTTCCATAGGGTAAATATACAAATTTTGGTTGAGATCGGTGAAACGGTGTAGATTTGGACCAAAGGGCCTAAATGCAGGGAATGGAGTGGTCTGTCCGCAATTTCAAGCAGACAGTGTTACTCGCAGGGCACCAAAGGGTAAGAATACGAATTTTGGTTCTGATCGGTGAAACGGTGTAGATTTGGACCAAAGGGCCTAAATGCAGGGAATGGGGTGGTCTGTCCGAAATTTTAAGTGGTCAGTGTTACTCGCAGGGTTCCAAAGGGTAAATATACAAATTTTGGTTGAGATCGGTGAAACGGTGTGGATTTGGACCAAAGGGCCTAAATGCAGGGAATGGGGTGGTCTGTCCGAAATTTCAAGTGGACAGTGTTACTCGCAGGGTTCCAAAGGTTAAATATACAACTTTTGGTTCAGATCGGTGAAACGGTGTAGATTTGTGCAAAAGGGCCTAAATGCAGGGCATGGGGTGGTCTGTCCGAAATTTAATGTTGACAAGGTTACCCGCAGGGTTCCAAAGGGTAAGTATACAAATTTTGGTTCAGATCGGTGAAACGGTGTAGATTTGTATACATAACAGACAGACAGACAGACAGACAGACAGACAGACAAACTTTGTGCTTTATATATATAGAAGAAGATGATATATGCTATGATGCCGGCCCCGTAGTGTTGGTGTAATTTGCCTGTCCTCACCCGGAGGCCCCGGGTTTGATTCCCGGCTCCGTCTGGATTTTAGAACCTGACTTGAGGGCTGCAACAGAGTGCATTCAGCTTCGTGAGGAAAATTGAGTAGCTGCCTGACAGTGGGGCTGTGCCCCGGCCACGAATGCCAAGATTAATGGACGAGGGGAACCTAACACGCTGACCACGCGTTACCTCACAATCTGCAGGCCAAATGGCTGGGCAGCAGTCGCTCATTAGGCATAGGCCCTTCATGGAACCAAGTTCCACGGTGGTTTTATTATTATTATTGTACTGTAGGCTTTCACGGTTGGGCCATATCTCTTCCTACTCTAATGATATTCATGTCGAATGCTTATTATCAGGTTCTCCTAACATTCGCACAGTGTAGGCTAATTTGTGACTGTCCTGTATAAAGATATCGCTCTTTAACATATATTGGTGCGCACACTCCTCACTCCACGTGACATATTATAAAAGTTTCCATCTTCTACCTCTTTTCATTTTAATAATTATTCCGCTGTACACACAAGAAGTGGGGTGGAATATTGACAAGATAATAAGCATTATAATGACGCTAATTGGGCCCAAAATATAATGAGGTCAAATTACAGAATCAATAGCAAGTCTGGTTGAGGCATGAGTCAGCATATTCTAAGGCTCTGATATAATTAGCCTGATTTCTTCACAGTAAATAATGGCAGAGCACCTACATTAGAAGTATAAAATTTAAGTAATTTTAGTAAGAAAATACCTCAAGAAGGTATTAAGAGAATCGGGGTTCTAATTATATAGGACTGGGCTGTTTGTTACTCAATCTGATAATATACAGGCTACTTCATAATTTAATGGAACCGGGAAGTGTGAAGCGACATAAATGTGCAGATTCCTATATTTGACAGTGTATATTTCCTTAAAACATTCCTGAAATATAAATGACACTTCTGCAATTACCGTATATGTAGAGGGTTTCAGTAAGCTGTACTTTGTGGTTGTCTAAAAAAACAGCAGTAATTTCCGCAGAAAGACTTAGTTATTTTTTTAAACAATTGTTATCTTCATGCACCATTTGTTTGTACATTAAAGCGTACTTAACTATGACCCTCGCCACGCAGCGAAATTTAAAATAGGGAGCCATGACAGTGAGCGCAGTTGCGATGCTATCCTAACTTATTGGTCATACAACCGTTTCTTGAGTTCTGATTGGTGGGAGAAACTGTATCATAATTAAAACTTGTAGCTTACTATAATGAGCCTCATTATAGTACAGTTCTCCGACATATAGACTAATATTTACATTTCGCCAGGGTTGAACGTAAAGGATATTTAATTGTGTCTCCTCACTAAAAGTCATGCATAGGAAATCGAAATCGGAAATGACCTTCAAGAAATCAACGTAACAAATGAAATGTTTATGGGACAGGTCTAATTTCAGATCGTTGGTTAACAAACATTATTTTGTTGCAAACCCCCGAATAAGAGCCACCACTTCATGGGCGAAAGAAAGAAAGAAAGAAAGAAAGAAAGAAAGAAAGAAAGTAAAAAAGAAAAGAGAAAGAAAGAAAGTAAAATCATAGTGAGAGAATGAAGTGATTTTGGGAACGCAAGAAATCAAATTTGTTATCAACTTGGTTGGGCATAACATTGTTAAAATACTACTACTACTACCACTACTACTAATAATAATAATAATAATAATGTATGTCTACCCCTTATTATTCCCGTTTTCCAACGGGGTCGGGGATGAGATGCGATGGAAGTCTTTGTGGCGATGGTTTTTACGGCCGGATGCCCTTCCTGACGCCAACCTCAGGAGAGGAGTTAATGAGAGATGAAATGAATGATGGTGAATGAAACTGGGCAAGGATGTGGAAGGAAGCGGCCGTGGCCTGTCAGAAGGTACCGTCCCAGCATTTGCCTGGTGTTGAAAATGGGAAACCACGGAAAACCATTTCAAGGACGGCAGACGGTGGGGCTCGAAACCACGCGTCTACCAAGTCAGCAGAGAGCTTGGCCCCATGACCTAATGCTGCGCGTTATCCAGCGTAGCCACTACTGTCGGTACTACTACTACTAATAATAATAGTAATAATAATCAAAAAAGATATTCGACGTATTCCATACAAGTTTTGTTTTGAGTCTTCAGTCTTTGTACAGGTTTGATGCAGTCCTCCATGCTTTCCTGTTCTGAGCTAATCGTTTCATATCTACGTAGCTACCACACCCTACATCCGAGGCAAACCGTTTAACATATTCTAATCTTGGTCCACCCCTACAGTTCTTATCCTCGACCATTCATTCCAACACTATGTTTGCTATTCCTGGGTGTCTTAGTATGTGACCTATCAACCTATCCCTTCTCTTCATTAGCAGTCGCCACAAACATCTCTCCTCTGTTAATACCTCTTCATTTGTAACCCTATCTACCCATCTGATCTTCATCATTCTCCTGTAACACCACATTTCAAATGTTTCTATTCTCCCTTCTTCTACTGTTCAAACAGTCCAAGTTTCACTTCCATAGAGTGCCACGCTCCAGACAAAGGCTTTCAATAACGACTTCCTAATACCTATATCTATATTCGATGTCAACAGATTCCTTTTCGGTAGAAATGCTTTCCTTGCCTGTACTAACCCAAAATCATAAACTACCTAGTACAACAACAACAAATGTTCGTGTGATCTTGTATCTCTCCAAGGATGTGTTCAGTAGAACGTGTACTGTAATGTAACACACTTGGTTAAAGTAATGGCAAAATTCGATCTCAATGCATGGCTTCCATATTAAAACGGCTTGCGTTTATTTTGTCAGTAAAGCCACACGCAAGTAATCAGTCTTCTGATCACGACAGCTTAAGTATACTGATTGGCAGGCAGGAACATACATCAGTCATCGACCCCAGCGGCGTGCAAGGTACTACTTAATGCACAGCTCTCACACTTTAAGAGACGTTATGTGCTTGATTCTTATCTCTAAGCTTTATATACCATGCACAACGAAACAGGTATATTATTTATGTAATGCAACACCTAAACGCAGTTACGATTCCGAACTTGAGCCTCATAATAAATGAATAATGATCGTGTGGCTTCCGGAGAGGCCTAGTCCAGGTCTTTGTAGTTGACGCCCGTGGGCGACCTGCGCGTCGTATTGAGGATGTAGTGATGATGAAGACGGCACATACACCCAGTCCCCGAGCCATGGGAATTAACCTCAGGAGATTAAAATCCCTGATGGCTCGGTCGGGAATCGAACACGGGGCACTTTGGGCCAAAGCCTAGCGCGCTAACCATTTAGCCACAGAGCCGGACAGCCTCATAATGAATTCAAACTTAACAAAAATATTGACATACTAGCAGGTACCCGCGGCTTCGCTCGCGATCAAGTCAATGGGAACGATGCAATTGTACTCCTGCAGTTAAGTGTGTGCGATTGCGCTTTGTTAATAGAAATTGCGAATATTGTTTGAAGAGGGAACTGCACTCTTGCACACTGGAATGGCAAATCTATCGGAATATGGGGAATCAAAAGTATTTTTCCTTACCTATAGTAAAATATCTCTGACCTTGGCCGTTGATGTACATTATGCACTCTCTTCCAGTGTTACATCCCAGGGATTGAAATTCTCCAACAACCCTTTTGCCTCACATGCCTCTCTAAGTAATTAAAATTCCCAACTGTTGTTGTTTGAGTCTTCAGTTTCTTGACTGGACTGATGCAGCCCTCCATGACTCCCTCTCCTGAGCTAATCGTTTCATCTCTATATCGCTACCACACCCTACATCCGAGGCAATCTGTTTTACCCTGGTCTACCCTACAGTTCTTGTCCTTAACCCTCCCATCCATAACTAAGCTTGCTATTTCTGGGTGTCTTAATATGTGTCGTACCAACCTATATCTTCTCTTCAATAGCAGTCGCCAGAAACATCTCTCCACTCCCACTCGTCTTAATAGCTCTTTATTTGTTACCCCATCTACCCATCTGATCATCATCATTCTCCTGTAACACCACATTACAAACGCTTCAATTCTCCTCTTTTCTGCTGCACCATTAGACCAAGTTTCACTTCCTTATAGTGTCACGCTCCAGACAAAAGCTTTCAAAAATTACTTCCTAATATCTAAATGTATATTCGATGTCAACAGATTCCTTTTCTGTAGAAATGATGTCCTTGCCTGAGCCAACCTCTTTGCTTCGTCCATCACTGGCTATTTTTCTTCCTAAGTAACAGAAGTCTCCTACTTCCCGTAGCGTTTCACCTGCCAATTTGATGTGCATAGAGGTTTCTGATTTATTTTGGCTGCATTCCAATAATTTTGCTTTACATTTATTGATTCCCATCATGAATTATTTCCTCAAGACGGAGTCCATACCATTCAAAAACTCATTCAATTCCTCTGGCGTATCGGTCAAGATGACGATCTCATCAGCAAATCTCTAAGATGAAATTATTTCTCTTTGAATCTTCGCTCCCACTTAAAATTTTTCTCCAACTACCTGTTTATTTTGTTTTTAGAGATCTTTGAAATGCGTTGCCCTCGCACATGGTGTAGATGCATTGTCAAAAGAAAACATTCCATGTTACGAACATGGGCCGCATAACCTGCACCGAAAGCCTATTCTGAACAGCAGTTCCTTGAACTCAGATTTGCCAACATTTTATTGTATCTTTCCATGTGGTATATCTCTGTACCTCAACACACAGAAGAGTGCTTTAAAAATCATGTCTTGTGTAAATTTTGGAAAAGGTAGTGAGTGTGGTTTTTGCCGGAGTGGATACTCGCTCGTAGAAATTCTTTTCAGTAAAATAGACTGGTTCACAATTTTGTAAGTGCACATTGAGGTATGTGACGGCGGGATGCCTTAAGTGTTACGGACACGGCAATAGCCACCACAGAGCTTCGTTGCTACTGAAATAACGACCAGACTGTTATTTTTACTTAACTATACGGGATTTGTGAGCCCAGTGTTTATGAAATTGAACGTAGCTATATCGCTACCTTTATTTAGTAGCTGCTACTGTAAAACTTTCTTCAGCTATTCCCAATTAATTGGGGTCGCCGTAGCCTGCCAGGCTCATTTCGGTTTTGGCCGGGGATTTAAGGCCGGATGCTCTTCCTGACGCCACGTGATTTTCCAGGTGAAAATTCCACCCCGCTGTCACCGGGATTCGAACCCCAGCCGTCCTGGTGAAAGGCGAGAAGCTAAGCCACTGCGCCATCACGCTTCCCTAGAAGCCGCTACTGTAGTGTTTACAAATTAAAGGTGGTATTAGAAGGCGCTTTCCCTATTTTTTTTACCCCTGGCACTACAGACCATGAAGGGCCTAGGCCTATCATGCGACCGCTTCCCAGCCATTTGGCCTGCAGATATTGTGGTGACGCGTGGTCAGTGTACCGTGTCCCCTCGGCCGTTAGTCTTGTTCTTCGTGACCAGGGCGCTGCCTCGCTATCAGACAGCTACTCAATTGTCCTCACGAAGCTGAGTGCACTCCGTTGCAGTCCTCACGTCAGTGTCTAAAATCTCTGATGGAGCCAAGAATCGAACCCGGGGCCTCCGGATGAGAGGCAGGCGCGTTACCCTGTTCTTATTGTGTTCATATATATCTTGAAAAAGATAACAAATTGATTGGCTTTGCCTCCTACAGGGATATGTATATAAAATCGGATGTCATACCGTGAGGTTCAGTTGCCATGGAAACGGACTTGCCATTATTTCATCAGTTTATCAGAGTAAAGATAGTTTTCTGCGAATATCTTTGAAACGGTTGGTTTTAGGGCCTTAAAATGTGGTTTTCGGTGTCCCGTAGGGACCCACCGAGTATTGTTCCTTGCATCGAGGGGCGTAAAATGAGCTTTGTCCGGTCTTTTTGCGACAACTTCGATATTTTGTCCCGGTTGAGTATTTTTGGTGACTTTTCAGTTATGTTGCCTGTTCCACGGGAACAATGATTTATTTCCGGATGAAAGGATGCCTATATGTTATCCCAGGGTATAAGCTGTCTCCATTTCAAATTTCATCCAAATCCGTCCAGCCGTTTTAGTGTCAAGAGGTAACAAACTAACACACACACACACAGACTTTCACAATTATAGGGATATAGGGATATAGGGATTATTACGATTTCAATTTTACAAAATAACTGCCTACAATTTTTGGTTGGTTGGTTCTTCAATTAAGGGGCTGTGACAACGCAATCATGTACCCCCGTGTACTTTGGGTGTGTGTAGAATCTGTCTGATAACCGGTGTTAATTGTGATGGCTGTATTTGTGTGTGTTATCTGTAATTCAGTTAAGGTCTCCAGACGAACAATTTCAAGTGGTTCCTACTTTTGCTACCAAATGCTACCGTCAACGACACCTAGCTGTGAACTTGGCTAGTCGATGGCAGTGCACCTGGCACCTGGCGGTAAACGTTGGAACATAATAGAGCATTAATCAAATCTAACCTAAAAATTTAGCTTCACACTATTGTAGTTAGTCGAAGGTTCATTTACATGCCATAACTATAACATGGACCCGCCGGCTTTACTTCTCTTCCTAAGGAAGGCATACTGAGCGATTTTATCGCTCTTAAAAAATAAAACGACATTGGTCGGGTTTGAACCCACGATCTTGGGCATAGAAAATCAGCATGCCAACAACTACCCCACCGAAGCCACCCTACTTTTTGCATTAGTTGATGATTTTTCACTTCTAATTTCCGAAACGGGTTGTTGCTTATTCAGTTAGGGGCTGTGCGACATCGTGGTCATGTAGCCCCGTGTACTTGGATGTGTGTGATATTTGTCTGAAAACCCGTGTTTTTGTGTGTGTATTTGTAATTCAGATGAGGATTGAGAAGGAGGTGGTCATGGCCATAATTAAGGATCCATTCCGGTATTCACGTGGAGTAGAAGTGGGAAACCGAAGGAAACCAGTTCCAGGATGGCTGAGGTTGGAATCGAACCCCTCTCTTCTCAGTTTTGCCTCAAGAGGCTGAGTGTACCCCATTCCAGCCCCCATACCAGAACTAAATTTCTTCGCAGGGCTAGGAATTGAACCTAGGCCTCCGCGGTGAAAGCCAAGTGTGTTGGCCACTACGTAATAAGGCGAACTCCCCGTTAAACAAATATTTTAATATGCTCTTCTTTTGTTTTCTAATACATACATACATTTGCATTTTAGACCATTTTGACTTTCAGCGTCCAGTCTAGCCTCCAAGCCTCTGTTTGCGATCAAATCCAATTCATGATCCTCTATTAGCAAATTGCGATGTGGCTTCCTCTGTTTCTACACCCCGTACGTTGAAATCGTTCAACACTGAATTAAACCATCCTCTCCTAGGTCAACCTCTGCTTCTCTTACCCTCAACAGCTGAACTCATTGGCCTCTTAAGAATTCTCTCCTGTCCCCACCATCCAAGTCCGCTCACTCTAATAGCTTCGTCTAGCGTGTTAATTTCTAACTTAGACTTTTTATCTTCCTTACAAGTACCTTCCAGCCATTGCTCCCATCGATTTGTCCCAGCAATCATCCGTGCTATCCTTGTTCTCTAACGGATTAGTAAGATAATATAGCGTGCTTAAATATTAGAATAAATTAAATTAAAGTAAAATGAAAAAGTAGAAAGTAAAAGGTAAAAAATAAAATGGAAATAGGAAATAGTAAAATGTAAAAAGTGAATAAAATAGTTAACAGTATGTAGTAAATAGTAAAAAGTAAAAAGTAAAAAGAAAAAATAGTAAAAGGTGAGAAGTAAATACCGGTAGTGAAAATTTAAAAAAAAACAAGATGTTCAGTAAAGAACATATAGCCTACTTTCTCCTAAATGTATGAGTATAGTTATAACTCGTTGTTATTATCAAAGAGTATAATAGAACTATTCTTTGTTGAAGACCTTAGAAACGATTTACCTCTACCAAACGCCACAACCTAGATAAAAACTGCTACCATCATTGAAGAAAGAAAGATAAGAAGTATATCAAGAATGTTATGGATCTGGAGACATAATCGACCGGACTGGCGGCGTGACTCAGCGGTAACGTTCTCGCTTGCTGGGCCCTAGGTTGCAGGTTCGTATCTTGGCGCAGTCAGCTGGCATTTGAGGGTGCACAAATGCGAGGGTGCCGTGTTAGTAGATTTACTGGCACGTTAAAGATCCCCTTCGGGACAAAATTCTGGCACCCCGGCGTCTCTAAAAGCAACAGTAGTTAAAAGAGACGTAAGACCAATAACATTATTATTATTATTATTATTATTATTACATAATCGGCCTGACGCGGGCAACATCCAACTTTGAGTTGAGGCATGTCTTTACACGTCTGGCTGCGTATGACTTTCACAACCCTAATTGAATTAACAAATCCTTCCATGACCCTACAGAGACGTGTGTATACCAACTATGTGGATATTTTCGATTGCTATTTGGCTGAAATAAAAGTATTAATTAATATCCTGAACTAGCACCAACGGTAGAGTTCAGATACTATGTGAAATCGTTTTGTTCTTTACTTCAATTAACATTTTCAAATAACGCACAATAGGCTGATACAAACCCTTTAAAATAAAAAGTAAAAATGTATCGTAGTATCATCTTGTCATTCTTCAAATTCGATGCGCATAGAATGCCAATGGTATAGTAATCAATGGAGCCCCACGTAGACTAGTCGTGACATCTAGTGGTGAAATATCGAACAATATAATCCTAACAGAGCGAGTGCATTCTAGCGGCCAGAAGAAGAAACTTTTCAATAAAATCTGGAAGTTAATAAGTAGCGGCGTGCAGTTACCTTTTTGGCAGCTAGATGTCTCGAGTAAATCTGCTGGCGAATTATGTTTTAATTAAATATTTATGTTCGACCCTCACTATTATGTGTCAGATAACTGTATCATAATGATGGTCATTATAACACTGTTTTCCATTATGATACAGTTTCTCCAGCCAATCAGAGCTCGTTCATTGACCAATTAGGTAACGATAACTTCGCGCATGCGCTCAAAATCCAACATGTCGGACATAAACACAACATCGAACTATAATAAATTACCGACATGGAATACCCACCGTCCATATGTTCGCGTAAATAAACTGGCGAATATGAGACAAGAAATAGCACTGTACCTTAAAATCACCAACACTAATTTCTACACAGCGCATTGTCTTCATCTGACACCGGTGACAATATTACTGAGGGACGGCAGATGTAAACATATGGTTTGCATATGGCATTGCAAACACACAGAGCGCATGCGTCGGTCGTTCAAAGCTCTTGAAAGGCAGAGATGTAACACCCAACGCTCGCTCTGCGATCACAAAATTCCAGTAGCTGACTCTCAACAGATATTTATGAATATTTATGTTAAAACATATAATAAAGTTATAATTATCGTCGAACATAAACAGTCGTATGCAACTCGCCTATAATGGTAATTAAGACACTCGTATGGAAATTATAAAACTCGCATACGCTCGTTTTATAAAAAATACTCGTGTCTTAATTATAGCCATTATAGGCTCGTTGCATAATGTACTGATATTTTACACCATAATATGCACAATATAACGCTTAATTTTAAAACATCTGAGTCATTACAAAACAATAAACATATAACATTTCAAGCAAAAAAACTAGCTGTGATCGGGTTTGAACCATAGGCATTTGAGCGATAGGCTAACGCTCTACCACTGAGCTAATTGTGTCAACGAATATCGTTCTATATAAAATGACTTACATAGAACTTGTTAGCAAATAATGATTTATACTAAACGATTTCATCACTGGAGTATATTATTTATATATAAAGCATTTCATACAAAGTTTATTTATTTTGTATCAGTACGCTATATTGCATGCAATACTCAAATTAGTGAAATATAAGTCAGGCACAAGATATCCGCTGCCATCTTGTCTTATTACTGAATCGGCTCAGCTTTTTAAAATCACGTCTGCACTATAGTATTACAAAATAAACTTTTAATTTCGAACGTGCCTCTTCCTTTAGAACAGTTAAAACGATTCTCGGCTCGATAATCGGAACTGGTGGGTCCCATGATATGGATTATAAAGTTTGCATAATTCGCACGGCCGCCATCCTGAAATGGTATGGCGGACGACCTTGTAGTTTGGTCACAAGACGCATCCTATACGAAGGTATGTTGTTACCAAATTTGGTAGAGATCGGATGATTTGGTTAGTCGTTATTTGATTTTACGTTTTGAACGTTTGAGTGGCCGCCATTCAGTTTTAGTAAAGATGGCGGCGATATAAAACATGACACTGAGGTGTCCTTTACTAGTGCTACCATTGTACCAAATTTCGTTCAATTCGCATTCACCGTGTTCGAATTGATAGGGGGGGACACACATTCTGAGTACACACACTCACACACACACAGACACACACACACACACACAGACTCACACACACACATACACACACACACACACAGACTCACACACACACATACACACACACAGACAGAAACACTTTTTTCGCCCTGTGTTGATCTCATAAGTCTACTTTCATTTTTTGCAAAAATCGAAAGTAGGCTAAAAATGTGCGGAAGATAAGAAGTAAAAAGTGAAAAATAAATACAAAAAAGGAACTAGATTGAAGGAAAAAGAAGAATGTCAAAAATAGTACACAGTAAAAAGTAAAAAGTGTAAATTAAAAAGTAAATAGTAAAAAGTAGAAAGTTAAGTGAAAACAGGAAAAATTAAAATGAAAATAGTAACTTGTAAAAATTAAACAGTAAATAGAAAAAAGTTGAAAGAAAACAGTAAAAAGTAGAAAGTAAATTGTGAATAGTACAATTTTAATAGTAAGTAGTAAATACTAAAGAGTTAACAGTAAAAATGTAAATAGTAAAAAGTAGTGTGTTAAATAAAAATAGTAGAATGTAAAAATTAAATAGTAAAAAGTAGAAAGAACATAGTAAAATATAATAAGTAAATAGTAAATAATAGAATGAAAACAGTTGTATGTCTACCCCTTATTATTCCCGTTTTCCAACGGGGTCGGGGATGAGATGCGATGGAAGTCTTTGTGGCGATGGTTTTTACGGCCGGATGCCCTTCCTGACGCCAACCTCAGGAGAGGAGTTAATGAGAGATGATTTTTTTTTGTCGTGTAGCCTCCTGAGAGGCCGAGTGCAGGTCTTTCTAGTCGACACCCGTGGGCGACCTGCGCGTCGGGATGAGAGATGGAATGGATGAAACTGGGCAAGGATGTGGAAGGAAGCGGCCGTGGCCTGTCAGAAGGTACTGTCCCAGCATTTGCCTGGTGTTGAAAATGGGAAACCACGGAAAACCATTTCAAGGACAGCCGACGGTGGGGCTCGAACCCACGCGTCTACCGAGTCAGCAGAGAGCTTGGCCCCTTGACCTAACGCAGCGCTTTAGCCCGCGTAGCCACTACTGTCGGCAGAGATGAAATGAATGATGGTGAATGAAACTGGGCAAGGATGTGGAAGGAAGCGGCCGTGGCCTGTCAGAAGGTACCGTCCCAGCATTTGCCTGGTGTTGAAAATGGGAAACCACGGAAAACCATTTCAAGGACGGCCGACGGTGGGGCTCGAACCCACGCGTCTACCGAGTCAGCCGAGAGCTTGGCCCCATGACCTAATGCTGTGCTTTAGCCAGCGTAGCCACTACTGTCGGTTAGTAGAATGAAAACAGTAAAATGTAAATAATAAAAAGTAGATAGAAAGCAGTAAAAGGTATAATGCTAATAGCAAAAAGTAGAAAGAAAACAGTAAGAAGTAAATAGTAAAATGTAAAAAGTTAATAGTAAATAGCAATAAGAAAACAGTAAAAAGTAAATATTAAATACGCTTGTTAAAAGTAAAAATCACATAATTCTAAAAATCAAAAATATAAAATTTAAAATACGAAATAAAAACAAAATATAAACAAAAAAATAAGAAAATAATTTAAAAAAATAAAAAATCGAATTCATAAAATTTAAAATATAAAACAAAAAACAAAAAATCAAAACATACAAAATAAATTTAAAAAAATGAAAATGACAAACAAAAATCAATAAAGTATAAACACATTAAAATAAAATATTGAAAAGTAAATAATTAAATACACATATAAATAAGTTATTTATATAATTAAATAAACAAATTCATATGCCCTAAATAATGAATAGGTAAATAAAATACCTTCCACTACCCCCAACAATGTCTGACGAAATAAATATAGCAATTTGTTCTTCACTCGCACACGGTTTAGTAACACAATACCTAGCACGTGTTCACATCAACATGGAACGCTTCGTTTGCTAGAATGAGGTTAAAATAAAGCTGCTTGCTCATTATGTTCTTTAGAGAAGATTTTATTTTATCTTTTGCCTCTTTGTTGGCAAGAACCTGGAGCGAATTAAAATGGAATTATTAAAATTTAGCTAATTAACACAGCATCCCCCTGGGCTTTCATTTCAAGCATATTACGTTCGTTCATTTTGTATTTCAGCTTAGCTCAAATAATGTTTAATGTAGATTGAGAACATGTCCTGTAAGGTACTCACATGCATCTGGTTTATGATAAGTTGTAATTGCAATTACATCCATCAACTGACGATAAAACGCAATTTGTTGTTGTTGTTGCTTGGAAAACAATATTCCTTGGCCACACAATTTGCCATAACATTACTGTCGAACGTGTTTGAAGGAAAGGTTTTGGAGACTGGAAGAGGAATATCAAGGAATAAGTACCTGGATTCTGTTAAGGGGAGTCTAAATTTGCAGGAATATTCTGATTAGAAACCTTCAGCAGAGGAGGTCCATAGGTGGTTGCAGTGACATGGCCTTACTTTTAGGATATGATCAGAATGTTGTTGGTTCATTTAGGGGCTTTGCGTTATTGTGGTCATGTAGCCCCGTGTACATGGGTGTGTGCGGAATTTGCCTGATGACCTGTGTCACCGTGATGTCTCTACTAGTGTATTTGTAATTGAGGGAAGATTTGTTAAGCCTTGGCCATAAAGGTGGCTACACACGTAACTGCAAGCTTGACAAGCATGCATGACCAATCTTGTTGTACAAGCAGGCTTTAGCGTCTGTAGGATAATTCAGCGCAAGCATTTTATTTGTACAAGCAGATTGAAGATGGATTGAATCGAAATCATGCAAACTTGTACAAGCCACGTTTGCCCAAGCGTGATATGTGGTGCGAAGAGTGGTGATTGAAGAGAAATACATATTCCCACGTTAATTCGATTTTTATTTTGTTTTTGTTTTTTATATAGGCCTACTTTGTATTTTTAGCCAACTTTTCACATTTTGCAAAAATGAGGAAAAAGTAGTCTTATGAGATCGATCCGGGAAAATGTGTGTCTGTCTGTCTGTCTGTCTGTCCTTCTGTCTGTCTGGCTGGCTGTGTGTGTGTCCCCCCCTATCAACTCCTAAACGGCTGGAGCAATCGAAATAAAATTTGGTAGGAGTAAAGATCTATACCTGAATATCTCACGGCCATATTTAAAAATGATGTCAGTGCCAACAAATGCTGAAAAATCGCAATTGAAATTTGAGCTCCATGTTGGATATCTTGGAAGGTATGAATGGAAGCTATTTCTAAATCGGCACACATATATATAATAATATTGCAGTTTAATTTCCAGAAGGCCATATATGGCAGTGTTGCCAAAATGATTATAAGCCTACTGATAGGTCCAATATTTAAATGCATATAACTTCTACACTATCAATTGGAATTCAACCAAATTTCGTATGTTGTATGTGTACATAACCAGATATGACTAAACGTATTGTTATGAACCACCAGTGCTGCCAACTGTTAAAAAATGCTCTTAATTTCTTTTATCCAAATACCAATATATATGAGAAAGTATGCAAGCCGACAGCTTTAAACTATACACACGTATAGTACATGACATTCTATATTAATTTGGAGTAACTTATATACGTCAGTGCTACCAACATGATTCTAAGCCTGCTGAGAAGTCCAACTTTAAATACATGTAACTTCCATACTATCATTTGGATTTCAACCAAATTTCGTATGTGCTATGTGTACCAAAACAGGTATGACTTTGCGTATTCTTAAGAGCAACCAGGGCTGCCAACTGTTAATAAATGCTGTCTCTATTTTTGTTACCCTAATATCAATATATCAGAATGAATGCAAGCCAATAGCTCTAAACTTTGCACACGTATAGTACCTGGCATTCTAGATTACTTTGGAGTAACCATTATACGCCAGTGCTGCCAACATGATTCTAAGCCTGCTGATAGGTCCAATTTTAAAATGCATGTAACTTCTATACTAACTAATGGATTTCATTCAAAATTGGCACAACAATAGATCATATTATTTCAGATTATTTCTGACCAATACATGCATGACACTTTTGCCAACATGATTTTACGCGCGCTGTTAGATTCAATGTTTAACTGCATGTAACGTCCATGCTATTCATTGGACTCCAACCAAATTTTGTATTTTGTACCTTAAGAGATGGAACTAAGAATATATTCAGTCACCAGGGCTGCCAACTGTAGTGCTCTATTATGCTACATTATGCCAGGTATACAGTATTTCGAACTAATTAGAAATGTCGATATCACCAACTTAATTTCGTCATTATTCTAGATAGATCCATTTCGATTAATCATTGGCATGAATCTTAAATTTTAAGAAAAGTAGGCTCTTTAGTTCGTCACGGAACTTCTTGTTTATTTATTGTTTGTTTTTATTATATATTTTAAATTTTATAATTTCAATTTTTTAATTTCTTTGATTTTCACTTTTTACTACTTAATATTTACTTTTTACTGTTTTCATATTGCTACTTACTTTCCACTTTTTACTGTTTTCTGTCTACTTTTTACTATTTACTTTTTACTGTTTGCTTTTACTATTTACTTTTTACTACTGACTTTGTACTATATAATATTTACTTTCTACTTTTTACTGTTTTCCTTCAACCTTTTTCTATTTACTTTATAATTTTTACTATTTACTGATTTCAATTTAGTGTTATCATTTAACTTTGTACTTTTTACTATCTACTTTTTATTTTACACTTTTAACTTTTTCCTATGTTCTATTTATATTTTTATTTTTATTTTTACTTTTCTTCTTTTTCTTTCAATTTTATTTCTTTTTAGTACTTATTTTTCACTTTTTACCTTTTATCTTCCGTACATTTTTTCTTTTTATTACTATTTACTTTTTCTTTTTTACTTGTTTCTGGGCAATCGCATAAGGACCATAAATTAAACGTTGAAACATTAAGTCATTTTAAGTGTTGACTATTAATCAGTTAATAGATTTACTTTTCAATCGGCCCACTGACCAGAATTAAAGCCGTTGATTTTTGGTTCTGCTTGACAACTTATCAAACAAGAATAAAAAGAAATTTAAAAAAAGGAAACTAGAAAAGTGAGGAAAAAAGGAGAGAGAAGTGACATAATAATTATAACAAAATAAAAATTGTTTTACGAGATATAAAAATGATGGTTGTACGTTGGTTGGTTCCTCAGTTTCGGGCCTGTGACAACGCAGTCATGTAGCCCCGTGTACTTTGGATGTGTGTAGAATTTGTCTGATAACCGGTGTTAATTGCGATGGCAGTATTAGTGTGTGTTATCCGTTTTAATTCAAGTAAGAACTGCAGACAATAATTTCCAACTTGTTCCTACTTTTGGCACCAAATGCTACCGTCCTCGACATCTAGCTTGCGGACTTGGCTACTAGATGGCATCGCAGTCAGCATCTGTCGGCGAACGTTGGAACTAATAGAGCGTTATCAATTCTAACCTACAATGTATTTTTTGGGCTTCACACAAGTGTAGTTAGTGTAAAGATTTTATCATGCCATAAATCTAGGAAGGGATACTGAGGGATTTTTAACGCTTTTGAAAAATCCGACGACTTCGACTACGCCACCGAAGCGGGCATAAAAAGATAAAACGTTAAATAAAGATTGATAAATGATAAAGATAATGAAAAGAGGAAAGAAAAGAATAAATGAATGAATGAATGAATGAATGAATGAACGGTTTGAAATGAAATATAAACTGTGCAGTTAGCAAGATGGCACTCGTTTTGTTTGAGTGATCTAGTAGCTGAAAAGCCTCGGTGGTCAGTGAGTGGTGAGGTTTACATGGACAGACTGTACAGTGTGTTACAAGATTACAGAAGTATAATGGTTGCGGTTTATCCAGTGCATTATGCCTAGAATACTTTATGAGGCGTCACATCATATCGCTCACAATTGCGGTACATGTGAAGAGAGGATGTACTGAATGTTAATGTGATGACCACAGCTATTGGACAGTTAAATAGGTCAGGGTTAGAACATGAGCAACGTTCAATTTCATTTTATGGCTCGATTTTATAAACAGTTCCCACTGTTTTGACTGTCGTTACCGAATTGTTTGTCCAGTCATTCCGACTGGGACAGTCTCGGGTAGTTGTCAGTGAGCTAAGAGCAGCTGATATTGGTAAGATGTTAGTCTGCAGTTCTACGATTCAGCAGGATACCCCCTGTTAGTTCATATTAGGAGATAGGTATTTCCATATTATCAGATCCGTGTACTTGAGTGTGACTTCTTGTTGATAACCTGTCTTATTGTGATGGATCTATTAGTGTGTGTATTAGTAATTTAGGTAAGCCTCCGTGGCTTCGGCGGCAGCACGCCGGCCTCTCATAGCTGAGGTCAATGGTTCAACTCCCGGTCACTCCATGTGAGATTTTTGCTGGACAAAGAGGGGGCAGAAAGATTTTTCTCCGGGTACTCCGGTTTTCCCTGTCAATATTTCATTCCAGCAACACTCTCCACTTTCATTTCATTTCATCGCTTCGGTGGAGTAGTCGGTAGCATGCTGAACTGATGTGCCCAAGATAGCGGGTTCAAACCCGGCCGAAGTCGTCGGATTTTTTAAGAGCGTTAAAAATACTTCAGTATGCCTTCCTTCGGAGGGGAAGTCAAGCCGGCGGTCCCATGTCATATATTTATGTCATGTAAAAGATCCTTTCACAGACTTAACTTGTGTAAAGCAAAATTGTTAGGTTAGATTTAGTCAGAACGCTCTATCAAAGTTCCAACGTTCACCACTAGGTATCATTAATATCTGGTGGCGAAAGAATGAACTACTTAAAATTGAACGGAACTTGTAGCTCACCCTTTAGGGTGTCCGCTGGAAGTAGCTACAGGCTCAGGCGAGCCGAACATGTCCTCGGACACTCCCGGCACTAGAAGGCATACGATAAATAAATAAATCGCTCGTTCATTTAAACATTTCCCCAAAGGAGTGCGACAAGTTTCGGAAGCCGGCAAAGTTCATATCCTTGCTGCTAGATGGGGGGGGGCTTCATTCGTTGCATTGCTGACCCGGTTGGTCGACTGGAAATAGGCTGTGGATTTTCATTTGTAATTCAGGTGAAGATTAGTAAAGAGGCGGCCATGACTTAAATTTGGAACCATCCCGGCATTCTCCTGGAGTAGAAGTGGGGAAACCATGGAAAAGCAGAGTGGTTTCTTCAAACTGACGGTGGTCGGTGGTGACTATGTGGAAAACTAGTACAAGGCGTATAGTTTATGATGCCATGATGTGTGCCAGTTTGGCAATAAAGAGTCCCTGGGTAAAAGTGACGAAACTTATTTTTGGAACTTCCTTCGTACAAGGGATTCCTTATCAGAAATTCCGTCCAGAAAAGATCATTTCCATCCTATCTGATGACGAAATAAGATAATTAAAATCTCAGCTGAAGAACACTCTGGTAACATTTTGGCTCACTACTGGATGTTAGTGCAAGCGGAACTTGATACGTAGATCGTCTCTCAAGTCTTACACCATATATCTGAGACCATACAATTGACTATTTACACCAGAAAGTACACTCTATTATCTTAATAGTGGCTCGGTCACATTGTCACGTATTCACATAGGCTTCCAGTGCACGTGAAAGTCTTCCAGATGTTCTTCAGTCTCTATTCGGCTTCCTTGTTGGTGTGGCCTATGGAACTAATGGGCTTGCCTGTTCATCCAATATGCATAGGAGAGTACGACGTGATGGGAACATTGATACCAACAGAGCGCACGGAATGCATGTGTGAACCCCAAGCTTTCTACGAGCACAAGAGTACACATTGAGATTCTAGTTGACCCCACAGGTCAGTAGTCTCGATCAATTGCATACCCTATAAAGCTTCCAATCCATTTTACAGTGTTGCCATAATATTAGTTGAATGTTAACGTTCAGTTGGTCAACACAGATATGAGGAAACAAATAGGGCGGTAAATAAAATAAGTGATGATGATGATGATAATTGTTGTTTTAAGGGGCATAACATCTAGGTTATCGGCCCCTAATTGTTTGGCTGATAGTGAAAGATGAGATAAGAATGAAAACTATGACTAATACTAACTACAACCTTACATATTACAAGGAATGGTAAACAAATAAAGGATAAGGCAAATGAAGGCCAGGAAGAAAAGAAATGCCCTCAACCCTCGAAGAATGAGGATTGAGGGACTTGGAAGGCAGATAGGAAAGGGAAAGCGGAGAGGGCCCGCCCTAATGTCAGAGGAAAGAGGGGACAAAACGGACCCAGCTCAGGAACCCTCGGGGTGGCCAACTCCCAAACTCACCAGCCATGAGCCCTTGAGGGTGTAGCACTATGCAGGGTGCACCAGAAGTGGTGGGGCTATATACAACCTGCCTCCTTGAGGGCCTTGTGCAGAAGGCAGGAGATAACATGAATAGACAAAGAAGGCTGACGGCTCGAAGAATGAGGGTATCAGAAAAGATGAGACAAATGCTAATTAAGGCGGGAAAGTGAAAGACTCCCTAGTCCTCGGATGCCCTAATTCCGTCAGGGTCGGATGAGAACAAGAGGTGACCAAGGGAGGCCGACAGGAAGAGGAGTCCGGCACAAGTAAGTGGAAGCAATGCCAGACTCAGCTGAAATCCCGTGGTCGCCAACCCACGTACCACTAGATGTGAGCCTTTGAGGGGTACAATAAGTGACTCCACCTGTAAAGAATCCACTTTGCACAGATTACACTTTTTACCCACCGTAATATTAATAATGTTATTGGTTTTACGTCCCTTTCAACTACTCTGTGGCTTTTTGAGACGCCAAGGTGCCGGAATTTCTCCCCGAAGGAGATTTTTAACGTGCTAGTAAATCTACTGACACGCCTTCCTCGCATTTGCGCACCCTGAAA
This sequence comes from Meconema thalassinum, assembly GCA_946902985.2. NCBI lineage: Eukaryota > Metazoa > Arthropoda > Insecta > Orthoptera > Tettigoniidae > Meconema > Meconema thalassinum. The sequence continues at coordinate 264,847,917 of OX336394.1, forward strand.
TGGCAGCAAACTGCACCAGGATTCAATCCTGCAACCTTGGGAACAGCAGGCGAGAACGTTACCGCTGAGCCACGTAGCAAGTTATTTCACCCACCGTGTTGGACAATGTGATGAAAAGGAAGAGATGTTCCCAGTGGGATATTTAAGACACGATTGAAGATATTCACTTTGCTGATGATGTGTGTCTATTTGCTTAGAGATTTGGAGACATTGAAGAAAATAGAGAGAAATTTCGACATGAAGTAGGGCTTCAAATCAATATCAGAAAGACTATGGAAAAGACAATTCCAATATTGAGACAAAATTTGCCGTAAATGCGCAATACGTAAGTCAGGCTGATACCTTTGTTTCCCTTGGCAGCATCATTCAGAGTGATGAAAGAGCAGATGAGGATGTAATGAGCCGAATACAAAAAGAAAATGAAGGCTAAGTTCACTTATAAATAACAAAAACGTTTCACGAACATAACTTCGTATGTTCAATACTAATGTGAAGGCTGTTCTTTTTTATGGCTATGAAACATGAACAGCTACTAAGCAAATAGTCAGCTAACTACTGCTTTTTATAAACCAGTTGTTTAAGACAAATTTTCAATTTAAGATGGTCGGATGTGATGCCCTATGAAGACATGTGGAAGGCAACAAACCAAAAATCAATCACTGAACAGATTATGGGGAGAAAGTGGCAATGGATCGGCCACACGTCAAGGAAAGCACAAGAAATTGTTGAAAGGTCAGCGTTGGAATAAAACTAGCAAGGTGCTCAGAGACTTAATCACCCAAGAAAGACTTGGAGGAAGAAGCTATGGCAGTAGGAAAAACTTGCAATGCAGTAAAGCAGCTGGCCGATAACAAGACTAGATAGATAATGTTAAGTTGTTGTTTTTGTTGATTGAATTGTAAGTTTTGCGACCTCGTTATCGTGTAGCGCCATGTACATGGGTGTGTGAGTGTGCGTGTGAAATTTGTCTGAAGGCATGTGTTATTGTAATGGCTGTATTAGCATTTGTATTAGTAATTCAGATGAGGATTGCGAAGGAGGCAGCCATGACCGTAAGTTAGAAACCATCTTCTCATTATGCCTCGTTCCAGCCCTCAGAGCAGAATTAAATTTCTTGGCAGAGCCGGGGATCGAACCCGAGTCTTCACAGTGTGAGAATATTTATTGCTGCTCTATGCACCATAAGATGCGACAGGAAATAAGTCAAAGACACCTTTGCGGGTTAGTTGGTGGAGGGCGGCATTGTGATTTTTTCATCGTGTAACCTTGTAAATCTGAAAATAAATTATTCCATTTCGACGGCTCAATGCTCAAGTATTTCATCGCAGTACTAGACAAAGTGCACAAAATGTTGCTATACCTTAGCGGGTTAGAGTTGATGGACCATGACTGTTTGTGATTAGCATTGTTTGCATTTATTGGTGGTTTTTATTCGTAGAGCAATTTTGTTTTGTGTATGTGTATGGTTTGAATGTGCAGTCTCTGACGATGCCCGGTTGATGAGCAAAACATGTCGTTCTACAGTTTTCTCCCTCTTCTGGAAACCGTAATAAATATTCTTAACCATATGTATTTATTTTAGTTTTTTTTTCACATATTCCAGTAAATTGAATTATATTTTATTGCCCGAATGAAAAGCTGCAAAATCATTTGTCAATAAGGCAAAAATTAAAAATGGCTTCAATGCTCGCTGCATTACTAAGTGACGATACTATCTCCCGAACTATCCGGAAGCTCTTTCAATCCCAGCTATTTCCAGAACATAACAATCTAGCAGTAGGCCTATCCAGCGCGTCAATGACCTGGGTGACTCATAGATACTTTTGTTTGTGTTGACAGCTCTGCGGCCAGTCGAATAAATTGGTCGCAGTATACAATTAGATAGCATAACCAAATGTGAGGTTAAAACTATCAAATTCATTTTCATTGTGGACTGATACAATGATAGCTCTGAATCCCTACCGTGGGGCCTCAATAAATCACAATAATTAGATGCCGATATATAAACACTAAGTTGGAACAGAGCTTCAGACGATCGAAGGGTGAGCATGAGCTTCACCTAACTGTTTACTTTGTCCTGATATTTATTTGCGTTCACATGAGCCTGATAAGAGCTGTTTAAACACAGACATGGACATCATGATAATTTCAGTCCCTTGTACAGATGGGTCTGATAAACTGTGTCATCCTGGTTCTGTAGTCCTGAGTATTTGTAATTGAGTCCATGATAGGGAAGGAGGCGGCCATGGACATAAGATAAGAATCATCCCGGTGTTTACCTGGAGTAGAAGCAGGAAGCAATGGAATATCACGTATAGAATGACTGTGGTGGGAATCGACATCTCCTCTTCTCTGTTCAGCTTCGCGAGTCTAAATGTATCCCATTCCAGCCCTATGACAAAAATTAAACTTCTTTGGAGAGCAGTGATTCTAACCCGGAACTCAGGGGCGTTTCCTGATATGAACAACAGATGTCTTGATCGTTTGGAATGACAATAATGTATTTAAAGCGTGTTCGCCTCATAAATTTCCCTATATTTTAAATTTCTACTCAATTCCTCACACATAGGGGGACATTTCAATAAGATTCTACATCTTCAGCCAATCAATTTGATCTTTATCCAAATAATGTGCAAATCATCGAAATTATAACGACCAATTTATTTGATGGTAAGCCACATATTGATTTTTCTTTATTCTTTATTTCACGATTACTTTTATAATCAAAAGCTTGATATCAATAGTGAATTTTTGCATGTTATTCAAAATAGTCATGTTTTAATTTAATACCAAATGACATTTGAAAACATAAGAGGCATCTTTTCATTACAGTTTTCCTCCTCCAAAGAAGCAGATATCTCTCTATTTTGGAAGCTCATGGAAAAAGTTATAAGCAATATTTAAAAAAAGTCATTAATACTTCAATGTAACAGATCTCATTTTTAAAGCAATTTTACATTATATTTTAATTCATGAAAACGATTTCTTCAAACTAGACAGAGTTTTCTATTATAAAACAGTAGTTTAAATATTTTGGAAGATTGGTCTAAGATTACTGGAGAAAAAAAATTGTTAACATTTTATTTCTATTCCTCATCTTTGTTTCATAGAATGTTAATGTTAGATTGATGATCTTAGTTTAATACCTTTGTTTTATTATAACTGAAGATGGTTACAATATAACCGAAACTTAGTATTATATTATAATTAGTTTCAATATACTATTGACTGTAAGGTGGATCATCATTTATTTACCTATTCACAAGTGAAAATGAGAATCCACAGCCTACTTCCAGTCGTCCGACCGGGTCAGGGAATGGAATGAATAAAGAACCCATCTAGCGGCGAGGATATGAAATGTGCCGGCTGCCGAAGCTTGTCAAACTCCTCTGGAGCAATGATTAAATGAATGACAAATGAAATAATAGTGGAGAGTGTTGCTGGAATGAAATTTGTGACAGGGAAAACTGGAGTACCCGGAGAAAAACCTGTCTGCCTCCACTTTGTCCAGCACAAATCTCACATGGAGTGACCGGGATTTGAACCACGGATCCAGCGGTGAGTGGCCAGCGTGCTGCCGCCTAAGCCACGGAGGCTCACCTATCCTATTCACAGGTATAGTTTTTAAATATTAATCAAATATGAAACTAATAGGGATTTGAATGTTCTTGCCTCCTGTGTCAGTACTACCAAGTGTCATTCTCCCAACGTGTGTCCATGTCTACGGACTGGGTGAACTCACTATCTCAGTATACCTACTGTCGACCAAAATATTATGTGCACTCGAGTTTGAAGGTTGTTTGTGAAGTAACCAATAGACTTACATAAACTTCAGTGACATAATCATTTATTTCGTTCTATTTTACGTTAGTTCATGTAGGTTTGGAATTTTTAATTTATATTTTAATATTTTTACCGCAGTTGGAACACAAAAAGTGCCCGTTCTTAAGCGTTTTTCGACCATGCGTCACATTTAAGAATTATTATCTCACAAACCCGTCATCAGATCGAATCAAAATTTTAACACAATATACAATCGAATGTTGTGAAACTGGTTTATTAATTTCAAAATGTTGTGTGTCCAAGAAACAAAGTTGTTATCATTTATGTAAGGTAATTTTTTCTTGGCTCGGTGTCGTTGGATAATGTAGTTCTTGGTCACGTTGTAATCCGTATACATCAAAATGTTATACTGTATGACTGTGAAATACGCAAATTAATTCAATTATTTTATATCGGTTTGTATTTGTACGGGGAAATAAGAAATAGTTCACCAGCTAAACGCTCCGGGGAATGCTGTACAGCGTTGCTGAGATGGAGCCCATCACTCCCGAGCGAAGCGCGCCATGACGTGTGTTGGGCTCCATCTTGGCAACGCTGTACAGCTTTCTCCGGAACGGCTAGCTGGTGAACCATGTCTTTTTTCCCGCACAAATACAAACCGATATAAAATAACAATTAATTTACGTATTTCAGAGTCATACAGCATAATGTTTTGATGTATAAGATTACAACGCGACCAAGAACTACATTTTCCAACAACCCCGAGCCGAGAAAAAGTTACCTTACAAAAATGATGACAACTTTCTTTCTTGGGCTCCCTAAATTTTGAAATTAATAAATCAGTTATACAACATTCCATTGTATATTGTGTTAAAGTTTGGATTCAGTCTGATGACGGATTTGTGAGATAATAATTTTTAAATGTGACACATGGTTGAAACACGCTTAAAAACGGGCAGTTTTTGTGTTCCAACTGAGATAAAAAAAATATTAAAATATAAATTAAATATTCTAAACCTACCTGAACTAATGTAAAATAGAACGATGAAAATGATGATGTTATTGGATTTTATGTAAATCTATTGGTTCCTTCACAAACAACCTTCCAACTCGAGTGCACATAATATTTTGGTCGACAGTAGGTACATATTGTTGGAAGTGAAATTACATCGGCTTCAATAAGTGTAAGAGTTGAGTGCAAGTATAAACGCGCCTTACTACTGGCTGAACTATTAACTCTAAAGTACGTCGTTAAAGTGGCGTAATTCTCGGTGAGGAATATATTACCCTAGCTCATGCCATTCAAAATACACACAGCAATTCTGAAAGAAAAGCAGCGTTTATCAATGCAATCTCAACTGTTTATTAAACTACTTCACTCTTAATGCAATTACTTCACGGTGCTAAAAATGTCACATTATCTAGTTCTCTAATTTAAATTCACAAAGGTGTGCATGCACTGCTCCCTCTCACTCGTAATTATACAGCCAACCAGTCTTGTATGGTATCAGGGTAGGTATTGAAACTCCAGTCTCAAAGGGCTGGGGTTTGACCCCCAGCTCTGCCAAAATAAATAATTCTTGTGTTAGGGATCAAACTGGGGTACACTCAGGCTCGTGCGGCAAAACTGAGTTAGTTATTGTTGTTTTAAGAGGCGGAACTATGAGGTCATCTGCCCCTATTAAAAAAAAGAAACTGAGAAGAGGTGGGTTTGATTCCCACCTCAATCATTCAAAAAGTGGCTTCCGACTTCGACTTCTCCTTCCCCTTCTTCTCCTTCCTCTTCTCCTCCTCCTTCTCCTTCATCCTCTCCTCCTTCTTCTTCTTCGCCTCCTCCTTCCTCTCCTTCTCCTTCTTCTTCTCCTCCTCCTTCTTCCTCTCCTCCTTCCTCTCCTCCTTCTTCCTCTCCTCCTCCTCCTCCTTCTTCTTCTCCTCCTCCTTCTTCCTCCTCCTCCCTCTCCTCCTCCTCCTTCTTCCTCCTCCTCCTTCTTCCTCCCCTTCTCCTTCTTCTTCTCCTCCTCCTTCTTCCTCTCCTCCTTCTTCTTCTTCTACTCCTCCTCCTCCTTCTTCTTCTCTTCCTCCTCCTTCTTCTTCTCCTTCTCCTTCTCCTCCTCCTTCTTCCTCCTCCTTCTTCTTCTCCTCCTCCTTCTTCTCCTCCTCCTCCTTCTTCCTCTCCTTCTTCTTCTCCTACTCCTTCTTCTTCTCCTCCTCCTCCTTCTTCCTCTCCTTCTCCTTCTTCGTCTCCTCCTCCTTCTTCCTCTCCTTCTTCTTCTACTCCTCCTCTTCCTTCTTCTTCTCCTCCTCCTCCTCCTTCTTCTTCTCCTTCTCCTCCTCCTCCTTCTTCTTCTCCTTCTTCTTCTCCTCCTTCTTCCTCTCCTCCTCCTCCTCCTTCTTCTTCTCCTTCTCCTCCTCCTTCTTCCTCCTCCTTCTTCTCCTCCTCCTCCTTCTTCCTCTCCTTCTTCTTCTCCTCCTCCTTCTTCTTCTCCTCCTCCTCCTTCTTCTTCTCCTCCTCCTTCTTCCTCTCCTCCTCCTTCTTCCTCTCCTCCTTCTTCTTCTACTCCTCCTCCTTCTTCTTCTCCTCCTCCTCTTTCTAATCCTCCTCCTTCATCTTCTCCTCCTCCTTCTCTTCCTCCTTCTTCTCCTTCTCCTTCATCTTAAGACGTCGTCTCCGAACGGAGGTTGAAGATCTACATAGCTGGCTGTGATCTTGACATTGCTGGATGAAAGCCTCTTCTGATGTGCAACAATGCCATCTTCGGACACCTTTCATCCACGAGTTTATTCGTCTTTCAATAGACCCTTTTACATGAATTTTCCCTTCAATAATTAGTTGTAGTAACTGCTATTTTTTCGCCTCTCATAACATGTCTCAAGTATCTTGTATTACGTTGTTAGGTAGATTTCATTAGAAAGCTAACTATTGCAATGGGTACCATGTTTCGACTTCCGGAAAATTTCGACATATCTTCGCGTTTCACATCCCCCAGACCCCCAAAACCACCGTCAGTTCAAAAGTTTATATATAATTTATGTATATATATATATATATATATATATATATCAGTTTCTTGTGGACACGATAACTGCCGTAATTCTGCACCAATCACTTTGAATTTTTTACATACTATGTATCCCTATAAAATCTCGGTCGAGTTTGTTAATGGGCAAAATCGGACGAAGGGGGTGAAAATGGGGGGCTTTTTTCGAAAACGTGAAATTTCGCTATAACTCTCTTAATACGTGAAATATCGAATCCATTTTAAGTTCATAATATGTGTCGGATAAGTGCCAAAAATTTATTTCAAGTAAGTTTTTTGATAGCACCAACCATTGACCAAAGGGGTGGAAAAAAGTGGGTTTTTCGGGAAACATTAATCATATCTCTCTTAATAGACAAAATATCAAAACCGTACACAATGGAAAATATTCCCCTAATAATTACCTAAAACTTTTGTCTGAAAGAATTTTTGATATGACCCACCATTACGCCAAGGGATGAGAAAAATGATTTCGGAATTTTAAACAAGAAGTTCCGTGAAGAACTATACAGCCTACTTTTCATGCCAATGAATATTCTACAGAATATGAACCTATATAGAATAATGACGAAATTAAGTTGCTAATATCGAAATTTCCAATTAGTTCGAAATACTGTATACCTGGCATAATGTATCCTAATAGAGCACTACAGTTGGCAGCCCTGATGACTGAATATATTCTTAGTTCCGTCTCTTAAGGTACTAAATACAAAATTTGGTTGAAGTCCAATGAATAGCATGGACGTTACATGCAGTTAAACATTGGATCTAACAGCGCGCGTAAAATCATGTTGGCAACAATGTCATGCATGTATTGGTCAGAAATAATCTGAAATAATATGATCTATTGTTGTGCCAATTTTGAATGAAATCCATTAGTTAATATAGAAGTTACATGCATTTTAAAATTGGACCTATCAGCAGGCTTAGAATCATGTTGGCAGCACTGACGTATATTAGTTACTCCAAATTCGTCTAGAATGCCAGGTACTATACGTGTGCAAAGTTTAGAGCTATTGGCTTGCATACATTCTGATATATTGATATTAGGGTAACAAAAATAGGGACAGCACATATTAACAGTTGGCAGCCCTGGTTGCTCCTTAGAATACGCATAGTCATATCTGTTATGGTACACATAGCACATACGAAATTTGGTTGAAATCCAAATGATAGTATGGAAGTTACATGTATTTAAAGTTGGACCTGTCAGCAGGCTTAGAATCATGTTGGTAGCACTGACGTATATAAGTTACTCCAAATTAATATAGAATGTCTGGTACTATACGTGTGCATAGTTTAAAGCTGTCGGCTTGCATACTTTCTGATATATTGGTATTTGGATAAAATAAATTAAGAGCATTTATTAACAGTTGGCAGCCCTGGTAGGTCTTAAGAATACGCTCAGTCATATCTGGTTATGTACACATACAACATACGAAATTTGGTTGAATTCCACTAGATAGTGTAGAAGTTATATGCATTTAAAAATTGGACCTATCAGGAGGCTTATAATCATTTTGGCAACACTGCCATGTTTGGCCTCCCGGAAATTAAACTGAAATATTATGATCTGTACGTGTGCCAATTTTGAAATAGCTCCAATTCATACTTTCCGAGATATCCAACATGGAGCTCAAATTTCAATTGCGATTTTTTAGCAGTTGGTAGCACTGACATCATTTTCAAATATGGCCGTGAGATATACAGGTATAGATCTTTACTCCTACCAAATTTTGTTTCGATTGCTGCAGCCGTTTAGGAGTTGATAGGGGGGGACACACACACAGCCAGACAGACAGACAGAAGGACAGACAGACAGACAGACAGACAGACAGACACACATTTTCCCGATCTCATAAGTCTACTTTTTCCTCATTTTTGCAAAATGTGAAAAGTAGGCTAAAAATGCCAAGTGCCATCAGAGGTTACCATAACAATGCTTTTAAATTGATAAGGGATGATCTATCAGAGGTTGCCAAGACAACGCCATTGACGAGATCACATTCATTTTTAGCCTACTTTTCACACTTTTCAAAAATGAGGAAAAAGTAGACTTATAAGATATATCCGGGAACATGTGTCTGTCCTTCTGTCTGTCTGTCTGTCTGTCCTTCTGTCTGTCTGGCTGTGTGTGTGTGTGTGTGTCCCCCTATCTACTCCTACACGGCTGTGGCAATCGAAACCAAATTTAGTATGAGTAAAGATGTATACCGGAATATCTCAGGCCCATATTTGAAAAAGATGCCAGTGCAACCAACTGCTAAAAAAAACGCAATTGAAATTTGAGCTCCATGATGGATATCTTGGAAGGTATACACGGGAGCTATTCTAAAATTGGCACACATGTAGATAATATTATTTCAGTTTAATTTCCAGGTGGCCATACATGACAGCGTTGCCAAAATAATTTTAAGCCTTCTGATAAGTCCAATTTTTAAATGCATATAACTTCTACACTATCAATTGGATTACAACCAAATTTTGTATGTAATATGTGTACATAAACATATATGACTGAGTGTATTCTTAAGAGCCACCAGGGCTGCCAACTGTTAATAATTGCTCTCTATTTTGTATCCAAATATATCAGAAAGTATGCAAGCCGACAGCTTTATACTATGCACACGTAAATTACCCGACATTTTACATTAATTTGGAGTAACTTATATACGTCAGTTCTACCAACATGATTCTAAGCCTGCTGATAGGACCAATTTTTAAATACATGTAACTTCTATACCATCAAATGGATTTCATCCAAATTGGCACAAAAATATATAATATTTCAGATTATTTCTGACCAGCACTCGCATGATATTGTTGCCAACATGCTTTTACGTGTACTAATAGATCCAATGTCTAAATCCATGTAACGTCCTTTGGACTTCAACCACATTTTGTATTCTGTACCTTAGGAGATGGAAGTAAGAATATATTCAGTCACCAGAGCTGCCAACTGTATTGCTCTATTAGGCTACATTATGCCTAGTATACCTTATTTCGAACTAATTAAGACATTTCGATATTACCCACTTAATTTCGTCATTATTCTAGATAGGTTCATATACTGTAGATTAATCTATGGCATGAATCTTAATTTTAAGAAAAGTAGGATCTTTAGTTCGTCACGGAACTTCTTGTTCCATCTGACTATGAGGGAAGTGGCTAACTGATTGCATGCTGAACTTCTATGCCCAAGGTGCTGGTTCAAAGCCGGACAAAGTCGCCGGATTTTCTAAGAGCGCTAAAAATCCGTCAGCATGCTTTCCTTCGGAGGGGAAGTTACATCGTTCGTTGCAAGTTGCTGGTTGCGGTGGCATCTAGCAGCCAAGTTCACAGCTAGGTGTCGTTGACGTTAGTATTTGGTACAAAATTAGGTACTACTACTTAAAATTGACCGTCTGCAGACCTTACCTGAATTACAGACTAATGCAGTCATCACAAATAACACCGTTTATCAGACAGATTCTACACACACCCAATGTACACGGGGTTACATGACCACCTTGTCGCAGCCCCTAAACTGAGGAACCAACCAACATCTCTGCGGGAGATAAAATTTTGCGTGAAGAAGTAACAGACTGTTAGATAGTTACACATAGGTTCTGTTTATAATGTCCAAACAGAATTCTATCCATAATTAATGAATTATCCTATGGCGTGGATCACAATTTTAGCCTATTTTCATTATGAAAAACAAGATGTTCAGTAAAGAACATATAGCCTACTTTCTCCTAAATGCATGGGTATTGTTATAACTCTTTGTCCTTTTCAAGGAGTATAATTGAATGTTGGTATTAGTAGCTTGTTGAAATACAACGCGCTATATGGATATTAAACATGAATATGAGGTGCCCTTTGCTAAAGCTACCTCTGTAAAAAAATCATTCAATTCGGTTTCACCGTGTTTGAATTGATATGGGGAATGGATTTGCACACATACATGGCCGCTATTTGCAAACTATTGGGCTGATAACCTTGTAGTCAGTCATAAGCTGCTTTCCACAAAGAGGCATGTTGTTACAAAATCTGGTAGAGATCAAATTATTAGGATGGTCGTAATTTGATTTAAGCTTTTAACATTTGGGTGGCCGTCATTGCGTTTCCGTCAAGATGGTGGCAATATAAAACATGACACTGAGGTGCCCTTTGCTAGTGCTACCTCTGTACCAAATTTCGTTCAATTCGGTTTCACCATGTTTGAATTATAGGGGGAATCGGTTTGCACACATACTGACCACCATCTGCAAACTATTGGGCTGATGATCTTGCAGTTTGGTCAGAATATGCTTCCCACATAAAGATATGTTGTTGCAAAATTTGGTAGAGACTAGATTATTAGGTTGGTCGTGATTACATTTTAGCTTTTAAAATTTGGGTGGCCGCGATTACGTTTCCGTCAAGATGGCGATGATATAAAACATGACACTGAGGTGCCCTTTGCTAGTGCTACCTCTGTACCAAATTTCGTTCCATTCGGTTTCACCGTGTTCGAATTAATAGGGGGAATCGATTTTCACACAAAGATGGCCGCCATCCGCAAACAATTAGGCTTATGACCTATTCGTTTGGTCATAAGATGCTCCCCCATAAAGGTATGGTGTTGCAAAATTTGGTAGAGATCGGATGATTAGGTTAGTCGTAATTTGATTTAAGCTTTGAACATTTGTGTGGCCGCCATTACGTTTCCGTCAAGATGGCGGCGATATAAAACATGACACTGAGGTGTCCTTTGCTAGTGCTACCTTTGTACCAAATTTCGTTCAATTCGCGTTCACCGTGTTTGAATTGATAGGGGGGGGGGACATACATTCAGAGTACACACACTCACACACACACACACAGACTCACACACACACACACACATACACACACAGACAGACACACTTTTTTTCGCCCTGTGTTGATCTCATAAGTCTACTTTCATTTTTGCAAAAATTGAAAGTAGGCTAAAAATAGGTTTATGAGATCAACTTTTGTCCGTGTGCGTGTGTGTTTGTGTGTGTGTTTGGTCCCCATAATAACTTCTAAATGGCTGGATCGATTTCAGTGAAACTCAGTAAGGTCATAGCATCATTTTGGCTGACCCGACCGTGCCTTTCAAATTGCATTACGTCTCACTAATCCAACATGGTGGCTGTGCGAAGTATTTCATTTTATATCTCCGAAACGATTACGGATATCATGCTGAAATCTTGTACGGTGATAAAGGACACTACTAGAAGTTCACCAATGAGACTGTCAAAAACCCGCAAACTACAAAACCAACATGGCGGCCAAGCGAAATTGAAACTTTTAAATAGACTTTCCTCGCGATTTAACCACCCAAACGCAATGCAACTTGGTACAGCAGATACGTATACACATTGTAATGCACTGGCATCTATTTTAGTTCAATTCTTCACATATCCTCAAGATGGAGGCAGTGCGAAATATTTCACCGGCTTTCCATATCTCCGAAACTCTGAAAACCTGTGAAGTACAAAACGAAAATGGTGGCCAAGCAAAGTTGACACATTTTAATAGACTTTCCTCGCAATTTAACCATCTGAGCGCAGTGAAATATGGAACAGTAAATGTTTATACACATTGTAATGCTCTGGCATGTAATTCAGTTCAAAATTTTTAAAAGTAAGTCTCTATTTCTTGTTTGGCAATCATGAGATAGAAATGAAAGTTTGAATAATGAATCTACGCAACAATTTTCATTTAATTGTATATAACTCTATGGCCTATACATATAAAAATCGAACATTGCGACCATCCGAAATATTTAGATGACTCTCAATATCTACGAATCTATTACAGCAATCAAACTGACATTTTTATGTTCATAGAAGCTATGCACATAAGTTCACATATGAGACTTTCAATAACCTGGTGAGCACAAATCCAACATGGCGGCGACGCGAAATATATATATTTAAATGGACGTTTCTCGTGATCTAACCATCCGAGTGCTTATACAAGTTTTATTCCACTGGCACAAGATGGCAGCTGTGCGAAATAGTAATTCAACGTTTTTATTTCTTGTGTCCTAACCGTGCGATTGAAGTTTGAATACTACACCTACACAATAATTTTCATGTAATAGTAAATTACTCAAAGACCTACATTTATAACAAGATGTTCAGTAAAGAACATATAGCCTACTTTCTCCTAAATGTATGAGTATAGTTATAACTCGTTGTTATTATCAAAGAGTATAATAGAACTATTCTTTGTTGAAGACCTTAGAAACGATTTACCTCTACCAAACGCCACAACCTAGATAAAAACTGCTACCATCATTGAAGAAAGAAAGAAAGAAAGAAAGATAAGAAGTATATCAAGAATGTTATGGATCTGGAGACATAATCGACCGGACTGGCTGCGTGGCTCAGCGGTAACGTTCTCGCTTGCTGGGCCCTAGGTTGCAGGTTCGTATCCTGGCGCAGTCAGCTGGCATTTGAGGGTGCACAAATGCGAGGGAGCTGTGTCAGTACATTTACTGGCACGTTAAAGATCCACTTCGGGCCAAAATTCCGGCACCCCGGTGTCTCTAAAAGCAGCAGTATTTAAAAGGGATGTAAAACCAATAACATTATTATTATTATTATTATTATTATTATTATTATTATTATTACATAATCGACCTGCCGTGGGCAACATCCAACTTTGAGTTGAGGCATGTCTTTACACGTCTGGTTGTGCATGGCTTTCACAACCCTAATTGAATTAACAAATCTTTCCATGACCCTACAGAGACGTGTGTATACAAACTATGTGGATATTTTCGATTGCTATTTGCCTGAAATAAAAGTAGTAATTAATAACCTGAACTAACACCAACGCCTTGAATTCAGTTACTATGTGAAATCGTTTTGTTCTTTACTTCAAATAACATTTTCAAGTAACGCAAAATAGGCTGTTACAAACCCTTTAAAATAAAAAGTAAAAATGTATCGTAGTATCATCTTGTCATTCTTCAAATTCGATGCGCATAGAATGCCAATGGTATAGTAATCAATGGAGCCCCACGTAGACTAGTCGAGACATCTAGTGGTGAAATATCGAACAATATAATCCTAACAGAGCGAGTGCATTCTAGCGGCCAGAAGAAGAAACTTTTCAATAAAATCTGGAAGTTAATAAGTAGGTCAGCGTGCAGTTACCTTTTTGGCAGCTAGATGTCTCGAGTAAATCTGCTGGCGAATTATGTTTTAATTAAATATATATTTTACACCATAATATGCACAATATAACGCTTAATTTTAAAACATCTGAGTCATTACAAAACAATAAACATATAACATTTCAAGCAAAAAACCTAGCTCTGATCGGGTTTGAACCATAGGCATTTGAGCGATAGGCTAACGCTCTACCACTGAGCTAATTGTGTCAACGAATATAGTTCTATATAAAATGACTTACATAGAACTTGTTAGCAAATACTGCTTTATACTAAACGATTTCATCACTGGAGTATATTATTTATATATAAAGCATTTCATACAAAGTTTATTTATTTTGTATCAGTACGCTATATTGCATGCAATACTCAAATTAGTGAAATATAAGTCAGGCACAAGATATCCGCTGCCATCTTGTCTTATTAATGAATCAGCTCAGCTTTTTAAAATCACGTCTGCACTATAGTATTACAAAATAAAATTTTAATTTCGAACGTGCCTCTTCCTTTAGAACAGTTAAAACGATTCTCGGCTCGATAATCGGAACTGGTGGGTCCCATGATATGGATTATAAAGTTTGCATAATTCGCACGGCCGCCATCCTGAAATGGTATGGCGGACGACCTTGTAGTTTGGTCACAAGACGCATCCTATACGAAGGTATGTTGTTACCAAATTTGGTAGAGATCGGATGATTTGGTTAGTCGTTATTTGATTTTACGTTTTGAACGTTTGAGTGGCCGCCATTCAGTTTTAGTAAAGATGGCGGCGATATGAAACATGACACTGAGGTGTCCTTTGCTAATGCTACCTTTGTACCAAATTTCGTTCAATTCGCATGCACCGTGTTCGAATTGATGGGGGGGACAGACATTCAGAGTACACACACTCACACACACACAGACACACACACACACACACACACACACAGACTCACACACACACATACACACACACACACACACACAGACTCACACACACACATACACACACACAGACAGACACACTTTTTTCGCCCTGTGTTGATCTCATAAGTCTACTTTCATGTTTTGCAAAAATCGAAAGTAGGCTAAAAATGCAACATGGCGACTATCCGAAATATTTAGATGGTTAATATCTACGAATCTATTACAGCAATCAAACTGAAATGTTGTATGTTGATAGAGTCAATTAACAAAAGTACGATTTATTAAAATAGGCTTAAGTTCTTCATGGAACTACTTGTTAGACGGTGATATTAACTCGGGGAAAAAGACAAATAATGATTTTCACCATGAAAGTATCCAGCCCTGTGAGAAAAGATGGCAGTCTAGTACAGTCAATTAATTTCATTTTGATCTGTATGTTTTTCAGATGAAAATGTAACTGAAGTGTCTGTGGTTTTATTGTAAATAGCATTGAATTTTCACCGTTATTTTACATTTTGTTATTAATTTGTTCTACATTCCTTACAGTAAAAGTCGTATGTACTGCTCGGGCCTAAGCTGCGTGAACCTGAGAGGAATGTAGATCGCGGACTACGAGAAGTGATGGTGACGAGTGATGAGGTTTCCCGGTACGTGCGTGGTTACAGAACCAAATACATTGGTCGGTGACTCACTCACTCATTCGCAACACCCCAGTGGTTTGAGCAACGTCTGTATGTTAACAGTATTGGAATGAAAGGAATACCACTTATTACGGCGCGCTGTTGACAGATCCCTCTCTTCTCGCCTGACCCTTCCCTGCTCCTTCCCCTCACCGCGCAAGTTCACAGAGCTTGGACCCGAGCAGTATATTGCCAGGTGTGTAACTTACCTGTGAAGGATTAAGAAATTTATACATACCGGTGCATATTTATTGCAGCGTACTCTTGCAATATCCCAAAAATATACCAAGAGTTCACACAAGAAGTGTTTACGTCTTACGAAGGAAGTGTATAATAGATATTTTAACTCTCCTTAGAATAAAACCAAGTTCCCGAGTCTTGGATGTTCCTGGTATTCTCGAGAACCACTCGATGGATTTTGATGCGGTATTCACCATTCTGTAAAGCATATCTCGAGGACGGTTTTTGAAGAAATCATTTTATTTATGACCAAAGGAAGCCGATCAGTAACGATTTCAGGGACAAAGTCGAAATATCTGGCCTCCGTGCGCCTTTTGAACTTACGCTGGGCAAACCATCAAAAAATATGTGTATACTATGAGTATAAGAATTGTTCAGCATGAAAAGTTCTAAATGAAAGTCCGCGACAGCATATCCCTATTTTCAATACATTTCCCACTACAGTATATTTATTTTTTTACCTTTTCATTTTTCCAACTATCTCCATTCAATTACTAGCTTCGAGACAATTAAAGAGCTAGCTGGCTGGCAAGCGAGCCTAACATCCCGGACACTGTCGAGTCGTATCGAGTTAAGACTTCAGAGAAGAGTGGATGTGTTTGGAGTTTCCCAGGAAGTGCAACTCGGCTTTTCTTTACTTCGCATGTGAACTTTTCGTTCCGCAGAATACCCAGTCAAGTTTGGATTGGACGGAAGGGGGTTTGTGTTTCATGCTCCTCGCCATTCTTAAATTACGTCTGTCTAAGAATTCGTTGCACATGCTATCTCCATGAAAATATAATTAATAGTCCAGTCAGTGATTTTAACACATCAGGTCATAGTCATAGTACATTAAAATGAAAAGAAAACGCTTATCACGTATCAATGAAACTAAGCAACAAATAATTTCTCGATTGTCACAAGAGAATGAATGAAAGAAAGAAAGAAAGAAAGAAAGAAAGACAAAGGGAGTCATCCCCAAAGTTCCTTTGACGCAGGGAAGAAATGTTCATGTTTTGTGGTCCGATAAAGAGAATTCTGCTATGAATTATGGGTCCTCCATAAATTATATAAATCATGCTTCAGTTTACCGGCAAAGCCGGGGGGGGGGGGGTTACTAGTTAATAATAAGCTATTAAATGAAGTACATAATGAAGGCAATTTCGCTCTGAACACAACATCATAAATTAGGTAAATAAATACAAATACCCTAGATTAAAATATGTACCAAATCAGTGGTCTCCAGGACCCCGCGCGACCTCATTAAGTTCAATTATGAGCACGACCGATCCCGGGTTAACATAAGCTAAATAGCATCAACATCCTTACGTAAGTCCAGCTTTGCAGCTAACTGATTAGCACGCTAATCTTTCTCGAAGGAACTAATGTTCAATTCAAGGTGAAGCCATGGGATTTTAACATAGTAGGCCCTATAGCTAATTCCCATGGTTCGGGGACAAGGCCTTTCTTTTTTCATCATTTCATATTATCACGATGTGCAGGGCATCAATTATAAAGACCTTCACCTGGCTTCCATGGAAGCATCAGAGTTATTTAATTTTATTAATGCAGCCAATGGTGATGTATTTCCTTTTCCGGACGGGTCAGGGAAGAGATTTTGGAAGGAAATCGGCCGTGGCCCTATTGAAAGGAACCGTCCCGACATTTGCCTGGTGGTGAAAATGGGAAACGACAAAAACCATTTTCAGGATGGCCAAGATGGGATTTCCACCGTGGCTGGTCATCAGAGTTATTTGTGGCATGTGAAAAAAAGGAGGGATGACAAGCTTTGATAGAAAAAATTCTTCTAGGTCCCCTGACTTTCTTAGCAAGGCATTGTAACTCGATAACCTTAAAGCAAGCCAAACACAGAAATACATTTCAATCAGTGCCTCCCGCCATCAGGCACCTGGTATAGCACGCAAGCTAGGCATTTACTACGCTAATCAACATGCATGCATTTCCATCTCACTCCCACACCAGGGCTCCGCCGAGTTCGTTCTTTCTCTCTCTGCTTCAATCCATTATCTAAGCCATTTATCTTAGTGTTCTATATCCTCCCCACCTTCAAACCAGCTCATTTCTTCTCAGTATTTTTTCTCTTTTCTGTTTTAAGTGCCGGTAAGGTTGCGTGCAAATTGGTACTGGAGTAGGAAATCAGAGGGGTCCAAGTGGGTGGGTACAACACAGGAGCGCGTGAAGTAGAAGTCTAGGAAAAGTCAAGTTATTGAATGTAAAACACATCCGAGGACTTTCGAAATGAGTGGATAACCCACAAACGAGAGGTAACAATATGACACAGAACTTAAAGATATTTTGTGCTTATTGCGTGCAAATAGTATTGCCTTAATACAAGAGCGGTTCATGTTGCGAAAGTAATATTCTAAACTAATTGATATATTTTCAGTCGGTCGGCACAGGTATTTAAGCACAATTATATTAGGCGGAAGTGTAAAACACTACCGTGCTGATATTTTTACAATCTATATACCCAGCCAGGCGAGGCCGCGGACGAGGGACCAACGCAGCACGATAAGGACTCCGGATCCCCGGCCTTCCCGGCGGTACACAGAGTATACCTAGCAACATTTGAGTCTGTATAGGTTATGATGCACTTAAGTTGAGTATATAATACGCTAAGGTGTATGTTTCACAAAACTCAAGCTCCTAAACCAGAGGGAGTTAGAAGTTGTGGTTTGTACCAAAATCTTCCAAAACGTCTCAATATTACTGGAAAAATCTTGCATTTCTTAAAAAATCAACGGAAATATATTTATTTGTTTAAAAAGTGCTTTTAAACAAATATACAAGACGATAGCCCCTGGCAGAACTATGTTGCGTAAAGCCGCTTAGCACTAGCGCCGGGCGGGTAGTCTGTAAACATGGGGCGCACACAACCCATTGTGCAACCAGCAGTAGTGATTAATAATTGTTCTCAGATTTCATAAATATAGACAATTTTGTTTAAAAAGTGCGTTTAAACAAATAAACATAGGCTATTTATAGAAGCCCGCATAACAGTAAAGCCAAGCGGGTGATTAATACATATGCGAGAGATCTCGCACAGGTCGGCTAGTGTGAGTAATTAATGTGCACAAATTATAAAAGGGGAGGGGTTCAAAAACTGAGCCGATAATTCTTCACATATAATTTTATCATGGTAGTAGTAAGCGTTTGCTACACTCCAAATATTGCATCATCATGACCAGAAATTGCGTAATCCTGATGACGTCATGGGATGACGTCATGGGTCCTTAGAGCGAGCACGTGGTCCAGGAGCGAGCATGTGCGGTGCACGTGTTAGCGTGGGAAGGGGGTGACCTCTTGGCTTGTTTATGTGAAGCTGATAAAAAGTTAATGGGTGTTGACGTCATGGGGGTTGTTTATTTGGATGCTAACTGTCATCTGACACCCGTGTCAGTGCCAGCGATCCGCACATGTGGTGTGCTGCTGTTATGTTTTTGTTTATGCCCGCGATGGGTGGGCTGAGCGGGGAGGCGGTTCCCATCCACACATGTGGTGTGCTGCTGTTATTGTTTTTCTTTTTTTTTTGCTTTGGATGCTAACCATCATTTGACACCCGTGCAAGTTTGACCATGTGCAGCAGTGTGATTGATCTCGTCTGCTGTGTTCGCGTGAGACAGAGTTGACCTTTAACGTCATTGGCTAAGAATGTAATCTTTGACTTCTTTAAGCAATAGTGGAAAAAAAGAAATGATTGCGTTAGAAGCTAGTTTGCAGCATATGGTTTCTGGAGTGTGGGTGGGGGTGAAGGATATATAAATGGATGAGTGCATGGAAGAGTTTAACTTTTACTTTTGCGCGAAGAGTGTGTGTGTGTGTGAAAGAAATAAAGAAAGTCAACGACGAGGAACAAATTGTGTGATGGAAGCTCTAACGAAGTTCAATAACTTATCATCTTGTACTGAGTATTCTAATAAGAAACTAGCTGAACTAGTCATTGATTTACCATATGTGGTCCAAATTATTCGCCCCGTACAGACGAGGTTTGGAAGAAAAATAGTTGTGGATATTAACATTGAAGATGAAGTAACAAGTGTATTTCTACCAGCAGTATTTTCAAAATTAAGCACATCAGAGATCGATGAACTAAACTCAATGGGAGGCACACTGATGCTGGTGTATTTAGGGGTGAAGAACCGCTCACATCAAGTCATTTTGAAACAGTACTCGAAGGAAAACTGATGACGGTGTATTTTGGGTTGAAGAACCGCTCACATCGACATGTTTTGGTGAGTATTGGATTATATATATTATGTATTGATTGATATAACGATTGATATATTTAGTTGCTAATTATTTCTTAATTTGTTTAATTTTTCAGATTATCTAAAAAACTAATAAAACAACCAGCATAATGAAGTGGAAAACTGTTAATTTCCTGAGTGGAACTGATCATCGATCGCACCCGCTAATAGAGTATCATCGTGTATGCTTTCAACAACCGGAAGAAGAGGAAGAAGATGATAACGAGGTGAGTCGTAATGAGAAAGAAGCTTGTTTTAACAAATGGACATCTTCGAGTGGAATTTCAACATTTTCAGTCTACGTTACCAATGTTAGCAAATCAGAGGATAGTCAGCGAGAGGTGACAGAAACAGTTCTAAGATATCTATTGAAAGAATTATGTGAAGATGAACATTTTATTTGTTTCTTCGGATACAATACATTTGATGAAGTTTTCAAAATCGAATTTTCCATGACGTGTTACGATGTAACAAAATTGAATGTGTATAGAAACAATTTGCTTGGTAAACTTCAGGATGAATTTCCTTTTGAGGCTGTTCATTGTTCATTGGAGATTACAGGCAGTAATTTATCACAATGGCTTGAATATACTTTAAAAGATTATAGGTTTATGGTAAACCGATGTTACAGCAACTGCTGGTGGTGTATTAACAATAGTGCAAATTGGACGTATGCTTAGACATCAGTGATGGTACACCAAGTGTTGGTGGTGTATTAACTTTAGTGCAAATTGGACATTTGCTTAGACAACAGCAACAATGACCTCGCCTCCTAGCAAACGTAGAAAGGTCGATATTGTAATACATAATAATAACAGTGAAAATATAAGAAACCAATTGGACAATGCATTTGAAAGTGTTTCTAATTTTCGAAGTGAACTAAACGGTGCTATTTCAGTATCATACCAAATCGGGGAAAACACTCAAACCGAGTTGATTGAGAACAGTGATGAGTTGATTGAATGTTGGAGAGTTATTAGTGAGCATATATTGCAACAAGCTGTGAATTTCAAAGAAATTACAATTCAAATAAAGGATGAATCTTTCTTGAGCTGTGAGTTAATTGAAACGGCATTCAATTCTAGAGTGTACACACTTGCAGTATCAAATGTTAAGAATGAGTTTTTGGATCCTCGCGAATTTTTAGCGAATGCTAATATTTGGTTTACAAAGTATGTTAAGAAAGCGTTAACTGTACAAGCTTTAAAGGTGAATTCAGTTTTGTGTGCACAATACGTGCTTCGCGACATATCAGAAACAAAATATTTTGCTATCAAAAATGAGGTAGTTTTCGAGTATACTGATTTAAATGAATTTTATAATAAGAATATCATTGAAGGTACATTGACAAAAATGAGCGAATTTGAAGCAAATGGTTCCGGGTGGGCTTTAGAAAAAATTCATAGTTTGAGAATTAATATAAATAAATATGTTGGATTTCGAGTAGGAATGTCCAATACTAGTCGATTGCCTGATGTAATAGTCAATAAGAATGCAGTGCTAAATTTGTATGATACAAAGGAAGCTTGTTTTGCGTGGAGTGTGGTTGCTGGTTTGTATCCAAAAACTCGAAACGTGAATCATCTTTCTTCCTATCCTAATTACAGAGATGTTTTAAATTTAGATGGTATTCCAATTCCGATGGAAATGAAATATTTAAACAAGTTTGAAAACCAAAACAATATTTCTGTAAATGTGTTTGGAGCACAATATGATGAAAACAATTGGGTATGTATGGGAACAAACGAAGTAAAAGGAAAAAAAACTTTTACTATTGTACCTTTGTATGTATCAGATAAAGTATATGAAAGGAGTGTAGACTTATTGATGTTGCAGATTGGAAACAGTGAAAGTTATCACTTTTGTTTAATTAGAAATCTTGCTCGCCTTGTGCGTTCAAGCCTCACTAGCACTCACAGAAGGATTTATATATGTAGACGTTGTTTGTCATATTATTTTCTTGAGGATGAGTTAAATGTTCACTTTGCAGACTGTAAACAGTTTCCTGTTGCAAAAAGCATAATGCCGACTGATGAACAAAGATTTGTTAATTTTACAGAATTCCGAGTTAAAGATACAGTTCCATTTATAATATATGCAGACACTGAATGCCTCTTGTCTCCAATTTCCTCATGTTTTCCAAATAGTGACAATCATAACTCTACTTTAACACATAAACATATTCCTTACAGCATTTCTTTATACCTTCATTGTAATTTCGATAGTGAATTGTGCAGTTTCAAGCTCTTTAGGGGAAATAATTGCATTGAATTGTTTGTAAAGGAACTTTATAGTATTGTGGATAAACTTCAAACATATTACTTATCGGTTAAGCCAATGTTAAAGATGACCGAAAATGAAGAAAGATTATTTTTGTCAAGTAAAATGTGTCACATTTGCGAGAAACCGATTGCAGTTAATGAACTCAAAGTACGCGATCATTGTCACTTAACTGGAAAATATAGAGGAAGCGCACACAATAGTTGTAATTTAAATTACAAAGTAACAAAGGTTTTGCCTATAGCATTTCATAATCTAACAGCCTATGATGGACATTTTATAATTAAAGAAATTTGCGAGAAACGTGATGGAGAGGTGTTACATAATCCTGGTCATATAAAATTGTTAGCGATGAATATGGAACGTTACAAAGGGTTTACAAAGTATGTACGGGCTAAGAATGGATTCATTCAGTTAAGATTTTTCGATACATATAATTTCTTGTCCTGTTCACTAGATCAATGTTCATCTTCGTTAAGCGAAGATTCAAAGCAAATAACACGACGTTATTTTAATGATGATGCACAGTTTCGACTTACTGCGAGAAAAGGTGTGTTTCCCTATGAATACGTCACGAGTATGGATGTTCTTAACGAAACTAAATTACCTGAAATATCCAAGTTTTATAGCAGTCTTAATGATCAAACAATATCGAATGAAGAGTATGAGTTTGCTCAATCGGTGTGGGAAACGTTTTCCTGTCAAACATTAGGAGAATACGCAGATTTGTATTTAAAAGTTGACACACTTCTTTTGGCGGATGTCTTTGAAAATTTTAGATCGAATGGCATGGAAACTTATGGCATTGATGCAGCTCATTTTTACACTGCTCCATCTATGTCTTGGTGTGCTATGAAAAAGATAACCAACGTTCAACTTGAATTGCTTCAAGATATTGATATGTTACACTTTTTTGAACGATCTATTCGAGGAGGAAATGTTCAGTGTATAACACGACATGCGATTGCTAATAATAAGTATATGAAAACTTATGATGAGAAAAAGCAAGAGTCCTACATAATGTACTTTGACGTTAATAATTTGTATGGATATGCGATGATGGAATATCTTCCAACGGGTGGCTTTAAATGGATTGCAAATGTTGAAGGCTTTGATGTTTTAACTATTGATGATACTTCAGAAATTGGATATATTTTGGAAGTAGATTTGACTTATCCTCAAGAGTTACATGACAAACATTCAGATTACCCTCTATGTCCCGAAAAGTTGACAAAGCTAATGGCTACCCTAGATAATAAAGAACGTTATGTTTTGCATTATAGATTGTTAAAGCAATGTATTCAACTAGGAATGAAATTAGATCGTATTCACAGAATAATTGAATTCAATCAGAGCCAATGGCTAAAACCATATATTGATGTGAACACAGAGAAACGAAAACAAGCCAAAAATGATTTTGAAAAGAATTTTTATAAATTGATGAATAATGCAATTTTTGGTCGTTCACTGATGAATGTGAGGAAGTTAAGGGACATCAAATGGGTCACCAAATGGCATGGAGCTCGTGGTGCTAGGTCTTTAATAGCTAAGGCTAATTTTAAACATAGAATTATATTCGATGAACAATGTATGGTCATCGAGATGAGTAGACTAAAGATTTTTCACAATCAACCAGTATATGTTGGTGCATCTATATTAGATTTGTCTAAATGTAAAATGAATGACTTTCATTACAATGTTATTTTAGCAAATCCTGAATCAAATGTGAGGTTGTTATACACAGACACCGATAGTTTTATGTATATATTCTATTATGATATTTATGAGTTCATGAAACAACATTCAAATTTGTTTGATACTGGAAACTATGAAACAAACAATCCTTTTGGCATTGTGAGACAAAATAAAGGTGAAATTGGTTTAATGAAAGATGAAAATGCTGGAAGGATTGTTGAAGAATTTGTGGGGTTACGACCCAAAATGTATGCAATAAAATTGTGTGATGAAATGAATAGCTTGTGTAAGGCTAAAGGCATTAAGAAGAGTGTGAGTAAAAGTATGAATATTGATGAGTATCGAAAGTGTCTTTATAACAGAGAAAAAGTCAACAAAGTTCAAGTTTGTATAATTTCAAAATCTCATTCTGTATTTACTGTTCGGCAAAATAAGTTGGCAATTTCATCAAACGAAGATAAAAGACACATAACTGAAAACGGAATTGATACTTTACCGTTTGGTCATTTTTCTCTGAAAAATGATTAGAAACAAATTGAGATTAAAGCAGTTCATCTCACTTACTTTATTTCTTTCACACACACACACTTTTATGCCGGTAATATTACTAATTTTTTGTGTGTTCCTTTGCTTATGAAAAAAGAATAAATAATAACCCAAATTTTGTGTGTATTATTTAAAAAAAAAACACCTCCCCCCCCACCATTTCCCATTTTCCAGATATATATATATGTATAATTACTTTATATTACATATCATTTAGTAATGGTGCGTTGTAAGAGGAGCAACTCTACCACTCAATATAAACGAACAGGAAGTGGATCATTAATCAGTCGTGTACTTAATAAAACTATTGATAATTTACCCGTGGAATTACACATCCCGGGATATGAATATTGTGGACCAGGAACAAAATTAGAAAAGCGATTGAGCCGTGGTGATCCAGGAATAAATATATTAGATAAAGCGTGCAAAGAGCACGACATTGCTTACGCAAAGCATAAAGATTCAAACAAAAGAAGAGAGGCTGATGAAATTTTAGCTTCAAAAGCTTGGTCTCGTGTAAAATCCCGTGACGCATCATTTGGAGAGAGAGCGGCTGCACTAACAGTGGGTGGCATCATGAAAGCTAAGTCTAAGATTGGAGGAGGTAAGCGAAACTTAAATAATAAAAAAAAAACAAGAAAAGATTAAAAAAAAGAAGAACATCGAAAAAGCAAGGTGGTATTTTACCCCTACTTCCGATATTTGCAGCCTTGTCGGGCTTGGGGGGTCTAGCAGGCGGAGCAGCAGGGGTGGCGTCTGCTATAAACAAGGCGAAAGCTGCTCAAGAAGAACTAAAAGAAATGAAAAGACACAATCGAATGATAGAAGCAATGCGAGGAAAAGGAGGTCAAGGCATTTATTTAAATCCTCCTGCATACAAAAGATAATTAACCAAATACCAAATAAAGCATTAAGTAATTTCGATTTAGCTAAATACGCACATCAATTAAAGATTCCAAATTTTAGAGGAGTCTTTATGCGAGATACGTTACCAAGATATCCTCGAAAAAATGAAAACTGTATTGTTAACCTTGAACCGATGGATAAATCCGGTTCACATTGGGTAGCTTTCAGTAAACATGGTAAATATGTGCATTATTTTGATAGTATTGGTAATTTAAGACCACCATTTGAAATTTTAACATATCTTAAAAATTGCTATCTACAATATAATTTTCATTCATATCAATCGATTACTTCTTCGATTTGTGGACATTTATGTTTAGTCTTCTTGTATTGTATAAATAAGGGAAACACAGACCGTCTTTAAACATTTCAAAGATGGCTTTCGAAAGACGGATAACTCTTGAAGGTAAAGGCTCGAAGATTGATGTTACATTGGAGAACCCGATTCATCTTGTAGGAGCAGAGTTTTTTGAAATAGGACTTGCAGGATTGTATACATCTAATTCTATTCGAAATGTTACCAACAGAAATAATAAATTTCGCATTCATTTTACTATTTTTTTATCAATTGATTTAGTGGTACCACCGGGTATTTATGAATTTGAAGATCTAGCCTCAGCTTTTGATGATTTACTTAGTTATCACTCATTGTCGAAACTTATACCAGAACATTTAGAAAAAACAAAATTGTATGTGGAAGAGGATATAGATGGAAAAAGAGACAACCGTCTCGTTTTGTCTTCCCCGTTTAATATTGATTTCACTGTAGCCAACAGTGTAGCAGGGCCTTTAGGTATTGAAAAGAAAGTTTACCCTAAAGAGAATAAAAGAGAAATTGAAATTCATCGAAAAATAGAATCGATAATGAAGTTTGCAATTAACGAGAATAATAACATTTTGGCTATAAAGTTGAACGAAGCGGATAGAGCGATTTTAATAATACCCAATGCTAGCTATACGTTAAAACAATTAAGTGAAAAGATTGATGATTTATTAGTTGAACATTTATTAGGCGACAAAGACAAATTCCCATCATTTTATATTAATTATGATAAAGTCTTTTATCATTGTAAACTACATTCGAAAGTGTTTGCTATAGATTTTGGTGTTGCAGATTCTATTGCAGATTTGTTAGGCTTTTCTCATAGAAAGTTCAAGGCAAACACAACTCATCATTCTGAATATATGATTAAAATTAACACTGTTAATAGTATTCGAGTATGTTGCAACCTTGTGCTTGGTACGAGTTCTTATTTGAACCATAAACCAACACACTCTTTATATAATTTTAAAGCTCATGTTCCTGCTGGTTACCCGATTGTTGTACAACCAACAACGATTAATTTTTTGCCCATGAACACCAAGCTTATTCAACATGTATCTGTGCAACTTGAAGATCATCTTCAACAGCTCATTGATTTGCAAGATGAAGATTTAACTGTAGAATTAATTATTCGTCCAGCACGATATCTTGCTATATAAAGTAATGAAATACTGTTATGTTTTCATTCTACTTGAGTAAGCATACTAGAAAACAATCACAAATATGGTTATACTATATAATACTCAAAGTTTGAAAAAAAAGAAGTCGACTCTGATTCGAAAAAATAATATAAATCAATCAGCTAAAATTTGTAAAAAAAACAAACAACGACATCGCACCTTGAAATCTAAGAAACAGTTATCGAGTAACAACAAACAATTCTTACAGTCTTTAGGCTATCGCGTACTTTAATTTCAATATAAATATATATGCAATTGTTAATCTTATTTAGTTTCTATCTATAGTTGAAGCTGTTAACATGTTTAACATAACAGATAAAAGAGAGGTTGACAACAGAGTTGTGCGACGAGAAGAAAGAGTTTATCAACCTTATTCAGCTAATAAATTCGAAAATAATGATGAAATTCGAATACCGATTCAAAATGAAGAAAACATAGTTTTATTAACAGAAGGTGTTCTTCACTTAGAAGGTCAAATTATTACTTCTAACATAAATCCAGCTGCTTCTACTACAGCGCATCCTGACCAAAATTTTGGGGCTAATCTTTTTAGCGAAATTCGCATCACGTTAAATGGTAAAGAAATTGATCGTACACGCCATCTAGGTATAACAAGTTCTATAAAAACCTTTGCATCATATTCAAAAAACGAATATACAGCTTTACAAAATGCCGGTTATTTTCCCTCTTTAACAACGCCAGCAAGTGAAGCAAATATTGTTGATAGTAACACAAAACGTTTTCATATAATACTTCCTTTAAGCAACCTGTTAGGAATAGCAGAGGATTACAGAAAGCCGATTTTAAACTGCAAGCATGAGGTAATACTTCTCCGATCGTCAAGTGACGCACGTGCGTTGCAATCGACAACCGAAAACGATCTTTCTAAGGTCAAGTTATTTAAAGTTTATCTAAAAATTCCCGTTTTATTATTATCAGACGAAGAACAAATTAAAAGATTAAAACTAATGCAGAAAAATATTCCCATTCAGGTTGGTTATCGATCGTGGGATGTTCACGTCTTGCCTTCTCTTCCTAGAACAACTAAATATAGTTGGACTGTAATGACAACTTCTGAAACTCAAAAACCGCGTCAATTTTTATTAGGTTTTCAAACTAGAAGAAATTTACTAAACACATGCTCTTCCTATTTCGACCATTGTAACATTAAATCTATAAGAGTTTTTTTAAATTCAATTTTTTATCCCTATGAAATGCCAACTTCTGAAATTGCCATAAATGACTACAGCGAGTTGTATGACATGTTTGTTAAATTTCGTAATGTATATTATCAGATCGATGATGTTCGTTCAGAGACTCTGGTTTCACGAGATGAATTTAAGTCTCTTTGTCCTATTATTGTAATTAATTGTCTCGAACAAGTGGAAGCAGTGAAGACATCTTCAGTCGATGTGCGAATTGAAATCGAGACAAGTGAGAATATACCTGAAGATACAACTCTTTATTGTGTTCTTATTCATGATCGTCAAATATCTTACAGACCATTAACGAATGAAGTAATTATCTAAACCAATATTTGCTAAGTTATAAGCAAGCAAGTAAACAAGTATTCTCACTTTAGTTGCAATCATGGAATTGACAACAACAAACTCTCCTTCTACTGATGCTGGCACGTGGAATAAGAAGCAACCAATAGTTGCAGACATTCGCAAGCTACCAAACGGCAGTTTGGAACTTGCTTACTGTATGTTAAATAACGGCAATATACCTTCATTCAGCCCCGTGATCACATGGGTTGCAGCATATTGTGAAAAAACTCTTTCTTCTTTTTTTGAGTCTATTAAGAATAAATATGATTATTTAGTTGTATATAATTTGCCACAGGAATTTTCTTTGTTTGCACTAAAAGCACTTTCCCCAGACTCATTATTCGATCTTAATACGATTGATGGAATGTCAGACCTAATGTTGAGGCATAGCCAACGTTTACCTACAGATTGTCCAAAACATTTACCATCTCTAGCAATGGGAAGCAATAGTTGTGCTAAATTCAACGTCAATGCTGTTCAACATTGGTTAAATTCTTCTGATGGCATCATGAAAATCGTGTGTTCGATAATAAACAAGTTTCGAAACAGTGGACTTCGAGGTTTTAATAAGTTTGATTGGAACTACTTTCCTATAAACGTGCTGACTATATATGAACCACAACGAATTCGTCTAGAGTGGGAACATCTACCAGATCATCTAAAGAGGAAATTTCAACTGTTTCATCTTCGCTGCAAATGTGACAACTGTAATCGCTATCTATAAAAGGTGAATAATTTAGATCTACTACTGTAGTTGACAGCTATACATATTTTGTTTTTAGTTTGCTTTTTAACACAGTGTATCTTTTTTTTTGTCTACAGAAAATAATCATCTGGACAACTAAAAAGAAGAAGATCATCTCAACACAGCCACACTCATCTGGACAACTAAAAAAAGAATGAGATTACTTCAAGAGAAATAAAATTGTATTAATTGTAATTCTAAATGAATAAAGAAGAAAAAAAAAAATGTCTTTTGTACCATTTCATATGAAAGTTCTTATTAATGATCAATTACCTCCTCACTCTACATGTAAATAAAATAATAATAATAATAATAATAATAATAATAATAATAATAATAATAATAATAATAATAATAATAATAATAATAATATTGTCAGGTGAGGGATTCGAACCCTCGCTTTCAATTTCTGAAAATTAGATCTTAAGTCTAACGCCTTAGACCGCTCGGCCAACCCAACACGTGCATATTAGCCAACGTGTTTTGTTGATTCATGTCAGTTCGCATTTAGCTTTGTGTGGTGAACATCTTTTCTTTGTGAAGTAAACCAGCATCATGAAGTATTTTAATTGTGTAAAGTATTCCAAAAAACAGTTAATGCAAATGATATTGAGTCAAAAAGAAATGAATTTAAAATCTGAAAGAGATCGGCTAAAAACATTTAAGACCTGGTCTTCAGACAGTTTTACGAACACTGCATGGTTAGCAGCTGCAGGATTTTTCTATTTTGGATATAAGGATATGGTTAGGTGTGCTTTCTGTAATCTGCAACTTAGTTATTGGGAAGAAGATGATGATCCGTTTGAAGAACATAAGAAATGGGCTTTTTCTTGCCCCTACGTAAACAATATTTCTCCTAGCATAGAATTGAAATGCGAATATGAAAGACTTAAAACTTTTCAAAATTGGCCTCTTCCCTGTCCAAACGAATTTTGTTTAGCACCAGCAGGGTTTTATTATACTGGACATGGTGATAAGGTGAAATGTATATTCTGTAAGATTGAAATTGAAAATTGGAGGGAAAACGATAATCCTTTAAATGATCATGAAAAATGGGCGCCATATTGTCCATATATAAGAGGGTTTTACGTCGGCAACGTTGATTTAAATCCTGAAAATCCTACTATTATTCCACATAATACAAGTTATGATACGTGTGGAAGCAATATATGTTGATGTGATGTGATTTTTTGTGCAGTGTGCATTCTCAGACGTAAACGTAGACATGTTGAAGTTTGTTAAGCAGTCAAACACTCTACCAGTAATTTCATTTACTAATGCTGAAAACCAGAGTAAAAGTGAAAAAAGAAAGCATGGTGTTTTACTACCGAACACAATTCGATGTATCATTTGCGGTCCATCGAACTGCGGTAAAACAAACGTAATGCTAAATTTATTATGCCACAAAAATGGAGTTCGTTTTGAAAACGTTTATATTTATTCTAAATCACTTGCTCAAAGTAAATATGTTGAATTAAAAAAGTTTTTGGACTCCATAAAAGAAATAAAAAGTGATTTTTTTTCCGATAATGATGAAGTAATGCCTCCAGAAATGGCTAGAAAAAACTCTATATTTGTTTTTGATGATGTAGCCAGCAATAAACAACAACACATGAAAGATTATTTCAGTAGAGGTCGTCATCACGACGTTGACGTATTTTATCTTTGTCAAACATATTCTTGTATACCTAAACATCTAATTAGAGATAACGCTAATTTTTTAATTCTTTTTAAACAAGACGGAACAAACTTGCGTCACGTATATAACGATCATGTAAATACAGATATGAGCTATGAACAGTTCTTTGATATTTGTTCGTATTGTTGGCAAAACTCTAAGTTTGGTTTTTTGGTTATCGATAAAGATAGCGATTTACAAAATGGTCGATATCGCAATGGATTTGATGTTTATTTTCAGTTATAAATATGACTTCAAAAAGAGGTAAATGGCCATTCGTGTTATAGCTTTTGCGTGGTTAACAACTTAACTATGACATCGTTTAACAAAACCAATAATGTGTCTATCGGACGACCGACTTCACGACATGATATTGCAACTAAATCATATGTTGATGATAAGCTAGTGCAATATGAAAATCAACTAACAACAACAACAAGCGACGGACATCTAAGTATTAACGGCAAACGGTTAAAAAATGTTGGAATGCCAATACATGTTGAAGATGCATGCAACAAAGGTTATGTAGTGAAGTTATTAAATGAGCTAAATAAAATCGAGTCTAAAGAAGACATACAACGAAACTTTAACGAGCTTAAAGGTTTAATTTTTTCAATTTGTAAAATAGAGAAAAAAGAACTTGACTTTCAAAACAAACGTCTCGC
This sequence comes from Meconema thalassinum, assembly GCA_946902985.2. Classification (NCBI taxonomy): domain Eukaryota; kingdom Metazoa; phylum Arthropoda; class Insecta; order Orthoptera; family Tettigoniidae; genus Meconema; species Meconema thalassinum. The sequence goes on from OX336394.1 coordinate 264,879,556, forward strand.
GGGCTTAGCTTTACCATCATCTGCAAATGATGCAGTAAACCTTATTGCAATGCAGCAACATACATCGAATATAAAAAAATATCTTGAGACCCGAATAACAGAAGTGTTACAACGAGTAGAATTCATTCATGGTTTAGTGCGAGAATTTTCAGAAGATCACTTTCCGTATGATCAAGATACTCTCGACTTGGGTAACAAAAGAATAAGAAATGTTAAAGATCCAATTCAAAATCAAGATGCGGTAACGTATTCTTTTCTTAAAACTCATGTAACAAATGAACTCGATGAAATTAAAAAATCTCTTTTGAATATAAACAGAGATGATGAAACTGTAGATATGTTAAATAGAAGAATAACAAACATATCTCAACCAATCGATTCGTTAGATGCAATAAACAAATATTACTTAGAAAACTTTGCTGCCTCTCGAAAAGATCTAGAAGACTTAATCGCTAAATTTAATAAACAAAACGTTTTAAACGTAGACGATGGTGGAACTTTAAATATGATGAGTAGACGAATTACTCACGTAAACAACCCCATATACGATAACGATGTTGCAAATAAGACGTTTGTTGAGCAATATGCCGCTTCCCAACATGAATTTGATCAATTGAAACAAACTGTAAACAATCTACAACATCAAAAACAAACAAATGTTGAGTTCCCTGTTAACGACCAAGACGTGACAAATAAACGGTTTGTAGAACACTATGCTGCGTCACGAACTGAAGTTAATCAACTAAAAGAAATTTTAAGCAATTTACAAACTCGTATTGAGGGTGTTGCTAACAATCTCAATATTGTTAAAAAAGAAGATCTTGAAAGTTATGCTGCTGAATCCAAAGAAGAATATAACAAGTTAAAAACTGAACTGGAAAAAATTGAGCAAATGGTTAACAAAGAACCACTCGAAAGTTTTACTGCATCCAAAGAAGAATATGGTATATTAAAAGATGTTGTTGTTGTTTGAGTCTTCAGTCTTTTGACTGGTTTGATGCAGCTCTCCATGCCTCCCTGTCCTGAGCTAATCGTTTCATCTCTACATAGCTCCGACACCCTACATCGGAGGCAATCTGTTTAACATATTCTAACCTTGGTCTACCCCTACAGTTTTTGTCCTCGACCCTTCCTTCCATAACTAAGCTTGCTATTCCTGGGTGTCTTAGTATGTGTCCTACCAACCTATCTCTTCTCTTCATTAGCAGTCGCCAGAAACATCTCTCCTCTCCCACTCGTCTTAATACCTCTTTTTTTGTAACCCTATCTACCCATCTGATCTTCATCATTCTCCTGTAACACCACATTTCAAATGCTTCAATTCTCCTCTTTTCTGCTGCACCAATAGTCCAAGTTTCACTTCCATAGAGCGCCACGCTCCAGACAAAGGCTTTCAAAAATGACTTCCTAATACCTAAATCTATATTCGATGTCAGCAGATTCCTTTTTTGTAGAAATGCTTTCTTTGCCTGAGCCAACCTACTTTTAATATCCTCTTTGCTTCGTCCATCACTGGTTATTCTGCTTCCTAAGTAACAGAAGTATCCTACTTCCTTCAGCTTTTCACCTGCCAATTTGATCTCCATAGAGGTTTCTGATTTATTTCGGCTGCATTCCAGTATTTTTGTTTTACATTTATTAATTTTCATCATGAATTCTTTCTGTAAGACGGAGTCCATACCATTCAAAAACTCATTCAAATCCTCAGGCTTGTCTGCCAAGATGACTATGTCATCAGCAAATCTCAGAGTTGAAATTATTTCTCCTTGAATCTTCACTCCCACTTTAAATTTTTCCCTAATTTCCTTCATTGCTTGTTCAATGTAAAGATTGAAAAGTATGGGTGATAAGTTGCAGCCTTGCCTTACACCTTTCTGAATACCAGCTTCTCTCTCATGTCCTTCAACTCGAATGACTGCTGTCTGGTTTCTGTACAGATTGTATATCACCCTCCTATCCCTGTACTTTATTCCAATTGATTTCAAAATGTCAAACAATTTAGTCCAATCAACGTTATCAAAAGCCTTTTCTAAGTCTACAAAAGCCATGAACGTTCTCTTATCTTTCCTTATTCTACCTTCTAAAATCAGCCTAAGACTTAGTACAGCTTCCCTTGTTCCTACATTTCTCCTGAAACCAAACTGGTCTTCACCCAACTCCGTTTCTATCTGGCTTTCAATCCTCTTGTAAATTATTCTAGACAGGATCTTTGAAGCATGAGTAATCAAGCTGATTGTACGGTAATCTTCACATCTGTCAGCTCCCACTTTCTTTGGTATAGGGATGATTACATTCTTCTTGAAATCAGGGGGTACCTCACCTGTCTCATAAATCCTACACACCAAGTGAAATAACCTGATCAGACCTTCATCTCCTATGCAGCGTAGCAACTCAATCGGTATATCATCTATGCCTGGTGCTTTGTTCCTGCTTAAGTCTTCCAAAGCTCTATCAAATTCTGATCTCAATATTAAATCTCCTTTCGCATCCTCATCAATTTCCTCCTCCCTTTCCATTACATGATTCTCAATCTCCTTTCCCTTATACAAACTCTCTATGTAAGCTTTCCATCTCTCAACCTTTTCTTCCCTATCTGTTAGAGGCTTTCCATTTGTGTCCTTAATATTACAGCACTTAGTCTTCTTTTCCCCAAAAGTATTCTTAATCCTTCGATAAGCTGTGTCTACTTTTCCTAATTTCAGACAATTTTCTATACCTGCACATTTCTCTTTCAACCATTCTTCTTTCGCTTCCTTGCACTTCTTGTTAACCTCATTTCTCAGACGTCTGTATTCTGCTTTCCCCTTTTCATCTCTTAGATTCTTGTGTTTCCGCCTTTCATCCATCAATTCTAGTATATCCTGAGTGATCCACGGTTTTCTACCTATTCTTTCTTTCCTACCAATGTTTTCTTCTGCGGATTTTGTTATTTCATTCTTCAAAAGTGCCCATTTGTCTGCAATTGAAGTTTGTTTAGGGTTTTTCATTAGTCCTTCCTTTATACTCTTCTTGAATCTTTCGTTTACATCCTTCTCTTTCAGCCTGTCTATTGCCCACCTTTTTGGCTTTTGACTTTTCTTCAGTTTCTTCAACTTTAATCTGCATTTCATTACAACCAGATTGTGATCAGAGTTTATGTCAGCACCAGGATATGTTTTACAATCCAAAATCTGGTTTCGAAACCTCTGCTTGACCATAATGAAGTCGATTTGGTAACGCCCTGTATCTCCTGGTCTCATCCATGTGTATATTCTTCTATTGTGGTTATTGAATAAGGTGTTAGCTATGACCAATTCATGCTCGGTGCAGAATTCAACCAGCCTGCTTCCTCGATCATTCCTTTCACCTAATCCGAAATCTCCTACTATCTTCCCTTCTCTCCCTTTTCCTACCACAGCATTCCAATCTCCCATTACTATAACATTTTCATCACCCTTGATATACCTCAGAATTTCGTCTATTTCTTCGTAGACCTTTTCAACATCCTCATCATCAGCTTGACTGGTAGGCATATAGCCTTGTACCACTGTAGTGCAGGTAGGTTTTGTATTGATTTTTGCTACAATAATCCGTTCACTATATTGCTCATAATATTCCACCCGCTGTCCAAGTTTCCTACTCAATATGAGGCCAACCCCTGCTTGGCCATTGTTTGATTTAGTGCTAATGACCCTATAGTCTCCTGACCAAAAGTCCTGTTCTTCCTGCCAGCGCATTTCACTAATCCCAACCAAATCCAACCTCAACCTATCCATTTCCCTTTCTAAGTTTTCTAACCTTCCACTTCCTAGCAGACTTCTAACATTCCACGCTCCGATCCGTAGAATGTCAGATTTCCTCTTTGTCACTTCTGTGATGTTAACCCCCTCTCGAGTAGTCCCCACCCGGAGATCCGAACGGGGGACTAGTTTACCTCCGGATTGAAATTTTACAAGGGAGGAGGCCATCATCACATGTAATTATGCATAGAGAGGTGCATATCCTCGGGAATAGCATACGGCTGTAGTTTCCCGTTGCTTTCAGCCGTGCAGCAGGGCGCAGTGTAGCCATTATTGGCTTATATTATCAATATCTTAACCGTCTATAAGACTAGTAAAGAATTGATTTATTCTGAAAGGCTGCTACTCCCTTTCAGAATAAGTAAAGAGCAATTCTACTAACAAAAATACTAACCTTCTACCGTACTAACAATTAAATACCAAAACTCTACTAACGAAAAACATAAGTTCCACCAACAACAAATACTACCACTAAAACATTCTGTCAACAGGCACACTCACATGCACCCTCACACAACACAGTCTACTGAAACAATGAACTATAACTAATAAACAATGCAACTGCTACCAGACACACTCACACACCACAGCATAATAGAACAATGACATATATCTAATAGACAAACTAACTACCTACTTACAACTAAAACTAACTACATACTTACTGTACTTTTATTTGAATTGACAATATTTACAAATAGCAATTTAGATAGAAAATACTTACAAAATGTAATTTAGATTCAAAATCGTCACAAAATGCAATTTAAGGGGGACGTATGCAAAATTGCACTAAGTGAGAAATGGTTTCATTTCGGCTGTATTAAGGTAAATAAGGAGGATTGTGTAGTCGGGAATTGGTTTTTGACGTTGATGATGATGATGAAAAAGAAAAGGATGAGGGTTTTATGTCTATAAGACCACTGCGACTTCCCCAGTTTTTAAGAACAAGAGTACCTGGAGAAAGTTATAAAAGGATCTACAACAAGCGTTGTGTTTAAAAAATCTATATCAAACAATGGTAAATAGAGAGAGTTGTATTGAGTGTGTATCTATTATAAAATGAATTTAATAAAAATATTTTATGGTTATTGTCTGCTTTTTCTTAAGATGAAGTAAAGAAAAAGAACTTATCGAAATTTATTCTGAAATTCTCCAACACACCATCAATCCATTCACCAGTATACACGCTTCATAATCATAACATACAGTACCAACTTCCCTACAAAGGTGTATTAAAACCAATTTTTGTTTCACCAAGATCTCCAATTGTGTATGCAATTTTAAATATACGTCAAGAGATTGAACTGGATGGCAGTGATATTGTCGTTGAAGAGCAAGATGAAATTCAGTTTCGACTTAGAGACCCGAAAAAACATAAAACTGATGATCTTCCTCTTCAAATCGATTTTGAATATACTATAAATAAGTAAAACAACCACAATTTCCGTTTAGTCATGGAGAAGAGCTCAAAGATTAAAGCTGAAAGTCGAGTAAAGGATAAACTTTCTCGCTTAAAAAAAGATGTTAAAGACAAGTATCTTTCACTTCAAGATGATGTTAGACGAAAAGAATTAGATATAGAGACTAACTTTAAACCAGTAACAAGTTCATTAAATCAACTTGTAGCTATTGCTAATACGTCGACTCAAAATAAAGAAAATCGAAAAAGAAAAGGAAAATATGACGATTCTGAATCCACTGCTACTTCAGACGAAGAAGATGGAGATAGCATCAAAATAATTTCACTACTTAACCGCTACTTTGATCCGTTCATTAAACAAAACGTGGATAGAACATTTGGTATAACGATAAGAAATGATAAACAATACTTGGGACGCGAACGAGTTTTCTTCGATAAAAAGTGGATAAAAGTTGGCGGTGAAAAATTTCCTATTACAGAAGGTCTACTTGAATTGATTCAAAGGAAAGTACCAGACCCCACTCTAATAGATAGGAGTGATTTAAGTTCATATTTGAAATTATTAAATGTTTCAAACGTGCACAAAAGAAATTATACAAGCAATGCAGCTCCAAGAGGAACGCAATCTTATAAGTATAGACATATAATTGAACCCCTTCTCACTGAAGACATAGATAGAATTATAAAAACAGCAGATGAAAATGAAGAAGCAAATACTACAATGCATACTGGATATGGTCAAAAAAAAACACATCGCGCCACAAGCCATTTGGAAATTTGAAGGCGGAAACAATATTGAATTCGTTCACTGGAATGAACCAAACAAATTGGTATCAAGACTTAAAACATTAATTGCATCGAAAGCTGCAGGTCACACAGGACTAGACAGCGAAATCTTTGCAATAGAAGAAGAACTAAGAAATGCTGGATATATTGAATAAAAATTCCAACGTTTGTAAAACAATGCACAGTATGTTATAAAACATTGTTTGGAAAATAACTATGAACGAAATCAGACGAGAAATTGCAAAAGAACTTCACGCACCGCTTAGAAAAAAGTTTAAAAGACGACGTGTTATTAGCAAAGGAATCGATGACCTCCATGAAGCTGACCTTGTGGACATGTCCAAACTTGCAAAATGGAATAATGGATTTAAATATTTATTAACCATTATTGACGTTTACTCGAAATATGCATGGGCAATTCCTCTTAAAACCAAAAAAGGAAGTGAGATTGTGAAAAGCTTAAAATTTGTTTATTCTCAAAGTAAAAGATTGCCCAATTATTTTCACACCGATCGAGGAACGGAATTTTATAACAGTGAATTCAAAACATGGTCTCAGAAACAAAATCTAAAGCATTATTCCACTGGCAGCTCCATTAAAGCGAGTGTGATAGAAAGATTTAATCGAACTCTTAAGGAATCGATGTGGAAAGAATTCACAACACGAGGTTCTTACCGATGGGTACATATTTTGCCTGAGTTACTAGTAAAGTATAATCACAAAATACATCGCAGCATTGGCATGAAACCTAATGATGTGAAAAGAAACAATCCACCCCGCTTGCCAACACAATATAATGAAACTTTAAGAAAACCAAAATATAAAATCGGCGACATTGTAAGAATATCAAAAATCAAGAAACACTTCAGTAAAGGGTACGAAGGTAATTGGACAACAGAATTATTTACAATTTATAAAGTTCAAAATACTAATCCACGAACATATCTTTTAAAAGATAATAAAAATATCCCAATATTTGGTGCGTTCTACGAAGCAGAGTTACAACGAACAAAACATCCTAATATTTACTTAGTCGACAAAGTACTACGTAGAAAAGGAACCCGAGCCTTCGTATCTTGGCTTGGATTCGATTCAACTCACAACTCTTGGATCCCCAACAAAAATATCTTATAATTAGAACAGTGTAAGTTTTTTTATTTTTATTTTTTATTCCTCACAAAAGATATTATTATTATTATTATTATTATTATTATTATTATTATTATTATTATTATTATTATTATTATTATTAATGTGTCTCTATATATATATTTTTCAGCTCACTAAAACCAACACACGCAAGAAAGAAAAGAATGATTGTACTTACCCCGTGCACAAGACCAGCATATTCCACTCTGCAAACAACACAGCATCTTCAATTCTCTCTGCCGCTTGTTGGAAAAAGAACTACTTACCACTTTAAGAACGAAGATCATATCATTTTTCACTAATTCATATTATATAATTAATGTAAACCACAAATGATCAAATAAATATATTTTTAAAAAAGATTTACACCACACAAATTATTATTATTATTATTATTATTATTTTTTTTTTAATTTTTTTTTTTAAACACCCACTGTCCAACGTCCATTTAATTAATCATTTGGACTTCTTCTTCTTCTTCTTCTTCTTCTTCTTCTCCACCTTCTTCGGCATCCATACGATCTTCACCCCCCACACTCTCTTCCTCCAGCGGTGGAAAATCGAGCAGCTCGATACTGTCGGAGTCGATTGATTCCAGCCGCTGAATGATCACCCCCAATATGTGGGGGGTTACGCCATCCGCCGTCAACTCTCTACAATGCTGGCGGTCTCGAATTATTTCCAATAACTCGCAATTATACATGTCCTGCTGAAGATTGCTAAGCCCGTTGAACCAAACGTCCTCTTCCACTTTGAACGCGCTCACTGCGAAGTTTAGCCCCAGCCTCTCTGATTGTTCTCTCAGAGATTTTATCTCATAGAGCTGCTGGAGCTTAACTAAAAGATTTCCATACATGGTCATGTTGATTGTTAACTGAGTTGCTTTGAAACTAAGTGTTACTTCATAGCTATGTGCTCTTATATATTGCGAATATCAAACTGCAAAAAGCTATTTTAAACATTTTCACATGGAGCTCTGGGAACCGACATCCAATCTCGTTCTCGCATTAAAAATTACAGACTTGACTAATGACATCTGGGAATCTAAAAACAAACAGATCGAAATTCATTTCACACACTCAAAGTTATACATGTCATATAAAACACTTTAACCAGATTGAGATCATGAAGCAAGCCAGAACACAAAAAATGTTAACATCATTTAAATTAAACAGACATAACATAGCGAGAAGGAGTAACACAACTCCACTCCCACGCTGTGGTAATATATGTCGTACTTAAACAGAGTGTCGCATTACAACATCTGATTACTTATTTAGCTTGCGCGAGCAAAAACTTTAACGACAACCATGCACTACATGCGCTGGCTACTCTCATGGCTTGCCGCACGGCGCGAGCAAAAACGGAACAGCTGCACACCACATGTCTGGTAGCGATCCGGCTATGTCGAGTGCCTCACCGTACACTCTCATTCAAAAGTTATGACACACAAGACTCTCTACACTTCCTTGGGAAATTACCAAAATATAATTCAATAATCAATCAATACTTAATAACCATGATACACAGGCTGCCCCGGGAATTAAATAACAAAACACAGAATCGAACCAAGAAACTCCCCTGTAGGAGTGGAAGAGGAGTCTGAATTTCGAGTTACCATCCTAATAAACAACCCCCATGCCGTCAACACCCATTAACTTTTTATCACAATCACATAAACAAGCCAAAAGGTCAACCCCTTCCCACGCTAACACGTGCAGTGCACATGCCCCGCTCCTGGACCACGTGGTCGCTCTAAGGACCCATGACGTCATCAGGATTACGCAATTTCTGGTCATGATGATGCAATATTTGGAGTGTAGCAAACGCTTACTACTCATGGTGAAAGACAGAATTATAAACGAGGAGATACGAACAAGAACCGGCATAAGAGACGCCCGCAACACTCCGGACAAATTAAAATGGAAAAGGGAAAACCACGTAGCTAGGATGGAGCATAACGGGTAGACGCACAGACTAACGATGTGGGACCCCAGAGTCCGCAGGAGAAATGTAGGAAGAGAGAGGAGTCACTGGTCTGACACTCTCAAGAAAATGACTCGAATCAGTGGGCAAGAAGAGCAAGAGATTGACAAGAGTGGAAGACCCCAGAAAAACTCTTTTTCAAACATAGTGCGTGCATGGATAAGAAGTGTATGTTTCACAAAACTCAAGCTCCTAAACCAGGGGGAGTTAGAAGGTGTGGTTTGTAACAATAACTTCCAAATCGTCTCAATAGTACAGTGCAATCTAGGTAATTCTTAAATACAAATAATAGTGATAGTGGATCAAGGACTGACAAAAAAGAGGAGGACAGAAAAAACTCTCTTACATTAAAGGGCACGTGTGATAGAAAGTGAACAATTTTGTAAATATTTGGATATAAGAACAAAAGTGCATAACATAAGAGTATTGTAAGTACCACTTACCTGTTAGTGCCTCACTACTCTGTAGAACTGCTCATCCAATAAGTACGCTCGAGCGCCTGAGAGGCCGGCAGCCCATCTCAAACCTTCAAGTCGTGCAGCGCCGAAACCAATCATCGCAGCGCAGTGCTATGCTTCCTATGCTCACAATACGTGTGTTCGCACCCTCTCACACTCCTTCGATTTTTGAAACAATATTTGTCTGCACAAGGAATCACACAATTTGTTCTAATGTTTTCTTTTTGTGCAAAAGGTTGATATTCGTACATAATCACCATTAGCCAACTTAGTGCTATTTCTGAACCCTGGAAAGAAGGAAGGAGAGAAAGAAAGAAAGAAAGAAAGAAAGAAAGAAAGAAAGAAAGATAAAAGAAGGAAGAAAGGAAAGGAATGATAGGAGGAAGGAAGGTAAAAATGAGGGTAGAAAGAAAGAAAGAAAGAAAGTAAGAGTTGAAGTAAGGAAGAAAGAAAGAAAGAAAGAATGAATGAAAGAAAGAAAGAAAGAAAGAGTTAAAGGAAGAAAGAAAGAAAGAGTTGAAGTAAGGAAGAAAGAAAGAAAGAAAGAAAGAAAGAAAGAAAGAAAGAAAGAAAGAGTTAAAGGAAGAAAGAAAGAGTTGAAGTAAGGAAGAAAGAAAGAAAGAAAGAAAGAAAGAAAGAATGAAAGAAAGAAAGAAAGAAAGAAAGAGTTAAAGGAAGAAAGAAAGAGTTGAAGTAAGGAAGAAAGAATGAATGAAAGAAAGAAAGAAAGAAAGAAAGAAAGAATGAAAGAAAGAAAGAAAGAAAGAAAGAAAGAGTTAAAGGAAGAAAGAAAGAAAGAAAGAAAGAAAGAAAGGAGAACGAAAAATGAGTGATGAAGTATTTAGTTATTGCATAAGACTAGGGGCTTCTTTGCACTTACAATGCAAATTTTCTGTCTTAAGTAGGCTCAGTATTTTCAGCTCTGGATGGAAACTATAATGAATCACATTTGCTCTTGTCGATTCTGTTCAAATACAACCCATAACCGCCACAATGTCTTGTAATAGTTGTGACCTGTGCACTGGATCATGAAGTAGGAGATTACTATCCAACTAAAAGTTAAGCTCCGTCTGCTGGACCTCGTCGAGTCTGAAAATAAACTACTGTACTCACACTCTCCGCCCAGTGCTCGCTGCTCGTAATCCGGCTGATGCTGTCATCAGACGAGCCAGCACTTCGCAATGCAGACCTGCCATTATTTACAAGTAGGATCTCACTGGCATTTGTCTATTGAAAGTGGGAACAGTTTCATAGGTTCACATAAATGTCTCTAAAGTTTGGTGCTTTTCAGTCGGTCAACACGAATGTACCCAAATAGAGCTGGGTTATGCCCTAATCCTGAAAAAAATTACATGAGATTAATAAATACACTCGGATGACCAGTTTCGATCGTCAAGCGATCATCATCAGATACATTACACTTAGGCTATAACATCTATGTTTGAGAATACAGGTGAAAAATATACTGTATACAATATGTACAATTATTTAGTTGCAGTGTTGGTAATGCAACTGTCGGTGTATGCTAAATGTAGTATATCCAATGTTAGGTGAACTTCCAAAATGGTGATAAAAATCCGGAATTTGTCTGTTTGAGGTGATTATATGGTTACACAAATCAACTATGGTTATACTGTAATAATACAGGCTGAGAGGCAACCGGATAAATATCAGCCTGTATTATTACAGTATAACCATAGTTGATTTGTGTAACCATATAATCACCCCAAACAGACAAATTCCGGATTGTTATCACCATTTTGGAAGTTCACCTAACATTGGATATACTACATTTAGCATACACCGACAGTTGCATTACCAACACTGCAACTAAATAATTGTACATATTGTATACAGTATATTTTTCACCTGTATTCTCAAACATAGATGTTATAGCCTAAGTGTAATGGATCTGATGATGATCGCTTGACGATCGAAACTGGTCATCCTAGTGTATTTATTAATCTCATGTAATTTATTTCAGGATTAGGGCATAACCCAGCTCTATTTGGGTACATTCGTGTTGACCGACTGAAAAGCACCATTGTTTACTTAGGCAACACTGAAAAATGGCTTCAAACCTCACAATAAATGTCTCTCATAGTCCGCCTCCTTGCGCAGTTGGTAGCATTCTTGGCTGTCACCGCGGAGGCTCGGGTTCGATTCCCGGCTCTGCCAAGAAATGTAATTCTGGTCTGAGGGCTGGAGCGGGATATACTCAGCCTCGTGAGGCAAAACTGAGAAAAGGCTAGTTCAATTCTTACCCCAATCATCCTAGAAGTGGTTTTCTGTGGACTGCTTGTTGTAAGTATAAACACATATTTCAAACAAATTGTAAATAATTATGACATCAGAGTCCAATTATTCGTCTCTGATGTGCGTAATTCTGTTTCTTTTGAATGCACAATCCGTTATTTGTGACGCCCCATGCTTATAGACTACCCGTTCGGCTTTATTGTTATGCGGGCTGGACGCGCCATAGGTATACCAGGGGCTATCGTCTTGTTGACTTCTCAAGAAATGTGAGATTTTTGCTGTACTATTGAGACGATTGGAAGAGTTTGTCACAAACAGCACCTTCTAAATCCCTCTGGATTAAGAGCTTGCGTTTTTTGAAACATGCACCTTAGCGGTTTCCATAATGTGTATGATATTGTCACCATACATCTGTGGTAAATTATTATCGCTCGAGTCATAGTGTATACGATATGCTTTAGCCATATTATTTTTATTATTATTATTATTTGCTTTAGCCATGACATGCAGTTATTCGAAGAGCCTGATTTGCTCTAATTTAGTATCTTGATAAGTCTGATTTACAGGATATTATGTCCAAAGTTAAATTTACGCCATAAAGAGTTAATTCGAAAGTAAAATACTTAGAATACACTCAGTTGTTAAACACTAGCATAGTATGTAAATAATGTTACAAAATATTGCTCCACTGCGACTGGTTTTGTATATATCGGAGAATATTCAAGTAGTTAACAGATGTTATAACAGCAAAAGCAGAACAGAATGAATATTCATAGGACGGGTTGGAACATTTTATCACGTCGCGTCGTCAGCTGGACTGGGAACTACGAGTTTCGTACGCCACCAGGTGATATGATTCAGGAGTTGTCATACAAGTAAGAAAAGTATGAATTGTTGATTTCTTCAAGCATGTTTAATATTTAATATGAAACATTTATTATTGTCGCGATAAGAGTGTGATTCATCAAACACTTTGAGATCTTATCTATGCAAATTGATGCTAAGATGGAGCAAACGATTCAAAAAAGAACTAATGGTCTACTTAAATGCATTTTAAATGCCAAATTTGACGATGATAATGATGATGATGATGATGATGATGAACATGATGTGGTTAAGCTAAGATCATTCCAGGGCCGAAGATGACGATCGGAGTGATCGTGGAATGATGCGGTCATCTGAACCTATAATAAATTAAAGGAACTATCCCCTTAAGTCTGAACAAAGCACAGATATCCCATGTTTCATAGTAAATCCTATAACTTATTTTCAATACAATGTTTATTCATCGTAATTCTGCTCACCCTACTGGGTGTATTGCTCACTCTAAAGAGTTTCCATGGATTTTCTTGGAGGTATTCGAGGATTAATCATACATATACACAAGGTGAATTCAATTGGAACCCGTTCGGAACATGTTACGTGGTCTGTTTAGGTTCGAAATACGCATGCTCAAGTGGAGTTGAGTGCATGCCTCATGCGTTGTGGTCGGATATTAGCGCTTTGCTTTGTTTGTAGACACTTGGAAATGCATCAAGATGATAGGTGCGATTCAGAATCCGTCCAAACAAGACCAACGGGCAATAATCCAGATTTTAACGGCAGAGGGTTGTAAGCTTTGGAGATTCATTGAAGAATGGTTGCTGTATATGGCGAAAAGTGCTTGCCAATGTCAATTGTTACTGATTGGTCGCGAATATTCCGTGATGGCCTTGAGTGAACGACGAATTTGCATCGTCCACTGGCTTTCATCTGATGGGTCGTTAAAGAAATTCCTTAAGGGACAAAGACTTCACACCGAAGTACAAGGTGTAGTCATGGAACGCGAAAGCGACTTCTTTAGCCATAGCGCGTAGGCCTATACTAAATCCTAAATTATAATTTGGTTTCCGGTCGACTTTATTGTTTTCCTCTTCCTGTGCCCATGGACCTTGAATGGGAATATTTTAATAACGCTCATAGTTATTCTATCTTGATATGATGACAAAAAAAAAGTCATCTCGGCACGCCGGAAGGCGGAGGTAGATTTCACCGGACAAACTTGGGGATAGGCGAAATAGGCAGAATATGCAGGTTTTCGTAGAAGGATCAGACCTCATTTATTGCAAGAAAGTATTTTATAATTGGAGCTTAATTAACTTTGTTTTTCGTCATTTTATGCACATTTTAAACATATTGTCTTATGATGACGGTAACCTTCTTGTCATTTGGAGTCCATTTTTATACTTGTGGTCACACTGTCCTTATGCAAGGTTTCGACACTGATGTGTAACTATGTAACGGTCTGTTACTTCTTCACGCAAAATTATATCTCCCGCAGAGATTTTGGTTGGTTCCTCAGTTTAGGGGCTGCGACAACACGGTCATGTAACCCCGTGTGATGGCTGTATTAGTCTGTAATTCAGGTAAGGACTGCAGACGGTCAATTTCAAGCAGTAGTTCCTAATGTTGTTACCAGGTACTACCGTCAACGACACCTAGCTGTGAACTTGGCTACTAGATGCCATCGCAACCAGCCACTCGCAACGCAACGTTGGAACATCCCCTCAAAAGGAAAGCATACTGAGGGATTTTTAACGCTCTTAGAAAATCCGACGACTTTGGCCGGCTTTGAACCCGACCTTGGGCATAGAAGTTCAGCATGCTACCAGTTACGTCACCGAAGCCGCTTCACACTTAGTGAGATGAAAATCTGAATCTGATCTCGAGGAAGTGCGTTGTCATGGCAACGTCTGATGGCTCATCCCTCATCAATTTAGTAGTGTTGCCATGGCAACCACTGATAGCTCTTGGTATTTTCTTATAATTCCGAAATCATTTTTCTCATCCCTTGGCGTCATGGTGGGTCATATCAAAAATTCTTTCAGTCAAAAGTTTTAGGTAATTATTAGGGGAATATTGTCCATTTTGTACGGTTTTGATATTGTGCCTATTAAGAGAGATATGATTAATGTTTCCCGAAAAAAACACCTTTTTCCCACCCTTTTGGTCAATGGTTGGTGCTATAAAAAACTCTTCAAACATAAATTTTTGGGCTTCATCCGACACATAGTATGAACTTTGAACGGATTCGATATTTCACATATTAAGTGAGTTATAGCAATATTTCAGTTTTTCGAAAAAATCTCCCCAGTTTCACCCTCTTCGACCGATTTAGCCCAGTAACGAACTCGACCGAGATTTTATAGGTATACATATTCGGTAAAAAATTCAAAGTGATTGGTGCAAAATTACGGCAGTTATCGTGTCCACAAGAAACTGATATACATATATGCATATATATATATACAGTATATATATATACATAAATCTATATATATAAAAATCAATCTTACGTGATAGTTTGTCTGTGGGTGTGTATGTCTCCTATGCGTTCATATACCATTCGTCCGATTGCGATGAAACTTGGGTGAGATGTTGAGTACACTCCAAGGAAGGTTTCTGACTTAGTAAATCCATTTTACATTAGGTAGCGCACGCGTAGATTCAACAAATGAGCGACGATGCGCGAAGCATTTCAACAAAGTCCCGTATGTGTTCATATACCATTCGTCCGATTGCGATGAAACTTGGGTGAGATGTTGAGTACACTCCAAGGATGGTTTCTGACTTAGTAAATCCATTTTACAATAGGTAGCGCACGCGTAGATTCAACAAATGAGCGACGATGCGCGAAGCATTTCAACAAAGTCCCGTATGTGTTCATATACCATTCGTCCGATAGCGATGAAACTTGGGTGAGATGTTGAGTACACTCCAAGGAAGGTTTCTGACTTAGTAAATCCATTTTACAATAGGTAGCGCACGCGTAGATTCAACAAATGAGCGACGATGCGCGAAGCATTTCAACAAAGTCCCGAATGCATTCATATACCATTCGTCCGATTGCGATGAAACTTGGGTGAGATGTTGAGTACACTCCAAGGATGGTTTCTGACTTAGTAAATCCATTTTACAATAGGTAGCGCACGCGTAGATTCAACAAATGAGCGACGATGCGCGAAGCATTTCAACAAAGTCCCGTATGTGTTCATATACCATTCGTCCGATAGCGATGAAACTTGGGTGAGATGTTGAGTACACTCCAAGGAAGGTTTCTGACTTAGTAAATCCATTTTACAATAGGTAGCGCACGCGTAGATTCAACAAATGAGCGACGATGCGCGAAGCATTTCAACAAAGTCCCGAATGCATTCATATACCATTCGTCCGATTGCGATGAAACTTGGGTGAGATGTTGAGTACACTCCAAGGATGGTTTCTGACTTAGTAAATCCATTTTACAATAGGTAGCGCACGCGTAGATTCAACAAATGAGCGACGATGCGCGAAGCATTTCAACAAAGTCCCGTATGTGTTCATATACCATTCGTCCGATAGCGATGAAACTTGGGTGAGATGTTGAGTACACTCCAAGGAAGGTTTCTGACTTAGTAAATCCATTTTACAATAGGTAGCGCACGCGTAGATTCAACAAATGAGCGACGATGCGCGAAGCATTTCAACAAAGTCCCGTATGTGTTCATATACCATTCGTCCGATTGCGATGAAACTTGGGTGAGATGTTGAGTACACTCCAAGGATGGTTTCTGACTTAGTAAATCCATTTTACAATAGGTAGCGCACGCGTAGATTCAACAAATGAGCGACGATGCGCGAAGCATTTCAACAAAGTCCCGTATGTGTTCATATACCATTCGTCCGATAGCGATGAAACTTGGGTGAGATGTTGAGTACACTCCAAGGAAGGTTTCTGACTTAGTAAATCCATTTTACAATAGGTAGCGCACGCGTAGATTCAACAAATGAGCGACGATGCGCGAAGCATTTCAACCAAGTCCCGTATGTGTTCATATACCATTCGTCCGATTGCGATGAAACATGGGTGAGATGTTGAGTACACTCCAAGGATGGTTTCTGACTTAGTAAATCCATTTTACAATAGGTAGCGCACGCGTAGATTCAACAAATGAGCGACGATGCGCGAAGCATTTCAACAAAGTCCCGTATGTGTTCATATACCATTCGTCCGATAGCGATGAAACTTGGGTGAGATGTTGAGTACACTCCAAGGATGGTTTCTGACTTAGTAAATCCATTTTACAATAGGTAGCGCACGCGTAGATTCAACAAATGAGCGACGATGCGCGAAGCATTTCAACAAAGTCCCGTATGTGTTCATATACCATTCGTCCGATTGCGATGAAACTTGGGTGAGATGTTGAGTACACTCCAAGGAAGGTTTCTGACTTAGTAAATCCATTTTACAATAGGTAGCGCACGCGTAGATTCAACAAATGAGCGACGATGCGCGAAGCATTTCAACAAGGTCCCGTATGCATTCATATACCATTCGTCCGATAGCGATGAAACTTGGGTGAGATGTAGAGTACACTCCAAGGAAGGTTTCTGACTTAGTAAATCCATTTTACAATAGGTAGTGCACGCGTAGATTCAACAAATGAGCGACGATGCGCGAAGCATTTCAACAAAGTCCCGAATGCATTCATATACCATTCGTCCGATAGCTATGAAACTTGCGTAAAATGTTGTGTACACTGCAGGGAAATTTTCTGGCTTAGTACATCCACTTTATAATAGGCAGCGCACGATTAGATTCAACAAATGAGCTACGACGCGCGAAGCATTTCAACAAAGTCACGTTTGCGTTCATATACCATTCATCCGATAGCGATGAAACTTGTGTGAGATGCTGTGTACACTCCAGGGAAGGTTTCTGGCTTAGTACATACATTTTACAATAGGTAGCGCACCAGTAGATTCAACAAATGAGCGATGACACGCGAAGCGTTTCAACAAAGTCCCGTATAAAGTCATATACCATTCGTCTGATAGTGATAAATGTTTGGTGAATTGTTGTGTACACTCCAGGAAAGGTTTCTGGCTAAGTAAATCCATTTTACAATACGAAGCGCACGTTTATGTTCAACAAATGAGTGACTACGCGCGAAGCGTTTCGACAACGTCCCGTATACGTTCACATACCATTCATCCGATTGCGATGAAACTTGGGTGAGATGTTGTGTACACTCCAGGGAAGGTTTCTGGCTGAGTACATCCATATTACAATATGTAGCGCAAGAGTAGAATCAACAAATGAGCGACGACACGCGAAGCGTTTCAACCAAGTCCCGTATGCATACATGTACCATTCGTCCGTACCTATGAAACTTGGGTGAGATGTTGTGTACACGTCATGGAAAATTTCTGGCTTAGTAAATCCCCTATACAATATGCAGCGCACAAGTTGATTCAACAAATGAGGGACGACGCGCGAAGCGTTTCAACAAAGTCCCGTATAAGGTCATATACCATTCTGCCGTTAGCGGTGAAACTTGGGTGAAATATGGTTGACACTCCAAGGAAGGTTTCTGGCTTAGTAAATACATTTCACAGTAGGTAGCACACGAGTAGATTCGACAAATGAACGACGATAGCGATGAAACTTGGGTGAGATGTTGTGGACACTTACGTGACGGTTTCTAACTTAGTAAATACATTTTACAGTAGGTAGCGCACGAGTAGATTCAACAAATGAGTGACGGAGTGCGAATCGTTTAAACAAAATCGGGTATGCGTTCATATACTATTCATCCGATTGCGATGAAACATTGATCAGTTATGTTGTACCCGCCAGGGAAGGGGACTTAGTAAATCCATTTCACAATAAGTAGCGCAAGAGTAGATGCAACAAATGGGCGACGACGCGCGAAGCGTTTCAACAAAATTCCCTATTGCGTTCATATAACATTCTTCGATTGCGATGAAACCTTGATGAGTTATTGTGTACAGGCCAGGGAAGGGCTTCGACTTAGTAATACATTTCTCAATAGGTAGCGCACGAGTAGATTCAACAAATGAGTGACAGCGCACGAATCGTTTAAACAAAAACCCCTGTACGTGCATATACCATTCATCCGATTGCGATGAATCATTGATGAGTCATTGTGTACACGCCAGGGAAGGGTTTCGACTTAGTAAATCCATTTCACAATAGGTAGCGTACGATTAGATTCAACAAATGAGTGACAGCGATGAAACTTTTTGAAAGTTGTTGTGCACGCTCTCTCGAATGGTTCTAAATTAGAAAATCCATTTTATGATAGCTTAGAGGCAGTTAACATGTTGTGTATCCAAAAGCACTTCAAGAAACAGAATTTCAACGCCAACACTTTCTTTGATTGGCATTGCAACGCATGCCGGGTACAGCTTGTTATATATAAACTTTCGAACTGAAAGTGGTTTTGGGGTCTGGGGGATGTGAAACGCGAAGATATGTCGACATTTTCCGGAAGTCGAAACATGGTACCCATTGCAATAGTTAGCTTTCTAATGAAATCTACCTAACAAAGAACCAAACCCCACGACGTTACAGTCCACCAAGCGACCACTGCCCAGCCATTTGGCCTAGAAATTATGGGGTGACGCTTAGTCAGGGTGTCGGGTCCCCTCGGCCGATAATCTTGATCTCCGTGACCGGGGTGCTGCCTCATTGTTAGACAGCTATTCAACACACCGTTCCAGCCCCCACATCAGTTTCTTAAATACCAGACGGAGCCGTGAATCGAACCCGGGGCCTCTGGGTGAGAGGCAGGCACACTACCCGAACACCACGGGGCCGGCCTTGTTATGATGATTGAATTAAATAATGTATGGTCGAACCTCAGTTATTGTTCTTTCACTCCTCATTAACGACCGGCAACGCTTTTGAAACCTTCGTGGGTGGCTATGTTTATATTCTATGTCTGCGGGGAGCAAGCAAGGTCTTTCCCATCTCGAGGTACAGTGTTGTCAACTGTCCACTATAGCCAGTGAGAGCAAGCAGCGAGACTGGACAGAACTGCGTGCAACTGTGCAACACTGGAGAGGTGACAAGCAAGCCAACAACCAGGACTGGACTTTGGACTCCATGTGGAGAGCTAAAGCAAACATGATATCAGCTGTTGGTCAGTAGCGAAAAATGATTATTGTCCTAGCGTGCTACTGCCTAACGTTTGAGTCGCCAGTCGTTAGCGAGAAAACCTAGAGAATGATGATCGTTTCTTTTTTAATGGAAGCAGCAAATATGACGTGCAACTTTCAGTTTGGGGAGCGGTTTATAATTGCTGTGCATAAAAGTATGTTCGTTTAGTGATAAATATTTCATGTGATATATTTCCTTCAGAATAGGGCGTTTAAATACTTGCTTCTCTGCCAAATGTAACTGGGCACAATATGAGTTGACCGACTGAAACGCGTTCTAAAATAGAAGTAGTATTTGTTGTTGCTTCTTTGCGACATCGTGATTATATAGCCCCGTGTACTTGGGTGTGTGTAGGAAGTGGCAGTGGCCTTGAGGCATTTGCCTGGATCAGAAATGGAACTAGCCTCTTCTCAGTTTTGCCTCACGAGGCTGAGTGTACCTCATTCCAGCTCTCAGTCCAGAATTAGATTTCTAAGTAGAGCCAGGAGTCGAACCCAGGCCTCCACGGTGACGGCCAAGAATACTAGCCACTATGCAAATAAGGTTTTGCATAACACTTGTTTGCCATGATGCAAAGCGTATGTGGGATTTGGGCTAGGTTATTAAAAAAGACACGTCATATGTGAAAAGAAAATTACAAACTATACGTAAAGGAAGATACTTGTCCTGTTAAACAGGGACGGATATGTGTTGTAAATACGCTATCCTGTGACGTTTCAATAAGGAACATGGACACCAAGGGCCAGCGTCCAGCAGGGCTCTTACTCACCGAGGCATACCACAGATCAAGTTGACCAGGTCCTCTTGGGGCAGGTGATCCCATTCTTCGACTGCGGCCACCATGATCTCTTGGCGGGTTATTGGTAAAGCCCTGCGCAGATGCGGATATCCGCAACTATTTTCATAATGCGGATATAGTTTGCATGGCTCTGCGGATAGCGGATAAGCTGAGGATAATGTTTCGAGAAAATTTTCGGATAGCATTTAGAATACAATCCGGACTTGTTGAATTTCATTACTAGAACGCGGAAATTTATGAGATGACATAAATATTTTTTTTCATGACAAATGTAAGTTGATTATTTAAGCTAATCTCATTCAAATTACGTCATTAAGCATTATTAACCCTCTGAATTGAAAAGGGTTGCAAAGCTGGCTGTATAACATTCATAAACATAGCACTTAACATACAAAGCCTAAAGGAACGACTTTCTCCTCAAATGTATGTGTTGATTTAATGCGTTATGCTTTATCTAATTAAAAATATTATAGTTGTGCCAGTAGATTCGGATAACAAACGTACGGAAAACAGTGCGAGGCGGATGCGGATAACCTTTTGTTGCTGGGTTCTAGTTATGGGAGGGCGTGTACGCTAAGCAATAGCACGCTTCAACATGTCCCAGACATGTTCGATACAGTTCATGTCCGGCGACATCGCAGGTCATTCCATTCGTGCAATGGTGGACTCCTGGAGGACGTTTCGTACCACCGCTGCTCGATGTGGTAAGTTATATGCAAATCTTTTCTTGATGCGTGTGTAATAGCACTAGGTAACGCTGAATAATGGCTTCTAATTCTTCAATATCTACTGTATTTAGAAAGAAAGTGTTGTGACTGCTGGTGAGGGCTCAGTCTATTAGGTTATCAGCAGCACGTGTACAATAGTTGAATATAAGACCAATAATAAAGCAGTCTGACAAATCGACAAAAAGCTCTCATTTGAATTCACAAGAAGGATTTAACAATATATGTTACGCTGTTATTTCTTGGAAACAATTTCCATCGAAGTCACTACTGGAGAAGAAATTTACAAAATTGATAACTTGCAATGTCGTATAATAGTTTCTTTCCTCGATGTTTTCCATAGAAAAATGGAAATAGGATACGCGTCACACAATTACTAGATTCTCTGAGAAGATATTAAGCGTGGCCGCACGAAATATAATGCCAAGAAATCATTTAGTGTAATGCGCAACTTGTCTCCGAAGTTGAGTGGTATCGCTGTTCAGAATCTCCAACACGTGTCACGCCATTTCACTGACTACCAAGCTGGTAACCTAATGATAAGTTTATGATCAGCTTACAACCCCAACAATAGCCTGGCGAAAGGGAAGATGTAAGAGAAGAACGGATGGATGTCGAAAATCACCAAACTTCGGGATCGAATCCCTAAACTTTGCATTTACTGTTTCCTCATCGAGTATGGCTAAGGGCCGTTTTCACCAACTTCAATTGTCTCCTAATTTATTAATCAATGTTATTTAACTTTGCATGAACATTTCATGAAACAGAAACGCTCGTTAACATACCACTAACAAGCAATCAAGTTAAATGGCCAAAATCTGACCACTCACCTCTCTAAAGCATCCTTAAAATGGAGTGAAACAGCTGAAACAGCTGAAATATTCTACCTCGCGTAGTATGTTGCAATGGCGGAAGAATATTGTTTTCACAAGAACTTTCATCCATATGAATATAAAATATGGTCATGACATTAGAAATTGAAATGAAAAATGAAAATCCACAGCCTGCTTCCAGTCTCCGACCGGGTCAGGAATGGAATGAATGAAGCCCCCATCTAGCGGCGAGGATATGAAGTGTGCCGGCTGCCGAGGCCTGACGCACTCCTCTGGGGCAATGATTAAATGAATGACAGATGAAATGAAATTATAGTGGAGAGTGTTGCTGGAATGACATTTTGACAGGGAAAACCGGAGTACCCGGAGAAAAACCTGTCTGCCTCCGTTTTGTCCAGCACAGATCTCACATGGAGTGACCGGGACTTGAACCACGGACCCAGCGGTGAGAGGCCGGCGTGCTGCCGCCTACATTAGAAATTATAAAAGATAAATATATGTTACTAATACGAAGAAATAAGAATACAGAAATTTAACAAAACAAGAAGTTCCGTGAAGAACCTATCTAGAATGATGACAAAATTAAGTTGGTAATATCGAAATATCTAATTAGTTCAAAATATACCTGGTATAATGTAGCCGAATAGAGCACTACAGTTGGCAGCCCTGGTGACCGAATATATTCTTAGTTCCATCTCTTAAGGTACAGAATACAAAATTTGGTTGAAGTCCAATGGACGTTACATGCAGTTAGACACTGGATCTATCAGCACGCGTAAAAGCATGCTGCCAACAATACCATGCGTGTGCTGTTCAGAAATAATCTGAAATATTATGATATATTGTTGTGTCAATTTTGGATGAAATCCATTTGTTAGTATAGAAGTTACATGTATTTTAAAATTGGACATATCAGCAGGCATAGAATCATGTTGGCAGCACTGCCTTGTATTAATTACTCCAAATTAATCTAGAATGTCTGGTGCTATACGTGTGCTAAATATAGAGCTGTTGGCTTGCATACTTTCCGATATATTGATATTAGGGTAAAGAAATATAGACAGCATTTATTAACAGTTGGCAGCCCTGATTGCTCTTAACAATACTTATAGTCATATTTGTTATGGTACACATAGCACATACGAAATTTGGTTGAAATCCAACTGATAGTATAGAAGTTACATGTATTTAAAAATTGGTACTATCAGCAGGCTTATAATCATGTTGGTAGAACTGACGTATCCAAGTTACTCCAAATTAATCTATAATGTCAGAATATACGTGTGCATAGTTTAAAGCTGTTGGCTTGCATACTTTCTGATATATTGGTATTTGGATTTAAAAAATAAATAGAGAGAGCAATTATTAACATTGGCAGCCCTGGTGGCTCCTAAGAATACGCTCAGTCATATCTGTTTATGTACAGATATTACATACAAAATTTGGTTGAAATCCAATTGATTGTGTAGAAGTTATATGCATTTAAACATTGGACATATCAGAAGGCTTAAAATTATTTTGGCAACACTGTCATGGTTGGCCTCCAGGAAATTAAACTGAAATAGTATTATCTGCATGTGTGCCAATTTTGGAATAGCTCCCATGTATACCGTGCAAGATATCCAACATGGAGCTCATATTTCTAGTGCGTTTTTTCAGCAGTTGGTAGCACAAATATCATTTTCAAATATGGACGAGAGATATTCCGGTGCACATCCTTACTCATACTAAATTTGGTTTTGATTGCTGCAGCCGTTTAGGAGTTGATAGGGGGGACACACACACAGCCAGACAGACAGAGAGACAGACAGACGGAAGGACAGACAGACAGACACACATTTTCCCGGATCGATCTCATAAGTCTACTTTTTCCTCATTTATGCAAAATGTGAAAAGTAGGCTAAAAAACATGTCTGAAGTGGGATCCGAACTCCATCAAGCTTCTCGTATGCTTAACATGTAGCCGCCTAGGTATACAACAATTGGCTAATTTAGTGAATTCAAAATATATTTCTTTGCCCGGTAAAATTTACCTCCGCCTTCCGGTGTTTGTTGGTTGCTTCTTAAGTTTAGAGGCTGCGACAACGCGGTCATGTAGCCCCGTGTACTTTGGGTGTGTGTAGAATCTGTCTGATAACCGGTGTTAATTGTGATGACTGTATTAGTGTGTGTTATCTGTTTTTTAATTTAAGTACTGCAATTTAGAATTTTCAAATAGTTCTTACTTTTTCCGCCAAGCGCCACCGTCAACGACTACTAGGCCAAGTTCAGAACTTAGGTACTAGATGCCACCGCAGTCGGTTCTTGGCAACGAACGTAGAAACCTAAGAGCGTTGTTTACATTCCTAACCTATACAATTTAGCTTCACACAGGTGCAATTAGTGGAAGGTTTTTTAACATGCCATAAATCTATGACATGGGACCGCCGGCTTTACTTCCCCTCCAAAGGAAGGCATACAGAGGGATTATTAACGCTCTTAAAAAATCCGACGACTTCGGCCGGGTTTGAACCCGCTATCTTGGGCATAGAAGCTCACCATGCTACTGACTACGCCACCGAAGCCGAACGCCTTCCGGTGTGCCGAGAAGAATTTTTTATATCCTCACTGCTTTGGTTAAAACTGCTGATTTTGCTCCTCAAGTGGCAGATGTCTTCTTCTTCGTTTAGCTTTTCATCTGTCAATTGACGTGACATAAATGAGGGTATCTTTTGTACATAAAATTGTGTTATTTTCGTGGTAAATATTTCATGTAATATTTTTTTCCGGTTAAGGCGTTTAAATACTTGTTTTCCCTTCTAATGTAATTGGGCACAATTTGTGTTGACCGACTGGAACGCTTTCTCTAATAGAACTAGGCAACACAGTAAAATGGCTTCTAATACTTCAATATTGTTGAGCTATGCCACATCATCACTCTGAGATGATATTTATTGTTTTTTAAGGCCCCTTACATCAAGGTTATCAGCCGCTATTGGTTTGTATGAAAATGAATGATGCTATAGCCTAATGAAACCAACAACTGAAGCTACCTCAGAATTACAACTAACTGATATACTAGAAAAGGACGAAAGAAGGAGAGCAACACAAGAAAACCGAAACACACAATATCACATGTCAAAATACAACCATAAATTCTGAAACAACAGTTCTTTGTCAAAGATATTTTACGTCAAAATTGCTATTGCAGCAGGAAAATACATACAATAACATAACCTTTGCTCCATTCCCACAACAGCCAATTTCTTTTAAATATAAACATTTTTAGTGTGTTTTATAGTAATATACAATCACCAACTTTTTAGATATGTCATTTTCACTAAATCATTTTATGTTATCATCAATGTATGGCCCATAATCGTTACAAATCTGATTTTTTAAACCATTTTCATATATTTTTTTATTAATATTTCTAAGGTACAAATCCAAGCATAATAATTGTTACGGC
Source organism: Meconema thalassinum (assembly GCA_946902985.2). NCBI lineage: Eukaryota > Metazoa > Arthropoda > Insecta > Orthoptera > Tettigoniidae > Meconema > Meconema thalassinum. The sequence continues at coordinate 264,905,179 of OX336394.1, forward strand.
TGTGAGTTTGTGTCATCACTCGCCGCATGAGTCACAACTGCCCCAGGGCTGGGCTGTGCCCTGCCTCCTGTATTGCGTGCGCCTTATGCAACAGGGCTACTAGGACAAAGGGATAGTCCAGAATATTCGTGACTGGACCAGCGATGGAAACCTCGAGAAGCCGTGAACCCTGGATGGATCTAGAAGCATTTATTGAGTCACCGGCCTGCTATATAAGTGCGACCTGTCAAGCAGTAGTTGTTGTTGTGTTTTATGAGCTAGTGCGAGTGTTTATCCTGGGCGACAGAAGTGTGGTGACTTGCGAAATCCCTAGTGAAGCTGAATCTCTTGACACCGAGGAAGTGATTGTGGTGCTTGTGAAACAGTGTATAGTACAGTGACAGACCTAGTGCAGCTATTTCCAGCGAGCGTACGGGAGCGGACTCATTAGCGAAGAGGATTAACTGTGGTCTGTTGACAAGTGAAAGGGAAAGTATTCTCGACGTGAGGAAACTGGAGTAAGGTATTAATTGTTGTTGAGTAGTGTATTTTTCTGGCTGCAATAAATTAATTATTTCTTTAAGCAGTAATTGGAGTTGTGCTTTATACCCACCGTAATCCAGTTAACAAAGGTGCCACTAGGGGGTGGCACGTAACATAATAAACTTTTCTCGCAATTATAATGGTTTCTTTTAATAAACATTTACTGAGGGGGCCAAAATGTGTCCGAAACTAGTATAATTAATTAGTGTTAATAATTCAATTTCAATGACATAAAGTCTAATTAAATTAGTAAATACTCATTGGTATTTCTGTTAGTTACGTCATTTAGGAGACTTGTAAAATTATTAAGTTCCAATCACTACGTAAAAATCAAAAAATGAATAACACAATAAAAGATAGGAAAAGAAAATTCCCTCAATTTTTGAAGAGGAGGACTGAGGGACTTGGAATGAAGTAGAGCCATGAAAGGCGGCTAAGAAAGAGAAAGGGGTGAGCGTCCACTTCGAAGTCAATGCAAGAAGGGAAAAACGGACCCACCTCAGGATTCTCTTGGGATTGCCAACTCCCCGAACTCACCATCATTGAGCCCTTAGAGGGTGTAGCAATATCCAAGATGCACCATAAGTGGTGGAACTACACACTCCTTGCCTGCTTCAGGGCCTTGGGCAGAATGCAGACTATACCATGGAAAGATGAGGTATGACCGCTCTAAGTATGAGAGAACAGGAAAAATGAGAGACGGGCCAATTGACCTGGGAAAATGAAAGACCCCCTAGGCCTTGGATACCCTGATCCCGTCGGTGTCGGGAGAAAATAAGAGTTGACCAAGGGAGATGGACAGGAAATATGACCTGGTACAAGTTAGTCGAAGCAATAATGGACTCAGCTGGGGTCCCGTTGTCGCCAACGCATGTCCTACTAGGTGTGAGCCCCTAGGAGAATTGTCACTCTATTCAGTTGAATATATAATTTCTGTCTGTATGTCCTTACGAGAAGCCAGTTTACAAACAGGTGCAAATTAATTACTTCGAGTTGCAGTTCAGTCCATTTAGCTATTGTTAGTGGTGACCACACGTGACGGTCGGAGTTAGGCCCCACATGTGTGACAAAGAACATGAATCATGGAGAGGTGGTAAAAGCTTTCTGCTTCCTGAATAGACCGGAGAATGGTCGTTCACAGTCGGAGACCAATAATGGAAGTAACTCACAGAATAAAACACGATTCTTACCGGTCAGTCATGTTTAAGTCATAACCTAAGAAAACTCCAATGGTAGTTCTCATTCCAAGTATTCAGCCGAGAACAGGATTATGGATTTCATTTACATCTATTTTGGCGACAGACAGTCTTGCTTCCATTGAAAACTAAATAACATGTGTTCTTGAAGTAATTTCATGAAATCATTCATAAATCAGCATTACAAAATTTCGAAGTAGTAAGTTTGGGTTAAATTGTTCAACATGATCGGGAATCAAACTCGAACCTCCCATTTTCTATTCAAAAAAGTAGGTTTTATTTAGCAAAAGAAATTGGATCTTGGGATAAAAAGTTTCATTTGATACCAAAAGGTATCAACGTCCTTCAGTCTCAGACAAGGAAATTCAGGATTGTAAAAAATGTACGACCTATCATAAGATTTATTGACTTATCTTATGGTCACCTTCATGGATTTTCATACTCCTAGAATATTTTATTTAATATTTCCTATAAAATAATGTGGTTCTAATAAAGAACTAAGAATTAATCCCATTGTTTCCCCTGGTTAGGAGTACGAATAAGGAGAGGAATCATGTTTCAATACTCCATGGAAGATATATTCTAAAAAACAACTATGTATACGTGGGCCATTCCTTCTTGACCAGTAGTCTACAAATTACATGCGCAGTGATGTCTCCACGCACATTGAGCCTTCATACCATTGTGATCAATGCAAATAAAGTGCGCAATGTGTGATTGGCAGCGCATGTTCCTATTCAGTGGTCTCCCAGTACTAATCGGGCTTAAAAATAATTATCACGCGCTTACGACCGGCCACGAAGGACCGGCCCATCTATACCTGCACACTTCTCAAATATGCAATAAAATATCGTATAATTATATAGTATATTTCCCCCACACGCTCCTTCGCTTAGAATCTGATAACATACAGTACTGTAAAAGGAAAAATATATATTAGGGAATCCTGATAACAAAAATCTTTAAAACAATACTCTCATGTGAATTTTGTTCTATGCAATATTTAGACCACCTCGTGGCGCAGTGGCTAGCATTGTTGGCTGTCACACCCGAGGTTCTGTGTTCGATCCCCGGCTCTGCCAAAAATTTAAAAGGCTTGGTATAATCTGGTACGGGGTCACCTAACCACGTGATGCGAAATGGGAACCTGCTAGATATTATGGCAGGAGGAGGAGTGGGAAGAAACTAGCCACCCTACCACACGCAAACTCCAGCTCAGGACGCCTCGTTAGTGATCCTTTGACGAAGCTAAAGGCTCTAATTCAGGTAGCCAAATCTGTAGGTTATATTTCGTTAGAAATGCTCTATCAGGATCGAATGTTCGTCGCTAGGTGTCAATGAGATCTGGTAGCCAAAGTTGGAACTACGTAAAATTTAACTTGCTCATTCATCTTCGTTCATTTCATCTCATCACGCGACGGTACCTGTAGCTCACCTCATGGGTGTCCATATAGAAGCAAACTGTGGAGGGCCAAACATCTCCTTGAACACTCCCGGCACTAAAAGCCATACGCTTAAAAGAAAACTCTGGCGAGCCGCACATGTCCACGGACACTCCCGGCTCTAAAAGCCATACGCTAAATAAATAAATTTACTTTACTAACGTAAGAGAAAAGTGATACTGCGAGAAATGTCTGGAGCTCTTCTACTGTATGCAGTCACAAGCATGGTGCACCACTCGTTGCCAACCGGCCGCGGTGGCCGAGAGCGCTACATCGTATCTCGCTGGCATCGGAAGAGCGTGGGTTCGAATCCCACTTCGGCCGTCTTGAAAATGGTTTCGTGGTTTCCCATTTTCACTACCGGGAAAATGCCGGGACGGTTCCTTTCAATAGGTCCACGGCCGATTTCCTTTCATAATCCCTTCCCTGACTCGTCCTGAAAAGAAACAAGAAGTTCCGTTAAGAACTATACAGCCTACTTTTCATGCCAATGATTATTCTACAGAATATGAACCTATCTAGAATAATGACGAAATTAAGTTGCTAATATCGAAATTTCCAATTAGTTCGAAATACTGTATACCTGGCATAATGTATCCTAATAGAGCACTACAGTTGGCAGCCCTGATGACTGAATATATTCTTAGTTACATCTCTTAAGGTACAAAATACAAAATTTGGTTGAAGTCCAATGAATCGCATGGACGTTACATGCAGTTAAACATTGGATCTAACAGCGCGCGTAAAATCATGTTGGCAACAATGTCATGCATGTATTGGTCAGAAATAATCTGAAATAATATGATATATTGTTGTGCCAATTTTGAATGAAATCCATTAGTTAGTATAGAAGTTACATGCATTTTAAAATTGGACCTATCAGCAGGCTTAGAATCATGTTGGCAGCACTGACGTATATTAGTTACTCCAAATTCGTCTAGAATGCCAGGTACTATACGTGTGCAAATTTTAGAGCTATTGGCTTGCATACTTTCTGATATATTGATATTAGGGTAACAAAAATAGGGACAGCACATATTAACAGTTGGCAGCCCTGGTTGCTCCTTAGAATACGCATAGTCATATCTGTTATGGTACACATAACACATACGAAATTTGGTTGAAATCCAAATGATAGTATGGAAGTTGCATGTATTTAAAGTTGGACCTGTCAGCAGGCTTAGAATCATGTTGGTAGCACTGACGTATATAAGTTACTCCAAATTAATATAGAATGTCAGGTACTATATGTGTGCATAGTTTAAAGATGTCGGCTTGCATACTTTCTGATATATTGGTATTTGGATAAAATAAATTAGGAGCATTTATTAACAGTTGGCAGCCCTGGTAGGTCTTAAGAATACGCTCAGTCATATCTGGTTATGTACGCATACAACATACGAAATTTGGTTGAATTCCAATTGATAGTGTAGAAGTTATATGCATTTAAAAATTGGACCTATCAGGAGGCTTATAATCATTTTGGCAACACTGCCATGTTTGGCCTCCTGGAAATTAAACTGAAATATTATGGTCTGTACGTGTGCCAATTTTGAAATAGCTCCCATTCATACTTTCCAAGATATCCAACATGGAGCTCAAATTTGAATTGCGATTTTTTAGCAGTTGGTAGCACTGACATCATTTTCAAATATGGCCGTGAGATATTCAGGTGTAGATCTTTACTCCTACCAAATTTTGTTTCGATTGCTGCAGCCGTTTAGGAGTTGATAGGGGGGGGACACACACACAGCCAGACCGACAGACGGACAGACAGACAGACAGACAGACACACATTTGCCCGATCTCATAAGTCTACTTTTTTCTCATTTTTGCAAAATGTGAAAAGTAGGCTAAAAATACATGGCAATTGGCTGCATTAATAAGAAAACTACTCGTCGCCAGTGACGTGGAAATCATAGAACCCATATAACAGTGCCTGTTTTGCTGATGTTTGCTCATGTAGTTCATGCCAACGACCGACTTGTCACTGTAAAACACATGCCGTACCCACTGATCTCTATACATGGATGGCTGGTAGCTGAGGCAGCAGTAAGCCGAGTAGACGATGACAGGAGGTATAGCAAGATGGCAGCGAGCGCATGGTGCAATATTGCTCGTAGACCACGTGGTCCGTAGAGCGCTCTTGTCTCAGTGACGCCATGCCCAGTGGCCAGGCCTCTTGATTGTAGTTCCACGAGTGTTCTGTGTTGTGTTATTGCAAAAGAAGTAGTAGTGTATTTTGCGAATTTAGGTTCGATGTCTAGTAGTATACTTGTAAATTACAAGATTCAATTTCAATTTGTACTATGTGTTCATGTGAATTCTGAATGAGGTTTCAACATGCCGCAGTGTTCAGCATTTGGTTATTTAAAGCGTAAAATCTTAGTTTCAAGTACCGGTTTGGTGACCCATCATCCCAGGCAAGTCGGTAATACCTTTACTTCTCAGGCAGACAGGTCACTTAGCCGTAATTTTGAAGTTATTGTGAAGTTAAGTATACATATGCAGTGGTGCTGACGCAGACGTGATCGGCTAGGCCATAGCGTTTTTAAATTTGATCCCATTTCAGGGTTTTTCGGTTAAGGGTGCGAATAGTTCGCTTAATAGTTGTAAAACTGTAGGGAGAGTATATTTTGAGTAGGTTTTAGTTGTGTTAACTTTAATGTGGAGCTGAGGAGTGACATTAGTTTGGCTTAAAGTGCAGTTTGGCCTAGATCTACTTCCCTTTATTATTAAGTTTATTGTGCTGCTAGCGTGATTAAAAGCTGTAGTATTTGATGTTGAGTGCTGGGATTAGTAATTAAGCCCTGTAATCCTTCTCCCCCTCCACCATTTCTCTCCGATTTCGCACCCTGATAATTATATAGGACACCGGTACATTTATTTTTGTGTAATTTTTACTGCGGCAATTAAGCTGCTGGTTATGTGATATATTGACAAGGTCTGAATATTTACTGGTTTTATAAATACGTACAATTTACTTAAATGATATTTTCATTTTATAAATTAAACTGCTCGTTATTTCATGGAAACAGAAATTCATTACCAAGAACCGATTACGATATGTCGAGTGTATAGTGAGCTACGTTTATAGGTACATCATTTGAAGAATGCATAATTTCGTGGCATATATATTTATACAATTTACAAGAAAGTTTCCAGAAATTGTTTTTCACTCGTTACTCTGTTACTGATCGCTAATTGCGTGTACTCAGCACCTAAGTTGATATTTGCCAGGCGTTATTATACATTCATTTTTATTGCTATTCCGGAGATTTACTGACCTCGGAATGACGTGTAAGTGATCCCAATGCCCTTATGCTATGAGTGGACATATCTCTATATTTTTATTTGTTCCAAAGCACCATTAATTACGATTTAAAATTGACTAGATTATCATTGCTTCCCCATAAGGATGGCTCGAGAATGGGCACACCAACATGGCGGACCGCGCGCTCAACCTGGCGTACTTTCTCGTGCAGCGGAGAGCTGCCATCAGCGATCCATGTATAGAGATCAGTGGCCGTACCGCATGGACTGCCTGTTGACGCACACACAGTATTTCCGTAAATGTTAGGAGTATAACCTGAGAGCAATGTTACCAAGAGATAAATCTAAAGAAAGGCAAGCAATCAGTCACCGTCGCTTTATGTTATCTCAGTCGGTACTCACATGACGACAATAACGTAGGCATTGATTCATTATGTGCATTTGCTTAAATGATCTCGGCATTATTGTGCGTCAGGAAGGGCAACTGGACGTATAAACCATCCGCCACAAAGACTGTCATTGCATCTCATCGCCGACCCCGTTTGAATCGGGAATAATACGGGGTAGACATACACACTGCATTAATTAGTAATATCGTTATACTCGAAAATGCAACCAGTTGGGTAGGTCGGAACATTCTACCAACATTACCTCCATACACCGGGTGAGTTAGCCGTGGTCGTTACGGCATGACTGCTGGCAGTCGCTCACATCCGGGAGGCGAGGAGGTTCGAATCCCCCCGCCGGCAACCTTGAGGATGGTCTTCTGTGGTTTTCCATCTTCCTTCCAGGCAAATGCTGGGGTTAGTCCCTACGTATAGGCCACAGCCGCTACCTTCCAACTCCTCGACCTTCCATTCCAACTTTCCTCCCAAACGGTACTTGTAGCTCACCCATTGGGTGTCCGTCTCGAAGCAGCTACAAAACTGGCGAGCCGAACATGTCCTCGGACACTCCCGGCACTAAAAGCCATACGCTAAAAAAACTCCATACAAGTGAGATGGGAGGGTTCGAGCCCCGTTGATGTTGTTGTTGTTGTTGTTGTTAATTTATTTGGGAGATTTGCATGATCATGTAACCCCGAGTACCTGGGTGCGTGTGGAATCAGTCTGATAACCTGTTTCAATGTGTGTTGGAAGCAAGAAAGAAGTTAGAAATCACCCTATCAAAACAGTATATCTCTACAGAAATGAAACCAAGTCCACGATTCTAGGATGTAACGGGTAATCTCGTGAACCACGAGGTGGAATTTGTTGCGGTTTTCACCATTCTGTAAAGGATTTCTCGAGGAAGGTTTCTTTTCAAAGACATTCATTTATGACCAAAGAAAACCGAGCAGTAACGATTTCGGTGAATCAAGTTGAAGAAATACCCGCCATCCATGCGCCTTTTAAGCTTACGCTGGGTAAAACATTAAAAATATATCTATACTATGAGTGTAGGAATTGTTCAGCATGAAAAGCTCTACAAAATAGTGCGCAACAGCTATCTGTACCTTTAATACATCGCACACTATATGTGTTTATACGTTTTCATTTCTTCCAACAATCTCCATTCAGTGGAAATTTAAATCACTAGCTTCGGAGAGAGTTTACGAGCTAGCAAGAGAGCTAGCCTATCACCCCAGCTTCGGCTAGCATCAAACTGCCGAGTCGTGTCGAGTTAAAGACTTCAGAGAAGAGTATATGTGTTTGGAGTTTCGCTATTCAACTCGGTTTTCTGAATAGCGTCTGAGACCTTCCGTCCGTGCGCCTTTTAAGCTTACGCTGGGTAAATCAATATAGGAACTGGTGAAGCATGGATGGGTTGCTAGTTCTCAATATTTTAGGAGGTGAAAGTTTGCATTAGAACAAGAATATAAGATACAGTCAGTCTGAGAGACTAGACTTTATATCATTTCAAATGACCCATGCTACAAATGCTACACATGTTAGAAAGGCTCAGGAGGGCATCTCGCTTCCCTCGAAGCCCCAGGACTCTTTCAACAGACTCCATTACCCAATAACTTAGGCTTCCCGCGCGGGGAACCGAGAGTGGGAGGTGCACTATGCTGCATGACGTCACGCACTCGCCGTCTCCATATCGCATAACGCCAGACCCCAGGAGTAAACTCAGACTCAACAGACCCCATTACCCTTTAATTTAGGCTTCCCGCGCAGGGAACGGAGAGTGGGAGGTGCACTATGCTGCATGACGTCACGCACTCGCCGTCTTCATATCGCATAACGCCAGACCCCAGGAGTAAACTCAGACTCAACAGACTCCATTACCCTTTAATTTAGGCTTCCCGCGCAGGGAACGGAGAGTGGGAGGTGCACTATGCTGCATGACGTCACGCACTCGCCGTCTTCATATCGCATAACGCCAGACCCCAGGAGTAAACTCAGACTCAACAGACTCCATTACCCTTTAATTTAGGCTTCCCGCGCAGGGAACGGAGAGTGGGAGGTGCACTATGCTGCATGACGTCACGCACTCGCCGTCTTCATATCGCATAACGCCAGACCCCAGGAGTAAACTCAGACTCAACAGACTCCATTACCCTTTAATTTAGGCTTCCCGCGCGGGGAACGGAGAGTGGGAGGTGCACTCTGCTGCATGACGTCACGCACTCGCCGTCTCCGTATCGTATAACGCCAGACCCCAGGAGTAAACTCAGACTCGGTGCATATGCACTGAACAACATGATGACGTCATACACGCCGTAACCGTAACGCATAACGGTAGACCAAGACATAACGATGAAGTCGACAAGATCATTTGAAATGATCAAATGTTAAGTAAGCTGAACACTTGTTTGTTGTTGTTGTTGTTGTTTCATTTAATAGGTTTGAACATAGTGATCATTTATCCCCCTATACTTGGGTGAGTTTTATTTTGTCTTATGGCCTGTGTTATTGTGATGGGCGTATTAGCTGTTGATGCTGTTATTTAATTTAGGGCCTTTGCGACATCTTTGTCATGTAGCCTCGTGTACTTGGGTATGTGGAGAAATTGTCTGATAATCTGTTTTTTTTTTTACGAGGGACTGTCGAAAATCTTCAAAAGACACATGTGAAGGGTCCGCACTCCACAATAGTGTGGGATTCTTACCCCCTAAAAACCACCTCCCTTTTCCCACGATGTGTTCATCACCCCGGAACCACTCTCACATTACTTCAGGGTGATGTGCTTACTTAGTCATTCAGACTTCTTCTTTCTTCATTTTTTTCTTAAGGATGTTCGAACGCATCCATTTCCCTCTTCTTCTGGCGCAGGACACATTCTATGTAAATAGCTATCTGATTCCATGTTTGATCATTTCGGAGCATCATCTGTAGGATGTTGTCCGTCGTGATTGCCCCTATAGAAGCTTGCAGATCTCTTCTATGTGTTGACCAGCGTTCACACACAAAGAATGTGTGGAGCGCATCATCCTCTTCATTACAATAATGACACAAAGGACTATTAGCCACGCCTATGTGATGCAGGAATCTCCGAAAATATCCATGGCCTGTTAGGAACTGTGGTTTCGATCAACCCAGTCAGCCAGACGTGGAATAAGTTTCTTTGTCCATCGACCTCGTGTCTCATCGTCCCACTTCTGTTGCCATCGTTCCATACAATGGTTGTGTGCAGACGTCTTTGCCTGGTGTATGTCCAGTTCTTCTTTGGTGCGCCAAACTTCCTGACGCTCTAAGGCAAGTAAATCAATTGGTGCTACTCCCGCTACCACTAGAACAGCAGGCTCTGAAACAGTGCGATATGCACATGAGATCCTCAGTGCTCCTCTTCGTTGTACTGCTGCTATCCTTTTACAATATTTCTCGAACCGTAAGGACTCAGCCCAGATCTCAGCTCCATAGAGACTGTGATGTATGTAGTAGTGTGTGTACTTGTAATTGCAGTAGTATTTGGGTAGGAAACGGTCGTGGCCTTAAGTTAAGTACAATCACGGCATTTCCTTGGAGTAGAAGTGAGGAAACCACGGAAATTCAATAGTGTAGTCCGTTCGAACACTCAGCCAACAATTTACGTCCATGGTTTAATTATTTTAGCACTCGCGTACCTCCGTTAACTGAAAACCTATCATTGACGGAAGAATTTGCGAGTCCCTTTTGATTCCGTTGAAGGCAGTTATTATTACTGATTACTCTGTTACTGATATCTTCAAATGAACATCCACATTACTCCTGGATCAGCTGGATCACAAAAGTGATACATCACATTTAAAAGGAACTTTTGCATTTTCTTGAGTACCTCTAAATATTATCAATGGAAGCACAACTTGATCCAGCTACACTATTGCGAAGAGCAGAGGTTTTATTTGATGATAATGTCAGAGTTTCTCCACCCTTCCCTTTGATGTCACACGCAAGTCCTCTCCGGCTCTCTTCACGTGATCTACTCACTTATTCTGACACAACGAGCAGGATGAAGGGATTAAAAACGCACAAACACACAGTGTCTTGTACACACACACTGAGTGACTCGTGCACTCACCATATCTCTATGTATTCTATAGACTATTCGGAAAACGTAGCTCAAACAAGTGTATTTCCAAAGCAACTACAATGCCCACTTTTCTTTTTATACGTTAATCCAATATTATAGGTCGGCCCCGTGTGTTGAGGTACGCACCTGCCTCTCACCCAGAGGCCCCGGGTTCGATCCCCAGCACCGTCAGGGATTTTAAAAACTGACGTGAGGGCTGGAGTGTGTGCCCTCAGCCTCGTGATGACAATTGAGTAGCTGCCTGACAGTGAGGCAGCGCCCGTCACGTAAACCAGGATTAGCGGCCGAGGGGACCCGATGCGATGACCATGCGTCATCCCAATATCTGTAGGTCAAATGGCTGGGCAGCGGTCGCTTGGTAGGCCTAGGCCCTTCATGGGCTGTAGTACCAGGGGGAAAATCCCCTATAGAAAGATTGGATGCCATTTTATGTGTTGCATTATTAACAATTAACTGATATTTTTCAATCGGTCAACAAGAATGTTTTGAAATTTTATTAGGCCTAATGCAGGCAATGCCCACTTATTTTATTTTCAGGACCGATCAGGGAAGGCATTTTTGGAAGCACGAATTCCCGGTTATATTAGGCAGGAAATACGATACTCTACCTGAAATAAATCACTTGTCATTATTATTTGCACATACTCGTATAACAGGGGAGGGGTAAGAGATAAGATTCCTCGAGGAACTGGACAGCCAATTGAAAACAAGGCTCTAATAATTTGGATTACAGCTCAACGTGGCAAGGGGCTCATGACCAAGAAGTCCCAAACTCCTCAAATGAATTAACAGCAACCAACAACGTGGCGAAGATTGAATGCTTGGAGTGTGGAATGTACACGGATAACAGAATTCTCGAAGATGGTAATCCACTTGCGAAAACTTCCAACTTGCGATACCTTGGATCCCGGATGACATCCATTTTGTGAGAAGTGTTTTATTTAGTGTATAAATAATATTCATATGAGTTATTTCAGAGAGTAGAAAATTAATTCGAACTCCTCGTCCAATATAATTTGGGCACACTCATGTTGACCGCTGAAAAGCTTCTAATGATAGATTCTGATGGTAGGCCTATCAAGTCCTTTGACGCCCGAGCTCGTGTTAATAATAATAGTTTAATGCAGCCAATGGTCATAAAATGCAACTTAATTTCGATAGATAACAATCGCACGATTAGTATTAAAACATTGCAAATTAGTCTTGATATCTGCTGTACTCCAACAGTGATATCGTTCTCTTGGAACATTCACCAAAATGGTATCGTGAGCACGATTTGTTACACAATTTGGATACACATTCTGGTAAAGAAAGGGTCGTGAAAGTCGGTCCTGTTGCAAGGTTTATGGTGATATCCATGTATCGCCAGTCTCGTCACTGCGCTGCGTATCGTGACGTTTGGTCCACTCCAATTCCTGTTGAACATGGTTAAAGTGGCGGCCAATCACGGTGGTACATTGTGACCGAAAGATTGCTCTACATCTTAAATCGAAGATCTACTTTGCAATCGTCCATTCAGTCGCTCGGTATGGGCCGGAATGCTAGCCTGCTACATAATGATACTGAGACGCGGATGCAACACTGGTCGATGGGAGTCACACGGATCAAATGCAGGAAAAACCTCATAATTGCACTAGTATTAGAAAATATGAGGGAAGCGCACCACCGCACATCACGTCCACAGTCATATCTGAACATCAGCACATCGGCAATGAGGTGATGACTGCTGCAAGCTGGGGTATGTTAATTTGAGTAAAAATGGTTCAGACATTGTATGCGACACGTGACTGATGTCAAGATATCCTCTCGCAATGACCAGCTGATGGATGATGAGACTCAGAGTTCCGGCTTCGAATCCCTCTGATTAGCGTATTGTAATATAGGGTAATCGTGAATGCCCGGAGCCAGTCAAGGTCTTAAGCGGCAGGAAATTAATTTCCAAACATCGAATCAATAAACATGAGACTAATTGTACATACAAATGATCTCCGTAATTTTCTTGCATTTCTAGACGGTTTTAATGTAAATACATTAATTTCGTTGAACTGGCTATTGATGGCATTATTCTGATCAAGATTTTGTAAGTAAATTAGAAGCTGAGTCGTTAAAAATGAGACGACTGTTGGAACTCGAAACGTAACCCCTATATTTCGAAAAGGTGCGTGAACTAATTCCATCACTATACGATCCATGCCCCAGGGCAGAACATTCTCTACTTCAAATGTAATAGACGAAACTAAAGAATAACTCATGTTCAAGGACCATAAGTCAATGGCTTCGTTCTGCGTTGAACGCACACTGTGGTACCTATTTTATGAAATCTGTGCCTAAGGTTGCAGTCAAATGACATTTAAAGGTGCGCAAATGCAAGGGAGATGTGTCAGTAGGTTTACTGGCACGTTAAATATCCCCTTCGGGACAATATTCCGGCACCCCGGCATCTCTAAATGCCTCAGTAGTTAACAGGAACGTAAAATCAAAAACATTATTATAATTATAATTTTATGAAATTATTACAAATTTTAGAATACCTAGAGATAATTTACAAATTTTTGACTACTATTATATATAGTTATAGATAACTTTCAGTCTTTCAACAAGTTTGTATGCCTAATTATATGAATTTGAAAATATGAGACTTAACCTGAAAAAATATATGTAATTAATGAATTGCAAGTATTAAATGTTTGTAGAAATACATTAATCCTATTTAAATTTATCAGGGAGGGTCTCACATTTCAAGCCAGATATGATAAGAGTTATAATTACGTATTGACCAGCTAATGATATTAAGTAGCTAATTAATACATTGTGATAAAAGGATTAAATTAAAAATCGAATTTGGAAGACCTTCATTCATATTCGAAAACAACGAATTTAATTTTGGAATTGTTAACTATAATTTCATAAAATATGAATTTTAATTTCAAAATAGAAATTTATAATTTTGAATACGAGTGTTCAATTTTTAATATTTCAATATTCATTTCAGGAAATAAAAATTCAGTAAAATTCAATGACTTACTAACCATGTACAGTAGTTATTTGCCGAGTTGATGGTTCCAGAGTTATTCAAATTCCAAATTTTGCTCATATGTTAGGTGTGCAAGTGAAGGAATTTTCAATGTAAATATTTTCGGCAATACTTAGAAACAACACAAGTACTTGCTGCGTAAATATTTCCACTGAGTATTCTTGTTCGTATTTTAACCTAATTGTTACCTGTTGGTTTTCAATTCTTTGCCACAATTATGTCCTCATTTTGCCATATGAAAAAAAAAGTGCTTTGAGTAAAGGAATATGAACTTAATTTACATTTGTTAGAAGTCTGCTAGGAGATGGAAGGTTAGAAAACTTAGAAAGGGAAATGGATAGGTTGAGGTTGGATTTGGTTAGGATTAGTGAAATGCTCTGGCAGGAAGAACAGGACTTTTGGTCAGGTGACTATAGGGTCATTAGCACTAAATCAAACAATGGCCAAGCAGGGGTTGGTCTCATATTGAGTAGGAAACTTGGACAGCGGGTGGAATATTATGACCAATATAGTGAACGGATTATTGTACCAAAAATCAACACTAAACCTACGTGCACCACAGTGGTACAAGTCTACATGCCTACCAGTCAAGCTGATGATGAAGATGTTGAAATGGTCTACGAAGAAATAGATGAAATTCTGAGGTATATCAAGGGTGATGAAAATGTTATAGTAATGGGAGATTGGAATGCTGTGTTAGGAAAAGGCAGAGAAGTGAAGATAGTAGGAGATTTCGGATTAGGTGAAAGGAATGATCGAGGAAGCAGGCTGATGGAATTCTGCACCGAGCATGAGTTGATCATAGCTAACACCTTATTCAATAACCACAATAGAAGAATATACACATGGATGAGACCAGGAGATACAGGGCGTTAACAAATCGACTTCATTATGGTCAAGCAGAGGTTTCGAAACCAGATTTTGGATTGCAAAACATATCCTGGTGCTGACATAAACTCTGACCACAATCTGGTTGTTATGAAATGCAGATTAAAGTTAGGAAGGACTAATGAAAAACCCTAAACCAACTTCAATTGCAGACGAATGGGCACTTTTGAAGAATGAAATAACGAAATCCGCAGAAGAAAACATTGGTAGGAAAGAAAGAATAGGTAAAAAACCGTGGATCACTCAGGATATACTAGAATTGATGAATGAAAGGCGGAAACACAAGAATGTAAGAGATGAAAAGGGGAAAGCAGAATACAGACGTCTGAGAAATGAGGTTAACAAGAAGTGCAAGGAAGCGAAAGAAGAATGGTTGAAAGAGAAATGTGCAGGTATAGAAAATTGTCTGAAATTAGGAAAAGTAGACACAGCTTATCGAAGGATTAAGAACACTTTTGGGGGAAAGAAGACTAAGTGATGTAATATTAAGGACACAAATGGAAAGCCTCTAACAGATAAGGAAGAAAAGGTTGAGAGATGGAAAGCTTACATAGAGTGTTTGTATAAGGGAAATGAAATTGAGAATCATGTAATGGAAAGGGAGGAGGAAATTGATGAGGATGCAAAAGGAGATTTAATATTGAGATCAGAATTTGACAGAGCATTGGAGGACTTAAACAGGAACAAAGTACCAGGCATAGATGATATACCGATTGAGTTGCTACGCTGCATAGGAGACTTTCACTTGGTGTGTAGGAATTATGAGACAGGTGAGGTACCCCCTGATTTCAAGAAGAATGTTATTATCCCAATACCAAAGAAAGTGGGAGCTGACAGATGTGAAGATTACCGTACAATCAGCTTGATTACTCATGCTTCAAAAATCCTGTCTAGAATAATTTACAAGAGGATGGAAAGCCAGATATAAACGGAGTTGGGTGAAGACCAGGTTGGTTTCAGGAGAAATGTAGGAACAAGGGAAGCTGTACTAAGTCATAGGCTGATCATGGAAGGTAGAATAAGGGAAAATGAGAGAACGTTCATGACATTTGTAGACTTAGAAAAGGCTTTTGATAACGTTGATTGGTCTAAATTGTTTGACATTTCGAAATCTATTGGAATAAAGTACAGGGATAGGAGGGCGATATACAATATACACAGAAACCAGACAGCAGCCATTCGAGCTGAAGGACATGAGAGAGAAGCTGGTATTCAGAAAGGTGTTAGGCAAGGCTGCAACTTATCACCCATACTTTTCAATCTTTACATTGAACAAGCAATGAAGGAAATTGAGAAAATTTAAAGTGGGAGTGAATATTCAAGGAGAAATAATTTCAACTCTAAGATTTGCTGATGACATCTTCATCTTAGCCGAAACGCCTGAGGATTTGAACGAGTTTTTGAATGGTATGGACTCCGTCTTACGGAATGAATACATGATGAAAATTAATAAATGTAAAACAACGAGATGTTCAGTAAAGAACATATAGCCTACTTTCTCCTAAATGCATGGGTATTGTTATAACTCTTTGTCCTTTTCAAGGAGTATAATTGAATGTTGGTTGTAGTAGCTTGTTGACATACAACGTGCTATAGGGATATTAAACATGAATATGAGGTGCCCTTTGCTAGTGCTACCTCTGTAAAAAAAAATCATTCAATTCGGTTTCACCGTGTTTGAATTGATCTGGGGAATGAATTTGCACACATACATGGCCGCTATTTGCAAACTATTGGGCTGATGACCTTGTAGTCAGTCACAAGATGCTTTCCACAAAAAGGCATGTTGTTGCAAAATCCGGTAGAGATCAAATTATTAGAATGGTCGAAATTTGATTTAAGCTTTTAACATTTGGGTGGCCGTCATTCCGTTTCCGTCAAGATGGCGGCGATATAAAACATGACACTGAGGTGCCTTTTGCTAGTGCTACCTCTGTACCAAATTTCGCTCAATTCGGTTTCACCGTGTTTGAATTGATGGGGGGAATCGATTTGCACACATACTTGGCCACCATCTGCAAACTATTGGGCTGATGATCTAGCAGTTTGGTCAGAATATGCTTCCCACATAAAGATTTGTTGTTGCAAAATTGGGTAGAGACTAGATTATGAGGTTGGTCGTAATTACATTTTAGCCTTTAACATTTCGGTGGCCGCGATTTGGTAGAAATCGGATGATTAGGTTAATCGTAATTTGATCTAAGCTTTGAATATTTGTGTGGCCGCCATTACGTTTCCGTCAAGATGGCGGCGATATAAAACATGACACTGAGGTGCCCTCTGCTAGTGCTACCTCTGTACCAAATTTAATTCCATTCGGTTTCACCGTGTTCGAATTAATAGGGGTAATCGATTTTGACACAAAGATGACCGCCATCCGCAAACTATTAGGCTAATGACCTATTAGGTTTGTCAAAGGATGCTTCCTCCATAAAGGTATGTTGTTGCAAAATTTGGTAGAGATCGGATGATTAGATTAGTCGTAATTTGATTTAAGCTTTGAACATTTGTGTGGCCACCATTACGTTTCCGTCAAGATGGCGGTGATATAAAACATGACACTGAGGTGCCCTTTGCTAGTGCTACCTCTGTACCAAATTTCATTCCATTCGGTTTCACCGTGTTCGAATTATTAGGGGTAATCGTTTTTGACACAAAGATGGCCGCCATCCGCAAACTATTAGGCTAATGACCTAATAGGTTTGTCAAAGGATTCTTCTTCCATAAAGGTATGTTGTTGCAAAATTTGGTAGGGATCGGATGATTAGGTTAGTCGTAATTTGATTTAAGCTTTGAACATTTGTGTGGCCGCCATTACGTTTCCGTCAAGATGGCGGTGATATAAAACATGACACTGGGGTGCCCTTTGCTAGTGCTACCTCTGTACCAAATTTCATTCCATTCGGTTTCACCGTGTTCGAATTAATAGGGGTAATCGATTTTGACACAATGATGGCCGCCATCCGCAAACTATTAGGCTAATGACCTATTAGATTTGTCAAACGATGCTCCCTCCATAAAGGTATGTTGTTGCAAAATTTGGTAGAGATCGGATGATTAGGTTAGTCGTTATTTGATTTAAGCTTTGAACATTTGTGTGGCCGCCATTACGTTTCCGTCACGATGGCGGCGATATAAAACATGACACTGGGGTGCCCTTTGCTAGTACTACCTCTGTACCAAATTTCGTTCCATTCGGTTTCACCGTGTTCGAATTAATAGGGGCAATCGATTTTCACACAAAGATGGCCGCCATCCGCAAACTATTAGGCTGATGACCTATTAGTTTGGTCAAAGGATGCTGCCCCCATAAAGGTATGTTGTTGCAAAATTTGGTAGAGATGGGATGATTAGGTTAGTCGTAATTTGATTTAAGCTTTGAACATTTGTGTGGCCGCCATTACGTTTCCGTCAAGATGGCGGTGATATAAAACATGACACTGAGGTGCCCTTGGCTAGTGCTACCTCTGTACCAAATTTCATTCCATTCGGTTTCACCGTGTTCGAATTAATAGGGGTAATCGTTTTTGACACAAAGATGGCCGCCATCCGCAAACTATTAGGCTAATGACCTAATAGGTTTGTCAAAGGATTCTTCTTCCATAAAGGTATGTTGTTGCAAAATTTGGTAGGGATCGGATGATTAGGTTAGTCGTAATTTGATTTAAGCTTTGAACATTTGTGTGGCCGCCATTACGTTTCCGTCAAGATTGCGGTGATATAAAACATGACACTGGGGTGTCCTTTGCTAGTGCTACCTCTGTACCAAATTTCATTCCATTCGGTTTCACCGTGTTCGAATTAATAGGGGTAATCGATTTTGACACAATGATGGCCGCCATCCGCAAACTATTAGGCTAATGACCTATTAGATTTGTCAAACGATGCTCCCTCCATAAAGGTATGTTGTTGCAAAATTTGGTAGAGATCGGATGATTAGGTTAGTCATTATTTGATTTAAGCTTTGAACATTTGTGTGGCCGCCATTACGTTTCCGTCAAGATGGCGGCGATATAAAACATGACACTGGGGTGCCCTTTGCTAGTACTACCTCTGTACCAAATTTCGTTCCATTCGGTTTCACCGTGTTCGAATTAATAGGGGCAATCGATTTTCACACAAAGATGGCCGCCATCCGCAAACTATTAGGCTGATGACCTATTAGTTTGGTCAAAGGATGTTGCCCCCATAAAGGTATGTTGTTGCAAAATTTGGTAGAGATGGGATGATTAGGTTAGTCGTAATTTGATTTAAGCTTTGAACATTTGTGTGGCCGCCATTACGTTTCCGTCAAGATGGCGGCGATATAAAACATGACACTGAGGTGTCCTTTGCTAGTGCTACCTTTGTACCAAATTTTGTTCAATTTGCGCTCACCGTGTTCGAATTGATAGGGGGGGACAGACATTCAGAGTCCACACACTCACGCACACACACACACACACACACACACACACACACACACACACAGACTCACACACATACACACACACAGACAGACACACTTTTTTTCCGCCCTGTAGTGATCTCATAAGTCTACTTTCATTTTTTGCAAAAATCGAAAGTAGGCTAAAAATACTGGAATGCAGCCGAAATAAATCAGAAACCTCTATGGACATCAAATTGGCAGGTGAAAAGCTGAAGGAACTAGGAGACTCCTGTTACGTAGGAAGCAAAATAACCAGTGATGGACGAAGCAAAGAGGATATAAAAAGTAGGCTGGCTCAGGCAAGGAAAGCCTTTCTACAAAAAAGGAATCTCTTGACATCGAATATAGATTTAGGTATTAGGAAGTCATTTTGAAAGCCTTTGTCTGGAGCGTTGCGCTCTATGGAAGGTGAAACTTGGACTATTGGTGCAGCAGAAAAGAGGAGAATTGAAGCATTTGAAATGTGGTGTTACAGGGGAATGATGATCACATGGGTAGATAGGGTGACAAACGAAGAGGTATTAAGACGAGTGGGAGAGGAGAGATGTTTCTGGCGACTGCTAATGAAGAGAAGAGACAGGTTAGTAGGACACATACTAAGACACCCAGGAATAGCAAGCTTAGTTATGGAAGGAAGGGTTGAGGACAAGAACTGTAGGGGTAGACCAAGGTTAGAATATGTTGAACAGATTGCTTCGGATGTAGGGTGTGGTAGCTATGTAGAGATGAAACGATTAGCTCAAGACAGGGAGGCATGGAGCGCTGCATCAAACCAGTCAAAAGACTGAAGACTCAAACAACAACTACATTTCTAACGAATCTACTGGCTTGTCAAATTTCGTACCGCTCTTGTAGCTTTATCAGACATTGAATATCCAATTAAGTTGTTGTTAATTCATTTAAGAGGCTTATGTCATCTTGGTCATCAATCACTTGTAGGCCTAGTTGGGTGGGTGTTGAATTGACTGATAACCTGTATTCAAGTGATGACTGTAGGAGTGCATTCAATTTTTAAGTCTGATATTTAAAAGTAAAGAAGAAATCTCGTAGTTTAACGAGACTGTTAGTCTCATCATCATAGAAATAATAATAACACACGCTATCAAGCACATTCAACACATATCCAAGTAGGTGGAGATATTGTCATGCCACTAACCCCCAAACTACACCAATAAACGTTTAGATGATAACCGCCAGATTTTTAACAACATGTTGTTGAAGCCGAAAAGTCACATTGATAATATTTCTATTTATTAAATCTCTAATAGTGTATGATTATTTCTAAGGTTATCGGTTCTAAACAGAGAGAATATCTACCTTGACCGTCATTTGGCCGTGCCAGAGACTTTCACCTGCAGGACCGCAAGCTTTGAGCTAATATTGTCCGAGCTAATTCTGTTTATACAAGCTGATCCACCTGGCGATGTACCTACTTCCCACACACATCCACTGCATTGACGTTAGTCTCCTTACCTTGCAGACCTATGAGAAAACAATGAAATGTAAATTTAGACTACTTTTAATATTCTGAACGAATTATGTGAAATAAGTATTATGCGATCAAACAGGGGTTTTCTGCATGTCCCTCTGTCCATCCGTCCATTCATACATTTGTGAGTCCCCACCTTATAAAACTTGATCACCTTCACTTAATGGGAGTTTGAAGGCAAAATGCGAAAGTTTTGACATTTTACAAACTATGTCCTACATTATTATTTAGTGTTTCCTGAGTAAAATATTAACTTATTGATTGATTACTTATCTTTTCAAGTTTTAAACTTGATTTTCTGTGAATGACTTTTTATAGAATTTATGTTCTTTTATCTGAAAAGCTACTTGTGATCGATACATGAATCTTTGGGAGATGCTTTATTATATCTTTTTGTTCCTTCTGAAGCAGAATCATAGCAGAGGTTTCATTAGAACTCAAGTAAGGGGTGTGCATCTACAAATATTTTGTGTAAAAAATGGCGCTTGAAAAAAATTAATATGCCTGATTCTTTTGTTTTGATGTTTTAATTCTGCTTCAGTCCACCTAAATAATGAGGAAATATCAGCTGTAAAAAATTCAGAGTCGTATCTTCATTGTTTCCAAAAATACAGGAACATAATCTTGGCTTATTTAACATTGGCATGATAGGCCTTTCAAACTCCCCTTAAGTTCTTTATAAGAACATCCAAATTCTCATACTTTCAAGTACACCATTCCTGCCAGCTATAAGTATTACGCCATTTTGAATTTTGATACTAGACTCCGTTGCTTTGGGACGATTCACCACAATGATACGAAACGTAATACATTTCTGTAAGACACAAAGAAAAGTAGTTAATCATTATTTGCAGATACATCAATTTAAATATAACCTTTGTGGCAGTTGACCTCACTGTTTTGCCCCTAAATACACACTTTTGAACATCATCATAAGTATCACGCTTACCCCCAATATATAGAATTTATGAAATATCACTACATAATATACTTACAATTTTGAAACTTGACTGGAAGGTGCTATCAGGCAAGAGATTTACTCTACTGAAGTGACAATTCCATTGAATTTATAGATTCAAAATGGCGGACATGCGTACTATCAGGACTAAACGAAAAAATTCAGAATATAACAGAACAATAACTATAAAAGTTTGCGAAAGAGGAGTTTTATAGAAGGCACTTAACTTGCACAGGCAAAAAGACCAATTGCATGGCACACTACCAACATCCGCCGTCTTGAATATATAAAATATGAAAATCGATAATTCACCACCTAATAAACTTACAATTTGAAAACTTTGGTTGGTTGATTCCTCAGTTTAGTGGCTGCGACAACGCGATCATGTAGCCCCGTGTACTTTGGGTGTGTGTAGAATGTGATAACCGGTGTTAATTGTGATGGCTGTATTAGTGTGTATCTGTAATTCAGGTAAGGATTGCGGACAATCAATTTCAAGTAGCTCCTACTTTTGCTACCAAATGCTACCGTCAACGACACCTAGCTGTGAACTTGGTTACTAGAAGCCACCGCAACCGGCACCTGGCGGCGAACATTGGAACTTAATAGAGCGTTAATCGAATCCAACCTACGAATTTAGTTGCACAGAATTTTAGTTAGTGGAAAGTATTTTACATGCCTTAAATCTATGTCATGGGCTCGCCGGCTTTACTTCTCCTCCTAAGCAAGCCATACTAAGGAATTTTTAACGCTCTTAAAAAATCCGACGACTTCGGCTGGGATTGAACTCACGATCTTGGGCATTGAAGCTCAGCATGCTACGAACTACGCCACCAAAGTCGCTTTTCAAGACTTTGTAGTTCAAAAGTTGTTGTTAATTCATTTTAGAGGCTTGGATCACCATGGTTAACAGCCCCGTATAGTTGGGTATAAGGAAGTAAAAGGATAAATTCTATTATGGTGGGGGAAGTGATGGTTATTTTAAGGGACGCATCATTCAGGTCATCTGCTCCATAAACTGTATTAGGTGTATGGGAATTGTTGCTAGTCATTACACAAGTTTTCAGACGACCCAAGGGAAGGAATAACGCTCGCGCTTTAACTACACAGACTCAAAATTTATGACCACTCAATACTTGCGGCTTATCAACCATCTACACTGTATACACGAGTACTGCAGGCTAGTATAGATCGATGTAAATAAATGAGTTACGCAGTCTTTCTATACCAATAATTTGACCTTAATGTTCTCCTAGCCGAATATACAGGGCATAGCAAAAGTTTAAAACTATTATTTCTAGCCCACTTTTCACATTTGAAAACATGAGAAAAAAGTAGTCTTATGAGATCACGTGGGCAGTTGTCTGTCTGTCAGTCTGTCCTTCTGTATGTGTGTGTCCCCCTCCTATCAATTCCTATATGGCTGCAGCTATTGAAACCAAATTTGATCCGAGTAAAGATATATACCTGAATATCTCACGGCCATATTTTAAAATGACGTCAGTGATATCACCTGCTTAAAAACCACAATTGAATTCTGAGCTCTATGTTGGATATCTCAGACGGTAGGCATACGAACTGTTCCTAAATTGGCACACGCATAGATAATAGCATTACAGATTAATTTTCAGTATCCCATACATTACAGTACTACGAACATGATTTTAAGCCTGCAGATAAGTCGAATCTACTATATAAAGCTCAAATACCACTCACTCACTCACTCACTCACTGACTGATTCATTCATCACGAAATCTCAGAAACCACCGAACGGATTGGAATGAAATTTGGTATGCAACTCCCTCAAGGGCCGCAAACGCCGACTAAGAACGGATTTTTGGATATTCAGGTTCTAAAGGGGTGTTAAGGGGGTAGACCTGCATTTCATTGAATAGCAATATTTCCCGATTGGTTTCATTGGGGGATGTGTACTATATAAAGCTCAAATACCACTCACTCACTCACTCACTCACTCACTGATTCATTCATCACGAAATCTCAGAAACCACCGAACGGATTGGAATGAAATTTGGTATGCAGCTTCCTCAAGGGCCGCAAACGCCCACTAAGAAAGGATTTTTGGATATTCAGGTTCTAAAGGGGTGTTAAGGGGGTAGACCTGCATTTCATTGAATAGCAATATCTCCCGATTGGTTTCATTGGGGTATGTGATACTCGGCATATAAACTCATCATTAAAAAAAGGAAGACACGTGTCTGAGGGTTTTTCGATGTGGTGTATATTATGAGGTGAAAGAGGTGAAAAGTGGGGGTTGAAGGATTCCTAACGGAGCGTGTATCCCTTAAACGACATAGTCCAGGAGTTTGGAACTCAGCGGGAAAAAATCAGCATAAAAAATAAGTAAATAAGTGTTTGACCGTTTTTTAATAAATCCAATTTAAGGGGCCCATGCGGAGGGGTGAAATTATGGGGGGGGGGACGTAATATGTCAGAGTGTAAAATTATACATGGCCTATGTTGTAGACAATAACACATTACATCTTTTTTGTCTCTTGCTATTTCATCATACGACGAATATAGTAGGGAGTTATTAATGATTTTGTATTTTTTGGCCGGAATTTTCTAAGTCCCAGGAATGACATAAAAATTGGTTCGAATGAAAATTCAAAAAATAGTTTTTTTTAATACTTTTATTATATTTTTCACGTCTTTTAGGGTCCGAAACCAACATGATATTCTGATGGTTTTTTTCGTCCCATGCATTTTTGGTTTCAGATGATAGATTTTTTTTCCACCCATGCTTATCTATCTGTTTAACTAATGTTACAACGGGATTCCAAATGTTATTGCGGGCGAAGCCGCGGGTAACAGCTAGTTTTTAAATACATGTAACTTGTATTCTAACACATGGATTTCATCCAAAATTGGCACAATACGAGATCACAAACATATTTCACATTAATTTTAAGCAACACATACAGTATATGACATTGTTGTCAACATGATTTTATTCTAGATTTTAAGAAAATTAGGCTCTTTAGTTCGTCACGGAACTACTTGC
The DNA here is from genome assembly GCA_946902985.2 of Meconema thalassinum. Classification (NCBI taxonomy): domain Eukaryota; kingdom Metazoa; phylum Arthropoda; class Insecta; order Orthoptera; family Tettigoniidae; genus Meconema; species Meconema thalassinum. Next base: position 264,929,927 of record OX336394.1, read on the forward strand.
TTTTTATAGGAACATTTTCGGTCAGTCAACACAAATGGTGCCTAATTACATTAGGCGGGAAAATAAGTATTTAGGCGCCCTAACAGAAAGGGGTGGTATGTACTTGGCAATACATAAAAGCGTGATATTTTGCGATAAAAATTTCATTAAGATTAGGGCGTTTAAATACTTGTTTACCCGCCTAATGCAATTGGGCACAATTTGTGTTGACCAACTGAAAAGCTTTTTTTAATATAACTAGGCGACACTTAAAAATGGCTTTTAATGCCCTATTAAAACCATTAAGGTATTTCCGAAAAATGTTGTTGGCCTTATATGTGTGTATTAAATAATAATAATAATAATAATAATAATAATAATAATAATAATAACAAGTAGTTCAGTTAAGAACTAAGAAGCCCATTTTCATACTTCCTATTGGTCTTTACAATTAAATTCTTCCCCAGCTATTAAAAGGATTTTCCATGTGATGCATACTATAAAGTGCGTACAAAAAGTAACGAGCCGGAGGCTGTATTGCGCAAACGGGTGACGACATCGGCTAATCGTGCCGTGTGTAACGAGGTGTGGTTCCGACCAGAGCGTGGAAGGTCACAGCCCGTCGCTAGAGGGCACACGTGCACGTCACGTGGCGATACAAAGCGAGCAGCAGCATGCATCAATCCTCCAACCAAGACCAAGACAGTGGGCCATTCGACATGCTTCCTGGTGTGGTTGAAGACTGTGGGGCACCCATTGGGCACACACTTTCCGCAAGTGCAGTAGCTCCTTCATGATGGTGTGCCCATTTCCGACGCTCATTCCGGCCACGGGGGCTATGGCGTTCACTGTCACTCGGCGGTCCTGGGTAATGAGTGCATCAACCAGCTGGACGATGTCATCGGTAATGCAGGGGGGTGCCCCAGACCGGGCATCATCGACTAACGACACCCGTCCTCTCCTGAGGCGCTTGTGCCACGCCTTGACCCTTGCAAGGGACATGCAGTGTTTGCCGTACACTTGTGACCTTTCGCTGTCAGAAACCGAACAACACCTCTTTGCTCTTCGTTTGACGCCTCCATGTCACTGTTTGCAATGGGACTGGCAGCGTTGGACGATTGATGCATGCTGCTGCTCGCTTTGTATCGTCACGTGACGTGCACGCGTGCCTTCTAGCGACGGGCTGTGACCTTCCACGCTCTGGTTGGAACCACACCTCATTACACACGCCACGATTAGCCGATGTCGTCACCGGTTTGCGCTTTACAGCCTCCGGCTCGTTACTTTTTGAACGCACCTTCTAAATAGGTTTTGATACACGACCTATGTCTCCACCAACACCATTACATTGAGAAAGTATGTGCTATTCTGGGAGGAGAAAGATAGATTGGCAAGTCGGCCTATTGTTTACCGCGGCCCACAGTAGACCAAAATTGACAAAGAAGAAAATTATTATTATAATAATAATATGATTTTCACATCACTTTTAATTCCTTTGGCTTTAGGAACGCTGGGATCGGCTACTGAAATTTTGGCCAGGAGGAGATATGTGACATGCCAATAGACAAATGGACACGATGCTGAAACAGTTATACACGCTTAAGCACCTTCGGATAGAGCCGGAAGAAAACCTTCAATCTTGTGTTTTGAAGGCCATTGCTAAACCAACAGCGCTACCTAGCCCTACCCTATTCTTTTAAGCAATACGCACTCATAAAAAGTTATGAATCACTTATGAATTATTTATTGCATGACTCGGAGCACCGAAATGGTTTTGAGGAATTATTACGCACATTCCTACTTGGTAAGTCATGTACAGCTTTTATATACCAGTTTATAGTAGTTGTTTCTCATTTGGAGGTTTGCATACCAAACATGACGCCATTAATATAAGGGAATGCGTACGTCGTTAAAATTTTAGGACCATTTTTAACGTTCATACCAAAAGGAATATTTTACCCAGATTCCAGACCTATTTTTCTTTCAAAAAATTGATTTGCACTAGTGAATTTTTGTGGCTTTCCAAAGTAGACTACTGTATAGCAAAGTCGACTGAAAATGCTAGGAAATTTGACTACCTTTGTATTTTGTTCAAAGTGATCATCGAATTATTATCATTATTATTATTATTATTATTATTATATTTACGTTAAAAGAACAGCGTTTTACGTCACCCATTCTTATTTATTGAACTTGGGGTCATTCAAATGGCCCATCCCCTGTATTTCTAAGGAGAAGCACGTGCAATTAGTTCATCATTCACAGATGAACCCCATAATGAAGGAAGGACATTGCGGTATTGATTATTTTGTTTTATTTTGCAGAACACATCCCCATCAATTGCTGCATATGTTTATATTTTTCGTTCCGAAATTCATTCAATGCGAATGACATTCAATTTAAGTGTCCATCCCTAAAGTATGCGAGGCTTCATTTGACGCACTAATGCAAATCAATCAATTGTATTGTTATGTGAATTGAATCCACACTTTATAGGTAGTGACACATTTCAGGTTTCTATTTGAGGGTGCAACGAACAAAACCAATTCATTTCCAGCAGACTGACCGCTAGTTGTGCACGTATTAAACCATGCGCTCTGTCAACTGGATTGCTCGTTCCCACTCGGCGTTTGGTAAATGTTTTCCAACAACACGAAGATAAATTAGTCACTACATAATTCTTAAAATTGATACCTTCATCTGACAAATTAAACTGCACTAGGACCTATTAGCATCGTCCATGACGTATATGGTTATTGTTAACCACAGGCTAGAGCGCTTTTCACTGTGTATTCCCGTGCAAGGTTATATTGAATGGTATTTCATACGAGCTAATGTATGACGTTCTTGTTAAATTGTTTGGAATCATCAGATGATGTTTATATACTTTAGAAAAATCCCAAACAAATGCAATAGCAAACCTCAATCTGTTAGAAGAAGAACCAACAAAACAAGTCTGAGAATCTGTGTAAAATTAGTGTTTTATTTGTGAACAAAACAATGGTCCTAAATTTTTAACGACAGATATAGGTCGATTGAACTTAAATATTTGGTTGATGCAATTCAAGAATATAGCCTAGTTAAGAAAATTAATTGCAGATGAAAGGATATAGGCCTACGAAATGGAAAGAAGCAACATAGCGTATCAGACATTTTTCCTTAACTGAATCTTATCAATTGCGATCTTTCTTTTAGGAACAACATGACGTAACAAGGGCAAGTTAAAGGAGTATCTTTAAGGAGCAATTTAAGGATCAAACCGGGAGAAGGAAATGTTCGATAAGAGCAATATGGTATGTGGTGATAATGTTTCAATGTAAATCATCGCTGGAAATAAGAACTATTATCAGAGCTGGAGAATTTTTCAAATTATTATACAAAACTTTGGTTCTTACCAGCTCACATTTCTATTGTTGGTGGTCAGCATATGGATTATTTGGAATTTATTTGTACAATAACTCAATTTTTTTATAAAACTTATTATTTTTATTTAAGAGTGACGTAAATCATAATTATATTGAGACTGTACATCCTGAGATTTCTCAATTTTATTTTTATCACATGTATTCCTCTCAAAAGAATCGATACAATAGATATGTGAAAATGGTACAATCTTCACGACTTGATGTTTATAATCTCTGGCAGTAGAACTGTTGTGTAAGGCAATAAACTAATTCCAAATGTACAATTTATAATTTTACTGGGAGCTTTGATTTCTTGTTTTTATAAATTGGTATAAAAGCTTTGTTTAAGAGAATTTCCACAGAAAAGAAGCAGCTTTGTATTTTTTTTCAGAATGCTAAATCAGTCGTTTATATTGATTAATTAATTAACATTGTGGTCATATAGCTCCGTGTACTTAGGTGTGTGTTGAAACTGTCACCAAGGTTGCAGGATCTAATCCTGGCGCAGTCAGCTGGCATATGATGGTGCGCAAATGCGAGGGAACCGTGTCAGTAGACTTACTGGCGCGTTAAAGATCCCCTATGTGGCGAAATTCCGGCATCCCGGCGTCTCTAAAAGCCGCAGTAGTTAAAAGGAACGGGGTACGTCCAAGCAATCGCGCCAAGATGTAGAAAAATTTCGAATATGGCACTTTCCCACCACAGAATATCAAGAAACATATGTATTGAAATGAAATCCGTTGAGAAATCTGCGGTAAATGGAGAAATATTGCTGTAATTTATAAGAAATATACCACTTGTCATATGCAATGAAGATGTAGCGCCATGGAACGTAAAACCTTTAACATTATTATTATTATTATTATTTTATTTTATTTAAGCGAAAATTCCCCTACAGGAGAGCGATTAAACTTGGATCACATGATGCCATTTGGAGGCGAGTCTCCTCCGCTCCTCCCAAAATCTCTTCATTCTCGCGGAATGTTCCCGCTTCCTCTCATCCGTCCACTTTTTTCCAGGTTGTCGTAATGATCTTGGTTCGAACTTAACATTCTTGATTCTCGTCTGGCACTCAGTTCGGTCTTCGAAATTTTGTATACTGATAATTTGTCAGTCTCTTTGTACCTCTTTAAGCCATTCTGTGCCGCATTTGCTCTGTGTTATGATACTGAGTAGTTTCTTGGGCAATCTGGAGGTGGCCATCCTATGGATGTGAGTGTAAAATTTGGCTCTGCATTTTCTAATTTCGTCTGTTATCGTAACGGATAGAGTTCAGTACTAGGTCTCTTCATCCAAATGCCGTTTCTGTTGATTGCTCCGTAGATCTTCCGGAGAATTTTTCGTTCCTGCTTTTCCAGTTCCCTAATCTTGGAATGACCATCGATTACTATTGTTTCAGCCGCATGTATTGCTTCTGGAAGAATAACTGTTTTATAATGTCGTAATTTGGCGTTTGTCGAAATGCATTTCTTGTTGTAATGGGCCCACGCTAGCCTGTAGGCCTTCTGGAGCTTAGTGATTCTGTCTTCATTGGCGATTCGATTAAGTCCTGAGGGCTGTATAATTTCGCCAAGGTATTTAACACTTCAGACTTCTTCTTCTTATTATTATTATTATGATATTGAATCTGTCTGACAACCTGTGTCATTGTGATGGCAGTACAAGTGTGTTTATTTTTAATTGATACTAACACTTAAGTAGAAGTTTGTCGCGACCTAAAGTTAGGAACCATCCCAGCATTTGCTTGGTTTAGGAATGGTAAAACCATGAAAAACCACTTCTAAGATAGCTGAGGTGAGATTCGAACCCACCTCTTCTCAGTTTTGCCTCTCGAGGATGTAATTCCTTGGCACAGCCGGGAATCCAACCCGGACCTCAGTGACGCTAGCCGCTACACCACGAGGAGGTCGGGATAAAATATTTAATCTGACCAATTTTCATGTATTCATACGAATCTATCAGACACCATTGAAAATCTATTATTTATAATTTCGGTGTATTACCACACTGAAGACTGGGCAGTGTTGTGGCACCACTGGACTGTTGACGGGTCGCGTGGAACATAATAGAAATTCCTTTATCTTCGCTCTCTCTTCCTTTCTTATTTCTCATCCCCAGTATGTTGCTTTCCTTCACACATTTTACGTCTCATATACAACACATTCTATTCCCTCCTTCTTCTGATCGCCCTATTGCCCTATTGGATTCCTTTCCACCACGGAATTTCAACACACCAATAACGTTCGATCCCTAGAGCCACCTACACTATATTTTATACATATTAAACCAGTTAAATTGTGACATGGCTTGTATCTATACAGATATACTATTTGAATAATTCGTATCTCAATTGGCTAGTTTTGCTCAATGCATTAACACGTCAGGTATGGGACCAGGCTATAACCGAGCTCTGGAGTCGAGTGGATTTGGACTTCTACTTTGGCCGTTTTTGAAATGGATTCCCATCATTAACAACATTCCAGGACGGTACCACGGAAAACATTCTTTATGTTCGACGATGTCGATATGTAAATATTATATGTCAGAAAACTGTTTCATAATGGGGGTCGTTAAAGTACTACTTTTCATTATAACACAGTTTTTCCAATCAATCAGAGCTCAATATTTTCATTCATTGACCAATGAGGTAAGGATAGATTCTGACATACATTCAAAATCCAACATGTCGGACATGAATTTCATGATTCGAAAGTTGACAATGTAGCCAATATTGGATCAACCATTGTAGTTACAATGCATAAACAAACTGGGCGCAAAATAAATAGCTCCGTACCTTAATATGCGCAACTCCAATATCTACACATTCGTTAGATTTCGCCGACAATTTTAGTGAATGCCGTTGTTGACATAAACACACCAGAACGTCATGGAGGAAGCATGGGTATGACATTAGTTCCACGGAAATTATAATCCAGCGCTCTGTTCAGTAAATGGATTTCTTACGCGAAACGTTTCTGCCAGATCCCATAACTGTTCTGTTTGGGACTCAATTGATTTGCATCCGTTGACATTCTATACGCATCGAATTTGGAGAATAACTAGTTGATAATACGACACATTTTAATTTTTAAAGTGTTTGTAGCAGCCTATTTTGTGTTATTCGACCAAAATAACAAAATAATCCAACATAGTACCTGTGCGCTATCTGTTGGAATTAGTTCAGGATAAACAATGTTTGAAAGCTTTGAGATTCGTTCTTGGGTAGAGATCAAATGCTGAGCCCACACAATTCCCAAGAAGAGGAATTCAACCGACAAAATCTCGACAGATATTTATGTTAGAACATATAATAAAGTTATAATTATCGTCGAACACAAACAGTTGTATGCAACTCGCCTATAATGGTAATTAAGACACTCGTATGGAAATCATAAAACTCGCTTCGCTCGTTTTATAAACATATTCGTGTCTTTTATTGCAATTATAAACGCGTTGCATAATGTACTATTTCTTCTCAGTGATTAGTTTCATTCAGATTCATTCACTAAAAATGGTAACCGGTTTATATCAGATGACAATTATTTCCCAATCCTTTCAGAATTCTTGTCTATGGAAATCTGTCTGTCATTCTGAGACAGAACATTGAAAAGAGTTGGGAATATGGGAAGGATATGGTCATGCCTTTTATTGATCTAGAAAAGGCCTATGATAGCATCCCTAGAACAAACGTTTGGGAAAGCTTAACAAATATAGGGGTTGGCAAGGAACTGAGAGACATGATAAATGGAATGTGCATGGAGTGCTACAGTAGTGTGAAGACTAGAGTCGGGACATCGGAATGGTTTAAAATTGACACTCGACTAAAGCAAGGAAGTGTATTGTCATCCTCATTGTTCTTAATGGTGATGGATGACATCATGAAGGCATCAATGAAAGACTGTAGTAGGGCAAAGATGAAGGTAATGTTGTTTGCAGACGATGTTGAGATCTGGGGCGAGGGTCAGATAGAGGTACAAGAACAGTTAGACGTAATAAATGAAAAGATTGAGCAATGGGCATTGAAGATATATGTGGAGAAGAGTAAAACAGTGGTGATGAGTAGAGCTAATAAAGAAAGGAAAGGAGTGAATGAAGTCGGAGATAAGGAATTGGAATTGGTGAAACACTTCAAATACTTGGGAAGTGAACTGACTGAAGATGGAGGACTAGATTTGGAAATTAGCAGGAGAATACAACTCGGGAGTGCATTCTATTAGTTTGGAACAAGGATATGCCAATTAAGGCTCAAGAAGTTATATACAATGCATATTATGTTCCTATAATGACATATGCAACAGAAACTTGGACAATGACTATGAGGGATGAGAGCAGAGTACAGGCAGCTGAGATGAGATTCCTGAGAAGTTTGGTCCAAAAACCGAGGAGAGATAGAGTGAGAAATGAAGATATAAGGAAAGAACTGGGAGTACAGAAACTAAATGACAAACTGGAGCAAAACAGATTGAGATGGTTTGGACAAGTCAAACGGATGAATGAAGAAAGGCTACCAAGACGAGCACTGGAACGACGGATGATAGGGTAGAGAGGACGAGGAAGACCAAGAATGCTTTGGATGGACTCGGTGAAGAATAGCATTAGAAAACGGAACCTGGATTGGAACACCGTGTCGGAAGAGGAATGGTGGAACGACAGAACAAAGTGGAGAGGAAACATATTTGCCCCCACCCAGGGTCAGCTGGAAAAGGGGAAATGAGGAGGAAGAAGAAGAAGAACATACAGTATATGGTACTAGTTTTGGATAACCTATAAACATCCTCAGCTAAAATCATATTATAATAACATTAAACTGAAAGCATCATACAATCTTAAACATTAACAATCTATAAATAAAGTAAAAATATTCACTCAAACAATTTTAGTATCCGATGAATAACCTTCCAAATATAAAATGAATATAAAATGGTTGTAATCATTAGGGCTCGGATTTTTAGGTAAATAAATATTTTTTATGTAAATACATAATTTAATATTTTTTTCTATAAATACATAAATTCCTGCTTTTCACTTATTAGCACATAAAAAGGCGCAATATTTACATTTTTTAAAATCAGTATGCTAGATCTTTCAGTTAATTGCATTTTTGTTCTGTGCTACTTCATCGGGGAAGAACCTGCGAGCTATCTAATGATCGTGCAGAGCGTATGTGAGCTTGCAACTTGTGTTATTCATAACTTGTCGCGCCGTCGCACTCACTGTGGAAGCCGGGGATGCCTAAAGTAAAAACATCTACAAGATAGCGTATGCAGCAGTGAGTTGCAAAATTTAAGGATAATTTTACTTCTGATGGGGGTGTTCTGTTTTGCCAACCATGTGGGAAAGCAATCAAGGCTGAAGAGCGATCTCAAGTTACACAACACCTCGAGGGCAAGAAACATATTGCCGCAGTTTCGCGCCTTCAGATTAAGTGTTTCGCGATAATCGTCGGTCATTTGTGATGGACAACCTGAAGATGTATCTCGTTATGTATTGTAATGCATCAACAGTCAGTGAAACATAGAATATATTGCATTCGTGAGTACTGCATATCATATATATTCTCATTAACAAATTAAATTATAATTAAATAATTTTATGTTTTTGTCACACATTTCAGGTATTTTTAATACATAAAAATAAATATTTTCCCCAATTTTAGCACCTAAAAATCCGAGCCCTAGAAATCATATGTCTCAAAGAGACGCACGCGGAGAATATTTACGCATCGAAGACCAGTCAAAGGAAAATTCTCGCTGCAGCGATTGTTTCTGCGATTAAAATAAAATAATCATAACAATCTGTTCCAAAAATCTTCTACAACTATAACACAAAATCGCTTGTGTAAATGGGTCAAGGGCACACCTAACTACAAACAAAATTTAAACAAGATGTTCAGTAAAGAATATATAGACTACTTTCTCCTAAATGCAAGGGTATTGTTATAACTCTTTGTCCTTTTCAAGGAGTATAATTGAATGTTGGTTGTAGTAGCTTGTTGAAATACAACGTGCTATAGGGATATTAAACATGAATATGAGGTGCCCTTTGCTAGTGCTACCTCTGTAAAAAAATTTCATTCAATTCGGCTTCACCATGTTTCCATTGATATGGGGAATGGATTTGCACACATACATGGCCGCTATTTGCAAACTATTGGGCTGATGACCTAGTAGTCAGTCATAAGATGCTTTCCACAAAAAGGCATGTTGTTGCAAAATCTGGTAGATATCAAATTATTAGGATGGTCGTAATTTGATTTAAGCTTTTAACATTTGGGTGGCCATCATTACGTTTCCGTCAAGATGGCGGCGATATAAAACATGACGCTGAGGTGCCCTTTGCTAGTGCTACCTCTGTACCAAATTTCGTTCCATTCGGTTTCACCGTGTTTGAATTAATAGGGGGAATCGATTTACACACGAAGATGGCCACCATCCGCAAACTATTAAGCGAATGACCTATTAATTTAGTCAAAGGATGCTTCCTCCATAAAGGTATGTTGTTGCAAAATTTGGTAGAGATCGGATGGTTAGGTTAGTCGTAATTTGATTTAAGCTTTGAACATTTGTGTGGCCGCCATTACGTTTCCGTCAAGATGGCGGCGATATAAAACATGACACTGAGGTGCCCTTTGCTAGTACTACCTCTGTACCAAATTTCGTTCCATTCGGTTTCACCGTGTTCGAATTAATAGGGGGAATCTATTTTCACACAAAGATGGCCGCCATCCGCAAACTATTAGGCTGATGACATATTAGTTTGGTCAAAGGATGCTCCCCTAATAATGGTATGTTGTTGCAAAATTTGGTAGAGATCGGATGATTAGGTTAGTCATAATTTGATTTAAGCTTTGAACATTTGTGTGGCCGCCATTACGTTTCCGTCAAGATGGCGGCGATATAAAACAAGGCACTGAGGTGTCCTTTGCAAGTGCTACCTTTGTACCAAATTTCGTTCAATTCGCGTTCACCGTGTTCGAATTGATAGGGGGGGACAGACATTCAGAGTACACACACTCACACACACACATACACACACACAGACAGACACGCTTTTTTTCGCCCTGTGTTGATCTCATAAGTCTACTTTCATTTTTTGCAAACATCGCAAGTAGGCTAAAAATGTAGAGATTATCTCCGTGGCGCGCCCTCTCTCGGGTTTGGAGGGAAGTAGACAGGAAGGGCATTGGGCATGTAGGATCTACAGCTTGCATGAGTTAATTTTCTATACTGCAGAGTAGACTCGTAAATAAGGATGGAGATCCATCAATTGAATTTCTAAGTCTTTCCTTGTTACCAATGAAGGTAATTACAACAGTTTCCTTCGTAAAACGATGACTCGACTACTCCAAATTACTTACTCCCATTATATGGCTGATCAAGACCTCATTAGGACCTCGCATTTTACATTAAAGTGAAAAATAGAATCACCTCCTCTCTCACAAATGAAACACGACAGGTTACAAAAATTACGCGCACTTCCGAACGTCAAGTTAAATAATGTCTTTCCAATTAAGTCTTTCATTCGTTTTTTTGCACCTTGTCATCTGCGATATTTAAAGTACGTCAATTAACATTTCCATACGATGTCAATTTGAAATGTGTTCATCGCTTATATGAAGACAGACTAGGTGAAGTGTTAGAATTGAACTTCAGTCACCCAGTTAATTTGATTTCACGACACCAAATTACATTCCGCAGAGTGTTTAAGAGGTCTTCTTCCCCCTTTCCCCGAGATTGGCACGTTCATGGAATGAGCACGTGACTGGGACATTCAATCAATGAGAGAAATTGTGTCACAACGCTATCTCCTGCCGACTGCACCGGTCAGTTCTAAGACTAGGTTAACTGAGACACACGCTGTACGCACAACTCTACACTCCATCCATCACCATCAAAATAGTTATGTGAAGAACGAATAAATCCCATTTGCATATAGCTATAGTCTAATGAAGTGGTCGCCAAACCGTAGCTCGCGAGCTACTGATAGCTCGCAGGTAAATTTTTGGTAGCTCGTGGGGAAATTTCAGAGGCAGCGCTTGAGTTGGCTAATCTGCACTACTCATCCCACTACGCGTCCCGCGGGTCTGTCAGTCAGTGCCTGGTGTGTGATCGTCAGTGTAGGTTTTTTATTTTTCTTGTATTTTATGCATACTGCGGACTACGGAGGCTCTAATTATTGCGAGTTCCAGCAAAAAACAAAAAAATATCATTTTCAGATTGAACGGGTAACTGATTATTTTTTACCCAGGTAAAGGACAAATGTGTGAGCTTACTTTGTAATGCAAGTGTAGCAGTTGGGAAGAAATCAAACGTCGAACGTCATTACAAAAGCGTTCACTCCAGTATTTAAAAGGATTTCCCTCAGAATTCTACCTTAAACAAAGCGAAGGTAATACAACTGGAATCTCAATTAAATGCTCAACAATCTACTTTTTCAAGAAATTAGACAGAAACAAAGCAGCAACTGAGACGTATTTTCATTTTTCCAAAAGTATTGCTCGAAATAAGAAACCTTACGAATTAATCAAAGGGGCGTTTTTAGAAGCTGGGTAGCTCACGGTAAGGTTTATGAGCTGTAAGGTAGCTCATTCACTTAAAAGTTTGGCGACCTCTGGTCTAATATATTCTTCTCGTATTTTCCATCTCAAAGCTCTCCCTACAATGAAATAGAATTTCCATGTGAGGAACTAATATCCAAATATTTTAATTAGCATGCTGAACTGCCATGCCCAAGATGGCGGGTTCAAACTCGGCCAAAGTCGTCGGATTTCTAAGAGCGTTATAATTCTTCAGTATGCCTTCCTTCGGAGGGGAAATACAGCCGGCGGGCCTATGTCATAGATTTATGGCACGTAAAAGAACCTACCACTGCAAATGGTGGTATGTGGCAATTTTTTTAAATTTTTTTTAGCGTATGGCTTTTAGTGCCGGGAGTGTCTGAGGACATGTTCGGCTCGCCAGTTTTTGTAGCTGCTTCGAGGTGGACACCCAATGGGTGAGCTACACGTACCCTTGCGTATGGGTAGGAAAGTCTGATTGTAAGGACTAGGAATTGGATGGTAGCAGCTGTGGCCTATAGTTAGGGACCAACCCCGGCATTTGCCTGGAAGGAAGATGGGAAACCACAGAAGACCATCTTCAAGGTTGCCGGCGGGGGGATCGAACAACTTCGCCTTCGGGATATGAGCGACTGCCAGCAGTCATGCCGTAACGACCACGGCTAACTCACCCGGTGAATGTAGCAATATTTGTAGGTTATATTTGGCTTGATAGGAAACGCTCTATCAAGTTCCAACGTTCGCCGCTAGTATTAGTGACAGTAGCATCTGGTGGCCAAAGTCGGAACTACTTGAAATTGCACTTGTTGGGAGCCCTCGGGCGTTCAGTCATAAATGGCCAGCTTATGGCCATTGGCTGCGATTCCTATATCATTATTTACGGAAATGTTAATGAACGTACTTTCATTATCACAGATGCAAAGATAACATCAACCCACTTCCAGCCAAGAAAATCACGTGCCCCAAGTCCCGTGATAAGAAACTATCGTTGCCTACACCACATGAATACAACTCTAAAGAATTATGTGCTGGAATACGTAGTTCATGGTACAGATTTATGAACTTTCCCATGAAACTTTTCATAGAACAACAGGGAGAAATATTCACTCACAGAAAATAGCATTTTTACTATTTTCATGTTCGACCCTGGCGAAAGGTAAACATTATATGTCTGAAAACTGTACTATAATGAGGCTCATAATAGTGCAAGTTTTCATTATGATACTGTTACTCCCACCAATCAGAGCTCAAGAAACAGTTGTGTGACCAATTAGGTGAGGATAGCATCGCACCTGCGCTCACTTCCATAGCCCCCTATTTTAAATTTCACTGCGTGGCGAGTGTCATAGTGAGGTATTCCAGGAGGCCATGGTCAAATACAAGGTATTCTCTGCCTCCTATGCGCTCTGATCACTACATAAAACTGGTGAAATCTGGACAGATATTTATGAATATTTATGTTTGAACATAAAGGTGCGTATACACTTGCGCGCCGCGCCGCTCGCGCGCAGCAAATTCGCTAGATTAGTATGGGGTTTCGAAGCTGCGCGCGCGCGGCGCACGTCGATCCATCTCCTGTCGGTTTTTTCCACGCGCACTTTGAGTGTTCGCAGTTCAGATTTGGACGGGATTGTGAGAAGTTCGTTGTTTCTCGCGCGCATCTGATTGCAATATTTGTGCGTTTTGAGTGGTGATAATGGAGTGGTCAGACGAATCTGTGATAAAATTTTCGATGCTTATCGCAAAAAGCCTCTTCTGTGGGATCCTCAACATAAGGATCATTTTAAGAAACCAATCGACTAAAAGCAGATGCCTGGAGAGAAATAGGAGCTGAGATGGATATCTCTGCTGTCTTCCCACCGGCGTGAGAAAAGTAAAATAAATCGCAGGGCGGAAATACGTATCTTCTTTGGAAATGTGGGGTACAATCTTCTGCAGCAGATTCTCAAAGTCAGAAGGTGACATTCGAGTAAAATTCTTATACTGGCCGCTTATTTCTTGTGACTTCAAGTCCATCATTAGCTCCGCACCTTTCCTTTTTTTTAAACATGTCAGTGTGCCACCAACGTCGTCGTCGTTTCTTTTTCTTTTTGCACAAACGTGCCATTAAAACAGCAGCACCACTCATCACCGCAATCGCGAGGTTTTCCTCGTGCGGCGGAGACATGATTATATTTACCACACTCCAAACTGACTAGTGAATGTTCTTGGGTTTCCTATGGATCGCGAGAGGTTCGTTTAAATAATAATTCTGGTCGAGCAACACACGCGCCGCGCATGCACCGCGCGCAGTGCGCGGCGCGCAAGTGTATACCCACCTTAAAATAGTTATAATTATCGTCGAACAGAAACATTTACTAATAATTTACGATACCCACACTAGAAAATGTCGACATATATTCCCGATGTTCCACCCAGTCTAGTCATCACCACCACAACTACAATGAAAACTAAGAACTACTGAATAATATTGGTTGGTTGGTTCTTAAGTTTGGGGGCTGCGACAACGCGATCATGTAGCCCCGTGTACTTTGGGTGTGTGTAGAATCTGTCTGATAACCGGTGTTTATTGTGATGACTGTATTAGTGTGTGTATCTGTTTTAATTCAAGCAAGGACTGCAGACGATCAATTTTCAAGTAGTTCCTACTTTTGCCGCCAAACGCCACCGACAACGACTACTAGTTCAGAACTTAGCTACCAGACGTCACCGCAATCGGCTCTTGGCAACGAACGTAGGAACCTAAGTGTGTTGTTTACATTCGTAACTTATACAATCTAGCTTCACACAGGTGTAATTAGTGGAAGGTTCTTTAACATGCCATCAATCTATGACATGGGACCGCCGGCTTTACTTCCCCTCCAAAGGAAGTCATACCGAGGGATTTTTAATGCTCTTAAAAAATCCGACGACTTCGGCCGGATTTGAACCCGCGATCTTGGGCATAGAAGCTCAGCATGCTACCGACTACGCCACCGAAGCCACCACTGAATAATATTCCACTTGCATTTATGACTGCTACCATATTAGAGATAGCATCTTTCTGTAACGAGCCACTGGAGTTTATTTTTAGGAAAGTCACAAGCACGGCTTGTACGAGGGTAATTTATGAAACATAGGCTAGGGAATTCATTGCGAGTAGATGCATATTATTATGGTTGTTTATTACACGAAGCTTCTCTTAGATCGCTTAAATAGGGTCTGAGAAATAAAAAATATGTGTTTAAAACGTTTCACTGCCCCCATCTTGGATTATTGGAAACAATTTAACAACATGAGATGCCAATATATTTAGCTCTAAAACATTGTTTTACTGTGATCTTATAATTAATACCCTACAATTGAAACGTTGCACTGCACTCTTGTAATGCCATTGTGACACAAAACTATTAGTCGCTACTAGATTAGACCAGTGTCTGGGTGCAACCAATAACCACTACTACGTAAGACCAGTGTCTGAACAAAACCATTGACCACTACTAGATTAAACCAGTGTCTGCCGAAAATTAAAACTTGTACTACAAGCAAGGGGGCCAGCCCCGAAGTTTTGGGGTAGTGTGCCTGCCTCTCACCCGGAGGCCCCGGGTTCGATTCTCGGCTCCGTCAGGGATTTTAGAACCTGACGTGAGGGCTGGAACGGGGTGCACTTAGCCTCGTGAGGACAATTGAGTAGATGTCTGACAGTGGGACTGCGCCCCGGTCACGGAAACCAAGATGAACGGCTGAGGGGACCCGACGCGCTGACCACGCGTCACCCTAATATCTGCAGGCCAAATGGCTGCGCAGCGGTCGCTTGGTAGGCCTAGGCCCTCATGGGCTGTAGTGCCAGTGGTTATTTACTACAAGTAAGGATTGTGTCTGATGTAAAGCTCTATTAACACAGAATGTAACACATATGCATCGTTTAAACCTTTCGTCCATGATGGTGCCATTTTTTGTCTGGGGTAATCGCGTCTATAATTCCCCTAAAAATTATAAGCTCACTTTACCCAGAGGTAAATGAATAAAGATGGAGTGGCAAGCAACTGGAGAAAACCGATCAGCACAAACAGAATAAAGGAAGATTGAGTAGTATATTCCACGTCCGTCACATTTGGTGGAATGCCTTCGTCTGTGGGGGAAGTCAAGGAACGTCACTCCTCAGGTCTATGCCTTATTTAAAAGAGAAAGGCTAGCCACGCCAGCAAAAGGAGCACGCGTTCCTATTACATCGCCCCTTGCATGCAGAGGATTCCCGGCACGACCTGCATTTCTATTTGCACAGCCAGAGGGACAAGAGGGAACAAGGAATTTACACAGGCAACATAACAATCAGAGCTCCATTCTGCACGTGAAATCCAGGATGATTCATTCAGGCATACATTAAATAAATGTACTTCCTTAACCGAAGCCTCCGTGGCTTAGGCGGCAGCACGCCGGCCTCTCACTTGCTGGGTCCGTGGTTCAAATCCCGGTCACTCCACGTGAGATTTGTGCTGGACAAAGCTGAGGCAGACAGGCTTTTCTCCGGGTCCTCCGGTTTTCCCTGTCACAAATTTCATTCCAACAACACTCTCCACTATCCTTTCATATCATCTGTCATTCATTTAAACATTGACCCAGGGGAGTGCGACTGGCTTTGGCAGCTGGCACAGTTCATATCCTCGCCGTTAGATGGGGGCGTCATTCATTCCATTCCCGAACCCGGTCGGCCGACTGGAAGCAGGCTGTGGATTTTCACTTCCTTAACCCCGTGGCGTATTCGTGAGCGATAAATACATAGCTCACCACGACCACTATAGAAAAAATCATCAAGTCTGCTGATCGTGGGTTCGAATCCCAGTGCTGACAGCAGTTATCGATTTTGTGTAGATTGACTATGTTTTTGGGCTGCGGGCTAGCTTTAGTTTGGACAGTTTTGCTTTGAAAAGTTTACTACGCCTAGTTACCGTGGAAAAAGCAGTTTCGGTGGCGTAGTCAATAGTATGCTGCAAGCTATGCCCAAGATCGCGGGTTCGAACCCGGTAAAAATCATCGGATTTTTTAAGAACGTTAAAATCATTCAGCATGCCTTCCTTCGGGGAAGAAGAGCCGGCGGGCCCATGTCAGGGATTTATGGCATAAAAACCTACCGCTACAATTGGTAGCGTGTAGCCAAATTTGTAGGATAAATAAAGAGCGTTCCAAAAGTAACGAGCCGGAGGCTGTAATGCGCAAACCGGTGACGACATCGGCTAATTGTGGCGTGTGTAACGAGGTGTGGTTCCGACCAGAGCGTGGAAGGTCACAGCCCGTCGCTAGAGGGCACGCGTGCACGTCACGTGACGATACAAAGCGAGCAGCAGCATGCTTCAATCGTCCAACCAAGACCAAGACAGTGGGCCGTTCGACATGCTTCCTGGTGTGGTTGAAGACTGTGGGGCACCCATTGGGCACACACTTTCCGCAAGTGCACTCGTTCCTTCATGAAGGTGTACACACTTCCGACGCTCAATCCGACCACGGTGGCTATGGCGTTCACTGTCACTCGGCGGTCCTGGGTAATGAGTGCATCTACCAGCTGGACGTTGTCATCGGTAATGCAGGGGGGCGCCCCAGACCAGGCATCGTCGGCTAACGACACCCGTCCTTCCCTGAAGCGCTTGTGCCACGCCTTGACCCTTGCAAGGTACATGCAGTGTTCGCCGTACACTTGTGACATTTGGCGATGAATGCCCGTTTTCCCCTACTCCTTTCGCTGTCAGAAACCGAACAACACCTCTTTGCTCTTCGTTTGACCCCTCAATGTCACTCTTTGCAATGCGACTGGCAGCGTTGGACGATTGATGCATGCTGCTGCTCGCTTTTTATCGTCAAGTGACGTGCATGCTTGCCCTCTAGGAACGGGCTGGGCCATCCACGCTCTGGTCGGAACCAAACCTCGTTACACACGCCACGATTAGCCGATGTCGTCACCGGTTTGCGCATTACAGCCTCCGGCTCGTTACATTTTGAGCGCACCTTATATTTCGTTTGAAAAGTGGTATCAAGTTCCAACGCTCGCCACTAGGTGTCAGTGACATCTGTTATCCTTAGTTGGAACAACTTGAAATTGAACGGTAACTGTTGCTCACCCCACGGGTGTTCGCATAGAAGCACCTAAAAAGCTCTGGCGAGCCGGACTTGTCCTCGGACACTCCCGGCACTAAAATCCATACGCTAAATAAATAAATAAATTAATTAATTAATAGCGCACTTATTTCCCATTCGTTAAAACGTGCGGAATCACCATAAGCAAGTCAAAGGCGGTATTTATACGAATAAAACATAGCGATAAATCGATGATTGTTTCTAGCCTACGTCACACAGCAGCACGCACCCATACTTTGACTCTTCGATGTTGACCAATAGATGATTTTTCTTGACCAATCCTGGCTGCCGGCTCGCTTGTCAGTTCTCCAATGCTGCACAGTTTGCACGCAGTTGTGACCAGTCTCACTGAATGCGTGCTGGATGCGAACGTGCTGGTAATGTAGAATGTAATTTCTTGGCAGAGCCGAGAATCCAACCCATACCTCCTGGGCGTAAGCCTAGAATACTATCCACTCCACCAGAAGATGGTCCTATTTCATTGAGTGGTCTCCGGGTATGTATTGTGATTTTGGAATCTGAGGTCTTGGGTTCGATTTCCAGCTCAGCCATCCTAGAAATAGAAATGGCCAGATCTGTGAGAACTCATCATCATCATCATCTTGCACAGTTTCCAGCCACTGGCGGGGTCTGTTTGGAACACAAGCCTCTCCAACGTCTTCTGTCTTCCCACCATCTCTCCGCCTCCATCCTTGTCCAGTCTTCTCCTCTCTTCTTCACGCTTTCTTCCACCCCCTTCAGCCACCTGTCTCTCGGTCTTCCTCTCAGTCTCTTTCCTTCCCACTTCGTCCCGTGTACTCTCCTGGGTATCCTATTCTCCTCCATTCGTTTTACATGTCCATACCATCTAAGTCTAGATTTCTCTATACCATCCTGTAATGGTTCCTCTTCATTAATTCTCTGGTCCTCTCATTTCTTATTCTGTCCATCTTTGTAGCTCCAATACTGCTTCTCAAGAACCTCATCTCACTGGCCTGTATTTTGCTCTTCTTCCTTCCTTTCATAACCCAGGTATCCGAGGCATACGTCAGGATAGGGATATAGTACGTCCGATATATGATCTTTTTGCTGTTCTGAGGGACATCCTTGCTCCATAACATGCTTCTCACACTCCTCCGAAATGCTTCTGCCTGTCTCCCCCGCTCATTTATTTCTCTATCGTTTCTTCCATTATCTTGTATCAGGCTTCCCAGATACTTGAAATTCTCCACTTTCTTCAGTTGTTCCCCACCAATTGTTATTCCCGTTGTGGTTATTTCCTTCTTCCTTGTTGTGAACACCATCTCACTCTTATTTATGCTAAATTTCATTCCATATCCTTGTATTATTCCTTCCCACACGTCCAACTGTTCCTGTACCTCCTCCTCCTCCTTGTTTCCCCAAATCATCAAATCATATGCAAACACCATTGCTTTCATCTTTCCTTCCCCAATTACTTGTGCCACTCGGGTCATTATGTCATCCATTACCACAATGAAAAGTAACGGTGACAGTGCACTTCCTTGTTTCAGGCCGTTTCTCTGTTCCAACCAGTCTGATCTCTCTCCTCCCACTTTCACACAGCTCACGCTTCCCTTGTACATCTTTTTTATCCTATTTATAGTCCATTTCTCTACTCTATCCTCCAGGGACTTCCATGCTTTGTTTCTGCATACACTGTCATATGCTTTCTCAATGTCCAGGAAGGCCATCAGTAGATCTGTTCCATACTCATAGTGCTGTTCTTGTAACTGCCTTACAGCAAAAATCAAATCCACTGTGGACCTTCCTGCTCTGAAGCCATGTTGTTCTTCCCTCATCTCTCCTTCTATCCTTGTCCTAATTCTCTTTTCCAAAACTTTCTCGAAGATCTTTGCACAATGACTCATCAGTGTTATTCCCCGATAGTTTCTGCAATCTGTTCTACTACCTTTCGTGAAGATCGGGACAATTATTCCTTTTATCCAGTCCTCTGGGGTCTTCCTTTCCTTCCATGCTGTCCTCATCACTCGGTACAACCACTGTATACCCACCTCTCCTGCTGTTCTCACCATCTCCACACTCAACTCATCCACACCCGGTGCCTTCCCTCCTTTCATCTTGTTCACTGCATCTTCCACTTCTTTCCATGTTAAGTCCTTTTCTGTTTGCAGTTCATCTTCCTCTTCCCCGATTTCTTCCTCCTCACCATCTTTTCTATTTGGGTTCAGTAGTTCTTCAAAATATTCTTTCCACATTTTCTTCAGTTCTTCCCTATTTTCTATCTCTTGTCCCCTTTTGTTCACCATTCTAACATAATCCGTAGGATCCTTCCGCCTCTTATTTTTTACCATCCCATACAGGACCTTTTTTGTACCTTCACTATCCTCCTTCATCATCTTTGTCCACTCTTCCATCCACTTTCTTCTCTCCTCAGCCACTACGCTCTTCGCCTCCTTCTTTCTTTCCTGGTACTCTTCCCTTGTCTCTACCGTCCTATTTTGATACCACCTCCTAAAGGCTCTATTCTTTTCCCTTACTATATCTTTTGTCTTCTCATTCCACCATGGTGTTTCCTTCCACCTCTTCTTACTACTTGTCCTCCCACATACTGCTTCTGCAGCACCTACTAGTGTCTTCTTAAATCTAGCCCATTCCTCTTCCACCCCTCTTTCTTCATCTGTTGGAATTCCTTCCTTTACCATTTTGAGGTACTCGACCCTTCTATCCCCTTCTTTCAGTTTCCTTATCCTTATACGTCTTTCCTGGTTCACAGTCCCTTTCTTCTCCCTACTCCCTCTCAGGTTCATTACCATCAATCGATGGTCGCTATCCAGGTTCTCCGATGGTATAACCTTGATGTCCGTGATGTTCTTATTTATTTATTTCTCATACAGCATATAGTCGACCACCGACTTCCTGGTCAAGTCATCACTGTACCATGTGATTGTGTGGCTCTCTCTTTTCTTAAACCAGGAGTTCCCAACTAGCAGGCTGTTCCTCTGGCATAAGTCCAACAGTCTCTTTCCTTCCTCATTTCTTCCGCCCCAACCCTCTGGTCCTAGAACACTCTCATAACCTTGTCTTTCTCTTCCTACATGGGCATTGAGATCCCCCATAACAATCATATTTCTTCCTACCAGCTGCTTCTGCAATTCCTCTTCAAACTCATCCTTCTCTTCAGAGGCGCAGCCTACTTGTGGAGCATACACTTGCACTATTTCTGCGGTCTCTCCCCTCAGTGCTACTTTCACTTTCATCATCCTATCACTTATTCTCCTCACTTCTTCTTTTAAACCATCTCGTACTACTACTCCCACTCCATTCCTCTTTCCCTCTTTGTTCCCACTCCAGTACAGTCTATAACCTTTTCTCTGTTCTCTCCTTCCTTCCCCTTTCCACTTTGTTTCTGCCAATCCCAATAAATCCAACTTCCTTCTTTCCATCATATCCACTATCTCCTCCACCTGTCAGCGTTCTTAGGTTTAAAGTTCCAAATCTTAGTCCGTGTATACAGCCGTGTCGTCGTCTACTAAATCCATCATGTCCGAGGCTCGTTCCATTTTTGAAAGCATTTGGTTTCATCCACTACTGGCTTGCTAGGCCTATCGTAGCTTCACCAGAGCCCCGTTAGCCGTCACTTTTCAGGGTTCCTGTAGGACCTTCACAGCTACCGTAACGGTCCCGGGGCACATGAAGTACCCACTGTACTTCGCCCCTACAGGCGATCCCCTACTTTGTGCCTTTGCCCGTCTCCCACGACGTGGACGAGGGGTTGGACTTATGGGAGAACTATTGTTTCATATATCCGGTCACTAATTGGTCCGCAACTAGCACAGGTCGTTGGGGGGTGGCGCAGGTAATGTCTGCATCTAGCACCAAAATGGTATCAATTTCTATAAGTGTTGCTGTTGTTGTTGTTTCATTTGATGGGCTTGGACATCGTGATGATTCGCCCCCGTGTACTTGGGTGAGTGTATAATTTGTCTGAACTCCTGTGTCGTTGTGCCGTCTGTAATAGTATGGGCATTTGTAATTCAGGTGAAGATTGTTAAGGAGGATGCCTCCATGGCTTAGACGGCAGCACGCCGGCTTCTCACCGCTGGATCCGTGGTTCAAATCCCGGTCACTCCATGTGAGATCTGTGGTGTACAAAACGGAGGCAGACAGATTTTTCTGCGAGTACTCCGGTTTTCCCTGTCAAAAATTTCATTCCAGCAACACTCTCAACTATCATTTCATTTCATCTGTCAGTGATTTAATCATTGCCTCAGAGGAGTGCGACAGGCTTCGGCAGCCGGCACACTTCATATCCTTGCCGCTAGATGCAGGCTTCACTCATTCCATCCCTGGCCCGGTCGGTCGACTGGAAGCAGACTGTAGATTTGCATTGTTAAGGAAGCAGCCGTGCCCGTAAGCTAGGAACCATCCCGGCACTCGCCTGCAGAAGAAGTTTAGAAAAGACTGTGGAGCCTTACGGCGACAGTGTTGCTAACTCTAGGCAGAGGTAGCGCTGACGTCATACGTTATGTTCACCCGCTAAGAGTACTACGCTTTCATAAGTTAGCGAGACAACCACAACCCCAGCAGATACCTGAAATAGAATACGCCCAGGAAGGAGCAGTTTTACATGTGTTAACGGATTGGATCAGTATTAAGGATCCGTACGCGAAGAGAACCAATAACGATATTAATTTCGTTGTGATATGACGCATTACTGATTGACAGATGTCGATAGCACAACCCTTCCTTCTTTCTCGGATAAATGCTGGCAATGCTAACAATTTTTATGTCAGCAATACTGTTGATCATCACCTCTTCAGTTATTAGTTAGCCTGTAATTTAGTTTCTTTCAATGTTATTCTTACTGTTTTGTTTAGATTAATATTTGTAATATTGTAGTGAGTTAGCCGTGCGGTTAGGTGCGCGCAGCTGTGAGCTTGCATTCGGGAGATAGTGGGTTCGAACCCAACTGTCGGCAGCCTTGATTCGATCGAACAGAAAATAAAACTGACACACAACAATAACACCAATGACGGATAGTGCTTCAGAACTTATGTTGTCGGCGAAACTGAGCTCGTGCTCCACTCCGGGCGAGCATGCAGCACAGGACGAGGCTCTTCTTTCCAGCGTGCAAACCCCGCAAATTTTTAAATTACTAAGACGTGATATAAACGATACTTGTATGCAATAACAGATCTTCAGAGAGGCAGGCTGAAGTCCAGACATCCGCCAATTGTTTTTGCACAGGAACTAACTGAGAACCAGTTTAATCCATTCAACGAATGGAAAGGAGAGTGGACTCTCAATACTGACCACCTGCTTTGGCCTCTACTTTCCAAAAACAGTCCAGTTCCAGGATTTCACCTCCCAAGGAGGGCATTGACTGCTCTAAATAGGATCCGCACAAATACCGGAATCTGCGCAGAGTCCTTGTTCAGATGGGGCAAAGTTCCGTCCCCCCAGTGTGACTGCGGTGCTCCTTCCCAGTCTATACAACACACTGCATTCGAGTGCAGACTGCGGGCCTATGAAGGTGATCCACTGGACTTTATTCAGGCCACACCTTCTGTGATACTGTGGCTGGATAGTTTGGACTTAAAAATATAGATATGTTGCTGTTTCTTGTCATGTGTATTTATGTATTTATTGTATATAGTACTTTCTGTCATCTTTCAATCTTGTTTCTGCATGCAAAAGTCATACGATAAATAAATAAATAAATAAATAAATGTAGGAAGCTAATGTGACGAAAAATATATATATGTTCAGAGTTCCTTCATGATAAAAGGTGGGGTAACGAGACCAGAGTAGGGGGGGGGGGGGGGTAAAAGTAAAAGCCCATAAGACCCACAGTCTTTTCTAAACGCTGGGTAGTTACTAGTTACCACACAGATATAGGCCTACTTCGACTCAATTTAAGTCCACCCCAAGGCATACACTTCACATTTATCTGAAGCTATAGCAGCATAATAAACCTGCTCACGGCTCCATCTTTCAATCTTACTGCTTAAAATTTTATGGTGTAATATTAGACAGGATGGAGAGCGCACGCTGAGGAATTGAGTTTAATGCACTAGCACCGCCTCCCTCCGCTCTTCCTACCACCCTCATCCTCCACGCCAATCAATACATATCTTTCTTGGATACAGCAAGAATTCCAATAAATCCTTCTTTATTAACAGCAAAAGAAAATACCTCTCATAGAGATAGTCATAATAACTTCACACTATGCCCTGTCGAACCGTTTTAGAAAGGTAACTAAATGGTCACAATACTGCCACTGTAAAATAGTTAGAGCAAAGTAAGTGGAAATGGAATTTTCCATCTTCAGATTAAAATAGAAGCTATTCCAATCTAATATGATCAGAATTCAATTATACTTAGCAAAGGGTTTTATTGGAGTTCCGTTAGAAGGAATTCGAGTCAGCTTGTTGAGAAGATGAGAAAAGGGAGAAAAGAATGCGAACTTCTTCGTTTCAAAACTTGTGTTTTCTATAAATACTTGTAACTCTCTCACATTCCACTACCATAGATCATGATATTGTACGAATACTCACGCTAAAACGTCATTAACTTCATTCGTTAAGTCTTATTTCTGACGCATCTTCAAGTTTCTCAGTCTTGGTAATACGTAATTGAGTGACCAAGAATAACAAGAAATATGAATAGTTTATTACAGAGACATCACGTATCCACGTTTTCACGGTAGAATGGTTATTGCTTGTATTTCCGTGATTACAGAAGAAACAACTCAAGTTTTATTTCTATAAATTTAAAATCGCTTATTAATATATTAACTGAAATCTAAATGGTATTAAATGAAAGTGCCAACAGTCAATAAATATATTTTTCTAGTCTCAGTTGTTTAATATAACAGGACTAGTTTCGACCACAGCGTGGTCATCGGCAATCTGAAATTCTCCGAAGAAACTATTAAAATCTGAAGGTTGTGCATATCCAGTTGCCACATGCCTTCGAAATAGGTTTTCTTCAAGTGAATTGCACATTGGTCATTCAAGCAGTATTAAAACACATTACATCTCGAGAAGCACACAGAACGAACAAGAATCTTTTGATGAAAATCAATAAATAAAATAATAATATCGTATGGGCTCGGGTGCCGGGTGCAAGCTTTGTTATTTGCACCCAGAGGGTAGCTTGCATGTCGAATTTCCAAGTTCCTTGAAGCACTATGAAAGTCAAGGAGATTAGATGATATCTAAGCTTCTTAAACACTATAGCGCTTTCTAGTAGAGAAATGAGGAACTTTGTGTTGCCGGAAAATCAGAGATTAATTTTGCCAGTATGAACACGGCCTACTGAATTCAAATGGGTTCTTTGACATGCCAGCATCGTATAACATGCGTGTCGTAATTTTTGCCGCCTTTCATAAATCACTTACCACGGCCAGGAGCGAACCTGCAAGATTGGGGTTGGTAGTCCGACACGATAACCACTCACCCACCGTGGCAAGCATCAATAAATATAATGGAATGCAATCGAAATATATCAGAAACCCTTATTGACGTCAAATTAGCAGGTGAAAAGCTAAAGGAAGTAGGAGACATCTGCTACTTAGGAAGGAAAATAACCGGTGATGGATGAAGCAAAGAGGATATAAAAAGAAGATTGTGCTCAAGCATGGAAGACATTTCTACAGAAAAGAAACTTGTTGACATCAAATATGAATTTAGGCATTAGGAAGTCAATTTTGAAAGCCTTCGTCTGGAGAGTGGCACTCTATGGAAGTGAATTTTGGACTGTTGGCGCGGTGTCGTGCCATTTCGTCCAGGTGCCATTTCGTCCAAATTCCACGAACAGAGGCAGGTGGGTTGACTCTCTACCGGCCCACTAGTGCTATTTCGTCCAAACACCTATGATTGACAGTTTGACAGGTCTACGATAACTGTTTCATTTCATTGCGTTTCTTGTTAGAAATAAGTAATTTTTTGATGTTTGTAATAATGGACGTTACTCGATCCGCTCGTTTGCCACCTGTCAACTATATTCTACAATGAAATGCTTATAATGTGAACAACATAGTGAGAATAGAAACAAATATTTTCACAAATTAGGTGATAATTATTATGATGATGATGATGATGATGATACTTGTTGTTTTAAGGGGCCTAACATCTAGGTTATCGGCCCCTAACGGTCTAGGTGATAGCGAAAATGACAATGAAGTGTAAACCAGAACGAAAATTATGTGAGAAGGAAAATACAAAAAAGGAACTCAGATTGAAACTACTCACAAAATGGAGAGCGGTAATACTTACAAAACGTAATTTAGAACGAAAATACTTACAAAAGGAATAGATTGAATAATACGCACAAAATGTACTTCAGGTTCAAAATATGTACAAAATGCAATGTAGAGTCGAAATACTTACAAAATGCAAGTGAAATTCTAAATACTTACAAAATGCAAATGAGATTGAAAATACGTACAAAATGCAATTGAGGTTCAAAATACTTACAAAATGCAATTGAAATTGAAAATACACAATGCAATGTAGATGAAAAACGCGCATTACAGATTCCAAATACTCACAAAGTGCAATTGAAATTCAAAATACCTCCGACTACCTGTACTGCCTCAACCCTTATCAACATTTCGTCTGGACGAGATGGCACTCATTAAATTGTGTCATAATTTTTAAAAACGAGCTGGACGAAATGGCACGTTTTTTCAAGGAAATTTGTTGCTGGACGAAATAGCACTTGGACGAAATGGCACTGAACCGTTGGCGCAAGAGGTAGGAGAATAATAAAAGCGTTTGAAATGTGGATTTGGGATAGGAAGCGTCCATGGCCTTACGTTAGGTACCAGCCCGGCATTTGCCTGGAGTAGAAGTGGGAAACCATAGAAAACCACTTCCAGGATGGCTTGAGGTATGAACTGAACCCGCCTCTTCTCAGATTGGTGTTACGAGGATGAGTGTACCCCGTTCCAACTCTCAGTCCAGAATTAAGGCCGCAGCCACGTCCTACCCAAATCCTAGCCCCTATTACAAATACACACACTAGAGCAGCCATTACAATGACACAGGTTACCATACAGATTCCAAACACACCCATGTACACGGGACTAAATAACCACGATGTCACAAAGCCTCTAAATGAATCAACAACAACGTTATTTAGCAACGCTATATATTAGTAATACAATCTACACAGAAACCAGACAGCAGTCATTCGAGCTGAAGGACATGAGAGAGAAGCTGGTATTCAGAAAGGTGTAAGGCAAGGCTGCAACTTATCACCCATACTTTTCAATCTTTACATAGAACAAGCAATGAAGGAAATTGGAGAACAATTTAAAGTGGGAGTGAAGATTCAAGGAAAAATAATTTCAACTCTGAGATTTGCCGATGACATCGTCATCTTGGCCGACATGCCTGAGGATTAGAATGAGTTTTTGAATGGTATGGACACCGTCTTGAGGAAAGAATTCATGATGAAAATTAATGTAAAACAAAAATATTGGAATGCAGCCGAAATAAATCAGAAGCCTCTATGGACATCAAATTGGCAGGTGAAAAACTAAAGGAAGTAGGAGACTTCTGTTACTTAGGAAGCAAAATAACCAGTGATGGACGAAGCAAAGAGGTTATAAAAAGTAGGTTAGCTCAGGCAAGAAAAGCATTTCTACAGAAAAGGAATCTGTTGACATCGAATATAGATTTAGGTATTAAGAAGTCTTTTTTGAAGGCCTTTGTCTGGAGCGTGGCACTAAATGGAAGTGAATCTTGGACTATTGGTGCAGCAGAAAAGAGGAGAATTGAAGCGTTTGAAATGTGGTGTTACAGGAGAATGATGAAGATCAGATGGGTAGATAGGGTTACAAACGAAGAGGTATTAAGATGAGTGGAACAAAAGCGATGTTTCGGGCGACTGCTAATAAAGAGAAGAGATAGGTTGGTAGGACACATACTAAGACACCCAGGAATAGCAAGCTTAGTTATGGAAGGAAGGGTTGAGGACAAGAACTGTAGGGGTAGACCAAGTTAGAATATGTTAAACCGATTGCCTCGGATGTAGGGTGTGGTAGCTATGTAGAGATGAAACGATTAGCTCAGGACAGGGAGGCATGGAGATCTGCATCAAACCAGTCAAAAACTGAAGACTCAAACAACAAGATTTATAACACAGGGTATATTACAGTAGAGCAGAAACAGCGGAAAAGGTATCGTTGTGGAATGGAGATCTTTTCAGCTGAGGGAATGATGGATGGACGGGAGGAAGTTTGCAATAGTTAGGTCGAAAGCGGGTATTTGGTCCGTACCTGTTGCTGTTTGTACGGCGGCACGCACACACTCCCGTGGCAAGAGACAGAAACAGGCGCAGTGTCTTTTCTCTAACAAGGATATTCTCTAAGAAATCTATTCACTACTCCCTAGCATGCAACCACCAGTAGGAGGCACGTATATCAGATCAAATGCGAACTAGTATAGCCTCATAATCTTTTATTGGAATCTGCAGGAATATTCATGACTTGGCTGACAATATAAACACAATAGGAGCTATCGAAGGAGTTACTGAAAATGCTGTAATGATTAAGTTGATAGAATAGATATTCTAATGTTCAAATAAATTCCTCACGGCACACCAGAAGGCAAAGATCGATATCACCGGGCAAATAAAAATATTTCACAAAATTGTCCAATTATTGTATACAGTTCCGCATGTCTAGCATACGTTCTCGATCTAAATTCCACTTTGTAGTCTTTTCAATTTAATTGCATTTTGCAAGTATTTTGAATTTCAATGCATTTTTGAGTATTTTTAATCTGATAGGGAATTTTCAATCTACGTCTTCTTATATTCCGGAAACATTTTGCTCATCCCCTGGCGTAAGAGTGGAGCATATCAAGAATTTTTTCAGACTAAGGTTTTAGATACTTTTTAGAGGACTATTTGCCATTTTTAACGGTTTTGAGGTTATGCTTATTAAGTGAGGTATGCCTTCTCTTCTCTTAAAACACAATTTTTCCCACCCCTTTGTTTGGTGCTATCAAAAAGATTTACGAAGACATGTTTTTGACCCTTATATGAAGAATGGTATGGACTTTGAATGGATTCGTTTTTCCACATGTTAAGGAAGTTATAGCGATATTTCACTTTCTCGAAAAGGATTCCCCCCCCCCCCCTCCACCCCCTCCTCCCCCTCCTCCATTTCCACCCCGTTGGTCTGATTTTGTATATTAATGAACTCAACCGAGATTTTGAATGGTTATTTGATGTATAAATTTGAAAGTGTTTGGTGAAAAATAACGGTAGTTATCGTGTCCGTAAGAAAGTGATATAACGTATACAGTTGGTAAAAGAAGAATTATTCATACACCAAGTTACTTTTGAATGTTGGTTTAATATATGGCCAGAGAGCGTCATGTTTGCATCATGTAGAACTAAAAGTACAAATTATTCATCACTGAAAAACGAAAA
Source organism: Meconema thalassinum (assembly GCA_946902985.2). Classification (NCBI taxonomy): domain Eukaryota; kingdom Metazoa; phylum Arthropoda; class Insecta; order Orthoptera; family Tettigoniidae; genus Meconema; species Meconema thalassinum. The sequence goes on from OX336394.1 coordinate 264,959,384, forward strand.
CCTTTCGAACACAATACGTAATACAATATGAAACAATAACCATTCATGGGGTACCAAAAACGTATTCATACACACCACGAAAGAGACTTTCTACAGTATACAAACGCAATATTTGGTATGCCAACCTCTTGCATTTATGATGGCCTGAAACCTCCTTTGCATGGATTTAACAAACTTGTTCGTGAAGTCTAGCGTAATTTTAGACCAACATTTTCGCAAATTGTCTACTAGTTGCGTTTTGGAGGAACACTTTGATTTTCGGATGTTATCATTTTAAGGGCCGGTTTCACCACGAGGCCGCTTAAACCCTGCTTTGCTAAGGGTGGTTTACGGTTAAGCGATCTTAAATACGACGGCTTAAGGCTGGGTGTTGCACCAGCCCGTCTCGTACTTCGCTTAGGTGAACTGAGTTTACGGTGGGAGTCCAAGATCTTCGTTGCGTGAGTAATGCTCCCTGCAGCAAAGAACACGTAATCTTACCGTTATGCCAACATAATCCCAGCCGTGCAGAATTACTTGCATAACGATCATATGCAATATAAGGAAAGAATGACAACTTAAGTATCTAGGGAGCTATTTGAACGCTATTATTGTATTCGCATCATACATATAATATGAAATAATTTCGGCAGTATTGATCCTCCGAGATTGATTTTCTTTGTCATGTTGGTCACGGTTATCATTTGTTTCTAGCCGTTGCAATAATTTTCCACGACTACAGCTGTTCTACTTTTGGGTTGGCGACCATAAAATACATTACTAGTTGTAGAAAGAATTGTAGAAAGAATTGCCTACGGTACTGTGTTTGCGAGACGTGAGCATCAGCTGTAGTAGACGCTGGGAAAATCGTTGTAGAAATATAATGCAGTGTATTTTTCCTTATCATTACGGTAGGCCTACTTCCTGAACATGTTATTGACTACACCCCACATCTTGCGAAGGTTATGTTTTCTTACTTGGTTTTCATTCTATCTCTCGTTTTATAAATACGCATACATTATAGCACTAAGCACATTTAGTGCGTATTTTCTAATGATATATACGTATATATACAGTATGTATACGAATGACACAGCATGTTGTATTGCAAGCATCCACAATAGGCTAGTTCGTCATTGCCTAAGGATTTCTACACCAGTCCCTGGGCTAATATTTAGTTTAATAACCAAAAATGTTCATTGCGGTACTGACAATATAAAGATGAGTATCTCATTTTACATTGTCAAAAGCTATGATGTATGTAGTACAAGCTACCGCGATTTTAGGAACGCGAAGGAAATCCCTGTGGCAGCGCGTTGAAAGAATGTTATACGTATATATTTAATTTGCATCGCAAAATGCACACTATGTATGCTTTATATTATAACGACTGAGTAATTATGAAACAATAAAAACAATAAAAGTCAAGCAAAAATGGGCAGGAGTCGGTAACGTTATCCACTCAACCAAAGTAGATAATATACACTTTGGTTTTATCGACATGTAGGCCTATAGATACTACTGCTTAGCAAATTATCACACGGAAGAAAATATCTCTTCAGTGTATTGTGACGTCATTATAAACCATTTAATAATATATTTTTATTATTTCGTTCACTACATTATATAACAACACCTTCAACCCACTGAGATATGGATCAGACACAATGGGGCCGGCCGCCATTTTGGCGTATGAGTGAACGGCTTAAACCATCCTTATGTCTTAAACCACCGAGCACGGCCGCTTAATCTAAGCCTACTTTAATCCATTGCTTACGATCTGGTGCAACGGGCCACTTCCTTGAGGATAGTTTAAACCACCCTTAGTTCGTTAAGCGGAACTGGTGAAACCGGCCCTAAATGATCTTGTCGACTTCGTCGTTACGCTGAGGTCTGGCGTTACGTTACGGTGACGGGACGAAATATACCGAGAATGCATTGAGGTGTGTGACGTCATAGTACGATGTAGCAGCCGAGTACCAAGAAGGCAGTGCGAGAACAATCAAGTAGGCAGTGAAGAAACAAAATAGAATCTTGAAACTCTGTTCTCGCACTGCCTTCTTGGTACTCGGCTGCTAGCATTTAAAATGATATAAAGTCCAGTCTTTCAGACTGAAATGGGCCCATAAATTTTCAGAGGAACATATTAAAATAAATTAGTGCTAAGGGTTGGTGTAGGTGCTCCGCGACATTAAATAAGCTTAAGGTATCATCTCGCACTTTCATGAAGGGAATGTGGAAAATCCTGGAGAACATCTAAATTCAGGATGGCTACTGTCACCACTGGGATATCGGCTTCGGTGGCGTAGATGGTAGCATGCTGAACTGCTGTGCCCAAGATAGCGGGTTCAAACCCGGCCGAAGTCGACGGATTTTTGAAGAGCGTTATAAATCCTTCAGTATGCCTTCCTTCGGAGGGGAAGTAAAGCCGGCGCGGTGGTCCCATGTCATAGATTTATCGCATGTAAAAGATCCCTCCACAGACTAAAAATTCCTCTCGGCACGCCGGAAGGCGGAGGTAGATTTCACCGGGCAAACTAGGGGATAGGCTATAATAGGCAAAATATGCATGTTTTCGTAGGAGGATCAGACCTCATTGATTGCAAGAAAGTATTTTACATTTAGAGGTTAAAAATCAACTTTTGTTTTCGTTTTTGTATGCATATTTTTATCATTTTATTGTCTTATGGGGATGGTAACCTTCTTGTCATTCGGTGTTCATTTTTATACTTGTGATCACACTGTCCTTAAGCAAGGTTTGGAACTGATGTGTAACTATCTGACATTCTGTTACTTCTTCACGCAAAATTTTATCTCCCGCAGAGATTTTTGTTGGTTCCTCAGTTTAGGGGCTGCGACAACGTGGTCATGTAACCCCGGGTACATTAGGTGTGTAGAATCTGATAAACGGTGTTAATTGTGATGACTGTATTAGTCTGTGATTCAGGTAAGGTCTGCAGACGGTCAATTTTAAGTAGTAGGCCTAGTTCCTAATTTTGTACCATATACTAACGTTAACGACACCTAACTGAGAACTTGGCTACTAGATGCCACCGCAACCAGCAACTTGCAACGAGCGTTGGAACTTCTCCTCCAAAGGAAAGCTTGCTGAGGGATTTTTAGCGCTCTTAGAAAATCCGACGACTTTGGCCGGCTTTGAACCAGCGACCTTGGGCATATAAGTTCAGCATGCTACCAGTTAGACGCTTCCCACAGTCAGATGGAAAAAGTCCTCTCGGCACGCCGGAAGGCGGAGGTAGATTTCACCGGACAAACTTGGGGATAGGCGAAAATAGGCAGAATATGCAGGTTTTCGTAGAAGGATCAGACCTCATTTATTGCGAGAAGGTATTTTATAATTGGAGCTTAATTAACTTTGTTTTTCGTCATTTTATGCTTATTTTAAACATTTTATTGTCTTATGGGAACGGTAACCTTCTTATCATTTGGGGTCCATTTTTATACTTGTGGTCACACTGTCTTTATGCAAGGTTTCGACACTGGTGTGTGACTATGTAACGGTCTGTTACTTCTTCACGCAAAATTGTATCTCCCGCAGAGATGTTGGTTGGTTCCTCAGTTTAGGGGCTGCGGCAACGCGGTCATGTAACCCCGTGTACTTAGGGATGGCTGTATTAGTCTGTAATTCAGGTAAGGACTGCAGATGGTCAATTTCAAGCAGTAGTTCCTAATGTTGCTACCAGGTACTACCGTCAACGACACCTAGCTGTGAACTTGGCTACTAGATGCCACCGCATCTAGCAACTCGCAACGAACGTTGGAACTTCCCCTCTAAAGGAAAGCATACTGAGGGATTTTTAGCGCTCTTAGAAAATCCGACGACTTCGGCCGGCTTTGAACTCGCGATCTTGGGCATAGACATTCAGCATGCTACCAGTTACGTCACCAAAGCCGCTTCACGCTTAGTCAGATGGAAATCTGAATCTGATCTCGTGCAAGTGCGTTATCTTGGCAACGTCTGATGGCTCAACCCTCATCAATTTAGTAGTGTTGCCATGGCAACCACTGATAGCTCTTGGCATTTTCTTATAATTCCGAAATCATTTTTCTCATTCCTTGGCATAATGGTGGGTCATATCAAAAATTCTTACAGATAAAAGTTTTAGGTAATTATTAGGGGAATATTGTCCATTTTGTACGGTTTTGATATTGTGCCTATTAAGAGAGATATGATTAATGTTTCCCGAAAAAGACATTTTTTCCCACCCCTTTGGTCAATGGTTCGTGCTATAAAAAAAACTCTTCTAACATAAATTTTTGGGCTTTATCCGACACATAGTATAATCGTTGAACGGATTCGATATTTCACATATTAAGAGAGTTATAGCAATATTTCACATTTTCGAAAAAAAGCCCCCCATTTTCACCCCCTTCGACCGATTTAGCCCAGTAACGAACTCGACCAAGATTTTATAGGTATACATATTCGGTAAAATATTCAAAGTGATTGGTGCAAAATTACGGCAGTTATCGTGTCCACAAGAAACTGATATACACACACATATATATATATAAAGTCCTCTCGGCACGCCGGAAGGCGGAGGTAGACTTCACCGGACAAACTTGGGGATAGGCGAAAATAGGCAGTATATGCAGGTTTTCTTAGAAGGATCAGACCTCATTTATTGCGAGAAGGTATTTTATAATTGGAGCTTAATTAACTTTGTTTTTCGTCATTTTATGCTTATTTAAAAACATTTTATTGTCTTATGGGAACGGTAACCTTCTTGTCATTTGGGGTCCATTTTTATACTTGTGGTCACACTGTCCTTATGCAAAGTTTCGACACTGATGTGTAACTATGTAACGGTCTGTTACTTCTTCACGCAAAATTATATCTCCCGCTGAGATTTTGGTTGGTTTCTCAGTTTAGGGGCTGCGACAACGCGGTCATCTAACCCCGTGTACTTTGGGTGAGTGTAGAATCTGTCTGATAAACGGTGTGAATTTTAATGGCTGTAGTAGTCTTAATTCAAGTAAGGACTGCAGACGGTCAATTTCAAGCAGTAGATCCTAATGTTGCTACCAGGTACTACCGTCGACGACACCTAGCTGTGAACTTGGCTACTAGATGCCACCCCAACCAGCAACTCGCAACGAACGTTGGAACCTCCCCTCCAAAGGAAAGCATACTGAGGGATTTTAGCTCTCTTAGAAAATCCGACGACTTCGGCCGGCTTTGAAACCGCGACCTTGGGCATAGACATTCTGCATGCTACCAGTTACGTCACCGAAGCCGCTTCCCACTTAGATGAAAATACTGAATCTGATCTCGTGCAAATGCGGTGTCATGGCAACGTCTGATGGCTCATCCCTCATCAATTTAGTAGTGTTGCCATGGCAACCTCTGATAGCTCTTGGCATTTCCTTATAATTCCGAAATCATTTTTCTCATCCCTTGGCATAATGGTCGGTCATATCAAAAATTCTTTCAGACAAACGTTTTAGGTAATTATTAGGGGAATATTGTCCATTTCGTACGGTTTTGATATTGTGCCTATTAAGAGAGATATGATTAATGTTTCCCGAAAAACCCACTTTTTCCCACCCCTTTGGTCAATGGTTGGTGATATAAAAAAACTCTTCAAACATAAATTTTTGGGCTTTATCCGACACATAGTATGAACGTTGAACGGATTCGATATTTCACATATTAAGAGAGTTATAGCAATATTTCACTTTTTCGAAAAAAGCCCCCCATTTTCACCCCCTTCTACCGATTTAGCCCAGTAACGAACTCGACCGAGTTTATAGGTATACATATTCGGTAAAAAGTGATTGGTGAAAAATTACGGCAGTTATCGTGTCCACAAGAAACTGATATATATATATACAGTATATATATACTTTTGAACTGACGGTGGTTTTGGGGTCTGGGGGATGTGAAACGCGAAGATATGTCGAAATTTTCCGGAAGTCGAAACATGGTAGCCTACCCATTGCAATAGTTAGCTTTCTAATGAAATCTACCTCTGGTTGGTTCCTCAGTTTAGGGGCTGCGACAACGCGGTCATCTAACCCCGTGTACTTAGGGTGAGTGTAGAATCTGTCTGATAAACGTTGTGAATTTTAATGGATGTATTAGTCTGTAATTCAGGTAAGGACTGCAGACGGTCAATTTCAAACAGTAGTTCCTAATGTTGCTACCAGGTACTACCGTCAATGACACCTAGCTGTGAACTTGGCTACTAGATGCCACCCCAACCAGCAACTCGTAACGAACGTTGGAACTTCCCCTCCAAAGGAAAGCATACTGAGGGATTTTAGCGCTCTTAGAAAATCCGACGACTTCGGCCGGCTTTGAAACCGCGACCTTGGGCATAGACATTCTGCATGCTACCAGTTACGTCACCGAAGCCGCTTCCCACTTAGTCAGATGTCAAAGTCAACCCCTGGCACCATCCAGCCCATGACGGGCTAAGGCCGACCAAGCGACCGCTGCCCAGCCATTTGGCCTGCAGATATTGGGGTGACGCGTGATCAGCGCGTCGGGTCCCCTCGGCCGTTAATATTGGTATTCGTGATCGGGGTGCTGTCTCACTGTCAGACAGCTACTCAATTGTCCTCACGAGGCTGAGTGCACCCCGTTCCAACCCTCACGTCAGTTTTAAAATCCCTGACGGAGCCGGGGATCGAACCCGGGGCCTCCGGGTGAGAGGCAGGCGCGCTACCCCAACACCACGGGGCCGGCTTAGTCAGATGGAAATACTGAATCTGATCTCGTGCAAGTGCGTTGTCATGGCAACAGCTCATCCCTCATCAATTTAGTAGTGTTGCCATGGCAACCTCTGATAGCTCTTGGCATTTTCTTATAATTCCGAAATCATTTTTCTCATCCCTTGGCGTAATGGTGGGTCATATCAAAAATTCTTTCAGACAAAAGTTTTAGGTAATTATTAGGGGAATATTGTCCATTTTGTACGGTTTTGATATTGTGCCCATTAAGAGAGATATGATTAATGTTTCCCGAAAAACCCACTTTTTTCCACCCCTTTGGTCAATGGTTGGTGCTATCAAAAAACCTATTTGACATAAATTGTTGGCACTTATCCGACACATATTATGAACTTTGAATGGATTCGACATTTCACGTATTGAGAGAGTTATAGCGAAATTTCAATTTTTCGATAAAAGCCCCCCATTTTCACCCCCTTCGACCGATTTAGCCCATTAACGAACTTGACCGAGATTTTATATGGATACATATTATGTAAAAAATTCAAAGTGATTGGTGCAAAATTACGGCAGTTATCGTGTCCACAAGAAACTGATATACATATATACATATATATATATGTATATATATATATATATATATATACATACATAAATTATGTATAAACTTTTGAACTGACGGTGGTTTTGGGGTCTGGGGGATGTGAAACGCAAAGATATGTCGAAATTTTCCGGAAGTCGAAACATGGGACCCATTGCAATAGTTAGATTTCTAATGAAATCTACCTAAAATGAATGTGATCTCGTGCAATGGCGTTGCCTTGGCAACCTCTGATAGCTCATCCCTCATCAATTTAGAAGCGTTGTCACGGTAACCTCTGATGGCACTTGGCATGTTCTTTAATTCCGAAATCATTTTTCTCATCCCTTAGCGTAATGGTAGGTCAGATCAAAAATTCTTTCAGACAAAGTTTTAGGTAATTATTAGGGGAATATTTTCCATTTTGTACGGGTTTGATATTGTGCCTATTAAGAGAGATATGATTAATGCTTCCCGAAAAAAACACTTTTTTACACCCCTTTGGTCAATGTTTGGTGCCATCAAAACTTTTCAAACAGAAATTTTTGGCACTTATCCGACACAAATTATGAACTTTGAATGGATTCGATAGTTCACGTATTAAGAGAGTCTTAGCGATATTTCACTTTTTCGAAAGAAAAAAAACCTCCCCCCCCCCCCATTTTCACCCCCTTCAACCGATTTTGCCCATTAACGAACTCGACCGATATTTTAAGGGGTTACATATTATGTAAATCATTCAAAGTGTTTGGTGCAAAATTACGGCAGTTATCGTGTCCACAAGAAACTGATATATATGCATATATATATACACACATATATATAAGCTTTTGAACTGACGGTGGTTTGGGGTCTGGGGGATGTGAAACGCGAAGATATGTCGAAATTTTCCGGAAGTCGAAACATGGCACCCATTGCAATAGTTAGCTTTCTGATGAAATCTACCTAAAATAGGCTACATAATTTAAAATACTACCATCAACGACACCTAGCTGTGAACTTGGCTACTAGATGCCACCGGAACCATCAACTCGCAACGAACGTTGAAAATTCCCCTCCGAAGGAAAGCATACTCAAGTTTTTTTGGTGCTCTTAGTAAATCCGACGACTTCAGCCGGGTTTGAACCCGCGACCTTGGGCATATAAGATCAGAATGCTACCAGTTCCGATACCGAAGTCGCTTCCCACAGACATATGAAAACAGAATGTGATCTCGTGCAGTGGCGTTGTCATAGCAACTGCTGATGGCTCATCCCTTATCAATTAAAAGTAAAGTTGTCATGGCAACCTCTCTTGGCACTTGGCATTTTCTTATAATTTAAATCATTTTACTCACCCCGTGGCGTAATGGTGGGTCATATCGAAAATTCTTTCAGACAAAAGTTTTAGGTAATTATTGGAGGAATATTGTCCATTTCGTACGGTTTTGATATTGTGCCTACTAACAGAGATATGATTAATGTTTCCCGAAAAACCCACTTTTTTCCACCTCTTTGGTCAATGGTTGGTGCTATAAAAAAACTTTTCAAACATAAATTTTAGGGCCTTATCCGACACATACTATGAACATGAAATGGATTCAATATTTCAGATATTAAGAGAGTTATAGCGATATTTCAATTTTTTGAAAAAAAGCCTCCCATATTCACCCCCTTTGACCGATTTAGCCCATTAACGAACTCAACCGAGATTTTAAGGGGATACATATTATGTAAAAAATTCGAAGTGATTGGTGCAAAATTACGGCAGTTATCGTGTCCACAAGAAACTGATATACATATATACATACATAAATTCTATATAAACTTTTGAACTGACGGTGGTTTTGGGGTCTGGGGGATGTGAAACGCAAAGATATGTCGAAATTTTCCGGAAGTCGAAACATGGGACCCATTGCCATATTTAGCTTTCTAATGAAATCTACCTAAAATGTGTGAAGCTAAATTATTAGGTTGGATTTCGTCGGAACGCTCTATCAATGTTCCAACGTTCACCACTAGGTATCATTGATATCTGGTGGCGAAAGTTGAAACTACTTGAAATTGAACGGAACTTGTGGCTCACCCTAAGGGTGCCCGCTGGAAGCAGCTACAGACTCAGGCGAGCCGAACATGTCCTCGGACACTCCCGGCACTAAATGCTATACGATAAATAAATACCACTGGGATCCGAAACTTTCATCTCCAGACTTACAGCTTCCCTATTGCAGTCGTGGTGAGCAATGTTAATGAGTACGGCTACACTGCTGACTCAAAGGAACATACAACAAAGGGGGAAACTAGACTATTTAGAGAGAGCAAATTTCATTATAGGCATATCCGAAGATGAAAGACTGAGGTAATATTCCCTGTCAAGTGAACCACTCGATGACCACTGCAGCAGAGAGGGCGATGCTTGGGCTGCTCTATAAGCAAGTAGTCTGGCCGGCACAACAAGATATGAGAGCTCACAAGGGGATGATTGTCTCTAGCCGTCCCTTCCACAATATCAGTTAGTACGGAACAATATTGAGATTAAACACAGCAGTAATGGAATGCTTTGACGTCCATGCAATGTCTGGAGGAGGAATGACGGGAGGTACCAGGTATGGGTTTTACCTTCGGATCACCAAAGTTTATACACTACAATAACCTGTTTTGCTTCCTTTCAAAATTCCAAACATTATCACAAACTAGATTGTTTTGTTGCCCAGATGGTTGGTTGTAGATAACAGACCTAAGACAATTCAAACTATATAATGCACTGAGAAAACAAGTTATACGTCACACATTGCGACAGCCTTTAAGATTTTAATTTATTCATTTTCTTCTTGAAGATTTAGCTACGTATTTCGATGATAAACTATATTTGATACACTAAATTACTTGATTCTCATATGTAGATTAAGGCTTTCATGGCCCGGATTAGTATATAAATAATTCATGTTTTTTGGGTTAATACCGTGTGAAATTAAATTAGAATAAATTAGAACCATACGTTTCGGAGAAACCTTGCCTCCTTTTTCAATGGAATCAAACAATGTGGCCAAAGAAAGTATATCAATGAGATTACAAAAAATTACAAAAAATATAGATAAATTCCTTTGTTCGTCACCAGAGAGCAGCTGCCAGAAATTACTGTATGGACCATGGTAGAACGGCGGACAGAGTAGTAAGTAAGGAGAAGGTAAAGGGGGCGGGGTGAAAATATAGAGAAAATACAGGAGACAATATAAACAATAAGGAAATGTATAATCCCGCTGAGAATGAGAGCATCAGGAAAGAATATAGGCCTACAAGCGACAGTTAACCTGGGAAAATGAAAGCCTCCCTAGGCCTCAGAAACTCGAATACTGTTGGAGTGGGAAGACTATGATGGTGATAATTGTTGTTTTACAGGGCCTAACATCTAGGTTATCGGCCCCTAATGGTTTGGGTGATAGTGAAAGATGAGATGAGAATGAAAACTGTAACTAATACTAACTACATACAAACTTAACACACTAGTAGAAGAAGAACAAATTAAAAGCAAATAATGGATAGGGCAAATAAAAGACAGGAAGAAAAGAAATGACCTCAACCCTTGAAGAATGAGGATTGAGAGACTTGGAAGGAAGGTGAGCCATGAAAGGCAGACAGGAAAGGGAAAGAGGAGAGGGCGCGTCCCAAAGTCAGTGGAAAAAAGGTGGGGGGGGGGGGGGGGGGACCAGCTCAGGGATCTCTCGGGATCGCCAACTCCCGAACTCACCAGCCGTGAGCCCCTGTGGGTGTAGCAATATCCAGGGTGCACCAGAAGTGGAGGGGCTACAAACAGCCTGCCTCCTTGAGGGCCTTGAGCAATAGGCAGGAGATAACATCAAAAGAAAAAGAAGGCTGACCCCTCGAAGAATGAGGGTGTCAGGAAAGATGAGACAAGAACCAATTACGGCGGGAAAGTAAGAGACTCCCTAGGCCTCAGATACCCTAATACCGTCAGGGTTTCAAGAGAACAAGAGTTGACCAAGAGAGGTCGACAGGAAAGAAGACGGAGGGGAGCCCATTTCAAGTAAACGGAAGCAATGCCGGACTCAGCTGGGGTCCCGTGGTCGCCAACCCACGTCCCACTAGATGTGAGCCCCTAGGGGAGTGGGAAGAGAACAAAAGTTGACCAAGGGAGGTCGTCCTAGAATATGAAAGAGATGAGTATGAAAGAGATGAGCTGGCAGTAGTAAGTGAAATCATTGGCAGAATCAGCACCGATCTCGTGGATCTCACTAATTTTGAGCCCTTGGGGGTGGCAGAATTAAATTTCTTGGCAGAGACGGGAATCGAACTCGGACCTACGGGGAGATAGCCAAGAGGGCTAGCCGCTACACCATGAGGTGGACTTCAGAAAACTATTAGATTTGGTTTGCGTAGTGTGTACTTTGAACGAGACAGCGCCCTTGTCGTATTTTTATTTTCATTTGGTTGGTTTTCTTTTTCAGAATTCAGATCAAAATATAGAGAAATATACGCCCCAGTATAGAAAGAAAAATAAAAAGCATTACGACGATAATGAGGAACAACAAGAAGAGCGAAAACAAGAAGGCCGTGACATAAAATTCACTTGCTCACTATAATTTGTCAAGGAGATGTTGGTTAAGTATTTGGTAGTCCAAGAAGCTGGCCAGGCAGCACATTAATCACTGGGTATGGACACAGCTTATTAACTTAATTGCTTTCCAGTTGGCAACAAATCCCCCTTCCCTCTCACCACCGTCTCTCTCCGCACCAACCTTACCACAACACAAACAATGTAGCCGATTACCAGCTCGGCCAACTGGGAAACCGGACTGGCCGCTGTCTTCTTACCGTCAAACCTCAGCGCACAGCAAACACGAATCCCATCACAGAGAAACTCAACTCCTTCACAGCAGAGGAGAGGGGACTTATCTTCGGAATATCAACATACATTGACTTTAAAGGTGAGGCTATGGCGCAGGACATGCTTGAGTATTAAATTTGATGATTTCATTCACTGTGCTGAATCTGCAGCGCGAAACAATTCCAATTATTTAATCTTAAATGTTTCTGGTTTTAAAGTTCGAATTAATAAAATGTTGTTGTTGTTGTTGTTGTTGTTGTTGTTGTTGTTGTTTGAGTCTGCAGTCTTCTGAATGGTTTGATGCAGCTCCCCGTGCTCCCTGTCCTGAGCTAATCATTTCATCTCTACATAGCTACCACACCCTACGTCCTAGGCAAACTGTTTAACATATTCTAACCTTGGTCTACCCCTACAGTTCTTGTCCTCAACCTTTCCTTCCATAACTAAGCTATATATTCCTGGGTGTCTTAGCAAGTGACCTACCAACCTATCTCTTCTCTTCATTAGCAGTCGCCAGAAACATCTCTCCTCTCCCACTCATCTTAATACCTCTTTGTTTGTAACCCTATCAACCCAAAAGATCTTCATCATTCTCCTGTAACACCACGTTTCCAACACTTCAATTATCCTCTTTTCTGCTGCACCAATAGTCCAAGTTTCACTTCCATAGAGCGCCACGCTCCAGACAAAGGCTTTCAAAAATGTCTTCCTAATTCTATATTCGATGTCAACATATTCCTTTTCTGTAATAAATGATTTCCTTGCCTGAGCCAACCTACTTTTTGTATGCTCATTGCTTCGTCCATCACTGGTTATTTTGCTTCCTATGTAACAGAAGTCTCCTACTTCCTTTAGTTTTTCACCTGCCAATTTGATGTCCATAGAGGTTTCAGATTTATTGCGACTGCATTCCAATATTTCTGTTTTACATTTAATAATTTTCATCATGAATTCTTTCCTCAAGACGGAGTTTAAAGGTATAGTTAAGAAAATAAATAGTACACTTCATTATGTGAGAGGTAACATTGAACTAGAAGACCCGTGCTGCTCCGCAGCATTCACTTCAACAATCCTACAGCACATCTGTCCATATGACATTTGAATGTCTTCATGCTAGTGACCTGAACAGACATTTAAGGTACCGTCGATTTTGGGTAAATGATGAAGTAGACTTATGAGATCCAATGTGTGGGTGTCTGCCTGTCCTCTGTGCGTGTGTCCCACTATTTACCCTGCGAAAGATTAAAAGGTGCACGGACGTCAGGCCGAGGTGAACAGCTAGATCCAAACACATAAGCTATACTCTTCTCTGAAGAATTAACTCGAAACGACTCGGCAGTTTGATGCTGGCTGAAGCTAGGGTGATAGGTCGCTCGCAAGCTCGTAAACTCACTCTGAAGCTAGTAATTTAAATTTCCACTGAATGGAGATTACTGGAAGAAATGAAAACGTAAAAACTCTTACAGTGGTCGATGTGGGAGCTGTCGCGGACTTTCTTGCAGAACTTTCCATGCTGAACAATTCTCAGAGAATATCGATTTTTTTAAAAGACACATGGACGTTAGGTTTTCCTTCAACTCAATTCACTGAAATCGTAAATGCTCGGCTTCTTTTAGTCATAAATAAATGTTTTTCTACCTAATCCTTCATCGAGAAAACCTTTACAGAATGGTGAAAACCGCATCAAAATCCATCAAGTTGCTCTCGAGATTACCTGTTACATCCAAGAATTGGGAACTTTGTTTTACACTAAGTAGATAGAGATATCCACACAATTTAAGGCTACAGCGGTACAATATGGTGTTTTGTCTACTTATAAACAATGGTATAAATTTAAAATAAAAGATGGATCTCTTATATTTGAATTTAGAGATGTAACTCTTGGTTAACATATAGAGGTGAGCAAATTAATAGAATTAAATAAATAATTTTAATTAGTCGTAATGACTTTTATTCAAAATCATTTTATTGACCAACTACTTTTGTTGTCCTACTTAGTAGTGTGTCCTCTCCCGTGGAATTACACCTTTTCCCATAAAGAATTGCGTCTGGAAACTTTCAGATTATTGGATTCCGAGGGATATCTGAGCTGGGTCCATTTTCAATTTTTCATTGACTTTAGAATTCAAGTCAGGTGATTTCAATGCATAGTTCATGAATCTTTGAATAGTTCAATAGCGTTCATCAGTTAAAAGACCATAATACCTCCGCTCTAAATTCACACGTAAAGTAGAGTGAAGTAATAAAAACGAAACGTGTTGTATTTTGCATTTGCAAGGCTCCTCTGGTTAGTGGAAATTCTAAAAAAACATTTTAATTTGAGTTTCTTAAATGAAAATATAATTAGGAGTATTGGTTAAACATTTGAAGTAATTTCATCGCCTTGTAAACACAGGCCTACTTAGTGCATTAAACCGTGAAAAGTAAAAATGCAATTTTGGAAAACTGACATCGAATCTAATAATTTGCACATCTCTGTAAAGACAGCTATCGCCTCCATCCCTACAGATAGAATAGTAAGTAAAGGCGATTGATGAGAAATGAAAAGATAACTCACACAGAAGGAATTAATATTTATTAAGCTGTGAATTTGATAGAGTATACCTTTGTTATAGAACTAAGGGAATGAAATAACAGGATGTAGGATAGTAATCACCGATGTAGGACAATAGTAATTTTTTTACCATTACCACAGGACAGTTATCGTATTAGGGATGCGGACGTCCTTGTATAATTGTTATTTAATCTGTGCCCCGTTTGCTGAGGTCTGTGCCCCTCCGCAACATTCGTTTCAAAATTCTAATAGTACTTCCTTCCATTCGACATTTGCTGTTCGCTTGCCCTTTTGGTTCTATTTGAACTTTGACGTCATGAAGGGATTTTGCTCGCGATAGTGCGGCATACAGTAAAGTTGTCCGTGGCTAAACGCCGGTTGAGGTAAATAAATGCCTACTTGATCTAGTGTTTGACCTTGAGCTTTATTGATAGTTATACAAAAAGCCAAACGTACTGGAAACTGCCTCCTTTTGAAGGAAAATGGCATAGAAGTATCTGTTGGCGTAAGGTCAAGGCGAGGGAGTAGGACATTGTTTCCAACATTTACGCCAGTAATAATTTCCAGGTGTAAGCAATTGTCATGCATCTTCCAAACCAACAGTCTAGTACTGTTCAACAGACCTTGGGTAACATTAATATTTCACATCAAAATCACAATTGAGCCTTCTTTTAGTCGAAGGATATGAGGTGGCAATCCACTTATGCCTAAGCTGTCTAAAAATTATATTGGGAATTGTAGAAGTTCACTCTCATCTTCAGTAATCAAATTATTCACACTGATGTAAGTTCTCGATTATCCTGGGATTAGGTCTAAAACTTTGTCATTGATTTCTTTACAATGTTCATTTTTAGGTGCTAAAATCACTATTTTTGAAAAGCGTGAAATATTTTTCAGCGTGGGACTAATTCTGAATTTTCTCCATCGACGTGAGGGTATTCACCGTTACCAATTTGTATGAAGAAGTTTGCAAAGTCACGTTGATCTGTATCCGCTCGCATATTTTTGTTGAGTTTAAAATTTTTGAATAATGGCCACAAAGGAGAGAACCTTACTGACATTTGGACTGATGCTGCTTTAGATGCGTGAGGCACAACAGGCAATACCTGCCTAAAGTCTCCACCTAATATGATAATTTTTCCTCCGAAAGGCACGTCGTTATTCATGAGGTCCTTGAGCAACTGATTTACACACATCAGCGCGTGCTTATTAGCCACAGAGGCTTCATCCCAGATGATAAGTTTTGCTGAACGAATATAAAAAGCTTCCTTGTTGTTAACATTTATTCCTGATACAGAACTTTCATGTAAATGTCGAGGTAACTTGAACTGGCTGTGTACAGTGCGCCCCTGAGTAGGTAGTAACATTGCTGCAATACCAGTCCATGCAACAGAAACTACATTTAACCCCAAATTTGTGCAACTGTGAATCAAGCATTGGTAAAGAAATGTTTTTCTGGTGCCCCTTGGACCGTCAATGAAATATGCATTGCTCATCCTTTCATTGCTGTTTTGTACTAACCCCAAAATTTCTGTAATTATAGCCGATTGGTTTCCATTTGCTTGGTTTATCATCCGAAGTCATTGATCCTCATTAAGTTTTAGATAATTTATTGGTAAATTTGTTTGAGGGAAATTATCAATAATAGCTGGCAATTCGAGAGAAGTAATGGGAAGACCATGGAGCTTTAATGTATTAGAAATATATATAAGAGTGAACTGATATGCAATGTTAGGTTCGTGGAACTGCAGATAATCTTCTGATAATGAATTCTTGAAAATGTCCCATAACTATCTTACATTTGAAGGGTTCTGAAAGATACATATGTAAGAAAACAGTTGTCGTAACTGAGAAGGCATCTGAAATTGTGACGCTTCTGCCAAACAATGCTGCCTTTCAGAATCGTCAATCAGCAAACCTCGCTCCTTAGCTGTTTCTTTAAAAGTAGAATAGACAACTGCTTTGTATGTTCGTAGATCCTGGAAGCTGGTAGCACCTATGACGTGAAGCAATAACAGGCGTAAATAATACCTTTCTGTTTCTGTAGGCGAAACATTATACATTCTGCCTATAGATTTTTTTTTTTCTTTTTAGCCACTGGCAGTTGCTCTTATTCCAGACGTAATGTACTGGTGTTTCAGGATATATATATGGACTTCTGGCTTGCGAATCTTGTAATTCCGTGTTGCGCAACTGTGCTTGAAGCAAAATATCAGGAGCAATATCATTTTTAAAATAGATATTTTGCAAGTTTGGCACGTGAACTGGTAATCGCACGATAGAATGTGACTGTTCATGCATGTGAAATGAAAATATCCTGAATGCGGCTTCTGTTGGACCAACATATCTAGCATTTAGGAAAGAAGTAATATCATCGTAGTTCACCGTTTCGCCTTCAGGACATATTTTAACAATGCAGCAGTCATGACCTTTATACACATACTTGTGGATTTTAATATATAAGATATTTGTGGATGTATTTAACACTCCGAACACTTGAGCATATTTCAACATTAATATGAGCTTGCACGTAAAGTAAAAGAAATCGATTGTAGGGAACAATGAATCGACTATCGACTTCAATGACAATGCCTCGAATTGTTTTTATAATAATCCGTCCATTATTTCTTCTCCTATACGAAGGATAACCATTGGCATTATCTTTGGTCTCTTCCTGAAACTGTTTAGGGAAATCTTTCTTACATACGCCTCTTTCATACAGACTGAAGCAGGATTGAAAGATCCGCGAGGACCATGTACCATATGACGCCTTACCAACTCGTATAGCGCTTCATCCTCGAGATCTGGTATTTTGGCTGACACCACACTGTCAATGTCAGAAATTTCTCGAAACTTACAATCTTTCGTTAATGTTAAGAGTAAATGGATGTGCGGGAGACCTCGTTTTTGAAATTCCACTATATATATGCTTTTACCGAAAATTTCCTTAACATTAATCAATCGTAGCAATCCCTTTACTTTGCAATGGAAAACTCTCACTTCAATATCAGGCCTATTATTAGCCGTTTCCCAGAGATGAATGCTGTTAAGTATTTCTGGCCAGCCCGCATTATAGGTGAACGTAATTAATAAATCTGGCTTTCCATACTTAATCACTATCACCATCGTATCCTGATAATTTTGCAATATTTTCCTTGGGCTACCTGTAAAAGAAGATGGCAATACGACCGACTCGGCGATTTTCATTTTCTGATCGTACATGCAAGGCGTCTGCTAAACCGGCATATGTATCAACTCGTAACTTCGTTTGTTGATGACGTATATATTTTAACCGGTCACCTTCCATACGACAGTAGTAATCCACGAATAAATATCCATTTTGCAAACTTGAGCAGCGACAACTAACTCAACATGACCTCCCTGAACACCATTCATAGACATATACATTTTGTAACCATCGCTCGTATTGATAGCAGTTTCGTACATATCGCTGTTGCCAACAATAAAGAAAGAATAATTATTCCACTTGTCTGTAATATGTTTTACAATTCGCTTTCTAACCTGTGTAAATAAACTCTGATTGTTGTACTCACAATATGCCAATTATTATTATTATTATTATTATTATTATTAATCGTATGGCAATTACACATCACTTTTTGGAACACAGAGAAAATATAACCATAATTTACAAATTTACAGACATATTATTTACATAGTTTAACACATTTGCTGTAGAAAACAAAAAGTCAAAGTGGTTTCCAGGATATAAGTTCTGAGGGCACTCTTCAACTATATGCTTGATGGTCTGACACTGGAAGCACCACGTGCACTCTGGAGAGGTGATCTTTCCCCATTTGTATAGTAGATCACCACATCTCCCATGGTTGGTGCGTATCCTGTTCAATGTACACCATGTCCTACGGGGCAGATCAAGTTCCCATGGATTGTTGTTACTATGGAGAAAACTATGTAGATCTGGTGGAGTGTTTGTGTACCAATTTTCTGCCCAGGCTTCATGAAGATTGAAGTTATGGTCTGCCAGGTTGTTGGCTGTTCTGATTGCAGGGTGTCTGGAGCGGAGTCTATTGATTTGGATTGCAGGTATGTCCTCATGGATTGGCAGCTGTTGGTTGTTGCAGATTTTGTTAAATTCTCTCAGGAGGATATTCTTTCTTCTCAGCGTAGGAGGTGGAATACGGCTCAGGACAGGTAGCCAGAAAACTGGTGTGGACTTGATTGTACCAGTAATTATCCGCATAGTTTGGTTTAGTTGAACATCTACTAGCTTCGTGTGACTACTGTTTAGCCAAACAGGGCTGCAATATTCTGCTGCTGAGTATACAAGACCTAGGGCAGTTGATCGGAGGGTAGACGCAGTGGAACCCCATGTTGTACCACACAGTTTTTGTAGGATGTTATTTCTTGACGTCAATTTGGCTGCAGTGTTTGTTAGATGTTGTTTAAATGACAGTGTTCTGTCAAGTGTCACTCCAAGGTACTTTGGGTATTTGTTATGAATCACACGTTTTCCATCAAAATATATGTTTAGTTCATGGTTGGCTAGGATGTTGCTCAGATGAAAGCACGTGGATTCAGTTTCATTAGGGTTCGGTTGAAGTCCCCATTTACGGAAGTATTGATTCATTGTACATAAGTCCTTCGTTAATATTTCTTCAGAGGCCTCGATTTGTTTGTGTTGAGTTGCTAACACCCAATCATCAGCATAGCCGAACTTCCTGGACTGGGTGTCTGGCATATCTGCTATATAGAGACTGAATAATAGCGGAGCTAGGACTGAGCCTTGGGGTAGTCCGTTGTTATGAGTCTTCTGGTCACTAACGGCATTCCCTATGGTTACCTGGAAAGGTCTATCAGTCAGCATGTTGTTCAGGAGTCTTGCTGTTCTTCTGCAGGGTATGACACGGAGAAACTTATCAACAATGCCCTGTCTCCACACAGTATCATAGGCGGAGGATAAATCAATAAATACAGCAGAGGTCTTTTGCTGTTTCTGGAATCCTGCCTCTATATAAGATGTAAATGAAAGAACTTGATCCACACAGCTTCGGTTTGGACGAAATCCAGCCTGTTCAACAGGAATCTTTTCATGTAATTCATTATGTATTCTGTTATACAGCAGCCTCTCAAGTAGTTTGTACATCATGCTCAGAAGAGAAATAGGACGATAACTTTGGGCTTCGTTATTGGGTTTACCTGGTTTCAAGATACCAATGATCTTCGTCTGTTTCATTAGTCGAGGAATGGACCCTGTTTGTAAAATATTGGTGAAAAACTGGGCTAGCCATCTTTTAGCATACTCACCACAGTGCAGAAGGAATTCTGGGTGAATGCCATCAAGACCTGGGGATTTACCTGATTTAATGTCTTTTAGAGCTGACGATATCTCTTCAGGGCTGAAAGGTATAGAATAAGAGCTATTATCTGGGCATTCTGATAACATGGTTCGCAGTTTTCGTTTTACTTGAATGGCATGAGGCCGGGAGATAGATGGCTTAGATATTGAGACAATGTGAGCAGCAACTTTGTTTGGTTTTATTAAGTTGTTATTTCGTGTTGTTCGATTTCCACCTCCCAAATTACGCAAGAGGGACCAGGCTTTCCTGCTTGAGTGTTTGAAGTCTAGATTTTCGACAGTGTCCAGCCATTTCTGTCGACGCGTGTCATCAAGGCTATGCAGCAGGTCATCTGCTATTTCTTGTTCTCCAGTAGAAAGGAAGTCCTCGTACAGTTTCTCACTGACTTCAGACCAGCCAGGAATATATTCCTTCCGGTATCCTCTGGGAATAAACTTTTTTGCTATGCTTAATACTGCTCCAACAAATCTTCCATAGTTGTTACTTAAAGGAGGAATCCACCCTAAGACTTTATCAAGATGTATAGAGAACTCAGACCAGTTAGCTTTCTGAAAGTTCCAGCGTGGACGAGGAATGGAGTTCACCAGGGGGATTTGTATGCCTACTTCTTGAATAACTGGGCGGTGCTGACTATGTGGGAAATCAGGTAGAACTCTGCGTGTGGTTGCTAGTGGTTTGAGGTTCTCGTTTGAAGACACAAAACGCAGGTCCGGATTGGACTCCCGCCTCCAGGCAGCTGATCTAAATGTGCATCTGTCTTTGGCATCAAATATTAGATGAAAATTGTGTACTTCTGCCCATGAAACTAAAGCTTCTCCATTAGAATCATTGGAGTTATATTTCCATTGCTCATGGTGACTGTTGACGTCACCTGTGTAAATAACTGGATGAGGATGTAGGTGGAGGACTTCAGATGGCCACTGAACTGCGGGAGGTTTGTAGATGTTTACAACGTGCAAGTCTCCAATTTTTATTACAACTTCATGGATGTCATTAATGGCATTAGATGAGATTAAGTAGGCATTCTCAATAGTGTTTCGCACATACGTGGCAATCCCATAAGCTAGATGGTAAGTTGCACCAAGGAGTTCATATCCTGGTATTTTGCCTCTTGATTTGAGTTGGTATTCATCATTTGCATGTGTTTCTAATGACCTGCCAATGACCTGAACAGTCAATTACCGTCACCTTTAATCTTTATAACATTTCTAATTGAGTGTCGCCTCTCATTCATCATAATATGATTCATTGTATTGATTGAGTACACAACCTATAAGGACGAATGATGAAACGAAAAGAAGACAGTTTGTAGCTGGTGAGACCAAAGACTATATAACAGAAAGATCGGATACACAATACAAAATGGCAGTTCCAACATTCGACTGTAGCGGCATCTTCGTGAAATTAGTTGTCTTTCGTATACAGTATTTGTTGTCATTCAAACAGATGTTGACATGACAGTGTCATTTGCAAAATGACTGCTGATTGTGCATGAGCATTTCAGTCTCTAAGTAATCCATTCGTTGAGAAGTTTTAATAAAATTATGTGCACAGAATCCCCTTCTACTTATTGCATACATGCGACATTAGCGCCCGAGTGGAACAGGTAGGAGTTAACGATATCATGTATGGATACATGCGACGTTAGCGCCCTAGTGGAGCAGGTAAAAGTAAACGATATCATGACGTAATTAGGGAACTCTCTGTTAATATCAAGTTAGATTTATTATTGGGGCGTCGTTGAATATCATGATACAGTTTTAGTCGTTGTCGCCTAGCGACAATATGTCCGTCAAGTCATTCGATATTCTATTTTCGTGAGACCTTGAAGAAAGTAATATTCGCAATTATTTTAATACTCGAATGATATAATCATGTAAGGTGGGTATCAATCGACGGTGCTTGACGGGCATTACATTTTAAGAGAACAAACGTCGTCGTAGCGCAAATACTTCCCGAGATATTTCAGTTTTAGTAATGGGTGAATTTTTTGAAAACTATTTTAATATATAAGATTATTTGAATTAATTGTTCGAATAATTTCGATTACGAACATTTTGATTTGAACATTCAAATTATTCGCGCATTTTAATATTTGAATTTATAAGTACTCGCATTTTGAAATCATCCAACTATTCAGTCAATAATCGAATGATTCGACGAACAAGTTGAATCATTCAAGTGCCCGAATAATTATAATAAGCGTACAAATCAAGAAAAAAGAAATCATAAAAGGAAAAAGAAGAAAGAAAGTTAGAAAGAAAGAATGAAAGAAAGAAAGACGATGATGATGTTGATAATAAATTGTTGTTTAAAACGGCCTAACATCTAGTTTATCGGCCCCTAATGGTCTGGATGTTAGCGAAAATGACAATGAAATGGAAACTCTAACGAACATTAAGTGAGAAGGAAAATACTCTCAAAAAAGAACTCAGATTAAGTGCAATGCAATTAAATGCAATTGAGGTTGAAAATTCTCGCAAAATGCAATTCAGATCGAAAAGACTTACAAAATGCAACTGAGATTGAAAATACCTACAAGATGTTGTGTAGATTTTAAAAGAATCGCTTAAGGTAATTTAGATACACGGGGAGCCAATTAACAAAAACAGTGTGGGAATCTCAAAGAGAAAAGGAAAAAGAATAAAAAGAAAACAAGAGATCTGACCCCGCAAAGAATGAGGGATCAGGAAAGATGAGACAAGAGCCAATTATGGCGGGAAAGTGAAAGACTCCCAATGCCTCGGACACCCTAATACCGTCGGGATCGGAAATGATGTTGACCAAGGGAGGTCGACAGGAAAAAAAGACGGAGAGGAGCCCGGCACAAGTAAGTGGAAGCAATCCAGGACTCAGCTGGGGTCCCGTGGTCGCCAACCCACTAGATGTGAGCCCGTGGGGGGAAGATGATGATGATGATAATTGTTGTTTTAAGGGGCCTAACATTTAGGTTATCGGCCCCTAATGGTCTGGGTGATAGCGAAAATGACAATGAAGTGGAAACCAGAAGGAACATTAAGTGAGAAGGAAAATACTTATAAAAGAAACTCAGATTGAAATTACTCACAAAATGGAGAGCGGTAATACTTACAATAAGGTATTTAGAACGAAAATGCTCACAGAAGGAATAGATGGAAAAATACGCACAAAATGTAGGTTAGGTTCAAAATACGTACAAAATGCAATGTAGAGTCGAAATACTTACAAAATGCAAGTGACAAAATGCAAATGAGATTAAAAATACGTACAAAATGCAATTGAGGTTCAAAATAATTACTAAATGTAATTGAAATTGAAAATACACAATGTAATTTAGATTGAAAAACGCGCATTTCAGATTCCAAATAATCACAAAGTGCAATTGAAATTCAAAATACTTACAAAATGCAATTGAAATTGATAATGCCTACAAAATGCACGGTAGATTCAAACTAATCAATTGGATGGACAATACTTACAAAATGCAATTTAGATTGAAAATACTTACAAAATGTAATTCAGATTCAAAATATCCACAAAATGCAATTGAGAATCAAAATACTTGCAAAATTCCCACCATACAAAATGCAATTGAGATTAAAAATACTTGCAAAAAGCGGTTTAGGTTGAAAATACAAAATTCAATATTCAAAATACACACAAAAGTCCCATCCCCTATATTGAAAGACTTACTAAAAAGCAATTTAGATTGCCAATCCTTAAAAAATGAATTGATGTTGAAAACACTCGCAAAATGCAATTTAGATCGAAAAGACATACAAAATGCAACGTAGATTGAAGAGCAACCAGGGCTGACAACTGTTAGTAAATGTTATCTTTACTTTTTATCCGAATACAAATATATCAGAAAGTATGCAACCCAACAGCTTGAAACTTTGTACACGTAAAGTACATGATCTACATTATTTTGGAGTAACTTATACACGTCAGTGCTGCCAACTTGATTCTAAGCTTGCTGATAGGTCCAAATTTTAAATGCATGTAACTTATATCCTAACAATTCGATTTCAATCAAATGTCGTTTGTGCTTTGTGTACCATAACTGATATGACTATACCATATATGGTACCCATAGATGGTACAGGCAGCCCAGGTCAGGAAGCACCTAAATACGTGAAAAAAGTATTATTATTATTATTTATTTACCATAAATCAAACAGAATTATGGAAGGCCTAGTGAAGAAGGGCAAGCCCCACATAGATATTACATGTTTCATTGGAACAATATTTAAATCTATATTTGTTTTTGCAATATTTACATGGTTTACTAAGATCATAAAATGTCCGTGGTGTAGCGGGAATCTACGGATTATTTAATCTTTAAACATGTCCAGCAGACTAATCTTTCATCCTATTACTTTGTGTTTGCACTGTGTTGTGCGACATAACAAAATAAATTAATAAAGAAAGTAGTCCGAGATGGATCCACATACAGCGAGTGATTCTCCTAAACTACCATTCTACTGCTATCATTTTGTGGGACATATAGGCCTATGGATGATTAAATATGATGTACCTTCACTGTAAAATATATATCTTTTTAGCTCGATTTCAGCAAACCATTTTTCTACCATTATGAGCAACACAATCATGGTGTGGTTGCCAACATCATTTTAGGCATGCTGATAGATTCAATGTCTAACTGCACGTAACATCCATATTATCCATTGAACCTTAACTAAATTTTGTGTGTGCATTCTGCAGCTAATTAGATGGATCTGAGAATATATTCAGAGTGACAAGGGCTGCCAACTGTAATGCTCTATTAGGCTACACTATTTCAGGTATACTTCGATTAGAAATGTCAGAATTACAAACACCATTTCGCCATTATTCTAGATGAAATCATTGGCTTGAATCTTAAATTTTAAGAAAAGTGGGCTCTTTAGCTCTTCAAGGAACTACAGTACTTGTTTTAATATTATAACATTACAAATCTGTAAATGTAGGTCTAATGTATTTAATTAAGAACTTTCAGTAGAAAAAATATTTGAGATTTGTCTACTGCCAATAAATAAATTCACAGTAAACCCCAAATCAAGAGGGTAGATAGGGGTGACAATAAGACACCCTCCAGTTGATTTGGTATCGCAGATAAATGTAAAATTACAATAAGTGGCCATTTGTTAAACTTAGTCGAGAAGGTGATCATAGAGGTTATTAGAGAGTCAAGTAACAGCTAATAGGTCAGACGAGTTAATGAGGGTTCAGCTGTCTAATTATTCTCCATCGCGTGGAAGTGTGGGTTTGGTTACACTGTAAACTCATTACCTATTTTACCACAGTGTGTACAGAAAGTAGGCACACATATGAACATTACTAACTTTGAAATGTAAAATTATTTGGATTTAGTATCCTCTCAGGATGGTAGTAAAATGACAGAGATAAAGTGAAGGTGCAGAAATGCCAATGCAGTGTGTTTTCATTGGTGATTTACTGTAATCTGTACGAGTGAAATTGTCCGCTTCGTGGTGGGATGGTTCCTAGTTTAAGGACATGGCCGCTTCTTACCAAACCTATCCCCTATTTTCAAACACTTTCAAGTAGTAGGGGCTACATGACCACGATGTCACAGAGGTCCTATTCAATCAAGAACAATAACAAAATGACAACTTTTTGAAAGACCATCTGGCGTGATTTATTAGGTGTCTATGATGTGTTTTAATATCTCTCTGAACTAAAACTACTACCTGTACGTCACTTTCTCATGGCTTCGAATGTTACTTATTACAATTTAACTGTCGAAGAAACCAAGCGACAGAATAAGACTGACTGATTGTTCATTTAGGCCCTCACGTATGAATGACGAGGGCTTTATGTGAATTTATACGTCCAATTTATTTCTCATTTCTCACAATTTTCTTGTACTTTTATTTCTATAAAATACTTTTAGTGGAGCAGTTATTATGATAGACTGATAAAAAACGGTGTTCCCAACGTCATATAAGGTCAGTAAATACATTCTTCCTGAACTTTTTGATAGTAAAATTTCAGTAGTCTATTTCTGTTTAGAAAACATGAACGTAGTATTTCATTGCTTCATTTCTAAAATTGTGTATGTGAAGAACATTCTGACAAAGTACCTGAGGTAAAAAGGTATCACATTCTTAATGAACGGAACGATTTATCGAGTTAGTAAACCAAAAGGTAACTATTTAGTTGGAATATTTTCACAAATCTGCAACAGTGACATTTTGTATAAGTTATGTCTACTTATATCACTATTAGTAAGAGACATGTTATTCATTTTTTAGTCTATTTTCAATTTTGAAAAAATAGGCTTATGAGATCACCTTTTGTCCGTGTGTCTGTGTGTGCGTGTGTGTGTGTGTGTGTGAGGTGTGTGTGTGTGTGTCCCCTAATAACTTCTGAACGGCTGGAGCGATTTCAAAGAAACTCGGTAAGTTCCTAGCACTATTCTGGGCGACCCCGACCGTGCCCTTCAAATTTTGTTACGTATCACCAATCCAACATGGCGGCTGTGCGAAATATATCACCAGCATTCAATATCTCCGAAACTATTCCCGATATCACCCTGGATTTTTTTACGGTAATAAAGAGAACTACTAGAAGTTCACCTATGTGACTTGTGAAAAACCGATAACTGCAAAACCAACATGGCGGCTACGCGAATTTGAGACATTTTAAATAGATGTTTCTAGCGATTTAACCAACCAAACGCAATAAAACTTGGTACAGTATATGTTTATACACATTGTAATGCACCGACATCTAACTTCGTTCAATTGTTTACATAACCACAAGATGGCGGATATGCGAAATATTTCACCGGCATTCTATATCTCTGAAACTATTGGGGGTATCACCCTGAAATTTTGTACGGAGATAAAGGGCACTACTGGAAGTTCATCTGTAAGACGTTCAAAAACCGGTTAACTACAAAAGGAACACGGCGGCCAAGCGAATTTGAAAATTTTAAATTGACCTTTCTCGCTATTTAATGTTCCAAACGCAATGAAATCTGGTACAGGAAATGTTTATGCACTTTGTAATACACTGGCATCTAATTAAGTTCAATTGTTTACATAACCTCAAGATGGCGGCTGTGCGAATTTTAAAATTAAGTTTTTATTTCTTGTGTCGTAATCATGCGATCGAAGTGAAAGTTTGAATAATGAACCTACGCAATAATTTTCCTTTAATGGTACATGACTCTATGGCCTATACATTTAACAATCCAACATGGTGGCCATCCGAAATATTTAGACGGCTCTGAATATCTACGAATCTATTATAGCAATCAAACTGAATTTTTTATGTTCATAGGGGCTATGAACTTAAGTTCACCTATAGGATATTAAATAACCTGGTGATCACAAATCCAACATGGCGGCGACGCGAAGTATAAATATTCACATGGACGTTTCTCGCAATTTAACCATCCGAGTGCAGTGAAACTTGAAACAGTAAATCCTTATACGAATGTTAATCCACTGGCATCTAATTTATTTCAATTGTTTCCATAACCACAAGATGGCAGCTGTGCGAAATTTTAAAATCTCGTTTTTACTTTTTGTGTCCTAATCATGCGATTGTAGTTTGAATGCTACACGTACCACAATAATCTTCATGTAACAGTACATAACTCTAGGACCTACATATATAAAATCCAACATGGCGACCATCCGAAATATTTAGTCGGTTCTCAATATCTACGAATGCATTACAGCAATCAAACTGATATTTTGTAAGTTGATAGTGGCAGTTAACGTAAGTGGGATATATGAAAATAGGCTCAATAGTTCTTCACGGAACTACTTGTTATCCATTGCCTTCTTGGTTTAAAATTTCAAGATTTCACTTACAGCTAATATAGGAAGAATATATTTATTATGTTAGGCCCCTGAAAACAACAATCATCATCAATATATTTATTTACAATATAGCTGCTTGGTTTCCCCCAAGATGCCTTAAGGCACAGCATACCTCTCAATCCTTGTTGGGACAATTCATTAATAAACATTCTCTTTTTATAATTTAAAATCCAGTGGTATTTTCTGATCAGAATGTCAGGTGTTGGCACTCTTGTAAATATGGTGCTGCAATATGGCCACTGAGTCAGCAATGATACCCTCAGGAAGAGTGATCAGGTTATTCCTTTCTCTGCCGAGCTTCTGGAACAGTTCCATAACTTCACGATAGATAGTGCCCCTGGCACCAAACAGCATTCCTCGCACATTGAAGGTGTGATTCCTGTACCTATCTCCGTATTTTTCCCGAAAGTACGGAACGCAATCTTCATAGATGGCCTTTTTCTCCTGGTCAACCTCTTTAAACTGATCTTGTGCATTCTTCTTAAACCGAATGGTTGGATCAAGAATATAGGCTTCTTTATATAAAAATATAAAAATAGAATTCAACTCACAAAGAAACAAGGGCAATTTCTTTTATTATATTAAGGTACTGTAAATGATAGGAATGAATCGAACTTTAGTAAGTTCTATTTATTTAATTTTAGCCTATTTTCATTTTATGAAAAAGTAGGCTTATGAGATCACATTTTGTCTGTGTGATGTGTGTGTGTCTCCTCGAATAACATCTAAACGTCTGGAGCGATTTCAATGATACTCAGTAAAGTCATAGCACCATTTTGGCCGACCCCGACCATGCCCATCATTTCTTTTTCCGTCTGACCAATCCAATATGGCGGCTGTGCGAACTATTTCACCAGTATTCAATATCTCCGAAACTATTACCGATATCACCCTGAAATTTTGTACGGTAATAATGGAAACTACTATAAGTTCACCTAAGAGACTTTCGAAAACCTGGTATTTAAAAAAACATTATGGCGTCCAAGCAATTTTGCGACTTTTAGGAAGATGTTTCTCACGATTTAACCAAACAAACGCAATGAAACTTGGTACAGATTTATACACATTGTAATGCATTGACATCTAATCTCGTTCAATTGTTTACATAACCTCAAGATGGCGGCTGTGAGAAATATATCACTGGCATTCTGTATCTCCGAAATTATTACTGATCACCCTGAAATTTGGTACGGATATAAAAGACACTACTAGAAGTTCATCAAAAACCTGTTAATTACTAAACGAACATGGTGGCCAAGCGAATTTGACAGTTTTAAATAGACTTTTCTCGCGATTGAATCATCCAAACGCAATGAAACTTGGTACAGAAAATGTTTATAAACATTGTAATGCGCTGACATCTGATTTAGTTCAATTATTTACATAACCTCAAGCTGGTGGCTGTGCGAATTTTAAAATTAAGTTTTAATTTCTTGTATCGTATCCATGCGATCGAAGTGAAAGTTTGAATAATAAACCTAGGCAATAATTTTCCTTTAAAGGTTCATAACTTTATGGCCTATACTTATAACAATCCTACATGGCGACCATCCGAAATATTTGGACGGTTCTCAATATCTACGAACATAATACAGCAATCAAACTGATTTTTTTAATGTTCATAGGCGCTATAAACATAAGTTCACCTATAGGACTCTCAATAACCTGGTGATCACAATTCCAAAATGGTGGCGACGCGAAGTATAAATATTTAAATGGACGTTTCTCGAGAGTTAACCATCCGAGTGCAGGGAAACTTGTTACGGTAAATGCTTATACAAATGTTAATCGACTGGCATCTAATTTATTTCAATTGTTTCCATAACCACAAGATGGCAGCTGTGCGAAATTTCAAAATCTCGTTATTACTTCTTGTGTCCTAATCATGCGATTGAATTTTGAATACTATACCAACACAATAATCTTCATGTATCTGTATATAACTCTAAGACCTACTGAACCCATGTACCTTAGGTTCAAGGGGTCGAATCCATGTATTTTGGTGAAAGGAAGGAAAGAAATATACAGTCTTCAGAGGAACATAGAAAGAATTTATACAAGAGAGCAAGCATAACGTTGTGTAAGAGACTGGAGCCAGGTGGCCAGGAAATGAGATCACGCATGACGCACCGCTCGGCGCCTATCATAGCTATAATTAGAACGAGTGGAATTTTCCGTCGGAGAGACGAAGAGCTTGTTTCGGAAATTAACCTTACGATTGCAGTAAAATGGCAACCGCGCAGCTGTGCCAGAAGAAGAATAATTAGATTTAACCCATTTGCAAGAATAATATTAACTAAAGAAATACATCATTGTGAATCATTTCGGATTAGAGATTTTTGTGTGGAGAAAGATGTTATGATAAATGCCCAGGAAAGAAGTGCAGACGTGGCCATACGTCATTGGGGGTTTCCCGAGACCCAAGGAGTGGGGAATTAAAAATCAACTGTAACACCCACACAGCTGAGGACCAAATTTTATTTAATATCTCAGAACTGCACGATCGATTTTCATGTGCAGAGAGGTCATTTTACGTTTCCAGAGATATAATTATTATATGTGTGCGACCATTACTTCAAAAGTTGGTTCTAGAAAAGACGTGGATTTTATCTTTTTGTAGCCAAAGAGTATAAAAGTCCTGGCAGAACCAAGCCAATCATGCAGTCTACAAGCATTCCTTGAGGGGAGACGCTGTATCACATCGTATAGATAGTATCCGACAGCCCGAGGGCGTCGCTGTATCGACAACCAACGTGCACCCGTAAGGAGTGGCCGAGAAGTATCATTATAGTATCGCCGTGTGGAGAATTAGGAAAATCCTAATACAGGATCTAGTTCCGCCAGTATCAATCTTACAGTGAAAAGTTCAGTAATTACAGTCAAAGCAGGCTGCGAACTTAGAGCACAGGCGATAGGTCTTCAAAATATAGTTCAATTAAACGATCGAAGGTATCGTAACGTTTGAAGTACCATAACAGCGAGATAAACATTCTATCAACTTTAAAGAACCCGATCAGGGTCGGACAGAATAAGATTCGCATAGTATTCTGAAAAGATAGGGATTCGAGAACAAAATAATCAGAAAGGAGAAGTAAATTCAAGACATTGTTTCAAGGAAACAAACGAACTATAAAAAGCACTAAGTTACGAGGAATATTAGATGCTAGAAATTAATAGGTCACCGATAGATTATCTGGGGGACCGTGAACAAGACAGACTTTCGCTAGACC
The DNA here is from genome assembly GCA_946902985.2 of Meconema thalassinum. Classification (NCBI taxonomy): domain Eukaryota; kingdom Metazoa; phylum Arthropoda; class Insecta; order Orthoptera; family Tettigoniidae; genus Meconema; species Meconema thalassinum. The sequence continues at coordinate 264,990,421 of OX336394.1, forward strand.
AACCAATAGGGTCTAGAAAGAAGCATTTTCGAGCTAATAATAACAATAGCTTATCGGCAGGATACCGGATTTGAAGGAGTACTATTCCAGGGAGGAGGTAGATTGTTCGAGACTTTCACATTCTGGTCAGATAGGAAGCCGACATTTACTAGTTTCACCCTTGGAGATGGGGAGTCAAGAAATCACGTGTGAAAGGCCTAATAAAAGCCTTAGTGATTAGAATCTGTGTAGTGTAAATATATAAAATTTGTGTTAAAGAGTAATGTTTTAGTGATTTTATTGTGTATCATAGAAGAATACACAAGTGTATTTTAAAAATGTTACCAGTGTTCAATGTATATGAGTTATATGTGTGTCGAGATATGTCAGTGTATGAAATGAATTTGTGCAAGATGGTTTAATCACAACTTGTGGGCGAAATGAAACATCGTTGGAAAGTACGGTCGTGGACCGATCTGAACATGTGAGTAACCATTTTCATTATGTTTTGTGTTGGGAAATGTTTGTGTACAATCCACCTGAGTTTGAGAAATAGGGATGTTTTTGAATAACAAATAACAGAATAAGAGCGCGGTCTGAACAAATAAAATTGAGAAATTATAAAATAATTATGTGAAATGAATAAATCTTTTAGAGGAAATGTATGAGATAAAATATCAGTGTATTTGATAAATGTTAGGAAAGCAAGCGTAATAATAATAATAATAACTATATAAATGAAGATTAAGTTGAATTATATGAAAGTAATAGCTTTTGAGCTCTAGTAAAAGTATAAAGACATGGCGTGAATACATGTTCTAAAAGTATAGCGATTATTGTCACGGGAGAGGATTAATATAAAAATTGAGATATAGATCAATTGTTGATGTTGAATTTATCAGTTCTTTGGAAGACGCTTGGCCTCAAAGTAATGTATAGCGCCATGTAGCGCATTAAAGTAAATTGTCACGCTAGGAAAGCGTTGAATCTAAATGCACTTGGTAAATTAATTATGAGGGACAGTTGATTGCGGTAATTGAGCTATGATAAAGTCCTCCATATAGTGATGTGGATCACGAGGCATTGTTTAAAGGGCGTGAATTTATTGTATTGATGAGCGCAGGTTAGACCGAGGTCGCCCTAAGCCGCGAATTAAAGTCCTCCAATATGGGATGTAGTTCCCGAGGCAGTGGAAGAATCGAACCAAGGTTCGTTTGTGTAAAGCCCCTAAATATTGTTGTTGTATTGAATTATTCTTACCCATCAATGATGACACTTCATAATTAATAAATGCCAAGGTTACGAAAGTGGTCTATGAACCTAAATAATGTTGTTAAAATAAATGAAAGAAACGCCAGGTCTGTTCAGAGAACTGTGAAGAAGAAATAGCTTTTTTAAAAGCATGAATGTAGCTGTCCCGTGTGGGCAAGGCTTGAGGCCTCCCCTCTAGGCAATAAATTGCGCCGAGTGGTTACGGTCCGACCCCTCGTTATTGTAAGTGTGGTAGGTCGGAAAGAACCGTCTGTTGGAAGTAATAATACACCGTGAGTGTTTAGAATTTGTTAATGACCCGGGATTCGAACCGAGGTTCTTGTAGATGAAAGTACCGCTTGCCAGTTCAGATCGTAGCTTTCTTATGTGATAATGGTCTTTTAAGACAAATAAATAAAAATCCCTAATGTAATGTTGTATTGATGTAGGATTTCACGAGTTCAATGAGGACAATTAGATTTCGGGAGTGATCATAATTTTTGACTTTGTTCAAGTAGTCTTCTGTAACTCTGGAGTACACAAGTATTTTCCCAATCACTGTAGTGAATTTGTTAACTTGAGAGGGGTGGTAACGTGAGAACATTGTGGAATGCCCAAAAATTTAAGTAAAGGAGTAACATGTACTTTAAATACGATTATATATTGTTTTGATAATAAGGAACTCATAAAATAGATATTGAGGTGTGTAAAAGAATGACACCGTTCATATTGGAAAGTATCGAGCCATCGGAGCTCGTGATTGTACTGAACTTTAAAAGGGATACTTTATGGAAGTGAAAAGAATTATAAGTTTGTTGGTTTGAAGGAAACCATGTATTTTAATATAATATTTGTTTGATTTTTCTGTATTCCTTGTTTACTCTGAACAAGTTAGAAGGATTGGTCAGTAGTTTATTTGTTTATTTTGATTGTAGCGCCATATATTTGGTAAATTAAATGTTTTATAATAGGAGTTGATTTTGTTTTATTTTATTTTTGGAAGTGTATCCTCTATTTAATCCAAAATGTGTAGGTCACAGAGTGGGAGAACATACCATAACCCCGAAAATCCCGATTTGAGCATTGCTGGCATACTGTGATTTGCATATTTCTTGTTAAAAGGGCACACTACATATATAAAAATCCAACATATTGACCATCCGAAATATTAGACGGTTCTCAATATCTACGAATCTATTACAGCAAACAAACTGAAATTGTGTATGTTGAGAGAGGCAATTGACATAAGTAGGATAGGATATTTGTCACTTGTAAGACCTACTCTGGAATACGCCTCGGCGGTTTGGGATCCATATCAAGTAGGGCTCATAAATGAGTTGGAAATGGTACAAAGAAAGGCCGCTAGATTTGTGCTCTGTGACATTAATCCCAGGAGCAGTGTGAGAGGCGTATGTTAAAGAAACTTGGGTGGGAATCACTTGAGGCTAGGAGGATGAAATTTAGACTCTGCGCTATGTACAACACGTATACAAATCAACCAGCATGGGGTGAGCTTAGCGAACGTATGGAAAAGCCTAATTACATGGGTAGGAGCGATCATCCTTTCAAAGTTAAGGGCCGACCACAGCGAACAAATTATGGTAAATATTCTTTCGTAAACCGTGCCATTGATAATTTGAACTCTCTACCTGCCGCAGTCTTAGAGCCTTTTCCCAAACATATAGGTGTGTTTAAGAAAAGACTGACTATTGGTGTAAATACTCCAGTTTAATTGTTAGTGAATTGTTATGTACAATTATTCATTTGTTATGTATATCTAATTTGCCACCGGGCGACACACCCCCAATTGCAAATAAACGAATGAATGAATGAATGAATGAATGAATGAATGAATGAATGAATGAATGAATGAATATGAATATAGGCTTTAGTTCTTCACGGAACTACTTGTATTTATTGTTTACTTATCTATTAAACATATTTAAAATATTTCGTTTTTTTTTAGTTCTTTTCGTTTTTTAGTTATTTCAGGTGTCTTGTTTCAGTTTTGTAGAGCAGGTTACGCTAACTATAGTTGGCAATTTTTCTAATTAATTAGAATTTTGTTTCAATTGTATTGTTTTAAAATAGATTATTGGGGATGGTTTTCTATCTGCGATTAATAAGGATTAATAAATATAATTGAAATTCTATTAGTATTTATTAAGTTTGTACAGCTTAGTCAATGTTGAAATGGTAATAAGTGAAACTAGTTTCAACCACATTGAGGGCTTCTTCAGTAACATATTCTCTACAGAATAAAATTAAAACTTAATATAGTTAGCCTATGAGCAAAGTTGATTTATTATAATCAAAATTGATTTTATATTATTTTTCATTACAAAAGGTATTTAAAAAACAGATCTGTTAACAAAAGTGTGCTTGAATTTGTTTTGATGATACATACTCATAAAAAAATTGTTTTGAAAAATATGTTTATAAAAATATAAAAAATTGATAATAATTAAGTCCGACACAGTGGTTACCATGGCAACAAGTGTTCGTCATCTATTCCTCGTCTATGGTTGCGAAGGCATCATCTAAGCCTAAGAAACATACCCATGATACGACATTTTTCTGTGACTAGTAGTAGTTATTGTTGTTTTAAGGGACGGAACAATGAGGTCATCTGGACCTAATGTTTCTCAGAATAGCGGAGGAATTTTAATTATATTTCTTTCTTTCTTTCTTTCTTTTGTATTGTATTTCCGGATCATGTGGATAGCTTTACTCTTAAGTTTGGACGTTTATTCTGAATGCATATTTCTCTCCCAAACAGCACACGGAATATTGAGTAAGAAGAACTTGGAATATAATGGACTGGTACAGGAAATGTTCGTGTTTCAGAGGGAATTACAACTGAATGATGACATGTTAGCAGGGGAGATGGCTCATTCTCGTTATGTAGCAACAAACTGGCGTACGGTATCATTAATATAGGAGTGGAGTTGTAACAGCTAATGTTGTCTCTAAGGGTTAAAGAGGACACATTCAAGAGGGTGATTAGATTGGAAAACATGCAGGGCAAAGGGGGACATTTTAACTAATGTGGGAGATTATATTCCATCAGATGGGGAGCAGTCAAGTCATAATCCCTGGGAGAAGGGGATGCATGGGGGAGCATGTGAAAGAGGAAATCATGTTATTTTATAGCGATATTCAAAGGATATAGGATTAATGACATCTTGTCCCTATTAAAATGCTTATACCCGGCTAAAAATATCAATTTTATGATATACTGCTAGGGTAGAATATTTAAACAGGGAGATAGACTTTTACTTATAATCATTATATTGAATTCAAGTTATGGATATTCTAATTCTAGATTTAGATTTTCTCAAATGTGGCGATGACAAAGCTAAGTGGTCGTATAATGCACAGACAGTGCTCGTCATGTAGACGGAAGATGGAAAATTAAAACGTCTGTCCCTATAAATTGCTTCGAAGCCCTTTTTCGGTGTTGCCGAATTGATATTGTGAAATTTTCGGTCGGTCAACACAACATAACTCTAATTGGAATATGCAAAAACCTGTTCTTGTTTTAGTCTTCAGTCTTTTGTCTCGTTTGATGCAGATCTCCATGCCTCCCTTTCCTGAGCTAATCGTTTCATCTCTACATAGCTACCACACCCTACGTCCGAGGCAATCCGTTTAACATATTCTAACCTTGGTCTACCCCTACAGTTCTTGTCCTCGACCCTTCCTTCCATAACTAAGCTTGCTATTCCTGGGTGTCTTAGTATGTGTCCTACCAACCTATCTCTTCTCTTCATTAGCAGTCGCCAGAAACATCTCTCCTCTCCCACTAGTCTTAATACCTCTTCGTTTGTAACCCAATCTACTCATCTGATCATCATTCTCCTGTAACACCATATTTCAAACACTTCAATTCTCCTCTTTTCTGCTGCACCAATAGTCCATGTTTCACTTCCAAAGACAAAGGCTCCAGACAAAGGCCTTCAGAAATGACTTCCTAACACCTAAATCTATATTCGATGTCAACAGATACCATTTCTGTAGAAATGCTTACCTTGCCTGAGCTAACCTACTTATTATATCCTCTTTGCTTCGTCCATCACTGGTTATTTTGCTTCCTAAGTAACAGAAGTCTCCTACTTCCTTTAGTTTTTCACCTGCCAATTTGATGTCCATAGAGGATTCTGATTTATTTCGGCTGCATTCCAATATTTTTGTTTTACATTTATTAATTTTCATCATGAAGTCTTTCCTCAAGACGGAGTCCATACCATTCAAAAACTCATTCAAATCATCAGGCGTGTCGGACAAGATTAAAAAACTAACCTGTTAGAAAATTACATATGATAATATCTTAATCATCTGTATTCTTTCCTGATTTTTGCGTTAATCTTACTAATGGGAATTATATTGTGTCACCGATAGAAAATTGTACAATATCATCGACTGGACAATGCAGGCTACAACAATCGAAGACGTCTCGCTGTTTTTCTTTTACAAGCGAATATCTGTTATAGATTGATTGAATTACTCACTGACTGACTGACTAATATTTGGCCAGCCTAACTACTGAAGTTAGAAACATGAAATTTTGAGGATATATTCCTTTTATATCTTAAATGTTTACCAAGGAATGATTTTGATATATTCAGGTAGTGAAGGGTTGTTAAGGGGGTTAATCCTGCATTTCATGAATATTAATATCTCGCGAGTGGTTTCGTTTGGAGATGAGATAATCGGCATATACACTCATCATTAAAAACAAATGAAGGGTCCACGCGAAGAGGGGGGAATGTCACTCAAAATGTAAAATCGAGATATCAGCGTTATCTGGTAGGCCTCTTTGCGACGTATTGAAAGCGCAATTGTGTCTGGCTAAGAACAATGAGGGTCGTGAGAAAATGATGTTCAAGTTGACGCGTACATATAAGTACTAAGTAATGAAACTTTAAAACACGTTTCCTGAACATTTAAATTATTTGCCATTCCCCTGGACCCTTCAAGTATTTCCGTCACGGAAATTCATACCAATGATTGAAATTCATACCAATGATTGACCTATATAGACATATCTATGATAATGACGAAATTAAGTTAGTAATACTCTAACTTGGAATTTTTTCGAAAAATACCTGCAATATTGTAGCCTAATACAGCATCCAATTTCATTTGAAATATTTTCCTTCCATGGATTCTGAGATACCAAAAGTCTACGGCTCAAATGCTAAGAGAAAGTTAATAGGTTTCAGGTAGGTCTGCTGCCTCTGAAAATGCGAACTAGTATATCCCCTACAAAACCAGCCACTGAGGGAGCAATCCAGCTCAACTCGGTGCCGGTCCCAAGCCCGAAAATGGTGAGGGTCAATGGCTGGTTATTGAGTCTCAGTGGGGGCACCAATGACGAGTATGTGTCTCTGGTAAATACTGAGAAATGCTCTAGTTGGTAGGTTCCGTACTTACGCAACCAGCAAATCCTACCACTTAAGGGGATGGGTGAGGGCGAGTTTCCAGCGACTTAAAACTGGATCAACTCGGCTAAGGTATGGTAAACCTGAGAGAAAAGTCCCTGGTCCTCCAGGTTGGGGGTTGGGGGTTGGGCGTGGGGCCAACGACCCCACCCTAGAAAACACTAGTGTTACGAAACCCTCTGATAAGCCTCGGATATGTGGATCTAAGAGATGAATGGAGAATCATCGCGAGGGAGGCCAAAGCTCATCCTGGGCTGTAGCGCCAAGGAAGTCAAGTATATCCCTTACAGCATACACACAATATATAACATTTGTTAGTTATCCATTAATGTTATGGAAGTTACCTGCAGTTAATCATTGAACCTATCAGCACATTTCAAATTATGTTCGCAACACTGTCATGCATGGGTTGCTTGAAATGAATCTGCAAACATATCTTTCATACACATGTGCAAATTTTTAATTGTTTGCCTGCGTACATTGAGACTTGAGTTCAAAATTATGGAGACCATTTATCTACAGTTGGTAGCCCTGATGACTCCAAAAACATGCCGAGCCATATCTATCAAGATATACAATTAAACATTCGAAATTCGGTTGGAATACATTTGTTATTATGGAATTTACATGTATTTGAACGTTGATACTATACGCCAGCATAGAATTATGTTGGAAGCAATATCTTTGACGATTTATTCTAAATATGTCTAAAACATATTGGAATTGTTGTTTGCAAAATTTGAAGGGTGTTCCGTAAATATATTCCGAGCTAATGAATCTAGAGTTAAATGACTTGAGATTATTATACACAGTTGGTAGCCCTGCTGCGTCTCATATTAAGCATAAATATACGTCCTAAAAATTGCACGTAAAAATAAGGATGAAATCCGTTCGTTAGATGAAAATTGTGTTCAGTTAAATATTAATCCTATCAGCATTTGTAGAAATCATGTTTGCAACATTGTCATGTCTGGATTATTCAAAATTGATCTGGAATATATTATTATATAAGTTTACAAAATTTATATTTGTTGGATGATCTATTGAACCTACGGTTCCTTATTATAGAGAGTATTTATCAATAGTTGGCAGCCATAGTTCCATCTCTTAAGGTAGCCTACATAATGCACGTACTACATTCGGTTGAAGCTCAATGGATATTATGGACGTCACATGCAGTTAGACATTGAATCTATCAGCACGAGTAGAATCATGTTTGCAGCACTGTCGTATATCGGCTACTCAAAATGAATTTGCAATTGTATAGGCCTACTATACGTGTGCAAAGTTTAGAACTTCTGGTTTGCTGATATATTGAGATTAAGATAAAAATAATATAGAACACTTTTATTAGTTGGCATCCCTTGTGAATCTAAGGAACACGCATAGTCATGTATGTTGCAGTGCACTATGGACAAATGAAATTTGGTTGAAATCATATTGATAGTATAGAAGTTACATGCATTTAAAAATTGGATCTATCAGTAGGCTTAGAATCATGTTGGCAACACTGTCATATATGGGCTCATAAAAATTAATCTGAAATGCTATTATCGTTGTGTGTGCCAATTTGGGAGTAGTTCACATGCATAATATCTGAGATATCCAACATAGGACTCAAATTTCAATTATGAGTTTTCAACAGTTGGTAGCACTCACATCATTTTAAAATATGACCATGAGATAAAAGAATAGATCTTTACTCATACCAAATTTAGTTTTGATAGCTGCAGCCGTTTAGGAATTGATAGGGGGACACGCACACATACAGACAGAAGGACAGAGAGACACACTCACAACTGCCCGGGTGACTACTTTTACATACTTTTGAAAAATGAGAAAAGTGGGCTAATAAGCAGAAACGTTGTGCCCGTTAGACCACATGCACACGGTGATCTCTTCTACAGGAATTGTTCCAAATGCGTTGGTGATGACTTTGGGAATTGAAGCACCTGATTGCCAGAATACAGAAGGCAGTGTTGCAGGTTACTTGTCATATTGTATCCGTTTTTTGCAGACTGAGTTGTGCCATATTAATGAGAAATTAGAGATGATCATAGTAATAATAATAATAACAATACAGTAGAAAGTCGTTTATCCGGACGTCAAACAACCGGAACGTCAATTATCCGGACGAGCAAAAAAAATCAAAAAAAAAATCGGAGCAGCGCGCGCTTACTGTTGTTATGCGGAAGTGCGCGCTTCCTACAGTAGTGAGTCGATTCTCGTTTTCAATTGTTGTCTCCTACCGTTTGTTGGCTCTATAATGTTTCAACGTGTTACAGTAGGCTATGTGACTGTGCGTACTGTACTGTATTATGTTGTGAAAATTACTTCTACGAGTGGCAAAAAGGAAAAACGAAATCGCAATGTTTTATCGATTGGCAATAATGCGGAGATCATTAATGAACTGGATAAATGTGGGAGTGTACGGTGTCTAATGAAAAATTACAGTGACGGAAAATCCACGATATTTATGATTTGAAGAACCAAAAAGGTGAAATTCTGAATTATGCGTCGAAGTTAGATAGTGAAGAAGGGTCTAAAAAGAGAAAAACCATGAGATCAGCTACGGATGAAAAGTTGGAAGACACGGCGTACTTATGGTTTATTCAGACAAGAAGTTAGGGATATCCCATTTCTGGACCTTTGTTGTGTGAGAAAGCGTTGCACCTAAATGAGAAGCTTGGTGGTTCTCCCTATGTTTGATTGTCCAGTAAAATCGTTATCCGGAACACTTTCGGTCCCAATTAGTCCGGATAAACGACGTTCTACTGTAATAACAATAATATTAATAATAGTATAAACAGAGGTTGAAAAAGTCCACAACGGCGAAGAAACTACTCAACATCATAACGAAGAGTAATGTGGCATGGAATGGCTGACAAGGATTAACATAGAAAATCTCGATGACCACACAGAGTGTCAGAATAAAACCCTTAATGTTACGTTTGAGCAAAGAACATCACGAAAACTTGGGAAAAAATAATGACAGCTGAGTGGAAGAATGAGCATTCCGAGAGGATGAAGAGATTTGAGGAAGGAAAGAGGGAAAACGTCCTAAGATGAAATCGTGAATTCAAGTTCAATCGCTCTCCTAAAGGGGAACAATCGATAAAATTTATTAAATAATAATAACGTATTCAAAATATTAATAATTAAGAATTTTGTCTTAAGATTGTACTTAGATCGGCTAAAACTGCTTTTTAAATTTATTTCTTGGCTGGCTGCGTGGCTCAGCGGTAACGTTCTTGCTTGATGTTTCCAAGGCTGCAGGATCGGGTCCTGGCGCAGTCAGCTGACATTTGAGGGTGCGCAAATGTGAGGGAGTCGTGTCAATTGATTTACTGTCACGTTAATCATCACGAAATTCCGGCACCCTGGCGTCTCTAAAAGCCGCAGATGTTAACAGGGACGTAAAACAAATAACATTATCTCTATCTCTTCTTAGTATAAAACAAAGTCCCCGATTCTTGAATGTTACGGGTAAACTCGAGAACCATTGAATGGATTTTGATGCGGTTTCCACCATTCTGTAAAGGATATCTGGAGGATGATTACTGTAGAAAATAATTTATTAATGATCAAAGGAAGCCGAGCAGTATCGATTTCAGTAGAAAAGTCGAAAAAAAACTGGCGTCTGAGCTCTTTGTAATCTTACGCTGGGCAAACCGTTAAAAATATCTAAATACAATGATTGTAAGAATTGTTCAGCATGAAAAGTTCTACAAAACAGTCCGTGAGAGCATATGTCTATCTTCAATAGATCGCCCACTATAAGTGTTTTCACGTTTTAATTTCTTCCAACCTTATCCATTCAACTACTGAGGTGACAGTTTACGAGCTAGCTAAGGGCGAGTCTATCATCCCTGTTACAGCCTAGCTAGCGGGCGAACCTATTGCCCCAGATACAGCCAGCAGCAAACCGTCCAGTCGTGTTAAGACTTCTGAGAATGGTGGTTGTGTTTGGAGTTTCCCTGGAAGTGCAACTCGGGTTTTCTTCATTTCGCCTGTGAAACCCAGGCAAGTTAAGATTGGACGAAAGGGGGATTTGAATTTCATTCACCTCGCCATTCCCTGGAAGTGCAACTCTCATTTCACCTGTGAACTTTTCGTTCCGCAAAATTCACAGTCAATTAAAGATTGGACGGAAGGGGGATGATATTATCTTAAATTATACTGATTGGCGTATAATCTCTACTTAGTATAAAACAAAGTCCCCGATCCTTGGATGTCATGGGTAATCTCGAGAACCACAGCATGGATTTTGATGCGGTTTTCACCATTCTGTAAAGAATACCTGGAGGAACGTTTCTGTAGGAAATAATTTATTTATGATCAAAGGAAGCCAAGCAGTAACGATTTCAGAGAAAATGTCGAAAAAATCCTGGTGTCCGTGCATTTTATAAACTTACGCTGGGCAAACCGTTAAAAATATCAATATACAATGAGTGTAAGAATTGTTCAGCATGAAAAGTTCTACAAAAACGTACGTGAGAGCACATCCCTATATTCAATATATCGTCCACTATAAGTGTTTGTAGATTGGACGGAAGGGGGATTTGTGTTTCATGCACCTCGCCATTCTTAAATTACGTCTGACAAGAATTTGTTGCTCATGTATCTCCATGATAATATAGTTAATAGTCCAGTCAGTGATTTCAACCCAACATGCCAAGACGTAAAACGGATATAGATCGTGGTTCATTGACATCGTAAAGATGCGCTTATCACGTAATGCAGTCACAACTGTTCCCGGGCGAAGCCGGGCCGGGTTGCTAGTATTATTATATAATACGCTAAGGTGTATGTTTCACAAAACTTAAGCTCCTAAATCAGACGGAGTTAGAAGGTGTGGTTTGTACCAAAATCTTCCAAATCGTCTTATTAGTACAGCAAAAATCTTGTATTCCTTGAAAAGTCAACGGAAATATATTTATTTGTTTATAAAGTGCTTTTAAACCAATAAACAAGACGATAGTCCCTGTCAGAACTGTGTCGCGTACAGTCCGCATAGCACTAGAGCCGGGCGGTTTGTCTGTACACATGGGGTGCACACAGCCCATTATGCGATAGTTCTCACACGGGTCCGCTAGTTAATACTATGGGTTATTTATGTGTACTATTATTATTATTATTTATTTCTGTTATTTGGTCTATGTCCAGTTTGAGTAACAATGCAATGCTTATGATAGCAGCAGTGAAGCTGAATGTGTAGTACAAGTGTTGCCAGGGAAGGATGGGAATTGGCCAGCTACTCGAGTGAAGAGGGCAAAGGGAAGGGAGGGAAGGTGACAGCCAGTGAGGATGACAAAGTGAAACGCAGAGACCGCGGTCTTGCCGGGTCATTCATATGCAATAAGCCAACTCAATGGCACAGTGTGGTGCGCCATCTCAACGTGTGCAATATGAGTAATGGTGAGCGCCAGGCGATAAGATAACGATATTCCATTCACACTATTAACGATACTTTCCAAAAGTAACTAAATAGTTACAATAGACCTTCATTAATGCCACTAATTAGGGCTCTAGGTTGTCCGAATTAAACAAAATAACCAATGAAATAAACCAAGGTAGGCTACACATTTAAACACTCTATTCAGTAAAAATTATGTGTAGGCCTACAGTACATTATTTTTAAATGGAATAGCGGTTTCCTTGGCGTAGTTGGTAGCATGCTGAACTGCTGTGCCTAAGATAGCGGGTTCGAACCCAGACGATGACGACGGATTTTTTAAGAACGTTAAAATCCTTCAGTATGCCTTCCATTGGAGGGGAAGTAAAACCGGCGGTCCCATGTCATAGATTTATGCCATGTAAAAGATCCTTCCACAGACTAAACTTGTGTGAAGCTAAATTGTTAGCTTACATTTCGTCTGAACGCACTATCAAAGTTCCAACGTTCACCACTAGGTATCATTGATATCTGGTAGCGAAAGTTGGAACTACTTGAAAATGAACGGAACTTGTAGCTTACCCTATGGGTGTCCGCTAGAAGCAGCTACAGCCTCTGGTGAGCTGAAAATGTCCTTGGACACTCCCGGCACTAAAAGCCACACGATAAATAAATAAATAAATAAATAAATGTAATAAATAATATGAATAATAATTATAAACCCTGGCACTACAGCCCATGAAGGGCCTAGGCCTACTAAGCGACCGCTGCCCAGCCCTTTTTGGCATGCAGATATTCGGGGGATTTATGGTCAGCGCATCGGGTCCCCTCGGCCGTTAATCTTGGTTTTCGTGAGCAGGGCGCTGTCTTACTGTCAGACAGCTACTCAATGGTCCTCACGAGGCTGAGTGCACCCCGTTCCAGCCCACGCATTGGTTTCTAAAATCCCTGGCGGAGCCGGGAATCGACCCCGGGGCCACCGGGTGAGGGGCAGACGTTCTACCCACAACACAATGGGGCCGACTAAATTTTATAAATACAAGGGTTATTTATTATAAGGTACGTTCAAAAAGTAACGAGCCGGAGGCTGGAATGTGCAAACCGGTGACGGCATCGGCTAATCTTGGCGCGTGTAACGAGGTGTTGCTTCGACCAGAGCGTGGAAGGTCACAGCCCGTCGCTAGAGGGTACGAGTGCACGTCACGTGACGATACAAAGCGAGCAGCAGCATGCATCGATCGTCCAACGCTGCCAGTCGCATTGCACACAGTGGCATGGAAGCGTCAAACGAAGATCAAAGAGGTGTTGTTCGGTTTCTGACGGCGGAAGGAGTAGGGGGAACGGACATTCATCGCCGAATGTCACAAGTGTACGGCGAAAACTGCATGTCACTTGCAAGGGTCAAGGCGTGGCACAAGAGCTTCAGGTAAGGACGGGTGTCGTTAGCCGACGATGCCCGGTCTGGGGCACACCCCTGCATTACCGATGACAACGTCCAGCTGGTTTATGCACTCATTACCCAGGACCGGCGACTGACAGTGAACACCATAGCCGGCGTGGTAGGATTGAGCGTCGGAAGTGTGCACACCATCATGAAGGAACGACTGCTCTTGCGCAAATTATGTGCCCAATGGGTGCCCCACAGTCTTCAACCACACCAGGAAGCATGTCGAATGGCCCACTGTCTTGGTCATTTGCAGCGCTATGTGAGGGAAGGGAATGGGTTCCTGGCTGGCACGAGTGGTGGGTGGAGATGAGTCATGGTGTCGTCACTTCTAACCAGAATCCAAACGACAAAGCCTCCAGTGGAAGCATCCAGGGTCACCACCACCCAAAAAAGGCAAGGCCATCCACTCGAGTGCAGGAAAGGTAATGCTGACGTTCTTCTTTGACCAAGATGGCTCCCTTCTGATACACTTCGTGCCGCACGGGACAACAGTGAATGCCCAGCGTTATTCGCAAACCTTGACCACCCTTCGCCAAGCGATCAAAACAAAACAACTAGGCAATCTCACCCGTGGGGTCATTCTGCTCCACGACAATGCACGACCTCATACGGCCAACACAGTCGCAGCACACTCCTGCAGAAATTCAAATGGGACGTTCTCGGCCACCCTCCATACAGTCCAGACCTCTCTCCCTATGATTACGCCATGTTTGGTCCCATGAAAAGGGCTCTGCGGGGCCAACGATTCACCACGTACGCCAACGTCCAGCTGTACGTGCGGAACTGGTTCACATCGCAGCCCAGGGAATTTTATGAGACAGCCATTCACCGCCTCGTGTCACAGTGGAACAAGTGTCTCAACAGCCAGGGCCAATACTTCTAACATACAGGTACTGGTTTCTGTAATTATGCCTCCAGCTCGTTACTTTTTGAACGCACCTTATATAAGGAGGAATCAAAATTTTTTGTTTGATGGCCGTAAAGGCCAGAACTGGACAAGTTACCGTGGGCATTGAGGTACTCATCCCAGCTTGAACATCCCCATGTAGTAAACACCGTATCTTGCTGCGTGAAGAAGACTAAAACCGCCCGCTGCACATCCTCGTCCGACAAGAATCGTCGACCGTTCAACGCCATTTGATGTGTAACATCTTTCCACGGTTGCTGGATATTTGTGGGAGTGATTTTGAAAATGGGACGTAAGTGTATCGGACGATCCAGCTGGCAGTGGTGGATCGAACGGAAGTGAGTAAGACGCACCGCCAGCTGGATCGCATTGCTGAACACTTTCATTCTGACGGTAAACCCTCATGCGAACTCTGGTGTTAAGTGATTGAAACAAATCACATGGCACATGTTCGAAGTCTTCGTATCAGTATTTAAATGATAAAATGCTTTAATATCAAACATTGTAAGTAGTCGGCATTGCCAGTATTATGTTTCTGCACAATGGCTATTCAAATACTAACCCACATAACGGTAATGCAGTCATCAATATAATATAATCGTTGTGTTATTAGAGAATTGGGCAAGCCTTCATGCACTAAGTGAGGTGAGAACCAGAGGGTTCTATCTGACTTTAAGTTAATTTTTCAGGAGAGGTGTTTGAAGTTTGGAATTGCATAAAGTACGTAGTGTTGAAGCTAGCTCTTTGCGAAGTATTTCAAAATGATGATACAAGGTTTTACTTTAATGAATTAACACCAAATTTAACAATTACATAGATAACATAGGCATTTTAATGACTTATTCCAAAGTTTGCATGCAGATAGAACTTTTTGGCTCTAAAATTAGCATAAGATGTTGGAGTCAAAAGGTTCTTCATTTCAAAATTTCTTTGTAGAACTCGACATCGACAGAGGGCATCCATTTCATCATGGAATGGATATATGTAGTCTTCTCCTTGGAAATTTTCCTCCGTGATATAGAAACTCTTGCTTCTGGAAGTCGGATTGGTACTATGTTCTGTTGCTGATTGTTATCAGTCCTGTTGGTTCTACTCTTCGATATATTGACTCTATTCCACTCCTGAGTACCGTGACTTGTCTTATAGTACACACTGAACAGGTCTGCACAAAATTTCAGCTGCGATACCTGCACATACGGTAATTTACTATGCCGGTACTGAAACAGTTTCGTTTGAATCCGGTAGTCACGGAAATCGGATGATCTCATCTAAAGTACATGGTATGGTGACCTGCTGTTGCAAGAGAGAAGAATTCTTATTACTAAAACTGGAGACGATACCTCTGATAACCACAAAGACTTCTCTATGTTTGAATGGATGTTGTCAGCCTCCTGAATGCAAGAATGCCCCGGTGTTGAAAATTTCATGGGGATTTCCCTTATGTGGATATTTTCTTGAAGAAAGCTAGCCAAAGCTAAAGAAATCAGTGAGTTTCTATTCTGAGGAACACAGCTATCACTCCAAAGAATATATTCCTTAACTTCCGCTTGAAACATTTTTAATACTTTAATTACAGCACTTGCAATGCCATTTCCAGATCTGCCACACAGTGCTTCATGCCAAATAGTACAATAGCCACGTTTATTCCTCGATACATGAGCAGTAAGATTGTAAACGATCAGCTTCCTTTTATAAAAGAAGCAACTAACATTTGCACGAGGCAAAGCTATCACATTTTGTAGATCAAAGCATATCACCATAGCATCACTTCGTCTGTCATGTTCTCTTTCCTGTCGCATGAATGATTTCTCTTCCAAATGGTTAACAAACTTCGTTGACAAACCCTCAGTGACTATTTTCCCTTTTCGCCATGATAAACTCCTCACAAAGGTCACACCGATCGGAGTTTGGTGCTAAGAAGTCCAGATTATATTCAGTGTTAAATATTGACAAGTACTTTGACAGTGTTACCGCTTTATAGCATTTCTGAATGCAAACTTCATTATACATCTCATACATTCTAGTTACATTTAAATCAGGACTTAAGTATTCCTTTTGTGTCACAGCCCGGCAGTAATGTGACTCTACCCTTGGAAATGATGCAATGTGCTTTCTAACAAAATCTTTACAATTTTTGGAAAACCTCTCTTGTTTTCTTTCCTCTATCATTGGATTTTTGAAGTCCCATATGTTTTATCTTTGTTAGAATGCGCATTGCATATTACTTTTCGACTGACCAACAAGGTCTCTTGCATACTCTTACCTGCGTGCCATTCCTTTGTAAAACGTAAGAGAAAGACTTACTTTTCCTAGGGTCAACTTTCATGGTCCTCGGAGAAGATTTACACTCGGAGTTTTGTAAAATATAATGTATTTCTCATACCTTGCAGTGAATAAATAGAAATCATTATGGAATTCCGGTCATATTTAAGAATCTTATGATAACACTTAAATTTGCACGTACAGTCTTCATGTTTTGCTTCCTTCGCAGCAACCACTTGGTCGCAGTCTCTTTTGAATATTCTTTTCCATTGTTGAGGGTTATGCTTTCTCTTCCTGGACTTCTTATGAGTTATAGCCAAACAGATGAGATGAGATAGAAGTGATCAACTCCAAACAGCTGATCCAGTGTATACTGTCTACCAACATTCTGCGAGATAGAACCATCTGGTTCTCAGCCTTGCAAACTTTTGCAGATAGAACCAAATTTACCAGCTTATTGACTGGAAATGGTAAATGATACAGTTGTTGCCGTCATGGATAACGATAGTACATATCTCCCAGTACCATTTACAATGAAAAAATCAAAATCCTCAAAAAGTGTAGATAGAACCCTCTGGTTCCTTCCACATCCTTACCCAGATTCATTCACCATCATTCATTTCATCTCTCATTAACTCCTCTCGTAAGGTTGGCGTCAGGAAGGGCATCCGTCCGTAAAAACCATCTGGCACAAATACTTCCATCGCATCTCTTCCCCGACCCCGTAGGATAACGGGAATAATAAGGGGTAGACATACAATACCGGTCTATCAACAATTTCATGTGAGGTTTCTTCTATGTCAGATGTTACACATCATATGCGACTACTGTAAGGCTCGTAAAGTTTTTTTTAAGAGACTGTTGGCGGGATAATCGCATGGGGGAGGGATCAGGACTTTAGGGTGGATGCAGGAGTGTGATAACGGGCACTACTAGAAGTTCACCTATAGACTTTCAAAAATCTGTTAACTACAAAACGAACATGGCAACCAAGCAAAGTTGAAACCTTTAGATAGACTTTTCTCACGATTTAACCGTCCAAACGCAATGAAACTTGGTACAGCAAATGTTTATATACATTGTAATGCACGGATATATAATTTAGTTCAATTACATACATAACCTCAAGATGGTGGCAGTGCGAAATATTTCACCGGTATTCTATATCTCCGAAACTATTAATGTTATCACACTGAAATTTTGTACGGTGATAAAGGGTAGTGCTAGACGTTCAGTAATGAGACTGCCAAAAATCTATAAAATACAGGACGAACATGGCGGCCATGCGAAGTTGAAACATTTTAATCGACTTTTCTCGCGATTCAACAATCTGAGCGCAGTGAAATATGGTACAGTAAATGTTTATACACATTGTAAGGCAATGGCATCTAGTTCAGTTCAATTCGTCACATCATTTCAAGATGGCAGCTGTGCGCAATTTTAAAATTATATTTTTTTCTTGTGTATTAATCATGCGATCGAAGTGAACGTTTGAATAATGAACCTACGCAAAAATCGCCATCTAATAGTACATAACTCTATGGCCTACATATATAAAAATCCAACAAGGCGACCATCCAAAATATTTAGACGGTACTCAATATCTATTAATCTATGAGTGTCTCCCACTTGAGTTGGAGTACCATTTGCGTTACGAACTTTGCGGTATGGCGACGTGTGTTATCATGAAGCAGCAGCACTCCTTGTTGCAGTTTTCCTGTAAGTTTCGCCTTAATTGCACGCCGTAATTTCTTCATTGTTGCTCCCAGATCAACCGGCGTCTTGCATCGAAACGCGACCAGCACAGAACTTGGCGCACCATTCCACAATGGCGGTTTTCGACATACTACCTCATACAGATTCGTCATTCTCAGATTGGCGTCCACCGGTGTTTGTTCTTTGCCTGGCAAGAAAAGAATAACAGCACGTTGGTCCTGTCTGGACGCATTTGGCAGTAATAATTATAATACTAATACTAATAATAATAATAATAATAATAGTGCGACTAGGACGACCAAAGGACGAACTGGAGGTTGGCTGTCTAGCCTTCGCGGATGATCTGGCACAACTCTCAGATAACGAAACCACATCAATCAGACAGATGGAAGTACTCCAAGAGTGCGCCGAAAAAGTAGGACTACAGATCTCGTTCCAAAGGACAGAGTTTTTCTGTACGAAATTCGACATACAGAATTTAAACACGAAATATGGCAAGATCAATAGAGTCGCCCACTTTAAATACCTAAGTGAAGTGCTTGAACCGACGGGAAAAGAGAAAACCGTGCAGAACACTAGGTTGATGAAAATGAAGAGAGCCTTATACAAGACACAGGATGTCTATAACAAAAAATGTATGTCCACATTCACACATTCGACCCAGAAGACTTCATAGACAAAAACGTATTTCGTCACAAAGTATACATGTGGGAAGTGTCGTCAGAGAGAGCAGCACCTACAGCCCAATGACCAAAGTGGACCGAAGACAGGAAGAACAAAAAGTCAAGATTGCTTCGCGTGGTCTAATAGGCCTGTAACGTGTGAAATAAATAATAATAATAATAATATCGTATGGCCTCGGGTGCCTGGAGCAAGCTTTGATATTTGACACCCAGAGGGCAGCTTGTATGTCGAATTTTGTTGTTCCTTGGAGCGCTATGAAAGTCAAGGAGGTTAGATATCTAAGCTCCTTGACACTGCTTTCTGGTAGAGAAAGGAGGAACTTAAGAGTTGGCGGAAAATTCCGAGATTATTTTGCCATTATGGACACGGCCTACTGAATTCAAATGTGTTCATTAAAATGCCAACAACGTATGACATGCGTGTCGTGTTTTTTGTCACCTTTCAAAAATTACTTACCATTTGGCAATAACTTCGTTATAGTTCCCGTTGCCTCAGCAAGACACGACTGCCACAGTAATACCTCGCCTTCGTGTTCGTTGTTTTATACCCGCATCGGAATCGAGCAACGTAGCATATACGCTGCAGCAACGCCCTCAAATGGAAATATTTTGTTCACGCTTCTTAAAACATATAATGCAATACATTATTAGGCCCAACAAAAAGTAGTTCCCTGAAGAGTGGAACGGCCTACTTTAATATAACCTACTTATGTTAATTACCACTATCAACATACAAATTTTCAGTTTGATTACTGTAATAGATTCCTAGATATTGAGAACCATCTGAATATTTCGGATGGTCTCCTTGTTGGATTTATATAATATATATACACCTTAGAGATATAATAATAATAATGTTATTGGTTTTACGTCCCTTTTAACTACACTGGCTTTTAGAGACGCCGGGGTGCCGGAATTTTTCCCCGAAGGGGATCTTTAACGTGCCAGTAAATGTACTGACACGGCTCCCTCGCATTTGCGCACCCTCAAATGCCAGCTGATTGCGCCAGGTTTCGAACCTGGAACCTTGGGCTCAGCAAGCGAGAACGTTACCCCTGAGCCACGCAGCCAGACATTTAGAGTTATGTACTATTACATGAAGATTATTGTGTAGGTGTATAATTCAAACTTCAATCGCATGATTACGACAGACACACAAAAAACAAGATTTTTAAATTTCGCACAGCCGCCATCTTGCGGTTAAGAAAATAATTGAAATGAATTAGATGCCAATGGATCAAAATTTATATAAGCATATACCGTACCAAGGTTCACTACGCTGGGATGGTTAGATCGCGAGAAACGTCCATTTGAATATTTAAATTTCGCGTCAGTGCATTGCAATGTGTACTGTATAGTAATTTGCTGAACCAAGTTTCAATGCGTTCGAATGTTTTAATTACGAGAAAATTCTATTTAAATGTTTCAATATCGCTTGGCCGCCATATTCGTTTTGTAGTTAACAGGTTTTTGAAAGTCGCATAGGTGAACGTTTATTAGTGCCCTTTATCACCATACAAAATTTCAGGGTGATATTAGTAATAGTTTCAGATATAGAATGCCGATGAAATATTTCGCACAGCTGCCATGTTGGATTGGTGAGACGTAATAAAATTTCAAGGGCCAGAATAGTACTACGACCTCACCGAGTATCATTGAAATCGCTCCAGCCGTTTAGAAGTTATTTGGGGAACACACACACGGACGCACAGACACACACACGGACAAAAGGTGATCTCATATGCCTATTTTTTATAAATGAAAATGGACTAAAATACAGAATACGTAGTGCAGTAAAACATGGCAATCAAGGCCTCACATCACAAGCTGACTGGTTTGAAGAAACTGCTCATGTTTTGTTGTCTTCCTATGATATACATTTCTATAATTCATCTGAAAAGTTTTCAGTATCAACAGCTTTTATAAATCCTCCTTAAACTACAGGGTTATTATAAATGATTGATGCGATTTCATAAATTCGCTGTAGCTACATTAATTGACATATTGTCACAAACCCCAGCAGCCATATAGAAAAATTCAAAGAGTATTGTTTCAGCCACATTTCAGATTTCTGCCACGGGAACACAGCAGTGATCAAGTAGGCAGGTTGGTGTCATTCGTCGAGATAGCGTATGTTGTGCTTGAAATGCATTCACATATGTCTACCATAACATTCATCATGTGCAATTTTAAACAGGAAATTGATAAACCGATGGATTGGTCGTGGCGGGGCTGATAATCAACAATACATGTCATGGCCTCCACGCTCTCCAGACCTAACCCCATTCGATTTATTTTGTGTGACGTTATGTGCAAGATTCAGTGTTTACACAGCCTCTACCAACAAACCTATCAGAACTGCGAGCTCGCATCAAATGTGCTTTTGAACAGATGTCATCAGCAAATCTCAGAGTTGAAATTATTTCTTCTAGAATCTTCACTCCCACTTTAAATTTCTCTCTAACTTCCTTCATTGCTTGTTCAATGTAATAATTGAAAATTATGGGTGATAAGTTGCAGCCTTGACTCACACCTTTCTGAATACCACCTTTTCTCTCAAGTCCTTCAGCTCGAATGTCTGCTGTCTGGTTTCTGTATTGATTGTAGATCACCCTCCTATCCCTATACTTTATTCCAATCATTTTCAAAATGTCAAACAATTTAGTCCAATCAACGTTATCAAAAGCCTTTTTTTAGTCTACAAACGCAATGAAAGTTCTCTTATCTTTTCTAATTCTACCTTCCAAAATCAGCCTATGACTTAGTACAGCTTCCCTTGTTCCTACATTTCTCCTGAAACCAAACTGGTCTTCACCCAATTCCACTTCTATCTGGCTTTCCATCCTCTTGTAAATTATTCTAGACAGGATCTTTGAAGCATGAGTAATCAAGCTGATTGTACGGTAATCCTCACATCTGTCAGCTCCTACTTTCTTCGGTATATGGATGATAACATTCTTCTTGAAATCAGAGGGTACCTCACCTGTCTCATAAATCCTACACACCAAGTGAAATAACCTGATCAGACATTCATCTCCTATGCAGCGTAGCAACTCAATCGGTATATCATCTATACCTGGTGTTTGTTCCTGCTTAAGTCTTCCAATGCTCTGTCAAATTCGGATCTCAGTATTACATCTCCTTTTGCATCCTCATCAATTTCCTCCTCCCTTTCCATTACATGATTCTCAATCTCCTTTCCCTTATACAAATACTCTATGTAAGCTTTCCATCTCTCAACCTTTTCTTCCCTATCTGTTAGAGGCTTTCCATTTGTGTCCTTAATATTACAGCACTTAGTCTTCCTTTCCCCAAATGTATTCTTAATCCTTCGATAAGCTGTGTCTACTTTTACTAATTTTAGACAATTTTCTATACCTACACATTTCTCTTTCAACCATTCTTCTTTCGCTTCCTTGCACTTCTTGTTAACCTCATTTCTCAGACGTCTGTATTCTTCTTTCCCCTTTTCAGCTTTTACATTATTGTGTTTCCGCCTTTCATCCATCAATTCTAGTATATCCTGAGTGATCCACGGTTTTCTGCCTATTCTTTCTTTCCTAACAATGTTTTCTTCGGCGGATTTTGTTATTTCATTCTTCATAAGTGTCCATTCGTCTGCAATTGAAGTTTGTTTAGGGTTTTTCATTAGTCCTTCCTTTATACTCTTCTTGAATCTTTCGTTTACATCCTTCTCTTTCAGTCTGTCTATTGCCCACTTTTTTGGCTTTTGACTTTTCTTCAGTTTCTTCAACTTTTATCTGCATTTCATAACAACCAGATTGTGATCAGAGTTTATGTCAGCATCGGGATTTGTTTTACAATCCAAAATCTGGTTTCGAAACCTCTGCTTGACCATAATGAAGTCGATTTGGTAACGCCCTGTATCTCCTGGTCTCATCCATGTGTGAAAATGAAAATCCACAGCCTGCTTCCAGTCTCCGACCGGGTCAGGAATGGAATGTATGAAGCCCCCATCTAGCGGCGAGGATATGAACTGTGCCGGCTGCCGAGGCCTGACGCACTTCTCCGGGGCAATGATTCAATGAATGACAGATGAAGTGAAATGATAGTGGAGAGTGTTGCTGGAATGAAATTTTGACAGGGAAAACTGGAGTACCCGGAGAAAAACCTGTCTGCCTCCGTTTTGTCCAGCACAGATCTCACATGGAGTGACCGGGATTTGAACCACGGACCCAGCGGTGAGAGGCCGGCGTGCTGCCGCCTAAGCCAATCCACTTTTTTGGCTTTTGACTTTTCTTCAGTTTCTTCAACTTTTATCTGCATTTCATAACAACCAGATTTTGGTCAGAGTTTATGTCAGCATCGGAATTTGTTTTACAATCCAAAATCTGGTTTCGAAACCTCTGCTTGACCATAATGAAGTCGATTTGGTAACGTCATGTATCTCCTGGTCTCATCCATGTGTATATTCTTCTATTGTGGTTATTGAATAAGGTGTTAGCTATGACCAACTCATGCTCGGTGCAGAATTCCATCAGCCTGCTTCCTTTCACCTAATCCGAAATCTCCTACTATCTTCCCTTCTCTTACTTTTCCTACCACAGCATTCCAATCTTCCATTACTATAACATTTTCATCACCATTGTCATACCTCAGAATTTCATCTATTTCTTCGTAGACCTTTTCAACATCTTCATCATCAGCTTGACTGGTAGGCATATAGGCTTGTACCACTGTGTTGCACGTAGATTTTGTATTGTTTTTCGCTACAATAATCCGTTCACTATATTGTTCATAATATTCCACCCGCTGTCCAATTTTCCTACTAAATATGAGACCAACTCTTGCTTGTCCATTGTTTGATTTAGTGCTAATGACCCTCTAATCTCCTGACCAAAAGTCCTGTTCTTCCTGCCAGCACATTTCACTAATCCCAACCAAATCCAACTTCAGCCCATCAATTTCCCTTTCCAAATTTTCTAACCTTGTACTTCCTAGCAGACTTCTGACATTCCACGCTCCAATCCGTGGAATATCAGATTTCCTCTTTGTCACTTCTGTGATTCTAACCCCCTCTCGAGTAGTCCCCACCCGGAGATCTGAACGGGGGACTAGTTTACCTCCGGATTGGAATTTTTCAAGGGAGGAGACCATCATCACATATAATTATGCATAGAGAGGTGCATATCTTCGGTAATAGCGTTACGGCTGGAGTTTCCCGTTGCTTTCAGCCGTACTTAAAATATTACATTCGAAGAAATTTGATTTAGTAACTTTTTAGGGATTTTTGGTTGATACTAGTAGTACTAGTGCTAAATCTACGATATCTTGTCTAAATATACAATAATGATAAATATAATAATATGCTTCATTACGGAACTCGTGCAGTCAGCCGCCATCAAAATCAGGAAAATGTTCTATAGGAATAGGTAATGTGACTAAGATATAGGAGTTGAATATTTAAACGCTAGAGGGTGTTATTGCATTTCTTCAGCTGTGCCAACATTTTCTTTTGGCGCTGGAGACAGTCGTCTAACAAAGTAGCGACCATTGGCTTTGTCTCACAGAACTTTCGTACAGTCACAAAACATAAGTAGTCTACATCAGTAATATTCGTCCAGACAGTCGGTGGTTTCTTCCAGACAGTCGTCTAACCTCGCTACAGGGAAGTGCGGTGAAGTGAAGTTGGCAGCATTGACTGATACAAGCCTTATCCAACTTGGCGATGTGTTTATTACTGTAAAGTTAATATTTTGAATATTTCCTTATTAAAGTGTGAAGGTGGTGTTTCTTAAAAGCGGTCAAATTCATTAACATGGCTTAGTAAGTACAAACAAGTTTCAGAGTGATACTAACAAAACCGAAATGTAGCACCGTACAATGCACAAGAGACTTAATTACTTCACTGCGGCACAAATGCATCACCGAAATATATGAGATTTTATATAACAAACAATTCAAGCATTTCTGATGCCCAGAAATAACTTGAATTACTCCAAGAACAAGCAGCAAAAATCGGCTTACGGATTTCTTTTGACAAAACAAAACTTATGACGGATATTAAAGCTGCTCCGAATACACTCCGCATCGGTAAATGACAGGTCTCCCGAGTGAAAGACTTCAAGTATTTAGGTGAATGGATCAATGAAACTGGCAACGAAAGAAAAGCTATAGAAGCAAGACTACAGAAAATGGAAACTGCTTTCCATTTGACAAAACAAGTTTAAAACAAAAAATGCCTGTCTTGGAATTGTAAAATTCAACATTATAAAACAAAACAGTAGTCTTGCCTGCAGCCCTTTATGCAGCCGAGACACTTAATCTACAACATAAAACTCTGAGAAATCAATTGGAGATTAAGGAACGCAAAATCATGCGGAAAATGTTGGGACCAAGAATTAAAGATGGAATTCATCTTCCGAATCCTAATGCTGACATCTATTTAAAAATTACTAAAATCACAGACACAATCCATATGAGAAGGACATGGGACATTTGGACAGAATGGACCCAACTAGGTTAACAAATAAAATATATACTTTTTTGCAGAAAAAGGCAACAAGGTCCAATTGGTACAAACAGGCGGAAAAGGACTTGGCTGAATTAGGTTTTCCCAATCTCAAGGATCGAGAGGAAATTAGGAAAATTACTAATACACGGGGTTTTGAGGCAGAAAAGAGAAGACCTACCAGACACGTCTGGTCGCTGCAACGAAGACTAGCTCAATCGTTGCGCATGAAGAGTTATTGGGCAAACATCAAGGCCAAGAAGTGTTGATTCCGCGTGGTCCTAGGAGAACCGTTCGCGCAGAAGAAGAAACAATGTACAGCACAGGCTTTCACAATTCATCCACTAGGTAGCAGCATCTATTGTTTCAAAATTCATAGCCAAAGAAAATTAAATAATTGAATCAACACAACTAGTGAGATGAACAACTCTATCTCGCAAGGGTAGGCTTACCTCTAAAGAAAAAACAATACTTCGAGTATTGTGGAATTAACCGTATCTTGGAGTTAGCAAAGTCTCTCCTATATTGAAAGGACAAACTCCGTAATAAGTAGTGTGGGAAGACACATCGGACAAGGGCTCAAACACAACGACTGACAAAACCAATATTGATTCCAAATCAGGGTATCTAAAGAAAAACAAGTAGTTCCGTGAAGAACTATACGGCCTATTTTCATATATCCTACATATGTTAATTGCCACTATCAATTTACAAAATTTCATTTTGATTGCTGTAAGAGATACGTAGGTATTGAGAACCGACTAAATATTTCGGATGGTCGCCATGTTAGATATTATATATGTAGGTTCTTGAGTTATGTACTGTTACATGAAGACTATTGTGAACGTGTAGCATTCAAACTACAATCGCATGATTAGGACACAAGAAGTAACAAGGAGATTTTAAAATTTCGCTCAGCTG
This sequence comes from Meconema thalassinum, assembly GCA_946902985.2. Taxonomy (NCBI): domain Eukaryota; kingdom Metazoa; phylum Arthropoda; class Insecta; order Orthoptera; family Tettigoniidae; genus Meconema; species Meconema thalassinum. The sequence continues at coordinate 265,016,898 of OX336394.1, forward strand.
CCATCTTGTGGTTATGGAAACAATTGAAATGAATTAGATGCCAGGGGATTAACATTCGTATAAGGATTTACTCTACCAGGTTTCACTGCACTCGGATGGTTAAATTGCGAGAAACGTCCACGTGAATATTTATAATTCGTGTCGCCGCCATGTTGGATTTGTGATCACCAGGCAGAAGAGACGTAGGCCGACTTACAAAGCGATGGAACGAGGCCGTAACAGGCCACCTGGCCTAAAACTTGACAGGAAAAAGAAGAAGAAGTCATATCATGTGGTTCAGATTTCACGTAAAAAGGAGAACCCGTGGCTCATGACCACGAGATTAACTTTCACGTAAAACTTCTTACTCTTTCCTTCCTTCCTAGAAGGTAAAAGAAGCAGAGGTACAGTAGACTTAGGAGGTGATAGATTAAATGTTGAACGATTTCGAAGTGAGTGGTGTAGAAGAATAGAAGGCCCCAGTGCTAACTGCTTAATAGGGCATCAAGGAGATGACTTGTTCGCAAAAAGAGCCTTGCAGACTAGACTGGACGCTGGAAGGCAAAACCATCTCAGATGAAAATTAATGAATTCAGGTAATGTAATGTACACAATGGTTAATTTTTGGTGTTATTATTTTTAGACATTTCTATAGGGAACATATTGAGGCGTTAAAATCAGCATTTTTAATCATATATATGGGTATTATTTCAGTAGTATAGATCCCTCCTGAGGCGCTCACATGCGACCGATAGTGACAATGGGCATTCAAATTAAAGAGAATAGACAGTAGCAGTGACGAATTGCACTACAATTTTCTAAATATCTATAATTTCTTTAAAAAATTACTTTAAAAAATGTACGAAGTGTGTGATTAGCAAATACTGTTGCTGTATGAAACTGCACTCCATAATTGCTGTCCACTTCACACTTTGGCCGCTGTGACGCCATTTTCATGTCATTTTAAGATCCTTAGGTCTTTCCTTAAGCCTATCATTTGCGTGGATTTCAGATCAGTAAATCAAATCGTATAATTTCATAAATATCGAAAACAGGTGAGTGTTACAGCAACTTTTCTCTTTAAGGCTCTCATTATAAACCTATTGGGCAAAGTGTGGTTTATGAACAAGCGAGATTTCTCGCACGGGTCCTCCAGTCAATCTAAATGTGTATAATTTTTATCTTTGATAAGAGTGCCAGATGACCTAACTGATCCGCCTCTTAAAACAACAATAACTAATCAACTAATTTACATGTATTTATGCCCAATTACATTAAGCGGGAAATATAAGATTCTAGCTTAAAAGGATTCAGGACTTCGAAATTAATCTGAAACCATCACAAGCTCAAGAATTTTCAGCTTCATATACTAACTCGGGAAGAGTAGGGAATTTAGGTATTACAAGTTTCAGACATGTGCTTACAAAGATCAAGTCACCAAAGATTGAAGCTTCAGAGTGAAGTACAGAATTAACAGACAATTGTAGTAGTAAAACATAGAACAGAGATCTTTCGAAATTGAAGTTCCAAACTGAAAAATTTAATCCAACGGATTGATTTCTTAAAAATTTTTGATCATACTTATTCACATATCAAACGACACTAAGGCCTTGGTACTCTGAACATTTTGGCTTAATTTAGCTGAACGTTTTTGTAACAATATAACAAGTAGTTCCGTGAAGAACTATACAGCCTATTTTCATAAATCCTACTTATGTTAATTGCCTCTATTCACATACATTCGTATTCTAGATATTGAGAACCGTCTAAATATTTAGGATAGTTGCCATGTTGGATTTTTATATACAGTATGTAAGTCCTAGAGTTATGTACTATTATATGAAGATTATTGTGTAGGTGTAGTATTCAAGCATAGATCGCATGATTAGGACACAAGAAATAAAAACGAGATTTTCAAATTTCGCACAGCTGCTATCTTGTGGTTATGAAAACAATTGAAATAAAATAGATGCCAGTGGATAAAAATTTCTGTAAGCATTTACCGTTCCAGGTTTCACTCCGCTCGGATGGTTAAACCGTGAGAAACAACCCTTCAATTATTTAATTTTTTGCGTCGCCGCCATATTGGATTTGTGCTTACCCGGTTATTGAAAGTCCCATAGGTGAACTTATGTTCATAGCCTCTATCAACATACAAAATTTCAGTTTGATTGCTGTCATAGATTAGTTAGTTATTGTTGTTTTATGGGGCAGAACTGCAAGGTCATCTGCCCCTGCTCTCATAGATTAATATAAATTGAGAACCGTCTAAATATTTCGGATGGTCTCCCCGTCGGATTTCTATATATATAGGCCATAGAGCTATGTACTATTAGATGACGGTAGCTTCATTATTCAAACGTTCACTTCGATCGCATGATTAATACAAAAGAAATAAAAAATCAATTTAAAATTTCGCACAGCCACCATCTTGGGGTTGTGTAAACAATTGAACTAAATTAGATGCCAGTACATTACGATGTGTATAAACATATTCCACTGCGCTCAGATGCTTAAATCGCGAGAAAAATCTAATAAAATGTTTCAAATTTGCTTGGCCACCATGTTCGTTTACAGGTTTTTAAAAGTTACATAGATGAACTTATAGTAGTGCTCTTATTCACCGTAAAAAAAATCCAGGGTGATATCAGTAAAAGTTTCAAAAATATATTGTCCGTCCAGAGTTAAGAGTGTACTACGGGCTCTTATGGGCTTTTACATTTAGCGGACTCCCCCAGAATTGATGACTTCGAAGTCTTTAAAACTGGATTTTCGCTATGTCATTTAACAGGTTAATGATCATGAGTGGAGAGTACATGATCCTCAGCATTCATTTAATGATATATAATTCTTACATTCTTGATATGCAACAAGATTTTGTAATGTATGTGACAGCAGTGTCTGCGCGCTGGATGGAACAGTGCGCGCGCTGTAGTACGTGTCTTGGCTTTCCACTAAACGCATGAGTCCAGATCTCTCCAAGATATTTGAAACAGTGTTGGAGTGTAAGGATCGTTTTGTGTAATATAAAAATAATTGTGATTTAGGTATAAGTGGCATTAAATATATGGTTGATGTTCCGTTTGCGAAACGTAAACCCGGGGAAATTTTAAGGCGCAGAGAACGACAGATGGTTTGTAACGTCTACAATTATATAAAGACCAAGAATCAGGAGAAAAGTGCTGCTGTACGTTTTTGAAAAACCCGTGATGATATTATATAATTTTTATTATTATTATTTATTTTGCGCATGCGCTTACACATTCTCAGCATTTGCTGGAAAGAAAACATTTACAATCCCAGATACCGTACATATCACAAGGAGCAAATTCTTGGTGACTGCATTGAGTAGTAGCTTCATATTCCCCTCATTGCTTCAGGCCTGATTGCCCAAGAACAGCCTTACTACGCGACACGTAGAAAGTATGACTGTTTTCTGCATCAGTTTGAAAAGGCCTGGGTCTAATTTCAACGCCGTGAGCGATTCCTTTAAGTTGTTGGGAATCACGCCAGTGCTGGAGATAATAATAGGAACTGTCCTGACTTGTGCCATGTGCCATTGCTTCCTTATCAGTTCTGAAAGCTCTGTGTATTTTGACAGCTTTTCAACATGCTTTGTTAGTATGTTGCCACTGTTTGGGATCGCCACATCTATGAAGGTGGTGTGCTTCATGCATTTGTCAACAAGAACTAAATCAGGTCTGTTGTGCACAGCTGATTGGTCTGTCAATACAGTACGATCCCAGTACAACGTAAAGCTGTCATTTTCCAGTACACTTTCAGGAGCATATTTGTAGTGCGGCACTTTCTCTTGGCTCAGCAGTTGAAGTTGTATAGCCAATTCTTGATGGACTATCTTGGCAACAAAATCATGTCTCTTCCTATATTCTGTCCCTGCAAAATGGCGACAACCCGATATAATATGCTGAACAGTCTCAGATGTTGGGCAACCGTATCTGCAATGGTCATCTTGCACAGATGCATCCTTGGTTATGAACTTTAGGTAGTTCCTCGTGGGGACAACCTGGTCCTGAATAGCCATCATAAAGCCTTCTGTTTCAGGAAACATCTGCCCAGAAATCAACCAAAAGTTCGACGCTAGCTTGTCGACGTGAGTTTGGATGACTTCATTGGGATGTCTTCCGTGTAGTGGCTTGGACAACCAGGCATTGAATCTATCCAAATCACTGCGCACCTGAATTTGAGTCTCTTGCTGACTTAAGAGTAGTGGAGTTGAATCATCTGCTTCTGTGACAGCCCTGTGCAGCATCGAATGGTTCGATACAGAACAGAAGTATTTTCTTAGCTCATAGATCTGTCGAGCTACTTGGTTGTTTATATCAACAATTCCTCTCCCACCCATATGTCTCGGTAACATGACTCGTTCCACAGATGCCCTGGGATGGTGTTTTCGTGACTTGGTCAGTGATGTTCTAATTTTCTGTTCTAAGCTTGCAATGTCAGTTTTACTCCACTTGATGACCCCAAACGAGTAACTAAGAATAGGGACAGCATAAGCGTTGATTGCCTTAACCAAGTTTTTACTGTTGAGGCTGGTGTTAGAAACAAGCTTAATTCTTCTGACAAATTCCTTCGTCAGATCTTGTTTCACTACTGAGTGTTCTATGTGTCTGGCTTGCTTCATTCCCAGATACTTGTAGGTCTCGCTAGTGAGCATTGTTGCAATCTGATGGCCCTGAGCTGTTTCATATACACCTTCCTGCAGCTTGCCTTTCATAATGTTCAGCGTCTTACATTTCTCCAGCCCGAATTCCATTTTCACATCCTGTGAAAAGGTTTCCACTATCTTCAACAGAAACTCTAGTTGTGCTCTGGTGGCAGCATATAGCTTTAGGTCATCCATATACAGGAGATGGTTGAGCTTTGCAAGCTCCCTGGAGTTCTTCTTGATACTGAATCCATATTTTGTTGAATTAAGTTGGTTTGATAGTGGGTTCATCGCAAGACATTATTATTATTATTATTATTATTATTATTATTATTATTATTATTATTATTATTACTAACTACTCACCTGCAATAATGTGCGTAACAGAACTTTCATGCAGTTAAATTACGCGATTTGTGCCGAATGAGAAGCTTGTAGTTTTGTGTAAAATAAACCGCTAAGGCGCATTATGAAATGGATACTGATTGTTTTGAGAAATATTTTAAAGAACAGATTGTCGCAAATTTCCCACATCAGTCTGTAGTATTTGCCATTCATTGTCCAATGTACGTTGTGTCACTGAATGTTTTGTTTACTTTCATTCATCTATCTATACCGAGCTCGATAGCTGCAGTCGCCAGTATCCAGTATTCGGTAGATAGTGGGTTCGAACCCCACTGTCGACAGCCGTGAAGATTGTTTTCCGTGGTTTCCCATTTTTCACACCAGGCAAATGCTGGGGCTGTACCTTAATTAAGGTCACGGCCACTTCCTTCCCACCCCTAGCCCTTTCCTGTCCCATCGTCGCCATAAGCCCTATCTGTGTCGGTGCGAATTGAAGCAACTTCTAAAGAAAATCTTTCATCTACGCGTGTAATAATATCTGAAGTATCATATGATAAGAACAAAACAAGATGTTCAGTAAAGAACATATAGCCTACTTTCTCCTAAATGCATGGGTATTGTTATAACTCTTTGTCCTTTTCAAGGAGTATATATGAATGTTGGTTGTAGTAGCTTGTTGAAATACAACGTGCTATAGGGATATTAAACATGAATATGAGGTGCCCTTTGCTAGTGCTACCTCTGTAAAAAAATCATTCAATTCGGATTCACCGTGTTTGAATTGATCCGGGGAATGGATTAGCACACATACATGGCCGCTATTTGCAAACTATTGGGCTGATGACCTTGCAGTCAGTCATAAGATGCTTTCCACAAAAAGACATGTTGTTGCAAAATCCGGTAGAAATCAAATTATTAGGATGGTCGAAATTTGATTTAAGCTTTTAACATTTCGGTGGCCGTCATTCCGTTTCCGTCAAGATGGCGGCGATATAAAACATGACACTGAGGTGCCTTTTGCTAGTGCTACCTCTGTACCAAATTTCGTTCAATTCGGTTTCACCGTGTTTGAATTGATAGGGGGAATCGATTTGCACACATACTTGGCCACCATCTGCAAACTATTGGGCTGATGATCTAGCAGTTTGGTCAGAATATGCTTCCCACATAAAGATTTGTTGTTGCAAAATTTGGTAGAGACTAGATTATTAGGTTGGTCGTAATTACATTTTAGCCTTTAACATTTGGGTGGCCGCGATTACGTTTCCGTCAAGATGGCGGTGATATAAAACATGACACTGAGGTGGCCTTTTCTAGTGCTACCTCTGTACCAAATTTCGTTCCATTCGGTTTCACCGTGTTCGAATTAATAGGGGGAATTGATTTTCACACAAAGATGGCCGCCATCCGCAAAATATTAGGCTAATGACCTATTAGTTTGGTCAAAGGATGCTCCCTCGATAATGGTATGTTGATGCAAAATTTGGTAGAGATCGGATGATTAGGTTAATCGTAATTTGATTTAAGCTTTGAATATTTGTGTGGCCGCCATTACGTTTCCGTCAAGATGGCGGCGATATAAAACATGACACTGAGGTGCCCTTTGCTAGTGCTACCTCTGTACCAAATTTCATTCCATTCGGTTTCACCGTGTTCGAATTAATAGGGGTAATCGATTTTGACACAAAGATGGCCGCCATCCACAAACTATTAGGCTAATGACCTATTAGATTTGTCAAAGGATGCTCCCTTCATAAAGGTATGTTGTTGCAAAAATTGGTAGAGATCGGATGATTAGGTTAGTCGTAATTTGATTTAAACTTTGAACAATTGGGTGGCCGCCATTACGTTTCCGTCAAGATGGCGGCGATATAAAACATGACACTGGGGTGCCCTTTGCTAGTGCTATCTCTGTACCAAATTTCGTTCCATTCGGTTTCACCGTGTTCGAATTAATTGGGGCAATCGATTTTCACACAAAGATAGCCGCCATCCGCAAACTATTAGGCTGATGACATATTAGTTTGGTCAAAGGATGCTGCCCCCATAAAGGTATGTTGTTGCAAAATTTGGTAGAGATCGGATGATTAGGTTAGTCGTAATTTGATTTGAGCTTTGAACATTTGTGTGGCCGCCATTACGTTTCCGTCAAGATGGCGGCGATATAAAACATGACACTGAGGTGTCCTTTGCTAGTGCTACCTTTGTACCAAATTTCGTTCAATTTGCGCTCACCGTGTTCGAATTGATAGGGGGGGGGGGACAGACATTCCGAGTACACACACTCACACACACACACACACACACACAGACTCACACACACACACACATACACACACACAGACAGACACACTTTTTTTTCGCTCTGTAGTGATCTCATAAGTCTACTTTCATTTTTTGCAAAAATCGAAAGTAGGCTAATTACTTGTTATTTCCGGGTTCTCTCTTCGCCTCTGCAGATGAAAGTGACGCTCTGGGATCCGTGTAGGTTTCGTTGCGACAGATGATTTGTATCCTGTCACTGACCTAGGCTGACCTTGGAGAATATATTGCCATATTACGATTAAACTTGATCCGCATCTAACGAATGACTCAGGTTAGCTTTCATGTCATTTCAATTGTTTTGTCATAGACATACCGTACGTAACTAAAATTCCAATGTAATTAAATAGTTAATTGCCGCAGTATTTATAATCCGTTCTAAGCATTGTTATGTAAATCAATTACTATCCTCGGCTCCCCCACTCAGTCTTTATCTTTATTAAAATCTGATCATCCAAATTCTGTTATTCTTACGGAAATTATGGTAAAAGGTTGCAGATTATAATGGCACGAAGGATCGAAATTCCGTCGGGATGAGGCGCTTGCTGATACTCATGTCCGGCAGCGGGCTGTACTACTCGTGTGGAGTGCTGTACTATAGCTGCCCTTCTACACTCGCTAGGCGTGGCAACATTTGTGCCATAAGAGCCCGTAGTACACTCTTAACTCTGGATGGACAATAGAATACCGGTGAAATAATTCGCACAGCCGCCATCTTGAATTTATGTAAACAATTGAACTAAATTTGATGCCATTGCATTACAATGCGTATAAATATTTTGTGTACCAAGTTTCATTGCGTTTGGATGGATAAATCGTGAGAAAAGTCTATTTAAAAGTTTCCACTTCTTTTGGCCGCCATGTTCGTTTTGTAGTTAACAGGTGTTTTGAAATTCTCATAGGTAAACTTCTAGTAGTGCCCTTCGTCACCGTACAAAATTTCAGGGCGATTTCAGTAATAGTTTCGGAGATATAGAATACCGGTGAAATATTTCGCACAGCCGCAATGTTGGATTGGTGAGACGTAATAATATTTGAAGGGCACGGTCGGGGTCGATCATCGTCAGGGTCACATACACACACATGCACACACACAAACGAATATATACATACACGGACAAAAGGTGATCTCATAAGCCTATATACGTCTCACCAATCCATCATGGCGGCTGTGCGAAATATTTCACCTGCATTCAATATCTCCGAAACTATTTCCGATATCACCCTGGAATTTTTATACGGTGATAAAAGGAACTACTAGAAGTTCACCTATATGACTTTCGAAAATCTGGTAACAACAAAACCAACATGGCGGCCACGCGAATTTGCGACTTTTAAATAGACGTTGCTCGCGATTTAACGAACCAAACGCAATAAAACTTGGTACATTATATGTTTATACACATTGTAATGCACCGATATCTAACTTGGTTCAATTGATTACATAACCACAAGATGGCGGATGTGCGAAATATTTCACCGACATCCTATATCTCTGAAACTATTAGCGGTATCACCCTGAAATTTTGTACGGAGATAAAGGGCACTACTGGAAGTTCACCTATAAGACATTCAAAAACCGCTTAACTACAAAACGAACATGGCGGCCAAGCGAATTTGAAAATTTTAAATAGACCTTTCTCGCGATTTAATGATCCAACCACAATGAAATCTGGTACAGGAAATGTTTACACACATTGTAATACATTGGTACCTAATAAATTAGGTTTGTTTACATAACCTCAAGATGGCGGCTTTGCGAATTTAAAAATAAAGTTTTTATTTCTAGTGTCGTAATCATGCGATCGATGGGAAAGTTTGAATAATGAACCTACGCAATAATTTTCCTTTAATGGTACGTGACTCTATGGCCTATACATTTAACAATCCAACATGGCGACCATCCGAAATATATAGACAGCTCTGAATATCTACGATTCTATTATAGCAATCAAAACTGATTTTTATATACATAGGGGCTATGAACTTAAGTACACCTATAGGACTTTCAATAACTTGGTGATCACAAATCCAACATGGCGGCGACGCGAAGTATAAATATTCACATGGACGTTTCTCGCAATTTAACCGTCCGAGTGCAGTGAAACTTTGGTACAGTAAATCCTTATACGAATGTTAATCCACTGCCATCTACTTTACTTCAATTGTTTCTATAACCACAAGATGGCAGCTGTGCGAAATTTTAAAATTTCCGTGTTACTTCTTGTGTCCTAATCATACGATTGAAGTTTGAATGCTACACGTACAAAATAATCTTCATGTAACAGTACATAACTCTAGGACCTATATATATAAAATACAACATGGCGACCTTCTGAAACATTTAGTCGGTTCTCAATATCTACGAATCTATTACATCAATCAAACTGAAATTTTGTATGTAGATAGAGGCAATTAATATAAGTAGGATACATGAAAATAGGCTGTATAGTTCTTCACGGAACTACTTGTTTCATAAGTGAAAAAATGCTAAAAACAAGATGTTCAGTAAAGAACATATAGCCTACTTTCTCCTAAATGCATGGGTATTGTCATAACTCTTTGTCCTTTCCAAGGAGTATAATTGAATGTTGGTTGTAGTAGCTTGTTGAAATAAGTGTTATACGGATATTAATCATGAATATGAGGTGCCCTTTGCTAGTGCTACCTCTGTACCAAATTTCGTTCAATTCGGTTTCACCGTGTTTGAATAGATAGGAGGAATCGATTGGCACACATACATGGCCGCCAGCCGCAAATTATTGGGCAGATGACCTAGTAGTTTGGTCAAAAGATTCTTCATACATAAAGGTATAATGTTACAAAATTTGGTAGAGACAGATAAAAAGGTTGGTCGTAATTTGATTTAAGCTTTGAACATTTGAGTGGCCGCCATTACGTTTCCGTCAAGATTGCGGCGATATAAAACATGACACTGAGGTGCTCTTTTCTTGTGCTACCTCTGTACCAAATTTCGTTCAATTCGGTTTCACCGTGTTTGAATAGATAGGGGGAATCAATTGGCACACATACATGGCCGTCATCCACAAATTATTGGGCAGGTGACCTCGTAGTTTGGTCAAAAGATTATTCATACATAAAGGTATAACGTTGCAAAATTTGGTAGAGATCAGATGATTAGGTTGGTCGTAATATTATTTAAGCTTTTAACATTTGGGTGACCGCCATTACGTTTTCGTCAAGATGGTGGCGATATAAAACATGACACTGAGATGCCCTATGCTAGTGTTACCTCTGTACCATATTTCGTTCAATTCGGATTCACCGTGTTTGAAAAGATAGGGGGAATCAATTTGAACACAAACATGGCCGCCATCCGCAAATTATTGGGCAGATGACCTCGCAGTTTGGACAAAAGATTCCTCATACATAAGGTATAATGTTACAAAATTTGGTAGAGATCAGATGAATAGGTTGGTCGTAATTTGATTTAAGCTTTGAACATTTGAGTGGCCACCATTACGTTTACGTCAAGATGGCGGCGATATAAAACATGACACTGAGGTGCCCTTTGCCAGTGCTAACTCTGTACCAAATGTTGTTCAATTCGGATTCACCGTGTTTGAATTGATAGTGGGGGACAGGCATTCAGAGTACACACACTCACACACTCACACACACACACTCACACACACACACACACACACAGACAGACGCACAATTTTTGGCCCTGTAGTGATCTCATAAGTCTACTTTCATTTTTTGCAAAAATCGAAAGTAGGCTAATAAATGGTTTGAAATCTTCAATCTTTCAAACGGTATTATTAACGATATATAAAACTGCACTTTATTCGATCAACACAATTGTGCCCAATGGCAATTTTCTAAACCTGAAAAAAAACCACTTTAACTTAATCATTTAACTTGTATTAAGTTACTAGCTTCGATCATCATCAGATCCCTTACACTCACACTTTATATCTATGTCTTCGGTTAATATATTTACAATATATGACAAAGTCCGAAACATACTGCCAAACAGCTGTTTAAAAACCCAAGCGCGAAGGGTGATCGTTCATGCGTGTGTTTGTTTTACTGTTTAGCTTAGCAGCCTTCTTAATATTAATTTAAAATATGTTTAAGGGGTCTTGGCGCTTCGGCTTTTTAACAGCTGTATTGCCAGCATTTTTGGGATTTTCTCATATATTGTAAATATTTACACCCATATAATCGTAGACGAAGATTTAAAGCATGAGGCTAAGGAGTCTGATGATGATCGCTTGACGATCGAAACTAGTAATCCAAGTATTAATATTCTAATTATTTTGTCAGGTTTCGGAAATAACCCTAATAACAATTGGGTACAATCGTGTTGACCGATTGGAAAGCTCTTTTAAATTTCGTCTGGTTGGTTGGTTCTTAAGTTTAAGGGCTGCGACAACGCGGGCATGTAGCACCGTGTACTTTTGTGTGTGTAGAATCTGTCTGATAACCGGTGTTAGTTGTGATGACTGTATTAGTGTGTGTTATCTGTTTTTTAATTTAAGTACAGACTGCAACATCGAATTTTTCAAATAGTTCCTACTTTTGCCGCCAAGCGCCACCGTCAAAGACTACTAGGCCAAGTTCAGAACTTAGCTACTAGACGCCACCGTAGTCGGCTCTTGGCAACGAACGTAGAAACCTAAGAGCGTTGTTTACATTCTTAACCTTTCCAATTTAGCTTCACACAGGTGTAATTAGTGGAAGGTTCTTTAACATGCCATAAATCTATGACATGGGACCGCTGGCTTTACTTCCCCTCCGAAGGAAGGCATACTGAGGGATTTTTAACTCTCTTAAAAAATCCGACGGCTTCGGCCGGGTTTGAACCTAAATTTTGTCTACTAAGGAAGCACTTAAAAATGGCTTCCAACATGATAACGGTAATATTAATGTTATAGGTTTTATATCCTTTTAACTACTGTGAAATATTACCCTAAAGGAGATCTTTAACGTGTCAGTAAATCTATTTACACAACTCCCTCGCACCTTCAAAAGCCAGCAGACCGTGCCGTGATTAAATCTCGCAAACTTAGGGATAGCAGACAAGAACGTTACCGCAATCAACCTTAGAAATTTGAATCGATTTTCTCACTTCTAGATTACCATCCAATTAACTGTAAACATTCCTTTTGAAGTAACTGCTATAAAAGTCTAGTGATTGAAAACTAAAATGAATGATAACAACCCAAATTCACCATGGCTCTTAATTTAATCACTCAACATTTGCTTCCAAACCATTCCACGGTACACGTGTCAACCTGCATGACCATGAAGGTCTCTTTAGATCTCACGAATCTTGCTAATGAAAATCAAATCTGCTGATATAAATCTCGTCTTGGTCACAGTGTTCTTAAAAAGGAAGTGCGTGACAGTGACATTCGCCCCCTGGGGTATTAAGAATCTGAAAGTAAATGATATTGATAAGAGATTTGTTTGAATTTCTTAGCAGCCGCAATGGAAGAGAATAGGAAAATAGAATTCACCCCATTTATCACATGTCACGATGTTTTATTTCAAACCTGCTGTTGGGGTTTATATATCTTCGGTCTTAATGCGTTAAATGCGTGAGTTTTACGTATTTCTCTTCCTGGTTGACGAACGTAGTAAGAAAATATAAGTCATTAATGAACTGTAGGACTGCTAATTGAATAGCGTTAGTTCCCTCAATAAAACAAATATTATGGATATAAAGAACGATCTTACATGGGGGGCTTCAGATATTAAATACCAATTAATAACTGATTCATACATCTCTGAAATCCGGGTGTGATTACCGGCGCTGCCAAAAAATTTAATTAGGTTGTTAATGTTGTTATTTCATTTTAGAAGCTTGGAACTTCCTGGTCATCAGCTCCAAGTAGTTGGGCGTGTGTTGAATTTGCATGCTAACTTGTATTTATGTGACCCTGATGTCCCAACCCCTCAAATCAAACAACAACTAAACAATTTAAATGAGAGATCATCAAAATTTTCATATTGGAGTTCCACATTGACTTCAGAATTATATTTTTACGACCACATTGATTAACAAGAAGTTCCGTGATGAACTAAAGAACCTACTTTTCTTAAAATTTAAGATTCATGCCAATTATTAATCTTTATGGATCTATCTAAAATAATGATGAAATTAAGTTCGAAATACTGTATACCTGGCATAATGAAGCCTAATGTAGCCTGATAGAGCACTACAGTTTGCAGCCCTGGTGACTGAATATATTCTTAGTTCTATCTCCTAAGGTACAGAATACAAAATTTGGTTGTAGTCCAACGGATAGCATGGACGTTACATGCAGTTAAACATTGGATCTAACAGCGCGTGTATAATCATGTTGGCAACAATGTCATGCATGTACTGGTCAGAAATAATCGAAAATAATAGTTCTATAGTTGCGCCAATTATGAATAAAATCCATTAGTTAGTACAGAAGTTACAAGCATTTTAAAATTGGACCTATGCGCAGGCTTAGAATCATGTTGGCAGCACTGTCGTACATTAGTTACTCCAAATTATTCTAGAATGCCAGATACTATACGTGTGCTAAGTTTAGAGCTATTGGCTTGCATACTTTCTGATATATTGATATTAGGGTAACAAAAATAGAGACAGCATTTATTAACAGTTGGCAACCCTGGTTGCTCATAAAAATACGCATAGTCATATCTGTTATGGTACACATAGCACATACGAAATTCGGTTGAAATCCAAATTAAAGTATAGAAGTTATATAAATATAAAAATTTGACTAATCAGCAGGCTTATAATCATTTTGGCAAGACTGTCATGTATGGCCTCCTGGAAATTAAACTGAAATGTTATTATCAATACGTGTGCCAATTTTGAAATAGCTCCCATTCATACCTTCCAAGATATCCAAAATGGAGCTCAAATTTCAATTACGATCATTTTCATCATTTTCAAATACGGCATTGAGATATTCAGGTATAGATACGACATGGACCAAGAATTCGAACAAATAAAACGGCGATGATACGGATTACAAGCTAGCAAAATCTGTCCAGTCTCCTACATATACCTACATACCGTAGATCCACCTGCAAAATTCACTATGTGACCCTGTTGTTCCTGGCCAGTCATTTCTTCAGACCACCCACGCCCCCAGCCAAATGTTGATATAGAGCCCTCCATAACCATTCAGTAATTCATCTTCCTACAGTAAGTTGACAGGTAGAGGATTAAAACCTTAGGTGAACTTTTTTGATGCAGTATTGTGCATCCACGTAGACCTGCAGAGCTTGGCCATCTTCAAGGAGAGAATGGTAGCGAGGAGCATTCTCACATGGCAGATTTTGCAGACGTAGCAACGATATAAAGCCAAGCTTCTATAATACTGTATGTCGAATTTTGGATATCTCGAAGTAATTTTAATTTCCATGCAAAGTTCTACACAATATGTCATGTTTTTTATCATTTCAAATGATCTTGTGAACTTCATCGTTATGCTTTGGTCTACCGTTATGCGTTACGGTTACGGAGAGGAAATGTACTAAGGTTGCACTTGAGCGTATGACGTCATCATGTTGTTCAGTGCATATGCACCATGTCTAAGTTTACTCCTGGGCTATGGCGTTATGCGATACGGAGACGGAGAGCGTATGACGTCATCATGTTGTTCAGTGCATATGAACCGAGTCTGTGTTTACTCCTGGACTATGGCGTTATGCGATACGGAGACGGAGAGCGCGTGACGTCATGCAGCAGAGTGCACCTACCGCTCTCAGTTCCCCGCGCGGGAAGCCTAAGTTATTGGGTAATGGAGTCTGTTGAAAGAGTCCTGCGGCTTCAAGCGAAGCGAGAAGCCCTCCTGAGCCTTTCTAACATGTGTAGCATTTGTAGCATGCGTCATTTGAAATGATATAAAGTCTAGTCTTTCACACTGACTGTAACTTTCTTTCTATATTTCGAAGTTCTGTTGTCGTTAGAGTCTTCAGTATTTTGACTGGTTTGATGCAGCCGTCCATGCCTCCCTGTCCTGAGCTAATCGTTTCATCTCTACTTAGCTACCACACCCTACATCCGAGGCAATCTGTTTAACATATTCTAACCTTGGTCTACCCCTACAGTTCTTGTCCTCAACCCTTCCCTCCATAACTAAGCTTGCTATTCCTGGGTGCCTTAGTATGTGTCCTACCAACCTATCTCTTCTCTTCATTAGCATTCGCCAGAAACATCTCTCCTCTATTACTTCAATATGTCGATAAATGGAATGCTATTAAGTTCCTCATGCATAAAATATGTGTCTCTAACTCGAAGTTGGGCTGAAAATGCAGTTGAACTACGTCCTTTAAGTGTGACATGAGAATTAAAATATCGATTCAGTTGCGTAGGTTACCTGGACTGTTTATTTTTGTCAATTTCTGTCAGGAATTCCAGCTGATACACATTCAACCATTCTGAAATAAACACAAGATTTATAGCGCTATACAGGAGTCACGCTTTATAACGGAACCAAAAAAATACATGCAGTCAAATTAATCGAAATGTAGCTGCAATATTTGTACAGCAACATTTAACCCCAGGTAGACCTGCATGAGTAGACCTAGTAACAATAACAGGATGACGTAGCAACAGTCGACTGTTTGTGTATTGTATTTATGACAATAAAACCCCATTTTTTCATGTACAGTAGAGCGTCGTTTATCCGGACTAATTGGCGCCGAAAATGCTCCGGATAACGATTTTTCCGGATAATCAAACATGCGTTTATTTCATAGAAAAACCATGCACAGTACATTATCGTAATACCCACCAAGCTTCACATTTAGCTGCAACGCTTTCTCACATAACAAAGGTCCAGAATGGGATCTCCCTTACTTCTTGTCTGAATAAACTATAAGTACCGTACACCGCTTCTTCCAATGTTTATCCCTAGCTGATCTCATGGTTCTACTCTTTGTAGACCCTTCTTCACTATCTAACTTCGATGCATAATTCAGAATTTCACATTTCCTTTCTTCAAATCATAAATTGTGGTTTTTCCAATACTAAGTTTTCATTAGACACTGCACACTCTCATCTTTATCCAGTTTATTATTGATCTCCACCTTCTTCTCAATGGATAAAACTTTGCGATTTCGGTTTTCTTTTTTGTCACTCGTAGAAGCCATTTTCACAACGTAATACAGTACTGTACAGTACACACACTGACATACTGTAGCACATTGAAACATTATAGAGTAAACAAACGGAAGGAGACAACAGAGACAACACTTGAAAACGAGTACCGACTCACTACTGTACTGAGCGCGCGCTGCTCCGTCATTTTTTTATTTTGCTTGTCCGGATAATTGACGTCCGGATAAATGACGTTCCACTGTATCGCTATATCTCGAAATTTCAATAGCTCGAAGTATTCTATATTTCAAAAACCACTTCGAGATATCAAAGTTTGACTGCATTACTGCACTGCTGCTTCCTACCGGACGAATGACGGAACCACACGTACACAAGAGCGAGCCTAGATTTACGCTCGGTCTGTTGGCGCGTGTTTCATGGTCATGGCGTGACGTGGGCGATGCACAGGCTTTCGCTTTAATTTCCAAGTTCTTACCGCATAAAAATACATGTTGCGTGGCGTGGATTTGTGATCAACCTTTGCCTGTTACTATACTGGGTGATCAATTATCCGTGAAACGTGCGTGTAGTGGAACTGCATGGGGGAGAGGGTACCTTATGACTTTATAAGTGGAAATGAAATCGTGTTTTATTAGGTAGTCACTGAAGACTTCCTAGTGTAACTCTCGTTGCACTGGTGCAGACATGTTACTGATAATTATAATAACTTGTATTTACGCATAGCCTATACTACAACTATTGGGTCAGTGCTGTTCTTATTAGAGTAAAATTTAGTACATATTTAGTACATATTTAGTACATATTTTCTACATAGTATAAAACTGAGTCCACGATTCTTGGATGTAACGGGTAATCTCGAGAACCAGTGGATGGATTTTGATGTTGCTTTCACCATTCTGTGGAGGATTTCTCGAGAAGGTTTCTGTAAAATACCATTCATTTATGACTGAAGGAAGCCGAGCAATAACGACTTCAGTGAATCCAGGCGAAGAAAACACGGCCGTCCGTGCGCCTCTTAAGCTTACGCTGGGTAGACCGTTAAACAGTTCTATATACTGCACTATGAGTGTAGGAATTGTTCAACATGGAAAGTTCTACAAAAAAAATTGTCCGGGACAGCATATCTCTATCTTTAATCCATCGCTCACTATAAGTGTTTTTACGCTTTCATTTCTTCCTACAATCTCCAGTCAGTGGAAATTTAAATTACTATCTTCGGAGCAAGTTTACGAGCTAGCGAGCAAGCCTGTCATCCCTGCTTTGGCCACCATCAAACTGTCGAGTCGTGTCGATTTAATACTTCAGAGAAGAGTATACTGCATTTGTTTGGAGATTCGCTGTTCACCTTGACTTTTCTGAATTGCATTTGGGTCCTGCCGTCCGTGCGCCTTTTAAGCTTACGCTGGGTAAACTGTTAAAGATATCGGGCAAAACAGGGGTGGGTTACAAGTAAGTACTTAAATAAAATTATAAATACATGAACTTCTTAAAGCAAGCGCACGTTATTGATCTTTAAACAAGAAAAATAAAACTATGAGAGACAGGTAATATTCCACGTACTACACAGTCATGATAGTGACTGCACAGAGTACAGTTTGTTGAGCCTACATAAATCACTGGAAGAGTACACTCTAGTTTTCCAGATAAAGAGAAATGCTAATATATCATTCCACTTAATTAGTGAATATCGTAGTACAGCGTTCCTATATTCAAGACACACAATCATCTCTTTCCCATTAATCATTCACATTTATTGACCTACCATTCTCCCGTTCGTCAACCCGAAAAGGAAAACAAACATTGTAAATATATATTATTGTGCATCACCACTGTTTACCTTGAAGAATAGTGACTAGCATTCTTGACCGTCATCGCCAAGGTTGAGGTTTGATTAACGTTACTGCAAAGAAATGTCATTCTGCTGCGAGGGCTAAAATGGGGTCCACATTGCCTTGCGAGTTCCAACTGGTGCGAGGTGAGGTTGATTCCTACCTCAGCCATCCTAGAAGTGTGTTTTTTTTTCGTGATTCCCTGGTCTAATCCAGCCCAATGCCGGGATAGTAGCGAAATTAAGGTCGTGGCCTTCTCCTACAGAAACTCCAGCCACAATTACAAACAATAACACAGATTATCGGATGGATTCCACACACCCACCCCCCAATTACACGCACCACTATCCTCAAAGGGAATAAAGTATCCATCATTGTTCGCTATAATACGAGTATAGTGGGACTTGGATAATGAGAAGTTGAAGGGACAAACAAAAAATCAAATTATCCAAACATTCGAATTAGTGAAGTTAGGCCTATGTCTTTTTGTTTTGGTTTTAGGTCCAATAAATGCCTGTCAATAAGTAAATACGTATTGAACAAGAAGTTCCGTGAAGAACTAAAGAGCCTATTTTTCTTAAAATTAAGATTCATGCCAATGATATATGAGCCAAGTATATGAACCTATCTAGAATATTAGGGTAAAAAAATATAGACAGCATTTATTAACAGTTGTCAGCCCTGATTGCTCTTAAGAATAGGCTACTTACAGTCATATCTGTTATGTTACACATAGCACATACGAAATTTGGATAAAATCCAACTGTGAGTATAGAAGTTAAATGTATTTAAAAATTGGTCCTATCAGCAGACTTAGAATAATGTTGGTAGAACTGACGTATATAAGTTACTCCAAATTAATCTAAAATGTCAGGTACTATACGTTTGCATAGTTTAAAGCTGTCGGATTGCATACTTTCTGATATATTAGTATTTGGATAAAAAAAAAGAGAGCAATTATCAACAGTTGGCAGCCCTGGTGGCTCTAAGGAATACGCTCAGTCATATCTGTTTATGTACAGATATTACATACAAAATTTGGTTGAAATCCAATTGTTAGTGTCGACGTTATATGCATTTAACAAATGCACCTATCAGAAGTCTTAAAATTATTTTGGCAACACTGTCATGTATGTCCTCCTGGAAATTAAACTGAAATAGTATTATCTACATATGTGCCAATTTTGAAATAGCTCCCATGCATACCTTCCAAGATATCCAACATGGAGCTCAAATTTCTAGTGAGTTTTTTCAGCAGTTGGTAGCACTGACATCATTTTCAAATATGGGCTTGAGATACTCCGGTATACATCTTTACTCATACTAATTTTGGTTTCGATTCCTGCAGCCGTTTAGGAGTTGATAGGGGGGGGGACACACACACAGCCAGACAGACAGACAGACAGACAGACAGACAGACAGAAGGACAGACACACATTTTCCCGGATCGATCACATAAGTCTACTTTTACCTCATTTTTTCAAAATGTGAAACGTAGGCTAAAAATGCTGTTTAAAAGGAATAAACACGACATTCGAACATTTTTAATTTAGATTGCATTACAACAGGTGAGATAAGAAAGCTCAAGTGACAATGCGGTGGGAGGAGAAGTAAGTAAGATTTCCAGGAATGATTCACGTACTTGACTATGATGGGGAGAACAACAACAGAGCGATGATCTCTATATAATAAGGTTAACTTGCGAGCTGAAGTTGCAAAACTAAGGGACAACTTATATAAGCGGCAGTTTCCGACTAAGACTGTTCTATGTGATTGTGGCGAATTTCAAACAACACAACATCTCTTCTATTGTCCGTTGTTCCCATCTAGATGTACAATGAGTGATTTGGCTCAAGCAAACTCATATCCTCTTGAATTAGGTAAGTATAGGGCAGGAACTGTTTGAAAATGCATGATCTAGTGTCCATTTCTTTTTTTCATGTTTATGTCTTTTGTAGTACTTGTGACACGAATAAAAAAACAAAGTTGACTAACTTTATAACTTTTTGACTTATATTTTAGTAGCAATGTAAAAGAACTTCGAATTAAGGAAATTAAATTATCCTCGATTTTTTAGCCTACTTTTCACATTTTGCAAAAATGAGGCAAAAGTAGACTTATGAGATCGGGCAAATGTGTGTCTGTCTGTCTGTCTGTCCTTCTGCCTGTCTGGCTGTGTGTGTGTCCCCCCCCCTATCAACTCCTAAACGGCTGCAGCAATCGAAACAAAATTTGGTAGGAGTAAAGATCTATACCTGAATATCTCACGGCCATATTTGAAAATGATGTCAGTGCTACCAACTGCTGGAAAATCGCAATTGAAATTTGAGCTCAATGTTGGATATCTTGGAAGGTATGAATGGGACCTATTTCAAAATTGGCACACGTATAGATAATAATATTGCAGTTTAATTTCCCGGTGGCCATACATGGCAGTGTTGCCAAAATGATTATAAGCCTGCTGATAGGTTCAAATTTTAAATGCCTATAACATCTACACTATCAATTGGATTTCAACCAAATTTCGTATGTGCTAAGTTTACATAAACAGATATGACTGAGCGTATTCTTAAGAGCCACTAGGGCTGCCAACTGTTAATAAATGCTCTCAATTTTTTAAAATCCAAATTCCCAAATATCAGAAAGTATGCAAGCCGACAGCTTTAAACTATGCACACGTATAGTACCTGACATTATATATTAATTTTGAAGTAACTTATATACGTCAGTGCTACCAACATGATTCTAAGCCTGCTGAGAGGTCCAACTTTAAATACATGTAACTTCTATACTATCATTTGGATTTCAACCAAATTTCGTATGTGCAAAATGTATCATAACAGATATGACTATGCCGATTCTTAAGAGCAACCAGGGCTGCCAACTGTTAATAAATACTGTCTCTATTATTGTTACCCTAATATATCAGAAAGTATGCAAGCCAATTGCTCTAAACTTTGCACACGTTTAGTACCTGGCATTCTAGATTAATTTGGAGTAACTTAATATAGGCATACGCCAGTGCTGCCAACATGATTCTAAGCCTGCTGATATGTCCAATTTTAAGATGCATGTGACTTCTATACTAACTAATGGATTTCGTTCAAAATTGACACAACAATAGATCATATTACTTCAGATTATTTCTGACCAAGACATGTGTGTCATTGTTGCCAAAATTATTTTACGCGCGCTGTTAGATCCAATGTTTAACTGCATGTAACGTCCATGCTATCCATTGGACTTCAATCAAATGTTGTATTCTGTACCTTAAGAGATGGAACTAAGAATATATTCAGTCACCAGGGCTGCCAACTGTAGTTCTCTATTTGGCTACATTATGCCAAGTATACAGTATTTCGAACTAATTAGAAATTTCGATATTACCAACTTATTTTCGTCATTATTCTAGATAGATCCATATAGATTAATCATTGGCATGAATCTTAAATTTTAAGAAAAGTAGGCTCTTTAGTTCGTCACGGAACTTCTTGTTTCCATTGATTACATACTAAGTTCAAAGGACAGCGTGATCATATAGCCTTGTGTATTTGTGTGTGTAATCTCTGTGGTAACTGTGCCTTTGGGTCTGATTTTATAACACGTGCAATTGTAATTGACGCTAGGATATGGAAGGAATGGTCATGGCTTTAATTTAGGATCCACCCCGGCATTCGCCTGGAGTAGAAGTAGGAAATCACAGAAACCCACTTTTAGAACAGCTGTATATGCAATCCGACCAATCCCTTTTCACTTTTCCTCACGAGGATACGGAGTTTTTCCCAGACATTACAGACGGTGGCACTGTATTTTCTTTAACTACGTTCTAGACAATCTTATCCTTCTGCTTGAGTACACCAGTTTTGCTCATTGTTACTGAAAGAGAGAAGAGTAAGTTAAGAGGCGGCCGGAGTTGGAACGGCCTGCCACCAATCCAGCAGTATTTGTAACGTGGGTCACAAATTTGTGAAACTTTTTTTAGAGAAACGGAACAATGTAAAATTAATTTAGTTTCTATGGCGTACTATTTGTATGCACTTTTCATCAGTGCAAAAGTATTTTGAAAAGAAATGTAAACATAAACATAAAATGGGTAGTTATAATAAATAAAATATTTATTGCGGTCAATGGCCATAGATAAGAACAACATTATAACAATGTGAAAATTTGAAAAAAAATATGTAACACCAGAGACTTGTGTTTATCGAGTCCGTTCGCCCATTCCTGTCTGGGGTAGTAAATACCACAATATTCACTACCCTACACTATCCTACACTACACATTGAACAATACAACTTAATCAGTCCTCGTCTAAACGACACTGAGTGATTGATACTAGTCTTCTAATGCATTCCATGCCGTGATATATATCGCACTGATTATTGCACAATAGACAAGCACACTCCTGGCTGGGTTCATGGAAGAACTTCCAAGTGCAGATGCGATGGTGGAAGCCATGGATCGCAAATCTAGTCACTAGGTGCCTCAGTTCATACTCTGGTTGCATCCATTGTTTATATAACATTGCACATGTTACGTAGAATCTTTCTGGGATGGATTCTCTCTTCCTTCGAAGTTCTCTTGACAGGTCTACGCATGCCTGTGTGGATGATACGTGCATTAGTAGTCGCAGATCTTCTACCGAAATGTGGATGGTACGTGCATTAGCAGTCGAAGATCTTCTACCGAAAATATTTCATTGACTAATGCATACACATATCATGAAAGAGCGAATTTTGATACATAGAACTACGTTTCTCCGTATAAAATTGAGCTCTGAACTACGTATTTCCTAATCTATTTTATGCCTCAAGATTATGTTGAAAACAGAAACAAACTACACTGCAAGAGAGCTTATATTCTCCCCAAGCATGCTATTATAATATACATATTAAAATTAAGAACTCTTTATAGATTAATCGTGATTTGGAAAAAGCTTAACATATTGAATTACTAATGTTGAACGTGTCGCGGTGCCGGTTCCCGTCAGACCCTGCCCATACTTCACACGGCTGTAGCTGATGCGAGCTGCCGGGCCATATAATAAGTTATTAGCATGTCAGAGAACTCCCTCTACGGGACATCATCGTTAAACAGTAAAGAAGTGAGAGCGAACACGTGGGTAGTTAAATATGGATAACACCTCGCTCCTTAAGGCTGAATTACCGCCTAAGCTCGTCTAACGAATGGCTTTCAAGTGCAGATTTCGTTTATTATCTTCCTGCCAAGCTTGGAAAGGGAGGAATATTATGGACTAGTGGACTGCATTGGCCAACCAATGGACTGAGTAATCGATGTAAAATGAAGTAACAGTAAATGAATAGTAACTGTATATTGTCATTTAGACTTTCACGGCCCGTGTTATTATTCATAATGTTGAATTTTGGGCTTATGCCGTGTTTTATTATATTGCAATTCGACGCGTTTCGAAAGAAACCATGTCTTTCATCGTCAGGAATAATCTGGAATACGACAATGTTGCTAAGAATGAGCTCATTCAACCTGATAAATCAGCTGTTGCCGATCATGCTTTAACACCTGGCCATGATGTCATGTTCCAAGGGGTGGATGTTCTTGCCCGTATAAAGCAATATCGTCCCAGAATCATCAGGGAGGCGGTTGAAATACGTAAACACCCAGATAATTTCAACCGCGACACCGGCTACAATCTCAGTGAATCCTGGCTACCTATTATCAGAACCCTGAGAAAGTAATTCACTGCTGCTTTCCGTTGTCCCTAACATGGGGCTATAATGGCGTCCATCTTTGGGCACCTTCTATATGTTCTTCGTTGCTTTCTCTTAGCAACATTGTCGTATTCCAGATTATTCCTGACGATGAAAGACATGGTTTCTTTCGAAACGCGTCGAATTGCAATATAATAAAACACGGCATAAGCCCAAAATTCAACATTATGAATAGTAACTGTATAGTACATTACTAGCTGTTTTACTCGATGATGCTCCGGTGGGGTTTTTAATGATACTGTGTACTGTTAAGCATGTGAATTGTGTGCATTATCATGCATCATCACTAGGGCTTGGATCGATATGCTCGATAAAGTCTCCAGATATGCTCGAAAACCATGTGTTTTATGCTCGATAGATATGCTCGAAAAAACATTATATGCTCGATAAATATGCTCTAAAAACCCATGATATGCGGTTAAATATGCAGAATATGCTCGAAAAACACCGCTAAAAACTATAGAAAGGAAAGTGAAACGAAAAAAAAAAAAACAATAACATACCTTTATATACGAGCTTTATTTTCTAATTGTATGTATGATACACTTCAATATACTCGCATTCAAGTTTTTCAAGTACATTTAAGAGAAGTTTTCTTATAAAAGTTGCAGTTTAAAAGTTCATTTACAAAATGTTCAGAATTAGGCGAGTCAATGAAGTAGATCTGCATTGGTCTGTACAACAAGAATGTTTTCTATGTTTTCAGTTTTGAATGATTTTCTTAAATCAGTTGATAAAAGTTTCAATGACGAGAACGACCTCACTAAAGGTTAAAAACCTGCGGTTGTATTATTCGCACCAGATAGGCTTTTCAATAATTATTTCTGTTTTCGACCTTAAGGATGGTCAGGGCCCAAATTCGGGGGGGGGGGGGGATTCTAAGAAAAACAAACTATTAAGACGAAGACCACAAGGATATGCATTTATATGCTTCTATTCTGAAAATAGCAGTTTTATGCATTTAACTTATATGCTCGATACATTTCAATTCTGTTGGTCCCTGAGATGTGCAAATACCACCGAAAGGCTTCTTTCAATGTGTACTATTCAGGGAAAAAAAAAGCAAATATGCTCGAATCCGAGCCCTAATCATCATCATCACTTATTGTACATATCAGGCGATTAAGGCCCATGACAGAAAACAAAGAACATAACAAATACATCAAATATACAACATTACATAACACTATCCTAATCAATCACACAGGAGGCATTATCCCGATCACAATCTCAAGCATTTGTTACAAATGCCGTTCCATTTTCTCTATCCATTGCATCATCCAGTACTGATGTTGGATCTTCTTGCCGCAAAGTTTTCAACACCCTATCCTTCCATCTCGTCCTCGGCCGGCCTCTTGGACGTTTGCCAATCAACTGAGCATTGAACACTCTGTTAGAGATAGATTCCACAGCTCTTACGATATGTCCCATCCACTGGAGTCGTCTTCGTCTGATGATCCTGCCCACATCAGCTTTCCCAAAACGTTGGTTTAACTCCTCTTTTCCCCTCCTTTCCCATCTTCCTTCTACCCTATTGTAAATAGCTCCATATATCTTTCTGAGCACTTTCCTCTCAAATGCACAAATGAGCTCTACCAGTGTACATTACCATGCATCATTATATAAGACGTGATCAAAAAGTTTCCATTTTAGGGCTACCGGAAGGTCTGCAGCCAGTGGATACCACGGGTGTTGAATGCCAAACAAGGAGCACACCGGATGGCTGTTTGCCTGCAGCACCTGATGCGTTTCAATGTTGAAGGCAACACATTTCTGCAGCGCATTGTTGCGAAAGCTGGTGCCACCTCTGGGAACCGGAATCGAAAGCTTCGACGGTGCAGGGGTTCCATCCATCGTCCCAAGAAGTTAAGAACCTACCATCCGCTGCAAAGGTGATGCTCGCCCTGTTCATTGATTACAGGGGCCAATTGCTTATTGATGTCAAGGAACCTGGTGTCTCCATCACAGCGAGCAATATCAGGACAGAGATCACTCAGGATGGTGAAGAAGAACTGGAGGAATAAGAAGCATAAGAGGCCTCATGTACGACGCTGTCCTGAAGTAATGCGGGAGTGGTTTCAGGGCGGAGTCACACGCCATAGGAAAAGGGCATGTGGTTTTTAGTGGGTAATAATAATAATAATAATATCATGTGGCCTCGGGTACCGGGTGCAAGCTTTGTTATTTGGCACCCAGAGGGTAGCTTGCATGTTGGATTTGTGTTGGTGGAAACTCCCGATATTAATTTTACCATTATGAACACGGCCTACTGAATGGGTCCATTGACATCCCAACAACGTATGACATGCGTGTCGTAAATTTTTGCCGCCTTTCAAAAAAACACTTACCACGGCCAGGAGCGAACCTGCAAGCTTGGGGTTAAAGAACTGACACGTTAACCACTCACCCACCGTGGCAAGCTCTTAATGGGTAAAAATCCCACACCCTTGTGGAGTTCGGACTCCCACAGGCGTATCAGGCAAGATTTTCCTCATCCCGCCCCCCCCCCCCACACACACACACAACAAAAACACTGGGGGAACGGTACTGTGCAACACTGGAGAAATTACGGCGTACAATGAAGGCGGAACGTCTGGAAACACTGCAACAAGGGGTGCTGCTGCATCATGATAACGCACGTCCTCATACCGCAAAGGTCGTAACGCAGAAGGTACGCCAACTCAAGTGGAAAACACACGAGCATCCACCCTATAGTCCTGATCTCTCCCCTTACAATTATCACGCCTTCGGTCTCTTAAAAAAGGCATTGAGGAGTCGACCATTCCTGTCGGACGAGAATGTGCAGTAGGCGGTTACGAAATTCATCATGCAGCAGAAAACTGTGTTTTACCACAAGAAATTTTCAAGTTCAACCTTATACGTGAGTGGGATGAGTGCTTCATTGCTCACGGTGATTTTGCCTGATAGTCATACCGATTCTGGACTGTACGACTGTCAAACTGAACCTTTTTGATCACGCCTTATATTAGAAAATTTCTGGATTTGTGGTAATATCATGACCAAGATTTTCTGAACTGGACGATAACCATCTGATGATGTTGCGAGATTAGAAAATCTGGACAATGAATACAAATTTTAATAAAAGAAAATTCAGAAAAGATTAACATTGGTTCATTTAGGAAAACTTATCTCACTTGCGTTTCAATCAAATGCTCTCCCAATGTTATCACATACAGAGGATTGCTAACTTCAGAATTATAACATATTTTTATTAGAATGTAATTCAAGGTAAATATCCCAATCAAATCACTTACTTCTTCATTTTTTTAACTGATTCCTATTTATTTTTCGATTTTTAGCTTACTTTTCACATTTTGCAAAAATGAGGAAAAAGTAGACTTATGAGATCGATCCGGACAAATGTGTGTCTGCCTGTCTGTCTGGCTGTGTGTGTGTCCCCCGCTATCAACACCTAAACGACTGCAGGAATCGAAACAAAATTTGGTAGGAGTAAAGATCTATACCTGAATATCTCAATGCCGTATTTGAAAATGATGTCAGTGCTACCAACTGCTGAAAAATCGCAATTAAAATTTGAGCTCCATGTTGGATATCTTGGAAGGTATGAATGGGAGCTATTTAAAAATTGGCACACGTATAGGTAATAACATTCCAGTTAAATTTCCAGGAGGCCATACATGGCAGCGCGGCCAAAATGATTATAAGCCTGCTGATAGGTCCAATTTTAAAATGCATATAACTTCAACACTATCAATCGGAGTTCAACCCAATTTCGTATGTGCTATGTGTACATAACCAGATATGACTGAGCGTATTCTTAAGAGCCAACAGGGATGCCAACTGTTAATAAATGCTCTCAAAATCTTTTATCCGAATACCAATATATCAGAAAGTATTCAAGCCGACAGCTTTAGACTATGCACACGTATAGTACCTGACATTCTATGTTAATTTGGAGTAACTTATATTCGTCAGTGCTACCAACATGATTCCAAGCCTGCAGAGAGTTCCAACTTTAAATGCATGTAACTACCATACTATTATTTGTATTTCAACCAAATTTCGTATGTGCTATGTGTACCATAACAGATATGACTATGCGTATTCTTAAGAGCAACCAGGGATGCCAACTGTTGATAAATTCTGTCTCTAATTTTTGTTACCCTAATATCAATATATCAAAATGTATGCAAGCCAATAGCACTAAGCTTTGCACACGTATAGTACCTGGCATTCTAGATTAATTTGGAGCAACTAATATACGTCAGTGCTGCTAACATGATTCTAAGCCTGCTGATAGGTCCAATTTTAAAATGCATGTAATGTATATACTAACTAATGGATTTCATTCAAAATTGGCACATCAATAGATCATCTTATTTCAGATTATTTTTGACCAATACATGCATGACATTGTGGCCAACATAATTTTACGCACGCTGTTATATCCAAATGTTTAACTGCATGTAACGTCCATGCTATTCATTGGACTTCAACCAAATGTTGTATTCTGTACCCTAAGAGATGGAACTAAGAATATATTCTGTCACCAGGGCTGCCAACTGTAGTGCTCTATTAGGCTACATTATGCCAGGTATACAATATTTCGAACTAATTAGAAATTTCGATATTACCAACTTAATTTCGTCATTATTCTATATAGATCCATATAGACTAATTATTGGCATGAATCTTAAATTTTAAGAAAAGTAGGCTCTTTAGTTCGTCACGGAACTTCCTTTCTTACTTAAGATGTCAAAGAGATGAAGTACGTTTTAATTTATGTTGGTTTAGTATTTATGAAGCTTTGGAATTTGTTTTATCTTTTAACATTTTAAACTTTTACCTATATCACCCTATGGCGGTGTACCAAGGGGCCTAAATCTATAGAATGGATAGGAACTTCTAAATTTCAAGTACAGTGAGTTACCCGTACGGTCCCAAAAGTTAGGTATGAAAACTTTGATTCTGATTTGTTAAACGGTACAGATTTGTATAAGGCACAGACAGATAGACAGACTTTCGGCTTATATAAAATATGACTCTTTTACTCGCCACAATGTTTTTGATGTCATACAGAAATCATTGTCTATTTCAAGGGGAGAGTTTCTTTTTACATTATATCGAGTTAAACACCAACAGAATACCTTAACTAACATTCCAGGCTATGCAAGTGTTAATCTATGTAGTTCTCCTCCTTGATTAAAAGCATAACATGCTATCCAAACTTCCATATTGAACCCGATGGGGTTATGCTGACTGGAATCGAACATGGTTCTCAGAGACTGTGATCTCAGTAAAAAGGTTCCACCAGGAAGCGAACCAGAGATCTGTACAGGGAGTTTCTTGGTAAAAAAAAACCTCGAAAGAAATGTATATTTAATCACTGGTGTGATTTTGATGAAATGGCATTATTTATTAAAATAATGTAGGAAATAATGAGCAGATTATATCATTATAAGACGATTTGGTGTAAGCTATTGGAGGCTTGAAGCACAGAGAAGGGCAGAGCTGACATTTACTAATTGGCCCAGAATTGTGGGTTGGTCCCAGTGGAGCCACGTCCATCTCTGCGACCCCATTATGTCGTCTGGAGCAGGGGTGAGGCCTGAATAATGACATAGTTATTCCCCGACGGAGAATGGATTTGGAGTAGGGGCGGAGAAATGCCCAGAAAAATCATTGATTACTCGTGATTGGAGTAACGAATCGAGATGAGAGTTGCACACAGGTGAATATTTTGGCAAGAAGATAATTTTAGAGTCTTTTACCTGCGAAATTGGTGCATATTTAGTGATGTGCGTAAGGACTGTAAAACGACCATTGTTCGCGGATGGATGTGAAGATGTTGCCGGGGGTTTCCCGTTAGGTAGCGTCCCACGCCATGGAGAAAGGAATTAATATTAATTAATTGGACGAGCGATTCCTTTGCACACAGATAGTTTTGGGACCTGTGAAGAGAGAGGAACACAATGATCATGGTTTGAAGACCTGAATCATGCTGTGAGAGGAGCCAAGATTACGCGGGAAGATGTTGCTCTACTTTCTGTGGAAATCCGATATAAGGGAGTAGACCCCAGGAGGAGCTCTCAGCTATGCTCAGTTGAAACACAGTGGTAACGCAGTCAAGTTCAGTCTACATGCCGCCAAGCGCAGTTACAGCCAGTTACAGTCTTACTCAATTGTCAGTTGTAGCACAATGGCAATAATTTGCAATCAGTATACAGCAAATATGCAGCAGTACGAGACAGCGTGTAAGTCGCATACAGAAGTCTTCAAATAAGTTACGTGCAGTCTTCGAGTGAAACTTCAGTCAGCTACAGCCAGGTTGAAGCGAGTTCGTCAAGGCAAAACGCATGACGGATCTATTCATCAAGACGCCGAACAAAGATTGGTATGTGTAAAAGAAACAGTAAACATGCTTGTATGAATAATAGTCGTGATACAGGCATAATCAGCAGCACGAATTATGACGTGTTCAGTTACGAAGCACCGTATAGACTAACGGTAGAATTATTGTATATAATTATTTGTGAAAGTGTTGAACTTTATTAAGCGCAGTGTGTATAGTATTAACTAATCGTATATGTGTAACTACGATAGAATGCGCGAAAGAAACTCTACTAAGTGTTTGGTATTGCCATGAGAGTACCAGATGTTAACGCTCATGTTTGGGAGCCAGCGTATTGATGTAACGCAGGACGCTTACTGTAGGAGTAATGATATTCAAAAAAACTGTTGGAGAGTTCCGAGAGCAGATAACCAGACTTTCAATCAGGAGTTGGTAACGTAAGATGCCGTCGACACCTGCAATTTCGATCTCTGCTAGGGAATTTCAGCATTGAAATGTGTATAAAGTGACGAGTGTTCAGTGTAATGCATATGTAAAAATATCATTTAAAGTAGTGTTTGATGAAGTGTTTCACATGTTTGGGGAGTGATAACTTCCTGAAAGGTATGCAACGTGTCGTGTTGATGATAAAAATTATGTGTAATCAAATGAGTGTAAACAAGAGAAATATGTCGCGTTAAACCCATTATGGCGGGCGACATGGAAGAATATGATTGGTCGGAGCCACCTTAGATGCCTATAGAGATGTAAGTACCCCACAAATTATGGTTATGATTATGTAGAAGTATGGACCGCTGCATGTCTGTGATTCCGTAAAGATATTGTGAATTCCTTATAGATGCCAGTAAAAATCAGTTAGGAGGCTGATCCTCCATGTTTAATCAGTATTGAGTTGATTTTGATAGAGTTGAAATGTTAATTTGCGTCATTAAGTGGAGTAATTATTCCCACTATGAATTAAGAATGGCAATCAGTTATGTAAATGCAACGAACGCGATTGTTCGAGTTTAAAACGTCTAGCTATGTCGGAAATTTTGGTAAGTTATGTGAGAATAATAATAAATAATGATTTTGGTCATTTATGTCAGTGAGAAATGATGATAATAATAATAATGGTTATTAAGAGTATGAATGAACACATCAGGAAACAAATAAATGTTGTAAGCGAGAATTATTAACGCTAAGTGCAAGACTTATCAATCTAAGCAGGAAGATGTTACAGTGAGATTACATTTCAGTATTTATGGAAAGAAGTTTTATATCAGAATATTGCATATATTCAGTAATGATACCAGTAATGAAAGAGCTTTTAGTGAATTGAATTTGCAGCTTAATTGAGAAGCTTATAGAGTAAATGTTAGATTTCTCTTAATATTATAGGTCGGAGTGTCGTAGCATGGAGCATTAGGGGCCAGATAGTCTATTCTACGTATGAATTCTCCTATGTCGTGGACATTTGTTGGAGATATTATTTATTCCAGAGTTTTAGTGATGGACCCTAACTCTGAAGAAAGGATTGAAATGTGTTCCGGACTGGAATCTTGACAGAGTCGAGGAAACAAGGACACCTCGCAGCTCTATGATTTCCCGAGAACTTATTGATGAGTTATTTACGCTCGTTGGCAGCGAAAACTCATGGCGACAGTGGTTTTGTGCGCCTATATTATACTTGAGACATCGGTCAACCCGCCAGGCTCATGCATTGCGAACCCCGAACCTTCATGTTGAATGGACCCATGGGAGGCCATTAATTAATCGTTATCCTCGACGTAGGAATAATTACAAAAGCTCATTCAATACCTGTTGGCATAATAGTCAATTAAGATCCTTTGGGAACATGTGTGTCGGTCAGGACACAGTATTTTGTCTTGTAAATCTTCACTGCTTAGAGAGAGGGAGGCTTTCAAACTTTTAGAAAGGTCGAGATAATTGGTGAAACGACCCATTCCACTTTCTATTGTGTAGCGACTTCCTTAGCCGAGGGTCGGAGCTAGCCACCCGGACCGCTCAGGCAAGTTAAAGAGGGAAGAGTCTAGACCTTGTTGAAATGACATATAAGGCATGATTGTTATGTTGAGTATTATAGCCATGTGGGTTGTGAACACATGGATAATTATAGTTCATCCTGATGGTTCATTATTTTAGCTATCTGACGAATAGTTACATGATCTATTTGTACTGTCACTGGAGCCAAGTCATGTAGTTGGTGACTAGATGCCAATCGCCATGAGCGCGAGGTAGTCTATCGTACAATCCGACATAAGCTATAACGTAACGTTTTATCTAGGAATCACAGACAGCATGCGGTGAAACCATATAATTGGAGGATGTGTAGGGGGTAGCTTACATAATTATGGAGTTGCACGTTGATTTTGGTGCAACGTCCAAATAGGTAAATGCATGCAAAGCATTTCATTGGTGAGAAGAAAAATATCAAAACACGCACGGCACACATAATTGTTTAACATAAAGAGGTTTAAGGAATAATCCTTGTTGTAATATTAAAGAAGTCTCATTGTATGACTGTTATGTTAATGTACAGTTTGTTTTGAAGTCGTAGGTGCATCAGCGCACTAGTATATCCTTGTGAAGTTCACAGAAGGGTAAAGCCTTATGGCTAGGTATGACTTTGTTGTGATTTTATATTTGTTTACTTGTGGATTGTGGAGGTAAAAATTTTGTTTGCTTGATTTTATGCTTTTTTGGGTATTGTTTTGTGTTTGAAGCCATGATTTATTTTACTGAATTAAAGTTTTAGAATAGAGTTGTGCCTTATCATTGTAGAGTTGATACCTTTTAGCCTCAAATCCAAAATATGCACTGCAAAATTGGGGTTACCGTACACGCCTGAGAGCTGATGCTAGCTGGAGGCAGATGCATATTATCCACCGAGATTACTCACATGGGTACATGGGAATTGATGTCCTAGACTGTGATTTGAGCTAAAGGTACGACTAAAGTCGGTCAGATTTAATGCACACAACTCTATTAAAGTAAGAATTAACGAAGTAGGGTGTGACCGCTCCTAATCCATAGCTAAGTTCCGATACGTATATATAAATTTTGATAGATACGATAGATAGTACATATTCTCTATTAATTTATCATGGCGTGGCCCAAGTGGGGCTTTCGGCAGTAAAAACCACTCCCTGAACAGTTTTTATAGTAAATTAAAATATGGCCGATGTCCTACTAATACCACCCTATGATCTCATTTATCATGGCGCCCAGAATACGTGGAGCTTATGGGATTTAGGGAAAACCCATAGATTTTTTATGGTATTTCATGGGGAAAACCATAGTAATTGTTTTGCCTCAAACTGTGTTTGAGTGATTTTTGAATTCAGTAGGCTTTTGAGGTAACGCAGAATCTCTCTATTGAGAAGAGAATTGCCTAAGGGTACTAGCGTTACATACCCAATCCACAATCTACCATAATATTATCAGGTTTTGTACGACTTCACAATATGTGTGCAGTGTTTGATGTTTCTCTTCGAAACGTATCCACATATTTTTCCAGGAAGCCTGCCTGCATATTTAAGTGTGTTATTGGAAAATGTCAGGTACGCAGGAGATCTTGCAAGTTATTGCAGGACTGAAACAGCATTTTGATGCTGCTCACGAGCAGAGTAAACTGGAAACCAAGGCTTTCCAGGAGAGTATAAACAATCGTTTAGATGCCCATCAGGAGGCAATTAATGCAACTCAGGTTGAAATAAACAACCGTTTAGATGCAAATAAAACTGAAATAAACAGTCGGTTAGATGCAAATCAGGTTGCACTAGATAATAAGTTAGGTCAAATGCAAGAAGTCATTAAGACCGAAGTAACAGATACTGTTGTAAGCATTGTATCGGAAATGCAGGTAAATACTGACAAACGTTTCGAGGCTATAGAAGCCAAACTTGAGGGTAATTTGCAAGCGTGTAGGCATGCTCAGGAGCAAACCAACAGTAAATTAGAGGCGTTGTCTAACGATATTAAGGATATTCAGATCCAAAATGAGGCGAATCTCGAACGCCAAGCGAAACAGTTCGCCGAGTTTACGAAAACAGTAGACCAGAGATTAGAGGAGAACGACTCCAAATGGGACCAGAAATTGAAAAGCTACGCTAGAGCAATTAACGGTGACCTCAAGAAACAGGACCAGAATATATTAGGTCAATGCCAGGAAATAGGCGAAATTAAGGCTATCGCTCATGAAAGTAAGGAGCTGGTAGGCAACGTAAAAAGTCAGATGGGTCAAGTTCATAAAGAACTGGACCAAGTGCAAAGCGACATTGTCATAGTCAAAAAAAGGCAAGAGGAAAATAGGGGCGAGATCACCAAGGTCCGGAATGAATTGTCTAAAGTCAATGGACACATTCAAGATGAAATTAAAGGTCTGAGAGAAGAACTCGAAATAAGAGAAGGCCAGAAAACAGAGGCAAGCGACAAGACCCTTGCTCAAATTAAAGAGGACGTAGAGGATGAAATATCCCATATCAAACAAAGTCTGAAAGAAGACAAGGTGAAAATTTTTCAAGTAGCCGAGGAAAACCGAGATAGGCTTACAAGAATAGAAAAAGAAGTCATTACTCGCCTAGAAAGAGCAGAAATGCGCCATAACCAAATGGAGACTAGGATAATAGCACAGGAGGAGACACTTCTGAAAGATCCTAAGTCAAGTGAAGGCAGCATAGAGGATATGAGAAAAACAAGGTGGGCAGACCTAGAAACCCAACCTATAAGCAGAAACGTTGCAGGCGCAGGAGAAAGTCCTTACATGACGCCAGGTGTACCAATTGCGGCATCGACGCCACATGAAAACGCGATGCACACCCAGGTGATAAACGTCATTAGGGCAAGCGAAGAAAAACCTAGGAAATTTTCAGGTAGTCACTGTAGTATGACACCAAAATATTGGTTGAAGGAAGTGACTGAATATCTCAATGATGCACGAATACCGCAGGAGCGTAGGCTACGTGCTATAGAGAAGTTAACAGAGGGGGAGTGCGCATTATGGTTTCGCAGCTTCCGTTACACTTTTGATACCGTTGAGGAATTCCGCGAGGCATTCTTGAAGAGATATTGGGACGCCGCGACTCAGCAGAATTTACGGCTGGATTTGTATGCCAAAAAGTACAGCACGAACAACCCGACGAAGTACGCAGAATTCTTCATATCGCAGATGTGTCGTTTTAAAGAGCTGGATCAAAAACCTAGTGAACTGGAGCTATGCATTGCTATCGCCAAACAGCTTCCATACGAGATCCAAAGGCTACTAATCTCGGCTAATGCGAAAACGGCTATGGAAATGGAGACAGTTCTAAGGCAACTGGACCTCACCACAGCAAATACTATGCGTCAGAGTCGAACCGTGGAACAAGTCCACGTGACCAACACACAGACTGACCAACAGCAAACTCCAAGGAACAACAAAGCCACGAGCACAGAAACTTTAGATTCCTATGGACGGCAATGGGAACAGGAACCCAGAAAATGGCAGTCAAGGTACAAAGGAAATGCTAATAAAGCAGGAAGAGGTCGAAGTTCGTGGAATAAACACAATAACAGGGGCAAACCGTACCATAACAATGGAAGTAATAATGGCCAGGAAGGCAATAATAGAAATTGGAGACCCCAAGAGAGAAGAAATAACTTCGATGACGAGGCAGAAGAGCGATATCATGCTTCTTTGCGATACCTCGAAGAAAGGGGAGATGAGCCCCAGAAACCACAAGTCCGCTGGCAAGAAGTCATGCAGAACAGGACATCGCCAGACAGATATGGAGATGGAGCTAAGAGTTTGGAACTACAGCGCAGCGAACAGGAGAGAAGGAACTCCAAAGGGGCGGGCGCTGAAGAAAAAAAAAACGCCAAAATTAGAAGAGCTCGAGACTGATGGATGGAAGTCTATTAACATCATCAATTGGATAGCCAAACCAGAAGAATTGATTGAGGATACAGGAGGACCACAGGTCATGGTCAAGAGAGAATTGCCTATTATAATTGTGAGAGTGGCAGGATTAAAAGTCAGAAGTCTGTTAGATACGGGATCAACAGTAAGCCTGATGACACAAGCTCTATATAATGAAATAGCCCGGAGAGAGAACATTTTGAAGATACCGATCTCCAGTGTAAAAATTAAAGGGGTAATTCCAGACAGAACAATGATATGTAAATACCAGGTATTCCTAGATTTACAGATAGGAGGCTCTATTTTCTCACAGAGTTTCCTGTTAGTAAACAAACTACCTTATAACCTACTTATTGGGGCAGAGTTTATAAGGGAATACAGAGTGATAATTGACCTAGCACAGGACAGGGTTATGTTCCATGTGAATGAAGCAGCTGAAGGCTTAGAGGTCGCACTCAATGAAATTGAACCAGGATCCAGTGAACAAGTATGGCATACATACAGAGATGTGGCTGTTGAAGAAGTGTTAGCTATTGAGCAGTTAGAAGCGGAGCTCAAAACACTAGCCACAGACTTGGAAAAAGATCTGGAACCCAAATTGGAAGAATATATTTCGGAGAAGCTAGAAGAAGCGAAAATTGGGCTAAAAGAGAAGGAAAATTTAAAGCAGTTATTACTGGAACAGAAGGAAGTCTTTGATTCGAGACCTGGTCGGATAAAGAACTTCACTTATGCTTTTCAAGTCAGTGATTGGACACCATTTAGGCAGAAACCCTACCCTATAGCTGAAAAGCATTATGCTAAAGTGAAAGAGGCAATTCAGGAGATGTTGGAGGCCGGCGTTATTGAGAAAACACCTACGCCTTATGTAAGTCCATTGGTAATTGTACCAAAGACAGACGGATCTGTCAGAGTCTGCTTGGACCTGAGACGCCTAAATTTGAGAGTTATTCCGGAATTTGACCAAGTGCCACCTATTAAAGAGATCCTCAGGAAGTTTAGAGGGAAAACTATATTTTCAAATTTGGATATCACATCCAGTTTCCACCATCTTGAATTAGAGAAGAAAACTAGTCTGTTGACAGGATTTATGTTTGATCAACATACATTCACATTTTTAAGGCTACCTTTTGGGTTGAAGACAGCTGGTTCAGCCCTGATAAGAGCGTTAGATCGCAATCTATCAGATGAGGTTAAAGAGAGTACCATCAGATATGTAGACGACATTCTACTCACATCAGAATCTCTGGAGGAGCACATGAGAGACCTGAAGAAGTTGCTAGATGACCTTCGAGAAGCGAACTTTAAGGTCAATATCAAGAAATCGCACTTCTGTCAGAGGGAAGTTAAATTCCTAGGGCATGTTATTGATGCAAATGGAGTGAAGCCTAATCCAGATAAATTGGAGGTAATTCGAAATTTCCCTCGACCCACGAAAGTTAAGCACGTCCGACAGTATTTGGGAGTAATTGGATTCTTTTCGAACCACTGCCCAAACTATACTGCGACAGTAGCACCACTGCAGGACCTATTGAAGAAAGGCGGCAGATGGAATTGGACGGAGCAATGTCAGGAAGCATTCGTGAGGTCAAAACAAATGCTTTTGGAATATGTGAAACTGGGATACCCAGATTATACCCAGAAGTTCATCATACAGACGGATGCATCACTTATTGGGATTGGAGCGATGCTATTCCAGGAAAATGTTGACCAGCCTGAGAAGAAAGTTTTTATCGCCTTTATAAGCAGAAGACTGAGAGCCCATGAGAAAAACTACACGATCACAGAGATAGAATTGCTCGCAATTTTGTACGCGTTGCAATCGTGGCACAAACTCGTGTACGGCTTCCGAATAGTTCTGAGAACAGACCATAAAGCTTTAACATTTTTGTTAAAGACAGATTTGTCTAGTCAGAGATTGACAAGATGGTCCCTGTATATCCAGCAATTTAATGTGGAAATAGAATACTGTCCAGGGAAAGAGAATGTAATACCGGACATATTAAGTCGTTACCCTAGAGAAGAAGAAGTACTAGCGGTCCAGATTGAGAATCGAGATCAGAAGACGTTGGATGACTTAAGGAACATTACCAACCTACAACGCGAAGACCCATGGTTGAAGATGATAATCGATTACTTCGAGGGACGCTTAGCAAGGGGAACTGCGATATACAGAGAGGCGGAGGCATTGGCAACAGATTATGTATGGTATAATCAGATATTACACAAGTGGGACGATGTGGATCACACACGTCAAAGGATTGTAATTCCTGCATCTTTGCAGAGGAGATTAGTATGGCTAGCCCACAGAGCATTTGGACATCCTGGAATAGATAAAATTTGTGCTCTGTTGAAGGAAGCATTTACTTGGCCAAAATTGAGAGAAACGGTGAGAAATGCTATTAGAACATGTGATCTTTGCCAAAGGGTAAAGCCGAATCCCTTTTTAATGAGGCAACGACCTATCCCGTTATTGCCAGAGAAGCCAAGGCAGCTATTGAGTATCGACAACTTTGGACCATTGCCTAGAGCACGTAGAGGCAATAGACACATTTTTGTAGCCATGGATGTATTTTCGAAAATGGTGGTGCTGTGCCCCATTCAAAAGACAAGTTCAAAACAGGTCTTGAAGCGCCTGAAAGAGAGAGTTATTCCGATTCATGGGAAGCCGGATAACATTCTCTCGGACCACGGAAGTTGCTTTACTAGTGCAGAATTTCGTCGAGAACTGGAAACTCTAGGAATTAGGCAGATTTTATCTACCATTCGCCATCCTGAGGCAAGTCCCGTTGAAAGAGTAATGAGAGAGGTCCAGAAATACATGAAGATCTACTGTTCTGAAGCGAATTGGCGTTGGATTGAATTTCTAGAAGTCATTGAATACTGTATAAATAATACTGTACATGAGGCGACAGGTCAGGTTCCCGTGACTCTACATCTGGATCAGAGACCAGAGAGACCGTGGAATGGTGTTATTCCATTACCTGTAGACGCACAGCGCGGTAGAGAATTGAGGATCCAACGAACCTTTGAATATCTCAAAGCACAGGCGGAGAGACGTCAGAGAAGGAATCGTGCGAAGAGGTATCATAAACCGCTTCTCGTGGGACAGAAAGTTTTAATTAAGAAACCCGCCAGTTCAGATCCAGAGGCACGGAAGTATAAAAAGTTTATTTTTGCTTACCACGGCCCGTTCGAGGTGATAAGAGACCTCCAGAACAATGCATACAGGTTAAGGCATTTAGAGAATGGAAACGAGGTCGTTATGAACATAGCCAACTTAAAAGTTTATTACTCGCCAGAAGAATTCGACGAACCAGAAGAAGAATTAGTAACGCACACCCAACTCAACGTGGAGAGCGGAGGCAGCCAAGCAGGCAGACCTGAATGTTGGAACGGCGAGACGGGACGAGAAGCAGACAGTTTACCCAGTGTAAGCGGAGAGCAGAAAGAATGCCAGTGTTTGCGAGAATTCTATGAAGAAATGGTCAGAGTGGCCAGAGAGGTTGAGGCTGTAAACGCGACCCTTCGCAGGGAGAATAGACAGCTCAGAAACAAGGCCGAGTGTGGAAGGGGGAACACTACTAACCCACTCGCAGCCAGACAAGGTGAAGGACCCCAGACGTAAACACAGACGGTGGTCGACAGTCAGCTGGTTACTTATATAAGCCACTTGCATTGGACTTTTATAAGTTTTGCAAGGGGAACATGAACCCGATGGGGTTATGCTGACTGGAATCGAACATGGTTCTCAGAGACTGTGATCTCAGTAAAAAGGTTCCACCAGGAAGCGAACCAGAGATCTGTACAGGGAGTTTCTTGGTAAAAAAAAAACCTCGAAAGAAATGTATATTTAATCACTGGTGTGATTTTGATGAAATGGCATTATTTATTAAAATAATGTAGGAAATAATGAGCAGATTATATCATTATAAGACGATTTGGTGTAAGCTATTGGAGGCTTGAAGCACAGAGAAGGGCAGAGCTGACATTTACTAATTGGCCCAGAATTGTGGGTTGGTCCCAGTGGAGCCACGTCCATCTCTGCGACCCCATTATGTCGTCTGGAGCAGGGGTGAGGCCTGAATAATGACATAGTTATTCCCCGACGGAGAATGGATTTGGAGTAGGGGCGGAGAAATGCCCAGAAAAATCATTGATTACTCGTGATTGGAGTAACGAATCGAGATGAGAGTTGCACACAGGTGAATATTTTGGCAAGAAGATAATTTTAGAGTCTTTTACCTGCGAAATTGGTGCATATTTAGTGATGTGCGTAAGGACTGTAAAACGACCATTGTTCGCGGATGGATGTGAAGATGTTGCCGGGGGTTTCCCGTGAGGTAGCGTCCCACGCCATGGAGAAAGGAATTAATATTAATTAATTGGACGAGCGATTCCTTTGCACACAGATAGTTTTGGGACCTGTGAAGAGAGAGGAACACAATGATCATGGTTTGAAGACCTGAATCATGCTGTGAGAGGAGCCAAGATTACGCGGGAAGATGTTGCTCTACTTTCTGTGGAAATCCGATATAAGGGAGTAGACCCCAGGAGGAGCTCTCAGCTATGCTCAGTTGAAACACAGTGGTAACGCAGTCAAGTTCAGTCTACATGCCGCCAAGCGCAGTTACAGCCAGTTACAGTCTTACTCAATTGTCAGTTGTAGCACAATGGCAATAATTTGCAATCAGTATACAGCAAATATGCAGCAGTACGAGACAGCGTGTAAGTCGCATACAGAAGTCTTCAAATAAGTTACGTGCAGTCTTCGAGTGAAACTTCAGTCAGCTACAGCCAGGTTGAAGCAAGTTCGTCAAGGCAAAACGCATGACGGATCTATTCATCAAGACGCCGAACAAAGATTGGTATGTGTAAAAGAAACAGTAAACATGCTTGTATGAATAATAGTCGTGATACAGGCATAATCAGCAGCACGAATTATGACGTGTTCAGTTACGAAGCACCGTATAGACTAACGGTAGAACTATTGTATATAATTATTTGTGAAAGTGTTGAACTTTATTAAGCGCAGTGTGTATAGTATTAACTAATCGTATATGTGTAACTACGATAGAATGCGCGAAAGAAACTCTACTAAGTGTTTGGTATTGCCATGAGAGTACCAGATGTTAACGCTCATGTTTGGGAGCCAGCGTATTGATGTAACACAGGACGCTTACTGTAGGAGTAATGATATTCAAAAAAACTGTTGGAGAGTTCCGAGAGCAGATAACCAGACTTTCAATCAGGAGTTGGTAACGTAAGATGCCGTCGACACCTGCAATTTCGATCTCTGCTAGGGAATTTCAGCATTGAAATGTGTATAAAGTGACGAGTGTTCAGTGTAATGCATATGTAAAAATATCATTTAAAGTAGTGTTTGATGAAGTGTTTCACATGTTTGGGGAGTGATAACTTCCTGAAAGGTATGCAACGTGTCGTGTTGATGATAAAAATTATGTGTAATCAAATGAGTGTAAACAAGAGAAATATGTCGCGTTAAACCCATTATGGCGGGCGACATGGAAGAATATGATTGGTCGGAGCCACCTTAGATGCCTATAGAGATGTAAGTACCCCACAAATTATGGTTATGATTATGTAGAAGTATGGACCGCTGCATGTCTGTGATTCCGTAAAGATATTGTGAATTCCTTATAGATGCCAGTAAAAATCAGTTAGGAGGCTGATCCTCCATGTTTAATCAGTATTGAGTTGATTTTGATAGAGTTGAAATGTTAATTTGCGTCATTAAGTGGAGTAATTATTCCCACTATGAATTAAGAATGGCAATCAGTTATGTAAATGCAACGAACGCGATTGTTCGAGTTTAAAACGTCTAGCTATGTCGGAAATTTTGGTAAGTTATGTGAGAATAATAATAAATAATGATTTTGGTCATTTATGTCAGTGAGAAATGATGATAATAATAATAATGGTTATTAAGAGTATGAATGAACACATCAGGAAACAAATAAATGTTGTAAGCGAGAATTATTAACGCTAAGTGCAAGACTTATCAATCTAAGAAGG
Organism: Meconema thalassinum; assembly: GCA_946902985.2. Lineage (NCBI taxonomy): Eukaryota > Metazoa > Arthropoda > Insecta > Orthoptera > Tettigoniidae > Meconema > Meconema thalassinum. The sequence continues at coordinate 265,059,158 of OX336394.1, forward strand.
AAGATGTTACAGTGAGATTACATTTCAGTAATTATGGAAAGAAGTTTTATATCAGAATATTGCATATATTCAGTAATGATACCAGTAATGAAAGAGCTTTTAGTGAATTGAATTTGCAGCTTAATTGAGAAGCTTATAGAGTAAATGTTAGATTTCTCTTAATATTATAGGTCGGAGTGTCGTAGCATGGAGCATTAGGGGCCAGATAGTCTATTCTACGTATGAATTCTCCTATGTCGTGGACATTTGTTGGAGATATTATTTATTCCAGAGTTTTAGTGATGGACCCTAACTCTGAAGAAAGGATTGAAATGTGTTCCGGACTGGAATCTTGACAGAGTCGAGGAAACAAGGACACCTCGCAGCTCTATGATTTCCCGAGAACTTATTGATGAGTTATTTACGCTCGTTGGCAGCGAAAACTCATGGCGACAGTGGTTTTGTGCGCCTATATTATACTTGAGACATCGGTCAAACCGCCAGGCTCATGCATTGCGAACCCCGAACCTTCATGTTGAATGGACCCATGGGAGGCCATTAATTAATCGTTATCCTCGACGTAGGAATAATTACAAAAGCTCATTCAATACCTGTTGGCATAATAGTCAATTAAGATCCTTTGGGAACATGTGTGTCGGTCAGGACACAGTATTTTGTCTTGTAAATCTTCACTGCTTAGAGAGAGGGAGGCTTTCAAACTTTTAGAAAGGTCGAGATAATTGGTGAAACGACCCATTCCACTTTCTATTGTGTAGCGACTTCCTTAGCCGAGGGTCGGAGCTAGCCACCCGGACCGCTCAGGCAAGTTAAAGAGGGAAGAGTCTAGACCTTGTTGAAATGACATATAAGGCATGATTGTTATGTTGAGTATTATAGCCATGTGGGTTGTGAACACATGGATAATTATAGTTCATCCTGATGGTTCATTATTTTAGCTATCTGACGAATAGTTACATGATCTATTTGTACTGTCACTGGAGCCAAGTCATGTAGTTGGTGACTAGATGCCAATCGCCATGAGCGCGAGGTAGTCTATCGTACAATCCGACATAAGTTATAACGTAACGTTTTATCTAGGAATCACAGACAGCATGCGGTGAAACCATATAATTGGAGGATGTGTAGGGGGTAGCTTACATAATTATGGAGTTGCACGTTGATTTTGGTGCAACGTCCAAATAGGTAAATGCATGCAAAGCATTTCATTGGTGAGAAGAAAAATATCAAAACACGCACGGCACACATAATTGTTTAACATAAAGAGGTTTAAGGAATAATCCTTGTTGTAATATTAAAGAAGTCTCATTGTATGACTGTTATGTTAATGTACAGTTTGTTTTGAAGTCGTAGGTGCATCAGCGCACTAGTATATCCTTGTGAAGTTCACAGAAGGGTAAAGCCTTATGGCTAGGTATGACTTTGTTGTGATTTTATATTTGTTTACTTGTGGATTGTGGAGGTAAAAATTTTGTTTGCTTGATTTTATGCTTTTTTGGGTATTGTTTTGTGTTTGAATCCATGATTTATTTTACTGAATTAAAGTTTTAGAATAGAGTTGTGCCTTATCATTGTAGAGTTGATACCTTTTAGCCTCAAATCCAAAATATGCACTGCTAAATTGGGGTTACCGTACACGCCTGAGAGCTGATGCTAGCTGGAGGCAGATGCATATTATCCACCGAGATTACTCACATGGGTACAATATATAGCTTCAATAGCCCACCTTTAACAATAAAACTCGTAATTGGGAATTATTACATGATAAACTCCAGAGGTCTTTCAATTTTTTACTAGTCAATTTTCCCGTAAAAATAGCTCGATTAGCTCCTTATTTCTTGAATAAATCTTCAAGTATACCAAGGAACTCATTTTCTCTATTTACGATTACATAAGATGAAACTACAAAAGTTAATCTAATTGTGAAATAATGATCTAAAGTTTTCAAAAAAGTTACATGCGCCCCATTAATACGTGTATCATTCAATTTACCAACACCGACTAAGATGCCATATAACATGGTTCTTTTCTTGCTGTATTATTGATTCATTTATGAGTAATAATTAAGCCCCGTGTACTTAGGTGTATGTATCGAATCTTGGACATAATCTTTGTCTTTGTGCTGACCATATTATGTGTAGTATTTTTAAATTAGGCTAGGATTTGGAAGGAAATAACCGTGTGAATAAGTTAGGGACAATCCCGGCATTTGCTGCGAGTAAAAATGAATAACCGCAGAAAATCACTAAAATTACAGATGAGATGGGAATCGAACCGATCTCTACTCAATTTTGCCTCAGGAGGCTTGGTGTAGACCAGAATTATATTTCTTTTCCGAAATGAAAATCGAACTCTAGATCTTTGAGTCCGGAATCCGATACGTACCCCCAGAACACATAATGCGGCCAGCTACCGGGCCATATCTGTATAGAAATGTGCTTAATCATGCTATACATACACGATAACGAATATTTACCGAGTTGTACCTATTTGTCCTTAATAATTATTATTCTCGTGTTCCACCTTGTTACTGCCCCAAGACAGTAGAGCTGCGCTATTGTAGGGTACTCCAAGGACCTCTCAAATTAGTGGACTGCTACTCGACCGCCATGTGGTAGCACTCCACCGTAATGGAGACGTCTGTTGGAGTACAAGCAGCTATGCCACTTGACTATTATTACGGATAAATGGCATGCGGTTTTGTCGTTACCTTAATAAATTGATAGACTTCCATTTGATGTTATACCTTGTCATATATATTTTATCACAAGTATTTGTATGGAGTGTCATAGGAAGTTCAGAGATATTTTAATATTTCAATATAAATGCCCGAGTCGGAAGTACACAAATCCACAGGTAATATACAAATCAACGTTTACAGGCAAACAAGTAGTTTGAACAAGAACTAATATAGCCTATTTATAGCCTACTTTTCATATTTTGCAAAAATTAGGAAAAAGTAGACTTATGAGATCGGGCAAATGTGTGTCTGCCCTTCTGTCTGTATGTCTGTCTGTCCTTCTGTCTGTCTGGCTGTGTGTGTGTGTGTGTGTGTGTGTCATATACTCCTAAACGGCAGCTGCAATCGAAACAAAATTTGGTAGGAGTAAATATCTATACCTGAATATCTCACGGCCATATTTGAAAATGATATCAGTGCTACCAACTGCTGAAAAATCGCAATTGAAATTTGAGCTCCATGTTGGATATCAGGGAAGGTATGAATGGGAGCTATTTCAAAATTGGCACACGTGATGATAATAATATTGCTGTTTAATTTCCAGGAGGCCATACATGGCAGTGTTGCCAAAATGATTATAAGCTTGCTGATAGGTCCAAATTTTTAATGCATATAACTTCCACACTATCAATTGGATTTCAACCAAATTTCGTATGTGCTATGGGTACATAAACAGATATGACAAGCGTATTCTTAAGAGCCACCAGAGCTGCCAACTGTTAATAAATGCTCTCATTTTTTTAGATCCAAATACCAAAAAATCAGAAAGTATGCAAGCCGACAGCTTTAAACTATGCACACGTATAGTACCTGACATTCTATATTAATTTGGAGTAACTTATATACGTCAGTGCTACCAACATGATTCTAAGCCTGCTGATGGGTCCAATTTTAAATGCGGGTAACTTCTATACTAAATAATGGATTTCATTCAAAAGTGACTCAACAATAGATCATATTATTACAGATTATTTCTGACCAATACATGTATGCCATTGTTGCCAACATGATTTTAAACGCGATGTTAGATCCAATGTTTAACTGCATGTAACGTCCATGCTATCCATTGGACGTCAACCGAATATTGTAATCTCTACCTTAAGAGATGGAACTAAGAATATATTCAGTCACCAGGGCTGCCAACTGTAGTTCTCTATTTGGCTACATTATGCCAGGTATACAGTATTTCGAACTAATTACAAATTTCGATATTACCAACTTAATTTCGTCATTATTCTAGATAGATCCATATAGATTAATCATAGGCATGAATCTTAAATTTTAAGAAAAGTAGGCTCTTTACTTCGTCACGGAACTTGTTGTTATATATTGTACCGGTCGTTTTAATCTAAAACATATTTGAACAAAGATCTTTTCCACATGATGGACTTCATAACTTGTCGTTTAGACGGTTCTCAATATCTACTAATCTATGATAGCAATCAAACTGAAATACTGTACGTTGATAAAGGTTCTTAGCGTAATTTCCCCTATGGGACTTTCAATAACTTGGCGAGCACAAATTCAACATGGTGGTAACGCGAAATTTAAATATTTAATTGGACGTTTCTCGCGATGTAACCATCCTAGCGCAGTGAAATTTGGTACGGTAACTGCTTATACAAATTTTAATCCACTGGCATCTAATTAATTTCAATTGTTTTCATAACATAAAGACGGTGCCTGTGCGAAATATTAAAATCTCGTTTTAGGTAGATTTCATTAGAAAGCTAACTATTGCAATGGGTACCATGTTTCGACTTCCGGAAAATTTCGACATATCTTCGCGTTTCACATCCCCCAGACCCCAAAACCACCGTCAGTTCAAAAGTTTATATATAATGTATATATATATATCAGTTTCATGTGGACACGATAACTGCCGTAATTTTGCACCCATCACTTCGAATTTTTTACCTAATATGTATACCTGTAAAATCTCGGTCGAGTTCGTTACTGGGCTAAATCGGCCGAAGGGGGTGAAAATGGGGGTCTTTTTTCGAAAAAGTGAAATATTGCTATAACTCTCTTAATATGTGAAATATCGAATCCGTTCAAAGTTCATACTATGTGTCGGATAAAGCCCAAAAATTTATGTTCGAATAGTGTTTTTATAGCACCATCCATTGACCAAAGGGGTGGGAAAAAGTGGGTTTTTCGGAAAACATTAATCATATCTCTCTTAATAGGCACAATATCAAAACCATACAAAATGGACAATATTCCCCTAATAATTACCTAAAACGTTTGTCTGAAAGAATTTTTGATATGACCCACCATTACGCCAAGGGATGAGAAAAATGATTTCGGAATTATAAGAAAATTCCAAGAGCTATCAGAGGTTGCCTTGGCAACACTACTATATTGATGAGGGATGAGCCATCAGACGTTGCCATGACAACGCACTTTCACGAGATCAGATTCAGATTTCCCCCTAAGTGTGAAGCGGCTTCGGTGACGTAACTGGTAGCATGCTGAACTTCTATGCCCAGTGTCGCGGGTTTAAAACCGGCCAAAGTCGTCGGATTTTCTAAGAGCGCTAAAAATCCCTCAGTATGCTTTGGAGGGGAAGTTCCAACGTTCGTTGTGAGTTGCTGGGGCATCTAGTAGCCAAGTTCAGAGCTAGGTGTCGTTGACGGTAGTATCTGGTTGCAACATTAGGAGCTAATGCTTGAAATTGACCGTCTGCAGTCCTTACCTGAATTACAGACTAATACAGCCATCACAATTCACACCGTTTATCAGACAGATTGTTCACTCAGCCAAAGTACACGGGGTTACATGACCGCGTTGTCGCAGCCCCTAAACTGAGGAACCAACCAAAATCTCTACGGGAGATATAATTTTGCGTGAAGAAGTAACAGACCGTTACATAGTTACACATCAGTGTCGAAACCTTGCACAAGGACAGTGTGACCACAAGTATAACAACAAGTTCCGTGAAGAACTATACAGCCTACTTTTCATGCCAATGATTATTCTACAGTATATGAACCTATCTAGAATAATGACGAAATTAAGTTGGTAATATCGAAATATCTAATTAGTTCAAAATATACCTGGTATAATGTAGCCTAATAGAGCACTACAGTTGGCAGCCCTGGCGACTGAATATATTCTTAGTTCAATCTCTTAAGGTACAGAATACAAAATTTGGTTGAAGTCCAATGGACGTTACATGCAGTTAGACACTGGAACTATCAGCACGCGTAAAAGCATGTTGCCAACAATACCATGCGGGTGCTGGTCAGAAATAATCTGAAATATTATGATATCTAGTTGTGCCAATTTTGGATGAAATCCATTTGTTAGTATAGAAGTTACATGTATTTTATAATTGGACATATCAGCAGGCATAGAATCATGTTGGCAGAACTGCCTTGTATTAATTACTCCAAATTAATATAGAATGTCAGGTGCTATACGTGTGCAAAGTATATAGCTGTTGGCTTGCATACTTGCTGGTATATTGATATTAGTGTAAAATAAATATAGACAGCATTTATTAACAGTTGGCAGCCCTGATTGCTCTTAACAATTCTTATAGTCATATCTGTTATGGTACACATAGCACATACGAAATTTGCTTGAAATCCAACTGATAGTATAGAAGTTACATGTATTTAAAAATTGGTACTATCAGCATGCTTATAATCATGTTGGTAGAACTGACGTATATAAGTTACTCCAAATTAATCTAAAATGTCAGAATATACGTGTGCATAGTTTAAAGCTGTTGGCTTGCATACTTTCTGATATATTGGTATTTGGATAAAAAATAAAGAGAGCAATTATTAACAGTTGGCAACACTGGTGGCTGTTAAGAATACGCTCAGTCATATCTGTTTATGTACAGATATTACATACAAAATGTGGTTGAAATCCAATTGATAGTGTAGAAGTTATATGAATTTAAACATTGGACCTATCAGAAGGCTTAAAATTATTTTGGCAACACTGTCATGGTTGGCCTCCTGGAAATTGAACTGAAATAGTATTATCTACATGTGTAGCAATTTTGGAATAGCTCCCATGCATACCTTGCAAGATATCCAACATGGAGCTCAAATTTCTAGTGCGTTTTTTCAGCAGTTGGTAGCACTGACATCATTTTCAAATATGGACGTGAGATATTCCGGTGCACATCTTTACTCATACTAAATTTGGTTTTGATTGCTGCAGCCGTTTAGGAGTTGATAGGGGGGGGGGGGACACACACACAGCCAGACAGCCAGACAGACAGACAGACAGACACACATTTTTCCGGATCGATCTCATAAGTCTACTTTTTCCTCATTTTTGCAAAATGTGAAAAGTAGGCTAAAATGGACCCCAAATGATAAGAAGGTTACAGTCCCCATAAGACAATAAAATGTTTAAAATATGCATAAAATGACGAAAAACTAAGTTAATTAAGCTCCAATTATAAAATACTTTCTCGCAATAAATGAGGTCTGATCCTTCTACGAAAACCTGCATATTCTGCCTATTTTCGCCTATCCCCAAGTTTGTCCGGTGAAATCTACCTCCGCCTTCCGGTGTGCCGAGAGGACTTTTTATTATTTATTGTGTCTTATTCATGCGATTGAAGTTTGAATAATACACCTACGCAATAATCTCCATGTTGGTTGGTTGGTTCCTCAGTTTAGGGGCTGCGACAACGCGGTCATGTAGCCCCGTGTACTTTGGGTGTGTGTGTAGAATCTGTCTGAGAACCGGTGTTAATTGTGATGGCTGTAATAGTGTGTGTATCTGTTTTTTAATTCAAGTAAGGACTGCAAGTTGGAATTTATCATATAGTTCCTACTTTTGCAGCCAAACGCTACCATCAACGACTACTAGGACTAGTTCATAACTTAGCTACTAGACGCCACCGCAGTCGGCTCTTGAAAACGAATGTAGCAACCTAAGAGCGTTGTTTACATTCTTAACCTATACAATTTAGCTTCACACAGGTGTAATTAGTGGAAGGTTTTTTAACATGACATCAATCTATGACATGGGACCGCCGGCTTTACTTCCCCTCCGAAGGAAGGTATACTGAGGGATTTTTAACGCTCTTAAAAAATCCGACGGCTTCGGCCGGGTTTGAACCCGCTATCTTGGGCATAGAAGCCCAGCATGCTACCAACTACGCCACCGAAGCTGTAATTGTGCATAACTCTATGGCCTACATACATAGAAACCCAACATGGGAACCATCCTAAATATTTAGAAGGTTCTCAATATCTACGATCTATTACAGCAGGCTGTTCCAGCCGAGCAGCTCGCCCGTGAGCAGCAGAGTACTCGACGCCTTGTGTGAGTAAACCTGCAATATGCAATACACCTCTGCTGTAGGGATGGCCGTTACTAAGCGGCGGATACATCAAGACAGGCAGGAACGCACAGACTTGTGCTATGACCTTGGCCCAGAGACGTATTGGCTCTCATCCCCAGTCCCTCTCCACCGTGCTCCGAGCATTACTGCTGAGTACTCGCGTGTACGCATACTCAAACTCGTGGAACAGCCTGTATTACAGGAATCAAACTGGAAGTGGTATGTTGATAGAGGCAATTAACATAAGTAGGATATATGTAATAAGTAGGGCTCGGTTTCGAGCATATTTGCATATTTAGCCTACTTTCGATTTCTGCAAAAAATGAAAGTAGACTTATGAGATCAACACAGGGCGAAAAAAGTGTGTATGTCTGTGTGTGTGTATGTGTGTGTGTGAGTCTGTGTGTGTGTGTGTGTATGTGTGTGTGTGAGTCTGTGTGTGTGTGTGTGTGTGTGTCTGTGTGTGTGTGAGTGTGTGTACTCTGAATGTCTGTCCCCCCCAATCAATTCGAACACGGTGAATGCGAATTGAACGAAATTTGGTACAAAGGTAGCACTAGCAAAGGACACCTCAGTGTCATGTTTTATATCACCGCCATATTGACGGAAACGTAATGGCGGCCACACAAATGTTCAAAGCTTAAATCAAATTACGACTAACCTAATCTTCCGATCTCTACCAAATTTTGCAACAACATACCTTTATGGGGGGAGCATCCTTTGACCAAACCAATAGGCGATCAGCGTAATAGTTTGCGGATGGCGGCCATCTTTGTGTCAAAATCGATTCCCCCTATTAATTCGAACACGGTGCAACCGAATGGAACGAAATTTGGTACAGAGGTAGTACTAACAAAAGGCACCTCAGTGTCATGTTTTATATCGCGGCCATCTTGACGGAAACGTAATGGCGGCCACACAAATGTTCAAAGCTTAAATCAAATTAGGATTAGCCTAATCATCCGATCTCTAGCAAATTTAGCAACAACATACCTTTATGGAAGGAGCATCCTTTGACCAAACTAATAGGTCATTACCCTAATATTTTGCGGATAGCGGCCATCTTTGTGTGAAATTCGATTCCCCTTATCAATTCGAACACGGTGAAACCGAATGGAACGAAATTTGGTACAGAGGTAGCACTAGCAAAGGGCACCTCATTGTCATGTTTTATATCACCGCTATCTTGACGGAAACGTAATCGCGGCCACCCAAATGTTAAAAGCTAAAATGTAATTACGACCAACCTAATAATCTAGTCTCTACCAAATTTTGCAACACCATATTTTTATGTGGGAAACATATTCTGACCAAACTGCTAGAACATCAGCCCAATAGTTCGCAGATGGTGGCCAAGTATGTGTGCAAATCGATTCCCCCTATCAATTCAAACACGGTGAAACCGAATTGAACGAAATTTGGTACAGAGGTAGCACTGGCAATGGGCACCTCATATTCATGTTTAATATCCCTATAGCACGTTGTATTTCAACAAGCTACTACAACCAACATTCAATCATACTCCTTGAAAAGGACAAAGAGTTATAACAATACCCATGCATTTAGGAGAAAGTAGGCTATATGTTCTTTACTGAACATCTTGTTTTTTCCTGAATAGTACACATTGAAAGAAGCCTTTCGGTGGTATTTTCACCTCTCTGGGACTAACAGAATTGAAATTTATCGAGCATATAAATGCATAAAACCGCGGTGGTTTTCAGAATAGAAGCATATAAATGCATACTCTTGTGGTTTTCGTCTAAATAGTTTGTTTTTCTTCGAATTCTCCCCCGAATTCGGGCCCTGACAATCCTTAAGGTTCGAAAACAGAAATAATTATTGAAAAGCCTATCTGGTGCGAATAATAGAACCGCAGGTCTTTAACCTTTTGTGAGATCGTTCTCGTCATTGAAACTTTTATTGACTGATTTAAGAAAATCATTCAAAACTGAAAACATTGAAAATTTCTTGTTGTACAGACCAATGCAGATCTACTTCATTGACTCGCCTAATTCTGAACATTATGTAATTATGAACTTCTAAACTGTATCTTTTATAACAGTACTTCTCTTATATATACTTGTAAAACTTGATTGCGAGTATATTGCAGTGTATCATACATACAATTAGAAAATAAAGCTCGTATTTAAAGGTATGTTATTGATTTTTTTCGTTTCACTTTCATTTCTATAGTTTTTAACGGTGCTTTTCGAGCATATTCTGCATATTTAACCGCATATAATGGGGGTTTTGAGCATATCTATCGAGCATATAATGGGTTTTTCGAGCATATAATAGGTTTTTCGAGCATATCTATCGAGCATAAAACACATGGTTTTCGAGCATATCTGGAGATTTTTTCGAGCATATCGATCCGAGCCCTAGTAATTAGGCTATATAGTTCTTCACAGAACGACTTGTTCATAAATGAAAATAGGCAAAAAATTGTTATGGTGGTGAAGTCCAGATCTTGACGATGTTCATTAGTTCACATGGAGACGTTCAATTGCCGGCACAGACACAAGTTTGAGAATCAACAGTAGCCGAGATTGAAATATTCATTTATGGACGTCTTGCGTGACTTCTCAGGCTTCTTTCAATAATGTTAGCTTTCCTCACTTCATGAGGCACGGACTTGGATGGATAAACGAGCTCGACCTACTTCAGTAACCTTGATTAGAAGAACTGAAAATACCGTCAGAAGCATTAATTCAAAACACCTCTACCTTATTCACGTTATTGTTTGATTAATTAACACGAGGTTATCCACGCAATGTAAGAAGCCATTAGAAAGTAAAATCATATTTTTAGAATATCCAGTTCAGGGGGGAGATATAGCTTTGTGCGCAAAGAAGGTAATAATATGAATTTGGTGGTTGTGCCAGGCATAAATCTTGTAAAGCACAACAATTATAGATATTTCCAAGGAAACACAGACATATTTGCAACCAGAATGAAAACATTTAATTTTAAAAGTTTTAAAGTTTACTATTTTTTTCAACTTTCAGAATTTCCTCAAGCTTTGAGTTGTTCTTTGCAGTTTTCCTCATATCTACCAGGTTTATTGGGTTTTTAAATTGTGCATATCAACCGTAGAGCAGGCGCGTGGAGGTCAGGTGTCACGCAGGCACTTACTAGCCTATTTTCGTTTATGAAAAAAATAGGCTTATGAGATCACTTCTTGTCCGTGTGTGTGTGTGTGCCTCCCCCTCCCCCTCCCCCTGCCCTCACTTCCCGAATAAAATATAAATGGCTAGAGCGATTTCAATGAAACTTGGTAAGGTTGAAGTACTATCTTGTACGACCCCAATCGTGCCCAAGTTTTAATATGTCTCACCAATCCAACATGGTGGCTGTGTGAAATATATCACCAGCATTCTAAACGGTGCGTTCAAAAAGTAACGAGCCGGAGGCTGGAATGCGCAAACCGGTGACGACATCGGCTAATCGTGGCGTGTGTAACGAGGTGTGGTTCCGACCAGGGCGTTGAAGGTCACAGCCCGTCGCTAGAGGGCACGCGTGCACGTCACGTGACGATACAAAGCGAGCAGCAGCGTGCATCAATCGTCCAACCAAGATCAAGAGAATAGGCCATTCGACATGATTCCTGGTGTGGTTGAAGACTGCGAGGCACCCATTGGGCACACACTTTCCGCAAGTGCAGTCGTTCCTTCATGATGGTGGGCACACTTCCGACGCTAAATCCGACCATTGAAGAAGAATGTCCGTTCCCTCTGCTCCTTTTGCTGTCAGAAACCGAACAACACGTCTTTGCTATTCGTTTGACGCCTCCAAGTCACCGTTTGCAATGCAAACTCTGAAATTTTTACGGTGATTAAAGGCATTACGAGAAGTTCACCTATGTTACTTTCAAAAACCTGTTCAGTACAAAACGTACATGGCGGCCAAGCGACGTTCAAATATTTAAATAGACGTTTGTCACGATTTAACCATCCGAGCGCAATAAATCTTGGTACGGTAAATGCTTATACAACCTTTAATCCACTGACATCTAATTTATTTGAAATGTTTTCATAATCACTAGATGGTGGCTGTGGGGATTTTAAATCTCGTCTTTATTTTCTGTGCCCTAATCATGCGACTGAAGTTAGAATAATACACCTACGCAATAATCTTCATGTAATAGTACATAATTCTATGGCCTATATATATATTTAAAAAAAACATGGAATCCATCCGAAATATTTAGACTGTTCTCAATATATACGAATCTATTACAGCAAACTGAAATTTTGTGTGTTGATAGTGGCAATTAACATAAGTAGGGTACATGGAAATATGCTATTTAGTTCTTCAGGGAACAACTTGTTTTTTTATGCAGTTGGTATTTTTTTTATTCCAAGCCTGCAGAAATTTCAGTAGCTTCCAAACACATTGCTACCAACAAGAGCTGATGGTGCTACTCTTGACTGTCTCATTTATTTGGTAACCAGAAACCATTTATCCTCGGAGTGTTTCTATAAGTTGCGATCAAAAAGTAACGAGCTGGAGGCTGGAATGCGCAAACCGGTGACTACATCGGCTAATCGTGGCGTGTGTAACGAGGTGTGGTTCCGACCAGAGCGTGGAAGGTCACAGGCCGTCGCTAGAGGGCACGCGTGCACGTCATGTGACGATACAAAGCGAGCAGCAGCATGCATCAATCGTGCAACGCTGCCAGTCGCATTGCAAACAGTAACATGGAGGCGCCAACCGTAGAGCAAAGAGGTGTTGTTCGGTTTCTGACAGCGGAAGGAGTAGGGGGAACGGACATTCATCGCCGAATGTCACAAGTGTATGGCGAACACTGCATGCCCCTTGCCAGGGCCAAGGCGTGGCACAAGCGCTTCAGGGAAGGACGAGTGTGGTTAGCCGATGATGCCCGGTCTGGGGCACCCCCCTGTATTACCGATGACAACGTCCAGCTGGTTGATGCACTTATTACCCAGGACCGCCGAGTGACAGTGAACGCCATAGCCTCCGTGGTCGCTCCACGACAATGCACAACCTCATACGGCCAACACAGTCGCGGCACTCCTGCAGAAATTCAAATGGGCCCTCAGCCCGACCGCTCCTCGTCAGGCGGCTGCGCCCGTGCGTCTCGGCTTCGCCCTTTGTACACGCCTTCCCGGATTGTGTATATAAGGAGCGGGGTCGGGCCGCTCGGGAGCAGTCGTCTGGTAGAGGTAGTGGTCAGCAGCTTCTCAGCCACCCTCCATACAGTCCAGACCTCTCTCCCTGTGATTACGCCATGTTTGGTCCCCTGAAAAGGGCTCTGCGGGGCCAACGATTCACCTCGGACGCCGACGTCCAGCTGTACGTGCGGAACTGGTTCACATCGCAGCCCAGGAATTTTATGAGACAGCCATTCACCGCCTCGTGTCACAGTGGGACAAGTGCCTCAACAGCCAGGGCCAATACTTCTAACATGCAGGTACTGGTTTCTGTAATTATGCCTCCGGCTCGTTACTTTTTGAACGCACCTTATATAACTTGAGTAAAATTTACTTTTCAGTTGGAAGCCCTTTAGTTCTAAATATGTCCTAACCTCAAGTTCTAAGATGTATTCATTTTTGTTTTTGAACTGTAGGTGAGGTCCACATTTTATTGTTACTATGTCCAATCCTAAAAGACAGGCATAACTAATTGGCTAAATGAAGATGAAGATTATAATAATGTTATTGGTTTTACATCCTTTTTAACCACTGCGGCTTTTAGAGACGCCAAAGTGACGTAATTTTGCCCCGCAGGGGAATTTAACGTACAAGTAAATCTACTGACATGGCTCCCTCGCATTTGCGCACCCTCACATGCCAGCTGATTGCGCCAGGATTCGATCCTGAATCCTGGAGCACAGCACGAGAGACGCTACCGCTGAGCCACGCAGCCAGTCGAAGATGAAGTTACGGAAGAGATTTCATTAGATAGGAGTGGGTCTGTGTGGAGTATCTAAAAGTTATCTGTGAAGACTGCGTAGCAGAGCAATCATTGTTTACTTATTGTTGGTGGCTGGACCAGATTCCAATTACATTGTTGCTATCTATTTTTGAAAAAGAAAATATTATAGATTAGCCCATATTGTCAAATAATAGTGTAAGGAATTAACTTACTTTTGAAGCAGAAAAGAGAGAGAACTGAACCAAAAGCTTGTAAACACGTTTTAAATTATGTCATTCCTTTTTAATATGTAGCCTAAGTTCCAAATAATTCCTGCGATCTTAATGCCTTTCTAGTTAGCTAATAAATCATAATTATCAGTGATCAACCCCAACATAACTTCATTTTTTGGAGAAAAGGAAGGAAGGAAGCTTGTAGTTCAACGTGACCGTTAATCTTGAGATCATGAGCCACGGGACCTCCTTTTTACGTGGAATCCGAACCACAGGACATGGCATTTCACTTCGAAAATCTCACATGCATTGACCGGGAATCGAACCCGGACCGCCTTGGTGAGAGGCATACAGCTAGACCGCTGAGCCACCACGCCCCCGTTTTTTTTTTTTTTTTGAGAAATACCTCACATGATTTGGGTAATCCATGACCCCCACATGACCAAACGAGTTACAAAACATGACGCCCCTACTCCAGGGTTTAATCTCCAGCAAGAAATTGAACCGTACTCAGACCAGATGGGCTTTATTATTAGCATGTCTATACATTTTTAGCCTACTTTTCACATTTTGCAAAAATGAGGAAAAAGTAGACTTATGAGATCGATCCCGGCAAATGTCTGCCTGTCTGTCTGTCTGTCTGTCTGTCTGTCCTTCTGTCTGTCTAGCTGTGTGTGTGTCCCCCCTATCAACAACTAAACGGCTGCAGCAATCGAATCGAAATTTGGTATGAGTAAAGATCTATACCTGAATATCTCAAGACCATATTTGAAAATTATGTCAGTGCTACCAACTGCTGAAAAACCGCAATTGAAATTTGAGCTACATGTTGGATATCATGGAAGGTATGAATGGGAACAATTTCAAAATTGGCACACGTATAGATAATAATATTGCAGTTTAATTTCCAGGAGAACATGCATGGTAGTGTTGTCAAAATGATCCTAAGCCTGCTGATAAGTCGATTTTTAAATGCATATAACTTCTACACTATCAATTGGATTTCAACCAAATTTCGTATGTACTATTTGTACATAAACAGATATGACTGAGGGTATTCATAAATGCCACCAGGGCTGCCAACTGTAATAAATGCTCTCTCTCTCTCTATTTTCTTATCCAAATACCAATATATCGGAAAGTATGCAAGCCGACAGCTTTAAACTATGCACCCGTGTAGTCCCTGACATTCTAGATTAATTTGGAGTAACTTATGTACGTCAGTGCTACCAACATGATTCTAAGCCTGCTGATAGCACCAATTTTTAAATACGTGTAACTTCTATACTATCAAGTAGATTTCAACCAAATTTCGTATTTGCTATGTGTACTATAACAGATATCACTATGCATATTCTTAAGAGCAACCAGGTCTGCCAACTGTTAATAAATGCTGTCTCTATTTGTTTTACCGTAATATTAATATATCAGAAAATATGTAAACCAACTGCTTTAAAATTTGCACACGTATAGTACCTGACATTCTAGATTAATTTGGAGAAACTAATATACGTCAGTGCTGCCAACATGACTCTAAGCCTGCTGATAGATCCAGTTTTAAAATGCAAGCAACTTCTATACTAACAAATGGATTTCACCTAAAATTGGCCCAACAAGAGATCATAATATTTCAGATTATTTCTGACCAACACATGCATGGCATTGTTGCCAACATGATTTTACGCGCGCTGATGGATCCAATGTCTAACTACATGTAACGTCCATGCTAACCATTGGACTTCAACCAATTTTTTTATTCTGTACCTTAAGAGATGGAACTAAGAATATATTCAGCCACCAGGGCAGCCAACTGTAGTGCTCTATTAGGCTACATTATGCCAGGTACGCCTATACAGTATTTCGAACTAATTAGAAATTTCGATATTACCAAATTAATTTCGTCATTATTCTTAATAGGTCTCTATAGATTGGCGTGAATGTTAAATTTTAAGAAAAGTAGGCTCTTTAGTTCGTCACGGAACTTCTTGTTAAAAATGTAATTGTAATGAAAATAAAATAATAAAGCTCAATTAACAGATGTCTAAATGATCGATGTTAATTCTAGCTAAAAAATTATAAATTTTCTATAAACAATGCAGATATGAAGAAAACGGCGATGCACAGTGGGTCAAAATCGAAATCTAGGGGGTCAAAATTGTTTTTACGTTTTAATCATGAATTTAGAGTGAAAGCAACGTATATAATTTGTTTACTTCATAATAAACATCAGTTAAGACCTTTTTAAAGCTACGTACACATGCAAGACATTGTCTATTACTAGGAGTTGGATAGAGCATTCAGTTATGTCTTCAGAACAATTTTCTACCCCTAATTTACTTTGACAAAGTCACAAAGTTCCACTTTTGACATAATCGTTGGACCCAGTGCTTCAAACAGTTGTAAACGTGTAAACTGGTTGCGCGACATCTTCTAAAACGTAAAATAACTAAGTAAGTTGCAAAAAGGTGCAAAAAATCTTATAACAGGCGTAAACTACAAGAATTTATCTAAATTTTAACATTAAGTAGAAAGTGACGCAGAGTGACGCGACATACTAAAAATCTAAGTGAAAATATAATTTTAAAAATACTAGTTAAATATTATATAATGCAAATATAGCTAAAATTACGTAACAATTACGCCCATTAATAGCTGAAACACGTTACAAAGATCATACCTTCAGCTGCATGTTCCAGCTTAAAGCATCACACTAACCACAAAGACAACCAAATCACAGCCACTTACATTCACCCTCCAATTCAGACTGCTCGAACAGTGGTGACAGATTTACACTAAGATGCGTTCATATCCCAGAATAATGAGCGGCAATTATATAAGAATGCTGTAGATGTAATAAATTTTGATTTTTTAAATTATGAAAATAAATAATTTTGTCCTCCTAGATTTCGATTTTGACCCATTGTGCGATGGACAACTCAAACCAAGCGCATAATATGAAAATTGGATAAAATATAGGCTAGTTATGATTAGAATGTTGAGAATTTTATAGTTTGTTTTTGGTAGCAAAGATGACTGTGTTGTTTGTGTTGCTGTTGTTGTACTTCAGGGGCTTGGATATCACGGTCCCATGTACTTGAGGGGATGTGTGGAAAATTTATGATAAACTGTGTTATTGTTGTTTCTGTATATGTACGTGTATTTTTAATTTAGTTAAGGATTGAGAAGGAAGTGGCCCTAACCATAAGTTAAAAAGCCAACCCGGCATTTGCCTGGAGTAGAAGTGGGAAGCCCTGGTAAACCACTTCCAGGATGGCTGAGATGGCAATCGAACCATACTCTTCTCAGTTTTTCCTCTCAGGGCAGAGTGTACCCCGTTTCAGTCCTATGATCAAAATCAAATATCTTGACAGAGCCGAAAATCAAACCAGGACTTCCGAGAGGAGCAGCCAAGAATACTGCTAGGTTCGAAGACGGCTTGGTCCCATACTTTTGCGCCTCATCGTGCATCCGTGTGCTTATACAACAGAAGGATTCAATATGATAGGAGGTTACAACTGTTATTGGTTTTACGTCCCTTTTAACTACTGCGACTTTTAAAGACGCCGGTGTACCATGACTCCTTTACATGTGCGTACCGTAAAATGCGAACTGATTGCGCCATAATACTATCCTGCAACCTTGGGATGAATAGATGATAATTTTACCGCTGCGCCACGCAGCCAATTGTCGAGACATGAGTAAGAATCACTACAATTGTTATCACGATCCCCATTTTCTTTGGCACCGACTCCTCTGCACTATGTTCTCACACCGAGTAATAGGTTACATAGCCCCTACTCTGCCAATTTAAAGTAGGAATAATAACGTCCATCTACCTTCCGCTCTAAGTGTCAATTCAGTTCATGTTTTTAGATTGGTGTAAGAGAGAGAGGAGAGTGAAGGAACCTTGGTGCGGGAAGTGGGAAGAGAAAGAGAGCAATTTCCTACACGAAACCGAACACAACAGCAGCAGCAGCAGCAGCAGCTAGTATGTGCCGGTTGTAAGGGATTTTAGAGAGCATTGTACGGTCTGTGGCCTTCTGAAGGCGGTGGAAACGAAGTCGAAGGAACATGCTCGACAAAAGATCCGTGCCGGAGAGAACAAGGAAGCAAGGAAGCAAGGAAGCAAGAAAGCGAGCATGCTCCCACAGTGTACATACAAGAGAAAAACCAGGGACAGAACGTCACAGAAGTTGTGCTTATGAAAGAACAGGTAAAGGTGAACGTGAAAGAACAGCGTAAGATTGAGCCCTAAGCTTTTTATACAATTTAAAAGTGTGAATTCAAAGGCGAGAAAAGTGTGCTCACAATTAGTAGCAGTAATGGCACATGAAACAAGTCATGAACTAAATGTTCCTCAATAACGCCACCACAAAACAGGATCAAGTTGTTGTTGATTCATTTATGGGGCTCCGGAATGCCGAAAATTTCAAAACTTCCGAAATGTCACTCTATGCCCCATAATATCTCTTTTAAGTGCTGAGTTACTTAGTTAGCTATTTGCTACCTGAATTCAGAGTTCTTTTAATTGCATTTAAAAGCAATATTGTAGGATATGTAAATTCAAAATCCTACGTTTATATTGGGCCTGTTTACCACCTTTTGATGGATGCAGTATTTTTGTATTTGTCTGTTGGCACAGGCTAGAGTAAAATGTGGCTTTTCACCTATGTCCCAGCCTCATTCATGTCCGTGATTATATAGAAGCTACTGAGGTATGAGTGGTGCTGAGTAATGGCCTTCAGGGCATAGCTAGTGTCTATGGAGCTGAGAATGGTTCTACTCATATGGTCAGTGCTTTGTTCTGACTCAGTGAGGAAAGCAATGGCAAACTACCTCACTCCTCACCTTGCCTGGTATGGCTCATTATAGCCTGTGGTTTCGTGAGATTCTTCCACATAACTTTTGTTGGCGCTTTTTAAGGATCCAACCAACCTCTGGATTGACTACCTAACAGACAGACAGAGAGGCAGACAGATGTTTATACAGGGCGTCAGGAAAAGTTCTCCGCAGTGGTTCCGTGCAGCTGCGAGAGGTTGCTTCATCAGTTTAGTTGGCAGCACAGTGTCCTTGATAGGGTGAAGGCAACATTTGTGGGCTATGGACTGTCGAAATCATCAGTGTGTATAGTAAGATGATTGAAAGAGTGCAACAGTATGTTATGAATGGCTGTGGTGAGTATAAAGTTTACTGTTTGTTTGTATTGATACAAGGGACAGCCGTGCTGCCAACGTAACTGGTGACGTAATCTCTCGCAGCAGCATGTAGGCACTGTAGAGAACATTTCCTGGCGCCCTGTATTAATTTTTATTATGAGACAAATCGAAATTAAAATGTTTGTGCTCATGCGTGCAACATCTCCAAACCAGGTAAAGGGCCCAAAATAAAACAATTTCCTAAAATCAGAAGACAAATAATACTTGTTGCTCCTTAATAGAACAGAAATTGATATGCTTTGATCAAAATCGCATCGCGGCGTGAAGAATTTGCTTGTTGTTCCGCCATGCATGTTTACATCTCAGACGAACTCCAGCTGCAGAGGACAAACGTCGGAAAAATTATCTGTTAGTTACCGTACATCCGGAAGCAAAAATCAATGCTCAAACAGTGCTACATAATGTCCAACAGATGGCAGACATGCCAGAGATCAACTCGGCACTCAAAAGCGAATGGGGAATATGAAAAAAAAAAAAAATGTTCTTGAGCACCGTTTATAGACGATCGATGCACTCAATGGGTTGAACTAAGGACAGTTAGATTTGTAAGCGCATTTTTTTTTTCATAGCTCCTTCGTAAGGCTATTTTTATGTATAATTTCCCCACACACGTGCGTCCAATTCATAGGCTAAACCCACTATTTAATGCAGTTTTTATTTACTTTCCTCTCTTTTACACAATGGACATTTAAAAAAAAACAAAGGAAGCAAAACTGGTGTTGCGGTGTTGGAGTATAACTCGCCCTAAAACCTAAGTTGTGGTCGTTTCCTCAGGTAACAGTAAACATGTTGACTCCAGTTTGCCGCTACAATTTATTTCTTATTACCTTCTTTATTCCTGAAGATACCAATCTGAAATTTTTAGAAGTAATATTTTCTTATATTTTTACTAGCTGTACCCGGCATGCGTTGCAATGACAATCATAGAAAGTGTTGGCATCATAACTTTATTTGTTGAAATGCTTTTGGATACAGAATATTTTTATTTTTCCATTAACTGCCTCTAAACTATTGTAAAATGGATTTACTATCTCAGAAACATTCGTGGGAGGGTACTGAACAACTCACCAAAGTTCTATAACAATCGGATGAATGGTGTATGAACGCACACGGGACTTCGTTGAAACGATTCCCACGCCGTAACTCATTTGTTGAATCTACTCGTGCGCCACCTATTGCAAAATGGATTTACTAATATCATAAACCTTTGCATCAAACTTCCATAGCAATCGGATAAATGGTATATGAACGCGTATAGGACTTTGTAAAAACGATTCGCGTGCTGTAACACATTTGCTAAATCTACTCGTGCACTACCAATTGTAATATGGATATAATAACCCCTGGCACTACAGCCCGTGAAGGGCCTAGTCCTACCAAGCGACCGCTGCCCAGGCATTTGGCCGGCAGATATTGGGGTGACGCGTTATCAGCGCATCGGGTCCCCTTGGCTGTTAATCTTGGTTTTTGTGATGGGGTAATGTGGATATACTAAGTCAAAAACCTTTGCAGGAGTGTACCCAACAACGCACCATATTTTCATCGTAATCGGAACGGTTTGAACGCATGTGGGACTTGTTTGAAACGAATTGCGCGCTATTTTGTTGAATTTACTCGCACGCTGTTCATTGTAAATTGAATTTACTATGCCTATAACCTACTTTATTATGTGTTGAAATATCCTGTAATATTTTCTGGAGGGAATGTAGAAAGACCTGGGAAGAAACCAAAATCAGAAGAGCCACTGTTTGTGCTGTAATTCGAAAATCCAATCACCGATCTTTCTACACCTCCGCATTATTATTGTGGTGCTCAATTTAACATGCACGGCTAAGCAGTAGGATGACACATTTATTTTCACTTGGTTTCTTTTTAATACACAACATTAAGAAATTAATCGTGATGACTAATACGAACTCTAATACCAACTTTGTGCTCTGAATAAGTCAACAATTATCATGAAGTGTGTGTTAACTTCACGTCTGTACACTCGTGAGGTCGCTATTTTTCTGACAATCAAGTACAGTGGGTCGTAAACTCTAAAAGCATTTCCTAAAAATACTATCACAATTACAGAGTCGTAAACATATGAGTACCAGCAATGATAAACTATTCGAATTATTGAACATAAAACATGGTTGATATCTTTTTGCATATTAAGGCTTTCACGGCCCGGATTATTATATAAACAATTCATGCTTTTGGGCTAATGCCATGTGTATTTTTAATTTAAACCATACGTTTCGGAGAAACCTTGCCTCCTTTTTCAATGGAAATAAATAATGTGGCCAAAGAAAGTATATCAATGAGATTACAAAAAAATATAGATAAATTCCTCTGTTCGTCACCAGAGAGCAGCTGCCACCATGGTCCATACAGTAATTTCTGGCAGCTGCTCTCTGGTGACGAACAGAGGAATTTATCTATATTTTTTTTGTTATCTCATTGATATACTTTCTTTGGCCACATTGTTTATTTCCATTGAAAAAGGAGGCAAGGTTTCTCCGAAACGTATGGTTTAAATTAAAAATACACACGGCATTAGCCCAAAAGCATGAATTGTTTATATGGTTGATATCGTTGTAGAATAATATAGTTGGTTGATTGGTTCCTCAGTTTAGGGGCTGCTCAAACGCAGTCATGTAGCCCCGTGTACTTTGGGTGTGTGTAGGAACGTATACAATATTCAATAGGCCTACCATATTTCTGTACAATATAAGCAATAACTATTAATATTTGTTATTCGTGCTCTGGGAGGTACATTCGACCTACTTGAAGTAGGGTGTATGTTTTTTGTCTGATGAAATTAAGATATTTTTAACTCAAATCTAAAATTTGATTTTCTCTCTAAACTACTTTCTTCTTCTTGCTGTCGTTTCGGCCATCTACGGACCACGCTATTTCAACTGCCCTTTTCCATGTTTTTTATTTTTGAAATTCTTTCGTCTTAATGGAAATTTTTCAATATTTGAAAAATTTAGTTAAATATATTGAAGTTAGATGTCTTCATGAACATCATTTTGTTGAGAATATTGTCAAGAAACACAGTAATCTAAAACAAACAATCGCTCAGAATAGGTCTGCAATTTTGAAACATAAGCAAATAAGAGCACATATTTATTTCGAGATGATATACATTTATTTATTTACTTATAATAATAATGAGTGAGGAAAGCAATGGCAAACTACCTCACTCCTCTTCCTGCCTAGAACGTCTCAAAATAGCGCTGCCTTGGGATTTTGTGGGTATCTACTCACTTAATGTAACGGCGGTACTTTTTGAGGATCCAACCAGCCTTCGGGCTGACTACCTAACAGACAATAATAATGACGTGTGGCATCGAGTGCCTGGTGCAAGCTTTGTTATTTGCCACCCAGAGGGAAGCTTGCATGTCGAATTTTTGTTGTTCCATGAAGCACTATGAAAGTAAAGGAGGTTAGATATCTAAGCTTATTTATTTACTTAGTTGTATGTATACCCCTTATTATTCCCGTGTCTATCGGGGTCGGGACAGAGATGCGATGAAAGTCTATGTGGAAGATGGTTTTACGGCCGAATGCCCTTCCTGAAGACAACCTAATGAGAGGAGTTAATGAGATATGAAATGAATGAAGGTGATTGAAACTGGGCAAGGATGTGGAAAGAAGCGGCCGTGGGCAGTCAGAAGGTATCGTTCCAGCATTTGCCTGGAGTTGAAAATGGGAAACCACGGAAAACCATTTCAAGGAGGGGCGTTGGTGGGGTTCGAACCCAAGTAAACCGAGAGCTTGGTTCCATGGCCTAGCGCTGCATGTTAGCAAGCGTAGCTACCGCTGTCGGTTATTAATTAATTAATTTATTAATTTATTTAACTATTTATTTATTTACTTATTAATTTATTTATTTATTTATTTATTTATTTATTTATTTATTTATTTATTTATTTCTTCATATTGAACTGCAAGCTCAATAAAATCTGTATTACTGACAAATAGTTGTTATCAAACTTGTCAAAGTTTCACGTGGTAATGGGTGCAACCTTTTGGGCACCATCTATTACGTTAGAAGTTACATTACCTGCCAACTACACAAAATATGTGAGAGAATATTTGGTCTTTTGTTGGTCTCAAGTTGAATGTCACTGCCTGCAGGCTGGCTGGGAGACACTTTGTTTTACCCCTTGACAGAACATACAGTAGTCCCGTGTTACTCAAAGCGGTGGCGGAAGTTGGAAGTCAAACTTTTACACCCACATTTGTACACTTATGGACGAGCAAAAGTTGAACATACAAAACAAGAAACTGACGCTTGGCTGACTCTTTACATTCCTCCACGACAGAAGCAAGGAACATCTTTTCATGCCTCAATAATCTGCACAGATGAATCTCGTCACATTGCGGTAATGGCAGTGCATATGATGAATTTGTTGATGCCCAAAGTTGCTCTGAAGACACCTGTTCACCAGAAACATTACGTTGTTGTTGTGCTTTCAATAAGAAATGTAAAACAACGCGGTCATCATCCCTGTGTACTCGGATGTGCATATGGTATCTGAAAACCTGTCTGAATTTTCTAGTTTGTGTTAATGAAACTTAAGCAAGATTGGAACGGAGATGGAAATAACCTTATGTCATGAATCAGGCAATTTCCTTGAAGAGTAATAATAATAACAATAATAATGTCTCCGTGGAGGCCTCATGGAAGTCAATGAAATTGACACTTGCATGTGACCTGTGTGTCGTGATGAGGATGAAATGATAGGAGACGTCAGAAACACCCGATCACAGAGCCTGTGGAAGTAACAATTGCAGATTAAAAACCACAAGAGTAAGCCGCGAATCGTAACCTGGACCCTTCGTGGGAAAGCCTAGCACGCTATCAACCCATCTACGAGGCTGGAAAGACTAATTATAATAATAATAATAATAATAATAATAATAATAATAATAATCCGCCTCGAGGAGGACGTAGAGCTGACTACGGCCGGACGGGTCCACAGGTGGCGGATAGTGGATCGCCCTCTAGATATGGAGGGTAGCTGCGACATAAGCAGGGCAACCTGACGAATAAGCAGTCCCGGACCAACAGCGGCATTGCTAACAGGATGTGGTGGGTCTGTGGATGGCACCACAGTCTCTATAAAATGGCACATATATCCAAAGACAGCAATGTGGCAAGGCGAGTCAGTGCCGCCATAAGCACTAGCCAACAGCGTCTGTACTCCATGTTAGGGGCGGCTGTGAAAGGCGTCTGTACCCCATGTTAGGGGCAGCCTAAATGAAATCCTGGCAGTAGGTATAAAACGCAACCCATTGATAATGGAGAAAATGTCAAAGAATAATGAGCCTCGGAAAAGGACGCTACCCGAGGTGCGTCGGGGCACGTTTGGAGCTGGTGCTGAACGTGACAGCAGGCGAACCACCAGTGACATGATGCTGAACAGGCGGGCACATGTCGGGTCACCCGAAAATTCTACAGCCGACAACGCAGATAGGAGAACCCAACAGCCGTCATCTCCCCCTGTCGAAAGTGTTTCAAACATTCAACTGACCACTAAGGCAGGCAAACTGAGGCAGCGCTTAAAATGGACTGATGAGATGAACAAATTCATAATGCGCTCCTACTTTATTGTTACAAACTTAGAGAGAGACCTCACAACATATAGGAAAGATTTGCACAAGTTGTTTGTGGAGAAATTTCCTGACTACTCTCTCGTTACAGAACAAAGAATTGCAGACCAAAGACGTGTAATAGTGAGGAACAATAGACTTCCTGCAATAATGATTCAAAGTCTTAAAGAGGAAGCAGCAAAAATTCTAGCTTCAGAATCCAACAATGAAAGCAGATCCACATTATTGATTCAAGCTGTTCAGGAAGTAACCTGCAGAAATGACACAGGGGAAGAGGGAATTATTGAACCAACTATCCCTACTAATATCTCGAGTTCTGATGAAACAAGTTCTATTGAACATGTGTTTAAAGAGGCAATGACAGAATTTATGGGCCTTAAAGTAGACTATCGACCAAAGCTCCCCAAACTCCTAGAAACAGCAAAGAGTAAATCTCTTGTCAGTATGACAAATAACATCCTAAAACAGTATGTGGAAACATCCGATAATCTAGAAGAAACAAACTCTCTTGTATATTGCGCAGCAGTAACTGTAATAAGGCTGAACAACCAGAAACTAATACCTTTGTCTGGAAGCTCTCGTGGAAAAGGTGCAGATGCAGAATACATTCCACCCTGGCAGCGTCGATTAGAAAATGACATCAAGGAACTGAGGAAAACCATAGGCCAACTAACAGCATATTTAAACAATAAAACTAAACCCAAAACCAATCGAAAGCTGAGAAATATATTCAGAAAAATCAACAGCCATATAAAGGAATATGATCACACAGAAAAAATCAAGGAATACATTGACAACCAAAAGCTAAAATTATGCGCAAAAGCAGCGAGACTCAGGAGGTACAAGGAATCACGAGCGAGGAAAACACAAAACAAACTTTTCTCCAACAATGAAGGTCAGTTCTACAGAATGATCAAACGAAACAAACAATCCATGACAAAAGCAGAACCTCCTAGCACGCAAGAAACGGAAGATTTTTGGAGAAGTGTATGGGCTGCAAATTCACCGCACAATGAAAATGCAAATTGGATCAACGAAGAACGAAATAGCAATAATGTATATGAAGAAATGGATTTTGATACCATTGAAGAACGGCATGTGTATGATGCTATAAGGAGAACTCAGAATTGGAAAGCGCCGGGCACAGATAAAATTCACAATTATTGGTACAAACATTTCACGTGCATGCACCAGAAGATAGCCCAGCAATTTACTTACCTCATCCATCATCCTGAGGAATGTCCTGATTTCCTTACTGCTGGAATTACATATCTAATCTCAAAAGAAAGTGGAAATACTAAAGACCCATCAAACTACAGACCTATCACCTGTCTCCAAACACTTTACAAACTATTTACGTCCATAATTGCGGACGAAATATACAAGTTTCTCGACAAACATAACATTTTGGCTGAGGAACAGAAAGGATGCAAGAAGCTGTCGCAAGGATGCAAAGAACAGATAGTTATTGATTCTGTGATAACACAACAGGCGATACATAATCAAAGGAATCTATATACGGCATACATAGATTACCAGAAAGCATTTGATTCAGTCCCGCATTCATGGCTGAAAGAAATCCTCCATATGTACAAGATTAACCCTGCTGTAATTCACTTCCTGGAGGTCACAATGGATAATTGGAAAACAGTACTGTATACTAAGACAGACCATGAATGTGTCACATCTGACACAATAAAAATTGAGCGTGGTATCTATCAAGGAGACTCGCTACGCCCATTATGGTTTTGCTTAGCCATCAATCCTCTCTCTAAAATTCTAAAATCCACCGGTTTCGGATTTGACATCAAATACTACAATAGGAAATACAGAATATCTCATCTCCTTTATATGGATGACCTCAAAGTATATGCACACAGTGAGACTCAAATGAATGCCATGCTAAATATAATAGATTCATATTCATCCGATGTCCGAATGACGCTGGGAGTGAAGAAATGCAAGCGTCTGACAATTGAAAGAGGTAAATATGCAACTTCTGAACCACATGAGCTACGCAAAGGATCTCTAATTGAAGGAATGACTGAAATAGAAACCTACAAATATCTGGGATTTGCTCAAAATACAACTTTGGATCATAAAAGTATCAAAGATGAACTCATTGGAAAATATACCACAAGACTACATCAAGTGCTGCGAACCAGTCTATGTGCAAAGAACAAAATTAAAACTATCAACACATACGCTATACCAACCCTAGTATATTCATTTGGGATTCTGAAATGGTCAGCAACAGAAATGGAAAGCCTGCAGAGAAAAACAAGGACCCTTCTCACTACTTACCGTTTACACCATCCAAACGCCTGTAAAGAAAGGGTCACTCTTCCACGAAAGATGGGAGGTCGAGGAATACTGGATTTACAAATTTTGCTCCAGAACCAAATTAAAACCCTTAGAAGATATTTCTATCAAAGAAAGGAAAACAGCAATCTCCATAAAGCCATTGTACTTGCTGATAAACACACAGTATTGAACCTTCGTACATCCTCTGATGATCATATCAGCCAGCCACTACACTTACATGAAAAAGAAAAGGCATGGGGAGAAAAGACTCTCCATGGAAAATACTACAGCAACCTATCCCAACAGAGTATTGATAAAAACGCATCGTGTATGTGGTTACAAAGCGGTCGACTGTTTGGAGAAACAGAGGGATTTGCAATTGCCATCCAAGATCAAGTCATTGCTACAAAAAATTACAGGAAATACATCATCAAAGATACCAGTGTAATTTCAGACAAATGCAGGCGATGCGCCATTCATCTCGAGACCATTGACCATGTCACTGCAGGTTGCCCAATACTAGCATCAGTTGAATATACAAAGCGGCACAATCAGGTTGCAGGCATCATTCATCAAGCACTCGCACAGAAATATAAATTAACTGAGGAGTATATCCCTTACTACAAGTATCATCCACCATCCCTCCTCGAAAATGAACTGTGTAAAATATACTGGGACACTGGTATTGTGACAGATAAAACAATAGATCACAATCGACCAGACATCATAGTAGTAAATAAGGCTGATGGAACTACATTCATAATAGACATAGCAGTCCCCAACGACACCAACATCGAACGTAAACACAATGAAAAAATCTCCAAGTATAGACAGCTTGCAGAAGAAATCAAGAGGATATGGAAGATGAACTGCGTCCGGATAGTGCCTGTAATCTTGTCAGTCAACGGCCTCATACCTCACACACTCCACAAGAGTCTGAAAGAATTGGATCTTCCGCCGACCATCTACAAGAGTATGCAGCATTCGGTCCTATTGTCCACATGCAATATTGTGCGATCCTTCCTTGCTAATGAATGAGTGATAATGAACTCTTATATTTTGTATATACATGATATGTATTATAGTTTGTATTATAGTTTGTATGTATTGTTGTAAAGCACTTGGTTTAACCCGTGCTTTAGAGTAACCCATGTTTGTAATGGTGAATTGAATAAATAATAATAATAGTCTAATAATAATCCTAACGAAAGCGTCGAACTCAAGCTGACTACGGGACAGATCTTCCCTGAGATGGAAGGGTTTATGTTGACAATAGGAGACCAAGTCATCCCTACTAAAAACTACCTCCAGATCATCATCAGATATCAGTCACTTAGTGACGATAAATGTCGCAATTGGTGTCAAGTCTCTGAAAGTATTCAACATATCACCTCTGGAGATTGCAACTGTCAGGATATAAATATAAGCGCGGGCATGATTCTGTATCGGCCCGTGGAGTTGGGATAACGCGCCTGCCTCTCACCCGGAGGCCCCGTGTTCGATTCCCGGCTCCATCAGGGATTTTAGAAACTGACGTGAGGGTTTGAACGGGGTTCACTCAGCCTCGTGAGGACAATAAACAGAGTATCTGACAGTAAGGCTGCGCCTCGATCACGAAAACTACGATTAACGGCCGAGGGGACCCGATGCGCTGACCACGCGTCACCCCAATATCTGCATTATATGCAGTATCAAAAATCCTGCACCAAGAGCTAGCTGTGGAACTCCAACTTTTAAAACAGAACAAGGTTCTGTACATCTGTACTACCACTATGTTCCAGAGAGCGTGGTTGAAAATTAACATTTCACTGTATTGGGATCGGACTGTGCTCACCGAATGGACAGTGAAACATTACAGGCCTGACATAGTGATCTTCAACTAATGATTGAAGGAAGTCACGTTGATCGATGTTTCCTTTCCAAATACCCATAACCTGCAGCCTAAACATTCTGAAAGTGTCCAAATATTTGGAGCTGGTGGACAATATCAGGAAGTAATGGCAGGTCAAGAGAGTTCGAATTGTACCAATAGTCATCCCAAGCAGTGATGTGATTCCTAAATGTCTTCTGAAAGGGCTAAGAAAGCTTGATCAGGACACTATCTTGTATTAATTAACACAGAAGCAATGATATTGGCTACAGTTACGATAGTTCATAAATTAATTGACAATCATCTACTGTAAATTAAGGTGATGATTATGCTTTGATTCAATGAATAATTAATTCTGTCTTGTGATAATCTGATGTTATAAGATAAATCATGATGATGATGATAATTGTTGTTTAAGGGGCCTAACATCTAGGTTATCGGCCCCTGATGGTTTGAGTGATCGCGAAGGTGAAAATGAAAGGCAAACTTAAAACTAAAACTAACTACTAACCTACATACTGGAAGAAGAAATGGAAAACTAACGGAGAATAAGGCAAAAAAAAGGACAGGAGGAAAAGAAATGCCCTCAACCCGCGAAGAATGCGGATTGAGGGACTTGGAAGGAAGGAGAACCATGAAAGGCAGATAGGAAAGTGAAAGAGGAGTGGGTATACCCCAAAGGTAAGGGACAAAAGGGGAAAACGGACCCAGCTCAGGAATCCCTCGGGGTCGTCAACTCCCAAACTCACCAGCCGTGAGCCCCTGAGGGTGTAGCAATATCTAGGGTGCACCAAAAGTGGTGGGGCTACGTACACCCGGCCTCCTTGAGGGCCTTGAGCAGAAGCCAGGAGATAACATGAAAAGAAAAAGAAGGCTGACCCCCCGCAGAAGGAGGGAATCAGAAAAGATAAGACAAGGGCCAATTAAGGCGGGAAAGGAAGAGACCCTCAAGGCCTCAGATACTCTAATACCGTCGGGGTCGGAAGAGAACAAGAGTTGACCAAGTGAGGTCGACAGGAAAGGAGACAGAGAGGAACCCGGCACAAGTAAGTGGAGGCAATGCCGGACTCAGCTGGGGCCCTGTGGTCGCCAACCCACGTCCCACTAGATGTGAGCCCCTGGGGGACTAAGATAAATCATTTACTAGCCCGGTAGTGGTATCGCTAAGGAAAGTTACGCCAGTGGTATCGTGGCGAATGAGGTACCCAATGAAACAATTCTCTGCATGTAACATTTCATGATCAACATGAATATTATTAGAGGTACACATTGTCACTTGGAGATTTATGAACGATCACAATAAAGAACAGAAGAATACAAACTCATTGTCACGGACCAACAATGTCTCATAAAATAACACATTTCACTCAAGAAAAGAAAAGAAAAGAAAAGAAAAGAAAAGGAAAGGATCATCTCTCTTTCATTCCCACGACCGGAATATATGGTGCGTTCAAAAAGTAACGATCCGGAGGCTGGAATGCCCAAACCGGTGACGACATCGGCTAATCGTGGGGTGTGTAACGAGGTGTGGCTCCGACCAGAGCGTGAAAGGTCACAGCCCGTCGCTAGAGGGCACGCGTGCATGTCACGTGACGTGACGATACAAAGCGAGCAGCAGCATGCATCAATCGTCCAACACTTCCAGTCGCATTGCAAACAGTGACATGGAGGCGTCAACCGAAGAGCAAAGATGTGTTGTTCGGTTTCCGACAGTGGAAGGAGTAGGGGGAACGAACATTCATCGCCGAATGTCACAAGTGTACGGCGAACACTGCATGTCCCTTGCAAGGGTCAAGGCGTGGCACAAGAGCTCCAGGGCAGGACAGGTGTCGTTAGCGGATGATGCCCAGTCTGGGGCACCCCCCCCCCCCCCCTGCATTACCGATGACAACGTCCAGCTGGATGATGCACTCATTACCCAGGACCGCCGAATGACAGTGAACGCCATAGCCGCCATGGTCGCTCCACAACAATGCACGACCTCATACGGCCAACACAGTCGCGGCACTCCTGCAGAAATTCAAATGAGAGGTTCTCGGTCACCCTCCATACAGTCCAAACCTCTCTCCCTGTGATTACGCCATGTTTGGTCCCCTGAAAAGGGCTCTTTGGAGCCAACGAATCACCTCGGACGCCGACGTCCAGCTGTACTGTACGTGCGGAACTGGTTCACATCGCAGCCCAGGGAATTTTATGAGACAGCCATTCACCGCCTCGTGTCACAGTGGGACAAGTGCCTCAACAGCAATGGCCAATACTTCTAACATACAGGTACCGGTTTCTGTAATTATGCCTCCGGCTCGTTACTTTTTGAACGCACCATATACATTGTGCACAGTAGGGGTTTATGTGTTCCATGCATACGGAGATATCACACGTCATACACCTATAACAAGATTTTCTGTCCTTGTCTCGGGGGCCAGTAGTGACAGCGCCGCATTGTTGTTGTCGTTTTCGCTGCTGGCTCTCCAGCGCTGGGTGTCTTGGAGCTACTCTTCTTCACTTTACTGTCAATTCCCGTGGAAGGTTTGTCAAATGTTGTCTTTTATGGATCTGGCCTTGAACAAGCTGCAGGGAAAGATTTTTTAAAAATTTCCTCCTCAAAATCTCTTGCTTACAATTTGCCTCAAATATAATCTTTGTATTGATTCCTGCGACATTCCGTACTGAGAAAAATACTGTCAGAGGTCATTTTCTACTGTTCCTGGCAACATTCTTCGTTGCTGATAGCTCATCAACTACGTATACACCACATTTAGTTAGGTTGTAGAAAGTGTTCATTTCCGGTTTGGCCTATCTCCTGTTGATGCATCAATACTGGCATCGTGATGCATTGTGGATAACAATAGAACAACTTTACCCTTCCTAGGTACATAGGATACCAGCGTTGTGTTACCAGAGAACCCGAACACACATGAAAATTCACCTCCGTTTCTTGTGTTAAGAAATTCAGGAGGGATGTATTTCTTATTCCTCCGTCAAGTTCCTACCAGAGTTATACTGTAGGTGTAGCTGGTAAACCAGTCGTCACACGTGAGATTCCTCCCTGAGTTTGCTATGGGGGCAATCATACGCTCTACCAGATCGTTAACTTTGTTGCTTTGCTGGAATGGCCCTTCTGGTTGCTGGCATACATACATTTCAAGATTTGCAGTGTAAAACATTCTTTCGTCTACTAAAGCAAATATATTGATGCCATATTTAGCACGTTTATTGGGCATATAAACTCGAAACGAGCACCGTCCTTTGAAAGCCTCCATTCTCATCTACTGCTTCACAAGGCTAAGTGCAGTCCGTTCCGGCCTCAGACCAAAACTACATTTTTTGGCAGATCTCAGGGATGGCATAAGATGGTCCTAATAATTACAGTAACACCATGGTAACACACTACTACAGTCACCACAGAAATACAGGTCAACATACAAATTCAAGTACGGTATGTTCCACGACCAATATTTCCCAGGTTCTTATAACAGCACCAACATCATCTTCCTTATCGCGAATTCTCAGTCGTGTTCATATTCCATTATGCAAAGCGAAGGTGTGGATAAGGCTATCTAAGTAGTTGTCAGATGAGCCGGTCCGTTTTTTGATAGCGATGAAAAGTAACATCAGTTCCGTAATCTGACACCACTTTCTTTAATATCTTTCCTGCCAGGATGTTGCTGAATAATAATTACCAAGAGTAATAGCTTCATGTTTTGTTGAATGTTTTAAGTGATTAAGGCAGGAGCAGGTCACAGGAAGAAGAGTGAGGTCTTAATGAAAGGATCACGTGAGAAGTATGCTCTTAACATAGCAGCGTGTATCAGTTTCTATGAGACCGGGCGAGGGGAAGAAATGTTGAAAGCTTGTACAGTGCGTTCACCAGAGTTGGGTAAGTTAATTTTAACATGGGTATAGGATATACAATGCTTACCTTGGATACAAGTGTTCGTAATCTAGATCCATGCATTGTAGTTCAGTACAGCCTATAGCACCTACAGACACCTCTCTCCCTGCCCCCTCTCCCCCCACCCCCTCCATCATAGCAATTAATTTCTGGAGTGGTCTTCTTTAACCGAATTTCACAGTTCACACCCATTCTTACCAACAGTTAATCATAGACAGACTTGGCCAGCTCTCGGATGGCTGACTAAAGTCCGCCTATTTTAAAATTGTATAAAACTAATACTCATAGAATGCATACACATTAACCATTCAAAACAAATGTTTTTAAATATCCATATTGATGTTAGAATTAAACGTTTAAAATTATACGCCAAATCAATACATAAACAAATATATATTTTATATATTCGTACATGTTTCGACCCACAATGGGGTCATCCTCAGCCTAAAAAGAAAATCAATTAAGAATTAAAAACTAAAGTGGCATATGTGCCTTAAATCTAAATTAAAATAAAAAATTAATGATAATAATTGTAATAAATAAAATATAGTAATAAAAATGGATATCCATACAAATGTAGTATTAATTAAATAAATATAAGATTGGTCTTTTAACAATAATTTAAAAAAGTAGTTAGAAAATAAGAACTATTAACGGTGAATGTAAACATGTTAAGCTTTAAAAAAATTATAAAAATATACACAAAATAATTTAGAAAATCAATAAAATAATTCAAGTCGGCGCTTGAGTTAAATAAGTTGAATCCTCTTCAATACGGAGATTATTAACGATTGTGAAAAGGTGCCAACCAGTATTACGATGACATGAAATAACCTCGTTGTATGGGATTGAGAAATTCGGAAATTCGTACAAGAATTTGAGTTGAAATGTCCAATATGGAAATGTGGCAATTCTAATAAATGTCCAAAATGTTAAGAAGAAAAACCGGGATTCTTGAAATGGAATTACGGTATCAGAAGTTCCTCTTTAAATTTGCCAAACAGTGTTAGGTTATGTATTTGCCGCTTTAATGCAACCGTCGTGTTGAAAATTCTCCCGTAATACTGATGAGCCAGTTTCGTGTTCCTAGGCGAAACCCCACCCAAGACACGGCATAAACTTAGAAAAATTGCTGAGTTTTAACACCTGAAATACTAAAGGTGATTGTGGTGGTAATAATAATAATATCGTTGGCCTCAGTTGCCGGATGCAAGCCTCGTTATTTCACAACCAGAGGGTAGCTTGCATGTCGAATTTCATTGTTCCTTGAAGCACTATGAAAGTCAAGGAGGTTAGATATCTAAGCTCCTTGAACTCTATAGCGCTCTCCACTTTGTGTTGGCGGAAATTCCCGAGATTAATTTTGCCATTATGAACACGGCCCATTGAATTCAAATGGGTTCTTTGACATGCCAACGTCGTATGACATGAGTGTCGTAATTTTTGCCGCTATCAAAAATCACTTATCACGGCCAGGAGCCAACCTGCAAGCTTGGGGATAGTAGACCGACACGTTAACCTCTCACCCACCGTGGTGGTGATTTTTGATTTTAGGGGATGAAAAATCTGGGTCATCCAGGCCAAGATAATTGCAACATGTTCGTTCACGTTACGGAATTTGCAGTACAATACACTGCACAATGCACATAGATGTAATTAACAACTATAAAAGCTATACAGTACGTACCGTATATTACATGCACTCTATGGCCATGGAATCAAGAGAGGATTTATTCTGCTATACAGTGTTCCAATCTCATTCCCTTTTTTGTTTTAAATAAAGTATTACTCCGCGTGGAATAGAGCATGTATTAGATATTTTTAGTGATGTCCCATAAATGCCAAATACAACTAAAATATTTTGCCTATGTGAAGTTATCTCTTCACAGCCAATAGCCAAGTGAATGGATGGAAACGGTGTTGTGTGTTTTTTCTCACACATTGTGTTCGTTTTAAAACTCGTGTTATGTGCCAAATGGATGAGAGACTATCATGCAAAATGCTACTTTTATTTGAAACAAGAGAGGGCTGAACAAAATGAGAGTTATATTCTCCTCGTGTATACTGTATATGTGAGGAAATAAAGCACTAACGAAACGTTTCAGCTGCCTTTTGATGTATCCCGCGCCGTAGCCGTGCTCGTTAAATCGTGCACCACGGCCGCGTGGGCAGCTGCAGTAAGTCCGGAGATAATTGGTTCGAACCCCGGCGCTGACAGCGTGGTTATCCTGAGTGTATATTTTTCTCGTTCTTGTCAACACTTTCTCCAGGAAAATGCCGAGATAATACCTTACTTCAAGTTCCGGGGCGATAACCTCATCCTCGTCACTAATACATTGTTGTTAACCTATTAAGGGACTTTGCGACACAATGGTCATTACCAGGCCCTACGAGAGGGAAGGGTAAACGGGGCTTCAGCACCGAGGCCGCGGGTGGTAGATGGGCTTAGAGTAGGCCATTTTATTAATGTTAAATCAATTAATAAATTTTCTGATACGACTATTTTAGCCTATTTTCATTCATGAAAAATAGGCTTATGACATCACCTTTTGTGTGTGCTCTCCCCCACCCCCACACCCTCTAATAAAATCTAAACGGTTAGAGAGATTTGAATGAAACTCGGTAAGGTTATAGTACTATTTTGGCCGTCCCCGACTGTGTCCTTTAAATTTTACTACGTCTCACAAGTCCTACATGGCGAATGTGCGAAATATTTCACCGGCATTCTATTTCTCCGAAATTTTTACTGATATCACCCTGAAATTTTGTACAGTGATAAGGAGCACTACGAGAAGTTCACCTATGTGACTTTCAAAAACTACAGAACGAACATGGTGGCCAAGCAAAGTTTAAACATTTAAATTGACGTCTCTCAAGATTTAACAATCCGAACGCAGTGAATCTTGGTACAGCAAATGCTTATATACATTGTAATGCACTGGCATGAAATTCAGTTCAATTGTTAACATAGCCTCAAGATGGTGGCTGTGCGAAATGTTAAAATTAAGTTCTTATTTCTAGTGTCCTTATCATGCGATCGAAGTCAACGTTTGAAGAATGAACCTACGCAATAATTCTCAACTAATAGTACATAAATGTATGGCCTACATATATTAAAATAACTTTCTATTCATTTGTGGTCATTGCAGATGTTTCGTAGAAATCGGGATCTATTGCTACGGTCTTCTCCGATATGGGGCTTATATGCTGGTTTGTGTTCTCACTGAAGAAATCAGTGTCTACTAATTTAAATACTAACCATATCAATATAAATACCGGTTAAACACAGCTAATTTCAACATAATTAAGTAATTATAGATATTACCTCTCATTGAATGACGCATTCCTTTTAAAGTTATATAGTAGATTTCACAGCTTTTACAGTACGGTACCTCTAGGTGCCCAAAATATGTTGACTTCTGTGGATCGGGCATGTCGGGAGATTCAAGCAGACGCGTATTACCTAAAACAAAGGAGAAGTAGATGTTAGCTGGAAAGCATCCTTTAACTAATAAATTATGAACTGTCAATAACAAAACACTGAAAAATGGCTTTACATTTAAAAGCAATAATTCAATGTTAGAATATCCTTTGTCGAGACATAACAGCAGAGTAAGATCAGCAATAAACAAAGTTAGTAAGCAATGGTATAAGTGGGCCGTTCCTTCTTGGCCGTTACTAATTACGTGCGCAGTGGTATCTCCACGCACAGTGAGCCTTCATACCTTTGTGATCAAGGCAAATAAAGTGCGCAATGTGTCCTCGACAGAGCAGCTGCATATTAGCTTACCGTGGTGGGTGAGTGGTTATCGTGTCAGATTACTAACCCCAAGCTTGCAGGTTCGCTCTTGGCCGTGGTAAGTGATTTTTGAAAGGCGGAAAAAATCACGACACGCATGTCATACGATATTATCGTGTTAAAGAATTCAGTAGGCCTTGTTCATAATGGCAAAATTAATCTCGGGATTTTCCGCCAACATAAAGTTCCTCATTTCTCCACCCTCTGGGTGTCAAATTACAAAGCTTGCACCCGGCACCCGAGGTCATACGATATTATTATTATTATTATTACTTCAGGAAAGAATCAATCACCGTCAGTCCTGGCTGGAGACAGAATAAGTACTATGCGTATTGAGTTACTCCACTGTCTGTGCAAAGTTTGATACTTGCAAGATTGGGACACATGCATTAGAACTGTGTTGTAACAGATCCTTTTCAGGAAGGTATCCTACTCACTTCGCTATACAGTGCAACCCCTGAAATCCGAACTAATTGACTCTGGAGCCTGTTCAGATTTCAATTTGTTCAGATTAGCCGAAAATGATCCATAACATATTAACCAGCCCTCGTTACGGTATAGGACAGACAATAGGACTTATACAGAAGCTGCATCTGCTCTTGACATCGGATTGCGCTTCGTAGAACAACATGCAGCAGCCACGCCGAATGGTGTCATCTTCATGCGACGCTGACGCGCAATTGCCGCCGCGGGAAGGTTTTCGTCACTTCGACAATTATTGAAGATAACTGATTTCAAGTGAGAGATTAAGTGATATTTTGTGTGTTTCTATTGTTATTTCATTGTTTTTGCAAAGTGATTAACATAACTAACTTTTCAGTTTTCCAATCCTGGATAAGATAAGATTTACACTTTGTTAGATATGCTAATTGTACTCGTTTATTAATTTTTCAACTAATTATGTAAAATAAGGTTATAATGTAGAATATATAATTCTTTTATGACTAAATAAATAAGTTTTTCTTTATACGTGTGTTTTTCAAACTTGAAATTGTCGAAAAAAAACTCGTTCGGATTACCCGGGATTTCAGATTTCCAGATCGCTGATCTCACAACACAGTGATCAGGATCTGATGATGGCTACTTGAGGGTCAAAACGCTTGAACCTAAATTGCCCCATCTAATATTGATAATTAACCAATAGGCTACATGTATCTGATGATGGCTACTTGAGGGTCAAAACGCTTGAACCTAAATTGCCCCATCTAATATTGATAATTAACCAATAGGCTACATGTATCTGATGATGGCTACTTGAGGGTCA
Source organism: Meconema thalassinum (assembly GCA_946902985.2). Lineage (NCBI taxonomy): Eukaryota > Metazoa > Arthropoda > Insecta > Orthoptera > Tettigoniidae > Meconema > Meconema thalassinum. The sequence continues at coordinate 265,097,280 of OX336394.1, forward strand.
AAACGCTTGAACCTAAATTGCCCCATCTAATATTGATAATTAACCAATAGGCTACATGTATCTGATGATGGCTACTTGAGGGTCAAAACGCTTGAACCTAAATTGCCCCATCTAATATTGATAATTAACCAATAGGCTACATGTATCTGATGATGGCTACTTGAGGGTCAAAACGCTTGAACCTAAATTGCCCCATCTAATATTGATAATTAACCAATAGGCTACATGTATCTGATGATGGCTACTTGAGGGTCAAAACGCTTGAACCTAAATTGCCCCATCTAATATTGATAATTAACCAATAGGCTACATGTATCTGATGATGGCTACTTGAGGGTCAAAACGCTTGAACCTAAATTGCCCCATCTAATATTGATAATTAACCAATAGGCTACATGTAATTTTTTCCAGGAGTTTATTTATTTATGTATATCTTGTACCCCGCCCATTCATTGGGCACAATCGTGTTGACCGACCGAAGAGCTACAAATGACAATTGTGCAAAAATTAATACAGAGAGTTTGTTTTATATACGACGGGGACCCTCGCTTGCCCGCTCACCCGCGTTTAGGGAGATCGCTGCCGCTAATCACCTCGGACACAATGGCTAACCTGGGCGGGAGAGAGAGAGAGAGAGAGAGTTCACTGGTGCTAGATCTGCTTTGCATATCTCGATACACATGTTGCAACAACGGTGAATTGTACTTCAATGTGATCCTTGACCAATTTTTTGACGGACTGACTTACGAAGAGCGATTGTCAACTTATGTTCAACAAGATTCTGCCACTGCTCACACTGCCGAAGCATCCATGACAGAATTGCGTCGCATTTTCGGTACTAGGATTATAAGTCGGAACATGTGGCCCTCCACGAAGCCCAGACTTATCACCATGTGACTTTTATCTCTGGGGGACGCTTAAAATAGAGTGTATGCGAGAAACCCTCACACTATAAATGAGCTTAAAGGCTATATTACAGCTGAAGTACAGTCAATCGGTGCTGAGGATCTTCAGAAAGTAAATGACAATTTCATAAAGACGTGCCAGTGATGTGTAGCAGTGAATGGCGAACATTTTCATCATCAGCTGTGAACTAGGTAAGTACAAATTCCTATACTCAATGACTCAATGCCGCGCAGGCGTTGCATAACGGCAAACGGCCTAGCGGGAGACAGACGCACAACGCGGACGAGCGGGCAAGCGAGGGTCCCCGTCGTATATAAAAAAAAACTCTCTGTAGTTTAACATTGCGAAGAAAGAAACAGAACAAACAAACCGATTTTTTAAAATTTAAATCTTAAAATATTACTGAAGTAATTTAATAATTTGTTGCTTACCGAGTTTCATTGAAATCGCTCCAGCCGTTTAGGTTTTATTATGGACACACACACACACTCACGGACAAAAGGTGATCTCATAAGCCAATTTTTTCATAAATGAAAATAGGCTATAAACTGTAGCAGCGAGGTGGTGAGCTGTCAGACAGTGCGCTTGACCACTGTGTCACGTCACTGACTTGAAACTTGTTGCAAACAAATCCCTCAAACTCTACTTGATAATCCTTAGAGAGCGTTTTGCCTTTTCCTGTAAAACAATAGGGCAGTTGGAATTAGAATGTGGGTAACGTCTGACGAACGTCTTACAGGTCTTTTCGAGTTTAGTTTTACTGTCGATTTATTTACTGTCCAAAGTCAGAAGGTAGATGAAAACTATTTGAGGCAATGAATAGCGAAGGTGTTTAATGCATGTCTTTGGCACGTGAGGCAAATTTATCTGTATTTTAGAGAGACTTTCCATTAGAAATATTAACATTTAAATAAATAAATAAATAAATAAATAAATAAATAAATAAGCCAACTAACTTACGCAGCTGAGTGCTTGTTTCCAACAATGAAATCCTTTAGAAGACCCTCGAGGTACAGGAAAGGAAATTCTTTCAACAAAATAATTGTACAAACTAAATTGTGAACTCTACAAACACCAGGAAAAACCTCCCAGATGCCATTAGAAGGAGACTCTAGGCTGCCTTATAAGATCTTCAAGATAGCCAAGAAGGGTAAAGATACTGGATCCCTGTGGATCAAACAAGTTGAGAAGAATCTTGCTGAACTTAATATTCAGCAAGACACAAAAATGACAGGAGTCACTACCTTCTGACAATTGAAACTAGACTTTTTCTCACATCCATTGCAGAAGCTCACCACAACGCGTCCAGGAAATGGGCCGAGGAACATAAAATCGAATTCAGCAAGAAAACGAAAGATTACTGGTCCAATAGAAAGGCTCAACATTTCTCCATGAAAGCAGCCGCCAAACAATCCACCAAGAACGCCAGAAGTGGCAGACAACGGCTAAAACACAAGCACCGTGGTCCATAGGTGGCCCAAACGACCAAAGAAAAAGAAACCAACCAACAAATAAATAAACAAGTAGTTCCGTGAAGAACTATACAGCCTATTTTCATATATCCTACTCATGTTCATTGCCTCTATCAACATACAACATTTCAGATGAAGGTTGTGATAGATTCGTAGATATTGAGAACCGTCTAAATATTTCAGATGGTCGCCAGGTTGGATTTTTATTTTTGTACTATTACATTAAGATTATTGTGAACGTGTGGTATTCAAACTGCAATTGCATGATTAGAACACAAGAAGTAAAAACGAGATTTCAAAATTTCGCACAGCCGCCATCTTGAGGTAATATAAAAAACAATTTAACTAAATTAGATGCCAGTGCATTACAATATGTAAAATCATTTACTGTACCACATTTCACTGCACTCAGAGAGTTGAATCACGAGAAAAGTCTATTAAAATGTTTCAACTTCACTTGGCCGCCATGTTCGGTTTGTACTTTACAGGTTTATGAAAGTTACATAGATAAACTTGTAACAGTACTCTTTATCACCCTACAAAATGTCAGGGTGATATCTGTAATAGTTTCGGAGATATGGAATGTCAGTGAAATATTTCGCACAGCCGCCATTTTGAGGTTATGTAAACAATTGAACTAAATTAGACTCCAGTGCATTACAATGTGTATAAACATTTTCTGTACCAAGTTTCATTACGTTTGGATAGTTAAATCGCGAGAAAAGTCTATTTAAATGTCTCAACTTCGCTTGGCCGCCATGTTGGTTTTGTAGTCACCAGGTTTTTGAAAGTCTCATAGGTGAATTTCTAGTAGTGCCCTTTATCACCGTACACAATTTCAGGACGATATCGGTAATAGTTTCGGAGATACTGAATAGTGGTGAAATATTTCGCACAGTCGCCATGTTGGATTGGTGAGGCACAATAAATTTTGAAGGGCACGTTCGGGGTCGGCCAGAATAGTGCTAAGATCTTACCGAGTTTCATTGTAATCGCTCCAGCCGTTTAGATGTTATTAGGGGGACACACACGCACACACACACACACGCGCGGACAAAAGGTGATATCATAAGCCAATTTTTTCATAAAATGAAAATAGGCTAATAAATGACCACGATGGGGAACTGCAGCGAGACCGGAGATCGGAGCTTCGAACACCAGCGCTGATAGCGGCTTATGCTGAGTGGTTTTTTTTTCTCCCAGGTTTTTCAACAATCTCTTCACGCCATGTTAGGATGGTTCCTTATTTCAAGTCCGGGCCACCTTCCTCATTCCGGACCCAATAAATTACATTTACACACATTGCTACAGTAACCAGGTCATCAAAAGAATTGAACACACACCCAAGTACACGGGGCTGCTAACCAAGATGTTCCAAGCCCCTAAACGAATTGAGAACACACAACTGATTTTGATTATGATAATTTTTGTTTTAAGTGGCATAACAGCAAGGCTTTCAGCCCCACGTAAAGAAGTTTAAAAAATGCAAATTTTGATCAGTTAGACATTTTGAAGTAGATGCTTGAATATGAAAAGAGATGAAAATAAATTGAACAAAAATAAAATAAAACTATAGACAACAAACAAAAATTTATGGAACACATCAATTATTATTAATTGAAATCAGAAATGAATACGTTTTAGATTGTTCACAACAGATTTTTAATATCGGTAACGAAAATGTACGTTCCATTTGACTTTTAGGAGGACCTGATCTCCCACCAATCTATTATATATAATCCAAAATTGACTTATCAACGCAGGGCTCAAACCACTAGACCTAGAAAGCTGAAAGTTTGCATGTTGGTTGATCCGAGGTTGTAGAGGCTCACTAAGAAACGGTTTTTGAAAATTCAATTTGTAATTGAGTTTTTTCGGCCCTTTAACACTGAATTTGGACAAATGGTACAACGACCGGATTTAGCTCATTTTAAGCCGCCATATACGAGAATCAATACTCTGGGGTCCTGTAGGGACCCCGAAACAGACTTTTTAAGGTCCTAAAATGAACGGTTTCGGAGATATACCCGAAAAACTGTGTTCCCTCTGAGAAACAGATCAACGTTGCTATGGAAACCGCTGCAATTTCGCAGACCGGGGATAGTTTTCTGGCAATATCTCGAAAACCGTTTGTTTTAGGGCCTTAAAACGCGGGGTTCGATTCCCACTTCACAGAAGTGGAAACCACGAGCATTGCTCCTCGCATTGATACGCGTAAAATGAGTTTAATCCCATATTTCTACGAGAAAATCGACTTGGGAAGTCTCATTTATTCTTCTTTTTCTTCTTCTTTCGAATAACCCATTTGGAGGGTACGATGAATCAACTTTGGCTATTGTCCATTGTATTCAATTTCCGTTGTTTCCAAATTTCTTTCATCCTTCTAGAGTGACGATATTTATTCTCTTGTGTCCACTTTCTGCCAGTTGTTTGTTTCTTCCTTTCTTGAAATTTTGCCTTTTGAATAGCTTCTCTGAAGAGTGATCTGTTTGCTATTGTGTCTGTCTGAATTTTGGCGTTTGTCAAATCTTTATCAATTTCAATGAACCATGTGGGTTTAGATTTGTAACTAGTATTATATAATGGCTTGGACGTCCTTAGCCGCCTGTGGTGTTCTGGATGTTGTTGTTGTCGTCATTGTTTGTGGTGTGGAACATGGAGGTCACCTGCTCCCTACGGTAGTGTTGCTCTCTTCCTCAAACTCCTCCTACCTTTTCTTAGCCTATTGATTAGACACTTCCTTCTCCTTTTGTTCATAATGAGTGGCCTTAAGTGTCAGTTTGCACGCTTGCGGCCGTGTTGTGTTGGCCAACACAGAGTTCACACACTCTTGCTGATATTACGTATCGACAAGTTTGGTGTAGGCAGACAGTAACGGGGCCCGCCAGCCTTTTCATGCGATCAATAAGCGTTTAAAAGCAAAGTTTAGGGAGATCGCTGCCGCTAATCACCTCGGACACAATGGCTAACCTGGGTGGGAGAGAGAGAGAGAGTTCACTGGTGCTAGAGCTGCTTTGCATATCTCGATACACATGTTGCAACAACGGTGAACTAGCTCGTACATTTCTTCTACGTCAATAATGCTACCTGCGGACAGATAATCCCATGCCTTGTTTCGTGGTTAGTGAATGTTAAAGTAGTTTTAACTTGTTTACTTTACAGAGTATTTCACTGGAGGATTACCATGATGGGGCTATCGGTGTCGTAAAACTTCACTGCCGGTACTTATCCTTATCATTACGTGTAATAATACCTCATGTAGAAACACTAGCATATCCGATCTGGAGCCAGGAATAGCTGAGCTTCTGCTTCATTAGAATTAAGAGCGCTCCGTTCTCCATAGCCCAATGCATTCAAGCTGGATTACTGGCAGTATGCAGAAGCAGGAATTTCATAACTTACGATGATTATCTGATACAGGAGACTGCAATATTTACATAAACGCACGTGTTTCAGAATCACAACTTACTCTGAAATCAAACTTAACCTTCCTCTTAACGCGCCTTTATCCCTGACGTGAATTCACTCGCAAAGGACTATCGTGCTTCCTAGATATTTACAGACTTGTAAGAATATTTCGATTTATTTTGGATCCATATTGACAAACAGTATAATAGGGTAATAAAGTTAGGTAAGAAGTTCTGCCTAGTCAATACCTTTAGAATTCTTTTTAATTATTCAAATCACTTGGTACATGTTTTGGGGCTAATATTTTCTCCCTTCATCAGCCATATTGTGTGCAAAACCTTAAATACTAACGCACATAAAGACATTAAATTTTTCACAAACAGATATTTAAAATATATATTAATAATACATTATGCAACAAGCCCATAATGGCAATAATTAAGACACGAGTATGTTTATAAAATGAGCGAGTTGCATACGACTATTTATGTTCGACGATAATTATAACTATTTTATGTTCAAACATAAATATTCATAAATATCTGTCGAGATTTCGCCAGTTTTATGTACTGAACAGAGCGCAAGGGACGCAGAGAATATATTCTATTCGACCACGGCCTCCTCGAATACCCCACTATGACACTAGCCACGAAGTAAAATTTAAAATTGGAGGCCGTGGAAGTCAGCGCAGGTGCGATGCTATCCTTACCTAATTGGTCACACTACTGTTTCTTGAGCTCTAATTGGCTGGAGAAACTGTAACATTATGAAAACTTTTACTATAGTGAGCCTCAATATAGTACAGTTTTCTGACATATAATATTTACATTTCGCCATGGTCGAATATAATAGTACATTATGCAACGAGCCTATAATGAAATAATTAAGACACGAGTATGTTTATTAAACGAGTGAACCGAGTTTTATAATTTCCATACGCGTGTCTTAATTACCATTATAGGCGATTTGCATACGACTGTTTATGTTCGACGATAATTATAACTATATTATATTTCTAACATAAAAAATCCACAGCCTGCTTCCAGTCTCCGACCGGGTCAGGAATGGAATGAATGAAGCCCCCATCGAGCGGCGAGGATATGAACTGTGCCGGCTGCCGAGGCCTGACGCACTCCTCTGGGGCAATGATTAAATGAATGACAGATGAAATGAAATGATAGTGGAGAGTGTTGCTGGAATGAAATTTTGACAGGGAAAACCGGAGTACCCGGAGAAAAACCTGTCTGCCTCCGTTTTGTCCAGCACAGATCTCACATGGAGTGACCGGGATTTGAACCACGGATCCAGCGGTGAGAGGCCGGCGTGCTGCCGCCTAAGCCACGGAGGCTCTATATTTCTAACATAAATATTCATAAATATCTGTCGAGATTCTGACGGTTGAATTCATCTTCTTGGGAATTGCGAGGGCTCAGCATTTGATCTCTACAGAAGAACGAATCTCAAAGCTCAGAAACATTGTTTATCCTGAATAGCACCAACAGATAGCGCGCAGGTACTATGTTGGATCATTTTGTTATTTTGGTCAAATAACACAAAATAGGCTGTTACAAACGCTTTAAAATTTAAATGTATCGTATTATAAACTAGTTATTATTCAAATTCGATGCGAATAGAATGTCAACGAAAGGCAAATCAATTCAGTGCCTAATTGAACAGTTATGACATCTGGCGGAAAAGTTTCACGTAAGAAATCCATTTACTGAACAGAGAACTGTATTATAATTTCCGTGGAACTAATGTCATACGCATTCTTCCTCCATGACGTTCGGGTGTGTTTATGTCAACAACAGCACAGCATTCACTAAAATTGTCGGCGAAATCTAACGAATGTGTAGAAATTGGAGTTGCGGATATTAAGGTACAGTGCTATATCTTTTGCAATATCGCCCAGTTTGTTTATGCATTGTAACTACAATGGTTGATCCAATATAGGCTACATTGTCAACTTTCTAATCATGTAATTCATGTCAGACATGTTGGATTTTAAGTGCATATCAGAAGCTATCCTTAATTAATTGGTCAATGAATGAAAATATTAAGCTCTGATTGGTTGGAAAAACTGTGTTATAATGAAAAGTAGTACTTTAATGACCCCCATTTAATATCGTTTTCTGACATAAAACATTTACTTATCGACATCACCGAACACAAAAATCGTTATAAAACACTTTAGGCCTATTTAATAAACACTCATGAAATATAAAAAAGAGTTTTGATCGAATTTAGTTATTCATTAATAAAAAAAAACTCGTTATGTTGTCACTCAAATCATATTGTAAATTAATTTCTTATTCCTTTGATAACCGTATTAACATAAACATTAAAGGCAATATTTCAACATTGCTCGATAACCTGTTTTCATGAAATACTTCTTGGTATAACCGGAAATCGAACCCTAACCTCTGTGGTGACAGCTATGAATTCATGACAGTCATATTAATAATAATAGTCTAATAATAATATTTATATTGTTTTTACGTTCATTTTAACTAATGTGACTTTCAGAGACGCCGGGGGCCGGAATTTTGCCCCGAAGATGATCTTTATCGTACCAGAAAGTCTGCATCACGGATCCCCCACATTTTCGCATTCTACAATTCTAATTGACTGTGCCAGGATTCGCCCCTGCAACTTTGGGCATACCAGGCGAGAACACTACCACTGCGCCATGCAGCCAGAGAGAAGGATGCAAGTCACTACTTCACGAGGAACATACTAATTGTTTACATTATAACGTGATTTCTTCGAATTAACAGCAATGAATTATAATTATGCACTTAAGAATACTTTTACAGTATACGTTCAGCTTTAGTGTGAAAATCTTGACACGTTTTAGCGAGAGAAGTCGCACCCACTCACAGCGGAGTGTTAACTCGATGCCGACAGACGCTAGCTTACTCAAGCTGTGCAAGCAGCTAGCACAGTGCAATCGCCAAGTGGTTTTAAATTAAACAGACCGTAACGACAATCAATAGTCTACCACCCCCAGTACCTCAAGGCTGAAGTAACTAGCACACATTCACGAACTTGAAGAAAACAGTACGAATTTTAGTGCTGTTCTACAATCTTACTTTTGTTATAAACTGTGCATTCCAGAATTTAAAGTCAGCCATCTTGAGATTCAAAGCAAGCAACTGCAAAATAGGGCGTAGCCCGCACAGATGATTCTGACGTCCCTACCACAATTTTGAACGCAATAGGCCTCCGTCTTGAGGAAGGAATTCATGATGAAAATTAATAAATGTAAAACAAAAATATTGGAATGCAGCCAAAATAAATCAGACTCCTCTATGTACATCAAATTGGCAAGTGAAAAACTAAAGGAAGTAGGAGGCTTCTGTTACTTAGAAAGCAAAATAACCAGTGATGGACGAAGCAAAGAGGATATAAAAAGTAGATTAGCTAATGCAAGGAAATCATTTCTACAGAAAAGGAATATGTTGACATCGAATATAGATTTAGGTGTTAGGAAGTCATTTATGAAGGCCTTTTTCTGGAGAGTGGCGCTCTATGAAAGTCAAACTTGGGCTATTGGTGCAGCAGAAAGGAGGAGAATTGAATCGTTTGAAATGTGGTGTTACAGGAGAATGATGAAGATCAGATGGGTAGATAGGGTTACAAACGAAGAGGTATTAAGACTAGTGGGAGAGGAGAGATGTTTCTGGTGACTGCTAATGAAGAGAAGAGATAGGTTGGTAGGACACGTACTAAGACACCCAGGAATAGCAAGCTTAGTTATGGAAGGAAGGGTCGAGGACAAGAACTGTAGAGGTAGACCAAGGTTAGAATATGTTAAACAGATTGCCTCAGACGTAGGGTGTGGTAGCTATGTAGAGATGAAAGGAATAGCTCAGGACAGGGAGGCGTGGAGAAGTGCATCAAACCAGTCAATAGACTGAAGACTCAAAAAACAACAGGCCTACCTAGAAACATACATACATTTCAGTTGAAATTGTTTTGTCTTTCAGCGTCCAGTCTAGTCTGCAAGCCTTTGTTTGCGAACTATTCGCCTCTAAGATCCCCTATTAGCAATTAGCCCTGCGGCCTCCTCTGCTTCTATACCTCTCACTTTGGAATAGTTCAACACTGAATCTAACCATTGCCTCCTAGATCTACCTCTGCTTCTCTTACCCTCTACAGGCAACCTCATTATACAACATTTTTGAAATATATCCGTGCCATACAGCTTTCTATTATATTTTTAGTATCCAAGACACAACTTCCGTGGAATTGATAGTAGTTCTAGTAATCATGTCACTCATGTAATTGTTTTAATAATAGATATAATACATTATTAGGTCGGTTCTTTATTTTATTATTCTATATTCTAATTTGTATAATTCATTTTGTATGAAGTGTCTGGTAATTGGCTCGTTTAGTTATAAGTATATTTTATATTTTAGTTTTTTTTTTAGTTGTTAAGCTAGGTTTATTTTCTATTTTTATTTTTTATTACATAGCTTCAAGCCAGAACATTGTGTACGCTACATAAAGGGGCTCTTTAGCCTCAGTGGCAGTTATCTATGATTACATTCAAATTCAAATTACGGGTAACTAGCGGCTTCAGTGGCGTAGTTGGTAGCATGCTGAGCTTCTATGCCCAAGATCGCGGGTTCAAATCTGGCCGAAGTCGTCGGATTTTTTAAGATAGTTAAAATCCTTTACTATGCCTACCTTCGGAGGGGAAGTAAAGCCGGCGGTCCCATGTCATAAATTTATGGCATGCAAAAGAACCTTCCTCTAATTAAACTTGTGTGAAGCTAAATTGTAGGTTATACTTCGTTGGAACGCTCTACCAATGTTACAACGTTCACTAATATCTGTCAGTGACATCTGTTAGCGAAAGTTGGAACTACTTGAAAATAAACGGAACTTGTAGCTCACCCCATGTGTGTCCACATTGAAGCAGTTACAGCCTCTGGCGAGCAGAACATGTCCTCGGACACTCCTGGCACTAAAAGCCATACGCTAAATAATAATAATAATTACGGGTAAAACTTCCTGCCATTGCTCCCATATATTTTTCCCAGCAATCATTCGTGCTACCTTCGTATCAGTTACCACTAGCTTACGTAACAGATATCTTGAATTCACCCATATCTCACTTCCATACAGCAAGGTTAGTCTAAATACTGAGCCATGTAACGAGTGTGTCGTAGCTACACTAACTTCTTTCTAGCAGAATAATGTGGATCGCAACTGAGAACTCACTGCATTGTCCTTCTACACCTCGGCTCTATTTCTTTCCCCACACTGTGACCATCCTGAGACAATACACAGCCCAAATACTTAAAATGTTCGCCACCCAAAAAATATTTTGATTATTTTAATCTCACTCCTGTTTAATTCTCCATAAAAAATAGCCTATAATGGCAATAATTAAGAAACGAGTATGTTTATAAAACGAGCGAAGCTAGTGTCCTAATTATCATTATAGGCGAGTTGCATACGACTGTTTATGGTCGACGATAATTATAAGTTTATTACAATATGTTCTAACATAAATATTCGAAAATATCCGTCGAGATTCTGTCGGTTGCTTCCTTCTTCTTCTTGAGAATTGTGTGGACTCAGCATTTGCTCTCAAACTCATAAATAATTCCAAAGCTTTGAAACTCTGTTTATCCTGGAGTATCACTAACAGATATCGCACAGGTATATGTAAGATCATTTTGTTATTTTGGTCAAATAACATAAAATAGGCTGTTATAAACGCTTTAAAATTAAAATGTATCGTATTATCAACTTGTTATTCATCAAATTGGTTGCGTATAGAAAGTCAACGGAATTAAATCAATGTATCTCAAATAGAACAATCATGACATCTTGCGGACAAGTTTTGCATAAGAAATCACTTTACTGAACAGAGAGCTGGATTATAATATCCATGGATGTAATGTCATACGTTTGCTTACTCCATGACGTTCTGGTGTGTGTATGTCAACAACACTATTCACTAAAATTGTCGGCGTAATCGTACGATGTATTGCCCTGTGTAGAAATTGGAGTTGCGGATATTAAAGTACAGTGCTATTTATTTTACAATATTCCGCAGTTTGTTTATACAAAAATTACGGATGGTGCACACTTTCCATGTCGGTATATGCTAGGGTATAATAGTGTGTTGCAAACTTCTGGACGTAGATTCATACATTTCATGCATATTTCATAGTATTTTCTTGTTACCGTAAAAGTTCGTGCTGGTTTTTTTCTATGTGTGTGGGATTGCAACTACAATGGTTGACCCAGTACACATTGTCAACTTTCAAATCATCTAATTCATGTCAGACATGTTGGAGTTTGAGCGCATGTGCGAATCTATCCTTACCTAATTGGTCAATGAACGAGCTCTGATTGGTTGGAGAAACTGTATCTTAATGAATTGTAGTACCACAATGACCCCCATTACGATACAGTTTTCTGAAATATAATATTTACATTTCGACATCGTCGAACGAAAAAGACATTAATTTTCTTTTACAAAATCAGGTGTTTGAAAGCATGTCTTTCTTTCCATGCCATCGAACATTTGACAGCGGTATGTAACACTGCGATTTGCGCCTCAGAGGATCAAGCGTATTCAAGGACGACAGCCATTTAATTGATAACTCACGGATTATGAGTAACCATGACCGTCAGACCTATTACCTGGGTTTTAGGTAATTAGATACTATTTTTCATGCCAAGTAGCTACTCATTGCCCTCACGAGGTTGAGTCAGCTCATTGCAGCTCTAACGTCAGATCTTAAGTAGGCTAATGGGCTGATAAATAGTTATTGTGGTTGATTGTTTTGGGGCTTTGTGGCATTGTGGTCATATAGCCCCGTGTACCCGGGTGTGTGCACAATATACCTGATAACCTGTGACAATGTGATGTGGTCAGCCTCGTTGTGTAGTGGCTAGAACTCTTTGCGTTCACCGCAGAGGCCCGGGTTCAATTCCAGGCTCTGCCAAAAATTGTAATTCTTTTCTGAAGGCTGGAACGGGGTGCACTCGGCCTCGTGAGGCAAAACTGAGAAGGAAGGAAGGAAGATTGTAGTTTAACGTGTCCATTAATCTCGCAATCATGAGCCATAGGATCTCCCTTTTACTTGGAATCCGAATCAGAGGACATGGCATTTCACTTGGAAAATCTCATACGCATTGGTCGAGAATCGAAGCCTTGGATAGAGGCAGAGAGCTTGACCTCAGATCCATCACGCCCATAAAACTGAGAAGAGGCGGGTTCGATTTTCACGTTAGCCATCCTGAAAGTGGTTTTCTGTGGTTTCCCACTATTAATCCAGGTAAATGCCGGGATGGAACCTGATTTACGACCACGGACGCTTCCTACCCAAATCCTACCTCGATTACAAATACACACACTAGTACAGACATCACAGTGATAGAGGTTATCAGACAACTTCTACACACACCCAAGTAGGCTACACGGGGTTAAATGACCATGATGTCGCAAAACCCCCAAAGAATCAACAACAACATATTGCGAATTATCAACAACAGGGTACTAAGAGTAATAACACTATCTGAGCCACCATAGTGGTAAGTACGCTTGCAGCTTCACATCTTGCAAACAAGGCAACGCCACCTAGTGCGTCACCTTCAAAATGTTAAACGTATATATGCCCTATTTTGATGTTCTAAATTACTTGCTTTTCTACTGACGATTTTTGAGGTTTTTAATTTAATTATTTGTATTTTTATTACTGACTGAAGAAGACCTCGACGTAAGTCGAAACATGTATCATCATCTATATATTTAAAACGCTTAGTTACTTTTTTTTTACCGCGAAATTGACGTCGTAATGCACTCTGACAAAAGCCCTTAGTCTGTATATTTGCAGAGTGTCTTTAAAATAAACAAATATGTTACCACATATTTTATCACTGGCTACACTGGCTACACTGGCTAAAGCGCTGCGTTAGGTCAAGGGGCCAAGCTATCGGCTGACTCGGTAGACGCGTGGGTTCGAGCCCCACCGTCGGCTGTCCTTGAAATGGTTTTCCGTGGTTTCCCATTTTCAACACCAGGCAAATGCTGGGACAGTACCTTCTGACAGGCCACGGCCGCTTCCTTCCACATCCTTGCCATTCCATCTCTCATCCCAACGCGCAGGTCGCCCACGGGCGTCGACTAGAAAGACCTGCACTTGGCCTCTCAGGAGGCTACACGAAAAAAAAATCATTTTAAATGATCTTGTCGACTTCGTCGTTACGCTGAGGTCTGGCATTACGTTACGGTGACGGGACGAAACGTACCGAAAATGCACTGAGGTGTGTGACGTCATAGTATCGCTTGAGCTTCCTCCTTTCCCCACGCACTCCGGTGAGCGAGGCATCATCCAGCCAGCTACCTCCTTTGACCTTGGTTTGCACTTGCTAATGGAGTTTGAGTTCACGCAGTTCGCTGCATGATCATGAGGCTTTCACCCAGTATTTTTCAGCATTTGTAGCATTTGTAGCACTTGCACACCTGCTAATTATTATTAACAGAAAAGCACACGAATATGCATAACATAAAATTACACTAGTTTCAAAAGAGTTAATTGATGTGAAGACATCATGATCCAGTAATCAATCGGGAAATTGTGCTTTAAGGCATTCATTCATGACCAGTCATTATATTGTGAATTGAATGTTATTTGTGAAATAGAGAAATGGTTTGTTCAGTTTAAATGTTAGTACTTGCCATATTCACTAACATTTAAACTGATTTGTAGCATTTAAAATGATATAAAGTCTAGTCTTTCAGATTATCATTCTTTTTTAAATTTATAAACAAAAATGTAATATTATTGGGCTTAGCGCATGCGCAGAATGAGCTTGGTCATGACAGAAATGGCGGATGTCCACACCGCGTTTTAATGTGAGAGTAATTTATAAGAATTATAAAGGAGGGAAGATTCATTAATTGTTGAGAGTCGGTACTCCTCCATTTTCATAACTTTCACAAGGCAGATTATTGAAAATATGTTATTTATGATTCACATACCTTTCTGGGAGTCATTAGAAGTTGATTTCAATTTGAATTGTCAGTGCTGCACCGGAAATATTTCTTTTATTACGACAATATATCATTTTCATACCTTATTTTATCTCTTGGGGAAGCCTCCGTGGCTTAGGCGGTAGAACGCCGCTCTCTCACCGCTGGGTCCGTGGTTGAAATCCCGGTGATGTGAGATTTGTGCCAGCAGTATGTTGCAATGTCGAGAGAGCAATCTTTTGACGCCCTTAAAGTTGCAATAGTGTCAAAATATAATCGTACAAAGAATGTAGCCTAACTTTATAGGAAACTTCTTCAGTAAATATGTTGTTCATTGTCCGTTATGTTTTGACGGGTCTCAACTAGTTAATACTTAAATTAGATATATTTCAAAAAGTATTGCTTGGCGTATTCTTTAACATCTTATAAATAGCAAAAGGCTAGGAAATTAACAGTACTGTCATTCTACTCTTGGTGATTAACACGTAAACTAACATCACTTTCCCTATCTAGCCCTCTCTTCTGTGAGCCTTCCTTTCCTTTTAAGAGTGAATAATATATGAGAGGTTAGCGTGAGCACTCGGGAGTGGAGGTAAGCAGTCCAGGAAGTAGAGAAGTACGCTAGCAAAGTTACTGAGTCTCTGCTGCCACACTCTTTGCTTGACTGTCTTGGGGGCTGCATATTCATAACGTACAGGAGTGGAAAGACGATGTAATGCATAACTGAGCACGAAATTCATCGACATGTGCGTTACGAAGAAACCGGGTGTTATATTTTTCTTGTTACTCTAATTCATACTCCCATTCATTCTGATTATGTGTTTTGCCTATTTGTATGCGTCTCCATTTTTCCATTTGGAAATTTTTATGAACAAATCTCGTAATATTCATATTTTTGGGGATTTAGCGAGTGCCAATTAGCTTACAATAAACCAAATGATTGACTGTAAGGACATAGGCATTGACGCACATTTTTAGCCACGTTGTTTTGTTCTATAGTAAAAGTAGGCAAGATGTCTCATGTAATGCACGGAGTATTAATATTTACAAGGCATAACCCCCCACCACACCCCCAAAAAAATGATAATATGAACAGTGTTCCGGGCGACAAAAGCCTTAATCTTCTTTTAGTGTTTCTTGTACTTTTGGTATTGAAAGAATTTATGACCTTCGGCCTACACTTGTGAATCTCTCCCCTTTGACTATCCAACTGTGTGCTTCTGGCGATATTATTATTATTATAGTCCACCTCGTGGTGTAGCGGATAGCATTCTTTGATGTCATCTCGGAGGTCTGGATTCGATTCCAGGCAGTGCTAAAAATGTAATTCTCGTCTGAAGGTTGGAACGGGGTACGTTCAGCCTCGTGAGGCAAAACTGAGAAGTTTACGGTGATTTCCAAATGTATGCTACTCCAAGAAGATGCCGGAAGGATTTCAAACATCAGGTCACGGCCACTTCCTTCCAAATCCTCAACTGAATTACAAATATAAGCAATATTGCAGTCACCACAATAAAACAGGTTATTAGTCAAATAATACACATACCCCAAGTACATTGGGCTAAATGACCACGATGTCCAAGTCCCTCAAATGAAACAACAACAACAACAACAAAACCAAGATATTATTACAGATGTCTTTGAGATTAAATGAATAGGTTTAACAATTATTCTAAGAGGTTTTTAATATCTGTCCGGAAATTGTGCACATCTTGGTAGTAAATTAGGGCAATGGTGGGAGAGCCACACCCAGCGTGCTGTCACCAGCATCTCTATGCTATCAGTGTCTTCTCCCCAGAGACGTATTGTGAATTAGATATCGCCAGCAGCACAGCAGGCCAAGTCACCAATCTCCTAGCAAACACAACCATCATAATATCAACCCCAACCTATTAACTGTACATCGGAGCTTCTTAGAAGGATACCAGGATCGGGGCTTCGATTCTCACCCGTAGAAGTCGGATATATTAAGGGTAGTGAAAATCAACGGCACTGCAAGTCATGCAATGTCAATTCATGACACACCAGTTGTATCATAAGCATGCTGAGCTTCTATGCCCAAGATCGTTGGTTCAAACACGGCCGAAGACTTTGGATTTCTTAAGAGCGATAAAATATTTCAGTATGCCTTCCTTCGGAGGGGAAGTAAAGTTGACGGGCACATGTCATAGATTTATGGCATGTGAATGAACCTTCCTCTAATTAAACTTGTGTGAAGCAAAATTTGCAGGCTAGATTTCGTTGAAACGCTCTATCAAAGTTCCAACGAACACCACTAGGTTGCAGTGACATCTGGTAGCGTAAGTTGTGATTACTTGAAATTGAACAGAACTTGTAGCTCACCCCATGGGTGTCCGCTTGAAGCAGCTACAGCCTCTGGAAAGCTGAATATGTCCTCGGACACTCCCGGCACTAAAAGCCATACGCTAAATAAATAAAATATATCAGCAACATACCTCCCAATATAGTTTAAGGTTCGTAGCTAGTTGGCGTTCTCCTTTCTTTTATTTACAAAATTTGCGACATTGTGTTCAAGTACCCCCACATATTTGGGTGTGAGAAGAATTTGTCTGAAAACCTTCCACTGTGATATCTGTACGAGTGTGTGTATTTGTAATCTAAGTACATATAGTATTTGGGTAGGAAGCAGCCATGGCCTTAAGGTTGGTACCATCCCGGGATTTGCCTGGAGTAGAAGTGGGAAACCATGGAAAACCACTTCTAGAATGGCTAAGGTAGGATTTGAACCCACCTGTTTCAAGTGTTAACTCACTAGGCTGAGTGTACCCCGTTCCATCCCTCAGACCAGGATAAAATTTCTTGGCAAATCCGGGAATCTAACCCAAGCCTCCGCTAGCCACTACGCAACGAAGCGGACGGTGGAAGGCTAAAAATGATTATTATTTTATGGAGACCTACTTAAGGAATTTCAGTGAATATGGAATAAAGTACAGGGATGGGAGGGTACTCTACAATCTATACAGAAACCAGAACACATATATTCGAGCGGAAGGAGATGAGTGAGAAGCCGGTATTCAGAAAGGTATAAGGCAAGGCTGTAACTTATCGACCATACTTTCCCATCTATACATTGAACAAGCAATGAAGAAAATTGGAGAAAATTTCGAAGTAGGAGTAGAGATTCTAGGAGAAATAATTTCAACTCTGAGATTTGCTGATGACATCGTCATTTTAGCCGACACACCAGAGGATTTGAATGAGTCTTTAAATGGTGTGGATTCTGTCTTGAGGAAAGAATTCAAGATGAGAATCAATGACAGGAAAACAAAAATATTAGAATGTAGTCGAAAGGAATCAGAGACCCCTATGGATGTCGAATTGGCAGGTGAAAAGTTGAAAGAAGTAGGTGAGTTCTGTTACTTAGGAAGCAAAATAACCAGTGATGGACGAAACAAAGGGGATATAAAAAGTCGGTGAGCACATGCAAGGAAATCATTTCTAGAGAATAGAAATCTGTTGTCATCAATAGATTTAGGTATTAGGAAGTCATTTTTGAAGGCATGTGTCTGGAGCGTGGCACTCTATGGAAGTGTAACTTGGACTGTTGGAGCAGCAGAAAAGAGGAGAATTGAAGCGTTTGAAATGTGGTGTTACAGGAGAATGATGAATATCAGATAGGTAGGGTTACGAATGAAGAGGTATTAAGACGACTGGTAGAGGAGAGATGTTTTTGGCGACTGATAATGAAGAGAAGAGATAGGCTGGTATGATACGTAGGCTACTAAGACACCCAGGAATAGCAAACTTAGTTATAGAAGGAAGGGTCGAGGATAAGAACTGTAAGGGTAGACTTAGGTTATAATATGTTGAACAGATTGCCTCGGATGTAGCGTGTGGTAGCTATGTAGAGATGAAACGATTAGCTTAGGACATGGAAGCATAAAGTGCTGCATCAAACCAGTCGAAAGATTGAAGACTCAAACAACAACAACAACAACAACAACAAGAAAAATAGTAAATATTACTTTCAGAAAGTGGGATAAAATCGTGTTGGCCAACTAAATAGTTGTAATATCAATGTCAATGAGGGAACACTGAAAAATGGCTTTTAATTTCCATACACACAAAAATGCATGAGATTTATCATTGCACTATCCACAAAATCAAATGTAAAATAACTACATCGACAACTTCAACGATAATACTGTGTATAATGTGTAAATCCTCTGAATGAACACATCTGTTGTTTCTTCCCGCAAAATACGCTCAAAGCACCAGTGTTTGACACCAAATACCCGCAGTGAAATTCCTACGGTCTAGCCACCAAAACCACGGGAGCATTCTGTGAGCTCAGACACGTTGAACGCTATTTAAATGTCTCACATGTCTGACGTCACTGTTCAATTCCAGGAGCAGTGAATAGCATTAAACAGTAACTTCATTTGACGACAAAGGCAACAGTAAATAATACCATTTAACTGTTTGGGAAACTAAACGATTTGCATTTCGAGACCGCAAAGTCCATATGCAAACATACATTCCGAATTTCCCAAAGCAGCTTTGATGGCGTAGTTGGTAGCATGCTGAGCTTCTATGCCCAAGATCGCAAGATCAAGCCCGGGTGAATTCGTTGGATTTTTTAAGAGTGTTAAAAATTCCTCAGTATGCCTTCCTCAGTACAGCCGGTGGGGCCATGTCAACGATTTATGACATATAAAAGAACCTTCCACTAACTAAAATTGTGTGCAGCTAAAATTTGTAGGTTAGATTTGATTAACGGTCAAAATTCCAACGTTCGGTGCCAGGTGCTGGTTGCGGTGTCATCTAATAGCCAAGTTCACAGCTTGCTGTCGTTGACGGTAGCATTTGGTAGCAAAAGTGGGAACTTCTTGAAATTGATCGTCTGCAGTCCTTACCTGAATTACAGATAACGCACTCTAATACAGACATCACAATTGACACTGGTTATCAAACAGATTCTGCACACACCCAAAGTACACGGGGCTACATGACTGCGTTGTCGCTGTCCCTAAATTGAGGATGCAATAAAATATACAGTATTTTCCAATTCAATTACGATTGGTGAACAGTGGTGGTCTGATTGAGCAGTATATGAGGTACAACTAGTCACTATTTGAACAGTTTCGAATTATGAAAGGCATTGAGTGCACCGACGCGACGGTCAAATTAGAATACAGTGAAACCTCTCTAAAATACCACCCCTCTTAAAGACTGATTTTTCTTGGAACCGATTTAAAACCTCATAGGGTCAATGTATTTGTTACCTCTATTTAAGGACCACCCCTCTCCCCAACCAAAGACCAGGCATTTTCTCAGTCTGACCTCTTTCAAAAGACCACTTCTCGACTGCCTTCCCATTGGAGATGGTGATGAGGGTGATGATGTAAACAATACCCTGTTTGGTTTACAAAACAAATAATTAATGATTTTCTACAGAAAAAGAAAAGACTATTCTGAATATAGCAAATTGAGATACAAACAATTAAGAAACAAGACCAAAACAGACATCAAACTAGCTCATAAAGGATATATAACAACAGTTGAAAATAAGATCAATAGTGATTGTAAAAATTTTTGGACGTATGTGAAAAGCAGGAGAAGGGCCAATGGTACATGTACTATAATGCAATACAATGAGGAAGAGCTAAAAAGCGGGGAAGCGGTTGTTCAGGGTTTTGCAAAATACTTCCAGTCGGTGTATTCACAACACCCTTATTCCTACAGAATATCGCAAGATGAGGCAAATACGCCCGTAACCCTGCACATAAGCGAAGTAACAATGGCGGAAATTGATAGAGCGTTTAAAAAACTGAGACCAAAAACATCAGCGGGCCCGGACCAAATACCCCCTTACGTAATTAAGAGTTGCTCACAGATTTTAAAAGATCCCCTTCATTTTCTTTATAACCTAGCAATTAGTACAAATACATTCCCAGATATTTGAAAAAAAAACTCGCGTCTGTCCTATTTTAAAATCAGGTAACCAAACATTAATAAAGAACTATCGACCCGTGAGTATAGTATCAGCTGTTGCAAAGATATTTGAATTTATCTTACATGACAGAATTGTTACTCATGTAGCGCCAGCGATATCAGATCAACAACATGGATTCATGCAACGGAGATCTACAGTCACAAATCTGATGAATTTCTCCCACGATGATTCATCCGAGTTGGATATCGGAGGACAGATGGATGCTATTTTCACGGATTTTGAAAAGGCATTCGATAGTATAGATCATGATATTCTTTTGACAAAATTAAACAATCTCAGTTTTTCACAAGCAAACTTACGATTTTTTAGCTCGTATCTGTCTGGTAGACAGCAATATGTATACTTTCTCGGAAAAGCATCAATGGAATATACCGTAAATTCCGGAATTCCCCAGGGATCGAACCTTGGACCAATTATGTTTCTGATAGCAATCAATGACATTTATGAATGTATTAAGCACTCTAAATGTCTTCTATACGCTGATAATTTTAAGATATTCCGTCCTATATCCTCTGCTCATGACTGCTATCTTCTACAAAATGACTTGGACAACATCTTTGAATGGAGTAGGAAAAATTAACTTAATTTTAATCTAACGAAATGTGTCACAATGTCATTTACCCGAAGGAAGAATAAAGTTAGTTTCCAGTATAATCTGGGGTTGAACACGCTGAGGGAGGTTAATGGTGTAAGTGACCTTGGTGTGGAACTGGATAAAGGTTTGACTTTCGCTTCTCACATCAACAAGGTAACAAGTGAGGCGTACCGAGCAATAGGCTTCGTCATTAGAAATGTAAAACCTTTTTGGGAGGTGAAAACGGCCATTACACTCTATAATGCTTACATAAGGGCGAAATTAGAATATGCAAGCGTAGCGTGGAATCCGTGGCGTAAAAAATACATAAGATTACTAAAAGGAGTACAGAAGCGATTCGCAAGATTTATACATTATAAAATGAGCGGAAATTACCCATATATGGTCCCATATAAAATTTGATCGAATAATCTAAAAATTATTGCTTTGGAAGATCGTAGGAAAATAAATGATTCCAAGATCTTACACAAGATTGTAAATTCTGCGGTAAATAACTCTTATTTTTTTATCGTTGCTGAATTTCAATGTTCCACGTCTATCTTCAAGAACGTGGACAACTTTTAGAAATAAGAAAACATGCACCACGTCACACAAACATTCACCGCTTTATAGACTCTGCAGTAATTACAATAAAGCTGTAGTGTGTAATAAAAGTCTAGACTTCGATCTTAGTCTCCAAAAATGTATAAAGGTATTTATGACCACATTGCCATGAGTGTAATTAATTAACAAAAAGGTAGAATATGTAACAGCATTAAGGTTAAGCTATAAATAATATTATTATGTAATTAATTTAGATGCTAAGATTAGATTTAAGATTAGATTTAAGTTATGAAAAAAAAAGAATTACAGTTTAAAATTTTGTAGGTTTACTGTTATTGGGGTTAAAGACCCTGTTGTAAACCAGCATAAATAAATAAATAAATAAATAAATAAATAAATAAATGGTTCTGTTGCCACAGAACTGCATCAGCATACAATGTCATTAGAAAAAGTGTTATGTAAAGTACAAAAATACAAAAAAAATGGCTCTCCTAGAAGATTGTTCGAATGCAGAACAAATTAATGGAATTTCGAACTCACTCAGAGATATTCTAGAAAGTGCAACTGTTAAAAAAGAGATGTGCTAATCTGAAACAGAGATCAATTCGTGACATTTTTAAATGACAGAGCTCAGAAAATAACTAATTGTAATTAATTTGTACTAAATGTGAACCAATGCAGATAAATTGTAATCAAGTATGTGTTCCAAAAGTACTTCATTAATAATGCAGTATAAAATTAGTTTTAATGCCTACCCCTATTACGAGACCACCCCTCTAACAGACCATTTTTCCATGGAACAGTCACTGGTCTCTTAATAGAGGTTTCGCTGTAATAATAATGTTATTCGTTTTTCGTCCCTTTTAACAACTCAGAATTTTAGAGGCGCCGGGGTGCCGGAATGTAATCTCAAGAGGATCTTTAACGTGCCAGTAAATCTACTGACACGGCTCCCTAGCTTGTGCACACTCCCATATGCCAGCTGACTGCGCCAGTATTCGATCCTCCATCCTTGAAAACAGCAGGCGAGAACGTTACCGCTGAGCGATGCAGCCAGTCATGGTCAAATGAGATGTTTCGCTACTGCTGCTGCTGTTGTTCATGTTGTTGCTTATTTAGGGGCTTTGCGACATTGTGGCCATATAGGCCGAGAGTGGAATTTATCTGAAAATTCTGTATTATTGTGATTGGTGTGTTTGTAATAGGAGATGAGGGTTTGGGAAAGGAGGTGGCCGTGGCCTAAATTTAGGTACCATCCCGGCATTTTCCTTGAGTAAAAGTGAGGAGACCCTGGAGAAACATGTATAGGATGCCTGAGGTAGAAAATGCACTTCTTTCTCAGTAGCTGTTTGAGAGTGAAGCAGCGTCTCGTTCACGAAAACCAATATTAACGGCCGAGGGGACCCGATGCGCTGACCACGCGTCACCCCAGTGTCTACAAGATAATTGGCTGGGCAGTAGTCTCTTGGTAGGCCTGAACCCTTCATGGGCTGTAGTGCCACGGGGAAAGGAAGGAAAGAGGAAAGTTACATAATGAATGATTCATCATTACGTTTTAATAGTAACCCCCCCCCCCCCCACCGACATCTTGAGAATTGGGTGTGACTGTTATTTTACATTGGGCATATGAAGCCACATGTAAGAATCTGCCCTATAATTAATATCAGTCGTTTTCGCTCTAATAAATAGATATTAGTACATTATGCAACGAGCCTATAATGGCAATAATTAAGACACGAGTATCTTAATTACCATTATAGGCGAGTTGCATACGACTGTTTATGTTCGACGATAATTATTATAACTACTTTATGTTCGAACATAAATATTCATAAATATCTGTCGAGATTTCACCAGTTTTATGTACTGAACAGAGCGCATGAGACGCAGAGAATGCCTTGTATTTGACCATGGCCTCCTCGGTTACCCTACTATGACACTAGGCCACGCAGTGAAATTTAAATTAGAAGGCCGTGGAACTCAGCGCTGGTGCGATGCTATTCTTATCTAATTGGTCAAACAACTGTTTCTTGAGCTCTGATTGGTGGGAGAAACCGTTTCATAATGAAAAATAGTGTTATAAAGAGACTCATTATAGTACAGTTTTCTGACATATAATAGTCAGGGTCGAACATAAATTAATTTATAATTATGAAATTTCTGGATGGCTGCTGCGTGCAATATTCAGTGTGTTCACTAACGCTATTGAGCCTATAATTCTCATCTTAATTATGAAATAATATCCTGAGTTATTAATTTGTATCAGCTTCGGTGGCGTAGTCGGTAGCAGCCCAAGATCGCGGGTCCAAACCCGGCCGAAGTCGAAGTTGTCGGATTTTTAAGAGCGTTGAAATCCTTCAGTATGCCTTCCTTCGAAGGCTAGTAAAGTCGGAGGGCCCATGTCATAGATTTATGACGTATAAAAGAACCTATCACTACATTTGGTAGTGTGTAGCCAAAATGTTTAGGTTATTTGGCTAGAAATGCTCTATCAAATTCCAACGTTCGCCGCTGGGTGTCAGTGACAGTGGCATCTGGTAGCCAAAGTTGGAACTAGTTGATATTGAACTTGTTGGGGAGAAATTCCCTACCATGGCCATTGGCTGCAATTCAAATATAATATTAATTTGTATATTTTATCATTTCAAATGGTCTTGTCGACTTCATCGTTATGCTTAGGTCTACCGTTATGCGTCACGGTTACGGCGTGTATGACGTCATCATGTTGTTCAGTGCATATGCACCGAGTCTGAGTTTACTCCTGGGGTCTGGCGTTATGCGAACGGAGACGGCGAGTGCGTGACGTAATGCAGCCCCCGCGCGGGAAGCCTAAGTTAAAGGGTAATGGAGTCTGTAGAGTCTGGGTTTACTCCTGGGGTCTGGCGTTATGCGAACGGAGACGGCGAGTGCGTGACGTCATGCAGCCCCCGCGCGGGAAGCCTAAGTTAAAGGGTAATGGAGTCTGTTGAGTCTGAGTTTACTCCTGGGGTCCGGCGTTATGCGATACGGAGACGGCGAGTGCGTGACGTCATGCAGCAGAGTGCATGGGAAGCCTAAGTTAATGGAGTCTGTTGAAAGAGTCCTCAGCCTTTCTAACATGTGTAGCATTTGTAGCATGCGTCATTTGAAATTATATAAAGTCTAGTCTCTCAGACTGACTGTATCTTTTTAATAATAGAATACGACTAGCTGCCACCTTGAACGCATGGAGAGAGTGTTCATTCACTTTGGGCATACGAAGCAGCATATAAGGTCCTATCTACTAATTGTGTTATTATAGCTCCAAGATACTAATATTTATTAATTTATTTTGGTTGATAGAGGAACCACCAACGCAGCATTGGTCGTCTACATGTGTATGCCCATCTGTTCACAAGGCGATCTGTGTAATATCCTAGTGTACACTTTTATCTTAGCAAGCGATACACATAACTAACTACTCAAGATGCCTTATTCGTGTTACACCTGTTTACGTCCATAGCACCTGTGGCTGGTCGCTGAGATCACATGTTCCCTGAGTCGATATGCTCAGTGTGACAGTCCGGATTGCCGGTATCCGTTTGGCACACCATTACTTAAACCACCTTGCATTGCTACCTTCGTGCAACATCATAACAAAATGTATTAATAATTTTATATTATTATAGTTACATCAACTCCATAATATTGTGAATTTAACAGAGTTCCCGCAAATATAAAATACACAGTTAGAACTCTTACATCGCTTCACTGTTCTGCGTGAATGTAGGTTACAGGAGTTACAGGTACGAGTATATTCAAAAGTGTGTTAATTATTGGATTATTATTTTCATTTTTATTTTTTTAGTCGTTTACCCTCCAGGTTGGCGGAACCCACGGACTCAGCGAGGGAACTCACCACTACCGCCTCTACGGGCAGTGTCCTAGAGATGGGAACATCGAATCGGAAGGGATACAACTGGTGAGGTGGGATTGGCACCTCGCCCAGGCGGCCTCACCTGCAAAGCGAACAGGGGCCTCATGAGGGAAGGTAAGGGATGGTTAGGATGGATAGACAAGGAAGAGGGAAGGAGGCGGCCGTGGCCTTGAAGAGGATACCACCCCGGCATTTGCCCGAAGACGAAGTGGGAAACCACGGAAAACCACTTCGAGGATGGCTGAGGGGGAACCGAACCCCCTCTACTCATTTGGGCCATCCGAGACTGAGTAGACCCCGTTCCAGTCCTCGTACCACTTTTCAAATTTCGTGGCAGAGCCGGGAATCGAACCCAGGACCTCCGGGGCGGCAGCTAACCATGCTGACCGCTACGCTACGGAGGCGACGATTGGACTAAATTAATGGATTAAATCTATTACAATTATTTTTCATTCAAAGTTATTTTATTGTATTTGCATTATCCTACTTAGTGTTATTTCCTCTCCTTCAGGAAGGGGAGGGGGGAGGACGTGCTGGCACAGCGGTCAAGCTGTTGGCCTCTCACCAAGGTAGACCGGGTTCGAATCGCGGTCAATGCATGGGAGATTTTCGAAATTAAATGCCATGTCCTATGGTTCGGATTGCGCGTAAAAAGGAAGTTCCGTAGCTCATGATCGCATGACTAACGGTCACGTAAAACTAAAAGCTTCCTCCCTTCCTTCTCCTGCAGGACTTACAACTTTTCCCACAAGGAATTGCGTGGTGAAATTTTCGAAATTGGAAATTCTGAGGGATACCAGATCTGGGTCAGTTTTCTCTTTTTTCATTGACTTTGGAATGCATCCCTCTAAATCAGGTCATTTCACTCCATGGCCCACGAATTCTTGAATAGCTCAAGAGCAGACCATGAGTAATAAAAGACTTCGAATCCTTTTGCACTAAATTCGCAAGAAACCTAGAATGACGTAATCAAAAACTAACAAAACGTGTCACATTCTGCATTAGCAAAGATCCTCAATTAGTGGAATTTCTAAAAATAAAAAAATAAGAAAACTATCGGTTTTCTAAGAGAAAATATATTTAAGATTACCGGTTAATCATTTGAAAAATATGCCACGCACACATTTTTACTGCATTAAGTCATAAAAAGAAAAGTGAAATGTTGGAAAACTAGCATCGAATCTAATAATTTGCACACCTCTCTGCTATATGGAAGGAATGACTTTACTCAGCATGCCTTGGCAGTGAGCACGTTGGAGTGTGGCTAAAGAATAATTGCGAGCGGTGTGACTTGTGGCCTTCCCTGGCGTGACAGCAACCAGCCTGGACCTCTGGCCCTCATTGGCAATTCACCAGCCTGCCTGTCCCTGTCTGTCTGCATGGGCCAACACACTGCACTGTACCAGCTACGCAAAAAGGAAAAAAATCAACTATTCAGCATCGACAATGGAATGTTTAGTTATAGAGGGGATGAACTGTCAGCCCATTTGATACCTGATATGTGTTACGGTTCATTTCGGGTCCCATTCCGACCAAACTGTGGAAGTCAACCCTGACAAGAGAGATAAATACAGTATATACCAAACATCGCAATTTGTAAGTAAAATTATCTTCCCCTGAGTCTGCCTGATTGGCACAGCAATAACGTCTTCTCCTCTTGTACCCGAGGTTGCTGGATAAAGTCCCGGCGCAGTCAGTTGTAATTTGAGTGCACTGAAATGTAATAATAATAGGCCTAATAACGTTATACGTCTCACGTTTTTTAACTACTCCGGCTTTTAAAGACGCCGAAGTGCCAAAACATTGCCCTGAAGGGAATCTTTAATGTGCCAGTAAATACACTGGCTTGCCTCCCTCTCAATTGCACAAACTCAAATTCTAACTGACTGCACCAGGGTTCGATCCTGAAACCTTGGGCATACCAGGCGAGAACGGTGCTGAAATATGAGAAGGGTCTGACAGCAGATACAGTACACTGATACGTGGGAGATTTGCTTCAGAGCAAAAGACCAAGGAAATCCTGTACCTCCTAGCTCTGCATTAGTACAATGAGACGCAAATTCCACATCATTACCATTACAAGTTTCAACTTTTCAACTAGCTTGATGACTTATTGACTGGAAGACTTCCCTCTACTTAGTCTACTCTTCTAATATCTCTTTATGAGATGTCCTCGAGGTATAGTGGCTAGTATTCTTGGCCGTCATTCCAAAGGTCTTGGTAAATTCCCGGCCCAATCAAGAAATTTAATTCTAGTTGAGCGCTGGAACGGGGTACACATAGCTACGTGAGGCAAAACCGAGAAGAGATGGTTCCTTGGTTCCCATTTTCCACCCCAGGCAAATATTGGGATGGTTCCAAACTCAAAGCTACGGTTGTTTCCTTCCCAAACCTCACACGAATTACAGATACACGCACTACAACAGACACCACAATAACACAGATGTCAAACAAATTGTACACAGAGCCAAGTACCAAAGAAACAACTACTCTTTAGATTAATTCACTGTCCTGCTGCTTGCATTCCTCCTGGTTGCTTTAAACTGCCTGTCCATTAAACACTCAGAGGCATACACGATATATATTAATTCACCGCTAGGTTGCAGTACCAGCTACTACAATGAACATTCAATTATAGTCTACTCCTTGATAAGAACGGTAATTAAAAGTATACCCATACATTTAGGAGAAAGTAGGCTATTTGTTCTTTGCTGAACATCTTGTTTTTCTTTTAATTTCCTAATTCTCTATGGCCTTCTTGATTGCTTATATCGTCATTGATATTTAATTCGGTTATCATCATCATCATATATATAACGCTAAGGGGTGTGCTTCATCAAACTCAAAATATAAATCCCGAGGGAGTTAGAAGGTGCGGTTTGTACCAAAATCTTCCAAATCGTCTAAAGAGTACAGAAAAATATTGTATTTCTTGAAAAGTCAACGAAAATATATTTATTTGTTTATAAAGTGCGTTTAAACAAATAAACAAGACGATAGCGCAGTCAGAAATATGTCGAGTCGAGCCCGCATTACAGTAGAGCCGGGCAGGTGGTATGTACACATGGGACCTCACAAGTAACCGATCGTAACAAATAAACATTCAAAAGACAGAGAAATACCCGAAGCAGTGACGAATTGTAGTATGATTTCATAAAATCAATATCCACAATTTGCATAAAAAAGTGGTTTAAACAAATAAATAAGATGATAGTCCCTGCCGGAACTGTGTCGCGTCGAGTCCACATACCAATTAAGCCAGACGGGTGGTTTATACACATGCGAGAGTTCTCGTATTGGTCTGGTAGTTATTGTTCTTCTTCCTTCGTTACGCCAACTTAAAGAGCACGTTTCAACTTGTTAACATTTCCTTCTTATTCTCCTCCAAAAATCTCTTCATGATTTTGCTATGCTGTTTCTTGCGTTCTTCTTTCCATTGTTTTCCAGTGGACTTTTTAGCTTTCTCCGTGAAAGTGTGTTTTGCAACCAGAGTTCCAAAGGCCTTGCGATTCCTGATGATATCTTCCGTGATATTTCTTTCTTTTAAGTGCTGCTTTATTTCTTCTAACCAACTGATTTTGAAATTTATTATATCAGGCAGTTATTTTACATAAATAGTGACATCCATTCTGCAAATGTGACCATAGAATTTCAATCGTCTCCTGCGTTCAGCATCGGCGACCTTATCGATTGCTCTGTACAAGTCTGCAGTTCTCTTTTTAATCCATAAACCTTTTACATGAATAGGGCCATATACTTTCCTAAGAATCTTTAGTTCTTGTGTTTCAATTTTATCAATTTTAGAATGCCCTCCTAGAGATGTAGTTTCCGAGGCATACAGTGCTTCCGGAAGAACAACTGCCTTGTAATGCTGAAGTTTCGCATTTCGTGACATAGAAAATAAGAATTTTCAACACGACGGTTGCATGAAAGCGGCAAATACATAACCTAACACTGTTTGGCAAATTTAAAGAGGAACATCTGATACCGTAATTCCATTTCAAAAATCCCGGGTTTTCTTCTAAACGTTTTGGACATTTATTAGAATTGCCACATATCCATATTGGGCATTTCAACTCAAATTCTTGTACGAATTTCCGAATTTCTCCATCCCATACAACGAGGTTATTTCATGTCATCGTAATACTGGTTGGCCTTAGCACCTTTTCAAAATCGTTAATAAACTCCGTATTGAAGAGGATTCAACTTATTTAACTCAAGCGCCGAACTGAATTATTTTATAGATTTTCTAAATTATTTTGTGTATATTTAGATATTTTTTTTAAAGCTTAACATTTTTACACTCACCGTTATTAGTTCTCATTTTCTAACTACTTTTAAAAAATTATTGTTAAAAGACCAATCTTATATTTATTTAATTAATACTACTTTGTAAGGATATCCATTTTAATACTATATTTTATTTATTTCAATTATTATCATTAATTTTTCATTTTAATTTAGATTTAAGTCACATATGCTATTTTAGTTTTCAATTCTTAATTGATTTTCTTTGTAGGGTGAGGATGGCCCCATTGTGGGTCGAAACATGTACGAATATATAAAATATATATTTGTTGATGTATTGATTTGGCGTATAATTTAAACGTTTAATTTCGTGACACTATTATTATTAATATATTGTTATATCTATTATTATTATTATTATTATTATTATTACTACTATTATTTTATTACTATTATCATTAAACTATATTCTCTTGGAGTATGAACCAAAAAGAAATCCAGTAGATCACAACAAAGAAGTAATCTAAATACAGAATATTTTGGTTCAAATACGCTCTCTAGAGCCTGAATTACTCGTTGTGGTTATAAAAGCAGTTTTAATTCAAGTCTGTATTTTCGAATGGTAGTCTTTGACCTCTTGATGTGATCTTTCCCTTGGCACTGACTAATAATCCCGGAAGTTAGCAAAAATTAACTGTGGGCACGCGAGGCAATTCAAGCTGTATTCAAGTCGCGTCCCGTTGAACTGCTTTGCGTGTGCCCATTTCTCCAGTGCGTACACGCACTACATACACACATTACAGCAACAATAGTCGGCGCTGCTTTTGAAGTGTAGACGTGCCGAATGGCTTTAGTTAAAAGGAGTAGGGTGATTTAGGTTATACGCTGGTATATTGCTCTGAATTATGGGGTGAACAAAGGGGAATGAACGAGGGTTGAAAGTATAGTGCTGCATCGCTTTCTTCCGTAGCCTGTCCTGACGAGTAATCAAATTATAAAACGGTTGTTGATTAGTAAGTTATAAAGGATGTAACAAAATATGTGGGAAAGCTCCGGAGATTTGATAGAGAACCTGACAACAAGCAAAACATGGCCTGTAAACATATGGTGTATGTGATTTCGTTTCCGTGTTACAATCATTGTTTGTGGTGTACATAACACATACCGCTTCATTATAGGCTGCAGGTTGGTCATTTGAGTTGATAAAGTGTAAGTAACTACTTACAGTTCTCTACAGAAGGTGCTCAACATGGCCACCACGAGCAGGCGTCTATGCCCGCATCATTGACTGTCTCACACGCTCTCAAATTCCCGGTGTCTGTTGTATCTGCTGACATCCTTGCTCTATTCGCTGATGCAGCATGTCCACTTTATGAATAGATGTGGCATACACAATGCCCTTTAAATGGCACCATAAGTAGAAGTCTAATGGGTTGAGATCGGGAGAACAAGCAGGCCACGGTGTCGGCCCCTGACGTCCTATCCATGGGAATGCACACATACTTCAATAGCTACGAAACGTACAAGTGGCCTGTGTGCCCTCCACAAATGACCAACTAGCATCGAGCCACCGTCTGTGTTATGCACACTACAAACAATGCTTGTAAAACGGCAACGAATGAACATACACCATATGTTTACGGGACATGTTTTGCTTGTTATCAGGTCCTCTATCAAATCCCCGGTGCTTTCCCTCATATTAGTTACACCCTGTATATCAGTAATGGATGCAACACTTTCTAAGTATTTGCCGTGCCTTTTGTTTTTGGAGGGCAGACACCGTATGTGGGTGTCAATGTGCGTTTGATAGGGTTTTATAGAGCTATTTGTCTTGCATATTTGATCTGATGATGCTCGCTTGACGAGCGAAACATGTCATCCATTGATTTCTCCCTCTTCTGTAGTCCGTACGAAATAATCACATTTACTTTTATCTTAATTTCATCCTATGAAAAAAATAGGCTTTTAAATCACCTTTTGTCCGTGTGAGCGTGTAAGTGTGTGTTGCCCAATAAAATCAAAACGGCAACATCAATATCAATGAAACTCGGTACTGACGAGGTACTATTTTGTCCAACTCTGACCTTCCTCTTCAAATTGAAATACGGTTTACCAATCCAACATGGCGGTCACGCGAAATATTTCATCGGCATCCTATATCTCCGAAACTATTATTGATATCACCATGCAATTTCGTATGATTATAGTAAATAGTAAGGTACACTTGGGTATGTAACGCTCAAAAACATGTTAAGTACAAAACCAACATGGTGGCCAGGCAAATTTTAAATATTTAAATGGATTTTTCTCGTGACTTAATTATCCGAACGCAGTGAAACTTTGCACGCAAAATGTTCATACAAAGTTAAATTCATTGGCGTCTAATTTAATTAACTTTCTAAGAGAACTTAAATATGGTGAGTGACTAAATTTTTAAAATCACGTTTTTGTTTCTCGTGTCCTATACAAGCGATAGAAATGTAGGTTTGGTATAATGAGCCAGAATTATAATATTCATCTCCTGGCATTTAATTCTATAACATAATAACAATTCACCATGGCGTCCATACAATACAGTTCACCGAAAATGGGGAAACCACGGAATACCGTTTCAAGGATGGCCGACGTCGGGGCTCAAACCCACGTCTATAGAGACTGCAGAGAGCTTGGCCCCATGGCCTAGAGCTGTGTGTTAGCGGGCGTAGCTACCGCTGTCGGTCTATAATTTACTATGTAAGCAATCAAACTGAAATGAAGTAGGCCTTGTTTGTTGGAGGACTGTTAAGTAAGAACACACAGTATGTGACTTTCCAAATCCTACAAAACACAAAAACATCATAGCGCCCAAGTGAATTTCAAATATTTAAAATAACTTCTCTGGCGATCTAATCACCCGAGTGCAATGAAACTTGACACAGCGAATCGTTATTCAGAGCTTCGTGTAGAGACATGTAATGATGTTAAATTGTTTCGAAAAATTCAAGATGACATCAGACCGAAATTTCAAAACCTATGTTTTTATTTCTTCAGGCAATTGAAAAGATAATTCGTATGATGTAGGGGCAGATGACCACGTTGTTCCACCCATTAAAACAACAGTAACTAACTAATTCGTATTATTGGTTATGATAATTAATACCTAATGGCACTAAATTCTATAGCTTATTTTCGTAAATTATAGACCGACAGCGGTAGCTACGCCCGCTAACGCACAGCTCTAGGCCATGGGGCCAAGCTCTCTGCAGTCTTTATAGACGTGGGTTTGAGCCCCGACGTCGGCCATCCTGGAAACGGTTTTCCGTGGTTTCCCCATTTTCAACTCCAGGCAAATGGGCTCGGACGGTCGGTACCTTCCGACAAGCCACGACCGCTTCCTTCCACTTCCTTGCCCTGTTTCATTCATCTTCATTCATTTCATCTCATGAGGTTGGAGTAACGAAGGCCATCCAGCCGTAAAAGCCATCCGCCACAAAGACTTTCATCACATCTCATCCCCAACCCTGTTGGAAAACGGGAATAATAAGGAGTGGACATACGCACACTTTTCGTAAACCATAGAGATTATGCTGGTGGGTTGGCTCGTACTCCATCAATTTGATGACGTGTTCATATGGATATAAACCTCCTTTGAATCTTTAATCATTAATGGAAATCAATAATCCTCCGCCAAGAGAGAAAATAGCTAGTCCATGTCTACAAAAGAGGTTTTTGTACATCTTTGATAACAAGGTGTTAGTAGCTGTTCACTGAAATAGGTCATCGACGTCCCATAAAAGTCGATTGTAAAAAACGAGATGAGCAAGCGAGATCTCGCCAGCCCACCACGAACTCTGCTGCACTGTGCTTTGTGCTTAAGCCCCGACCAGAAAAGCCAATACAACTCTGGCTGGCACAATGTCCAGTCTTCAATTCCCGCTTGGGGAATACATGATTCACGTTCAAAGTGATTTAGCGGACTCACATAGGAACACGATAAAGTTTTCTTCAGCACACAGCCCTCGCTGCAGATTGAAAACACAGGCAAGTCACAGGGAGACGTAATATGGGGTTACGAGCAGCTATAATAGACAGTCCACTCAATCATGGACATCATCACTTCACTGGCTGTGGCTCACTGACACTGTGCGTACTACACGCTTTTTTTCTACGACGCAATAAACAACTTATTATATAACTAGCAACCCGCCCCGGCTTCTCCCGGGAACAGTTATCAATGCATTGCGTGATAATCGTTTTTTTTTTTGCGATGTCAATGAAGTACGACCTATATCCATTTTACGAATCGGCTCGATGGGTTAAAATCACTGACTGGACTATTAATTATTTTATCATGGAGATGCATGTGCAACGAATTCTTGTCAGACGTAATTTAAGAATGGTGAGGTGCATGAAACACAAATCCACCATCCGTCCAATCTAAAAACACTTACAGTGGGCGATGTATTGAAGATAGAAATATGCTTTTGCGAACTTTTTTTTGTAGAACTTTTCATGCTGAATAATTCTTACACTCATCTATATATTCAAAACACTAAGCTGATTTTTGTTACCGCGAGATTGACAGAACGGCTGAACGGATTTACTTCGTAATGCACTCTGACGAAAGCCCTTGATCTGCATATTTACAGAGTGTCTTTAAAATAAACAAATATGTTACCATATATTGTTATATTTATAAACAAAAATGTGTCGCCTCCGTAGCGTAGCGGTCAGCATGGTTAGCTGCCGCCCCGGAGGTCCTGGGTTCGATTCCCGGCTCTGCCACGAAATTTGAAAATTGGTATTAGGACTGGAACGGGGTCTACTCAGCCTTGGGTAGCCCAACTGAGTAGAGGGGGTTCGATTCCCACCTCAGCCATCCTCGAAGTGGTTTTCCGTGGTTTCCCACTTCGTCTTCGGGCAAATGCCGGGATGGTACTGCCCCCGTAAATTGAATTATACTGAGACCACGGTGGCTGTATTGGCATATGTGAATAAAGTTATGGCCGTCATAGTTGTGACGTGTATATTCATGACGTAGGCGTGGATGACGCAACGCTTGAGCAAGTAGGCTGGCTGAGCTTAGATTCTTGCTGACGTCACGATTTTGTTCGAGAAGGATCTTAGATTTACGACGCAGTCGCAGGGAAGCAAGTAACCGTGCTGAGGAAGAAGTTACGCTATTGGAGGACAGGCTCGAACCAATGAATGATAGCTTGAAGGGAGACGGAGATTACTGAAACTACCATATTTAATAACTTTTGGCATGCAGAATTGTGGAAAACTATTTTCAGTTATGGCATTGATTTGGAATTTTGAAGAAATTAATTATATGTTTTTGAAATCTGAAAATCCGTCAAGAATAGCCAAAGTTGGAACTTCGAGTAATGATGGAAGAAGAAGCTATGGTAGGGATGGATACGCCCCTTCAAAGTGGATAAAAGGCCTTGCACAGCAGAGAGGAGCTTCTCACTTCGTGGTTTTATTCTGACTTGATAGTCTGACTTCGTGTTCTGATAGAACAAGCATATCGTCATAAGCAAGCGTGGCAGAGCCCACCGCATCGAACAGTATTGGATATCCAGCAGTGCAATTTTACTGTTACTAAAACTAGGCGAAGTTGGAGCGCACACATAAACGATTCTACAAGTTTATCTATCAAGAATTAGCTACAGCATTTATACTAATTCAATAGTGCATTACAATATTGAGGCGTGTGCGAAAGTTGAACATTTTCATTATAATACTTCAGAAGATATTCGCATTTAAAGACTGCAGAGAAAAGTGTTTTTCTCGAATCCTGAGAAGCATTTTTACTACCACATTCTACGCTACGGCAGACACGTGTATTGCAACCGTGATACTGAAGATTACATTTGGTGATACAACGCTACATTCTACAATGGAACTATACAATCTGGCAGTACTTTCGACTAACATTATAATGGAAGTGGAGATGGAAGACTAAAACTTTAATGCAATTGGGACATACATCAGTAGTGTGAAGTAGCAACATGGAGCTTCGATAATCGTCATTCTATAAAGACGAGCATGTAGTGAACATTCAGCTACACTCATGCATCGTAATCCATCGCTGAATTACATCAAATGGCAGTGGAAATAAATTCATACTCCACAATTATGAACATTTCTGCGGAAATATTTGCAATGAACTTCATGGCTGATTTCTACAAGAACTTCAGGGAACTTTCAAGAGGGGCAAGGGTTTTTCCCAGCACACAAAGAAGAGTTTTGCCAGAGGGATGTCTATCGTCTACACGGAGCAGTGCGATTTCCGGAGGAGGAAGCTGTTCTATTCTCCGAGGGCGCAGGTTCCAGGTTCGAGGTCGGTGCACATCTATCCTGTGGTGAAATGGAACCAGCAGCAGTCTTCTGTGAAATTTTCTTCTAGAACTTCAATCCAACAGATAAGGTAGCCGTGAACGTTTCTTGATTTATTTGAGCCATTTTAGTGAGATCTGAGCAACTATCTTTCCCATATTTTCTGTCATATATTTGATTGCCCCATATTCATTTGCTAGATGTTTCTGTACTCTGTGCACTTTGCAACTTTATGCCATTTTCTTTGATTTATTGAGACATTATTATGTCATTTGCATATTTAAACATTTTGGATCAGTTTATATTGAAGTTAAATATTCTTTCGAGAATTTGAATTTTTCTTGTAGTCACGATTTGACTGTAAAGTTAACGATTTTCTATGGCAAGTTTGAATTCAGACAGCGTGTCGTTTTATTAAAGTAATTCTTTCCAGTAAATTACTTTGACCAATTTTCTGTCATCCTCAAGAAAGAAGAATGATTAAAAGATTTTAGAGCGTTAAAATCTTCTACTTTATCGACAATCTTCGAAATACTAGTCGTTTTTATGAACATGATTGAAACACAGACATTTTTAGTCAATTCTGAAATACCATTGCATTATAGACAATTTTATGAAATATGAACTTTGAATACGATTTATTCAGTATACTATAGTAATGAACATTTGATAGGAGATTTTCTCAATTCTAGATTGAAACAATAATGTTTGCATTTTCTAGTCTATTTGCATTCTATTCGACTATTTCTGCAGTTATATGAATTTTGCTTGAATATAGTATTTTTATACTGCGATAATTATGATGAGATTAATTCATTTTGATACACCAGGGAGGCGTGTCTAATCGTATTTGCTATTAAATTTATTTGTGACTGGCAAATTTTTACTTCATATCGCTTCATGAATGAAACCCACGAAGGTTAAATATAATAACAGTTTTCGATACAATTGATGAATATAAGAATTTTTAAAGAGGAACTATGGATGTATAATCGTTAGTTCAGTGGACATGTAAAAGTCGCTGATGAATAATGCCCTTTAATAAGTGAAGGAGGTTCCCACAGTAATATTGATGATGATGATGAATTTATAAGTGGAGGTTTTTTGTGTGTATTGTGGAAGATTTTGATGCCATATATAATGAGATATATGATGAATTATGGGCCAATTTTGTGCGTTTGTGCGAGGTATGTTTCCGCTGAGTTGTATTGTTCAAGTCCATTGAAAATTATTCATGTGAAGTTACTGTTAAAATTAACAAGAGTGATAAATTGATTGAATTATAGATTTTGAATGGAGGTTACCGTCACAAATAATAATTATTAAATCTTATTAAACCTGAATCTAAAATTTAAATATAAGTAACCTTCATCGGTCGATTATATTACCACGATTTAAGAAAATATCAACCGGATAAACGTGTGGTTAATGTATTTCAAATATAAATAAAATATAAATAATGTAAATAACTATGTAAATATCTATAATAATAATTTGAAACAAACGGGATTAATAGAGGCGTGTAAAAATTTTTCAATTGTCGTTTGACTAAGTTATGAAGTATCTAAATGTTATAAATAATTATTGAACACTATGATATAACATTATGCGTTTTGCTATTAACATTTAAACAACGCTAGTTCGATAATTGGATTAAACATTTAAATAATATTTGAGATTAACAGAGTAATCCATTGCAATGTGAACGGAACTTGTATAAATTTTGCGTGATAATATTTGAGTTGAGATGTGAGCATTTAAATTGTTTTGAATGAGAGCTAGACTCTGCGTTGGCCAGCATATGGTGACACTGGTTAGGCAGCTGCTTCCATTTGACGAAGCAAGCATGCAACACTGCTTAGGGTGTATTGCAGGTGGCCAGATAACTGAATGGTGGAGGTCAAGGTCAACTACTTAGCGGCCTTGCGGTTATTAATAAATGTGTGTCAATGAACTAAATTATGAAGTTCATGAACAAGGAAACAAATGCTATATGTCTCGTCCCAGCTCCCTTATCCATTCCAATGTGCATTGTTGTTATTATTACGTTCTTTTGAGCTAGAGAAAGCTGAATTTTTGTATGTGAAGTCTACAGTCCTACAGGAGGACATGGTTGCATTGACAATGGCTTCAGACAGCCATAACTATTTTGTTGTTAAATTTTGTTAAAATATTTTTTTTCTTTATGTGAAATAAATTATTGTGCAGTTTAAATTTTCTGGTCTCCGACTTGGTTCGTTTTAAATATCGTGGTGGAGGTTATTGTGAGGGCACACTATTAAGTGATCCAGTTGAAAACCCAGACCCGAGATTAAATTGAATAGGTAAGTAAAAGGTAAGTATGAACCCCCGTATATTTTGGTGTGTTCCACAATATTTTCATGTTAACTACTGTGCTCTAATCTCGGTAGTATCTGTCAGTGCCATTTTCATTGATGTAGCTGTGCCGGTGCAATCGATTATTGGCAATCCGATTGAGGGGGCGGATTTCTGACAGCCTACTATCCGGATTATCGGGGACAGTAGCTACTGTAAGGTCACGGCCGCCTCCTTCCCTCTTCCTAGCCTATCCATCCTAATCTTCCACCCCTTCCCATCCCTCATGAGGCCCCTGTTCGCTTTGCAGGTGAGGCCGCCTGGGCGAAGTGCTGATCACACCTCCCCAGTTGCATCCCTCCCGACCAGATGTTCCAAGCTCCAGGACACTGCCCATAGAGGCGGTAGTGGTGAGTTCCCTCGC
The DNA here is from genome assembly GCA_946902985.2 of Meconema thalassinum. Taxonomy (NCBI): domain Eukaryota; kingdom Metazoa; phylum Arthropoda; class Insecta; order Orthoptera; family Tettigoniidae; genus Meconema; species Meconema thalassinum. Next base: position 265,136,389 of record OX336394.1, read on the forward strand.
TGAGTCCGTGGGAACCACCAACCTAGAGGGTAAATTGACTAAATAAAAAAATAAAAATAAAAAAAATGCAAAATTATTGGCCCTAGCGCATGCACACAATCACATTGCCTCATGACAGTCATGGCGGTTACAAGTGCATCGCGTTTCAATTTGATAGTTATTTATAAGAAGTATAAAGGAAGGGAACATTATTTATGACGCTCCCACGATATATATTGGAATACAATATTATACACAACGGAAAATGTTGAAACACGTAAAATGATAGTCGAGTGTGTAGGGTCTATGTAATTAAACAGTCTTAATATTGCGTAGTATTACCAGTGGTTTGGTAGCTCAGGTCGTCGAGGCAAGAAATCCTAATTTATGCATCGCGAATTGGAAGCTGTTCGAGTCCCACCTCCGACATGGTTTTTTTATTTCCGTTTTTTTATTTCTTGGTATTGCTATTTCATTGTCAAAACGTATTTAACTCTTAGCATTCCCGTAAACTAAGAAATTCGTATATTTTTAAATTAATATAGAAAATTGCAGAATTCTCGCCCCTCACGCATGCGTACAATCAATCACCTTGCATCATGACAGTCATGGCGGTTACAAGTGCATCACGTTTCAATTTGATAGTTATTTATAAGAAGTATAAAGGAAGGGAACATTATTTATGACGTTCCCACAATATATACTGGAATACATTTAGGCTATACCCGACGGAAAATGTTGAAACACGTAAACTGACAGTCGAGTGTGTAGGACCTATGTAGTTAAACTGTCTTAATTTTGCGTGATTTTACGAGTGGTTTGGTAGCTCAGGTCGTAGAGGCAAGAACTCTTTATTTATGCATCGCGCAATGGGAGCTGTTCGAGTCCCACCTCCGTCACTTTTTTTTATTTCCGTATTTTTATTTATTGGTATTGCTATTCCATTGACAAAACATATTTTACTCTTAGCATTCCCGTAAACTAAGAAATTCGGCGCGATTGACGTTGCCACATATATATTTAAAACACTAAGGTAACAAAAGTATACACCACTGTTACAGATTAAATAATGAATATGAAAGCCAGATACTTCTTACAGAATTCTTGAATTCCTCGGAATTTTACTTCCACATATTCATACTCCTAATGTTCGAGCCACAGTTATGCTCCTTAGGAATCTGAACATTTCCCAAGAGCTCCTAAATGGTGCCAGATTAATTGTATGAATTATGTATGAGAATTGCTTGGATTTGGAAATAATAAGTGCAGATAATATTGTGCAGAGTGTTCTAATCCTTCGACTTTATTTAACACCATCCGATAAAACACTTCCATTTTCGTTTAGAGCACCAATGTCCAATCGCTTGCCATACCTTATCACAATCAATAAAGCTGAAGGGGGAACTCGGGAACGTTTAGGTCGCTATTTGCCTCATCAAGTTTTCAGTCGTTGCCTCCGAAGCTCGCCTCTGTAGCGTAGTGGTCAGCATGGTTAGCTGCCGGGGCGGCTGTTCGATTCCCGGCTCTGCCACGAACTTTGAAAAGTGGTATGAGGACTGGAACGGGGTATACTCTGCCTCGGGTGGTCCAAATGAGTAGAGGGGGTTCAATTCCCACCTCAGCCTTCCTCGAAGTGGTTTTCCGTGTTTTCCCACTTCGTCTTCGGGAAAATGCCGGAATGGTAACTACCGTAAGGCCACGGCCGCCTCCTTCCCACTTCCTTGCCTAACCCTCCCGCTCTTACCATCTCTTCATCAGGTCCCTGATCGCTTTGCAAGTGGCGTAGTGCTGGTCACACATCCGAGTTGTATCCCCGACTCAGAGTCACAAGCTCCAGGACACTGCCTTTAGTGGCGGTAGAGGTGGGACCCCTCGCTTACTCCGTGGGAAAAGACAACCCTGGAGGGGAAAAAGGTTAACGCAAACGTAACGCAAGTTTTCAGTAATGGCCAGTTATATGTTGCAAATTCGATCTTTCTCTGTAATCATACCGAGAATGCATATAAGAAAGTCCTACAGTAAATATTTTCCCAATGACCGTCATGTTTTGCACATCATCGCATTTCTTCGTTATATTCCAAAATGATAAGCGACGGTTTGCGGCCAGATGTATTAGACCCCTCAGAGTTCTTGAATTCCTTGGAATTATAAGATTTGCCTCCACATACTCTAAACGCTTGACCCATAGTTATGCTGCTTAGAAATCTGAAGGTTTCCCAAGGGCTCCCAAATGCAACCATATTGCTTGGATTTGGAAATAATAAATCCAGTTAAAATTAGGCAGAGAGGTCTAATCCTTCGACTTGATTTAATACCATCCGATATAACACTATAATTTTCATTTAAGGGGCAATATTTTCCAATTCGTTTGGCATACTCTATCAAAATCAATAAAGCTCAAAGGGAAACTCTGGAACGTACAGGTCTCAATTTGCCTCATCAATTTTTCAGTCATTGCCAGCAGTATTTTGCAATGTCAAGGGTGCAATGTCAAGAGTGCAATCTTTTGACGCCCTCATAGTTTCAATAGAGCCAAAAAATAATCGTACAAAGAATGTACATTAGGCCTATATAAGGAGATTCTTCAGTAAATATTTTCCATTTGACCGTCATGTTTTGACGGGTTTCAACTAGTAGTATATTGATATTTTTAACGGTTGGCCCAGCATAAGCTTAAAAAGCGCACGTACGCCAGGTTTTTGTTTCTACTTTTTCACTGAAATCGTTACTGCTCGGCTTCCTTTGATCATAAATAAATTATCTACAGAAATCTTCCTCGAGATATCCTTTACAGAATGGTGAAACCCGCATCAAACTCCATCCAGTGGTTCTCGAGATTACCCGTGACATCCAAGAATCGGGGACTTTGCTTTATACTAAGTAGAGATTCGCTTAGGTGTATGTTTCACTAAACTCAAGCTCCTAAACCAGAGGGAGTTAGAAGGTGCGGTTTGTGCCAAAATCTTACAAATCGTCTTAATAGTACAGGAAATATCTTGCGTTTCTTGAAAAGTCAAAGGAAATATATTTATGTATTAAGTGCTTTTAAACAAATAAACAAGACGATAGCCCCTACGAGAACTGTATCGCTACAGCCCGCATAGCAATAGATCCGGGTGGGTAGTCTGTACACATGGGACACACACAACCCATTATGCGAGAGTTCTCGCACGGATCCGCTAGTAGAATATAATCCATGAGGTTATTTAGCCATTTTGTTATTATTTCTTTTACATCGTTATGCCCGTCTGTCGAGCGCGATAAATCTTATTTTGCTAATGATGTTTCCTTCTTGTCCCAAAATCTCTTCATCTGAGCACTAAAAAACTTCCTCCGTTCTTCCACCCTTGATTTCTTGGTCTTGGTAGTAATTTTCTAGGAGAAATTATGCTATTTGAATAATGTTCTGAACTGGAGTCGATCTTGTAAAATTTCCTCAATGCCAATTACTTGAAGGTCGGTTTCTATTTCACTAAGTTCTTGACTATCATCGACAGAGCAAGACTGAGAATCCTTTTTGTGGGACTGTCATTGTTCATTCTGAGAATGTGGCAGTATAACTTCAATCGCTTTTTCTTAAAAGTGTCAGTGATTATTTCAGCATGCTAATAAAGCTTCTGAGACTTCCGTTTGATCCAGATTCCTTCTGAGCAGACTGAAAGGATTTTCCTCAATATTTTCTTTTGTTGTTTCTCTACGTTTTTAATGAGAGATCTGTCCCCAATAATGAAGGTTTCCGGGGCGTATAGTGCTTCAGGTTTGATTACTGTGGTGTAATGTCATATAATTATTATTATTATTATTATTATTATTATTATTATATTTAATTATACACACCATCTACTGGCGTAGTGACTAACAATATTGACTTTCGACTCAGAGGTGAAAGCTCATCTCCCAGCTCCACCAAGAAATGTAATTCTGGTCTGAGGGTTAGAAATCGGTACACACATGCATCATGACGCAAAACTCAGAAAAGATGGTTTCGATTCCTATCTCAGCTGTCATTGAATTGGTTTTCCATGGTATGATATACCGGTAACAATAATAATAATAATAATAATAATAATAATATTAATAATAATAATAATAATGTTGTCCATAAAATAAAATAAAAGATCGCTGCTCTACGGGCACATTTTCCGTATAAATGATGACCGACTGACTAAGAATGTCTGGAACTTCACAAAGCCAAAGGCAACCAAATGGAGATGGTTCCAAGAATGTGAGAAGGACCTGATTCAAATTGGTATTTCAGAAACGCAATTCCACGACAAGTTTAACTGTACCTGTAAATATGTTGTTGTTGATTCATTTAGGGGCTTTGCGACATCATGGTCATGTAGCCCCGTGTACATGTGTGTGTGTTGAATTTGTGTGATAACCGGTGTTAATTGTGATGTCTGTACTAGTGTGTTCATTTGTAATTCAGATCAGGATTGGGAAGGAGGTGGCCGTGGCCTTAGGTTAGGAACAATCCCGGAATTCACCTGGAGTAGAAGTGGGAAACCACGGAATACCACTTTCGGGATGGTTGAGGTGGGAATTGAACCCATCTCTTCTCATTTTTGCCTCACGAGGTTGACTGTACCCCGTTCCAGCCCTCAGACCAGAATTAAATTTCTTGGCAGAGTCAGGAATCGAACCCAGGCCTCCGTGGTGACAGCCAATAGTGCTAGCCACCATGCAATTTTTAATTAAGGACGACACGGGACACAAGTAATAAAACATTTTGTAATTCAATATTTCTAATATTTGTACATAAGTGTAAATATGATAGGAAAGACAAGGAAAGACAGAGTGAGAAATGAAGATGTTGGGACGGAAGTTGGGATGGGAAAACTAAATGAGAGAATTGAGAAGAATAAACTAAGGTGCTTTGGACATGTAAAGAGGATGGAGAAAAATACCAAGACAGATGTTGGAGGTAAAGTGCAAGAGTAAGAGAGCAAGAGGAAGACAAGGTGGATTGATTCAGTGAAGAACAGCATAAGAAAAAGAAATTTGGACTGGGACAAGATCGTGGAAGAGGAATGGTGGAAAGAAAGAGGAAGGTGGAGAAGTGCCATAAATACCCCGACCCGGCAGGAGCTGGATAAGGAAAAATGATGATGATGAAGTGTAAATATATCCGCCGTAATTTATTTATAGAGATAAAATGAGTGCACCTCTCTCCAGCTTTCAAAATATATTAATTGATTCTATGACTGAGCCGAGAATTAAATCCAGTGCCTTTGGAACATAAGTCACGTTACGCATAGACTACAAATCTCCGAACAGCTCCATTCCTACTTCTTAATATTTTAGAAACAAGATATCATAATTAAATACAGTGACGTCACACTGATGAGTGTATGCTCCAGTAAGAATGGAGAAGTCCCACAGGGCCTGTCCTGTTGAGTGACATGAGCATGGAAAAGAAGAGGCTTCAAATGGGATGACACGGCTGGCTGGTCAGCGGCCCGAAATGACGTATAGACAGCGGACGTCACCATGGGTAACACGCAAAAGACGAATATCGACTTTGATGTTCTGTCTAACCAACGAAGATTACATCCGAGTGGGTCCACAATGGGATTACTGATACCATATTCTCCAGTGGTTTAAAAGACAGATACTTTCACTGTCATTCTTATTTATTTTGTTTCTCGTTGTTATTGTTGTTGTTGATTCATATAGGGCCTTTGCGATATCGTGACCATTTAGCCAAGAATACTTGGGTGAGTGTGTCGCAGAGGTGTTGCGTCATTAAGGGCCGAAAGGGCCCTGCTCACGCTATGCCGTTAATTCGTAGTGCACAAAAATTGTTTAATGAATGTCTTCAAAAATTACAGATGTTCTACTTAATATAAGTAATTTTCCCCTACTCGAATCCCAAAAAGAATTCAGGATACATAGGCCTAACTCATCCCTACCTTAACTTCCTCACTGTCTCGTGCGGTGTATTGCAATAGCGAGAGCCGCTCTACGGAACCTTCCGCGTAAAGTACACACATCAAAAAAAGTTTTGCATCACCTCGGTTCCAAGAGTTCCGGAACCTTTAAATACAAAGGGAATAGAGATCAACACAAACAACATTTCAGCTCGTTTTATTGCTCATGAGACCCACACATTGCATGTTGTACCATCATACAGCTAGACTTTCAGCATTTGTGGTCCAGATTGCAGTACACACCACTACCTCTAATACCCAGTAGCACGTCCTCTTGCATTGATGCATGCCTGCATTCGTCGTGGCATACTATCCACAAGTTCATCAAGACACTGTTGGTCCAAATTGTCCCACTCCTCAACGACAATTCGGCGTAAATCTCTCAGAGTGGTTGGTGGGTCAAGACGTCCATAAACAGCCCTTTTCAACATATCCCAGGCATGTTCGATAGGGTTCATGTCTGGCGAACATGCTGGCCACTGTAGTCGAGCGATGTCGTTATCTTGAAGGAACGCATTCACAAGATGTGCACGATGAGGTCGAGAATTGTCGTCCATGAAGACAAATGCCTCTCCAATATTCTGCCGATATGGGTGCACTATGGGTCGGAGGATGTCATTCAGGTATCGTAAAGCCGTTTCGGAGCCTTCCATGACCACCAGTGGCGTACGTCGGCCCCACATAATGCCACCCCAAAACATCAGGGAACCACCACCTTGCTGCACTCGCTGGACAGTGTGTCTAAGACGTTCAGCCTGACCAGGGTGCCTCCAAACACGTCTCCGACGATTGTCTGGTTGAAGGCATATGCGACACTCATCGGTGAAGAGAACGTGATGCCAATTCTGTGGGGTCCATTCAGCATGTTGTTGGGCCCATCTGTACCGCGCTGCATGGTGTCGGGGTTGCAAAGCTGGACCTCGCCATGGACGTCGGGAGTGAAGTTGCGCATCATGCAGCCTATTGCGCACAGTTTGAGTTGAAACACGACGTCCTGTGGCTGAACGAAACGCATTATTCAACATGGTGGCATTGCTGTCAGGGTTCCTCCGAGCGGCAATCCGTAAGTAGCGGTCATCCACTACAGTAGTAGCCCTTGGGCGGCCTGAGCGAGGCCTGTCATCGACAGTTCCTGTATCTCTGTACCTCCTCCATGTCCGAACAACATCGCTTTGGTTCACTCTGAGACGCCTGGAAACTTCCCTTGTTGAGAGCCCTTCTTGACACAAAGTAACAATGCGGACGCGATCGAACTGCGGTATTGACCTTCTAGGCATGGTAGAACTACAGACAACATGAGCAGCGTACCTTCGTCCTGGTGGAATGACTGGAACTGATCGGCTGTCGTACCCCCTCCGTCTAATAGGCCCTGCTCATGCATGGTTGTTTACATCTTTGAGCAGTTTTAGTGACATCTATGAACAGTCAAAGGGACTGTATCTTTGATACAATATACACAGTCAACGTCTATATGCCGGAGATCTGGGAACCGAGGTGATGCAAAACTTTTTTTGATGTGTGTATATGGAGTGAAGGGCCGGGTGGCAAAACAGTGGATATAGCACTGTCTTGCACGCGATTTCTTCTGTGCTTTCTCTTCAAGGGCCTGGAGAATATGCCCATTCCATAACGTTCCGTTGGAACGAAATAGAAGATCTCTCCATTTCTTCTCCAGCTTCAGTCTCTATTTAAAGGTCAAGACGAGTCAAGCACACGCCCTTAAACAGGTACTAAGGCATTGTCCACAGCTCGTTGATTTTACACACAAATATATTTATGCATTTTCAGTTGTCTGGTGTTCCAAGTGAATTAGTGAGTTCTGTGAATGAAGTTAATTGCAATAAATCAATGGGTGTCACTTTTAATGATACGGTACGTAGGTATTTAATATTTTGTTTGTGTGCGACATAGGAAAATTAATGAAGAGGAATTTTTAATAACAAATCCATTTTATTCTATACCTTTGAACACAAAGTGAAATATTTAACAAATCAACCAAGCCGATAGATAAAATTTGTTCATTCAAAGCACACAAAAGGAGAATATATTTACAAACATGGAGGCATGCGAGTTCAGTTTTTAATGAACTATTTATTAAAACTTGTTTCAAATGTTGTGTTGTGGAGAATGATGAAAAAGGCAATACTGGCAGTTATGAATGTCAAATATAGGCTAAAACAAAAATTAATACGAAACAGCAATATCATCATCTGGCACACCGTAAAACTTAAGTCAGGAGCCCCCCCCCCCCCCCCCCTGTATGTTTGTAATATGTCTGTAAACCTATGTTTAATTTGGCTCGAATAGAAGTTTAAAAAAGCACATAAAACTACTTTCAAAATGGCTGAGGTGTAATTAGAACCCACTTCTTCTCTGTTCCATCACACGAGACTGAGTATATCCCATTCTGTCCCTCAGACAAGAATTGAATGTCTTGGCAGAGTTGGGAATCCAACCCGGACCCCTAGGTTTACAGCCAAGAATGCAAGTGACGCCACGAGGGGGTCTATATTTATTTTTCGACATATTATGTGGCGCAATTAGTTGAGCCCTGGCCTTCAAAAAACCAATAATATTGGATCAATACTAACGTAGTCCAATAGCAATTAAGCGTCCTTAGATGTGACAGTCAACATGGCATCAGATTTTTGCCAACTCTTGGGATAGTGGCTAGGGTTCTTGGAAAAAGGAAGCTTGTAGTTTAACGTGACCATGAATATTGTGATCATAAGCCACGGAACCTCCTTTTTACGTGGAATCCGAACCGCAGGGCATTTCACTTTAAAAATCTCACATGCATTGGCCGGGTGAGATGCCAACTGCTTGACCACTGCGCCACCACGCCCTCTCCAGGGTTCTTGGCTGTCGCCTCGGAGGTCATGGTACAAGATAGGAAATTAGTTCTGGTCTAAAGGGTGCAAGGGTTATACCCAGGCTCGTGAGGCAAAACTGAGAAAAGGTGGGTTCTATTCCAACCTCGGCCATATTTGAAGTGGTTTTACGTTTTTTCCCCGTTTCTACTCAAAGCAAATCTATTTTTGTACGAGGGCGGATCAAAACGTATTTGCCCCTATATTTTTTGGCCAAACAAAAAAAAAAAGGTAATTACGTACTGTTCTACGAACTTAATACTATTTTTCCACATATTCTTCACATTTGTTCAGGTATTTGTCCCATCGCAGAACTAAATTAGAGATGTCCCTGTGGTAGAAATCAGCTGGCTGACTGTGGAACCATCGTCGGACTGTCTTGGCGTCATCGTTGCACGTGAATCGCTGTCCTGCCAGGAACTTCTTCAGCGGACCAAAAACGTGGAAATCACTAGGGGCGAGGTTTGGACTGTTGATGGGTGGACTAGACTCTCCCAGTGAAATGACCGGAGCTTGAAGGCAGTTCTGGTTGCCACATGTGATCTTGCATTCCGGCGTGCAGAAAAGGATTTTTGAATAGTGTCTTGTGTGTGTATGTTTGATTTAATTGTCTTGGATCCGAACGTTTGCTTGACAAACTAAACATATCATCCTTCTAACATCCTGTGTAGTCAATGCAAACAATGAAGCACGTGTAAAATTTTATCTGGTGCTGTCACATTTAGGGAGCTGCGTGGCGCAGTCGGTAGAGGCACTGAGCTTCTAACTGAAAGGGAGTGGGTTCGATCCCTACCCAGGTAGTGGATTTTAGAAACAAAACTACCCCTTTCGGAAACGCAAATAGCCCTGGGGTTCACGCAGCCTACACCAGAAATGAGTACCAGTGTAATTCCAGGGAGCAAAGACGCCCGGGCGTGGAGCTGACGACTTCATACCATCTAGTGCCGATGTCATAATGATTGGAAGCCTCTACCTTCCACTACTTTCAGGGCCTCCATGGCCTGTACGGAGTTGGCTTTGCTTTGCTTTTGCTATCACATTTACCGCCCAATAATCTGTGATTGGTCATCAATCAATTCTTATTAAAGTTATTAGACTTGAAAGTACGGTTTCCTCTTATTCCACTCATCAATCCCTAGGCATCTGTATGTCTACCTCTTATTAATCCCGCTTCCAACGGGCTCGGGGATGAGATGAAATGAAATTCTTTGTTGTGGGTGGTTTTTTACGGCCGGATGCCCTTCCTGACGCCAATCTCATGAGAGGAGCTAATGAGAGATGAAATTAATAAAGATGAATGAAACGGAGTTGGCTTAGCTTTGCTTTTGTTATCACATTTCCCGCCCAACAATCTGTGTTGTGCGACTGAAAATCATCGATCAATTCTTACAAAAGTTATAAGACATGAAAGTACTGTTTACTGCTATTCCACTCATCAATCCCCAGGCTTCTGTATGTCTACCTCTTATTAATCCCGTTTCCAACGGGGTCGGGGATGAGATGAAATGAAATTCTTTGTAGCGGATGGTATTTACGGCCGGATACCCTTCCTGGCGCCAATCTCATGAGAGAAGTTAATGAGAGATGGAATTAATAAAAATGAATGAAAGTGGGCAAGTTCAATTTCCAGTAGTTCCAACTTTGGCTACCAGACGCCATCGCCACTGACACTCACCTAGTGGCGAACGTTGGAACTAGTCAGAGCGTTTCTAACCAACTAAATTGTCAATTGTAGTCGCAGGTTCTTTTTCATGCCATAAATTTATGACATGTGCCCGCTGGCTTTACTTCCCCTCCGAAGGAAGGCATACTGAAGGGTTTTAACACTCATAAAGATCCGAAGACTTTGCACGGGTTTGAATCCGTGACCTCGGGCATAGCAGTTCAGTATGCTACCGATTACGCTATGGAGGCCGACCGATCCCTAAGCTTCTATAGAGTCAAAATGATATTTTCAGCAATTTTAGGAGTAGAAAGTTTATATAATCACGATTCTCCTTGTGGTTTAGTATAATAGTTCAGTTCTCATATCAGTGTAAGTTATATAGCCTACCTGTTAGTAGGGCCAACTGGAATGGATATGCGACACCAATGAATTTATACTGCACAATGGATAATAATTACTGTTAATACCGATAATTTCACTGTTTATTGATATGACGGTTATAAACCAGAATAGTTATTACATCACACATCAGTTCCAATTATAAAATTATCCAAATTTGCTATAACTTGCAATAATATAATCCACAGTCTGATTCCAGGACTCATGGTGCATGATCTCCCTCTGGATGCCTGTGCAGAGCGTCAACCTAATTTCAATTGGTTTCCAAATGTTTTGTTTGCTGCATGAGTTGAAAAGAGATACGAAACAAGAGGAATCACACGGCAGGAGAATGAGAGGGAAGCTAAATTTACGAGCTGAAACAAACAAATCCCATGGCCACATACACGAATTAATAAATCAGTTGCACCATCACACACTTCTATATAAAAAATATTCATATACATGTGTTCTCCATTATATATATACTCCTTTTATCAGTTCATTTTCGGGTTATATAATACGGTCTGTTTATATAAACTATAATGCTATCGGCTTGGAACACTGTCGAAACAATACACTGTAGTTAAAATATTCACATTTCCGATTCATATAGTCTAATACTGCAGAGGACACGAAATTTACACTGCCAGTGCATATTAGTTGATTGTGTTCTAAGGGGTGGAACAGCAAGGTCATCTGACCCTTACGACCGTGTTAGCCGCATTGTATGGTGTCAATCCTCAATACAGGGTCATCGAAAAATAATACCAACATTTCAAAAAATTATAGCACCGAAACCCTTTATGTTAAACGTGTAATTCTTTCACTGAACGCCAGCTGGTTAAAGTATGTTTTGTTTTGGAGGGGACGTGACCTTGCTATGCGCACACTAGATGCGCAGTAGCCAAGGTCGGCTGGGGGCGCGCGCGCCATTGAAGTCCTGATCTCACCCCTTTGGATTATTTTTTTCTGGGGGTACATTAAAAACATAGTGTATGCAGAAAAAAATCGGGATTTGGAGCACCTGCAGGAGCGAATTTCTGCCGCCATCTTGACAGTTACTCCTGAAATGAATGCACGTACCAATCCAGCCATTGGGAAAGCGTGCGTTCAATGCTGATGTTGCTGGTCAGCCTGGCCTAGATTTTTTCTCTACAGTCCCTGTTTCCTTAAACTGATTAAACCGTCGAATGACAGCTTTGTAATCAGGTGCAGTTTGTCGGGCGGTGCAGTCATTGGCACGCGCGCCCCCAGCCGACCTTGGCTACTGCACATCTAGTGTGCGCATAGCAATGTCACGTCCCCTACAAAACAAAACTTACTTTAATCAGCTGGCGTTCAGTGAAAGAATTACACGTTTAACATAAAGGGTTTCGGTGCTATATTTTTTTTAAATGTTGGCATTATTTTTCAGACATTGGACCTTCCGTCCGCATTCTCCAACTAAATATTGAAGGCATAAGTTCTGCCAAGTGTGACTACCTCCACAAACAGCTTAATAGCCTCAACATTGATATAGTCAACATTCAGGAGACACACACAAAAGATGAACAGGACCTTACTAGAAGAGGACAAATACCGGGCTATACATTAGTTGAAGCCATCCATCACCAACAGTATGGAATTGCCACTTACGCCAAATCTGGCCTGACTGGAGTACAAGTTGTTGAATCGAATGACAAAGATCTTATCTTCTCTATAGTAGTAAAAATTAATGACCTAATCGTCGTTAATGTGTACAAGCCTCCTTGCATCAGATGGACTTCGAAAGTTTTGCCCAACTTCAACCATCCCTGCATCTATACTGGGGATTTTAATAGCCACCACACAAACTGGCGGTATGACACAGTAGATGATGATGGCGAGGTACTAACTCAATGGGCAGAAATATCCGATCTGCATCTAGTTTTTGACGCGAAAGACAAAGGCTCCTTCCATTCTGCTCGTTGGGGAAGAGACTACAATCCCGACCTAACATTTGTGTCCAAGGATTGTCTTGATCAGCCTCTTAACACTGCACGTGAAATACTGTCTAACTTCCCAAACAGCCAACACCGACCAGTTCTTCTGGAAACTGGCACGAAGATACCCCTGGTGAACTCAGTACCTCTACCCAGGTGGAATTTCAACCGTGCAAATTGGGACAAATTCTCTGAAGATCTTGATCGGAAGCTATTTGATTCAAAACTAGAGCCAATTGCCAATAACTATGATGACTTCGTTAACCTAGTAATTTCAGCTGCTAAATTAAACATCCCTAGAGGTTTCAGAAAAGACTATGTGCCAGGCTGGAACCCTGAAAGCGAGGCGCTATACGAAGAATATCTAACAACAGGCAATCATGAAGTTGGTTCGAAGCTGCTACAATCACTAGAGAAGAATAGGAAACAAAAGTGGGAAGAAACAGTGAAAAACATGGACTTCGCGAAATCGAGCAGAAAGGCTTGGAGAGTCTTAAATCGTCTTACTGGGAAACATGTCTCCAAAAAGCAGTATACTAACTTGAGCCCAGATGCCATTGCAAATAGAATGGTGGACATTACACGATCCAAAAGAGATAAATGTCACACGAAAACAGTGAAACAAAAGCTCACCGAACTCAAACGTAGAACTCAGAAGAATGAGAAACTGTCTATGCCATTTTCTGTTCAGGAAGTTGAAACCGCTATCAAGATGTTGAAAACTGGTAAAGCTGCTGGTCCAGATGGCATCTATAATGAATTCCTGCGAAACATCGGTCCACATACCATCAGCTGGCTTACTTCACTTTTTACTTTCATCCTTCAGACTAACAACCTACCAAAGCAGTTTAAACGGTCAAAGGTGATCGCCCTTCTTAAACCTGGCAAGTCGGAGCAGAGACCTGAAAACTACCGTCCAATAGCACTTCTTAGCTGCATTTATAAACTTTTAGAACGAGTCCTTCTTGCCAGGATAGCACCACTCATTGAAGCTGTAACCCCACCAGAACAAGCTGGATTCAGGAAAAACCGAAGCTGTACTGATCAAGTCTTGGCCCTCACCACTCACATTGAAGCAGGGTTTCAAAAGAAGCTAAAATCAACAGCTGTCTTTATCGACCTGACTAGCGCATATGATACTGTCTGGCGACATGGACTGATCCTCAAAGTGCTGGAAGCTATCCCCTGTTTGGAAATTGCAAATCTTATCTCTAACATGCTTTGTGAAAGAGAGTTCGTAGTATTTCTAGATGATGTTAAAAGTCGCAAAAGGAAACTAAATAATGGTCTACCCCAAGGATCAGTTTTGGCTCCAGTTCTATTCAATCTGTACGTTCATGACTTGCCACCAACAACAGCTACTAAGTTTATTTACGCGGATGACATTGCACTGGTAGCTCAAAGCAGAACTTTTGAAGATGCAGAAGGCACTCTTACAACCGATCTGGAGAAAATGTCAACGTTCTTCAAGTCCTGGCGACTGATCCCAAGTATGTCTAAGACAGAGGTTTCATGCTTCCATCTTGCCAACCGACTAGCAAACTACAAGCCAAATGTTGTATTTCGTGGTGAAAAACTGAAATACAACCCTTTCCCGAAATACCTAGGTGTCACGCTGGACCGAACTCTGAGCTACAAAGAACACCTCACCAAGCTCTCTCACAAAATTTCCACCAGAAATAACATCCTGCACAAGCTTTGCGGTAGTTCATGGGGAGCCACGGCGGACTGCTTAAGATTAACGGGTATCAGTCTAGTCTATTCTGCAGCGGAATACTGTGCTCCAGTATGGTTGGAAGGTGCACATGTGCATAAAGTGGATACCAAGCTGAATGACACTATGCGTTGCATAACCGGCACCATAAAATCAACCCCTCGCCACTGGCTACCAGTACTCAGCCACATTCCACCACCTCACCTGAGGAGGAAGGAAGCTCTGATCAGAGAAGCAAAGAAGATCTATGCTTCTCCCTCATTACCAATACACCAGGAATTCTGCCACCCACCACCGAAGCGACTTCATTCGAGGAGACCAACCAGTTTATTGGCCGACCAACTTCTGGCAAATCGATTCAACCTAAACCAATGCTGGCTGGACGAATGGTCAAACTCAACGTCTGGAACTAGTGCCCAGGAGATCAACCCAACGGTGAAAATACAAGGATTTGACCTTCCTAGAAAATTATGGTGTCGCCTCAATAGACTGAGAACCAGGCACGGCCGTTGCAATTACCTATGCCATAAGTGGGGTTGGATAGATTCCCCATTGTGTCAATGCAATGAGGAGGAACAGACCATGGACCATATCATCCAGCGCTGCCCTCTACATGCCTACTCCGGGAGCCCTAGTGATCTGTTACATCTTCAAGAATGTACTGTGGAATGGCTCCAAAACTTGAACTTGGATTTGTGATTTGTTTTTATGTAATTCACCATACGATTAAATAAATAAATTATTTTTCAATGACCCTGTATGAGTTGTTGGAAATTTCTCGTATTGACTTACAGTGTAAGCTTTCAGTCAACTACTAAATACTAGTACCAACTGACCACCTCGTGACGCGATGGCTAGGAACCTTTGCTGTCAACCCTGAGTCCAGGTTTGATTCCCGGATCAACCAAGAACTTTAATTGTGGTCTGAGGGCTGGAACGAGGCACACTCAACCTCGTGAGGTAAAACTGAGTAAATCAAATAGTAATAGTAAGAGAAGGTAAGAGTATATAAAAGAGAAGAGGAGTTTGATTCCTACCTCAGCAATCCTAGAAGAGGTTTTCTGTTCCTACACTAAGACACGCTGGATTGCTACCTGAAAATTAACGACACAGCTACCCCAAACCTAGCCACAACTACAGATGCACGCTCTAATACAGCCATCACAATAACACGTGTTAGGAGAACAATTAGTTCCAACCAAATAGCATATAAATGGACATTGGTACCGAGTTCTTGTCAAGCATCAGACGAAAATCCTAAATATGTTATTTTTCTTTTCTTTTTTTCTTTTCTTTTCGGAAAGGCATTCTTTGGACCTTTAGCCAGGAGGCACCAGATGAAATTTTCCTAGCTTCTACCCCCACTTCCAACAGTATGAGAGTCATTTTTATATAGCGGTAGACAAAAGAGGACACATTGTAATTACTCCTTTTCTTATATTTTTTAAATTTACCATTTAGGGAGCAGCACGAAAGGAGCAAGTTGAAGCGTTTGAAATGTGGTTTTTCGGTAGAATGATGGCGATCAGATGGGTAGATAGGGTTACAAATGAAGAGGTATTAAGATGATACGGAGAGGAGAGATGTTTCTGGCGACTGCTAATGAAGAGAAGAGATAGGTTGGTAGGACATACTAAGACACCCAGGAATAGCAAACTTAGTTATGGAAGGAAAGGTCGAGGGCAAGAACTGTAGGGGTAGAGTAAGGTTAGAATATGTTAAATAGATGTAGGGTGTGGTAGCTTTGTAGAGATGAAACGATTAGCTCAGGACATGGAAGCAAGGAGGGGGGCAAATAAAAAAACAATCAAAAGTCTGAAGACTCAAACATACAGTACATACCATTGTTAGGAAATGCTATACAATTCAAAAAATATAGTCTACATTGTTGAGTGTACTTTTTTTAAAGTATTGCAGACATATTTCTTAAGTTAGTTGGTTGGTTGGTTCCTCAGTTTAGGGGCTGCGACAACGCGGTCATGTAGCCCCGTGTACTTTGGGTGTGTGTAGAATCTGTCTGATAACCGGTATGAATTGTGATGGCTGTATTAGTGTGTGTATCTGTTTTTTAAGGACTCGTGACGTGGCTGCATATGTAGCAAAGCGTCTTGCGTGGCCTTCTCAGTTTGTGCCTGCTACGCGTCTTGGTTGGTGTGCCTTTACGAACTGAAGAGCCCAATTGGCATACTGGGACGAAACGCTAGCAATTTGTAGACTTATGCAGGACGTTTTTGTCACTTTATGTGTTAATTATAATGGCTCAACGGACAATACTGATTTTGATTCTCTTTCGAGAACATTTGATTATTCTCCACTTTACTAAACGTAAAGGATACACTAAACGTTTCTTAAGAGGTGCCGGTATGATGACACGCGGTAGACTGATGATTGTTCACTCGAAACTCAACCATATCCGGTTGGTTGGATTAGCAATTCCCTTTTCTACAACTACGAACGCTGGTATGAGTCAATCCAGAGATTCACTTAATGCTTTATAATTACCTCCGGTATGAAGATTTGGAATAAATCAAGAAACGCCGGAGGGTATTGAACTACGGAACACATTAAAGTAATTTACTTTGGCTAGGTTTTGAATCAAAATAATAATAATAATAATAATAATAATAATAATAATAATAATAATAATAATAATAATAATAATGTAATTGGTTTACGTCCCTTTTAACTACTGAGGCTTTTAATGACGCAGGGTGCAAGAATTAAGCTCCGAAGGGGATCTTTAACGTACCAATAATCTACTGACGCGGCTCCCTCATTGAATCAAAAAGAAGACGAATAAAGAAACAAGTGATTTTTGGCCGTTTTTCTGGAACTCAATTTAGGCCGGAAGTGATTTGTGAAATTTGTCTTTTCTTTAGCTTGATCGAGCTCTTCAAGACTCACAATTATAAATATTTCTGGTCCGTTTAGATCTTCACGTTTGGTACAATTGAGGAAAGAGCCTAATTTTCCTTTTTTACTAAGATGGGACCTCTATTTCGTTTGCTTTGAAATGTTAACAAGTTGAAATTTAAAAAATTGGTTTAAAACTATGGAAATGTTCTTAAAACGTTGACCATATGAGTACCTTAGCAACAATCAGCATTATAATAATAATAATAATATCGTATGGCGTCGGGTGCTGGTGTATTCTTGGAATACACGTTAAGATAGAGTATAATTTTACTGCTCTTTGCTTGTTCATTCCTTCCCTTCTCTCAACCACCAACAGTGATCTTCTAATTTCTCTTTGATGTTTAGGGTTCTCATGTTACTTGTGAGTCTGTTCTAGATATATATCTTCCATGACCCACCTAGCGTCATCTAGCAGCGAATCTCTGAAGTTCCTCAATTCTTCCCTGTGCAAGAGGACTTCCTTTTCAATCTGGTCACCAGATCTCGTCGCCATCGCCAGCTATCATCTCCGTGATCAAGAGAACTTCGCTACTTTTTCACCCACCAGGCTGCGATTGTGTCGCCTACTATCAACTCTTTGAAGACCATCTCATCAAGAGAAATTAACGTTTCAATGTTGGTTAAGCTTATATGTTTTCCTTTTGTCTCCTACCCACACTCTTTTCCCTTCCCTGGTCCCTCTGTGCTTCGCTGAGTGTGTCTCACTTGTACGCCGGCAGTCGATTCAGTCAGAGCTCAACTAGAGCTAGCCTCCTCAACTAAAGAGGCATTCTTTTAATTCCACGCCATGTTGGAACTTTAATGTAAACCGTCAAAGGGAACGTCACCTTCGCCATGAAGCAAAGATAAGTACTGACTTCAGGTTTTAACCTCATTCTCATCGTCTTTTAATAACTACATGCTTTTAATGATCATTTTATAGGCAGTGTGAGATTACTATATTTGGGGCAATAATCATCCTTCGCGGGATTTCCTATGTGGGGCTTTTGTCTGTCTAAGCCAACCTTAATAGAGAGCAGCATTTCTTATGCTCATTAAATGAGAGATCTTCTCACAACGTGGTATACTAATGAATACCCACTGTCTATAAAATACTTTGTTCGTTCCACCGCTGGAATAACTTTTGCCCTATTCTTCAGTCAGGATTGCTCTGGAACCTTCCAGAATCTACCAGTCATACCGTCATGTATTTTCCACTCACATGTGTGAATACTTTTTCAAACTAAGGAATCTTCCTTATGATTTACTGCTCAATAGCTAATTTTTCTTCCACCGTTGGATTTTTTTCTGGCGCATTTTACGATAATCTACAACTTACTCTCGCCTATCTAGTGCAACTAGTTATTTTTCATATTTGCAATAACTTTCTTTGCCATAAACTTTTGTGCTACTACAGTGCACTTTTCATCTATTCCAACAGACTATAGTGAAAAACAGCGTTTGTTCAATATTTCGTCCGCGTCGCGCTCGTCCGATTATTACAAATACGGCCATGAACATTTATCCTCAATCCCAGTTGACTTTCCTAAACCTCTTACTAACAAAGCATAATAATAAAATTGTTACTTTAGGTCTTTTTCAATGAGGTGTCACTCTAAAGACGTGCCCTCCCTCGTTTGCTTATTTATCGTAAACTAATGTCTGCATAACTACGTGTCTGGTACACGTCTCAAATTATCTTGTTTCTCCCTTCTAATTAGGGAATACAATTCTTTCAACTCATAAGTGAGTTATTTCTAGGTTTCACGAAAGGGAAACTTGCCCCATTTGTCTCGTGATTCCTACTTAACCATAGGAAGTCTAGAAACTTCCTATCGACTTTCTCTTCAGGTTTCACAGTAAGTGACCTACCCTATTTGTATAACTACAAAAAAAAGTAATTCAGCTTCAATACAAGAAGTTATAGGAACTTCTATTTTTCCTGTTTTTGTTATTGTTACTTTCGAAGTTGTTACTCTTTCTTGGATATTTACTTAGAAATTCCCTAAAGTACCCACCTTGTACTTGATTTATTGTTTAACTTTAATCACTTTAATTGTCTTTAAATTTTCCATTTTATCTTCGCCATTTTTAAAATCTTGCGAAGATTTTAAAACATATAAGGGTCGGAAACCAAAAGAATTGTTAATTGCCTGGCGCAAACTTTAGATGTTTTTTGGAGGTCTGTGACCCCATTTGTTACAAACTTTGAATTATATATTTATCAAAAAACTATTACCCAACATTGTTAAATTCATTACACTCTTTTGCATTGTAAAATAAATGCAAAGTTTCTTTTTTGACTCATCATTTCTCTAACATAACGGTTAGGCAAGATCCTGTCTTCCTTGACTCTTCCCACTTAATGCAAATAAATCTATTTATAGGGTTTTCACCACTTGTTGCATTTGAGCAAGAACTCTTAGTTGGTAACTTGGTAAAGTCTCTCTTAGCTTTAATAGCTAATTCTAACTGGCCAGTAAGGCAAGCATAGCTCGCTACGCCAGCTTCCTGCTTTTGGAGATTCTCTCCGAAACTTATGGTTGGTTTTTCAAATTATAAGTGTTTCTCCTTGCCTAAACTTTTAGTCGGCTCCTTGCTGGGTAAAAGCTTAGCCATTTCCAAATGCAACTATTGGTTTACTTACCAAAATTATTCCCAAAGGTATAATTGTTTTATCTCCATCCTTCTTGGAAGCACTTGGTCGCTTTTTAGGAACTACAATTCCGAAAACTAGAAATATCGAAACCGATTCAAATTATTGGTATTCTTCGAATTACTTGTTCAAAAACAAATTCCTTTGAACAGATATACAATAAATCTGTTACTCTTTGTCTTGCCAGACCATCACCCTTCCCCATAGTAGGCAGATGTATGCCTGAGTGGGAGTACTCTAAAGCCACTCTCTTGCAAACCGCCCAAGTTCTAGCTGCGTCTCCCGTTAGCTTTGCCCAGGTCCCTACCCGCTTTAGGTATCGGAGAGAGGATTTGCAATGGCAACCGCCTTTGAGTACATTTAAAGTTAAACTTATATTTTTTGTGGGACTCTCCTCCTATTTCTCCATCCTTTTTCTCCAGTCCGAAACCCACTTCCTTTTCTTTATCATCTTTCCTTGGTGGTTAGGTTATTCCTCAGCCATTAATCTACCCAGGTGCCGGGTGCAAGCTTTGTTATTTGACACCCAGAGGGCAGGTTGCATATCGAATTTTGTTGTTCCTTGAAGCACTACGAAAGTCAAGGAGGTTAGATATCTAGCTCCTTGACACTATAGTGCTTTCTGGTAGACAAATGAGGAACTTTGTGTTGGCGGAAAATCCCGAGATTAATTTTGCCATTATGATCACGGTCTACCAAATTCAAATGGGTTCTATGACATGCCAACATCGTATGACATGCGTGTCGTAATTTTTTCCGCCTTTCAAAAATCACTTACCATGGCCAGAAGCGAACCTGCAAGCTTGGGGTTAGTAATCCGACACATTAACCACTCACCCACCGTGGCAAGCTAATGGGTTCTTTGACATGCCAACATCGTATGACATGGTGTCGTAATTTTTGCCGCCTTTCAAAAATCACTTAACACGGCCATGAGCAAACCTGCAAGCTTGGGGTTAGTAATCCGACACGATAACCACTCACCCACCGTGGCAAGCTACAATTAGCACTGCACCAGAGGTTGTGAAGCTCTGCTCCAATCCCCGCTGTTGATTCGCTGACTATATGTCCGACGCTGGACAGCCTGCCACGGAGCTTAATATTTAAGTAACGAAGATTTCACTCATTCACGTCCGATAAATAATATGGAACCCTTAACGCTCACTGGCAGGTGGCGGCTTCCCTAATAATTACTGAACTGGACTGTTGCGCCATGCCACCTCTGACTCCGCGGAACGTAGAGCTCCTATTTACCTTGGGAGAGCTCATTCTGTATTCCTTCCCTTACGGTAGAAACTAAAACTAACAGTTACGCTCATCGCAAATGGAATGCTTATTCAACAGATTCAGAAATTCACCTTTAGTAGCGGCAACTTATGTGGCGTAGTTGGTAGCTTGCTGAACATCTATGCCCAAGATCGAGGGTTCAAACCTGTCAGAAGATGTCGGATTATTTAAGAGCGTTAAAAATCCCTCAGTTTGCCTTCCTTCGGAGGAGAAGTAAAGCCAGCGGGCCAATGTCATAGATGTGTGGCATGTAAAAGAACCTTCCACTAACTAAACGTGTGTGAAGCTAAATTTGTAGGTTTGATTTGATTAACGCTCTATTAGTTCCAACGTTTGCCACAAGTGCCGCTGCGGTGGCATCTAATAGCCAAGTTTGCGGCCAAGTGTCGCTGACTGTAGCATTTGGTAGCAAAGGTAGAAACTACTTGAAATTGATCGTCTGCAGTCTATGGGTGTCCGCTTGAAGCAGCTACAGCCTCTGGCAAGCCGAACATGTTCTCCCGGCACTAGAAGCCATACGACAATAGTATATTATGCAACGAGCCTATAATGGCAATAATTAAGACATGAGTATGTTTATAAAACGAGTGTAAGCGAGTTTTATAATATCCATACGAGTGTCTTAATTACCATTATAGGCGAGTTGCATACGACTGTTTATGTTCGACGATGTTTTAACATAAATATTCATAAATATCTGTTGAGATTCAGTCACTCGAATTTTGTGATCGGAGTGCAGCGCTGGATAGGATATCTCTGTTTTCCAAGCTCTCTGACCGACCGAGGCATGCGCTCTGTGTGCTTCAATGCCATATGTGGAGATTGTGCACCAGTATTCAATAAAACTGTCACCGAAGTCGTTTGAAAGCAATGTGCTGTGTTGAAATTGGATTTCGGGATATTAAGATACAGTGCTATTTATTGTCTCATAGTTTCCAGTTTATTTACCCAAACATATGGACGGTGCACTTTCGGAAAATTATATAGACATATTAGATTTCGAGCGCATGCTCGAAGGCATCCTTGCCTAATTGGTCACACAACTGTTTCTTGAGCTCTGATTGGTGGGAGAAACTGATTCATAATGAAAAATAGTGTTATAGCCTAATGAGCCTCACAGTTTTCTTACACATAATGTTTACATTTCGACACCGTCGAACATAAATAAATAAATAAAATAACCTGAATTACGGATAACACACACTAATAGAGCCATCACAATTAACACCGAGACAGATTCTACACACAGACCAAGTACACGAGGCTACATGACCGCGTTGTCGCAGCCCCAAAACTGAGGAACCAACCAACCAACATCTAGTAGCGTAGCCAAATGCGTCATGTCATGATTCACAACAGCTTTGAGGAGTTGGAAGTAATAAAATACTGTACCTGGATAGTGGTCATGAAGAGCGTCGTTTCCCCCGGGTTTTCCCAAACCTACTCCAGGAAAATGGCGAAATGGTACCTAATTTCTAGCTGTTGTTTCATTCGAGGGCCTTGTACATCGAAGTCATTTACCCCATGTATTTGTGTGTGTGAGTGAGGAAGTGCCTCTCATACCCTGTGTTATTGTGATAATAATGTTATATTTTTACGTCTGTTTTAACTACTGTGGCTTTTAGAGACGCCAGGGTGCCGGAATTTTGCCCCGAAGGGCATCTTTAACGTGCCATTAAAACTACTGACACGGCTCCCTCGCATTTACGCACCCTTAAATGCCAGCTGACTGCGCCAAGATTCAATCATGCAACCTTCAGCAGAGCAAGCGAGAACGTTACCGCTGAGTCACGCAGCCAGCCTAGTGTCTTACTGTGGAGGTTGCATTAGTGTGTATTACTAATTTAAGTAAGATGCGATATTCGCCAGTAGTAGGAATCCACGAAAAAACACTTCCAAGATGGCCGAGAGACACTTGGCAGGGGTGACCAGGCTAGGGCACCTGCTAGTTAACTTCTGACAATTAACAAAGAGCCAGGACGAGTGTCACGTTTCACTTCATAATAAAACATATGAGAAGGAAGCACGTCGAAAATAAGGGGGTCTCCTGTCCTTTCTGTTCTATACAGGATGTACGATAAATGGCGTCCAAAGAAACCTGCGCGGGTAAACAAAACGTTACCCGCATCCGCACGACTTTTATCCACAACCGCACGTTTGTTATCAGAATTCTCTGACATTACAATAATATTTTTTGCCTACTTTCGATTTTTGCAAAAAATTTAAGTAGACTTATGAGATCTACACGGGCGAAAAGTTGTCAGTCTGTCTGCCTTGACCCCACCCCCCACCCCCGACCCCGCCCCCTCCTATTAATTCAAACACGACGAAACCGAATTTAATGGCATTTGGTACATATGTAGCACTAGCAAAGAACACGTCAGTGTCATGTTTTATATCCCCATTTTTACGTAAACGTAATGGCGGCCACCCAAATGTTTCAAGCTTAAATCAAATTAAGACTAACCTAATCATCTGATCGCTACCAAATTTTGCAACAACATACCTTGATGTACTTTGCATGTTGATAGAGGCAATTAACGTAAGTAGGATATATGAAATTAGGCTATTTAGTTCTTCACGGAACTATTTGTTAATTATCTTGTCAATGTCGTTTGGTCCGAAAATCCCATGTTTATTTTATATACTTCTAATGTAGATCGTCATTTCATTTCAAATCACAGTTAAATATTATTCTGAACGACCAGAAAATTTTGAACGTTGAAATATTTTTGAAGCTAGCAAATCTGAAAAGTATTTTCGTGTGCTCGTCTATTTCTCAGTCCTCGAAAACGTTACGGGAGTAAGTCACTTAATTAAAATCATTAAAATTCTTATTCATTTGAATATTCTACCTAATTAATTGAGACTTTCTAATGCTTAGCAAATTAGCAATGTTAACACGATAAAAAATATCAGACTTTCCTCGCACGTCGACACTGGCTTTTAATGCCAGAGTAAAGAATAAATTTGCACGTTATGAATCGCTTAACAAGATGAAAATCTCGACGAGTTGAAGAGGAAGAAGAAACATTGCAATTGCACAAATAAAAGGGGTGAAAAATAGCTTTTGCATGCGCAATTTCTGAGTGACCGGCCACGGTGGCCAAGAGTGCTAACGCGCTAGCTCATGCCTCGCTGGCATCAGGAATATGATGATGATAATTGTTGTTTTAAGGAGCCTAACAGCTAGGTTATCGGCCCCTAATGGTTTGGGTGATCGTGAAGATGAAAAGGAAATGCAAACTTAAAACTAAAACTAACTACTAACCTGTACATACTAGAAGGAGAAATGGAAAACTAAAGGAGAATAAGGCAAATAACGGACAGGAGGAAAAGAAATGCTCTCAACCCTCGAGTAATGAGGATTGAGAGTCTTGGAAGGAAGGCGCGCCATGAAAGGCAGATAGGAAAGTGAAAGAGGAGAGGGTCCTCCCCACAGGTAAGGGACAAAAGGGGAAAACGGACCCAGCTCAGGGATCCCTCGGGGTCGCCAACTCCCGAACTCACCAGCCGTGAGCTCCTGGAGGTGTAGCATTATCTAGGGTGCACCAAAAGTGGTGGGGCTACATACACACGGCCTCCTTGAGGGCCTTCAGCAGAAGGCAGGAGTTATCATGAAAATAAAATGAAGGCTGACCCCTCGCAGAAGGAGGGAATCAGAAAAGATGAGACAAGGGCCAATTAAGGCAGGAAATGAAGAGACTCCCTAGGCCTCGGATACCCTAATACCGTCGGGGTCGGAAGAGAACAATCCGTGGCGTAAAAAATACATAAGATTACTAGAAGGAGTACAGAAGCGATTCGCCAGATTTATACATTATAAAATGAGCGGAAATTACCCATATATGGTCCCATATAAAATTTTATCGAATAATCTAAAAATTATTGCTTTGGAAGATCGTAGGAAAATAAATGATTCCAAGATCTTACACAAGATTGTAAATTCTGCGGTAGATAACTCTTCTTTTTTATCGTTGCTGAATTTCAATGTTCCACGTCTATCTTCAAGAACGTGGACAACTTTTAGGAATAAGAAAACATGCACCACGTCACACAAACATTCACCGCTTTATAGACTCTGCAGTAATTACAATAAAGCTGTAGTGTGTAATAAAAGTCTAGACTTCGATCTTAGTCTCCAAAAATGTATAAAGGTATTTATGACCACATTACCATGAGTGTAATTAATTAACAAAAAGGTAGAATATGTAACAGCATTAAGGTTAAGCTATAAATAATATTATTATGTAATTAATTTAGATGCTAAGATTAGATTTAAGATTAGATTTAAGTTATGAAAAAAAAAGAATTACAGTTTAAAATTTTGTAGGTTTACTGTTATTGGGGTTAAAGACCCTGTTGTAAACCAGCATAAATAAATAAATAAATAAATAAATAAATAAATAAATAAATAAATAAATAAATAAAAGAGTTGGCCAAGTGAGATCGAAAGGAAAGAAGACTAAGAGGAGGCAGGCACAAGTAAGTGGAAGCAATGCCGGACTCAGCTGGGGCCCCGTGGTCGCCAACCCACGTTCCACTAGATGTGAGCCCCTGGGGGGTGGCATCAGGAGTGCATGGGTTCGGATCCCATCTCGGCCGTCCTGATAATGGTTTTCCCATTTTTACCACCAGGCAAATGTCGGAATGGTTAGTTTCAACAGGCTCATGGGCGACTTTGTTCCAAACCCCCTTCCATAGCTAGTCCCAAGTTAGCGGTGACCTGGATGATCGGCCTATCACCATCCACAGTAGACAAAGTGCATTTAGCTCCCAGACACCGGCCTTGAGATGGTAGAGGAATGTTCCCTCGTAGATTACATGGGCGAAGAAGAGCTGGGAGAATAAGCGACATAAAGAAAACAATTCTAAACGTAAAATGTAACGGTTTGAAGATTGAAGTAAACGAATTAATTTTAAGAATTAGATGATAAATGTTGTTTTAAGGGGCCTAACATCTAGGTTATCGGACACTAATTGTTTGGGTGATAGTAAAAATGAAAGATGAACAAATGAAACCTACAACTAAAACTAACTACGGACATACAAACTAGAAGAGGAAATGGGAAACAGAAAGGGCAAGAATATAAATAAAAGACACGAGGAAGGAAAATGGCCTCAACCCTCAAAAAATTATAATTGTGTGACTTGGAAGGAAGGAGAGCTAAGAAAGGCAGAAAGGAAAGGGGGAGAGGAGAGGGTCCGGCCCAAAGGCAATGAAAAATGGGATAAACTTGACCCAGCTCAGAAATCCCTCGGGGTCGCCAACTCCCGAACTCACCAAACGTGAGCCCTGGAGGGTGTAGCACTATCCATGTTGCACCAGAAGTGTTGGGGCTACACACACTCTGCCTCCTTGAGGGCCTTCAGCAGAAGGCAGGAGTTATCATGAAAAGAAAAACAATAGATCTGAACCCTCAAAGAGAGAGGGATCAGGAAAGATGAGTGAAGGGCCAATTATGGCGGGAAAGTAAAAGACTCCCTAGGCCTCAGATATCCTAATATCGACAGAACTGAACAAGAGCTGACCAAGGGAAAGAAAAAGTGACAGTGAGTAGCCCGGCGCAAGTAAGTGGAAACAATGCTGGACTCAGCTGCGGTCCCAAGGTCACCAATTAAACAATTGAGAAACACAAGCTGCACGCCCACTGAATAGTGTTCTAATTTAATTCCAGTGGATCTCGCGTTTCATCGTCGTCGCAGTAAATGAATAGGGAAGATTCAGCCCAATCCACGCCAGTAAGGGGTTGGTGGAGCTAAATGGTCATTTCATAAGTTAAGATTTTTTTATAATTATTATCGAATTTGGCCAACTATTGACCGCAAGGAACTCAAGACTTACTGGCTTTCTTTCTCTTCACTTCCCAGAACTTCTTCATCCTGTCACTTCTTTGTTTTCCCTCCTCCTCGGAAATGATCCGTTTGGGCCTCCTGCGTGGTGGTTTCTCCTGAAATAATTTTACTCCGTCAACTCGACTGCGGTACTCTCTTCTATCGTAGGCCATCGGTGGAGTAATTCCAACTTCCGCTGCATCCCTCTTCACGTCATCTACCCATTTAGATGTGACCTTTAACCCCATGATATAACTGAAGATCTTTTGGTCAGCCTGCCTTCATCCATTCGTAGTAAATGTCCGTTGAACTTTAGCCTTCGCTTCTTCATTACGTCTGTGATCTATTCAGTAAACTTGAAAAGTTCTTCATTTTTCCTCTTCTTCCATGTCCCATCAGTAGTCTTCTGGGGTCCAAGTATTTTTCTCAGAATCTTCCTTCTTTTCTAGTACTTGAAGTTCTCCCATTTTACTTAAAATAAGACCCTCTGACGCGTACAATCCTTCAGGTTGTACTACCGATTTGTAGTGTCTGATTTTGGCCTTGTAGGATAAAGCTCGTTTGCTGTATTTATTCTGGGTTAGTTCGTAGGCCAGGTCCAGTTTTCTGGTTCTTCCTTTGATTGCTTCCTTATGCAGTCCGTTGGGTTGGATCCATTCCCCCCAGGTATTTATACTTCTCTGTCCTCTTAATCTCATATTAAACAGGCAATAAAGCAGCAGGAAAAGAAATTCGTTATAGGCCTATGCAATATTGAAGGTCACTGAAATGCGCTTCGCAATAGCAGCACCAAATTGAGTCCAGGTACAGGAGACAATGGGTAACGGAAACAAAGATGTGTACATATTGCCATATTAGAAGCCTTTTGTGTGTGTTGCTGAGTTATCTGTTAATTGAATCACTATTGGCGCAGCAGAAAAGAGGAGAATAGAACTATTTGAAATGTGGGGTTACAGGAGAATGATGAAGATCAGAAGGGTAGATAGAGTTTCAAATGAAGAGGTATTAAGACGAGTGGGACAGGAAAGATGTTTCTGGCGACTGCTAATGAAGAGAAGGCATAGGCTGGTAGGACACAAACTAAGACACCAAGGAATAGCAAACATAATAATGGAAGGAAGGGTGAAGGATAAGAACTATAGGGGTAGACCAAGGTTGGAATATGGTAAACAGATTGACTCGGATGTAGGATGTAGGATGTCGTATTGAACCCAACGGGGTTAGGCTGACTGGTGTCGAACGTGGATCTCTGAGATAAGATGAGCTAAGAATTGAGATTCCAGCAAGGAACGAACACGAGATCTTTTGAGGGAGTTTAAGCTATAAAAACCCCTAGAGAAAATACATATTAAATCACTGTTGTGATATGAACTAATTCTGACATTATTTGTTAATATAATGCAGGGAATAATAGCAGAATACTGCATTTTTGGGCTGTATGGAGTATACTATTCTGGACTTGAGCACAGAAAGTTTGAGCGCTTGACAGTTGTCAAATGACTCTGGAATAGGGGCGTGTTTTCTTGGAGCCGTTTCACTCTATGTGACCTACTTATGTCGTCTGGAGCAGGTCAGGAGGGTAAAATATTGTCGAGTTATTCCCCGTTTGAGAATAGAGAGGTCAGTGGAGTGAGAAGATACCAGCGTAATTTAATGATTACTCGTGATTGGAGTAACTCAGAGACATGAGGTTTTCACCTATGTGATTGTATGGCCGGGAGGCTAATTATCAAGCCATTAAACATTGAAATCGAGACAGATTTAATGGAACGCGCAGGGACACAGTAGGTTTGTGGTTAGCGGCGAGATCTGACCAGGCCTTCGGGGATTTTTAGGTGACGCCGCGTGGGCACGCGCTGGCAAAGGCAATTAATATTAAATAATTGGCCGATCGATCCTCGAGCACGCATACAGATCTGTGACCAGCGAGGAAAAAGGAACCATATAAACGTTAATTCAAGTCCAGAATCATACTGTGAGAGAAGATGACGCTGCAGGGAAATTCTCGGTCTACTTTTTCTCTCCAAACGGATATAAGGGCTGAACGAATGACAGAGGCAGTCAGTTGAACCATACTTGAGCGCAGGGAGCACGTCACCCGAGCTCAGAGACGCACGAACTCTAACAGCTTAAGTGCAGCAACATAATAATCATGCAGTGAGCCATGAATTAATAACGATTAATGTAGTCAGTTGAATCGCAGTATAGTGCGAAGTGCACGTTACCGAATTCAGAGAAGGGACGCGCGGACTTTAACATGAAGAGCCATGCAGTAAGGCATTTATTAATCACAATTATTAAGGACAGTCGTGCCATACTTTTATAGTCGGCATTACGAGGGACTACTACCGAGCACGCAGGAAAGGTACCGTGTGCTATGTAAGGTAGGACAATTGAGAGTGGTAATCTGTACAAGTACAATGTACAATGGTTGAGCGCAGTATGTAAACTATTGGTTAGACATATCATAGGAAGTCGGATTGCGCAGATATAAACATTGTTATGCGATTGGTGAAATTTCGCAGGGATACCACTGTAATTAATGCTCAGGACGATATGCAAGCATATTTATGCGATATCCGGAAATTTTTCTAAGGATAGAAATTGATAGACAGATGGGTGACTGATAGGAATCCTTAGGCAGAGAATCGAGACTTTCAGACGAGATGCGGGAGAGAAGTGGAGGAGAGATTTCCAACGTCTGCACTTCTGATATTTTGCCAGGAAAAGTCAACCACTAAGACATGTACATAGTGATCGTGTGATTGTAGTGATGATCATTTAAATATATGTAAAATTAATAGTGTAACAAGTGCTATAAAGTGTTGTGTGAATAAGGAAGCGACAGCTTCAACTTGGAAAAGCAAAGTGCCGTGTGTTTTGTAAGGCAAAAGTTATGTATAATGTGTGTGAGAAGTGTAAGAATGCCTTGCTAATTTGCATATAATGGCGGGCATTACTGGAAGAAATGCGTGGTTGGAGCCACCAGATTAACTAATGTAAGTACCCAAAAACCATGATTTTGTAGCAATTATAGTCCACTGTATGTTGAGTGATTTCAAAATTTATAGAATATGCCAATGAGAGTCAATTTTAGGAGGTAGAACCTCAAATTATTATTGTTGTGTTGATTTTAGTCAAGTTGAGATGTCTTTGTACATCATTGAGTGGATAAATTGTTACCACTATTGAAAAATGTCAATTCAGTTATATAGAAACGTAACGTAACGAACACGGATGTTCGGTTATTGAAAAGGGTTACGTTGTGTCGGTGATGGTAATTCATGTCAGTAATAATAATAATAACAATAATAAAAAGAATAAACGAATACACATCAGGGAAAAATGGTTGTAAGCAAAATATATATGCTAATTGGAATATTTATCTATCCAAGCAGTAATATTATACATGAAGGGCTAAGCAAAAGCAATTTAATATCAGAGTATATTATGATAATGGAAATAAATATGCAAGAATCTAGGAAATGGAAGAGTTTAATAGAGAATTGAGTTTGCAGCTTGTGAATAAGCTTGTAAGAGTAATTGATAGATTTATCTTACTAATTATAGGACGAGATCACAGCACAATGGTCAAGGAAGCCAGGTAATCTATTCGACGTGTGAAATCTCGTATAGCCTAGGGCATACAGAGATATTTATTATTGCCAGAGCGTACTTAGTGGCTAACCCTAGCTCTGTGGATGGATATGGAATGTTCCGGGTTCGAATCCTGTGGTGTATGGGAGGATAACAATGGAAACCTCAGCATGACACCTGATGTCGACAGAGAACTAGTTATTGGATAAATTCAGCTCCTGGGGGCGAATTTTGGCGGCAGGATGTGCCTGACCGTGACATTTAATAAGATGCCGGCTAGCCAATTCGACCAGTGAATGATGAATCTCGTTCCTTCATATAATGTAATGGACCTGTTGAGGCCAATTATTAATATCCTAAGGTTAGGAATAAATGTTTAAACACGCCCATAACCTACCTTGCATACAATTTAGTTTAAATCATATGGGATATGTAGGTCATTGAGACTGCACTATTGTATTTAAAGTCACAAGTTACTGCTTGGAGGTAAACAGAGAAGGGAGTTAGGGAGAGACAGAGCACGTGGTTTTGTGACCGCTCGACTCATTCCCATTGTATACAAGTAGAACCGAGGGAGGAGATTTTTAAACGACCCTTGAAGGTTGACATTTAGAATGGACAGACTTTGAAACCCTGTTTGTAATAAAAAAGAATCATTGTTGTATTGTATAATGAATTTGTGTGGTTTGAAACACATTGTTAATTAAGGATCGTTCTGATAACGTTGTTGTTGTTTGAGTCTTCAGTCTTTTGACTGGTTTGATGCAGCTCTCCATGCCTCCCTGTCCTGAGCTAATCGTTTCATCTCTACATAACTACCACACCCTACTTCTGAGGCAATCTGTTTAACATATTCTAACCTTGGTCTACCCCTACAGTTCTTGTCCTCGACCCTTCCTTCCATAACTAAGCTTGCTATTCCTGGGTGTCTTAGTATGTGTCCTACCAACCTATCTCTTCTCTTCATTAGCAGTCGCCAGAAACATCTCTCCTCTCCCACTCGTCTTAATACCTCTATGTTTGTAACCCTATCTACCCATCTGATCTTCATCATTCTCCTGTAACACCACATTTCAAATGCTTCTATTCTCCTCTTTTCTGCTGCACCAATAGTCCAAGTTTCACTTCCATAGAGCGCCACGCTCCAGACAAAGGCTTTCAAAAATGACTTTCTAATACCTAAATCTATATTCGATGTCAGCAGATTCCTTTTTTGTAGAAAAGCTTTCTTTGCCTGAGCCAACCTACTTTTTATATCCTCTTTGCTTCGTCCATCACTGGTTATTCTACTTCCTAAGTAACAGGAGTCTTCTACTTCCTTCAGCTTTACACCTGTCAATTTGATCTCCATAGAGGTTTCTGATTTATTTCGGCTGCATTCCAGTATTTTTGTTTTACATTTATTAATTTTCATCATGAATTCTTTCTGTAAGACGGAGTCCATACCATTCAAAAACTCATTCAAATCCTCAGGCTTGTCGGCCAAGATGACTATGTCATCAGCAAATCTCAGAGTTGAAATTATTTCTCCTTGAATCTTCACTCCCACTTTAAATTTTTCTCTAATTTCCTTCATTGCTTGTTCAATGTAAAGATTGAAAAGTATGGGTGATAAGTTGCAGCCTTGCCTTACACCTTTCTGAATACCAGCTTCTCTCTCATGTCCTTCAACTCGAATGACTGCTGTCTGGTTTCTGTATAGATTGTATATCACCCTCCTATCCCTGTACTTTATTCCAATCGATTTCAATA
This sequence comes from Meconema thalassinum, assembly GCA_946902985.2. Lineage (NCBI taxonomy): Eukaryota > Metazoa > Arthropoda > Insecta > Orthoptera > Tettigoniidae > Meconema > Meconema thalassinum. The sequence goes on from OX336394.1 coordinate 265,168,915, forward strand.
TGTCAAACAATTTAGTCCAATCAACGTTATCAAAAGCCTTTTCTAAGTCTACAAAAGCCATGAACGTTCTCTTATCTTTCCTTATTCTACCTTCCAAAATCAGCCTAAGACTTAGTACAGCTTCCCTTGTTCCTACATTTCTCCTGAAACCAAACTGGTCTTCACCCAACTCCGTTTCTATCTGACTTTCAATCCTCTTGTAAATTATCCTAGACAGGATCTTTGAAGCATGAGTAATCAAGCTGATTGTACGGTAATCTTCACATCTGTCAGCTCCCACTTTCTTTGGTATAGGGATGATTACATTCTTCTTGAAATCAGGGGGTACCTCACCTGTCTCATAAATCCTACACACCAAGTGAAATAACCTGATCAGACCTTCATCTCCTATGCAGCGTAGCAACTCAATCGGTATATCATCTATGCCTGGTGCTTTGTTCCGGCCTAAGTCTTCCAAAGCTCTATCAAATTCTGATCTCAATATTAAATCTCCCTTCGCATCCTCATCAATTTCCTCCTCCCTTTCCATTACATGATTCTCAATCTCCTTTCCCTTATACAAACTCTCTATGTAAGCTTTCCATCTCTCAACCTTTTCGTCCCTATCTGTTAGAGGCTTTCCATTTGTGTCCTTAATATAACAGCACTTAGTCTTCTTTTCCCCAAAAGTATTCTTAATCCTTCGATAAGCTGTGTCTACTTTACCTAATTTCAGACAATTTTCTATACCTGCACATTTCTCTTTCAACCATTCTTCTTTCGCTTCCTTGCACTTCTTGTTAACCTCATTTCTCAGACGTCTGTATTCTGCTTTCCCCTTCTCATCTCTTACATTCTTGTGTTTCCGCCTTTCATCCATCAATTCTAGTATATCCTGAGTGATCCACGGTTTTCTACCTATTCTTTCTTTCCTACCAATGTTTTCTTCTGCGGATTTTGTTATTTCATTCTTCAAAAGTGCCCATTCGTCTGCAATTGAAGTTTGTTTAGGGTTTTTCATTAGTCCTTCCTTTATACTCTTCTTGAATCTTTCGTTTACATCCTTCTCTTTCAGTCTGTCTATTGCCCAACTTTTTGGATTTTGACTTTTCTTCAGTTTCTTCAACTTTAATCTGCATTTCATTACGACCAGATTGTGGTCAGAGTTTATGTCAGCACCAGGATATGCTTTACAATCCAAAATCTGGTTTCGAAACCTCTGCTTGACCATAATGAAGTCGATTTGGTAACGCCCTGTGTCTCCTGGTCTCATCCATGTGTATATTCTTCTATTGTGGTTATTGAATAAGGTGTTAGCTATGACCAACTCATGCTCGGTGCAGAATTCTACCAGCCTGGTTCCTCGATCATTCCTTTCACCTAATCCGAAATCTCCTACTATTTTCCCTTCTCTCCCTTTTCCTACCACAGCATTCCAATCTCCCATTACTATAACATTTTCATCACCCTTGATATACCTCAGAATTTCGTCTATTTCTTCGTAGACCTTTTCAACATCATCATCATCAGCTTGACTGGTAGGCATATAGACTTGTACCACTGTGGTGCAGGTAGGTTTAGTATTGATTTTTGCTACAATAATCCGTTCACTATATTGTTCTTAATATTCCACCCGCTGTCCAAGTTTCCTACTCAATATGAGGCCAACCCCTGCTTGGCCATTGTTTGATTTAGTGCTAATGACCCTATAGTCTCCTGACCAAAAGTCCTGTTCTTCCTGCCAGCGCATTTCACTAATCCCAACCAAATCCAACCTCAACCTATCCATTTCCCTTTCTAAGTTTTCTAACCTTCCACTTCCTAGCAGACTTCTAACATTCCACGCTCCGATCCGTAGAATGTCAGATTTCCTCTTTGTCACTTCTGTGATGTTAACCCCCTCTCGAGTAGTCCCCACCCGGAGATCCGAACGGGGGACTAGTTTACCTCCGGATTGAAATTTTACAAGGGAGGAGGCCATCATCACATGTAATTATGCATAGAGAGGTGCATAACGTAATACTTGGCAAACTTATGAGTTGTTGAAAGTTGCATTTTTATACTGACAGTGTCACTGTGTTCTAAAGGTCGACACTAGATGCCATAGGCTATGCCCACACATGGGTAGCATAATATACCATCCGACACAGCGGTAACGGAAATTTTGAAATTGAAATCACAACGGCATACAGTGGAACTGTAGAAAAGGGGACTGAAGAAGGGAACTGCAGAAAGGGGTATGATTACAAATAATTGTGGAGTTGCAAGTAAATTTGATGTGCAACCCATAAATTGGTTAATGCATGGTAAAGCATTTTGGTGGGAAGAGAGATACAGAACACAAGTGTACGCATAATGTAAATTAAGATGTGTTGAGAGTAAACAATTAAGATTGTGAAATTAAAGAGCTCACAATAGGTGACATAAGAATATAAGTACAGTTTATGTGTAATTTACCTGTGCATCAGCGCACTTGAGAATGAATTTTAATGTCAATCTTATGGTAAATGAATGAATAATAATTTGGATTTGCAAGGATAAAGTGCGAATATTAGTGGATTGTAGGAGTAATTTTGCATTGTTTTGTGTTATATTGTTGGGATTGTGTTTTTGTGTGTTTGAAGCCATGATTTAGAGCTGAATTAAAGTCTTTAGAATAGAGTTGTGCTTTATCATTGTAGAGTTGATACCTTTTAGCCTCAGATCAAAAATATGCAACTGCTCAGTGGGTGGACGGTACACGCCTGAGGACTGATGCTGGCTGGAGGCAGAAGCATGTTTTCCATGGAAATTACTCACATGGGTACAGTATCTATGTAGTGATGAAACGATTAGCTCCGGACAAGGAGGCATGGAGCGCTGCATGAAACCAGTCAATAGCCTGAAGACTCAAACCACATGTAGCATCATCATCACTTGCGGAATGAAATCAAAGTCACATAGACTGAGATCGGGCGAGTAGGGAGGCAATTTCCAATATTTCCCACCGCTGCAAAGGGTTCCTAACAGGAACCGCACGGTGAGGTTTTTGTGATTTCATATGGAATAATGACACTTTCACAGAGCACTGGACGGTTTCTCCGACTGTACGATGCAGATGATGCATCTGCAATAGGACCGCTCTTCAACTTTACTGATATCCAGTTTGGAGCACGACATAGTTACTGTGCGTGTGCTGTCAACTAGCGAACATTGCACACTATCACCATCTGGTGGTGGCATTCCGTACTGTGTAAACATAATAAAGGTTTCCAAACGAATTTACTGAACCAAACACATTATTATTTTTTAATAAAATTGTTTAGTTATTTCTGTTTATATAGTAGTTATAATTTCATTTTTCCAAAAAATCTAACAAAATTCGAAAGATTGCTACTTTTGCAACCTCCGTAACTCTGGAACCGTACAGTTTAGCATGATTATGCACGGGTCATTTTTGTTCGCAATTTAATGTAGATGATTTTTGTATATGACACTGTTTGCGCTATACCGCATAGCTGTGGAAATATTTAAGAAAAACTGATAAAAACTACTAATTTACCAACTTCCAACTTCTGTGCCCCCCCCCCCCCGTCCCCCCATGTCCACCTCCCCGTCCCCGTCCCCAAACCCAACGCCCAAAATTATGAGACTTTTTACCGAACAACATGTGAACTGTATAGAACAATTTGGAGCTGAAGGGAAACTTTTACTTGGGATTTTGAGGTTTGGGTCTAATTGCACCGTACTAATGTTGTCAATATGGAATTCATATTTAGCGATTGTGGTATTGGAGTGATGCCACACGAAAGGTTGTTAAACTAGAGCTGCTTGCGCTACAAGAGTCTAGCTCGTGAATCTTGCACTTGCAACGAGTGTGTCTTAGAGGAGAGATGTTTTGTTGTTCACTGTGTTACAAACGTTTTTCCAGCACATGATAACTTATTTATTCTAATCTTCGACGGACATTCAAGATAAGCTATCTAGTGTGTACCAATTGAGTAACATATCTATGTACAACTATAGACCAGATACAAATTATAACACCAAACTTGAGACGACATATGAAAGCTTAAAATCAAACATGGCGATGGTGGCAATATGAAATCAGAGTGGTGTTGTTCATGATGATTCATATGAAGTCAGTGGAATCAAAGATTCAACATCGGTGCAGAGTAAAATCGTTTCACCCTTCCATATCTCACCTGTTTCAACTAGCAAGAATGTTGTATCTAGAAGGGGTAGAAAATCAGGATCGGCTTGTGTATTAACAGCCTCTCCGTACAAAAAGGAATTGGAGCCATCTCTAGGAAATAATCCTTCGACATCCACAGGAACGTCAACCAACAAACCAAAACCAAATATGAAGTCTTTCATAAAAGGAAGGAATATTAACCTACTAAAAGCCAAAAGAAACACGAAAGTAACGACATTTTCATCGTCTGAGAGCGAGGAAGATGATGAGTGTGTTGCAGACGACGACACCGTGTTGGAGAAACTAGGCAGACGTCCTGATGATGGAGTTGTGGAGTGCCAATTTTGTAGAGGAATCTTTTCCGATGATAGAAGTGGTGAATCATAGATTAAATGTATATTGTGTAGTATGTGGGTCCATGTAGAATGTGCACATAGTGAACAAATGGACGTGTGTGATTTCTGCATATAAAGCACTATTCAAACAGCTTATGTTTACTGAAACAATGTATTTCATATTACAACCCTATTTTCAATGGACCACGAAAGTGCTCATTTTCATAAAAAGTATTTTTTGGTGTGGTGTCAGTATATGGCCAGCCGATGTAGTTGTCAGATGTAGAATTAATTAAAATATCAATCTACATAATTGAATAAAAGAAAGTGTAACTGAGAACATTGTATTTAGTAAATACAAAAAGGTGAAGCCTCCGTGGCTTAGGCGGCAGCACGCCGGCCTCTCACCGCTGGGTCCGTGGTTCAAATCCCGGTCACTCCATGTGAGATCTGTGCTGGACAAAACGGAGGCAGACAGGTTTTTCTCCGGGTACTCCGGTTTTCCCTGTCAAAATGTCATTCCAGCAACACTCTCCACTATCATTTCATTTCATCTGTCATTCATTTAATCATTGCCCCAGAGGAGTGCGTCAGGCCTCGGCATCCGGCACAGTTCATATCCTCGCCGCTAGATGGGGGCTTCATTCATTCCATTCCTGACCCGGTCGAAGACTGGAAGCAGGCTGTGGATTTTCATTTCAAATACAAAAAGGTATTCCATATTCCCAGCATCTCATCCACTACAAGCAAACAATGACAGTATTTCAATTGAAAATTTGTCAAATTTAGACAAATACTCTTTCAATACAATTTTCTAGATATTGTCAGGAACATCGCACATGGAAGATAAGTCGGCTTGCAAAGTTTGAATAAAGTGCCAAATTACAGAAGCTACAAAACTTAATATTATAAAATATCACATTTTAAACCAAGCCGACTTTACAAAATCATTAATTAGAAATAATATTTCAGTGTATTCTTAAACAAGAACCCGCGGTCCAGAAAAAACACTATTAGAGCCTCGGGTTGATCCACGCTGCTGCAGTGTATGACGTTGCATGTTTGAAAATTTTAAGAATATACACATCAAAAAAAGTTTTGCATAAACTTACCACATCGAGCGATGGTGGTACAAAACTTTCTCCACGTGTCCACCATTGCACGAATGGAATGGCCTGTGATGACGCCGGACATGAACTGTATCGAATATGTCTGGGATATGCTGAAGCGTGCTATTGCTTAGCGTCCACTCCCTCCCATAACCCACCAAAAGATCATGGAGGCTGCCGTCGAAGAGTGGGATTGCCTCCCTCAAGAGAACCTTGACAACTTGATCGGTGGTATGTCATGGCGAGTAAGAGCCCTGCTGGACGCCCATGGTGGCCATGTTCCTTATTGAAACGTCACGGGATGGCAAGATTACGACACATATCAGTCCATGCTTAACAGGCCAAATGGCTTCCTGTTTGTAATTTTCTATTCACACATGAATAATGTCTGAAGGATTTATCAGAATGCCGTGGCATTTATAATAATCTCACCCACAATCCCACGTACAAGTGTTATGCAAAACTTTTTTGATGTGTATATTTCCATCCCTCGATTAATGAGGGTGTCGGAAAAAGAGATGTGAGGGTTATCAGGGCAACGTAAGTGGCTAGCTCTATCGATGACAACGATAAGGTCTTATTGCAAGTGGATCACAAATGAACAGATATGTCAAGACCAGCAGAGACATTATATTGGTGTTACGTCGCGACGTATGTTGACAGTCGTGGGATCCCCAAATCTAATATCTGTAGCCTCTTCAAGTGAGCAGCTGAGCCAGACGAGTCCTATGGTAGATTCAGTTTCAATTAAGGAATTTTTGAGACCGCAGTGAACGACAGAAGGGGTTGGTAGTGAAGGGATGAAGAAAAGAGCGTCATTCGATTAGTTCTTTCACTTTTACAGCTTGGTAGTGCCGTGAGACACTCGGCCAGGGGTGACTAAAATAGGGCACCAGCTAGTTCACATTATCAAGAAGACAGGACGAGTTCAATGTTTCACTCTATGATAAAACGCATAAGAGAAGATAGTACGTCGAAAATAAGGGGGACTCGTGTCCTAGCTATCTGTTCTATACAGGATGTAAGAACAAGTAGTTCCGTGAAGAACTAAACAGCCTATTTTCATAATTATATCCCACTGGTCTTTACCATTAAAACTCTCCTGCCTATTAAAACGATTCCCACTGCAATCACTTGATTAGGACAAAAGTCATAACAACAAAATATATGGCCACCCGCCATCTTGAGGCCATTAAAACAATTGATTAATATTAGATGGCAGTAGCTAGAATCATACATAATTATGTGCCATATCAAATTTCACTGTGCTCGGATGATCAAATCGTCAGAAAATGCCATTGATATATATTAACTTTGCTTGGCCGCCATGTTGGTTTTGTAGAATACAGGTTTCTCAATGTCACATAGGTGAACTTAGAGTAATAATCTCTATTAAAGTACGAAATTGTAGGGTGATATCAGTTACAGTTTATGAGATATAGAATGCCGGATAAATATTTCGCGCAGCCACCTTGTTGGATTATTATATACAGTATGTATGCCATAGAGTTATGTACCATTAAATGAAGATTATTGCGTAGGTTTATTATTGAAACGTCCACTTCAATCGCATAATTAGGACACAAGAAGTAAAAACTTTATTTTAAAATTTCGCACAGTCGCCATCTTGACGTTATTGAGAGAATGAACTAAATTAGATGTCATTGGATGAGAATTTGTATATACATTTACCGTGCCAAGTTTCATTGCGCTCGGTTGTTTAAAACTCAAGAAAACTCCATTTAAATGTTTCAACTTCGCTTGGCCGCCAAGTTGATTTCGTATTTAACAAGTTTTTGAAAGTCACATGCGTGAACTTACAGTAGTACCCTTTATCACCGTATAAAATTTTATGTTGATATCGGTAACTGTTGCGGAGATACAGAACGCCCGTGAATATATTTCGCACGACCGCCATGTTGGACTGGTGAAACACATTAAAATTTCAACGGCACGGTCTAGGTCAGCAGTAGTATGTCCTTACCGAGTTTCATTGAAATCGCTTTAGCAGTTTAGATTTTACTAGAGAGAGACACACATACACGGACAAAAGGTGACCTCATAAGCCTACATTTAGCCTACTTTCGATTTTTGAAAATAATGAAAGGAAACTTATTAGATCCACACGGGCACAAAGTTGTCAGTCTGTGCGTGTGAGTGTGTATATCTTCCCCCCCCCCCCCACCTCTGTATCAATTCTAACACGACGAAACCGAATTGAACGAAATTTGGTACAGAGGTAGCACTAGCAAAGGGCGTCTCCGTGTCATATTTTATATCGCCACCAACTTTACCAAAACTGAATGGCGGCCACTCAAACGTTCAAAACGTAAAATCAAATTACGTCTCAACTAATCCTCCGATCTCTACTAAATTGGTAACAACACACCTTCATATAGGTCGCGTCTTTCACCCAAACTACAAGGTCATCAGTCGTACTATTTCAAGATGGTGGTCGTATGAATGATGCAAGCATTATAATTTATGACTTAGGACCCGATTGTCGAGCCGAGGTTAGTTTAAGCTATCCTAAAGGACGTGACCCGTTGTTTATTATAATTTTATATTCTAATAGTACACTCTATCAGTGACTTATAGAAGCCTCCGTGGCTTAGGTGGCAGCACGCCGGCCTCTCACCGCTGGGTCCGTGGTTCAAATCCCGGTCACTCCATATGAGATCTGTGCTGGACAAAACGGAGGCAGACAGGTTTTTCTCCGGGTACTCCGGTTTTCCCTGTCAAAATTTCATTCCAGCAACACTCTCCACTATCATTTCATTTCACCTGACATCTATTTAATCATTGCCCCAGAGGAGTGCGTCAGGCCTCGGCAACCGGCACACTTCATATCCTCGCCGCTAGATGGGGGCTTCATTCATTTAATTCCTGACCCGGTCGGAGACTGGAAGCAGGCTGTGGATTTTCATTTCATCAGTGACTTATAAGAGCTGAGCCGCCTCTGTCACATGACACGATGGCAGCTGATCTCTCGTAACTGATCTATATTGCATTAGTTTAAGTAAGTTGCATCCGATATAGCCTACTGATAGAAATAATATAAACTTTGTATAAAATGTATTATAATGTAGATGTATTGCACTGAATAAATCGTTTATTTCAAGTCAGTATTTGCTAACATGCTGTATCTAAGTCGGTTGATAACACTGAGGTATAATGGGCATGTTTGGCTCTGTGGTAAAGCGTTGGTCTCTCACGTGGTCGGCTGGGTTTTGAAACCTACTAGAGTTAGCTTCTTTTACTTGAATTCTTTTATATTCATTGCTTTACAACTACTCAGACATCATTAAATTAAGGTTTATATTGTGCATTTTACAATGGAAAATATATATTTAATTAGAAGTCCGGGATGTAGAAATTAGATTTTGATGGCGGTTGAAACCGTATTAAGTAGTGGTATTCAATCACAGATTGTGCATATCATCGTTACCTAGAAGATCCTAAGAACATGTAGCGCTTCCTGAGAGTAAGCAGTGTGAATATAATCACAGACCAGAAATTACTGAGGTAGAGTGGGTGGCTTTGTAAATCCCTGGCATGCTGAAGTATATAACAATCTTGTAATAGTTCAACTTCTAGCCATGACCGTGCTCCGATTACAAGAAGAGTGCGCAGTTCCTTGTGTAAGAATCGCGGTAGTCGATCCTTACTTACTAATGACTCCTACCGGGTTCTAAAGGTATCACACAATATGTCAGATCCCGATACGTAAATGTCCTAGCCAGGGAAACGTTTCTGATCGAGGACTTAAGAATGTAACTGCAGCAAACTCTACTACAACGAACATTCAATTATAGTCTACTCCTTGATCAGGACAAAGAGTCCTCCATACATTTAGGAGAAAGAAGGATATGTGTTCTTTGCTGATGATACTGTTCATAAATGAGAATAGGCTAAAATGGAGTCCAATATTATCCCCGTTGGATAGGAGACATTAATCCAATTAATTATTTTTGCTGTTTTATTTCAGAGGCTTGGACATCGTGGTCATTAATCACCATGTAAGTTACAGATCCCAGCGATTAGCTCCGCACTTGACCTTGGTAGCTCAGCGGTAGGAGAGGGGTCTAGAGCGGTGCGGGGATCGTGCTGAATACTTCCCACTATGAGAACATTCATGCGCCACTGTAGCACGTTCCTTTGGACGAGCTCGCGTCAGCCCGGAAGGCAGCCGGCTCTCTGGGATATGTGCAGAGAGAGAGAAAGAGATACATTTCCACTGTTGCAACAGGTCCACCATGTCCGAGTTCCCACACCGCAGGCTGCTGTCATGAGTTCCTGCGGTATGACAACACCGTCGTTTACCTTAACGAGCTTGTCTCCTTCACACTGCTTTACGCTTAGCTTTCCTGACAACACACTAGCTCAGATTCTCAAGACAGACTGACTGTGATTGGTGGGTTGGAAGTGAGGCATGACGTAATGGTAGCGTTGTGTTCTGCGCACCGCCTTCCCGGCTGGTTCGGGCTCGTCTCAGCCAATGTCGCTTAGCATGGCAAATGTCTTACACTGCACTAGTATGCAGGAGGACGGAGCTGGGTAAGTGCAGAGCTAACTGCCAGTAGCTGTACTTGAGAGAGAGTGTGTCTGTTTTGTATTTGTCTGGTAATCTGTGTTATTGTGGTGTTTGTAGTAGTGGAACAATTTGTAATTCAAATGAGGTTTGAGAAAGAGGCAACTGTGACCAGAAGTTAGGAACAGTTCTGACGCCTAGAATAAAAATGGGAAACCGTGGAAAACCAGTTCCAGAATGGTTGTGATGAGAATCGTACCCGCCTCATGAGGGTCTGTGTATTCCTATCCAACCCTGAGACCAGAGCCGGGACTTGAACCTCCATGGCGACAGCCAAGAATGCTAGCCGCTACACCACGAGGACATACATCAATGCGGCGACGCTCCGAAAATGGAATAATTTGAACTCTTATATGGAAAAGTGCATTCATTTAATCATTGTCCCAGAGGAGTGCGTCAGGCCTCGGCAGCCGGCACAGTCCATATCCTCGCCACTAGATGGGGGCTTCATTCATTCCATTCCTGACCCGGTCGGAGACTGGAAGCAGGCTGTGGATTTTTTCATATGGAAAAGTGCTGTTGCAGTGGTTTCCAAAATGAGAAGGAAAAGCTTCCAAAATCAAAGTCAGGTTCGACTTTACTACAAAGTTGTGTCGTGTAGGAGATCAGAGATATACATAATTAATGTTGTATGATGCAAGTCTGAAGAAGTAGCACAGTGTAAGTGGCACTTCCACAGTGACAGCATTCTCAATAGAACGGGGCCACGTCGGGGCCGTGTGACGGATGGAGAACGTTGAGTCAGCGCCATTTGACTAGCATCAACCGTTTCGGGAAGCCCTGAATGCGGTGATAGCTTGATTACATTCCCAGCTAGCAAAATACCTTAGGTGAGAGAGTTAAGACTTGTGGTGAAGTACTGTAGCCTATCTTGTATCCCGTGAACAAAACATTCAATTTTCCTAGTGAAAACTTACTTTCTCAAAAAGAAGTCTTCCAGTAAATGTGTGTGTACGTTTCGGCACAGTGCGAATTTTACTTGTGGGGGAACCTCAAACAAAGGTGTTCAGAAACAATCCTCGTTATCTGTAGGCCCTCAAGAACGAAATAACTGCACTGATACAGTGAGGATGAATTACAACGAGTGTACCAAAACTTACTACGTCGGTGCAACGAGTGTTTAGAAAATGAAGGACAGCATTTCCAGCAACTACAGTACTCTGAAAGTCATGTAAGTAATTATGATTATTAAATATCTTAAAGGGTGTGAATGTGTTGAACTAGTTGAGCGCTACGCTGCTGCTAGCGCCAGTACCTTGCTCGACAAGCGGCTATCCACAGTGGCCCGGCCGTCACACGGCGCCTGCGAGGTTCTGTTCTGTAGAGAAGGGTCTCATTGTAATTACTACAAATTCAAATAATTCAAACGATATGTTCTGGAATAGTCGTTCGCGTATAACTCGTTTACAAAACGGTGAATAGTCAGAGTAGTCGATACTTTTATCATAGTAGTCGAATAAATCGATGTTTTTCACAAGCGACTAATTCAACCGATACCTATCGCCAGTCCCCTGCAAGAAGGAAAATTTCTGTTCTGGTAGGTAGACAGCCCGAAGGCTGGTTGGATCCTCAAAAAGTACCGCCGTTAGGTCATGTGGGTAGATACTCACAAAAAAACCAAGGCAGCGCTATATTGAGGCGTACTAGGCAAGATGAAGAGTGAGGTAGTTTGCCATTGCTTTCCTCCCTGAGTCAAAACAGCAGTACTAACCCTATGAGTAGAACCTTTCACAGCATCCACAAGCACTGGCTATGCCCTGAATGTCATTACTAAGCACCACCCATACCTCATTAGTTTCCTTATAATTAGAGTCCTGCGCGGATAGACGAAACGTTATCCGCATCCGCCCAGCATCCGCACGGCTGTTATCCGCATCCGCCCCGCATCCACGAGACTTTTATCCACTAGTTTGTTATCCGAATCTACTGGCATTACAATAATATTTTCAATGTGTTGCTTTATACTTTATCTTTTAGACATTTGAGCTGAAAATCGAACCCTTAGACTATGCACTGCATGCCATGTGCTATGTTTAAAATGAATGTTATACAGCCAGAATTGCAACCCTTTCAGTTTGGAGTGTTAATTGTTCTTAATGACATCATTTGAATGAGATTAGCTTAAATCATCATCTTACATTTGTCATGAAAAAAAAAACATAACGGAAAAATATGATATGCCATAAACATCCTGGTCCTAGTAAGGGAGAGTGGGAGAATTGTGCGCACCTTTACCCTACTATGATTTTAAAACGTAACTCACGGAATACCGGTAAACTAATCTATTATATTGAAAAACAAATACATGCAAAACCACTGTAAACACTGGCATTTAAAACTACATTTAATTTTAAATAATTGAATCACTACTGTAGGCTTACCTTCTCATTTGCTGGCTACAGAATATTACATGCAACGTGTAAAGTTTCTTCATCCAAGCCACACGGTTATCACATAGCAACTGGCATCATGCTGACTGTCCCTATCTGATAGGTACGATGACAACTTGAGGGTAACAGGGAACTGAGTTGCTAGTTGTACTACTAACTCGAAAAACATAGGTGGGCACGATTACCCGCTGCGCACAATTACCCAACTTTCCCCATGATATTCAACAAGTTCGGATTGTATTCTAAAAACTATCCGCAAATTTACCCCAAACATTAACCGCAGCTTATCCGCTATCCGCAGAGTCATGCAAAGTATATCAGCATGGCGAAAAATGTTGCGGATATCCGCGGGTTTATCCGCGGATATCCGCATCCACGCAGGGCTTTACATAAAGTCACAGCCATGAGTGAGACTGAGACATCGGTGAAAAGCCACATTTTACTATAGCCTGTGCCAACAGACAAATGCAAATGGCGAACAGGCCATAAGGAAACTTTAAGGGGACAATATTCTCAAATACAAAGGCACCGACGCCATTGATCCAATCAATCAGAATATTAGCACATACTCCATAATGACCATAATACGGTATATTCGGGACTCCACTCCTTATTACTCATGACTAGTTTCACGCTTGCATGGCAGCTCCATCAGGCGTTGATGGACACCAGCTGTAATCCGGCCAGCATGAATAAGGATGACAGGTATCACTTAAGTTACATTCTCTGACAGCCTGAAGGACATCACTCTCATGGAGGCACTGTACACAACAGGTACAGTGCTTCACAATGAACCAACCGCCATCAACTGACGGCACTAATGGACACCAGTGGTAGCGTCACAAGTCCAAGGGATAGCCAACACATCGCATATAACTAGAGCCCTGCGCAGATCAACAAGACGTTATCCGCATCCACCCCTCATCCGCACGACTGTTATCCGCATCCGCCCTGCATCCGCATCCTCCACGCATCCGCACAACTTGTATCTGCATCCGCACGATTGTTATCCAAATCTACTGGCATTACAATAATATTTTGAATTAGATAAAACATAAAGTATTAAAGAACTACATAGTTTTGGAAATTAAGAAGTAACGAAGAAATATATCGGAACATTGAAAACCTAACGGAGACAATAAAGAAGAGGATATTGTTATTTTTCGGACATTTATATAGAATGAATGATAACAGGTTAACCGAACAGATTTTTAAATATATTTGGAAAAAGAGATCGACAGCAGCCTGGTTTCAAGAAGTAAAGAAAGATTTAGGAAAAAACAATGTAAGAGAAAAATATTCACGGGAGAGAAATTTTCAAAAAAAAAAGAAGGTATTGGGAATGGAAGGACTTCAAGGAAGGCAATATAAGAAAACAGGCTCAAAATGGTCGGAAGTGAGAAAGAAGACACAGAGCGAAAAGATGGAGCACTGGAGGAAGAAGAAATAACAACAAAGTTCTAAACATTGAAATTGGTTCGTGGTCCTCAGAAGACCCTAACAGAGAAAGAAGTAGAGAGTATTAAAGCAACACATTTAGACATTTGAGGAGAAAGTCGTTCCCCTAGGCTGTGTGTGTCAGGTGCTATGTTTAAAATGCATGCTACATACCCAGAATCGCAACTCTTTTCAGTTCAGTGTGTTGATTATGCTTAATGACATACTTTGAATGAGATTACCGTAAATCATCATCTTACATTTGTCATGAGAAAAACATAACGGAAATATATATGTCATAAACATTCGGGTCCTACTGATGATATTCAAAAAGTTAGGATTGTATTCTAAACACTATCCGCTAATTTACTCCAAACATTATCCGCAGCTTATCCGCTATCCGCACATCCTTGCAAACTATATCCGCATGCGGAAAATATTTTGTGGATATCCGCATCCGCGCAGGGCTCTGAAGGTAGTCAGGCATCAGATACGCTGGGCTGGCCACGTTGTCCGCATGCCAGATACACGCCTCCCAAAGAGAATCATGTACTCCCAACTAAAGAATGGACTGCGTAACCATGGAGGGCAGCTTAAACGATACAAGGATGTCCTTAAACATAACTTCAAAGAGTGTCAAATTGATACGGTCAACTGGGAAACCGCAGCCGAAGATAGAACTAAATGGCGTAAAATGGTATACAACGGAGTTAACAATTAGAACAAGATAGGAGAAGACTAGAAGCTGAAAGGAGGAACCGCAGGAAAGAACGTGCGAATGCAAGAGTTGGTGTGCCTGCACAATCATCTGCTGATACAGCTGTGTGCTGTCACTGCAGTAAAGTGTGTGCTTCCAGAATTGGACTGTTCAGCCCTCTGAGACGACACAATACTTCCAAATAACATTGTATTTAATCTATTATATATAATCCAAAATTGACTCATCACCGCAGGGCTCAAACCACTAGACCTAGAAAGCTGAAATTATGCATGTTGGTTGATCAGAGTATGTAGAGGCCCACTGAGAAACGGGTTTTGAAAATTCAATTTGTAAGTGACTTTTTTTGGCCCTTTGGCACTGAGGAAGGACAGTCGGTACAAAGGTCGGATTTAGCTCATTTTAAGCCGGCAGATACGAGAAACAATACTCGGAGGTCCTGTAGGGACCCCTGAAACACACTTTTTAAGTTCCTAAAATGAACGGTTTCGGAGTTATTCCCAAATAACTGTGTTCCCTCTGATAAACAGATCAACGTTACTATGGCAACCGCTGAAATTTCCCAGACCGGGGATAGTTTTCTGGCAATATATCGAAAATCGTTCGTTTGAGGGCCTTAAAACGCAGGGTTCGGTTCCCACTTCTAACCACGTACATTGCTCCTCGCATTGATACGCGTAAAATGAGATATATTTTATTTATAGTGGTGGCTTTTGGGGTCGAATACGATCGTGATTTTGAGTCTAATTTTTTGGGCTGGTTATTGTAAGCGAGCTTTCAGATCTTTACACTAATTTACAATATAAAGATTCTTTCTATTTTGCACGGTATGCTTTCATTTTCTTTATAAATTTGTTTTTTGTTAACTGAATATTTTTGTTTGCCAATTTTGATCTGCTCTTTTTGTTTTTTACCATGATCAGCAACCCATATTCACAGTCGAATGTGTCGTATTCTACCGGCTGTCACGTTAATTATTATTTTTTCTTAATTACTCTTACTGAGGAATAATGTTGGTATTTTGTCTTTCACGGCCATTGAATCCCCGCACAAGGCACGGCTTAAACCTAGAAAAGTTGCTGAGTTGGACTAATGTACTAATGGTGCAGCAGAAAAGAGGAGAATTGAAGCTTTTGCAATGTGGTGATACAGGAGAATGATGATCAGATGGGTAGATAGGGTAACAAAGGAGGAGGTATTAAGACGAGTGGGAGAGGAGAGATGTTTCTGGCGACTGCTAATGAAGAGAAGAGATAGGAGGGTAGGACACATATTAAGACACCCAGGAATAGCAAGCTTAGTTATGGATGGGAGGGTCGCGGACTAGAACTGTAGGGGTAAAGCAGGGTTAAACAGATTGCCTCGGATGTAGGGTGTGGTAGCTATGTAGAGATGAAACGATTAGCTCAGGAGAGGGAGACATGGAGGGATGCATCAAACCAGTTAAAAAACTGAAGACTCAAACAACAACAATCAGGAATTTTAATTACTTAGAGAGGCATGTGAGGCAAATGGGTGGTTGGAGATTTCAATCCCTGGGATGTAACACTGGATGAGACTGCATAATGTACATCATATTTAACTATAGGTCTATTAATAGCGATATGTTGACGTTCAAATCATCAATAAGTATGGCCAAATTACATCCATAATAGCTTAAGTATGAATACTTTTAATTCCCCATATTCCGATAGATTTGCCATTCCAGTGTGCAAGAGTGAAGTTCCCTCTTCAAACAATATTCGCAATTTCTTTAACAAAGCGCAATGACACACACTTAACCTTAGCACGTGTACATTTAGACAAAAACCATTTTTTTCCCATGGGCAACTGTATGTGGCGTGCTCGGGAGCGTCCGGACAACAAAATCGTTATGTCTCAGCAGAAGATGGCAAAACCAAGAACGTAATTTTAAAATGTGTTAACATCATGTAATATCGAACCCTGCAGACATTCACAACTCTATAAAATTCCCACTTTGCTGCTCATATCAATATGTATCAGAATATTCAGAATTAGAATGGACCCACCTATAGCCGCGATTGCTGTAATAGAATAGACCAATTATCAGCAATAATGCATCGTCCCCATTGTCTTGATCGCGAGCAAAGCCGCGGGTACCTGCTAGTACTATATATTCGTTGACCAAAAATGCCTATAAAAATAAATATATTATTGTTATTATTATTAATATTATTATTATTACACCTCGCATTGAGAAGAAGTTAACGACCGACCGCAGTGTCCAAATTTTGGAAAATATTCTTTCATTAAAACTCAGCAATTTTTCCAGGTTTGTGCCGTGTCTGCTTGAGCTTTTAGTTCTCGCAGGTAAGATATGCAGTAGCACTCTCTATAAAGGGAGGTAGCCCGCAGTTCGCTACTCCTGTGGGGGTCCGGGCGGGGACACAAGAGCCCGCTGATGAACCAGATTGGTGTCCTAGGCGAATCCCCACACAAGACACGGCACAAACCTAGAAAAATTGCCGGGTTTTAATTCACCGGCCGTGAAAGCCAATATACCATATTCTTTCATTAATCGTGGCATTGATACCAATTGGAAGTCATTACCTGCCACAGTCTTAGAGCCTTTCCTCAAATATATTGTTGTGTTTAAGAAAAGACTGAAATTTTGTGTAAATACTACGATGTAATTACTGTAGTTTCCAAGTCGCGACTTGGGTAGACAACATTAAGTGTATGTTATTATTGTTGGTAATTTTCTTGAATTGTACAATTTGCCACCGGTAAATTACCCACATTCACAAATAAAGTAAATGTGTGATATTCTCTAATAAAGTCCTTCATCTTCCGCTGTGACATAATCTTCTATCAGACTACTCAAGGAGAAAGTTATACTTGAAGAACTTTCTAAAGGCCGAGTTTCATAAGCTGAAAGTTGTACGCTCGACTGGAGAGGACGCGGACAGAGATGGTGATGTGTGGGCTCTAATCTACCCTGTGTCCGTCACAAGCATTGAAACAGCCCAGCCGTCCATTGTGATCTCGGCTAAGCTCATCTGCTTTATCACCGCCAAAGCTCGCGTGGATTTGGCTAGTCGTCGCCTGATAGGAACAAACTGGTCGCTGAGAGAACAACCTCCCCTTGTATCGATCAGTGGTGGTAGGTGCTCTGTGATGTAGACCTTGCAGTAAGATTATAACCCAAATGCTTTCACTGAAATAGCCACAAGAATTACGTACCAACATGGAGAACCTCATTCAATTTTCTCTCTGTTCCAAGCTCTAAACCTCAAGGAGAAACTCTATAGGGTATTATTGTATTCCCTGCATGCCTTCAAGGGTGGATGGACACACAGTTTAATGCATCTAATGCGATCGTTAGGCCCCTGTTTGATACATTGTTTGCTTATGAGAACGATATGCATTTGAGTTTACATAATTCCTGCATATCAGCGAGACATTCCAATTGCCATGAGAGCATCTGCCAATTCTGATACTACCTTCGTAATTCACACCGTTTGCCCTTCAGGTTTCCCCACAGGCTCGCACAGGAACGAAGGTTGGTGACCACTGCACAGTGGGTCAAAATCGAAATCTAGGGGGACAAAATTATTTTTACGTTTTAATCATGAATATAGAGTGAAAACAACGTATATAATTTGTTTACTTCATAATAAACATCAGTTAAGACCTTTCTTAAGCTACGTCAACACATGCAAGAAATTGTCTATGACTAGGAGTTGGATAGAGCATTCAGTTATCTCTTCAGAACAATTTTCTATCCCTAATTTGCTTTTAACATAGTCACAAAGTTACACTTTTGACATAATCGTCGGACACAGTGCTTCATACAGTTGTAAACGTGTGAGAACTGGTTGCCCGGCATCTTCTAAAACGTAAAATAACTAAGTAAGTTGCAAGAAGATGCAAAAAATTTTATAACAGGCGTAAACTACAAGACTTTATCTACATATTAACGTTAAGTAGAAAGTGACGCAGAGTGACGCGACATAGGCCTACTAAAAATGTAAATGAAAATATAAATTTTAAAATAATAGTTAAATATTATATAATGAAAATATAGCTAAAATTACGTAACAATTACGCCCACTAATACCTGAAACACGTTACAAAGATCATACCTTCAGCTGCATGTTCCATCTTAAAGCATCACACTAACCACAAAGACTACCAAACCACAGCCACTTACATTCACCCTCCAAATCAGACTGCTCGAACAGTGATGACAGATTTACACTAAGATGCGTTTATATCCCAGAATAGTGAGCGGCAATTGTATGAGAATGCTGTAGAAGTAATGCATTTTGATTTTTTAACTATGAAAATAAATAATGTTGTCCTCCTAGATTTCGATTTTGACCCACTGTGCACTGGGGCCCAACTCAGTTCGGCATTACTTCCATTTGTTAGTGCCGGAATACTTTCATCTCTCTTATAGATATTCATTGATCTACTCTTAGTATTTAATGATCAATTTTATTGCTTTTATTTCCTTGTTAACTAATACGGTTTTTAGACACACCAGGGTGTCTGAATATTGTGCCAAAGGGGATCTTTAACGTGCCAGTAAATCTAAAGACACGGCCCCGTTACATTTGCGCACCCTCCAATGTCAACTGCGCCAGGATTCGACCCTACAACCTTGGGAACAGCAAGCGAGAACGATACCATTGCCCCACGCAGCCAGTCAACTCTTCCGATCACGACAGTATTAGCTTATTTTTGTTTATAAAATATTCGCGTATGACATATGAGATCAAGTTTCGTTTGTGTGTGGATATGTGCGGCCAATTTTCGTTGTTTTTCAGCGATATTGATAGGTTTAAGATTTTCTTTGTTAGCCTATTGTTATCCATTTTGTATATGTGACCATCAAATTTCAGTCTCCTTTTTCTGATGGTATCTGTGATTTTTAGCCTACTTTCGATTTTTGCAAAAAATGAAAGTAGACTTATGAGATCAACACAGGGCGAAAAAAGTGTGTCTGTCTGTGTGTGTGTGTGTGTATGTGTGTGTGTGAGTCTGTGTGTGTGTGTGAGTGTGTGTACTCTGAATGTCTGTCCCCCCCTATCAATTCGAACACGGTGAATGCGAATTGAACGAAATTTGGTACAAAGGTAGCACTAGCAAAGGACACCTCAGTGTCATGTTTTATATCGCCGCCATCTTTACTAAAACTGAATGGCGGCCACTCAAACGTTCAAAACGTTAAATCAAATAACGACTAACCAAATCATCCGATCTCTACCAAATTTGGTAACAATATACCTTCGTATAGGATGCGTCTTGTGACCAAACTACATGGTCGTCCGCCATACCATTTCAGAATGGCGGCCGTGCGAATTATGCAAACTTTATAATCCATATCATGGGACCCACCAGTTCCAATTATCGAGCCGAGAATCGTTTTAACTGTTCTAAAGGAAGAGGCACCTTCAAAATTAAAAGTTTATTTTGTAATACTATAGTGCAGACGTGATTTTAAAAAGCTGAGCCGATTCAGTAATAAGACAAGATGGCAGCGGATATCTTGTGCCTGACTTATATTTCACTAATTTGAGTATTGCATGCAATATAGCGTACTGATACAAAATAAATAAACTTTGTATGAAATGCTTTATATATAAATAATATACTCCAGTGATGAAATCGTTTAGTATAAATCATTATTTGCTAACAAGTTCTATGTAAGTCATTTTATATAGAACGATATTCGTTGACACAATTAGCTCAGTGGTAGAGCGTTAGCCTATCGCTCAAATGCCTATGGTTCAAACCCGATCAGAGCTAGGTTTTTTGCTTGAAATGTTATATGTTTATTGTTTTGTAATGACTCAGATGTTTTAAAATTAAGCGTTATATTGTGCATATTATGTTGTAAAATATATGAATAAAAATCCACAGCCTGCTTCCAGTCTCCGACCGGGTCAGGAATGGAATGAATGAAGCCCCCAATCTAGCGGCGAGGATATGAACTGTGCAGGCTGCCGAGGCCTGACGCACTCCACTGGGGCAATGATTACATGAATGACAGATGAAATGAAATGATAGTGGAGAGTGTTGCTGGAATGAAATTGACAGGGAAAACCGGAGTTCCCGGAGAAAAACCTGTCTGCCTCCGTTTTGTCCAGCACAAATCTCACATGGAGTGACCGGGATTTGAACCACGGGCCCAGCGGTGAGAGGCCGGCGTGCTGCCGCCTGAGCCACGGAGGCTTCGGTGTAAAATATATATTTAATTAAAACATAATTCGCCAGCAGATTTACTCGAGACATCTAGCTGCCAAAAAGGTAACTGCACGCCGACCTACTTATTAACTTCCAGATTTTATTGAAAAGTTTCTTCTTCTGGCCGCTAGAATGCACTCGCTCTGTTAGGATTATATTGTTCGATATTTCACCACTAGATGTCACGACTAGTCTACGTGGGGCTCCATTGATTACTATACCATTGGCATTCTATGCGCATCGAATTTGAAGAATGACAAGATGATACTACGATACATTTTTACTTTTTATTTTAAAGGGTTTGTAACAGCCTATTTTGCGTTACTTGAAAATGTTATTTGAAGTAAAGAACAAAACGATTTCACATAGTAACTGAATTCAAGCCGTTGGTGTTAGTTCAGGTTATTAATTACTACTTTTATTTCAGGCAAATAGCAATCGAAAATATCCACATAGTTTGTATACACACGTCTCTGTAGGGTCATGGAAAGATTTGTTAATTCAATTAGGGTTGTGAAAGCCATGCACAACCAGACGTGTAAAGACATGCCTCAACTCAAAGTTGGATGTTGCCCACGGCAGGTCGTATATGTAATAATAATAATAATAATAATAATAATAATAATAATAATAATAATAATAATAATAATAATAATAATAATAATAATAATGTTATTGGTTTTACATCCCTTTTAACTACTGCTGCTTTTAGAGACACCGGGGTGCCGGAATTTTGGCCCGAAGGGGATCTTTAACGTGCCAGTAAATGTACTGACACGGCTCCCTCGCATTTGTGCACCCTCAAATGCCAGCTGACTGCGCCAGGATACGAACCTGCAACCTAGGGCCCAGCAAGCGAGAACGTTACCGCTGAGCCACGCAGCCAGTCCGGTCGATTATGTCTCCAGATCCATAACATTCTTGATATACTTCTTATCTTTCTTTCTTCAATGATGGTAGCAGTTTTTATCTAGGTTGTGGCGTTTGGTAGAGGTAAATCGTTTCTAAGGTCTTCAACAAAGAATAGTTCTATTATACTCTTTGATAATAACAACGAGTTATAACTATACTCATACATTTAGGAGAAAGTAGGCTATATGTTCTTTACTGAACATCTTGTTTCAATACTTCGATAGATTTTATGAGGCTTCTGTTTCATCCAATCCTCGTTTTCATATTTTGATCCTAATATTTTTCTAGCGGCTTCGGTGATGTTGTTGATAGCATGCTGAGTTTCTATACCCAAGATCGCGAGTTCAAACCCGGCCGAAGTCATCAGATATTATGAGCGTTAAAAATCCCTTAGTATGCCTTCCTTCGGAGGGGAAGTAAAGCCGGCGGGCCCATGTGATAGATTTATGGCATGTAAAAGAACCTTCCACTAACTACAATTGTGTGAAACTATATCTGTAGGTTATATTTCATCAACGCTCTATTAGTTCCAACGTTCGCCACCAGGTACCGGTTGTGGTGAAAACAAATAGCAATGCTCAGAGCTAGGTGTCATTGACGGTAGCATTTAGTGGCAAAAGTAGGAACTACTTGGAATTGATCATCTGCAGTCATTACCTGAATTACAGACAACACACATTAACACAGCCATCACAATTACACCGGTTATCAGACAGATTCTACACACACCCAAAGTACACGGGGCAACATGACCGCGTTGTTGCAGCCCCTAAACTGTGGAACCAACCAACCAAGATTTTTCTGGGGGGTTTTCTCTCTTGTTTCTCGATGTTTTAATTTGTGATCTGTTCCCAATTATCAAATTTTAATATGCGATAAGTGATTCCGGTTTGATGACAGTACTGCAGTGTCGTATTGACTAAGTTTAGGGATAAAGCGTGTGTACCTAGGTATATTAAAATTAGGTATTTCACTCAATGCTCATCACGCTAATGATCTGCAGACCACTCCAGCCCTATCCCTCCTGTAGGGCCCTCAAACAGTAGCGCTGATCCTCGTCGTGAGGGGAACTCCGTGGAACTCGAGTAGGCCCTCTCCAGCAAGGAGTGTCACAACAAGCAATGTGGAATATTCACTGAGATAGATGATCTCGACAGAGTTCGCGACACACACAGAAGCTAGCTACCAGTAGAATAATTAAGACCAGATGCTAAAAATACTCTCGCAATATTATTGGATTTGCGTCACATTCAGGGATTCAATATGGATAACTTAAATTGTCCAACCATACAGTATGAATAACTAAAATCGTTTACTCAATCCTAGAGTGAGCTATCGAGTGGCAATCAAGTCAGCTGAAGTATAACCTACTCACCAAACGTGCAGGATGATACTGTGATGTCCCAACGTCGTTTAAGGGGGGGACCTACACCTTTAAGGATCCGAAAATCTTGTATATTTCACTTTTTTATTCCTCAGCAACATAAAGTACTAAATAATTGTAATGTGTTCTGCCAATCACACTATGCTTTGCCTATATGTTCGTGTATTTACAAGTCATATGGAGAATGTATTTCCGCAAGTTAGGCATTTATAATGGCGGCTGCATATTGTGCACTGATCCACCGTTTCCCTAATATTTTGCACAAATATCATTGTTTTTCAAAAATTCTTTTTTATTGTATTTACTAATACGGTAGCAAGAGATTGACCTAGAATCA
The DNA here is from genome assembly GCA_946902985.2 of Meconema thalassinum. Lineage (NCBI taxonomy): Eukaryota > Metazoa > Arthropoda > Insecta > Orthoptera > Tettigoniidae > Meconema > Meconema thalassinum. The sequence goes on from OX336394.1 coordinate 265,192,494, forward strand.
TTGGAATATATAAAGAAAATCTATTTTTAAAAAAGCTTATATTAAAGTGTAACTTTTTTGCAATTTTTTTCACTGAATATTTTTTAAAACCGAAACTATGACATGTACAACAACAGTTCTAGGTCATGTTGTTCTTCCCTATAAGATACACTTATATACTAAATTTCACTTCATTATCTTGAAACCTCTGGCAGTTACTAAGGAAACGGATTTGAAAATCCAAGTTTCGGGAAACGAGCAACAAAGTTACCAATGTATAGGCAAACTTCCTAAACTCCCCTGCACGTTTTTGGTCATAACTTTAAAAGTATTATACATATCAAAGAAATTTTTGCAGTGATTTGAAGAGGAAGAATCGATAAACGTAGAAAAGAAATTGAAAAATGACAAATTTTGATTCTTAAAGGTGTAGGTCCCACCTTAAGGCGAAACCGTATCAGACATTCAACCCCAATTCAACCTGGTCAGCAAGAACCTCACTTCATCACTATAAAAAGCTGCGGGATCAGGTCAAAAGAGGCCAGTCAGGCACTGAGTAGGTTATACTTCAGCTGACTTGATTATCACTCGATAGCTCACTCTAGGATTGAGTCAACGATTTTAGTTATTCATATGGTTGGACAATTTAAGTTATTGGTGATGGTGATGATGATGATGATGATGATGATGATAGTTGTTTTAAGGGGCCTAACATCTAGGTTATCGGCCCCTAATGGTTTGGCTGATCGTGAAGATGAAAATGAAATGCAAACTATAACTAAAAACTAACAACGAACCCATATACTAGAAGAAGTAATGGAAAACAAAAGGAGAATTTCAAATAAAGGACAGGAGGAAAAGAAATGCCCTCAGCCCTTGAAGAGTGCGGATTGAGGGACTTGGAAGGAAGAAGAGCCATGAAAGGCAGATAGGAAAGTGAAAGAGGAGAGGGTTCTCCCCACAGGTAAGGGACAAAAGGGGGAATGGGTAGGTTTTTGCTTAGAATAAACCTTACCCACAAGGGAAGATGAATAAAGAAGTAAAGGGAAGTGGGTTTCGGACAGAGGAACAAGTGTGGATAATAGGAAGAAAGTCCAACACTAAATACAAACAATTTTAAAGAAGAGTGTCACCGCAAAGCCCGTGAGATCACTAAAGTGAGTGGGGACTTGAACACAGCTAACGGGAAACGCAGCTAGAGCTTGGGCTATTTGCAGGCGAGAGTAGGAGGTACCTTCCCTTCCAAGCCAAGATTCGGCTACTATGGGGAAGGGTGGTGGTCTGGCAAAGAAAGAAATGATAAGTTTCCTATGTACCTTTTTAAAGGAGTTTGTTTTAAACAAATATTTTGAAGAATGCAAATAATTTGAATAAGCCGTGATGTTTTAGTTCTTGAAATTGTAGAATTTCTAAAAAGTGACAGAATGTTTCCATGAAGGATAAGGATGAATCAATTATACCCTTGAGAGTAATTTTGCTAAGAGCACCAATAGTTGCATTTAGGAATGACTAAGCTCTTACCCAGCAAAGAGCCGACTAAAAGTTTAGACAATGAGAAAAAACTTAAATTTTGAAAACCAACCATAAGTCGTAGAGAAAATCTCAACAAGCAGGAAGCTGGCGTAGCGAGCTATTCTTACCTTACTGGCCAGTTAGAATTAGCTATCAAAGCTAAGAGAGGCTTTAATAAGTTTTTAACTAAGAGTTCTTGCTCAAATGCAGCAAAAAGTGGAACCGTTATTAATTTTATTTGTGAGGTTTTTAAATTTAAGCCCATGGGAAGAGTGAGGGAAGACAGGATTTTGCTTAATCGTTATTACAGAGAAATGATAAAGCAAAAGAAAAAATTCAAATTTATTTAACAATGCAAAAAGGTGTAATGAATTTAAGACATATATAATTTGAGTTTACAAACAATTGGGGTCGCAGACCTCCGAAATTATTTTAAATCTTGCGCCAGGCAATTGATAATTTTTTGGTTTTAAACCTTTTATATGAGCTAAAATCTTCGTAAGATTTTAAAATAGTGCTAAGATTCATAAATTGAAAATTTTAAGATAAATAACGTAATTAAGGTTAAACAATAAATCAAGTACAAGGTGTTTACTTTAAGGATTTCTAGATAGGTATCTTAGAAATATGAACAAATAACAACTTCGAAAGTAACAACAACAAAAAAACAGGAGGAAATGAAATAGAAGTTTCTATAACTTCTTGTATTAATACAGAACTACGTTTAGAGATTATACAAATAGGGCAGGTCACTTATTGCGAAACCTGAAGAGAAAAATTGAAAGGAAGTTTCTAGAACTCCTATTTTTAAGTAGGGATCACGAGAAAAACAAGATGTTCAGTAAAGAACATATAGCCTACTTTCTCCTAAATGCATGGGTATTGTTATAACTCTTTGTCCTTTTCAAGGAGTATAATTGAATGTTGGTTGTAGTAGCTTGTTGAAATACATTGTGCTATAGGGATATTAAACATGAATATGAGGTGCCCTTTGCTAGTGCTACCTCTGTAAAAAAATTCATTCAATTCGGATCACAGTGTTTGAATTGATCTGGGAAATGGATTTGCACACATACATGGCCGCTATTTGCAAACTATTGGGCTGATGACCTTGTAGTCAGTCATAAGATGCTTTCCACAAAAAGGCATGTTGTTGCAAAATCCGGTAGAGATCAAATTAATAGGATGGTCGAAATTTGATTTAAGCTTTTAACATTTGGGTGGCCGTCATTCCGTTTCCGTCAAGATGGCGGTGTTATAAAACATGACACTGAGGTGTCTTTTGCTAGTGCTACCTCTGTACCAAATTTCGTTCCATTCGGTTTCACCATGTTTGAATTGATAGGGGGAATCGATTTGCACACATACTTGGCCACCATCTGCAAACTATTGGGCTGATGTTCTAGCAGTTTGGTCAGAATATGCTTCCCACATAAAGATTTGTTGTTGCAAAATTTGGTAGAGACTAGATTATTAGGTTGGTCGTAACTACATTTTAGCCTTTAACATTTGGGTGGCCGCGATTACGTTTCCGTCAAGATGGCGGTGATATAAAACATGACACTGAGGTGGCCTTTTCTAGTGCTACCTCTGTACCAAACTTCGTTCCATTCGGTTTCACCGTGTTCGAATTAATAGAGGTAATCGATTTTGACAAAAAGATGGCTGCCATCCGCAAACTATTAGGCTAATGACCTATTAATTTGGTCAAAGGATGCTCCCTCCATAATGGTATGTTGATGCAAAATTTGGTAGAGATCGGATGATTAGGTTAATCGTAATTTGATTTAAGCTTTGAACATTTGGGTGGCCGCCATTACGTTTACGTCAAGATGGCGGCGATATAAAACATTACACTGAGGTGCCCTTTGCTAGTACTACCTCTGTACCAAATTTAATTCCATTCGGTTTCACCGTGTTCGAATTAATAGGGGTAATCGATTTTGACACAAAGATGGCCGCCATCCGCAAACTATTAGGCTAATGACCTATTAGATTTGTCAATGGATGCTTCCTCCATAAAGGTATGTTGTTGCAAAATTTGGTAGAGATCGGATGATTAGGTTAGTCGTAATTTGATTTAAGCTTTTAACATTTGTGTGGCCGCCATTACGTTTCTGTCAAGATGGCGGTGATATAAAACATGACACTGAGGTACCCTTTGCTAGTGCTACCTCTGTACCAAATTTCATTCCATTCGGTTTCACCGTGTTCGAAATAATAGGGGTAATCGATTTTGACACAAAGATGGCCGCCATCCGCAAACTATTAGGCTAATGACCTATTAGATTTGTCAAAGGATGCTCTTTTCATAAAGGTATGTTGTTGCAAAATTTGGTAGAGATCGGATGATTAGGTTAGTCGTAATTTGATATAAGCTTTGAACATTTGGATGGCCGCCATTACGTTTCCGTCAAGATGGCGGCGATATAAAACATGTCACTGGGGTGCCCTTTGCTAGTGCTACCTCTGTACCAAATTTCATTCCATTCGCTTTCACCGTGTTCGAATTAATAGGGGTAATCGATTTTGACACAAAGATGGCCGCCATCCGCAAACTATTGGGCTAATGACCTATTACATTTGTCAAAGGATGCTCCCTCCAAAAAGGTATGGTGTTGCAAAATTTGGTAGAGATAGGATGATTAGGTTAGTCGTAATTTGATTTAAGCTTTGAACATTTGGGTGGCCGCGATTACGTTTCCGTCAAGATGGCGGTGATATAAAACATGACACTGAGGTGGCCTTTTCTAGTGCTACCTCTGTACCAAATTTCGTTCCATTCGGTTTCACCGTGTTCGAATTAATAGGGGTAATCGATTTTGACAAAAAGATGGCCGCCATCCGCAAACTATTAGGCTAATGACCTATTAATTTGGTCAAAGGATGCTCCCTCCATAATGGTATGTTGATGCAAAATTTGGTAGAGATCGGATGATTAGGTTAATCGTAATTTGATTTAAGCTTTGAATATTTGTGTGGCCGCCATTACGTTTCCGTCAAGACGGCGGCGATATAAAACATGACACTGAGGTACCCTTTGCTAGTGCTACCTCTGTACCAAATTTCATTCCATTCGGTTTCACCGTGTTCGAAATAATAGGGGTAATCGATTTTGACACAAAGATGGCCGCCATCCGCAAACTATTAGGCTAATGACCTATTAGATTTGTCAAAGGATGCTCTTTTCATAAAGGTATGTTGTTGCAAAATTTGGTAGAGATCGGATGATTAGGTTAGTCGTAATTTGATATAAGCTTTGAACATTTGGATGGCCGCCATTACGTTTCCGTCAAGATGGCGGCGATATAAAACATGTCACTGGGGTGCCCTTTGCTAGTGCTACCTCTGTACCAAATTTCATTCCATTCGCTTTCACCATGTTCGAATTAATAGGGGTAATCGATTTTGACACAAAGATGGCCGCCATCCGCAAACTATTGGGCTAATGACCTATTACATTTGTCAAAGGATGCTCCCTCCAAAAAGGTATGTTGTTGCAAAATTTGGTAGAGATAGGATGATTAGGTTAGTCGTAATTTGATTTAAGCTTTGAACATTTGGGTGGCCGCATTACGTTTCCGTCAAGATGGCGGTGATATAAAACATGACACTGAGGTGGCCTTTTCTAGTGCTACCTCTGTACCAAATTTCGTTCCATTCGGTTTCACCGTGTTCGAAATAATAGGGGTAATCGATTTTGACACAAAGATGGCCGCCATCCGCAAACTATTAGGCTAATGACCTATTAATTTGGTCAAAGGATGCTCCCTCCATAATGGTATGTTGATGCAAAATTTGGTAGAGATCGGATGATTAGGTTAATCGTAATTTGATTTAAGCTTTGAATATTTGTGTGGCCGCCATTACGTTTCCGTCAAGACGGCGGCGATATAAAACATGACACTGAGGTACCCTTTGCTAGTGCTACCTCTGTACCAAATTTCATTCCATTCGGTTTCACCGTGTTCGAAATAATAGGGGTAATCGATTTTGACACAAAGATGGCCGCCATCCGCAAACTATTAGGCTAATGACCTATTAGATTTGTCAAAGGATGCTCCCTTCATAAAGGTATGTTGTTGCAAAATTTGGTAGAGATCGGATGATTAGGTAAGTCGTAATTTGATTTAAGCTTTGAACATTTGGGTGGCCGCCATTACGTTTCCGTCAAGATGGCGGCGATATAAAACATGTCACTGGGGTGCCCTTTGCTAGTGCTACCACTGTACCAAATTTCATTCCATTCGGTTTCACCGTGTTCGAATTAATAGGGGTAATCGATTTTCACACAAAGATGGCCGCCATCCGCAAACTATTAGGCTAATGACCTATTACATTTGTCAAAGGATGCTCCCGCCATAAAGGTATGTTGTTGCAAAATTTGGTAGAGATCGGATGATTAGGTTAATCGTAATTTGATTTAAGCTTTGAATATTTGTGTGGCCGCCATTACGTTTCCGTCAAGACGGCGGCGATATAAAACATGACACTGAGGTACCCTTTGATAGTGCTACCTCTGTACCAAATTTCATTCCATTCGGTTTCACCGTGTTCGAAATAATAGGGGTAATCGATTTTGACACAAAGATGGCCGCCATCCGCAAACTATTAGGCTAATGACCTATTAGATTTGTCAAAGGATGCTCCCTTCATAAAGGTATGTTGTTGCAAAATTTGGTAGAGATCGGATGATTAGGTAAGTCGTAATTTGATTTAAGCTTTGAACATTTGGGTGGCCGCCATTACGTTTCCGTCAAGATGGCGGCGATATAAAACATGTCACTGGGGTGCCCTTTGCTAGTGCTACCTCTGTACCAAATTTCATTCCATTCGGTTTCACCGTGTTCGAATTAATAGGGGTAATCGATTTTCACACAAAGATGGCCGCCATCCGCAAACTATTAGGCTAATGACCTATTACATTTGTCAAAGGATGCTCCCGCCATAAAGGTATGTTGTTGCAAAATTTGGTAGAGATCGGATGATTAGGTTAGTCGTAATTTGATTTAAGCTTTGAACATTTGGGTGGCCGCCATTACGTTTCCGTCAAGATGGCGGCAATATAAAACATGATACTGGGGTGCTCTTTGCTAGTACTACCTCTGTACCAAATTTCGTTCCATTCGGTTTCACCGTGTTCGAATTAATAGGGGCAATCGATTTTCACACAAAGATGGCAGCCATCCGCAAACTATTAGGCTGATGACCTATTAGTTTGGTCAAAGGATGCTTCCTCCATAAAGGTATGCTGTTGCAAAATTTGGTAGAGATCGGATGATTAGGTTAGTCGTAGTTTGATTTAAGCTTTGAACATTTGTGTGGCCGCCATTACGTTTCCGTCAAGATGGCGGCGATATAAAACATGACACTGAGGTGTCCTTTGCTAGTGCTACCTTTGTACCAAATTTCGTTCAATTTGCGCTCACCGTGTTCGAATTGATAGGGGGGGACAGACACTCAGAGTACACACACTCACACACACACACACAGACTCACACACATACACACACACAGACAGACACACTTTTTTTTCGCCCTGTAGTGATCTCATAAGTCTACTTTCATTTTTTGCAAAAATCGAAACTAGGCTAATAGGGCAAATTTCCCTTTCGTGAAACCTAGAGATAACTCACTTTTGAGAAGAAAGAATTGGATTCCCTCATTAGAAGGGAGAAACAGTATACTTTAAGGCGTGTACTAGACACGAAGTTTTACAGACATTAATTCGTTGTACGTGGAGCAAGTAAGGGAGGGCACTTATTGAGAGTGACACCTCATTGAAAAAGACCTGAAGTTACAATTTTATTATTTTAGTTTGTAAATAAAGGGTTTGGGAAAGTTCAAATGGGATTGTGGAAGAGTGTTCATGGCCATATTTATTGTATTCGGACGAGTGCGACGCGGATGAAAAAGTTGAACAGGCACTGTTTTCACTATAGCCTGTTGATATAGTTGAAAAGTTCACTGTAGTAGCATAAAAAGTTTATCGCAAAGAAAGTTATTGCGATGGTGGAAAATAACTAGTCTATTGCTTGAAAAACGTGTAGGTTATAGTTGATTGCACCAGAAAAATTCCAACGGAGGAAGAAAAATTAGATATTGATCAGCAGTTCATAAGGAAGATTCCTTAGTTTGAAAAAGTATTCCCATATGTGAGTAGAAAGTACTAGAAGGTTTAACTTGTAGATGAATTGTTCGGCATGGAAAATTCCAGAAAAATCATGACTGAAGAATAGGGCAAAAATTAGTCCAGCGGTGGATCGAGCTAAGTATTCTATAGACAGTGGGTAATTCAATGGTGTCCCACGTTGTGTGAAAATCTCTCATTTAATATGCAAAAGAAATGCTGCTTCATGTTAAGATTAGCTTAAATAGACAAAAGCCCAGCATAGAAAATCCCGCGAAGGATGATTATTGCCCCACATTTAGAAATCTCACACTGTCTATAAAATGATCATTAAAAGGGATGTAGCTATTTAAAATCAATTAAAATAAGTTGAAGAACGTAGAAATAGTACTTAGCTCATTTCTGATGAACGGCGATTCCTTGGTGACCGTTAGTGAGGAATTCACAACATGGCGAAGATTTGAAAGTTTGTCTCTCGAGGTGAGGAGACGAGCTTTAGTTAAGCTCCGACTGACTTGTTTGACTTCAGACGCACAAGTGAGGCCAGCTCAACGAAGCGCGGAGAGACCAGGGAAAGGAAAAAGTGGCGGTAGGAGACAAAAGGAATACACATAAGAATAACCAACATAACAGAAATAAATTTTCTTGATGAAATGGTCTTCAAAGAGTTGATAGCAGGCGTCACTAGCGAAGCCGGGTGGGTGAAAAAGTAGACGAAGTCCTCTTGATCACGGAGATGATAGCTGGCGATAGCGACGAGATCTGGTGGCCAGATTGGTAAGGAAGTCCTCTTGTACAGGGAAAAATTGAGGAACTTCAGAGATTCGCTGCTAGATGACGCTAGGTGGGTCATGGAAGATATATATCTAGAACAGACTCACAGGTGGTGTAAGAAAATATACCAACAAAGAGAAACCAGAAGATCACTGTTGGTGTTTGCGATAAAGGTAGGGGATGAACTAAAGCAAAGAGAAGCAAAAGCTTACTCTGTCTTACCATGTATTCCAAAGAATACACCAGGGAAACCGGACCCAGCTCAGGAATCCCTCGGGGTCGCCAACTCCCGAACTCACCAGCCGTGAGCCCCTGAGGGTGTAGCAATATCCAGGGTGCACCAGAAATGGTGGGGCTACATACACCCTGCCTCCTTGAGGGCCTTGAGCCGAAGGCAGGATATAACAGGTAAAGAAAAAGAAGGCTGACCCCTCGCAGAAGGAGGGTATCAGAAAGATGAGACAAGGGTCAAATAAGGCGGGAAATAAAGAGACTCCCTAGGCTTTGGATACCCTAATACCGTCGGGGTCGGAAGAGAACAAGAGTTGACCAAGTGAGGTCGACAGGAAAGAAGACGGAGAGGAGCCCGGCACAAGTCTGCTTCTGTGAAACATCAAGGTATTCTAGATCCTACTATAAGACTTCCGGGATTTAACTTGAAGAGAAACCAGTGGGAAACGTTAAATCGACTAAGAACAGGTCACACCAGATGTAACACCATGCTACATAAATGGGGACTTCACGATTCTCCTGCCTGTGACTGCGGAGCTCCTCTTCACACCGTAGAGCATATTATTCAAGAATGTCCGCTGAGGAAGTATGCTGGATCACCACAAGATGTTATTTCTTCTGCACCTCCCTTTCTGGACTGGCTTCAACAACTGGACATCTCGTTGTGAACGCAACCAATGTTCTTGTGATGTATATATTGCACATATGATTTACTTATTTATATACATTTATTATATTGTAATTCATCTAGCTGCTAGCCATACGATAAATAAATAAATAAATAAATAAATTTAGTACTTTGGTCGATTGGTCTAGATGCTTAGCTCCCTTCTGTGTAGCCGTGGTAGGCTATATGTTCTTTACTGAACATCTTGTTTTATTGGCGTTTTATTATATTTGTTGTTCTATGATCACCAATATAATTACATACAGTGCGTATTTTCTATTACGAAGTAATACGAATTACACAGCAAGTTTTATTGCAAGCTCTCACAATAAAGAGGCTAATTCATTGGTTAAGGGTCCCTAAACTCGTTCGTAGGTCAATTTTCAGGTTAACGACCAAAAAATACATTGCTAGTAGCCTAATATAAAGAATATTTCGCAAATTCAATTGATGTACGGTATTTGAATTTCGAATAAGCGAATATTCGAAGTAGTCAAATTAATCCAAAATTTGAATGAATGTACAGCCATACTTGAGACCAATATGAGCAGACGGAATGAACGGTTTCCCTGTAACTTGTGCTGCGTGTATCCTTGCACAGCCCGCCAACATTTCATGATCAGGCTTAACAAGAACATCGATAATGATCATTCTCGATGCCTCGTTACCGGCAATATCAGTTCAGAAACCGGCATTTCCGTTCTTAATCCTTGCCTGCAAGAGCGATCGGAATTGAGGAGGTGTTTGCCCGTCTCTAGTGCGCAATCTACTTTCACTTGCTTGCTGACAACAAGAATTGCCTTGAATTTGTTGGCATGTAATTAAGAAGAAGCCTCACTGTTACTGTGCGTTTAAGTGTAATCTGCTTATCTGGTGAAGCCCACCTACAAGAGCCCCTCTCCCCCAATGAAAATCACCACAAATTCACTAAAAGGGAGAAGGTGGTACGTGGAGAGAGCGGCCATTATAGGGATTAGGGAAGCTGTGAGGGGAGAGACCAAGGACCCGTAATTGCTTTATCGTACAGCCTTTACTGTATCGAGGGGGAGGACGGAACTATTCAATCGAATCTATTGTAGACACATAGAATTACAGACAATCTTGTGAAAGAAGAACATTCAACTAACAAGAAGGGTGTGAAATAGGTTGGGGAGGACTATAATATGTAATAAAGTTTCAACATTGCAGAGGGGTTGGTTTGGAATGTAGCGCCCTCGCTCTAAAGAACTTCAGATAACTGTGAAGTAAGGTGGGGCGGTGGTTCCATTTACAGAGAGATTCGTAATAATACACGCAATATCTATTAGCTGGGTATTCATTTGCAGCAGAAACGCACATAAAGCCGGGAGTGGTGCTCCAAATTCCATCGTGTTGGAATTGTGCACATGATTTCTAGAGATGAAGGGGGATGATGACTCTATAAAAAGAAAATAACAACCGTAATGACGGGAATAATCGCGTCATAACCATAACCTGGTAGACTCGTCAAGAACTACTCACAGTCGTGCTGATGTGCGCTTTTACTGTCTACTTCAGATATCAACAACTGAACATAGCACTAGGTCACAGTGCCGTATTGTCATTTATGTAAGGTACAGCGAGCAGCTGTCAAGAAAAAGATGTATTTTATTAGTGACCAGGGATATCTCGTATTATATTATCAGTCCCGTTAAATGAAAATCCACAGCCTGTTTCCAGTCGACCTACCGGGTCAGGGAAAGGAATGAATGAACACCCAGCGGCGAGGATATAAACTGTGTCGGCTGCCGAAGCCTGATCAGATCCGTGAAATAATATACAGGGTGTCATTTATGTACTTGAGTACCCTTAAGGGGCGTTTAGGGGATGGGTATAGGATCAATTTGAGATAGGGAACCTTGAGTCGGAATGGCCTCCTAACCCCAGAAAACAGGTTTGTTTCAGGCCCTCCGCCCCTGTAAAGTAGGGAAGCACGCCATGTGTTACACTGAGGTCAGGCACTCTTTCGCTCTCAACGGTCTTGGCGTGACCACCGCTCAACGCTGCGTTAGCCGAGAGCTGCATTCCGCTTGCCAATTGATAGTTTCGTCGTCTTTAACTACTACAGAAACACACGTAACTCGTTGATACTAATAATCAAAAGGCAATTAATTTACAGAATCAACGATAGTTTGAAAGAATCAGCACTGAATAAACACGCACTGTGACTACACCCCCTCCTTCCCCTCTAAAAAATAAAGAATAAGAAAAGAAAAATTGAAGGCATGCCCCCCCCCCCCCCCTCCCTCCCACGAGAAATGAACCCGTGACCACCGTGGCACCGCGCCTTGCCGCTATCCTCTCGGCTAACGCAGCGTTGAGCGGTGGTCGCGCCAGGACCGTTGACAGCGTAAGAGTGCCTGACCTCAGAGTAACACATGGCGAGCTTCCCTAATTTACAGGGGCGGAGGGCCTGAAACAAACCTGTTTTCTGTTGTTAGGAGGCCATTCCGACCCCAGGTTCCCTATCTCAAATTGATCCTATACCCATCCCCTACACGCCCCTTAAGGGTACTCAAGTACATAAATGACACCCTGTATATTATTGATTATTCCAGTCATACGTAAGAACTTAATTAGTCGATTATGGTGCTCGATTTTAATAACAGAGCACCATACCTGTTATAGCTGATTTCTTATTAAGGGGCTCCAGAATGCCCAAACTCTTTGAAATTTCCGTAATGTACTTTTTGCACACCATCAACCCTAGAACGGTAGCGCTAATTACAACGTTGCTATCAGTAGCACTTCGCATCGGAGACAAGTACGATTCTAGAAACTGATAATAAAATAATAGGCCTACCACTTTCACTCTCTAGGCTAACAAAATGGAGACTGTTTTTGAATAATTATGTTTGATTTTTGTTATTTTTTTCTAATTTTTATTTATTTATTTGGAATTTATGAGCTGGTTTTCACAAATTTTGACTAATTGTGATTGCTTTCTCTTTGGATTTTGACTAATTTTTTGTTTTTTGGATTTTTGAGCTTTTTTGACTAATTTTGATTGGTTTTTCTTTTGTATTTTGACTAATATGATTCTTTTTTTAGAATTATTTCATTTTTTACTTTTTGAGCTTTCTTTGACAAATTTTGATTAATTTTGATTGTTTTGGGGTGTTTTATGGATTTTGACTAATTTTGATTTTTTGTGTTTTTCTTATTTTTTTCCTTTTACTAATTTGCTTTGTATTTTAGGACTGCCAAACACTGGGGGGGGGGGGGGGGAGGGATTGGACAATAGAGAGAAGTGGGGGAAGCAGAAGTTTATCCCGTTTTCGAGGTGGAGACGGACGCTACCATTTTAGGGTTAATAAACGGACTTTTAGCTTTATAACGGTATTTCTATACCTCATTCGTGAGACTACTCTCCTTATACATTCCCAGCATCCTACGTGCTATTAGTAAACACACCAAAGTACATTTTCATTTTTATTTCTATTAGATGACATAATCGTTTGAGAAAGAGACTGCTTTAGAAACTAGGGCAAAGGGACATGGAAAAACAGAGCTAATGCTCCAAATGTAAGAAGAGGAATCCTATGTTACTGGGATGTAAAGAAAACCGTAAAAATCTTTGATTCCAATTTCTGACTAAAATGGTTTTCTTGATATACAATTTCACTTTCCTTTCAGAACATTTTAACATACAAAGATAAAATATTCTGATGTAATTCCTCCGTAGATTTGTTATATTTTAACACGTCCGTTTTTCAAAATGTATTTTAATTTAATTTTTCCACATGGAAATGTTCATGAACGTGTTGTTAAGATTATACAATTTTAAAAAGATCGACTGTATGTAAATTAGAAATGCATTTGTTTTCTGAAAATAAGGAGAGGGCTTTAATGATCATCCTTGAAATATTTCTATTAATTCCTGTTAATAATTTCTGAGATAAATGAAAATATATCAAGTTGGGAATTCGCATGGGCAGTATAAGACATTCCGGTTCCTTTTTGATGATCACAACGCTTACCACCGTCACTTTGTTCAGAAAGAATTCGTGATTTTTTGATTTGTTTTATTGATTTCTTTATAAGCTTATATTTTGCTTTCGTAACTTCTCAGTCGGTCAACACGATTGCGCCCAATGAACGGGCGGGGTTCAAGATACAGTATAAATATGTAAATACACTCCTGGAAAAAATTACATGTGTTAGTTAATTATCACGATTAAATAGGACAATTTAGGATTACGTGTGTCAACCATCATCAGATCAACATCACTGTGTTATTGTTAAATTTTCACTAATATAAATTCACTACTGCAATTCAACAGCACGTCGTTATGCGATTATAATACGATTCGCAATTTGAATCTCGTTATAAGTTAGGTTTGTTTTTGTTCAAGGTTTTGCGAATTACGTGAGAAACGGTGTATATGCACGTGTATACAATTTAGAATAACACGCTGTAATAATAATAAATCAATTAACAAATTTTAGCATACACTAGAAAATCCATTGATAATGTTCACTTAACTTGGTGTTGTTCTCCTCACGGTGATGTTGTCTTATCGTCCTTAACAACGCTTCATCTAACGACGTGATATTTAATTACAGTATTGAATTATCATTAGTGAAAGTGTTACTTTAACACAGTGATCAGTATCTGATGATGACCACTTGACAGTCGAAATGCGTAATCCAAAATTGCCCCATTTAATTGTGATTATTAACTAATACATGTACTATTTCCAGGAATGTGTTAACATATTTATATCTTGTACTCCCCCATTCATTGGACACAATCGTGTTGACTGACAGAAAAGCTACAAATGGCAATTCGTATAGGCAACACTGAGAAAGAATAGCTTTAAATCACTACAAGCTTACATTTGTGACACATTTTGTTGTTCTTTACTTGGTAATGGACACCTATATACAGTAGATCGTAAGTTTCTTCATGCCTTAAACACAAGGAAACGGAGGCCATATACTCACGAGAATGTAGAGTATTGCATTTAAGATTTATTCCAGTTATTTATACTAATATAATAAAGCTGAAGAGTTTGTTTGTTTGTGTTTTTGAACGCGCTAATCTCTGGAACTACCAATCGGATTCGAAACATTTTTTTTTTTGTTTATGATAGCCAGATTCAAGAGGAATAGTTTAGGGTATGTAGCATTAGGCTACATCTCTCAGGTAACCTTAAATATTGATTTTTGTTCATAAAGTCGGAAGAACAAGTGCTCCCGAACAGCTTCAATAATACGTAAGTCTATTGTTGCCTGGCAATGCAGGCTGCATCAAGTCGCCCCTACCAGTGTTCTGGCGCAACAGCTTATAAATTGCAGTCACGGGGAGTAATTAGTGCAAAAAGATATATTAGGACCCTTAAAACAGTTATCATCATGACAATAGTATGTCTCTGTATAAGGGCGATGGTGTTGGTACAGTATACTGAGGTTATCAGCTGCAATAAGCGTTGGTGCTTTCCGATCCTTATCCTTGAGCGCTCCAGTTCTGTAGTAGTATTCATTATAATTCATAAAACAAATCCACTGGGCGAAACCGGGCACTACTGCTAGTTCTGTATAATTTTTAACGTCACGTCCGCTGTACCTTCTGAATATGATGGAATAAATATTCCTCGCTTGTAAATAAGAAACAAGTGCCGTACATCCTACCTAGGTACATACTTATTAACAAGTAGTTTCGTGAAGAACTATATAGCCTATTTTCATTTATCCTACTTATGTTAACTGCCACTATGGACATACAAAATTTCAGTTTGATTGCTGTAATAGATTCGTAGATATTGAGAACCGACTAAATATTTCGGATGGTCGCCATGTTGGATTTTATATATGTAGGTCCTAGAGTTATGTACTGTTACATGAAGATTATTGTGTACGTGTAGCATTCAAATTTCAATAGCATGATTAGGACACAAGAAGTAACAAGGAGATTTTAAAATTTCGCACAGCTGCCACCTTGTGGTTATGGAAAGCATTCGTATAAGGATTTACTGTACCAAGTTTCATTGCACTAGGATGGTTAAATTGCGAGAAACGTCCATGAGAATATTTATACTTCGCGTCGCCGCCATGTTGGATTTGTGATCACCACGTTATTTAAAGTCATATAGGTGAACTTAGATTCATAGCCCCTATGAATATAAAGAAATTCAGTTTGATTGCTATAATAGATTCGTCTAAATATTTCGGATGGTCGCCATGTAGGATTGTTAAATGTATAGGCCATAGAGTCATGTACCATCAAAGGAAAATTATTGCGTAGGTTCATTATTCAAACTTTCACTTCGATCGCATGATTACGACACAAGAAATAAAAACTTAATTTTAAAATTCGCACAGCCGCCATTTTGAGGTTATATAAACAATTAAACTAAATTGGATACCAGTGCATTACAATGTGTATAAACATTTCTTGTACCAGATTTCATTGCGTTTGGAATATTAAATCGCGAGAAAGGTCTATTAAATTTTTTAATTCGCTTGGCAGCCATGTTCGTTTTGTAGTTGACCGGTTTTTTGAAAGTCTTATAGATGAACTTCCAGTAGTGCCCTTTATCTCCGTACAAAATTTCAGGGTGATACCGCTAATAGTTTCAGAGATATAGAATGCCGATGAAATATTTCGCACATCCGCCATCTTGTGGTTATGTAAACAATTGAACGAAGTTTGATGTCGGTGCATTACAATGTGTATAAACATATACTGTACCAAGTTTTATTGCGTTTGGTTGGTTAAATCGCGAGAAACGTCTATTTAAAAGTCGCAAATTCGCGTGGCCACCATGTTGGTTTTGTAGTTAACAGTCTTTCAATAGTCACATAGGTGAACTTCTAGTAGTTCCCTTTATCACCGTAAAAAAATCCAGGGTGATATCGGGAATAGTTTCGGAGATATTGAATGCTGGTGAAATATTTCGCACAGCCGCCATGTTGGATTGGTGAGACGTAACAAAATTTGAAGGGCACGGTCGGGGTTGCCCAGAGTAGTGCTATGAACTTACCGAGTTTCATTGAAATCGCTCCAGCCGTATAGAAGTTATTAGGGGGACACTCATGCACGCGCACACACACACACACACACAGACACACGGACAGAAGGCGATCTCATAAGCCTATTTTTTTCAAAATTGAAAATAGGCTAAAAAGTAACATTACTGGGAGAGAAAAGAAGAAAACGTTATAATTAATATCTTCACTTCAAAATATTCCACAACATAACATTCAGTTCAACTCGCAAACTAAGTCCTCTTCTCGGGATGTCACATTCAGTTCAACTCGCAAACTAAATCCTCTTCTCGGGATGTTCGACTCCTATTTCCTCTTTCAAAGGTCACAATACTTGTTTGATTTACGTCCAGTACCCAAAGAAAGTTGTGTACGAGAAATCTATCATACTACTGCATTGAAACATTTCACGCAATAGTAATACATTGCACTGCAGGTTACAAACAATGTAGTTTAGCAACTTGCTGGTAACATCGCACCGGTGTTACCTAAATACGAAGAAATATGTTATGAGTAGAAGACTACTACTTGTCACGTCTATTTTAACTGGGTGACGAACGGCAAAGCGTCACGAATCTACACACTTTTACCAGTTTGTAATTAGTAAAGGAAAACATGTGATGAAGTAAAGCCAGTTTATTAATCTTCAAGTTTTCATAAAACTTCAACTTGTAGAAATAATCACGAGAGAAAAAAAACTGACACAGAGTTTATAGAATTAAAGAAATTAATATATTTGTATTATTTTAAATAATAATTGGTTATTCTCTCAGCTCGGTTTCACCCACGGATTCTTGGAGGGATCATACCTCTACCGTCCCAAGGATGGTGTATAGGAACTGAACACACTTTATCAGCAGATACAACTGGGGATGGTGACAGGCCAATCACCCAAGCGACCCGTAACTTGACTCTAATTGAGGAAGGGTCAAGGAAGAGATTTGCGAAGCAAGTCGGCTGTTGAAAGCAACCATCCCGTTCACCTGGTGATGAAAATGGCAAACCTAGAAAACCATTTTAAGAACAATCAAGGTGGAGTTTGAACCCATGCTCTCCCGATGCAAGCCAGGCATGATGTAGCGCCATGGCATTCTCGGCCACCGTGGCCGATACTTACTACATAAGTGATTAATCGCGTCACATCCCAGACTCTGTACGAACGGGAATAAGAAGGCGTAGGCTAGCATTCTTGGCTGTCGGCTCGGGGGTCCGAATTCGATTCTTTGCTCTGCCAGGAAATCAAAAATTGGTCTGAGAACCGGAACGGGGGTACACGCAACTAGCATATAAGAAGCAAAACTGAGAATTGGGAGATTCGATTCTAAATTCAGCCATCCTGGAAATGGATTTCCGTGGTTTCCCACTTCTACTCCAGGCTAATTCCGGAATGGTTCCTAATTTCAGGTCACGGCCGCTTCCTGCCTAAGCCCTATCTCAATTGCAAATAAACTCACTGCTAGAGACACCAAAATAATGCAGATGATCCGACAAATTCTACACACACCCAAGTGCCCTGGGCTAAATGATCACGATGTTCAATCCCCTGAAATGAAACAACAACAACAACAACAACATTAATATCTTCACTCCATGGCGTAGTCGTGCCTGTTTAATGGCTCACCACGACCGCGATGGAGAGCTGCAGCAAGTCTGAGGATCAGAGATTCATCCCAGCTCTGATAGGGACTGTCCTGAGTAGATTTTTCCCTCGGATATTCCCACACTTCCTCCTGACAAATTCCGAGATAGCCTACTTTATTTCAAGTCCCGGTGCTCTTATCCCATTTATGACTCTAATAAGAACAGCTACACACACTACTACAGTCACCACAGAAGCACAGGTTACCAGTCAACTCACACACCAAACCAAGTACACGGGACTGATGACCAAAGATGTCCCAAGCCCCTAATAAAAATTAACAACAACAACAAGAGTAAACTCTACAGAGAAGTGGTCTGAAATGTCTTGAAACGTTCCAAATATATCGGGAGTTCCCTTAAGTCATGAAACCTGAGATTGGTTTGCGATGGTGAGAATAGCTCTCCACTGATATTTATTCTCGGTTAGAGTTTTGAAACTTGTGTGGGATGACCAGGGAACCAACCTTTATAAATTAGGATATTCGAATAATGTTGAAATTAATATTTGGAAGATCACATAGAACAAATACTCAATTCTAGTCCTCTACTAATAATGAATTTTTTTGAACTGTAGTGCGTCAAGTTTTAATAGAATTCTGCAGGGAACACAATCAGTTAAAGTACTTATTGTTTTGAGCAGTGGAGTCTTAAGTGCAGTGCTGCTTGTTTGAGAGCAAGGGGTCGTTACGCGACAGCTACAAAACTCAGCAGCTTTATATAAATAAGGTCATTTGCGACGCCTCACGGCCGGCAGCTACAACAAAAATAACACGAAACTAGGAAAACTGTCGTTAAAGTTAAAGTTCATTTGGGTCGCGGGATAAAACTACACAAATGCTACGTAAAGCATAATGCCTTTATATTTGTCTTCTCAAACTGCTTCAGTTCGTAAGAATTATAAGTTCTAGCGTTAAGAGGACAGAGCTCACTCGTACCAACGTGACACAGCTCTTGGTGTATGAACAGTGTCTCAACATTTACTGTCATTGTCTACACCAGGGCTTCAGAAATGCTAGAAATCACACGTGTGCAAAACCCGGCGTGACGCTACAATGTGCATTGATATTAGAACTCCATACACAATCTACTGAATTTTCCGCTGCTATCGATTCGATAAGGCGTAGATGTTGATGATGATGATGATGATGATAATTGTTGTTTTAAGGGGCCTAACATCTAGGTTATCGCCCCCTAATGGTTTGGGTGATCGTGAAGATGATAATGAAATGTAAACTATTACTAAAACTAACTAATAACTTATATACTAGAAGAAGAAATGGAAAACAATAGGAGAATAAGGCAAATAAAGGACATGAGGAAAAGAAATGCCCTCAACCCTCGAAGAATGAGGATTGAGGGACTTGGAAGGAAGGAGAGCCATGAAAGGCAGATAGGAAAGTGAAAGAGGGTCCGCCCCAGAGGCAATGGCAAAAAGGGGGGGGGGGACCGGACCCAGCTCAGGCCGGCCCCATGGTGTTGGGGTAGTGCACCTGCCTCTCACCCGGAGGCCCCGGGTTCGATCCCCGGCTCCGTCAGGGATTTAAAACTGACGTGAGGGTTGGAACGGGGTGCACTCAGCCTCGTGAGGACAATTGAGTAGCAGTCTGACAGTGAGACAGTGCCCCGGTCACGAAAACCAAGATTAACGGCCGAGGGGACCCGACACGCTGACCACGCGTCACCCCAAAATCTGCAGGGCAATTGGCTGGGCAGCGGTCGCTTGGTAGGACTAGGACCTTCAAGGGCTGTAGTGCCACGGGGTTAGGTTAGTTAGGACCCAGCTCAGGAATACCCCGGGGTCGCCAACTCCCAAATTCACCAGCCGTGAGCCCTTGAGGGTGTAGCACTATCGAAGGGGCACCAGAAATGGCGGAGCTACACACACCCTGCCTCTTTAAGGGCCTTCAGCAGAAGGCAGGAGATATCATGGTAAGAAAAAGAAGGCTGACCCCTCGAAGAATGAGGGTATCAGGAAAGATGAGACAAGGGCCAATTAAGGCGGGAAAGTGAAAGACCCCCTAGGCCTCGGATACCCTAATGCCGTCAGGGTCGGAAAAGAACAAGAGTTGACCAAGGGAGGTTGATAGGAAAGATGATAGAAAGGAGCCAGGCAGTAGTAAATGGAAGTAATTCCGAACTCAGCTGGGGTCCCGTGGTCGCCAACCCACGTCCTAATAGTCGTGAGCCCCTGGGGGGGAGGGGGGGGTAGATGTTTAACGGACAGGGGCGGAAAAATCATTTAACTTTAAAAAATCCCCCTTAGCACGCCGGAAGGCGAGGGTAGATTTTACTGGGCAAAGAAAAATATTTCGACTTCACTAAAGTTGTCAATAATTGACAACAATTATTGTTGTATACCTACAATAAATCCACATGGTTAGCATACGAGAAGCCCCAACTTCTTATAACACAGAACATATTTTGCACGTCCCTTGGCGTAATGGTAGGTTATATAAAAAATGATTTTAGACGAAAGTTGTAGGTAATTTTTAGAGGACTATTGACCATTTCGAATGGTTTAGATAATGTGCCTATAAAGGACGGTATAATTTTTTAGCCTATTTTCATTTATTAAAATTAGGCTTATGAGCCTTTTGTCCGTGTGTCTGTCTGTGTGTGTGTGCGTATGTGTGTGATGTGTGTGAGTGTGTGTCCCTAATAAAATCTAAACGGCTGCAGCAATTTCAATGAAAATCGGTACGTACATAACACTATTCTGGACGACCCCGACCGTGCCCTTCAAATTCTGTTACGTCTCACGAATCCAACATGGCGGCTGTGCGAAATATTTCACCGGCAATCAATATCTTCGAAACTATTACGATATCACCCTGGAATATTTTACGGTGATTAAGGGAACTACTAGAAGTTCACCTACGTGACTTTTGAAAACCTAGTAACTACAAAACCAACATGGCGGCCAAGCAAAGTTGCGACTTTTAAATAGACGTTTCTCGCGATTTAACCAAACAAACGCAATGAAACTTGGCACAGCAAATGTTTAAATACTTTGTAATGCACTGGCATCTAGTTTAGTTCAATGGTTTGCATAACCTCAAGATGGCGGCTGTGCGAAATATTTCACCAGCATTCCATATCTCCGAAACTATTACTGATATCATCCACCCTATGAGACTTTCAAAAAACGGATATTTACAAAAAGAACATGGCGGCCAAGCGACGTTGAATGTTTTAAATAGACTTTTCTCGCGATTTAATAATCCAAACGCAATAAAACTTGGTGCAGCAAATGTTTATACACATTGTAATGCACTGGTATCTAATTTTGTTCAATTGTTTACATAACCTCACGATGGCGGCTGTGCGAATTTTAAAATTAACGTTTTATTTCTTGTGTCGTAATCATGTGATAAAAGTGAAAGTTTGAATAATGAACCTAAGCAATAATTTTCCTTTAATGGTACATGCCTCTATGGCCTATACATATAACAATCCAACATGGCGACCATCCGAAATATTTAGACGGTTCTCAATATGTACGAATCTATTACAGCAATCAAACAGCATTTTTTATGTTTATAGGGGCTATGAACATAAGTTCATCTATAGGACTTTCAATAACCTGGTGATCACAAATCCAACATTGCAGCGATGCGTAATATAAATCTTCACATGGACGTTTGTCGCAATTTAACAATCCGAGTGCAGTGAAAACTTGGTACAGTAAATACGTATACAAATGTATATCCACTGGCATCTAATTTATTTCAATTGTTTCCATAACCTCAAGATGGCAGCTGTGCGAAATTTTAAAATTTTAAAATCTCGTTTTTACTTCTTGTGTCCTAATCATGCGATTGAAATTTGAATACTACACGTACACAATAATCTTCATGTAACAGTACATAACTCTAAGCCCTACATACATGTATAAAAAAATCCAACATGGCGACCATCCGCAATATTTAGTCACTTCTCAATATCTACGAATCTATTACAGCAATCAAACTGAAATTTTGTATGTTGATAGAGGCAATTAACAAAAGTAGGATATATGGAAATAGGCTTTAGTACTTCATGGAACTACTTGTATTTCTCTCAAAACTCCATTTCTCCTACTACTTTGGTCAAAGATTTGTGCTATCAAAAAACTTTACTGAGATATGTTTTTGGCCCTCATCCGAAGAATAGTAGGAACTTTGAAAGGATTTGATTGATCACATACTAAGATATTTCACTTTTTCGAAAAAAAGACCCCCTCCCCCCTACATTTCCACTTCCTTGGTCTGATTTTGCCAACTAACAAACTCGACCGAGATTTTATAACGGTTATACTCGTATATCTTATATATCAAAATGAAAGTCTGTATGTGGGTATGTGGGTGGGTGGATTTGTTCCGTATACAAATCTACACCGCTCCACCAATCTCAACCAAATTTTGCACACACATAGTTTAGGACCCAGAAGGAACGGCTGCCCACATGAATTTTCGATAGTCTTTCTCATTCTTCTGATTTCGGCCCTTTTGCACTCGAGCAAAGGCTAAAATATATTCATGAAGGAATGGCAAGGCAGATCGTTTCCATGGCAACATAGCTCAAGTCGAGACACGGCCGACTGGATGCCAGTTGCGCTCTGCACTACCGGTATAGAAATTGAGGTTCTTTACATGAAAGCCCGATAGTTACTCAACTTCTCACACAGCACTGTCAACCCAGTATAGCATAACTTCCGCAATATCAAAATGCAAATTATATCACAAAATAATATAATAATTATAATAACCCCTGGCACTACAGCCCAAGAAGAGCCTAGTCCTACCAAGCCACTGCTGCCCAGCCATTTAGCCTTCAGATATTGGGGTGACGCGTGATCAGCGCATCGGGTCCCCTCGGCCGTTAATCTTGGTTTTCGTGATTGGGGCGTTGCCTCACTGTCAGACAGCTACTCAATTGCCCTCACGAGGCAGAGAGCACCCCGTTCCAGCCCTCACGTCAGTTTCTAAAATCCTTGATGGAGCCGAGAATCGAACCCGGGGCCTCTGGGTGAGAGGCAGGCACGCTACCCCAACACCACGGGGCCGGCCACAAAATTCAATAGCGTGATATTAAATGACAGAAACTAAACATGCCTTTGCACCTTATCAAAACAGAATTCCATTAAGTTCACTCCATTTTTATAAAACTTCATGAACTTTCCTGCTAAGTGGTTAGTACAGAAGTTATTTGGAAGCAACCGGTATTTCGGCTTCCGCAATAATATTCGTAATCGGTGATACTAATTTCTCTGCAATGACGCTGGCAAGACCGCTGCTGCGATGAGGTTAATGAGTAGAGAGGGTTAGAGTTCTGAGAAACGCAATCCAAACATTTCATAACATAAATTCTTTCCACTGTGAATACAACTTAAACCAGACTTTCAGTTTTCAGTGATTGGCGCAATATTGCGGTGCTATAGCTGCAACGATTCTCTTCCAAACTGTAATAATGCCAATAACCACCTACGGACTCAACATTATATGGGATAATCTTACTGTCACTGACCTCTTTATACCCCTGGCACTACAGCCCTTGAATAGCCCAGGTCTTCCAAGCGACCGCTGCCCAGCCATTTGGCCTACAGATATTGGGGTGAGGCGTGGTCAGAGCATCGGGTCCCCTCGGCCGTTAATCTTGGTTTTCGTGACTGGGGCGCTGTCTCACTATCAGACAGCTACTCAATTGTCCTCACGAGGCTGAGTGCACCCCGTTCCAGCCCTCAAGTCAATTTCTAAAATCCCTGACGGAGCCGGGAATCGAGGCAGGCACGCTACCCCAACACCACAGGGCCGGCTCACAGACCTCTTAACAATAGAAGAAATCAAGGCCCGCTACATGAAAAGAGTGCTGGGAATAGGAATAACAGCACCATCAAGACTGACTTATATTATGCTTAGTGTGAACTACTTCATAGAAGATATGAGGTTGCAGTTGCATCTTTCAAACACAAAGGCTTATGAGAAAACCTTTCAAATATTACTTGAAAAAAGGAACAACATTTGGACCGAGTATTTTACAACAGACGTCATACTGACACAAAACTGGAGACAGGCCAACTATAAACTGAGACACGCCATGACACGATTTGCAGTACACGGGGTTCACCACAAGCTATGCACCAACAAAAGATTTCATTACCCAAATGAGGACTGTGAGTGTGAATTATGTGTTAATCAATGTTCCCGATATCATGCGAATATGTGGGGGAAAAAGACTAATATCACTAAAGAAACTCTGCAGTGATTAGATATAGGCAAATAATATATTTTCAGTTGTATTATGTATTTTCTCTGGCTATTTTGCTGCAATAAACATTTCATTCATTCATTCATTCATTCATTCATGTCGGAAAATATATTGCTGAAATTGTAATTTGATGATGATAGTTGATGTTAAAGTGCCTAACATGGAGGTTATAGGCCTCTTAATTCTTTGGTGTGAAAATGAAAAATGATGATAAAATGAACATTATAACTAAAAATAACTACAACTTACAACCAAATTTTGGATTAGGAGAACAAAAGGAAAAAAGGAAGGAATAAGGGAAATAAAATGCAGGTAAAAGAAATGCTCTCAACCCTCAAAAAATGAGAATTGACGGATTTGGAAAGGTGTGCCATGAAAGGCAGATAGGAAGTGAAATAGGAGAGAGTCTGCCCCAGAATCACTGGAAAAAGGGAAAAACAGATCCAGCTCAGGTATCACCCCAAACTCAACAGCCGTGAGCCCTTGAGGGTGTAGCACCTCCAGTGGTGGGGCTACACACACCCTGCCTCCTTTATGACATTGTGCGGAAGGCAAGAGATATGATGAAGATAAAAACAAGAGATCTGACCCTTTGAAGAATGAGGGTATCAGGAAAGATGAAACAAGTTCCCATTAAGGCGGTAATTTGAAAGACTCCTTAGACCCCAGATATCCTAATACCGTCAGGGTCGGAAGAGAAGAAGAGTTGTACAAGGGAGGCCGACAGTAAATATGCCAGAGAGGACCCTGGCACAATTAAGTGGAAGCAATTGCAAACTCGGCTGGGGATCCCTGATCGCTAACCAGCGTCCCACAAGCTGTAAGCCCCTGAAGGAGGGGGAGTGTCGTAATGTCGTAAGTGAACGTGTCCGGAGCAAAGTTATCGCGGGAAATCACGTAAGACAATCATCACACCTATCTCTGTCTCACGTAAACTTGGGAAAGGAAAGCACACCTCGTATGTTCTTCCTATTTAAAGTGCAAAATGACAAACAACAGTATGACATACTGGATTTGAGCAGCGGCGTTCAAACCATAGTTTATCATTTACCCCAGCATTTTACAATTTCATCAGCAAACATTCCAAACAACGTAGGAATTCAGTATATTACTACAGACTATTTGCAATAATTGAAACTGATACAAAACGTCGTTGTTCTAAACGTAACACTGTGAGAAACACATTTAATAAACCTATTGAACAGCTGTTTACTAATCGCGCCTATACTTGGGTGGGAGTGCGTTCTATCGGCAACTAGAGGATATTTTTCAATTACACGTTATGGATGGGTTCTACCTGGGAGGGAATGGCAAGGCGGGTACAGAGCGCAACTCGCATGTATTCGGCCGTCGACGAGACCACCAAGTTTCCATCTATCTCTGTAAGAGGCCATGGCACTCCATTTTCTCCACAGAAACAGTGGTTCAAGCTATGACCACCAGGTTTCCATCTATATCTGTAAGAGACCAAGACACTCCATTTTCTCCACGAAGACAGTAGCTCAAGAAATGACCCGCAGGTTGTTTCCATCTGTCTCTGTAAGAGGCCATGGCACTCCATTTTCTCCACAGAAACAGTGGTTCAAGCTATGACTACCAGGTTTCCATCTATCTCTGTAAGAGGCCATATCACTCCATTTTCTATTAAGAATCTGAACGCCATAAAAATCTGAATACGTATTTTTTATATATTATTAACAGGGGTCATTGCAGGGAATTGAAATTAAAAAGGAAATACACTGGCTAACCCTGCATGTGGCGTAACGTTTACAACAACTGGAGATATTATCACGAAACTTGGTATGAAGATTAAATGAGCTTAAATGATTCTGTTGTTGATTAATTTAGAGACTTTGCTACATCATGATAATATAGCCCCATTAACTTGAGTGTGTATATAATTTTTCTGATAACATGTGCTACTGTGATGGCTGTAGTAGTGAGTGTATTTGTAATTCAAATGAGGATTGGAAAGGAGGTTGCTGTAGCCTTCAGTTAGGAGCTATCGCGGTATTTGCTTCGAGTAGAAGTGGGAAACCACGGGAAACAATTTCCAAGTTTTGCCTCGGGAGGTGCAGTGTAGCCCATTCCGGCTCTAAAACCAGAATTAAAATTTCTTGACTGATCCGGGATTCAAACTCAGACCTCCAAGGCGAAAGCCGAAAATGTAGCACCTAATACACGTGGTCGTCTAAATGATTTTGGCATTTTATGTATAATTTTATTTAACCTTGAGTATTTAGGTCACAGAAACCTATGTGACATTTTGGGTCTAATCTTATACTCGAATGCCACTGCTGTTAAGGGAGATTTTGAATATTTTCCTTATGACGAAAGGTATAATGCGTAATATATTGTATGTACTGTAATATCTACAATAATCGAAGTTTTATACCCTCCGTTAAGGTGTGTTCTACTACTGATATGTTGACGTTTATGTTTTAATAATCATAATGTACTTATACTGCATTATTTTATTGCTGACAGTGTTTACGTCTACCATCTGTATTTTGTATTACAAATGAGAAATACAGTAACTTTTGGGTGATAATGCAGATTGTTCTATGAATAATATTTCCTTCTGTTATTCGGGTTATATTGTAATTGGTAATTATCCTGCTCTAAGACTATGTTAATTTGTAATGGAACTGGATGTTAAATTATGAATTTAGTTGATAACATGTCAATAACATACGGTAATTAAACTACGAATATATATTATTATGCGATAATTTTCTTCAAGAACCAAACAGTAAGTAATGATAGTTTGCCATAAGAATAGCGGACTCCATTAAATCAAAAATAAACACTATCAGGAAAGTAATTGGGAGACTGAATTCTCGAGGAATTGTGTGTATACATCCCTATTTACTATTGTTGCATTCCCCGCTACATTATTGTACTCCCCAGTACTGTACTTTTCGACTACTTACAGTGAGTTAATATTGAACTCGAGTAACATCAGAATCGAGGAGAACCGTGTTCTAAACTCACTTAAGGGCAAAATGAATACACACTGCGAAACATATTGGCATGTATCTTTCTATAACATATAAAGATACCTCCCGGGCAACGCCGGGTACAATAGCTAGTAATATATAGATTTGAAGGTGATTGGTGCAACATCGTCTTCTTTTTCTTTAGCGTTTGTCCCGCCTCGTGGCAGGGTCCACTATGTGAATCCGTTGTCTCCACTTTACTCGGTCATGGGCCATGTCCGGATGCAGGTTGACGCTTTTCAGATCGTTGTGCAGTGTATCGGCCCAACGTTTTCTCGGTCGTCCCTTTGGTCTTTTTCCGGCGACCTCTAGCGTGTAGCCCTGTTTAGCAATGGTGTCCACTCCTGACCGTAGCACATGCCCAAACCATCGCATACGACATTCACGCATTTTGTTGTTGATTGCCGCGACACCAAATCGTTCCCTTATTATTTCATTGGGGATGTGATCCAACCTACTAATGCCAACTGTCCATCTAAGCAGCTTGGTCGCCATGACACTTAGCCGACGTTCTGCTTCCTTGCTGATCGGCCAACATTCAGTACCATAATGCGCCACGGGACGAATGACAGTGCGGTGAATCTTCGACTTTAGGTGTTCTTCCATCTGGCAATCGCACATGACATCTGTCGTTGTTCGCCACTTCATCCACGCAGCATTAATTCTTAGGTTGACCTTCTCGGTGAGACGACCTTCAGCAGTTATCGTGGAGCCAAGATACTTAAAATTTGTCGTTCGAGGCAGGTCATCGCCGTGGACTTGGATTGCTCCGATTTCTCCAGCATCCGATGTCAAATATTTCGTTTTAGCTTTGTTAAGCCGCAGGCCATATTGACTTACCCGATCACTCCATTCCTGAACTTTATGTTGGAGATCCTGCTTGTTTTGAGCGGCCAACATAACGTCATCAGCGTAAAGAATGGTCCAAGGTAACGGTTGTTGTCGATCTGCAGTAACCGTGTCCATGACCATAATGAACAGCAATGGCCTGGATGTACAACAACTGTTACATGGAAGGTTTCCGACGCTCCTACGGCGGCTTGGACGTGTCCACAAGAAAGTGATATATATATATAAATAATTATATAGATATACAAGCTGTACCCGGCATGCGTTGCAATGCCCATCAAAGAAAATGTTGGCGTTGTAATTTAGTTTCTTGAAGTGGTGTGCCTCGTGACATTGGTGGCAGCGAGGTGGGAGGGCGGTGTTTGGGACATTTGTTGGTGGTGTGAGATGGCTGGGAGCAGTGGCCACAGCGTGGGGATGCACGACATTGCTCGGTGGTGTGGTCATTGTAAACCAAACGGCGGTTGCATCGCAAGGCTACTGAGGGGGACTTTGGAAGGTTCCACGCGATGGTGGTACCGGAAGAGGTAGACGCCATTTGTCAGAAGCCTGTCCACTTCCGCTTGCGTCACCAGGAGAATGCGAACCATCCACGTTGGACCGTCCGCATTCCTGATGCGGAATGCCTTGCGTGCATCGACCTGCTCCAGGCGAAGTTCTTGCAGGACCGCCTCCTCGATGAGATCGGGGTCGACGCCCCGAATCACGCACGAGAAGTGCGGGTTACGTTGTGGATGGGAAAGGGTAGGGGGATTTTGTCTGGCCCAGAGGGGTTCCGCGGTCACCTGAGGGCCGAGTTGCTGCACCACGTCTGGGCTATGGAGCACGGTGGCAGTGGCGTCGTCGTTTGTTTTTACGTAGACACCGTTCGTGGCTGCTGTGGCGGAGAAGTTGGAGTGCCCGAGTATGCGGCGTAGTGCATCCGTGAATTGATACTTCGTGGGGAAGGTGTGACCACGGAACAGGAAGACATGTTTATACGGCGGCTCTGAGGCCTTGGAGGCGTATGAAGGTAGCGAGGAAGGAAGGGATGGTGGTGCAATTGTAGCGGGGGTAAAGTTAGGTACGGGTCCTGTGGCGGGGAGTCGGGGGTCGTTGGGTGCAGGGAGAAAAGAAGTGCTGGGTGGCGGGCTACAATGGCGCCTGGAGGCAGTTTGAGATCCATCCATGCCTTCATGGACCCGTTGACGGGAGCGGTGAGCCCCCCCCTCCGTGTCTGAAGTGTCGGACCCTGGGCGTTTCTCGGTGCGGCTGGGAGTTTGAGGGACCAGTGGTGGGAGATGCTGATGCGTCCCCAGGGTGGTTGCGGTGGCAGGGTTGGTGGATAACTTTGTTTAAACGCTTCGGGACTTATTTTAAACGCTTCGCACGTCGTCGCTCATTTGTGAATCTACTCGTGCGCTACCTATTTTAAAATGGATTTACTAAAGCAGAAACCTTACCTGGAGTGCACTCACTTAACATCTCACCCAAGTTTCATTGAAATCGGATAAATAGTATATGAACGCATACGGGACTTGGTTGAAACGCTCTAACGTGCAGAGACAAACAGAAGAATTCGACATCACCGCCACCTCAGGTACAAAACATAACTTTCCGCCACGGGTGGAGTGTAAGTTATGGCAGTAGTTGCACAGGTATCAATCAACCAGGTGGCTCTAACGTGCAGAGACAAGCAGTGCAAAGACGTCATCTTTCAGTAAGGCTGTGGGATCCCATGACGACTGTTGTTGACTGTATAATGTGGTTCTAAAATTGTGTGAAAAAATGGTTCTAAAATTGTGTTCATTTCTCCTACCGGGTCAAATTGTGAATCTAAACCATACAGGAACCCACTCTGATGTTCATACAAAAAATCATCAAAATTAATCCAGCCATCTACTACGTTAGATGTAGAATTATAATTACCACCCTGACCTACTATCGCTGAATTAGGGTAGCTGACTTAAGAAATAAACTCGAACTACTGGCCCGGTAAAAGGTTGGAATTGACACCACTTGGGTCCTCCGTTACAGACCTCAGACCAGATTAAATTACTTGACAGAACCGAGAATCTAATTCGAGCCTTTGTAGTGGTAGCCAACAACTATAATATCTATTCTATATCACCTAGCATACTGTCTTAAACACTCGGGTGACATCATTTTCAGCCTATTTTCAATTTTGAAACAAGATGTTCAGTAAAGAACATATAGCCTACTTTCTCCTAAATGCATGGGTATTGTTATAACTATCCTTTTCAAGGAGTATAATTGAATGTTGGTTGTAGTAGCTTGTTGAAATACAACGTGCTATAGGGATATTAAACATGAACATGATGGGCCCTTTGCTAGTGCTACCTCTGTAAAAAAATCATTCAATTCGGTTTCACCGTGTTTGAATTGATATGGGGAATGGATTTGCACACATACATGGCCGCTATTTGCAAACTATTGGGTTGATGACCTTGTAGTCAGTCTTAAGATGCTTTCCACAAAAAGGCATGTTGTTGCAAAATCTGGTAGAGATCAAATTATTAGGATGGTCGTAATTTGATTTAAGCTTTTAACATTTGGGTGGCCGTCATTCCGTTTCCGTCAAGATGGCGGGGATATAAAACATGACACTGAGGTGCCCTTTGCGAGTGCTACCTCTGTACCAAATTTCGTTCCATTCGGTGTCACCGTGTTTGAATTAATAGGGGGAATCGATTTTGACACAAAGATGGCCGCCATCCGCAAACTATTAGGCTAATGACCTATTAATTTGGTCAAAAGATGCTTCCTCCATAAAGGTATGTGGTTGCAAAATTTGGTAGAGATCGGATGATTAGGTTAGTCATAATTTGATTTAAGCTTTGAACATTTGTGTGGCCGCCATAACGTTATCGTCAAGATGGCGGCGATATAAAACATGACACTGAGGTGCCCTTTGCTAGTGCTACCTTTGTACCAAATTTCGTTCCATTCGGTGTCACCGTGTTTGAATTAATAGGGGGAATCGATTTTGACACAAAGATGGCCGCCATCCGCAAACTATTAGGCTAATGACCTATTAATTTGGTCAAAAGATGCTTCATCCATAAAGGTATGTGGTAGCAAAATTTGGTAGAGATCGGATGATTAGGTTAGTCGTAATTTGATTTAAGCTTTGAACATTTGTGTGGCCACCATTACGTTTCCGTCAAGATGGTGGCGATATATAACATGACACTGAGGTGCCCTTTGCTAGTACTACCTCTGTACCAAATTTCGTTCCATTTGGTTTCTTCGTGTTTGAATTAATAGGGGGAATCGATTTTGACACAAAGATGGCCGCCATTCGCAAACTATTAGGCTGATGACCTATTAATTTGGTCAAAGGATGCTCCCCCCATTAAGGTATGTTGTTGCAAAATTTGGTGGAGATCGGATGATTAGTTTAGCCGTAATTTGATTTTACGTTTTGAACATTTGAGTGGCCGCCATTCTGTTTTGGTAAAGATGGCGGCGATATAAAGTATGACACTGAGGTGTCCTTTACTAGTGCTACCTCTGTACCAAATTTCGTTCAATTCGGTTTCACCGTGTTCGAATTGATAGGGGGGGACAGACATTCAGAGTACACACACTCACACACACACACACACACAGACTCACACAGACACACACACACACATACACACACACAGACAGACACACTTTTTTTCGCCCTGTGTTGATCTCATAAGTCTACTTTCATTTTTTGCAAAAATCGAAAGTAGGCTAAAAATAGGCTTATGAGATCTCCTTTTGTCCGTGTGTGTGTGTGTGTGTGTGTGTGTCCCCCTAATAACTTCTAAACGGCTGGAGAGATTTCAATGAAACTCGGTAAGTTCATAGCACTATTCTGGGCGACCCCGACCGTGCCCTTCAAATTTTGTTACGTCTCACCAATCCAACATGGCGGCTGTGCGAAATATTTCACCAGCATTCAATATCTCCGAAACTATTCCCGATATCGACCTGGAATTTTTTCGGTGATAAATGGTACTACTAGAAGTTCACCGATGTGACTTTTGAAGAACTGGTAACTACAAAACCAACATGGTGGCCACGCGAATTTGCGACATTTAAATAGACGTTTCTCGCTATTTAACCAACCAAACGCAATAAAACTTGGTACAGTATATGTTTATACACATTGTAATGCACCGACATCTAACTTGGTTCAATTGTTTACATAACCTCAAGATTGCGGCTGTGCGAAATATTTCACCGGCATTCTATATCACTGAAACTATTAGCGATATCACCCTGAAATTTTGTTCGGAGATAAAGGGCACTACTGGAAGTTCACCTATAAGACTTTCAAAAACCGGTTAACTACAAAACGAACATGGCGGCCAAGCGAATTTGAAACTTTTAAATAGACCTTTCTCGCGATTTAATGTTCCAAACGCAATGAAATCTGGTACAGGAAATGTTTATACACATTGTAATACACTGGTATCTAATTTAGTTCAATTGTTTACATAACCTCAAGATGGCGGCTGTGCGAAATTTTAAAATTAAGTTTTTATTTATTGTGTCGTAATCATGCGATCAAAGTGAAAGTTTGAATAATGAACCTACACAATAATTTTCCTTTAATGGTGCATGACTCTATGGCCTATACACTTAACAATAAAACATGGCGACCATCCAAAATATTTAGACGGCTCTGAATATCTACGAATCTATTATAGCAATCAAACTGAATTTTTTTAATGTTCATAGGAGCTATGAACTTATGTTCACCTATAGGACTTTCAATAACCTGGTGATCACAAATCCAACATGGCGGCGACGCGAAGTATAAATATTCACATGGACGTTTCTCGCAATTTAACCATCCGAGTGCAGTGAAACTTTGCACGTTAAATGCTTATACAAATGTTAATCCACTGGCATCTAATTTATTTCAATTGTTTCCATAACCACAAGATGGCAGCGGTGCTGAATTTTAAACTCTCCTTGTTACTTCTTGTGTCCTAATCATGGGATTGAAGTTTGAATACTACACGTACACAATATTCTTCATGTAACAGTACTTAACTCTAGGACCTACATGTATAAAATCCAACATGGCGACCATCTGAAATATTTAGTCGGTTCTCACTATCTACGAATCTAATACAGCAATCAAACAGAAATTTTGTATTTAGATAGTGGCAATTAACATAAGTAGGATATATGAAAATAGGCTGTATAGTTCTTCACGGAACTACTTGTTGTTGTTTTTTTTTTTTTTTTAGGTAATATGAAGGCGATGTAAAACATTATGTTGATTTGCCCTTTACTCACTGTACCAAATTTGATGCAATTTGGTGTCATCTTTTGCCACGGTGGGTGAGTGGTTATCGTGTCGGACTACCATCCCTAACCTTGCAGGTTCGCTCCTGGCCGTGGTAAGCGATTTTTGAAATGTGACAAAAGTATCGGCACGCATGTCATACGTTGTTGGCATGTTAAAGAACTCATTTGAATTCAGTAAGTTGTGTTCATAATGGCAAAAATAATCTCGGGATTTTCCGCCAACATAAAGTTCGATCTTTCTACACTAGGAAGTGTTATAATGTCAAGGAGGTTAGATATCTAGCCTCCTTGACTTTCATAGTGCCCCAAGGAACGACAAAATTCGAAATGCAAGCTGCCCTCTGGGCCATAAATAGCAAAGCTTGCACCCGGCACTTGAAGCCATACGATAATATTTTTATTATTACCGTTTGGGAATTAATTAGAGGTATCTGACATACTGTACATATACCAATGTAAACGCACATAGACATGCGGATATTATTCCCGTGTAGACCTCACAAGTATGCTTTCATTTATTACAAAATTTAAAACTGGGCTAAAAATACTAGGGCACGCGACTTCACAATTAAAGTGAATATGAACTAGGGAACTTATTGTACAATCCAGTGCTGCGGATCTATTGTAAGTTGACTTCGTTGATGATCTATCCACTGACTTCGTGGCTTCTTCTGATTGTGCCCCTCTAGATGGTCAACCATTTCTTGGTTTATTCTTCACGCTGTCATTTTTCTGTCTTTGATGTTGTTGAGTTGTATTATATAATTATTATTTGTTAAATTAACGGTTATCTAGGAATCAGTTCATGAATTACGAACTAATATTTTGGTAGATGCGCCGATTCCCTACATAAATGGGGGATGACATCCTCCCAGCGCTGTGATTGTGGTGTTGAACTTCAAACGGTTCAGCACATTGTTCAAGCGTGCCCCTTACGAGCATTCCATGGTGACCCGCAGGAGTTCCTCTTCGCAACAAATAAGGCTATTGAATACATCACAAATCTGGATATCTGTTAGTGACTCAGTGTATAGATTATTATGTAAGTATGTTTATGTTCGACCCTGACTATTATGTGTCAGAAAACTGTATCATAATGAGGCTCATTATAACACTATTTTTAGCCTACTTTTCACATTTTGCAAAAATGAGGAAAAAGTAGACTTATGAGATCGGGCAAATGTCTGTCTGTCTGTCTGTCTGTCTGTCTGTCTGTCTGTCTGTCTGTCTGTCTGTCCTTCTGTCTGTCTGTCTGGCTGTGTGTGTGTCCCCCCCTATCAACTCCTAAACGGCTGCAGCAATCGAAACAAAATTTGGTAGGAGTAAAGATCTATACCTGAATATCTCACGGTCATATTTGAAAATGATGTCAGTGCTACCAACTGCTAAAAAATCGCAATTGAAATTTGAGCTCCATGTTGGATATCTTGGAAAGTATGAATGGGAGCTATTTCAAAATTAGCACACGTACAGACCATAATATTTCAGTTTAATTTCCAGGAGGCCATATATGGCAGTGTTGCCAAAATGATTATAAGCCTCCTGATAGGTCCAATTTTTAAATGCATATAACTTCTACACTATCAAGTGGAATTCAACCAAATTTCGTATGTTGTATGTGTACATAACCAGATATGACTGAGCGTATTCTTAAGACCTACTAGGGCTGCCAACTGTTAATAAATGCTCCTAATTTATTTTATCCAAATACCAATATAACAGAAAGTATGCAAGCCGACAGCTTTAAACTATGCACACGTATAGTACCTGACATTCTATATTAATTTGGAGTAACTTATATACGTCAGTGCTACCAACATGATTCTAAGCCTGCTGACAGGTCCAACTTTAAATACATGTAACTTCCATACTACCATTCGGATTTCAACCAAATTTCGTATGTGCTATGTGTACCATAACAGATATGAGTGTGCGTATTCTAAGGAGTAACCAGGGCTGCCAACTGTTAATATGTGCTGTCCCTATTTTTGTTACCCTAATATCAATATATCAGAAAGTATGCAAGCCAATTGCTCTAAACTTTGCACACGTATAGTACCTGGCATTCTAGACGAATTTGGAGTAACTAATATACGTCAGTGCTGCCAACATGATTCTAAGCCTGCTGATAGGTCCAATTTTAAAATGCATGTAACTTCTATACTAACTAATGGATTTCATTCAAAATTGGCACAACAATAGATCATATTATTTCAGATTATTTCTGACCAATACATGCATGACATTGTTGCCAACATGATTTTACGCGCGCTGTTAGATCCAATGTTTAACTGCATGTAACGTCCATGCTATTCATTGGACTTCAACCAAATTTTGTATTTAGTACCTTAAGAGACGGAACTAAGAATATATTCAGTCATCAGGGCTGCCAACTGTAGTGCTCTATTAGGATACATTATGCCAGGTATACAGTATTTCGAACTAATTGGAAATTTCGATATTAGCAACTTAATTTCGTCATTATTCTAGATAGGTTCATATTCTGTAGAATAATCATTGGCATGAAAAGTAGGCTGTATAGTTCTTCACGGAACTTCTTGTTCATTATGAAACAGTTTTATAAAAATACTCGAGCCTTAATTATTGCATAATGTACTATTATGTTCGACGATGTCGAAGTGTAAATATTATATGTCAGAAAACTGTACTATTATGAGGATCAATATAGTTCAAGTTTTCACTATGGGACAGTTTCTCCCACCAATCAGAGCTCATGAAACAGTTGTTTGACCAATTAGGTAAGGATAGCATCGCACCTGCCCTGAGTTCCAAGACCTTATAATTTAAATTTCACTGCGTGGCATATGTCATAGTGGGGTGATCGAGGAGGCCATGGTCAAATACAAGGTATTCTCTGCGTCCCATGCGCTCTGTTCAGTACATAAAACTGGCGAAATCTTGACAGATATTTATGAATATTTATGTTCGAACATAAAATAGTTATAATAATTATCGTCGAACATAAACAGTCGTATGCAACTCGCCTATGGTGGTAATTAAGTCACACGCATGGAAATTACTGACCGGCAAAAAAAAGTGGAACAGTTAAAAAAAAGTAATATAAATAGTATAAATCTAGCCTTGAAAAAGATTTAATCACATTTTAAAAGCTTTTCATGCATTAGAACAAACATCTGAAACATCCGTGAATAGAAATTGATAATATGACATTTCTTAGGGTGGTTTATTACCACCAATTACCCCCAATCCTCGATGAGCCTATCTTAATTTTGGTGAGTTGTTTTGCACAGTCCTGGAAAAGTTATAGGCGTAGTAAGTCCAAAGCTCAGGGTGGGTGGAAAATGTAGCTAGCGAGGCGCGCCATGACGCGTGATGGGCTCCATTTTTGCAACGCTGTACAGCTTTCCCCGGAGCGGCTAGCTGGTGAACCATGTCTTATTTCCCCGTACAAATACAAACCGATATAAAATAATTGAATTAATTTACGTATTTCACAGTCATACAGCATAATGTTTTGATATAAAAGGATTACAACGCGACCAAGAACTACATTTTCCAACCACTCTGAGCCGAGAAAACGTTACCTTACCAAAATGATAACAACTTTGTTTCTTGGACACACAAAATTTTGAAATTAATAAACCCGTTATATGACATTCCAATGTATATTGTGTTAAAATTTGGATTCGATCTAATGACGGGTTTGTGAGATAATAATTCTTAAATGTGATGCATGGTTGAAACACGCTTAAAAACGGGCGCTTTTAGTTGTTCCAACTGCGATAAAAAATATTAAAATATAAATTAACAATCCAAACCTACATGAACTGACGTAAAATAGAACGACGAAAATGATGATGATTTTGGATTTTATGTAAGTCTATTGGTTACTTCACAAACAACCTTCAAACTCTGGTGCACGTAATATTTTGGTCGACAGTAGCCGGCTAGTGAGATATGTCGCAGTGCACCGGGGTGGACTCCACTCAGTTTGCTCGTGGCTTTTCATTTCCGCATTCGGCACTACTTATCTCTGTGAAAAACGTTCTCCAAAATGAAATATTCAAAACATATTTACAAATCCAAATTAACTGATGAGCATTTGAAGACGCTGCTTAAACTTTCCACTAGTAAACTTGATCCACAACTGAAACAATTGTCAGTGGAATGTTACAGCTACATACAGCTCATTAATCATAATTTTGTTTAATTGCATTATGTTTGTCACTTACTGTAAGTTTTTAAGATAAATGTCACATCATTAATGACAAGAGATAGCTTTGACGCCATTTCTCAGTGTTGTTGTTGTTGTTGTTGTTTGAGTCCTCAATCTTTTGACTGGTTTGATACAACGCTCCATACCCCCCTGTCCTGAGCTAATCTTTTCATCTCTACATAGCTACCACACCCCACGTCCAAGGCAATCTGTTTAACATATTCTAACCTTGGTCTACCCCTACAGTTCTTGTCCTCGACCCTTCCTTCCATAACTAAGCTTGCTAATCCTGGGTGTCTTAGTATGTGTCCTACTAACCTATCTCTTCTCTTCATTAGCAGTCTCTAGAAACATCTCTCCTCTCCCACTCGTCTTAATACCTCTTCGTTTGCAACCCTATCTACCCATCTGATCTTCATCATTCTCCTGTAACACCACATTTCAAACGCTTCAATTCTCCTCTTTTCTGCTGCACCAATAGTCCAAGTTTCACTTCCATGGAGTGCCACGATCCAGACAAAGGCCTTCGAAAATGACTTCCTAACACCTAAATCTATATTCGATGTCAACAGATTCCTTTTCTGTAGAAATGCTTTCCTTGCCTGAGCTAACCTATTTTTAGCCTATTTTCAATTTTGAAAAAATAGGCTTATGAGATCACCTTTTGTCCGTGTGTGTGTGCGTGTGTGTGTGTGTGTGTGTGTGTGTGTGATTCGTGTGTGTGTCCCCCCCTAATAAAATCTAAACGGCTAGAGCGATTTCAATGAAACTCAGTAAGTTCATAGCACTATTCCGGGCGACCTCGACCGTGCCCTTCAAATTTTGTTACGACTCACCAATCCAACATGGCGGCTGTGCGAAATATTTTACCAGCATTCAATATCTCCGAAACGATTACCGATATTACCCTGACATCATGTATGGTGATAAAGGGAACTACTATAAGTTCACTTATGTGATCTTTGAAAACCTGGTAACTACAAAACCAACATGGCGGCCAAGCGAAGTTGCGACTTTTAAATAGACGTTTCTCGCGATTTATCCAACCAAACGCAATGAAACTTGGTACAGTATATGTTTATATACATTGTAATGCACCGACAACTAACTTCGTTCATTTGTTTACATAACCACAAGATGGCGGATGTGCGAAATATTTCACCGGCATTCTGTATCTCTGAAACTATTAGCGGTATCTCCCTGAAGTTTTGTACGGAGATAAAGGGCACTACTGGAAGTCCATTTATACGACTTTAAAAAACCAGTTATATAAAAAACAAACATGGCGGCCAAGCGTATTAGAAAATTTGAAATAAACCTTTCTCGCGATTTAATGCTCCAAACGCACTGAAATCTGGTACAGGAAATATTTATACACATTGTAATGCACTGGTATCTAATTTAGTTCAATTGTTTACATAACCTCAAGATGGCGGCTGTGCGAATTTTAAAATTAAGTTTTTATTTCTTGTGATGTAGTCATGCGATCGAAGTGAAAGTTTGAATAATGAACCTACCCAATAATTATCCTATAATGGTACATGACTCTATGGCCTATACATTTAACAATCCAACATGGCGACCATCCGAAAAATTTAGACGGCTCTCAATATCTACGAATCTATTGTAGCAATCAAACTGAATTTTTTATTGTTCATAGGGGCTATGAACTCAAGTTCACTTATAGGACTTTAAATAACCTGGTGATCACAAATCCAACATGGCGGCGACGCGAAGTATAAATAATCACATGGACGTTTATCGCAATTTAACCATCCGAGAGCAGTGAAACTTGGTACAGTAAATCCTTATACGAATGGTAATCCACTAGCATCTAATTTATTTCAATTGTTTCCATAACCTAAAGATGGCAGCTGTGCGAAATTTTAAAATCTCCTTGTAACTTCTAGTGTCCTAATTATGCGATTGAAGTTTGAATACTACACGTACACAATAATCTGCATGTAACAGTACATAACTCTAGGACCTACATATATAAAATCTAACATGGCGACCATCCGAATTATTTAGTCGGTTCTCAATATCTACGAATCTATTACAGCAATCAAACTGAAATTGTGTATGTTGATAGTTGCAATAAGTAGGCTGTATAGTTCTTCACGGAACTACTTGTTTTTATATCGGGGCGTGGTGGCTCAGCGGTCTAGCTGTATGCCTCTCACCAAGGCGGTCCGGGTTCGATTCCCGGTCAATGCATGTGAGATTTTCGAAGTGAAATGCCATGTCCTGTGGTTCGGATTCCACGTAAAAAGGAGGTCCCGTGGCTCATAATCACAAGATTCACGGTAACGAAAAACTACAATCTTCCTTTTCTTCTTATTTTTTATATCCTCTTTGATTCGTCCATCACTGGTTATTTTGCTTCCTAAGTAACAGAAGTCTGCTACTTCCTTTAGTTTTTCACCTGCCAATTTGATGTCCATAGAGGATGCTGATTTATTTCGGCTGCATTCCAATAGTGTTGTTTTACATTTATTAATTTTCATAGTGTTACATAGGTTGAAATCATAGCTTTTTACTACCATCACAGTAGAGTACGTGTAAGTCATTTCCGCATATTATTTAAAACTCTATAGTAGTTTAGGGTTTGTGGCACAAACATAATAGCTAGTGCGTGAATATCGGCTGTGCACACTCGTCTGTGTCGTGAGGATAGATCTGTGCGAGTGTGGAGACGACCCGGTGAACGTATGCACGACCAATGCCAACAGGGAGGAGGTGGTGCAATGTTTTGGGGTGGCAACATGTATGGTCGCTGAACCCCTCTTGTGTACATCCCAGGGCGTATGACAGCCATACGTTACAGGAATACGATCCTTGCACCTGTAGTGAAACGCTTTGCTGACAAGTTTGGCCAACATTTCACTTTCGTGGACGATAACGCTCTCCCGCACAGAGCTGGTATTGTCAATGCCATTTTTCAGGAGAATGGTATTCACAGAAAGGAATGTCCAGCCTATGCTGTTTTGTTTGATTGGATCATCGTTTCTAAGTTTTGCAACATTAGTTAACAGTTCTTGTTGATGTTTTTATTATTATTATTATTATTATTATTATTATTATGTGTAGCATCTTTCCACTCGCTATATGGATATTTTTGTGGCACTCGGTAGCTGGACATTTTTGTGGGAGTGATTTTGGAAAAGAGACGGAATTGGATGGGACGGAAGTGCATGGGACGGAAACAATGAGCGCGCGCGGTGGCGGAGATCGGTACAACGACGTACTGTAAGCCATGTGTCTATGTGGAATGTAAATCGTATACGGTTTACTTCAAGGTTTGGAGGCCCCAATAAAGAAATTCCTACAATAAATCATCTTCAAGTTGTCGTTCTTTGGTGTGAAAATATTCATTATATCATATTTGCTGAAAACAATTACGATTTATTAAATCTTCATACTTTTGCTGTATTCATTTTTAATGTAAGCACTCGATACGTCGAGTGCTATATCGCATCAACCAACACTCCAAACAACGTAGGAATTCAGTATATTAACACCGACCACTAACAATAATTGAAACTTCGTTGGTCTAAACCTATCACTGGGAGAAACCCATTTAATATACCTACTGCACACCTAATTTTTAATCGCGCCTATACTTGGCAGTGCGCTATATCGGCAATAAGAGGCTATTTTCATTAACACCGCTGGCATGGGTTCACTAACAGTTCGGTATAAAGCGCAACTCGCATCAAGAAGGCAGTGGATTGCTCCCGCATACAGTTGCAGGTATATGTCACTACTGCAGATGCATTGGAGAATCCTTTCATGTTTGCTGGCATAAGGTAGACTATGAGTTCATTCTTTATAAAATGCGAGTAAGTAATACGGAATTATTCGAATAACATGTCAGATGTTACACATCATATGCGACTACTGTAAGGCTCTTTTTTGTGCTGAATACCTAAATATGTATTTGTAATAATTACCACAATTACTAAGTTTATGACAGGTTTTTATTTTTTGATTTTCGAGGGCAGAGACTATATGTTGGTGTCGCTGTAGGTTTGGTGGTGTTAAGTAGAGACATTTGTCTTGTTAATTTGGATCTGATGATGCTCACTTGACAAGTCCATGACAATATATACAGGATGGACCACGTAAGTTGAGTCTGTACAATATCTCAAAAACTAAGCGTTGTATAGAGAAAATGAAAATTTGTGAGAGGAGAATTCTCCGGGAGATCCTCGGTCCTTTAAAGGTAGATGAAGAATTTCGTGGGTGACGTAACTCCGAGCTCTACGAACACATAGAGAAACTATCGGATTGTGCGAGAAAAAATAGAATAGATTATTATGACCATATCGCAAGAGCTGGACTGCCCTGAACAGATCAGAACAGCACATGGTAGGTGCAGAGACGCTCTTCACAAGCGAAAAAAAGCTACCTAATTCAGACTGTGACTGCGGAGCTCCACACCGGACTATTCACCACATTGTCAGAGAATGGAAGATTCGAGCTTATCACGGAGATGAAGCGGACTTCCTGTTGGTAACTCCAGATGACGTACGCTGGATTGAAAGTGTGGATATTCAGTTGTGAAGCACTAATTACATTAAATAAATAATTCATGTTTTTTTGGGCTAATGCCGTGTGTATTTAGATTAGAACCATACGTTTCGGAGAAATCTTGCCTCCTTTTTCAGTGGAAATCAAACAATGTGGCTAAAGAAAGTATATCAATGAGATTACAAAAATTACAAAAAATATATATAAATTCCTCTGTTCGTCACCAGAGAGCAGCTGCCAGAAATTACTGTATGGACCATGGTAGAACGGCAGACAGAGTAGTAAGTAAGGAGAAGGTAAAGGGGGCGGGGTGAAAATATAGAGACTCCT
Source organism: Meconema thalassinum (assembly GCA_946902985.2). Taxonomy (NCBI): domain Eukaryota; kingdom Metazoa; phylum Arthropoda; class Insecta; order Orthoptera; family Tettigoniidae; genus Meconema; species Meconema thalassinum. Next base: position 265,234,886 of record OX336394.1, read on the forward strand.
CGAAGAATGAGGATGTCCAAAAGAAAAGGGGGGGGGGGGGAGAGGTGGGAGGGTTAGATGGATATAAGGAAACATAAACAAAAGGGAAGTGTATCTGGACGATACCTAACGTCATACAGACAACGGCGAAAAAACAGATGGAAACTCCTCCAGTGACGAACAAAGGAAATCAAATCCAGGCTCTGTAGCCATAGAGGAAAAAAGTACAAATTGAAATAGTTGAAGAACAGAGAGACTGAGAGGAACTATCTTTCTAGATCCTTAATAACTGGTAGTCAAGTGTCACTTAGCTGATATCCAGTGTCTCTGTTAAAATTATTGGGATTTTTACGAATTTTAACTGCCTCCCTTATAATTCTAGACCAGTTGTGCTTAACAAGGGCAAGCGCATGAGCATCCTTGAAACAAACATCGTGCCCTGAAGACAGGGCATGTTCAGCTATAGCTGATTTGTCAGGTTGGTTTAGACGGATGTTCCTTTGATGCTCTTTGATGCGAGTTGCAATGGACCGTTTTGTTTGTCCAATGTAGACTTTTCCGCAAGTACAAGGGACTTCATACACCCCAGGGTGTAGTATTGGGGATAATTTATCTTTGTTTAATGCTAAACGTTGACCAATTTTCGCCATAGTGCCGAAAACTGTTTTTATCTTGTGCTTGCGGAGAATCTTAGCAACGCAGTCAGTGGTGTTGTGAATATAAGGGAGGTAAGCAGTTCCCCTCACGTCGGAGCTCTGAGAAGGTTGTCTATCCCTCCTTCTGGGATGTAGGGACCTATATATAGTGGATTCATTATAGCCATTACCCTTAAACATGGTTTGTAACATTGTTTCTCTTCTGTAAATATGTACAGTATATATATTACTGATAATGTCTGAATAAGCCATACGCTAAATAAATAACCTTCCGCAAGGTTAACCAATCGTTTGCTCAGTTTCTGGCACAATAAGAAGGTTCGTACCACGTGGTTGACGGAAACTGAGAACGATATTAACGAACTGGAAATATCAGATCTGCATGACAGACAGGCTGTGAGGCGTGCTTTGAAGGAAGTCCATGGTTTTCAGGAGATAACTCGGAGGAAAAGAACCCCCTGGACTACTGTAAGAAAGGAGTTACACCGGCAGAAAATGCTTCAATACTGGACGGAGATCAAGACCCTCCAGTTGAATAAACGTGGTCCAAAGTAGGCCAATTCGAGAGAAGAAGATGAAAAAGTGTCTCGAATAAAAGTTGCGTGATATTATTATTATTATTATTATTATTATTGAATATCCAGAAAACAATACAGGAACCCCATTTTACCAGAGGCACATTAGCGTTGTAGATTAAAAACCAAGCAAATACAAATATTAATAACATAGTTTACAAAAAATGTTGTTGATGAAAGCGAGAAATTGTGCTAAACAGCACTGCCTCTTGAAAATATGATACAGCGGCTTTGAAAGTTCCAGGTTACAGCTATTACGGTGGCATTGTAAATAGTATCTCTCCTTTTCAAAAACAGGACACTCAAATATAAGGTGACACACCGATTGAGGCAATGCACAAAAATATGAATAGTCGTCTGTTGCTATTTTAAAAGTTTAAAATAAGACTTAAATTTTCCATGACCAGTTAAAAATTGTGTGAGGACAATGTTTGGCACTAATAATTTTGATAACAGTTGAATTTTTACTTCCGGGAAGAATATTTCTCTTGTTACAGACCCTTTCAGGCTACATGTCCATGCGATATTCCATTCGTGTAATATGTATTTCCTTATCTGCGTGATATTAATGGGGAAAGAACATGCTATATGTCAAAGTTCATTTGGAGAACGTTAGGATGGAAATTTGATGGTCACGTGACTTTTTTTATGGGAACTAACAATTGTTATTTTCTTTCCTTATTCCTGATACAAAACTAAACAGCATTTCGTACACCAATTTTATAAGTACAGTACATTGTCTTGTCTCTGGTGTAGACAATACAACATTGATGACATGTAGGTACACAGCGTAATACCAGTTATTTCATAAACATCGGACCTTAGCGTAATAAATGTTAAAAATGAGGGCTTTCCACCTCAAAGCATTTTCCAACTCTGTGAATGAACGAATGATGTGTCCGTAAAAGCATGTCTCTGTCGGCTGGTGCAAGCGTTTCGTACCCGCGCCTTCTTGTTGTCCGGAGTCATTGGTTCTTCACGATACACTCGATCTTTCAGGTAACCCTGTAAGAAAAAGTTCGGGGAAGTATGGTCAATTAACGGGACCTATCCAACGATCATGGTAATTGTTATTTAAAACTCGTTCATACTTGACGTTATTATGTAGGTTGGTGTATGAACAAGTACAAAGTGCTTTATATAAGTTGTTATGGTTTGTATGAGGAATAAGGAAACAACATTTAAAAAATGTTCATTCCCATTTTAATAAAGTGTCAGTCAGTCTGAAAGACTAGACTTTGTATCATTTTAAATGCTACAAATGCTGAAAAATGCTAGAAAGGCTCGCTTCGCTCGAAGCCAAAGACTCTTGACATGTTAGCAAATTATCTGCATAATACTTATCTTGCTTATCTTGTTTCAAATTACTCACGAACGGCAAGTGCAAACCAAGGGCAAAGCAAGGACAAGCGCGCGGGATGCCGTCACGCTCACCAGAGCACGCGGGGACGTGCCCCTTCCATCCAGTAAAAAAACACTTAGGCCTATAGTGGGCGATGTATTGAAGATATGCTCTCGCGGACTTTTTTGTAGAACTTTTCATGCTGACCAATTCTTACGCTCACAGTATAAGTTATTGATATTTTTAACGGTTTGCCCAATGTAAGCTTAAGAAACGCACGGACGCCAAGTTTGTTTTCGACTTTTTCACTGAAATCGTTACTGCTTTGCTTCCTTTGATCATACATAAATTATTTTCTACAGAATCTTTCCTGGAGATATCCTTTACAGAATGGTGAAAACCGCATCAAAATCCCTCCAGTGGTTCTCGAGATTTACGCGTGACATTCAAGAATGGGGGATTTTTGTCTTATACTAACGAAGTAGAGATTGTCGGGGAACACATGCACCAAGCAGTACTATGACGTCACACACCTCAGTGCATCTGGGTACAATTCATCCCGTCACCGTAACGTAAAGCCAGACCCCAGCGTAACGACGAAGTCGATAAGATCATTTATAATCATAAAACGTCACGTGACCATCAAATTACCATCCAAACGTTCTCCAAATAAACCACGACATATAGCATGTCCTTTTCCCCTTAATATCACGCAACCTTTATTCTAAACAGTTTTTTATACAACACTTAGTTTTTGAGATATTGCACAGTCCCAACTTACGTGGTCCACTCTGTTTGTATATACAGGTGTCTCTTATTAACGTTTAAAACTCTCTATAGCGACGTGGCATTGAGACATGTCATTTGATATACAGGCGCGGATTCAAGGGGGGGGGGAGAGGGGTCACGGAGGTCGTGCAAACTCAAAAAACGAAAACACAATAACCAGACAAATAAAACTTAACGAATTTTAACAGAAAAACAGGTGTGTTTTTTTTTTCATTTTATTCATTACTGAAAATATCTTTATTGCAATTATTATGTTCTGTTACAACTGTACATATTTACAAATTCATACCTGTTATATAAAAACGATTATTTATATAACAAAATCAACTCGTCTATTTTGTTTAGCAAACCTTGTGATTACCGAATCGATGTTTATAGTGACGTCACGATGAATGTGCATCAATGCACGGATAGGAATTTGGGGCCTTTTATTTTTTTCGCACCAAAAAATGTTGCCGACGTTCAAACTGCAAGCTTGGTTGGCAATTTAAGCTGTGACTTTCTCCCTTTGTCGGTACCAACTAGACTTGCCGAAACTGTAACGTACCTTGATACCTTTCTGGAAGCTCGATGTAAAAGTCGCAAAATACGCCTTTCAATGTGTAGGAATATTTTTGGTGCGCTAAACGCATCAAATTTCTATCCATGCAGCTTGCAAAAAAATGGTCTGGTTTTGTACGTTTGGTTATTTTGTGATTGCGTTTTTAGTGATACCATTTTTCTTAACAATTTCGATTCTCTGACACCCCCCTCCAAAGCCAAACTCTAGATCCGCACCTGTTTATATAGGTCACTTAGGGTCGCAAGTGTCCGGAAAAAAACTTAAAAGCGAACCACAACTGTTAAATATATGACGTCATCTTGGTGACGGCTGCGCTCGAGCGCCCAGGCCCGTGCTCTCTTACACACACCAAAGCATCTAAAGCAAACTTTGAATGTCATATCACTCTGGCTCTAAGGCTGCGTGGAGTTCGAGGTTCAAATCCGGGACCTATCCATCACCTTTCTTTGTTCTCTCTCTTCTCCTTTCAAGTGGAAGCAGAATGTTAGTTGACATTAAAACACGGAACCAGAGTGATATGATATTGAACGTTTGCTTTGGTATGCGTAAGAGAGCACGGGCCTGATCGCTCGAGCCCAACCGTCACCTGATGACGTCATATTTTTAACAGTTGTTGTTCACTTTTAAGGTATTTCCCGACACTTGCGACCCTAAGTGTCCTATATCAAATTACTTGTCCCAATGCCATCTACGTTGCTATAGAGATTTAAACGATAATAAGAGGCACCCTGTATATGTATCTTAACTAGCAGAAGTACACATTCTTAGAACGGTCTTCGGTATTAATAACCAGACGTAATCAATTGAGCTACTGTTGCAATGGTTAGGGGCTTGGAACCTGTTTGTCGACAAAGATAAATGATTAGTTGAAATATGCCTTGTAACTAATTTACCTAACGTGTACTTCCTGACGTGAAAATAAAATTGAAAACCTCGTAGACAAAACGCAATACACGTCACATTAAAACCGACCCTCACTGTTGTGTCAAGTCCGCATCCAGAGGAAGACCCCTTTAATAAATTATAAAGGCTTGTGCTGCATGAAAATTCAGGTTTTCTAGCCTCCAATGGCCCAAATTCCTAAAAGCAAAAAGTAAAATAAAAAATAAACTATTTCAATTCAGGAATTTTTAAAATAATGTTGCTGTTTGATGATATAATAGACCTTCTGTACAACATATCGCACGTTAAAGTCGTGTGAAAAAATCTAGGGTACCCCTTGACCCCTTTAAGCGCATTGATGAATTTTATAGATTTTGTTGGTTCCGTGATAACCTTATAGCCATTTGCAAACTTTCACAGAAATTTAACAAATGGAGTGGCATTACTTCTTGCAGAAATAGATGGAAAGTTGGATGTAACATTTTGAGACACTGTTGTCATGGTTACTGGCTTGCATTTTCACATTAGTTTATTAAATGAAATTAGTTTTCTGAGAATATCTCAGAAACGCTTGGTTTTAGAGCCTTAAAATGTAGTTTTTGGGGACCCTTAACGGCTGTTTAGGGGCCCCGAGTTTTGTTTCTGACACCAAGGGGCTGAAAATAAGCTTTGTCTCGTCGTTGTAGGTCGAAGTGTAATAATAATAATTATAATAACAACATAACAATATGGGGATAGGGATATAATATACCTTCTGTACCACACCAGCACGTGTAAATCGCGTGAAAAAATTCTAGAGTACCCCTTGACCCCCTTAAGCGCATTATATGTATTGATGAATTTTACAGCTTAATTTAGTTCCGTTATAACCTTATAGCCGTTTGCAAACTATCTCAGTAATGTAATAAATGGAATTGTATTGCCTCTTACAGCAATAGATGGACCTGAGAGTTTCTGTCGCCATGGTTACCGGCTTGCTTTCTTTCTTCTTCTTCGTCGTTTGGGCCTACTGAGGACCACGGGGCTCGTATCTCCTCGTCGCTTTGTCTTTTCTCTTCTTCCAGTACTCTTTCATCATCTGACTATGAGCCAGCTTTCTTTCCTCCGTCCATGGTGGTCTGCTGACACCAGTGTTCTTCCTTGCTGTCAGTGATACAGGAAAAGCTCCCTGTCGGATGACTTGCCGGAATTGTTGGCGGTCCTGTATGGAATTAAGTGGGATCCCTAGGTGGTCTAAATCCGTCCTGACCGTAGAGATCCACTTGGTCCTAGAGGCCTTCCCTCTTCCTGCCACTGTGAAGATCTTACTGGTGAGCCGGCAAGGGATCATGCGGGTCAAGTGTCCATAGAAGGCCAAGCGCCTCTTTCTTATACAAGTCACAATGTCTTCTTGATGGCTGTAAAGCTCATCATTGTGCCGAATTCTGTAGGTGCCTCCCTCTTCCCGTATAGGTCCTAGTATCCTCCGCAGGATCTTCCTCTCCTTGAGTTCAATTTTCCTGAGTGGGCCTTTCCTGTCCATCACGAGGCATTCAGAGGCGTACAGAACAGATGGTTTTACTACTGAATTGTAGTGTCTGAGTTTTAGGTTTTTGGAGAGGAACTTCGATGCGCAGATGCTGCGGCAGGAGTGGTAGGCCCTCTCGAACTTGGTGCACCTGGTATCTATGGCCAGATTCTCACTCTGGTTTGCCGAGATCCACTCTCCTAGGTACTTGACCGCAGGGACTTTTCGGATGAAGTCCCCCTCAAGTGGAATTGTGGACGGGGCTTCCTTGATGTTCGTCATGAATTCAGTCTTCCCAATGTTGATCTTCAGGCCAGCCCGAACAGCTATATCGTGAAGACTCTGTATGTGGTGAGTAGATTCCTCTATAGTGTTGGTCAGTATGGCGAGGTCGTCGGCAAAGGCCAGGCATGATACATGAAGGTTATCTTTCTTGTATCCAAGCTGCAGACCAGTCGTTGGTGTTAGTCGCACCATCCATTCCCTTATGATCTTCTCCAGGATGCTTTCTTTCATTATTGTATTAAATGAAATTAATTTTCTGGGAATATCTCAAAAACAGTTGGTTTTAGGGCCTTAAAATGTGATTTTCAGGATCTTTTTAGGGCCCCCGAGTTTCGTTTCTCACATTGAGGGGCTGAAAATGAGCTTTGCCTCACCCCTCTACGCCTATTTCCGCAAGTATATTAAGGGGTTAGGCCCCCTTTTATGAGAGATACAGAGAAGAGTTACATCAATGATTAGTGTCGTGCCTCTGAAGGATATCTGTACCAAATTTGACGTTGATCCACCCAGCCGTTCTCGAGTTATAAGGGAACAAAATTGTCCACAGACAAACAGACAGACAGACAAAATTTTATTTTCGCGCGCATCCGTCATAAAACAGTCTGAAACGCGCAAATAACGCAAATTTCCGTAGAAATTCAGAAAAAGCAGACAAACTTTCATTCTTTTATATAGAGAGATATCGCATGTAATTTATTTCAGGTTATTTTTTCAAATATTCCAATGATTGGAATTATTTTGTGTTGATCGACTGAAAGTTACAATATAAATAATTAATTACAGTTAAAACGCTCAATTTCATTAGCCTATGTATGTCAGTTATTGTGTCCATTAATTGGTCGTTAAATAAACTCACGTACGGGCTAGAGGTCATATGGACTTATCTATCAATCAGGCAATTAAAAGACATTGAAAGTTTGATATCAAGGTATTTGAAAAAGGTATTGGGGGTATCAAAATTCGCTCTTTCACGATATGTGTATGCTTTAGCCAGAGAAACATTTCTGGTAGAAGACCTTCGACTGCTAATGCACCTACCATCCACACAGGCATGCGTAGACCTGTTAAGCGAACTTTGCAGGAAAAGAGACTCCATCCCAGAAAGATTCTTCGTAACAGATGCAATGTTATATAAAGAATGGATGCGACCAGAGTATGAGCTGAGGCACCTAGTGACCAGATTTGCGATCCATGGCTTCCACCATCGCATCTGCACTAGGAAGTCCTTCCATCAGCCCAGCCAGGAGTGTGTTTGCCGATTATGCAACAATCAGTGCGATATATATCATGCCATGGAATGAAGTAGAAGACTAATATCACTCACTCAGTTTTGTTTAGACGAGGACTGATTAAGTTGTCTTGATCAAAGTGTAGTGTAGTGGAATGGGTAAACGGACTTGATGAACACAAGTCTCTGGTGTAACCTAGGTACACGATTGATTCAATATTGTTCACATTGTTATAATGTTGTTCCTATCTATGGCCATTGGCCGCAATAAATATTTTATTTAAATAAAGACAACTGATTATTATTCTGTATGATTTATTTACATTGTAAATTTTACAATGTGATCAAAATAAACTACGGCAAGCCGGATTGGATGTGCTCACGGGTCGTAATTTGGAGCCCCCTGCTCTATATCAATAAATGTATGCATCCATCTATAAACCATGTTTCTGCGTTTAATGTTTCTGACGTTACACGTGTAATCCAATTAGCTAACTCTCAATATCATTTACTAGCAAAATGAAACACATGATTGATATTTGAGTGCGTTACCTGCTTTTTGTCTTGCATCACACAGATCAAGTGCCTGTTGATATAAACGCTAATGAGTTTATGAGCCTTTTGTTGGTAGGCACATGCGCAAAGCCACATTCGAATTTTGATTCCTTGAATAGAAGCGCTGATTGCTGCAGCCACGGCAGCAATTACCAGCCGGCAAGAGATGTGATGCGATATTATCTCCAACAGGCAGTGTTAGTGACGTCAGCTATGCGTACCATGTTCCTTCTCCTGTCTCATATCATTTTCAAATTCATTCATACAACTTCCTTTCGTTCTCTTCCTTTCAACTAACAATCTCTTGAAATTCTGCTGAAAGAAATCTCAGATACAAGTTCATATTTTGTTAATTATATCTTCTAATTTTAAGTACCAGTGCTTTCATACATTTTGGACTAATCGTGTACTACTTCATCATATTTTATACAGCATAATTAAAATGAGGCGCTATTCATTCTCCAAGAAAGAAGTAAGCAAATACACAACCTCTCTACTGCCCGTATTAGAGCATGGAGCTACGCGCAGGTTATTATAAAATAATTTGATATTTCTATATTATATTGACACACTTCATATATCATTGGGTATTGCAGTCTACCTAACTACACACAGCCATGTCAATCAAGGCACGTGTCCATAAAGGACCAAGAAGACAATATGAGAGATTCTATCCCATGCTGACTTAACACCACTGTCAAAACTGGAATGCCAAAGGAATTTCTTCCTTTCTAATTTTCTAGAAAGATTAGTCCTTGCTGTATTCAACTGTACAACGTTTACGGTAGCCGCAGGCGATTATATGGTAAGTCGCAAGGAGTGCATTGGTAGTCTTTATTAGAGTTGTGATATTTAAATTTTTGCAGGTTTTGTGGTGGAAGCCGTGGATGGCAATACTTTTTACACATATCTTAGTTCTTGGTTTTCTTCTATCCATAGTCTGTTTGGCATCACTTCGGTTGCGTAGAAATCCAGTGGCATATCGTTCCGTTTCTATAGTCTTGCCTCGAACAGTTTCTTTGGTATATAGATTAATACGGAGGTTTTCATTGAAGAAGGATTCTCTTGTTAACACATATATCACTGTGGATGGTGACGTTCTTGCCATTCCGAGTGCTCTCTTTAAGAAACGAGCCATCAGTTTTTTATTGTGATTAATTTGGATGTACGAGGTAGTTAGCATCTCAGATATCAGCTTCAAAAAAACATATTGTATGATATAATAGGGGTGATTTTTTGTCTCGTTGCCTTTTGTAGGTGTCAATGGTTAAATGTACACCGTTTGCGGTTATCTCCTAGCTCGTTTCATATCTTCTCTGACCCACACCCCCCTCCCCCGCAGATAACCCATGAAGATCATGCATAGCTTCAAAACGTCACAGAGAACACCCTATCGTTGATGAAAATTGCATCTAAATCGGTCCAATGGCTACTGAGAATTAAGAGAAGATACAGACAAATGAATGTAGAGACACCTGATGCTATAGATTTTATTTAGTGAGTAGAGAAGTGACTAACAAGGAAGGACATAAAAAAGGATTTCTTTTTTTTGGAAATGAAAGAGAAATCTATTTACAGAAGTACCGAGGCCTTCAGAGGAAAAGCAGGGTGCGGGATGGTTCAATATTTAACGGTTTGATCTACATATTGAACCCATGGGCTATAGGGTCCATGACGGTCGAATCCATGTCCTTAAGGAAGAAATGAAAGAAACGTATAGTTTCTAGAAGGAACGGAGAGAGATTTTAAGCCAGGAATATAGCTTAACATTGTGCAAGCGACTAGGGACAGATGTTCCTGAGATGAGATCACCCCACTCGACATTTCAGAGAGGGCTGGTCACGAGTATTAATAACTGAGTGGAAATTTCCACCGTGATAGAAAGAGAAGCCTGAATCGGAATTCAAGCTGACGTTGCTGGATTTTGACAACGTCGCATATGCACCAGAAGAGGAATAATTAAAATTAACACGTTTACGAGCATAATAATGAGTAAACAAGCACAGCACAGTGAATCATTTTGAATGAGAGATTTTTCAGTATAGAGAAACCATGTAATAATTGTGCAGAAAAAAACTGCCGACGTAAGACGACGTCATAGGGGAATTACCTAAGCCTCTGTGGAGGGGAGAGAGCAAAAAGAATGCAACACCCACACAATTGAGGACGAGAAATTAATTAATATCTCCGAATTGCACGATCGATTCTTAGGTGCAATAAGATCATTTTGACATTGAGAAGACGAGCTTTCGGAAGGTATAATTTTTATATTTGTGGCACCATTATTTTAGAAGTTGACCACAGAAAAGGCTTGAGTCTTATTTTTTTGTAGTAAAACAGTATAAAGCTTCGGGCGTTTCCAAGCCAATCATGCAGTATTCAGACAGCCAGAGGGCACGTCACTGTGTCACATCGCATGCAGTCCTACGAGCATTCCGTGAGGGGAAGTGCTGCTCCACGACGTAGAAGAAGTCATTCCGACAGTCCGTGAAGGGACGTAACTCTGCGTTACATCGATAACAGCTACCAGTACTCCTTGAGGGGAGAAACGCTGTTTTACACCGCCGAAGTAAGATCCAATAGCCACAGGCGTCACAGTAGTAACGACTTGCTTGCCTCCATAAGGAGCATTCAAGGCGAAATTTTAAAGTATCGCCGTAGTGAAATATTAGGAAAATCCTAATTATAGGATTTAGGCCCGACTGTATACAAGTTAAAGTGAAAATTCATAAGATATAGTCAGAGCAGGCTGCGAACGTCGGACTTAAAGGCGATAGGTCGTTAAATGTACGAACGAATAGTTCATAACGTACGGAAGTATCGTACCAGACAGATAAACTGTTATTTAAATTGAAGAAACCTAAAAAGGAAGAACAGAATAAGGTTCGAACGTAGGAGTGTTAAAACAGTTCAGATAAATAGAATAGGAGACTATAAACATTAGCTCCAGAAAGCAGGCGAACAATTCTAATAGTACTAGAATCGAGAAGTGCTAGCTGCTATAAACTGAATCTATAGGTCTTAGAGGAGACCTCGATCCATATAGACTTTCGTTAGGATCGATAGACAGATCTACAGACAAGCCGTTCAAGCTAGATAAATAGCCGGTTATCCAGGATAGGAATAGCAAAATTGAACTCCAGGGAACAGTAGATGTTTCGGGACTTTCGCATTCTTCAGAATAGGAAGCCGACATCGGATAAATTCCACCCTTGGAAACGGGAATTTAAGAAGATCACGTGTGAGAGGCTCAGAAACACGGCCTAGTGATCGTTGTGAAGTGTAAAATAATCCAGATTGTGTGTTAAATAATATTTGTAGTGTTTATTATGTGTTCAAAAGGGACACATCAGAATATAAAAATGTCGTCAATATTAAGTGTTTTAGATATATGTTTATTTGTGTTTTTGCGTAAGATGAATACCTTTAATATGGTGTAAAAAGTTCAAAGTGGGCCCAAAAATGAAACACCGCACCAGATTTAAGATCAGGGATGATCTGAAAAATATGTGAGTACAAAATTCATTTTTATTTTGGTGTCAGAAATTGATTGTGTACAAAACCCACCGGAGTTTGTGAGTGAAAGGGATGTGTTTTAATGAATAAATACTGAATAATCAAGAACACGGTCTGAACAATAATAAAATAAATTGAGAAATTATGAATAATTATGTAAAGAATAAATCCCGTAGAGGAAATAGGTGAATAAAGGGTTAATGTATTTAACAAATGTCATAAGAGCAAGCGAAATATCATTTAATTATCATGAAAGACATTGAAATAAAGTAAAGTTGAGATATGAAAGAAATAGCTTTTGAGCTTGTATTAAAGAATAAAAATAATAATAATAATTAAATATGGAAATGTTAAATAAAAATCAAACAAATTGATATGAACATAAGAACGTTAAGCCTTAACGTATGTGTAAGAGATGAGGTTCAATGGAATATTTTAAAAAAGGGAGCGATTTATCGACCACGGAAAGATTAATATGTGAATTAAAATAATATGAATTGTTACTAAAGAGATTTTATCAGTTCTTGGGAAGACATTTTCGGCTTAAAATAATGCATAGCGCATAATGAGCGCAAATATAATATTAAAGTGTCACGCTAGGAAAGCGTAGTGGTTAAATACTTGGTACATTACTTATGGAGGGTAGTTGATTGCAGTGAATTGATAATTGTGTAAGTCCTCTATTAGTGACATAGTATCACGAGGCATTGTGTATGTATTTAAAAAGGGAGCTAATATATGGTATTATTGAGCGTATGTCATATGGGCCACGGCCGACTCTAAATCGCATTTTGTATAAGTCCTCTGTAGGGATTGGTTCCCGAGGCACCTGAAGAGATTCGAATGCAGGATCTTCTTATGATAAAAGCCCCTGTAATTCTCCGTCGTCGTATGTGTATTTAATCTTCCCAATCAATGAGGACCCTCTCATAATTAATAAATGCCAAGGATATGAAAAGGGTCTTTGAACCAAAGAATAGTTGTTTGAATGTTACGGTACAGTAAAGCCCGGTCTCCCCAGAACTGGATAGAATGGGAAGGTTTGTTTTGAAAGCCTTGAAAATAAGCTACTAATGTTGGGTCAGACAGGATGTCTCCGCCACCCTAACGGGTCATAAATCGCACCCCAAGGAGTAGAGTCTAGCTCTTTTAAAAGCGAGGGGGAACAGAGACCGTCTCGTAAGCTGTTAGAAAGAGAAATGAATACACCAGGAGTGTTTAAAGTTGTTAACGACCCGGGCGTTGAACCGAGATCCTTAAAGATGGATATTTCGTTTGCCGGTTCAGATCGTAGTTTCTTATATGATAATGGTCTATTAAGACATAAGAGATAAATAACAATCCCTATGGTAATAATGTATGGACGTGGGATTCCACGAGTTGATTGAAGGCAACTGAGTTCGGGAGTAACTATAGTTTTTGACTGTGTCAAGTACCTTCACGCTCTGGAGTACACAATTGATTTTCTGATTACCTTAATATATTGGTGAAATAAAGAGAGATGATAACAACTGAATGTGTGGACATGCCCAAAATATTGAATTAGATAATTAACACAGATTTTAAATATAATTATATATTTGTTCTTGAGAAATAAGAAAATAATAAAAGACAGTGTTTGAGGTGTATAAGAATGACACCATAATAATGTAAATGCATGGAGCCAAAGAGCTCGGAGTTATGTAAACTTAATGTTAGTGCTTTATGGAAGTGAGACTAAGTAAGAATTGTTGGTTTATGTGGAAACCACAGGTTTTGAATACAATATTTGTTTATTTTATTTTGTGATCCCTTGTTCATTTGGAACAAGCAGTTGATACTTGGGTCAGTAATTAAATTGTTTAATTGTTTGTAGCGCCATTAATTTTATTAATTAAATATGTTTAAAATAGGAGTTGATTTTGTTGTTATTTTTGCAAGTGTATCCTCTAATTAATCCAAAATATGTGAGTCACAGAGTGGGGGAACTTACCGCTGCCCCGAAATCCCGAATTGAGCTACGCTGGTATACTGTGATTGGCATATTTCTTGCTAAATGGGCACAGGGGGATATATAAATACTGTGCTGGATTAATAACTAGAGGAACACTTAAGTCGGTCATATCATGTAAAATTAAAGTAATAATAGGAAAAGCTACAACGTAAAATATTAACTGACCGCATGGGTCCCTGGAAACTCATACCGAGCAGCCCTGAAACATATTATATTATAAACCCCCTAGCAAATCTTACTTTTTGGCGCCCAGTACGCAGGGATGAGTTTTCCTAGGGAAAACCCGAGTTTTTCTCGAAAAATCAAAATTTTCATTTTTTGAAAAAAAATGGTTTTTCGAAATTTTGAATTTTAAAATACTTCCATAAAGGTTTTATGAAATTGAATAAAAGTAGTAAAAGGGTACGTTGTAAGTGAATACCCGTACCAAAGTAAAGTTTTAAAGAAATTGGGACACACCGATTCAGAGTATCATCTCTCAAGCATGTACTAGTGCGGTGGCATTTGTGGCCCACTGTATTCTTATATGAGAAAAGATGGTGACGATGATGGAGTTAAAGGAGTGTTTGGATGAACATTTCCAAAAGAATAGGGACGAGATAATAAAAATAAGTACGCAAAGTACGGAAGATGCAAAGAAAGAGAATAGGGAAGAGAGGCAGGAACTTTTGAACGCGATAAAAGCCGATAGTAATGAGAGGTTAGAGGCTATAAACAAGACATTGGGCCTCCAAAAGGATGAAAATAACGAAGTGTTCGAATCCATAAATGATAGTTTAAATAAGTTGAATAGCCAACAGACTGAAAACAAAGAAAGGTTAGGATCCATAACTGAAAGTTTAGAGTCAATAAAAATTGATAGTGCTAATATGGGCACTAAATTAGAGAATATTGAAGTTAAGACTGATACCATGGGAACTAAATTAGAAGCTATCGAAGCCGACGGTATAAACATGAATAAGGAACTGAAGGCTGAGATAGAAAAGATGAAAACAGAAAGTGGGGAAACCATTAAACAACAGTGGGAAGTGATGAAAACTGAGACGTTAGAGTCTCTGAAAGCCAACAGTAAAGAAAACAATGGAGTACTGAAGGCTGAAATAGTAGAGACAATGGAGATAAAATTTAAAATTCTTGATGAAGGGTTTGACACTAAGTTGGAGACTAAGCTAAGTGAAATGAAAGAGGAAAGTAAAGGATTTTACTCAGGAATACAAGTCCAAATAGAGACTATGAACAAAAATAGTATAGAATCCAAAAAGGAGTGCCAAGATAATTTTAAAAGTATAGGGAATAAAATTGATACCATGGAAAATAAATTTGGTTCTATAGAAACTAAATTAAATAGCATGGAAGAATCTTGTAAAAAAATGTAAAGGCATGTGAGGAAAAACTTGTAACCCAGATCCAAGGTGTGCAGAAAGAATTGGAAGCTCAGATAAAATCTAACAGCGATATTTGTAAGGCATCCCGGGATGAAATAAAACAAAGCGTGAATAAGCTAGGAGATAGATTTGAAGGGGTTGAAGAGAAAGTAGGGATCCTCGAGAACAAAATTGGTGTAGTTCAGACGGAGGTAACTGAGATGAAAAATCAAAATCTAAAGGATGTTAAGGAGATGAAAGATCAAATTGATCATTTTACCGGGCAGGTAGATGAGAATCTGAAGACATACGAAACGAAAATAGATCAAAGATTAGGTGTATACGAGGGGCATCTCCAGAGTGAAAGAAAACAACGAGAGAACGAAAGTAAGGAAAGTACCCATAAAATAAATGAAATAAGTCAGGGTATTATTGAGGTTCAGGAAACCATCGGAACATTAAAGGTTCATGTAGGAAAAACCAATAAGGAAATTAATCAGGTCCAAGATGAAATGATGAAATTGTATAAGAGTCAAGAGAAGACTGAGGGAAGGCTTGAAGGAATGAAAATAGATATGGTCAAAGGACGAAAAGAAGTGGAGAAGCAAATAAAGGAGATACGAGAGGGCCTGGAGACCATAGGTGATGTTAAGCCAGAAATTATAGACCAACATGCTAAGATCATTAAGAAAGAGGTAGAAGACCAAATAAATGAATTTAGGGATAGCTTCAAGGATGAGAAATTCCACTTCCAAAAGGTAGAGGAAGATATTAAAAGGAATCAAGAAAGAATTCAGAATGAATTAAGATCCCGATTGGAGAGGACGGAACTTAAGAACAGTCAAATGGAAATCCAACTCATGGCAAATGAAGAAAGTGCCCGAAGAGAAAGGAAGTTAGAATTCGAAAATCAGGAGGAGTTTCCAAAGACAGGATGGGTAGATTCCCGTGAACAAGGCACAGATACGGAGAGGGAATTAGGAGGGGAGAGCCCTTATAAGAACCCAGGATATCCAATGGCGATGTCAACCCCGTACACGAATCAGACAAATGGCCAAATAATAAACATTATTAAATCCAATGAGGATAGACCAGTAAAGTTTACGGGTAATAACATGTCTATTACTCCAAAATACTGGCTAAAAGAAGTGGCAGAGTATCTAAATGAAATGAAGGTTCCTCAGGATCGGAGACTGAGAGCTATTGAAAAGCTGTTGGCAGGTGATTGTCTCACCTGGTTCAGAAGCTTCAGATACACTTTTGATACGGTGGAAGGCTTTAGGGAAGCATTTTTAAAGCGATATTGGGCAGCAGATGTCCAAGAAAACTTAAGGCTAGATCTGTACTCTAGGAAGTACAGCACCAATGCACCTACTAAATACTCGGAATTTTTCACCGCTCAGCTGTGTAAATTCCGCGAACTGGATATTGCTCCGGCAGAAAACGACCTGTGTGCTGCCATTGCAAGACAGCTTCCATATGAGATTCAGAGGCTGCTAATCTCATCCAAAGCCAGAAGTGCTGTGGAAGTGGAAAGCGTATTACGTCAGTTAGATATGACGACTTCGCACGTAACACCTCGGCATCAGAGACAAACTGAGCAAGTACACATGGCCAGCAGTCAGGAAACTGGAGAAAAACCAGCGACCAGGAATCAGTCCACCAGTACGGATACTCAAGGACGAGATCGAGAGTATGGACACCAGGAGCCTAGAAGGATACAGCCCTATTACCGGGGAGGATATCGAGGAAGAAATCCTAGAACGACGGGTTATAGGCAACAGGAAAGCCGACCCTATAACAATAACCAGCAAAGGCCGGAAAATAGAAAGAAATGGGAGAATTATCCCAGGAGAAATGTAAGGCCAGACGATAGGGATGATGAATATCGGGCCGAAATAGAAGAAAGATATCAGGAGAGTCTTCGTTATATGAACGAAAGACCAGATGAACCTGATAGGCAAAAAGTCCGTTGGAGTGAGGCAATCAAGAACCGGAAATCACCCGACCGACTAGATGGAGCTCAAAGCTTGGAACTACAAGCTCAGTTAAAGAATGAGGGAAAAGGGAGCCCTCAGGATAAAAAAAAAACTCCAAATTTAAATTGTCAAAAGTGGAAACATACCAGGAGCTGGGAGGAAGTAGAAATTGTAAATTGGATAGCTAGACCAGATGAACTAATCAACGAGGATGTGGAAGGAATCCCACCTGTTAAAAGAGAACTACCTATAATTATGCTTAGGATAGAAGGATTACTGGTCAGAGCATTGATTGATACTGGATCCACAATAAGTTTAATTACACAAACCCTTTTAAATGAATTGGAAACAAGGGGCCGAGTACTAAAAATTCCCACATCAAGTGTAAAGATTAAGGGAATTATCCCTGAAAAATCTTTGACATGTAAATTTCAGGTATACATTGATTTAATCATGGGTAACGCTGAAATTTCGCAGTGCTTTTTGCTGGTAAATCAATTACCGTATAATGTCATATTAGGTATTGATTTTATCCGTGAGAACAAGGTCATTATAGACCTAGCGCAAAATTGCATTAGAATTCAAAGAGAGGATGTGGATGAACAAAACATTAACCTACAGGAACAGGATGCGAAAATAGTAGAACAGGTATGGCATATGGAAGAAGTGATTGAGGAAGATTATAAGGACATAGAAAGGATATTTGAAGTCCTCAACATAGAACTCGAAGATAATGTGGAAAATGAGTTCGAGACCAACCTGTCAGGAAAAGTGGAGGAAGCTAAAGTCAGCCTCGAAATTAAGGAACAGTTAAAGAAATTATTATTGGATTATAGGGACGTATTTGATTCCAAGCCAGGGAAGATTGAAAATTTTAAATACGCGTTCCAAGTCAACGATTGGGCACCGTTCAAACAAAAACCATACCCGGTTGCGGAAAAACATTACCCACAAACCAAGAAGACACTGCAGGAGATGATGAATGCAGGTGTTATAGAAAAGATGGCGACACCATATGTTAGTCCATTAGTGATTGTGAGTAAACCGGATGGCTCAGTAAGGGTGTGTTTAGATGCCAGAAATCTAAATGCAAAAATCATACCAGAAAATGATTCGGCACCACCCATAAAAGAAATACTGAGGAAATTTAAAGGCAAGAAGATTTTTACAAATATTGACATGACTTCTTCGTATCATCATCTCGAACTGGAAGAGAAAACCAGCTTGTTAACTGGATTTCAGTTCGATCAACAAACATACTGCTTTAGAAGATGTCCGTTTGGATTAAAGACTGCAGGATCCGCATTAATAAGAGCGCTGGATCGAAACCTGTCAGAGGAAGTGAAAGAGTGCACTATCCGATACGTAGATGACATTTTGCTTACCTCGGAGAACATTGAAGAACATTTAGAAAATTTGAAGAAATTATTAGAAGACCTAAGAAGGGCAAATTTTAAGATAAATTTAAAGAAGTCGAACTTCTGTCAAAGGCAAGTGACATTTTTAGGGCATGTGATTGACAAGGATGGTGTTAAACCAAATCCATGCAAATTGGAATCGATAAGGGATTTTCCAAGGCCTTTGAAAGTGAAGAACGTTCGCCAGTTTTTGGGATTGATTGGGTTCTTCTCAGGACATTGTCCATCATACACCAAAACTGTTGCACCACTACAGGACCTTCTGAAGAAGGGGAGCAAGTGGAAATGGAAGGAGGAAGCAGAAAAAGCATTCGTGGAGGCCAAGGAAATGCTCTTAAATTACGTGAAGCTAGGATATCCTGATTTTAATCAGAGATTTATCATTCAGACAGACGCATCCCAGATTGGAATAGGGGCAATGCTATATCAGGAGAACCCGGAAAACCCTGATAAGAAGAACTATCTAGCTTTCACAAGTAGGAGACTGAAACCACACGAGAAAAATTATACGATCAGCGAGATCGAGCTGTTAGCGATATTGCACGCGTTGCAATATTGGCGGAAGATCGTATATGGGTTTCAGGTCATTCTAAGGACGGATCATAAAGCCTTAACCTTTTTGATGAAGACTGATTTATCCAGTCAAAGGTTGATGCGTTGGGCTTTATATATTCAACAATTTGATGTCAAGATAGAGTACTGCCCAGGAAAGGAAAACATAGTTCCAGACTACTTAAGTAGACAGCCAGAGTCCATAGAAGAGGAAGTAATGGCTATAGATTTGGAAGACAGGGATCAGCGTACTCTTAATGAGTTAAGAAGCATTAGTCAAAGACAACGGGAGGATCCATGGATGAACATGCTCATATCATTCCTTAAGGGAAGCTTGATAAGAGGAACACCAGCGTACACGGAAGCTGAGAAGATAGCACAAGACTACACGTTTTATAATGGGTTATTATATAAGTTTGTGGACTCTGACCATACGAAATTAAGGATTGTGGTACCTGCAATTTTGCAGAGGAAAATAGTATGGTTAGCCCATAGATCGTTCGGACATATGGGAGTCGACAAAACAGTCTCGATGCTGAAAGAAGCATTTATATGGCCGAGACTGAGAGAAACTGTAAGGGACACGCTAAAGACATGTGACTTATGTCAAAGGATTAAACCTAATGCATTCCTGATGAGACAGAAGCCTATACCATTGTTGCCCGAAAGGCCCGGCCAAATCATATCTATTGATAATTTTGGACCTTTGCCAAAGGCAAGAAGAGGAAATCGACACATAATGGTGGCTATGGATGTCTTCACTAAAATGGTTGTCCTTGCTCCCATACAGAAGACTAGTACCAAACAGGTGTTAAAACGACTTAAAGAAAAAGTGATACCGATTCTGGGGAAACCTGAGAATTTGTTGTCGGATCACGGCAGTTGTTTCACCAGTGTAGAGTTCAGACGAGAATTAGAAAGACTTGGAATACGTCAAATTTTGTCAAGTATTCGCCATCCTGAGGCAAACCCTGTAGAGAGAGTTATGAGAGAAACGGCCAAGTATTGTAGAATATACTGTGCCGAAGAAAATTGGAAGTGGATAGATATTTTGGATATTATTGAATTTTGTATAAATAATACAATCCATGAATCCACAGGAGAGATACCCATAACGTTACATCGGAATGAGCAACCAGAAAGACCTTGGAATCTGGTAATTCCTAGACCAGCAGACGCTCAGCCGGGAAGAGATGTACGAATTAGGAGAGCCTTTGAGCATCTAAAAGCTCAAGCCGATAGGAGGCAGAGAAGGAATAGGCATAAGAGGTATCATCGACCATTATTAGCAGGAGAAATGGTGTTAGTGAAAAGACCAGCCATTTCGGATCCAGGGAACCGTGTGTACAAGAAGTTCCAGAAAATGTACCACGGACCATATCAGATAATCAGAGATTTGAGGAATAACGCATATAGAATTCGGCACTGTGAAACGGATCACGAAGTGACCATGAATTCAGCAAATTTGAAATTATATTACCCTCCCGAAGATTTTGATGAAGAAAATGAACAAGCCCTGGTCATGGAAACATTTAGAGATGAATCCGCTTTTGACATAAACAAGAATGAGGAAGAAATAGAAAATAGAGTTCAAGCATTCGAATGCGAATGCGAATTGGAGAAAGTATATTGGGAAATTAAAGAAATAATTGAATTTATTGAAGAAGAAAATTCCAATTTAAGAAAAGAAAATGATGAAATAAGGAAACGGGTAGGGATAGACCAAACCCGTAAGGGAGAATGAGGTTCTGGGAACTTAAAGTCCAGACAAACAAAGAAAGAAAGAAAGAAAGGGTAGGGACAGAACATACCCGACCTACACAATTACCGGATACGACTTAAAAGAAGTAAAAACAACAGTAAATACGGATGACGTTATGATGGATTCGACGATAAAGAAATATAAAATTAAATTGAAATAAATTTCCTCAAAATTTTCGAAAATTTATTTACCTAAGGAGGGGAGAGATGAACCCATGGGCTATAGGGTCCATGACGGTCGAATCCATGTCCTTAAGGAAGAAATGAAAGAAACGTATAGTTTCTAGAAGGAACGGAGAGAGATTTTAAGCCAGGAATATAGCTTAACATTGTGCAAGCGACTAGGGACAGATGTTCCTGAGATGAGATCACCCCACTCGACATTTCAGAGAGGGCTGGTCACGAGTATTAATAACTGAGTGGAAATTTCCACCGTGATAGAAAGAGAAGCCTGAATCGGAATTCAAGCTGACGTTGCTGGATTTTGACAACGTCGCATATGCACCAGAAGAGGAATAATTAAAATTAACACGTTTACGAGCATAATAATGAGTAAACAAGCACAGCACAGTGAATCATTTTGAATGAGAGATTTTTCAGTATAGAGAAACCATGTAATAATTGTGCAGAAAAAAACTGCCGACGTAAGACGACGTCATAGGGGAATTACCTAAGCCTCTGTGGAGGGGAGAGAGCAAAAAGAATGCAACACCCACACAATTGAGGACGAGAAATTAATTAATATCTCCGAATTGCACGATCGATTCTTAGGTGCAATAAGATCATTTTGACATTGAGAAGACGAGCTTTCGGAAGGTATAATTTTTATATTTGTGGCACCATTATTTTAGAAGTTGACCACAGAAAAGGCTTGAGTCTTATTTTTTTGTAGTAAAACAGTATAAAGCTTCGGGCGTTTCCAAGCCAATCATGCAGTATTCAGACAGCCAGAGGGCACGTCACTGTGTCACATCGCATGCAGTCCTACGAGCATTCCGTGAGGGGAAGTGCTGCTCCACGACGTAGAAGAAGTCATTCCGACAGTCCGTGAAGGGACGTAACTCTGCGTTACATCGATAACAGCTACCAGTACTCCTTGAGGGGAGAAACGCTGTTTTACACCGCCGAAGTAAGATCCAATAGCCACAGGCGTCACAGTAGTAACGACTTGCTTGCCTCCATAAGGAGCATTCAAGGCGAAATTTTAAAGTATCGCCGTAGTGAAATATTAGGAAAATCCTAATTATAGGATTTAGGCCCGACTGTATACAAGTTAAAGTGAAAATTCATAAGATATAGTCAGAGCAGGCTGCGAACGTCGGACTTAAAGGCGATAGGTCGTTAAATGTACGAACGAATAGTTCATAACGTACGGAAGTATCGTACCAGACAGATAAACTGTTATTTAAATTGAAGAAACCTAAAAAGGAAGAACAGAATAAGGTTCGAACGTAGGAGTGTTAAAACAGTTCAGATAAATAGAATAGGAGACTATAAACATTAGCTCCAGAAAGCAGGCGAACAATTCTAATAGTACTAGAATCGAGAAGTGCTAGCTGCTATAAACTGAATCTATAGGTCTTAGAGGAGACCTCGATCCATATAGACTTTCGTTAGGATCGATAGACAGATCTACAGACAAGCCGTTCAAGCTAGATAAATAGCCGGTTATCCAGGATAGGAATAGCAAAATTGAACTCCAGGGAACAGTAGATGTTTCGGGACTTTCGCATTCTTCAGAATAGGAAGCCGACATCGGATAAATTCCACCCTTGGAAACGGGAATTTAAGAAGATCACGTGTGAGAGGCTCAGAAACACGGCCTAGTGATCGTTGTGAAGTGTAAAATAATCCAGATTGTGTGTTAAATAATATTTGTAGTGTTTATTATGTGTTCAAAAGGGACACATCAGAATATAAAAATGTCGTCAATATTAAGTGTTTTAGATATATGTTTATTTGTGTTTTTGCGTAAGATGAATACCTTTAATATGGTGTAAAAAGTTCAAAGTGGGCCCAAAAATGAAACACCGCACCAGATTTAAGATCAGGGATGATCTGAAAAATATGTGAGTACAAAATTCATTTTTATTTTGGTGTCAGAAATTGATTGTGTACAAAACCCACCGGAGTTTGTGAGTGAAAGGGATGTGTTTAATGAATAAATACTGAATAATCAAGAACACGGTCTGAACAATAATAAAATAAATTGAGAAATTATGAATAATTATGTAAAGAATAAATCCCGTAGAGGAAATAGGTGAATAAAGGGTTAATGTATTTAACAAATGTCATAAGAGCAAGCGAAATATCATTTAATTATCATGAAAGACATTGAAATAAAGTAAAGTTGAGATATGAAAGAAATAGCTTTTGAGCTTGTATTAAAGAATAAAAATAATAATAATAATTAAATATGGAAATGTTAAATAAAAATCAAACAAATTGATATGAACATAAGAACGTTAAGCCTTAACGTATGTGTAAGAGATGAGGTTCAATGGAATATTTTAAAAAAGGGAGCGATTTATCGACCACGGAAAGATTAATATGTGAATTAAAATAATATGAATTGTTACTAAAGAGATTTTATCAGTTCTTGGGAAGACATTTTCGGCTTAAAATAATGCATAGCGCATAATGAGCGCAAATATAATATTAAAGTGTCACGCTAGGAAAGCGTAGTGGTTAAATACTTGGTACATTACTTATGGAGGGTAGTTGATTGCAGTGAATTGATAATTGTGTAAGTCCTCTATTAGTGACATAGTATCACGAGGCATTGTGTATGTATTTAAAAAGGGAGCTAATATATGGTATTATTGAGCGTATGTCATATGGGCCACGGCCGACTCTAAATCGCATTTTGTATAAGTCCTCTGTAGGGATTGGTTCCCGAGGCACCTGAAGAGATTCGAATGCAGGATCTTCTTATGATAAAAGCCCCTGTAATTCTCCGTCGTCGTATGTGTATTTAATCTTCCCAATCAATGAGGACCCTCTCATAATTAATAAATGCCAAGGATATGAAAAGGGTCTTTGAACCAAAGAATAGTTGTTTGAATGTTACGGTACAGTAAAGCCCGGTCTCCCCAGAACTGGATAGAATGGGAAGGTTTGTTTTGAAAGCCTTGAAAATAAGCTACTAATGTTGGGTCAGACAGGATGTCTCCGCCACCCTAACGGGTCATAAATCGCACCCCAAGGAGTAGAGTCTAGCTCTTTTAAAAGCGAGGGGGAACAGAGACCGTCTCGTAAGCTGTTAGAAAGAGAAATGAATACACCAGGAGTGTTTAAAGTTGTTAACGACCCGGGCGTTGAACCGAGATCCTTAAAGATGGATATTTCGTTTGCCGGTTCAGATCGTAGTTTCTTATATGATAATGGTCTATTAAGACATAAGAGATAAATAACAATCCCTATGGTAATAATGTATGGACGTGGGATTCCACGAGTTGATTGAAGGCAACTGAGTTCGGGAGTAACTATAGTTTTTGACTGTGTCAAGTACCTTCACGCTCTGGAGTACACAATTGATTTTCTGATTACCTTAATATATTGGTGAAATAAAGAGAGATGATAACAACTGAATGTGTGGACATGCCCAAAATATTGAATTAGATAATTAACACAGATTTTAAATATAATTATATATTTGTTCTTGAGAAATAAGAAAATAATAAAAGACAGTGTTTGAGGTGTATAAGAATGACACCATAATAATGTAAATGCATGGAGCCAAAGAGCTCGGAGTTATGTAAACTTAATGTTAGTGCTTTATGGAAGTGAGACTAAGTAAGAATTGTTGGTTTATGTGGAAACCACAGGTTTTGAATACAATATTTGTTTATTTTATTTTGTGATCCCTTGTTCATTTGGAACAAGCAGTTGATACTTGGGTCAGTAATTAAATTGTTTAATTGTTTGTAGCGCCATTAATTTTATTAATTAAATATGTTTAAAATAGGAGTTGATTTTGTTGTTATTTTTGCAAGTGTATCCTCTAATTAATCCAAAATATGTGAGTCACAGAGTGGGGGAACTTACCGCTGCCCCGAAATCCCGAATTGAGCTACGCTGGTATACTGTGATTGGCATATTTCTTGCTAAATGGGCACAATATGCAATAATACTCGCACCTCAGTTCCTTAGATACTATTAAAATGTAATTTAGTGTCCACTCTTCTGCCTGTGTTTTACCACGTGGAGTTCCACTTAACGACAATTTCAGCACTATGTGGGCATTTAGATCAGTAGTTCTATCGTATTTCTTTTCTTTCATAATGAACCATTATATAGTTTAGCTCAGTGGTCACCAAACTTATGAAGCTTCTGAGCAACCGTACCTTTCTTAAATAAACGGGAATTTACCAAAGGAAACCAAGGCAGATTTTTTTTAGCCTACTTTCGATTTTTGCAAAAAATGAAAGTAGACTTATGAGATCAACACAGGGCGAAAAAAGTGTGTCTGTCTGTGTGTGTGTATGTGTGTGAGCCTGTGTGTGTGTGTGTCTGTGTGTGTGTGTGAGTGTGTGTACTCTGAATGTCTGTCCCCCCCCTATCAATTCGAACACGGTGAATGCGAATTGAACGAAATTTGGTACAAAGGTAGCACTAGCAAAGGACACCTCAGTGTCATGTTTTATATCGCCGCCATCTTGACGGAAACGTAATGGCGGCCACACAAATGTTCTAAGCTTAAATCAAATTACGATTAACCTAATCATCCGATCTCTACCAAATTTTGCAACAACATACCTTTATGGGGGGAGCATCCTTTGACCAAACCAATAGGTCATCAGCGTAATAGTTTGCGGATGGCGGCCATCTTTGTGTGAAAATCGATTCCCCCTATTAATTCGAACACGGTGCAACCGAATGGAACGAAATTTGGTACAGAGGTAGTACTAACAAAAGGCACCTCAGTGTCATGTTTTATATCGCCGCCATCTTGACGGAAACGTAATGGCGCCCACACAAATGTTCAAAGCTTAAATCAAATTACGATTAACCTAATCATCCGATCTCTACCAAATTTTGCAACTACATACCTTTATGGAGGGAGCATCCTAAGACCAATCTAATAGGTCATTCACCTGATAGTTTGCGGATGGCGGCCATCTTTATGTCAAAATTGATTCCCCCTATTAATTCAAACACTGTGGAACCGAATGGAACGAAATTTGGTACAGAGGTAGCACTAGCAAAGGGCACCTCAGTGTCATGTTTTATATCGCCGCCATCTTGGCTGAAACGTAATGGCGGCCACACGAATGTTCAAAGCTTAAATCAAATTACGATTAACCTAATCATCCGATCTCTACCAAATTTTGCAACTACATACCTTTATGGAGGGAGCATCCTTTGACCAATCTAATAGGTCATTCACCTAATAGTTTGCGGATGGAGGCCATCTTTATGTCAAAACTGATTCCCCCTATTAATTCGAACACGGTGGAACCGAATGGAACGAAATTTGGTACAGAGGTAGTACTAGCAAAGGGCACCTCAGAGTCATGTTTTATATCGCCGCCATCTTGACTGAAACGTAATGGCAGCCACACGAATGTTCAAAGCTTAAATCAAATTACGATTAACCTAATCATCCGATCTCTACCAAATTTTGCAACTGCATACCTTTATGGAGGGAGCATCCTTTGACCAATCTAATAGGTCATTCGCCTAATAGTTTGAGGATGGCGGCCATCTTTGTGTCAGAATCGATTCCCCCTATTAATTCAAACACGCTGAAACCAAATGGAACGAAATTTGGTATAGAGGTAGCACTAGCAAAGGGCACCTCAGTGTCATGTTTTATATCACCGCTATCTTGATGGAAACGTAATCGCGGCCACCCAAATGTTAAAAGCTTAAATCAAATTTCGACCATCCTAATAATTTGATCTCTACCGGATTTTGCAACAACATGCCTTTTTGTGGAAAGCATCTTATGACTGACTACAAGGTCATCAGCCCAATAGTTTGCAAATAGCGGCCATGTATGTGTGCAAATCCATTCCCCAGATCAATTCAAACACGGTGAAACCGAATTGAATGATTTTTTTTACAGAGGTAGCACTAGCAAAGGGCACCTCATATTCATGTTTAATATCCCTATAGCACGTTGTATTTCAACAAGCTACTACAACCAACATTCAATTATACTCCTTGAAAAGGACAAAGAGTTATAACAATACCCATGCATTTAGGAGAAAGTAGGCTATATGTTCTTTACTGAACATCTTGTTTTCAAATTTTCTAAATTGCCAATAAACATACATTTTCAGTAAATATGAACTCAATTTTAATAAAACTGTACATAAGAAGAAATAATTGAAATTGATTGAATTTATGAGACTGACAGTTCCAGTTGCGCCCGAGTACGCAAGGAGCTGTTTTTATGAGTAATCGGCCTGAGCTCAGTGAAGCAACTCCACGTTAGCCAACCAGAGCTTGACCGTGATCTACCAAATATTTAACATCGAGCTACTATATAGTAGCTCGCGATCGACCGGTTAGCGACCACTGGTTCAGCTATTACTGCAATAATATTAAGAAATGATTGGTTACTAGCGCTCGGCAGAATCTTTAACTTCCATCAGGCTCGGTACATTTATCAAGGAAATGACGAGAAACACCAAAGGATCCGAAGTTGAAATTCTGAAACTACTCTCCCACTTTCTTTGCATTTACCAGTCCCATGCGGCATTGTAGCTTGAGAAACAAATACATTTGACAACATTTGACACTCATGATCTGTAGTGAAAGTATCAATTAAAATAAATTACGAGCCTTACAGCAGTCGCATATGATGTGTAACATCTGACATGTTATTCGAATAATTCCATATTACTTACTCGCATTTTTAAAGAATGAATTAATAGCGCTACCTTATGCCACCAAACGTGAAAGGATTCTCCAATGCATCTGCAGTAGTGACATTCAACTGTATGCGGGAGCAATCCACTGCCTACTTGATGCGAGCTGCGCTTTCTACCGACCAGTTAGTGAACCCATGCCAGCGGTGTTAATGAAAATGGCCTCTTATTGCCGATATAGCGCACAGCCAAGTATAGGCGCGATTACATGAAAGGATTCTCCAATGCATCTGCAGTAGTGACATATACCTTCAACTGTATGCGGGAGCAATCCACTGCCTACTTCATGCGAGCTGCGCTTTCTACCGACCAGTTAGTGAACCCATGCCAGCGGTGTTAATGAAAAGGGCCTCTTATTGCCGATATAGCGCACAGCCAAGTATAGGCACGATTAAAAATTATGTGTGCAGAAAGTATATTAAATGCGTTTCTCCCAGTGATACCTTTAGACCAACGAAGTTTCAATTATTATTAGTAGTCGGTATTAATATACTGAATTCCTACGTTGTTTGGAGTGTTGGTTGATGCGATATAGCACTCGACGTATCGAGTGCTTACATTAAAAAAGAATACAGCAAAAGTATGAAGATTTAATAAATCGTAATTGTTTTCAGCAAATATGATATAATAAATATTTTCACACCAAAGAACGACAACTTGAAGATGATTTATTGTAGGAATTTCTTTATTGGGGCCTCCAAACCTTGAGGTAAACCATATGCGATTTACACTCCACATAGTCACATGGCTTACAGTACGTCGTTGTAGCGATCTCCGCCACCGTGCGAGCTCATTGTTTCCGTCTTATGCACTTCCGTACCATCCACTTCCGTCCCATCCACTTACGTCTCTTTTCCAAAATCACTCCCACAAAAATGTCCAGCTACCGAGTGGAAAGATGTTACACATCAATAAATGAAATTATCATGAGAACAGATGAACGTAAGTTTGAGAAACGGGGAGAAGACTCCACTATGAAGTAACCCAACTTAAGGAAGGAGTACTCTTGAGGTCAATAACTCAGCCTGCATATCCAGTAGCAGTGGTGGTTGGGAATGTTCCACACGGAGCCCGCCTAGGTCCATTACTGTTGAAGAGTCTGACGCGAGCGCACTCATGCGAGGCGACAGGTGAAACTCGCGCATCAGTAAGCAACGAGATGGCTACATGCACTGACAAGCTCGTCAATATGGCGGAACGGCAAGGAATAATCTCGCCAAGGAAGGGAGGTCGAAAGAATACCAAAGAGAAGAGTGCCAAAGAGAAGAGTGCGTTATGAATTACAACCATTTGTAACGATAGGCTACCCAACAGACTGTACGAGCTACCTGTAACTAGTTAAGTGCTTATATTAAAATTAATTTTGGAACACTATTTAACAACTAGTGAGTGGCCTAAGGCTGTTTCTATCCATTAGTAAGGGGCAGATGACCTCGTAGTTCCTCTCCTTATAACAACAATAACTAACTATCCATTTGTAGCTCAGAGGGATGTAACCCATTAATTTATTCTACAAGGCGCATATTTGAACCTAGAGCTGACATTGTTTTTAACCAACATTTCACATTTTGCTAAAATGATGAAAGAGTATGCTCACTAGATCAGTGGTTCCCGAAGTAGGGTCCACGGACCCCAGAGTTCCCCGAAAAGACTTCAGGGGGTTTGCGGGGGGTAATTTCAATTTTGATGAGAATAATTTAATTTCCACCCGATGGTGATGTTGTGAAAGGCATTTTATAATATATTAAATTACCAAATTAAATGCTATCATGGTTCTAATATTCAAAAATTCAATTTCAAAATACCAAGTACTTTATTGCCTAGCAGCTAGCTCAGTGGTTTATAACTGGCGGCAAATACAGGGATGGTTCCTAACTGAAGGGCATGGTGGTCTCCTTCCCAATCCTCACCTCAATTACAATACAGTTACTAATACAGCCATCATACATTCAAGTAAACGGGACTACATGATCACGATGTCGCAAAGCCCCTAAATCTATCAACAAAAGTTTTGTAATATTCTGCATTGGTAGTTATAAAGGATATACTGTATAAAAATGCCATTTGCTTTACTCCCCATTTGACTACTGTGGTTCTTAGAGACGCCGTGGTGCCCGAATTTTGCCCCAAAGGGGATCTTTAACGTGCCAGTAAATCTACTGCATTTTCGCACCCCTGCGCCAGGATTCGATCCTGCAACCTTGGCCACAGCAAGCGAGAACGTAACCGCTGAGCCACGCAGTCAGCTAATAGGCCTACAGGAGAATGGCGTGCCGAGGATACATTCTTGAAACACATTCTCATCCTTCCCCGCAAGTTTCTATTCGCTGAAGATTTTATATTTTTTAACGTTCGTATAAGAACAAATAAGTTACTAACGAAACAAACAATGCGCAACTAAGACACGTAACTAAGAGCTTGTGTTCCCAAAGCAATGTACAGGTGACTCTACTGATCTAGAATGCATTGTTGTTGTTGATTCATTTTGGGGCTTTGCGACATCCTCGTTATGTAGTCCAGTGTACTTGGGAGTGTATGGAATTTGTATGATAACCTGTGTTATTGTGATGGCTGTATTAGGACCTATAATGCATTGATAAACAAACAACACGTAACTAGGGGCTAGTGTTTTTACAGCAACGTATAGATGCCGCTAGTGACCTGGTATATATAGAAAGCGAAAACTGGTGGTCCGGTAACCATGGCGTCGATACATTTATGTCGCTTATTCCAGATATACTCCAGGTCAAAAACATCACCATATTAAATTTCATAATAGTACATTATGCAACAAGCCTATAATGGCAATAATTAAGACACGAGTGTCTTGAAGGCGAGTTGCATACGACTGTTTATGTTCGACGATAATTATAACTTTGCTTTACGTTCGAATACAAATATTCATAAATATCTGTCGAGATTCCGCCTTTTCGTTTACTAAACATAACGCATGGGACGCAGAGAATACCTTGTATTCGACCACGGCCTCCTCGAATACCCCACTATGACACTAGTCACTCAGTTAAATTTAAAATAGGAGGTCGTGGAAGTCAGCACAGGTGTGATGCTATCTTTACCTAATTAGTCAAACGGCTGTATCGTAATCAAAATCTTGTGCCCTGATTGGCGGAGAACCTGTATCATAATGAAACTTGCACTATAATGAGCCTCTTTAAGATGCAGTTTTCTTGCATATAATATTTACATTTCGGACCGACAGTGGTGGCTGCGCTCGCAAAAGTGCAGTGTTAGGTCATGGAGCCAATCTCTCTGCTGACTTGGGGCGTGGTGGCTCAGTGGTCTAGCTGTATGCCTCTCACCAAGGCGGTCCGGGTTCGATTCCCGGTCAATGCATGTGAGATTTTCGAAGTGAAATGCCATGTCCTGTGGTTCGGATTCCACGTAAAAAGGAGGTCCCGTGGCTCATGATCTCAAGATTAACGGTCACGTTAAACTACAAGCTTCCTTTCCTTCCTTTTCTCTGCTGACTCGATAGACGCGTGGGTTCGAGCCCGTGGTTTCCCATTTTCAACTCCAGGTAAATGCTGGGATGGTACCTTCTGACAGGCCACGATCGCATCTTTCCACATCCTTGCCCAGATTCATTCACCATCAATCAATTCATCTCTCATTAACTCCTCTCATGAGGTTGCCGTCAGGAAGGGCATCCGGCCGTAAAATCCACCCGCTTCATAGAATTTCATCGCATCTCATCCCTGACCCCGTTGTTACAGGAATAATAAGGGTTGGACTTACATACAATATTTATATTTCGGCATGGTCGAACATAAATTAACATTATTGGTTCATGGGTTGTGATCTCACCAAAAGGAAGGATGATGAGGACAATTTTAAAAGCCAGGGTATGCATTTTGTGTTAGAAAAGACCAGTCTGAGCGGCGGCGCTAGGATATTGATGGTAGCGCAGAATAATTGCACAGCTTATGGGAGGTAGACTGCTCATTGCGTGACGGTAGCCTAGATTACAGGGCGTGGAGCCCGCCTAAGCAATTACAATAAATTCCTCTCAGGGCTCCCTCACCAATGGTGCAGCTACGGCTAATCATGTCAGAAACTGGTACGTCAAAATCCCGCAACCATTACAACTACTTTGGTCTGAAATTTGCTCACGGCATTGCGCCGAGGAGCAAAAATGTCAAAACAGTTACTGCGCATACTGACGATACATTGCACATTCGCATTATATTTAGTTATACGTTCCAATGTTCAGTCTTTTACCCGTAGGGGCTCACAACTTTTAGGATGCAGTTTGGTCACCTTGGAGCTCCATTGACCATCTCAATAATTGTATTTATTTATTTATTTATTTATTTATTTATTTATTTATCGTATGGCTTTTAGTGCCGGGAGTGTCCGAGGACAAGTTCGGCTGGCCAGAGTCTGTAGCTGCTTCCAGCGGACACCTAGAGGGTGAGCTACACGTTCCATTCAATTCAAGTAGTTACAACTTTCGCTACCAGATGTCAATGAAACCTAGTGGTGAATGTTGGAATTTTGGTAGAGCGTTCCAACGAAATCTAACCTAGAAATTTAGCTCCACACAAGTTTAGTCTGTGGAAGGATCTTTTACATGCCATAAATCTATGACATGGGACCGCCGGCTTTACTTCCCCTCCGAAGGAAGGCATACTGAAGGATTTTTAACGCTCTTAAAAATCAGACGATTTCGGCCGGGTTTGAACCCGCTATCTTGGGCACAGCAGTTCAGCATGCTACCAACTACGCCACCGAAGCGTAAGTCCCCCAACAGCTGCTGTTCCCAAGGTTGTGGTATCAAATCCCAGCACAGTCATCTGGCATTTGAGGGACTTAAAACGAGGGAGTCGTGTCTGTAGATTTACTGGCCCGATAAACATCCCCTTTGGTGAACAATTATTGCACCCCGGCGTCTCTAAAGGCCCCAATAGTTGAAAGGGTCGTAAAACCGATAGCGTTATTATTAACAATATTACTATTTATTATTACATTACATTATGCGAACCGGCCAAAACTAAGGACCACGCAAATATTATTTCATTTTCTTCTCATAGTTCTTTCTTCCTTTCTCTTCCTTCATTCTTGCAGAGTGTTGTGCCTTTCTCTCTGCTGTCCATCTTCCTCCCCTGCGTTCTCTCTTCTTTTCCCACAAGAACATTTATGTTCGAATGTATTTCTGTCTCGACAGTCGTCATCTGTAATTCCTAGCCTCCGGAATTCTTCCTTCATCTCCTTGGTGTAACCCCCTTGGCTCTTCAGATTATATATTTTATCAAAAATTTGTTTATTTATTCTTGATGGATCCATTCTAACCGTATGTCCTTAGAAACGTAAACGTCTTTTCCTAATTGTTGTTTCCAGTTCTTCCACCATTTCATATATCTCCTTGTTGGATCTTGGTCTGTAGGTTCCCTGTACCACTTTCGGGACGTAAATCCTCCTCAATATCCTCCTTTCAATCTTCAGAAGCTTTTACAGGTTCATCAAATTTGCCGTCTCCACACCATATAAGATCACCGGTTTTACCACAGCATTGTAGTGTTGTAGTTTGGCATTAAGGGAGAGGTTCTTTTTGTTGTATATATTTTTAGTGGAAAAGTTGAGTTTTTCTGGTTTAAGTCTTCTGTTTCTCATTGATTCTTTGTCCAGTTCATTGTTGCTAATGATCTCTCCGAGGTATTTAAACTGTTTAGTGACCTTTACCTTCCCGCATTTCGTCTTAACTGTTTTCTTCATGTAGTTCTTACTAGTATTATTATTATTATTATTAGTAGTAGTAGTAGTAGTAGTAGTAGTATTAGTATTATTCTTCATCGTTATGCCCGTCCAAGGAGCGCGATAGAACCAATCTAGCTGACATTGCCTTTTATCCTCCCAAAATATCTTCATCTTCTCGCTACAGCTCTTCGTGCGCTCCTCCGTCCAGGATCTTTTAGATGCAATGTTTAAGTGGTCTGAAAATTGATGATTGTCAACTACTTCTCTGAATTTAGATTTCTCCAGTATCATGTCAATTGAGATGTCTATTTTCTGAAGATGATTTCCAACTTCAAGCAGTCAGATGTTCTTAGCTTTTCTTGAGCAATTTAGTCAGCGTGTGATTACTCATCCTGAGAATATTGATATGAAAATATCAAACGTCGTTTTCAGAATATGTCCAAGATATTCTCCAGATGCTGACAAAGCTACTGAGATTTCCTTTCCATTCAAATTCCCTCAATACAAATGGGCCAAAATTCACACTCAAGATTTTTCTTTCTTGTTTTTTTTATATCTTTAATTAGTGATTTGTGCCAAATGATCAGTGTTTCAAAGGCGTATAGTGCCCTGGGTTTGATTACAGTGTCGTAATGTGGTAATTTTGCTTTACGGGAGATGAATTTCTTATTATACCTGTTCCATGCGAGTCTGTAGACTGTTTGCAATTGATGATGACAATTGCTGTTTTAAGGGGACTAACATCTGGGTTATCGGCCTCTAATGGTCTGAGTGATAGCGAAAATGACAATGAAATGGAAATCATAACGAAAATTAAGTGAGATGGAAAATACCAAAATGGAACTCAGATTGAAATGATTCACAAAATGTATAGTGGAAATACTTACAAAAGGTAATTGAGGTTGAAAATACTTACAAGATGCAACTTAGATTGAAAATATCTTTAAAATTTAGTGTAGGGTCAAAATATTCACAATGGAATTTAGATACACGGGGAGCCAATTCATAAAAACAGTACGAGAATCTTAAAGAGAAAAGGAAATATAATGAAAAGAAAATGGTTGAGGGATCAGGAAAGATGAGAGAAGGGCCAATTAAGGCGGGAAAGGAGGAAACTCCCTAGGCCTCGGATACCCTAATACAGTCGTGGTCGGAAGAGAACAAGAGTTGACCAAGAGAGGTCGACGGGAAAGAAGACAGGGAGGAGCCCGGCACAAGTAAGTGGAAGTAAATGCGGAATCAGCTGGGGTCCCGTGGTCGCCAACCCACGTCACACTAGATGTGAGCCCCTGGGGGTTGTTTGCAACTCTTTTATTCGTTTCACACAGCTTCGGTAAAGAGTTTCATTTCTGATGTGGATTAATTTGTTGTTACAGAATTATTTATAGCATTGTTATTATTATTATTATTATTTTGGTATTTCAATAGTATGGCAACCCTGCTCTCATTACTACGATCTCACGACAATTTAAATATTCGAACTCAAAAAACAAATTTAAAAGTTGTATTCAAGAAAGCAGATAAAAAATAACTTAGCACCACCAGCCGTTCTTTTTGTAGCCAGCAAATGCATAAATAAGATGAATGAGTGTACGGGACAAAAACGTGTAATTGAACAAAACACCAGGCCAGTTTGGCGATTTCTCGTTAAGATTTCTTGGAGGCTTTAGAGATCCATCGTGGCCCGTTCTTTCTAAAGACGCTACTGTCTTCAAGAAATAAAAGAATTACAAGGATTACGTAACGAGGAATTTTCGCAAGATAAAGCTGTTAAGAGCGACTTGGATGGGGCAGGCCAAGACGATCTAAAAGCCAACACAGCACACCATTCCATCGGGTCGAACGTAAACACTATTGATTATCTTGAATAATACATGGTACAGCTTTGTAAAGATCGCCGCCCAACGCTAGCTTCTCAAGTACCGAGCAAGTCAGAACAAGATGTTCAGTAAAGAACATATAGCCTACTTTCTCCTAAATGTATGAGTATAGTTATAACTCGTTGTTATTATCAAAGAGTATAATAGAACTATTCTTTGTTGAAGACCTTAGAAACGATTTACCTCTACCAAACGCCACAACCTAGATAAAAACTGCTACCATCATTGAAGAAAGAAAGAAAGAAAGAAAGAAAGAAAGAAAGAAAGAAAGAAAGAAAGATAAGATGTATATCAAGAATGTTATGGATCTGGAGACATAATCGACCGGACTGGCTGCGTGGCTCAGCGGTAACGTTCTCGCTTGCTGGGCCCTAGGTTGCAGGTTCGTATCCTGGCGCAGTCAGCTGGCATTTGAGGGTGCACAAATGCGAGGGAGCCGTGTCAGTAGATTTACTGGCACGTTAAAGATCCCCTTCGGGCCAAAATTCCGGCACCCCGGTGTCTCTAAAAGCAGCAGTAGTTAAAAGGGATGTAAAACCAATAACATTATTATTATTATTATTATTATTATTATTATTATTATTATTATTATTATTATTATTATTACATATACGACCTACCGTGGGCAACAACCAACTTTGAGTTGAGGCATGTCTTTACACGTCTGGTTGTGCATGGCTTTCACAACCCTAATTGAAAAAAAAAGGAAGGAAGATTGTAGTTTTACGTGACCGTGAATCTTGTGATTATGAGCCACGGGACCTCCTTTTTACGTGGAATCCGAACCACAGGACATGGCATTTCACTTCGAAAATCTCACATGCATTGACCGGGAATCGAAAACCCTAATTGAATTAACAAATCTTTCCATGACCCTACAGAGACGTGTGTATACAAACTATGTGGATATTTTCGATTGCTATTTGCCTGAAATAAAAGTAGTAATTAATAACCTGAACTAACACGAACGGCTTGAATTCAGTTACTATGTGAAATCGTTTTGTTCTTTACTTCAAATAACATTTTCAAGTAACGCAAAATAGGCTGTTACAAACCCTTTAAAATAAAAAGTAAAAATGTATCGTAGTATCATCTTGTTATTCTTCAAATTCGATGCGCATAGAATGCCAATGGTATAGTATCAATGGAGCCCCACGTAGACTAGTCGTGACTTCTAGTGGTGAAATATCGAACAATATAATCCTAACAGAGCGAGTGCATTCTAGCGGCCAGAAGAAGAAACTTTTCAATAAAATCTGGAAGTTAATAAGTAGGTCGGCGTGCAGTTACCTTTTTGGCAGCTGGATGTCTCGAGTAAATCTGCTGGAGAATTATGTTTTAATTAAATATATATTTTACACCATAACATGCACAATATAACGCTTAATTTTAAAACGTCTGAGTCATTACAAAACAATAAACATATAACATTTCAAGCAAAAAAACTAGCTCTGACCGGGTTTGAACCATAGGCATTTGACCGATAGGCTAACGCTCTACCACTGAGCTAATTGTGTCAACGAATATCGTTCTATATAAAATGACTTACATAGAACTTGTTAGCAAATAATGATTTATACTAAACGATTTCATCACTGGACTATATTATTTATATATAAAGCATTTCATACAAAGTTTATTTATTTTGTATCAGTACGCTATATTGCATGCAATACTCAAATTAGTGAAATATAAGCCAGGCACAAGATATCCGCTGCCATCTTGTCTTATTACTGAATCAGCTCAGCTTTTTAAAATCACGTCTGCACTATAGTATTACAAAATAAACTTCTAATTTCGAACGTGCCTCTTCCTTTAGAACAGTTAAAACGATTCTCGGCTCGATAATCGGAACTGGTGGGTCCCATGATATGGATTATAAAGTTTGCATAATTCGCACGGCCGCCATCCTGAAATGGTATTGTGGACGGCCTTGTAGTTTGGTCACAAGACGCATCCTATACGAAGGTATGTTGTTACCAAATTTGGTAGAGATCGGATGATTTGGTTAGTCGTTATTTTATTTTACGTTTTGAACGTTTGAGTGGCCACCATTCAGTTTTAGTAAAGATGGCGGCGATATAAAACATGACACTGAGGTGTCCTTTGCTAGTGCTACCTTTGTACCAAATTTCGTTCAATTCGCATTCACCGTTTTCGAATTGATAGGGGGGGACAGACATTCAGAGTACTCACATTCACACACACACACACACACACACACAGACAGACTCACACACACAGACTCACACACACACATACACACACACAGACAGACACACTTTTTTCGCCCTGTGTTGACCTCATAAGTCTACTTTCATTTTTTGCAAAAATCGAAAGTAGGCTAAAAATAGGCGCATGAGAAACACGGCCATAACAAGAGAAGTACTGTAACGTTTAAGTACAGACGATAATTGAAAGAGCAAAACTATCACATCGTTCGTGGGTTCAAACTAGTCGAACTAATGTATAATATCACATTATTATTATTATTGTTTCATTTCAACTGTTTCCTTTAATCGAAATTTCATGATTTTCAGTCGGTCAATACGATTGTACCGAATTGTGATGGGTTATTCCCTAGTCATCAAAAAAATTAGATTAATAAATACACTTGGATGTATTTATTTATTGATCTCATGTAAATTCTTTTCAGGATTAGGGAATGACCCATCACAATTAGGCACAATCATGTTGACCAACTGAAAAACATCAAATTTGGATTACTAAGGCAACACTGGAAGTGGCTTCAAACACCATAAAAATGTAAAATTAGTCCAGTATTCGCCTCCTTCAATCGTAGACGGTGTTGTTCCTTTCTCTCTTTTGTCCACGCCTCTCCAATTTTCAGCGTCGGCTTAGGTTGCAAACTCCGATGCTCGAATGGTTTTCTGTTAAGTTGGTCACGCTCGCTCCTGGATATCTTCACATGAGATCCCAACCAATCTCGTGTGGATCATTTTGTATCTCACTGAACCAGACTGACTGTCTTCTTCTCTTAGAGAAAAGTGATAATACGATTATTATTATTATTATTATTATTGTTACGTGCAATGCCCGTCCCAATGTTTTTAAAAATCCATCTTCACTGTATTCTGGTGTTCCTTGACATTTTGAATCGACCGCCTGGTGACTTGATTCCGTTTGTGAACACGAGATGGCTGCTGCTGTCGGACTTCGGGGTTTCTTCACGTGGTTCCTTCTTCTCCGATAGAGTGTGTTGGGGTGCCTAATAAACTCATCCTATTCCAGTCATGTTTGAAGGCTATTTATTATATTCTACGTCATGAAACAAAGGCCTGTGTATTCATGATGCCGCCAAATTAATTGCTTAATAATGACATTGTTGCTTGATGTGTCAAGCCTTGATTGGACAATAACTATTTACATGAATGCAGTTCGGTATCTGACGTGTGATTCTCCGCCATCTTGTGGAGTTCATGGTCTGTCGTCTAAGAAACAACTTGCCAGCTGGTGTGACAGAGTATCTCTTCGTGGGCTAGGGGGCATTGGCCCCCAGCTTTTACCAAATATGAATACCAATTTTACTAAGAAATTGCCTGTGCTCTTAAGGCTTTAACTTTCATCGTATCGCCGTGAAGAGGAAGTACGGAATGAAGATCGCATCTCGATGCAGACCAGTGCTTGTGACCAAAACGAAGCATGTGCTGGGTGGGCCATTTTCAGGCAATATAGTGCCGTATTACGTTATTTGGTTTGTGTATTAATTATTTTTTTATCCTTGTGTCTCCACTTAGGAAGGATGTAAGGTACGTTGCATTATACATTTATATTTATTATTGTTATGGAGCTCCGATATCGTCTTATAGTAATGTTTTAATTCCGTACCTTATTTTGTTTTATAGGCCTAATATTTCTGTTTGTCAATGTTACCAGATATATATTAATTTTGTTATTTTTCTTCGTACCTTCTGGAGACACATTTCTAGTTTATTTTACGTTTTAAATTATTATTTATTTTCCTTTGACAATCTTGGGATTGGCATATTATTAATCTGGTTTACGATCCGATGCTCCACCCTAATGTTAATAGTATTTAGACGTAATTGTTTTCTTCCCTTCTTTCTGCTGATTTTAAAATGTAATTATGCTAATTATTTGCCGTAATTTCGATTTGACATGTGGTCGTCTGTTCCTGTGGCCATGTTTGTTTTGTTTTTGTTTTGCCGAAATGCATCCTGGTCTTGGAGTGCAGACTGTTGGCGCCGACCGCAAAACTCAAACGTTTTGTGGTGTTAGCTTAATTTGCTTTTGTTAATCTTGTTGGTTTAACCTTATGTTTTTGGTGAATGTTCTTGTGTTTTTCTTAGTCACGAATATCGGGAATTTCTTAATTGATCATATTTTATTCTATTAATTTTTATTTTAAATGTTTTCGTTTTATGGCGTGGCCTGGATCTCTACATGTCGGATCGATATTGCATTCCCTTGTAAATTATCAAGCCGTTCTCATTTAATTATGCCTGTATTTTCTTTTTTAATCTTTGGGCTTTAACATTTAATTTTAATTTAATTCTTTTCATTTGTTTGCTTTGCAAGCAAGCATGTTAAGCGGTCTTTTGCTTTCCTTGTAATTTATGCTGGCTGATGCATGTTCTGTTTTCTGGTGGAGGTGTTATTTAAATTTTAACAATTAAATTTTTATTTCTAATTTTTAAACAACTGTTGTGGCATTGTTTCGTCGACGACAATTCCGTTAGTTATTGGAGGGTGTCTGTAGAATAGCCTGTGCGTTCCCCTTCTCCACCTTCCTTCTACCCCTTTGGGTGCTCTTCTGTTGGGACATGTCATCTGGAGGTGATTTTGGTTGCTGAAGCGAGGCGGACCTCTAAATAAGGTAAGTTGGCCCATCCACCCTGGCCGTCCACGTGTCAATTATTATTATTATTATTATTATTATTATTATTATTATTATTATTATTATTATTATTATTATTATTATTATTATTATTATTATATATATTCGTTGAGGCCATCTAGGACCACGTTAAGTCTTGCTACACTTGGCAATTTGTTTCGCCTTCCTCTGAGCCCAGAATTCCCTCATTCTCTGTGAGTGGGCCATCGTGCGCTCCGCTGTCCAAGTGGTACCTTGTCTTCTTTTCGGGTTCGGTGTCTCGTCTCAGGTTAGCCCATTAGTCAGTATCTTTTTGCGGAAGAGATCTCTATTGAAGGCGTCGTCGGGTTTTAGATGCAGTATTTTCGAGGTCGTCTTTGGTATTCATAAACCAGGGCATTGTGGTTTTGGGTTTGGAGTCAAAGAAGTGAAAAATCTGTTTAGTCAGACTGTTTCCGTCCATTCGTTTGAGATGACCGTAATACCGTGCCCGCCTTTTACGGATCGATTCTGAAATTTTCTCTATTTCACTGTAGACTACTTTGTTGGATTTTTTTATAGTGGATACCACTCTTGTAATTTGATCCCATTATACCTCTGACGATTTTGCGCTCTTTTTTCTCCAGTTCTTCAAGGAGTCCTTTATTAGCATTTAGGGATAGGGTTTCGGCTGCATACATAACCACTGGTTTCAGAACAGTTTCATAATGACGTAGTTTAGTATTTTTGGACAGGCATTTTTTGTTGTATATTGAGCCCGATATTTGATAGGCTATTTCGAGTTTGCGTACTCGTTCCTTGAGTGCTTCTTTGTCCAGTCCACTTTTCATGATGATCTCTCCCAAGTACTTAAATTTTTCCACTCTGTTGATCTTCCCGTATTTTGTCTGCAGTATTGCTGGGGCGTCTTTGATGTTGGTCATTACTTCTGTTTTTTCGAATGATATCTGCAAGCCAGTTTGTTCAGCAATTTCTTTTAAAAGGTCGATTTGCATCTTAGCAGTTTCTACGTCGTTCGACAGAATGGCGATGTCATCAGCGAATGCTAGACAGTCGACTATGATCCCCTTGGATTTTGCTCCCATTCTCAGAGGGCTATACTCAGTTTCTAATAATTTTGTTCGCCAGGTCCGAATGACTTTTTCGAGGACGCAGTTGAAAAGCATTGGAGAGAGCCCGTCTCCTTGTCTGACTCCCGTTTTGACCTCAAAGGAATCCGACAGACATCCCAGGAACTTTACTTTGGATTTTGTTTCAGTTAGGGTGGCTCTAATTAATGCCAGGAGTTTCAGGTCAACCCCGAATTCGTTGAGGATGTTCAACAGAACTTCGCGGTCTATCGAATCGTAAGCCTTCTTAAAGTCCACAAAGACTGATACGTATTATTATTATTATTATTATTATTATTATTATTATTATTATTATTATTATTATTATTATTATTATTATTATTATTATTATTATTATGCCGTTCTTGACTGGGCAAGGGTAGTCTACTTCTGTTCTTATCTTACGAAGGTGCGGAAGGTGGATTCACCAGATTGCATCTACTGTATTAATGAACACTAGGTAATGTTTATCACATCTTCTTCTCGTGTGGACAGTGGGTCCAAAATTGTCAGTCGCTTCAAGAGCACATTGAGGCAGAGATATCTCCTGGCAATATTGTTGCAGTGAAGCTAGAAAA
This sequence comes from Meconema thalassinum, assembly GCA_946902985.2. Classification (NCBI taxonomy): domain Eukaryota; kingdom Metazoa; phylum Arthropoda; class Insecta; order Orthoptera; family Tettigoniidae; genus Meconema; species Meconema thalassinum. The sequence continues at coordinate 265,276,847 of OX336394.1, forward strand.
TGAGAAAATTGGAATCTGGTAGCTAGTTCTGTTGAAAATATCATCTGAACAAAGAAGTCAGATCTGGATCACCATTGAGGATAATTCACTGCGGAGGAGTGCCCTACGGCCAAAGATAAAATGGTTCTAGCTTGCAGTAATGTGATAAACGGTTCCAGGATAGTGTTCAGAAGGAGCGGGGGGACTTTTAGTCTGCAGTCTGCCACTCAGGAGCCCGTCACTATGTGCGTACATACATTTCTCCTCCTCAAAGAAAAAGAAAGAAAATGTTTTGCCTTTTATAATTCCCTTTAAGGGCAAATGCCTCCTGCTAGTTCTGAGATATTCCATCAGGTGAGCTAGGCTGATGAACATTTACCTTCAAAGTAACTTAAAACTAGTAGTACTGAACTACACTGAAGAAAATGGAAATTGCAACACCCAGAAGGAGTGGTGCTACATTGCTGCAATTGAACATGCAGGACGAGTGTTTGGTTGTGATTCGATGATTACACTTTCAGGTCCCTCTGACCGCAAGTTTGGACAACAATCAATACAGGATGTGCCCACCACGAGCTGCAATACATTGATGAATTCGGCGAAGCATGGAGTCAATAAGGCCCTGGATCGCTTCCAGAGGAATTGTGGCCCATGCTTGCTGCACTGCACGGGTCAGTTGTTCCAGAGTTGTGTGTGGCTGAGGACGGTTGGCCAGTTGTCGACCCATCATGTCCCACACATGCTCAATAGGACTAAGGTCCGGGGATCTGGCGGGCCATTCTAATGTCGTGGAGAGCTTCTCTGGAGATGCGTGCAGTGTGAACCCGGGCATTGTCCTGCTGAAGCTTCCCATTAGAAAAGTTCGCCATCATAGGAACAACCACTGGATTGAGTACCCTATCAAAACAAGCACTAATTGTGATTTCACATTAAAGCCAAGAGCTCCCCAGCCCATAATGCTTGGTGTTGGCCCTGTGTGCCTCTCGACAATAAGGTCTGGGCGGCACCTCTCCCCGGTACGTCGGCGCACACGATTCCAGCGATCACTGCGGGCAAGACAGAAGCGCGATTCATCACTAAAGACGACCCTATGCTATTCGTCGACCCATGTCGATCGTTCTCGACACCAGGCCAGCCTTACACTTCGCTGTTGTGGGGTCAATGGAACACCTTCTGCAGGGACACGGGATCGTAAGCCAGCTGCACGCAGGCGATTACCAACTGTTTGTTGTGTAACGTGGGGTGCCACAGCTGCTCGAATTTGCGCTGCTGTTGCATGGGGTTCCATCCGGGCCATCCGAATGATGCGGCGATCCTCTCTCACAGTTGTCTGTCGCGCTGGGCCTGTGCCAGGTCTACGAGTGTGGGTACCTTCATTTGACCACTGCTGCCATACACGTTGTACCGTAGATGCCTGTCGGCCAACACGTGCAGCGACAGTCCTTAGCGATATTCCAGCCTCACACAGCGCAATTATCCAAGCCCTCTCAAACGGCGACAGTTGTTGATAACGTGCTCTTCTCTGTCGTCGTGGCATGTTTGACGGGGAACACTTCACTGCACAGACTGCAAGTCAACTACACTACACCAGAGTCCGTGTACTGGAGTTGATTCCTCCGCGACCAATCACGTGGGGAGACCTGTAGCAAAAATCCAATGGGTCTGAAACTTTGATCGTTTACATACCTACATGGCATCGTTCCATATCTTGAAAATCAACACAAACGACCAATGCCTTCATGGTGTTGCAATTTCCATTTTCTTCAGTGTATTTATATTCCTATGCATCTACCTCACATAATTGATTTGTTTTTAAACAGTATTTTTGCTGGTAAAATTTGGGCCTTGTTCATATTAGCTTGAATATTTACGAGTAACTACGCTGATGATGAGCGTAAGGATGTCTTGTACAGACTGTTTCAACGACAGTCCTCCACGTATCACGTTGATCTACACTCCCATTTACCGTCTCCCGATCATCGATTGGTACTCATCCAATCATTTGGTCTTCGGACTGCTCATCATATAGAAGTAGTCTATTATGGGGTCAATGCAGTAACAAATCTTCAAATTTATTTTCCTTTCTAGGTTCTGATAACACACACCTTCCTCTGTATGTGTACCAATGGCCATGCGTGTAGTTCCAAACGTATTTGAAACATATGGGTTTCAGTAAGAAGGTGCGTGAAGTGTAAATGTAAAAGTACGTTGAACTTTCAAAGTTGTCTCCCAGAAAGGTTCAGTGCAGGAATCATGATATTTCATATCTTAATTGGATGATTCACTTTAAAGTTGGCAGAATAGGTTTGTATATTCTCAAAAATAAACCTCAATGGTTACATTTGACGAAAAACTCAAGAAGTTGCAGCCGAGAAACAACCGAAAATATTTAAGTTTCAAAGAATTAAAAATGTTTTTCTTATTTTATTTTTTTACATTTATATATTAACTGTATAATAACGTTATTGGGTTTACGTCTCTCTTAACTACTCCGGCTTTAAGAGACTCCGGGGTATCGGAGTTTTGCCCTGGAGGGGAACATCAACGTGCCAGTAAATCTACTGACACGGCACCCTCTTATTAGCGCACCCTCAAATGCCAACTGACTGTGCCAGGATTCAATCCTGAAATCTTGAGCACAGTAGGCGAGAACGTTACCGCTGCACCACGTAGGCAGTCTACATCTATATAAATTCACCTGTTAATATCATATCTAGAATATCACCTTTGATTTCATGAGATCGGAAAAGTTTTCCGTTTCTGTTACACTTGAGAATAGTGAGTTATTGAAAAATAGGGCAAGAAAATATTGAAAAGCCAATAAAAACAATTACCTAACACAACATCCTTTTTGAAAATTTAGAACTGGGAAACAAAACAATGGTTGAAAGGGGGGTTGAAAGGAAACTCCAGTTGACCTCCTGTTCTCTCACTTACTTATGTTTGATCGGTTTTGCCTCTCTTACAAATAAGCTAGAAATTAGTAATCAATTTGCTTACGAGATAAAATCATTCATATGTCTTATCTACAATGTAAACTTTTAATATATTTTGTCTCGCTTTCAATGGGGTGATTCAGAGAACTAACCAGAGCCATCATTGACCACATACACAAAATATTTTTGTTACAAAATTCTGAAGTCCTCTGAAATGAAACATATAACTGTGTCATCTTGATAACCTAAAACAGTAAGTGTTTACCTCTTTCATGCATTCATTCATTCATTCATTCATGTGTTCATTCATTTATTTGCAATTGGGGGTGTGTCGTCCGGTGGCAAATTGGGTATACATAAGAAATAAACAATTATACATAACAATTCAATAACAATTAAACTGGAGTATTCACACTAATCGTCAGTCTTTTCTTAAACACATCAATTTGTTTGGCAGTGTAACAATAATTCTTTCAGTTTTATCAAAGAAATGTCTGTGTGAATTTTTATATTGAGCCATTCAATTGCAAGCTATAATTCGTTCATTCATTCAGGGAGGAGGTACAGTATATTTGATGCAGGACTTGTGGAATACAGCGGACTATTCCTTTCATTTTCTGTGATAATTTCATTTCACTGAAGCTAAAGCAAGCACCTCGGTTCTGAGTGTTTGAGTCAAAAAGTCCTGATAAGAACATCTTGATCTTAGTTGATCCGTCAATTTTAAGACTGCCCTACTGGGTTGCTAGAAATATAGCGGTCTGACACATGCCATGATAAAACAAACGCTAGCTAACATTTATCAGATTTAAAGCGAAGTAAATCAGAAGGCTAAACATAAGAAGTTGGGGACAGCCAGCCAGCAGTGCTGGGCTTAAGTCATTCCAACAATATGGCTCTGAACGCAGCTAGCGATACGTTCAAACTTCAGCCAAGCCTTCTTTCTCTTCTTTCTTTTTAATCAGAAGGGGGTTGAAAGGAAACTCCAGTTGACCTCCTGTTCTCTCACTTGCTAGTGACAGACTCTATCTTATATCTGAACTTTTTTGCCTCTCTTACAAATAAGCTAGAAATTAGTAAACACTTTGCTTACGAGATAAAATCATTCATATGTCTTATCTACAATGTAAACATTTAATATATTTTGTCTCGCTTTCAGTGGGGTGATTCAGAGATCTAACGTAGCTAAAGGAGAGCAATTTCTGCTCTTATCAAGATAATGTTCCTGTTGATTCGTTTAGGGGCTTTGCAACAGCGTGTCTATATAGCCCCATGTAGGAGTATGTATGTGTGTGTGTGTGTAATCCGTCAGATAACTGGTGCTATTGTGATGTATGCCTATTTCTATTTGTAACGAGGATTTGGGTAGGAGGCGGCCGTAACCTTAATTTAAGTACTACCCCGAGATTCACCTGGAGTCGAATTGAGGTGCCTATTAGCAAAACCAGCTAACTGACAAAAATTATGCTTTTAACGCCATTGGATGGGATTTCGCGTCCTCCAACGATTGGTAAAAGACTCAAGGTGCAAAACCCGCTATAACCCCCCACCCCTACCCCCAACCAAAAAAAAAAAGCTTAGGAAAAAGCGTTCGTTTGCAAAACTCGGTGTGTCTAACTAGTTCGGATATAAAACCAGCAAAGTGGCCAATGGTTGAAAAACTACTGTAGCTAAGTTGAGTATATCTATAGCCTCTATAGCCCGCTTCTCGCCATACGGATGCAAAACTCCCTAATTTTGCTGTGATCCGTTCATTGTCTTGTTTGATTTTGATAATGTTGACTATGTACATATATTTCCCATTTTTATTCCCGCAAAATAATATCTTCAAATATCATCGATATTATGATTAGATGTTTGCTCAGTATATTATAATATACAGTAAGAACCACTATGTCCAAATAATTTTACCCCAATTTCACGTCTAACAACTCGCATGTCAGGTTTTCCGAATTCCTAGCTTTGATTCTTTCAAAAGGTTGCATTTCATAGGGTTGAAAACCCTGCTATATCGATGTTCGGTCGAAAAACCAGCTAACTTCAAACTTTACGTGTAAAGTAAGTTCAATGTAGAAATTCACGATTCCTGCCTCTTAGGTAATTATAATCCACTATTTTTTCTCTGTTTATTTTTTTCCTCTTTTGAAACGCTTTAAGGCGGTTTTTGCTGTATTCCGAACATTTAGAAAGTACATTTATATGGTTTCTCAACTAGGTGACTCAATTGGAAAACCAGTTCTAGGATAGCTGAGGTGGGAATCAAACACACATCTTCTCAGTTCTACCTCACGAGACTCAGTGAACCCCGTTCCAGCCCTCGAATCAGAATTAAATTTCTTGACAAAGCCTGGAATCGAACGCCGACCACCACGGTGACATCCAAGTATGCTAGCCATTATACCAAACAGATTTACCTACTATAAAGAATATCGTTTGGAAATCATCTCTGATAAGTGATGAAAACGGATAACATCAATTTCTTAACACAATAATCATAATAATGTTACTACCTTGGGTAGAAAGAGAGCCGTATATGGCAAAATTACAAATGCTGAGTTGAATACTTACCAATACTGTACTAAATCGGATATGATCTTTATGTTGGTGTAACAATAGAATATCAATATTTTCTATGGAAAGGTGTTGTATCTGCATTAGAAATGGACCGCAGGCACAGTGAGAAACGATGTGTCGAAATCCATTCTATGTAACATAGCCATACTTTCACAATATGTAAATAGTTGTAAGGGGCTGCGACAACGCAGTCATGTAGCACCGTGTACTTTGGGTGTGTGTAGAATTTGTCTGATATCCGGTGTTAATTGTGATGGCTGTATTAGTGTGCGTTATCTGTGATTCAGGTAGAGGGACTGCAGACGATTAATTTCTTCAAGTAGTTCCTACTTTTGCTACCAAATGCTACCATCCACGACACCTAGCTTCGGACGTGGCTACTAAATGCCATTGCAGTCAGCACCTGGCGGCGAACGTCGGAACCAATATAGCGTTATTAAACTGACCTACAAATTCTAGCTTCCACAAGTGTAATTAGTGGAGGGTTCTTTTTCATGCCATAAATCTATTACATGGGACCGCCGGCTTAACTTCCCCTCCGAAGGAAGACATACTGAAGGATTTTAACGCTCTTAAAATAATCCGACGACTTCGGCCGGGTCAGAACCCGCGATCTCGGGCATAGAAGCTCAGCATGCTACCAACTGCGCCACCGAAGCCGCTTAACATGGCAGTGCTTATCCAATGATTTGTAAATATACTGTACGTCTCTCTTTTCAAAATAGAAATTTTAAGGGATGAGTTTGGGGCAAAATATGCTTGTGTATGTGTGCGTTTATCCGTACATAAATGTGCATTGATGTTTGGGTGGCAACGCCTAGCCAAAAAGGAAAAACTTCAGGAAGCTGTCCAGACGCACCCACCTCAGTGGCGGCAGAATATTTTGCCGAGGGCATTGGAAAGCTGGTGTAACGATACGACAAATGTTTCAATCGTTTTGGTGATTAAGTTGAGACAAAAGAATAAAACAAGCAAACATTTAGTAGTAGTATCAGTTTGGTATGTCAATCTGTTATTTTTATACAGTCCATCGGAAATTGAAAAAAAAAAAACAGCCCTCGCATGTACTATGTGCGCGCTTTCAATAGAACAGCAGGGGACCATGGCGCGCCACAAGCTCGGCCAAGGCCACCGCAGCACCGAATAACAAAACTGCCGCTTGCCGTTCTTATATGAAAGACCCTGTAGATGTTTTTAACGATTTACCCAGCGTGAGCTTAAAAGACGCACGGATGGTAGGTTTTTATTCGACTCGATTCACTGAAATCGTTACTGCTCGGCTTCCTTTGGTCATAAATATATTATTTTCTACAGGAACCTTCCTTGAGAAGTCCTTTACAGAATGGTGAAACCCGCATTAGAATCCATCCAGTGGTTCTCGAGATTACCCGTGACATCCAAGAATCGGGGACTTTGTTTTATACTGTGCAAATATTTTTTAGATCACGCTTTGCACCATACCTCTGACAGGTGCTGTCACCCTCAGTTCTTTCATTTTATAACCAGGTGCAATAAATATTCATTTATCGCAGAAGTACCACCGTACACCGCACACACAAAAGAAGGTAAAAGCCAGATAAGAAGCAGGCCAAGTCGTAGACGTCAGATTGTTTTTATATTCAAGAATGAAAAACGGGGAAACCCAAGCTCGTCGCGCTATCTACATTGTGTCGCGGAACACTTCACTCTTTACCTTGGTAGGCCTCACAACAATGTAAAAAGTAACAGAATAATACTAAGCAATCCTACCCGAACGCTCTGCGGACTCTCCAAACACTATTGAAAGCTATTTCCAGTATTTACTAATAATTACTTCACTGCCTCCGTGGCTTAGGCGGCAGCACGCCGGCCTCTCACTGCTGGGTCCGTGGTTCAAATCCCGGTCACTCCATGTGAGATCTGTGCTGGACAAAACGGACGCAGAAAGGTTTTTCTCCGGGTACTCCGGTTTTCCCTGTCAACATTTCATTCCAGCAACACTCTCCACTATCATTTCATTTCATCTGTCATTCATTTAATCATTGCCCCAGAGGAGTGCGTCAGGCCTCGGCAGCCGGCACAGATCATATCCTCGCCGCTAGATATGGGCTTCATTCATTCCATTCCTGACCTGGTCGGAGACTGGAAGCAGGCTGTGGATTTTTTTTTCACTAATAATTACTTCAAAACATTTCAATCGGTCAACACGTATATCTTAGGCGGTAAACGTGAGACTGGAATAGTACATACGACTGTTAATGTTCGACGATAATTATAACGTTATTGTATGTTTTAACATAAATATTCATAAATATCTGTTGTTGTTGTTGTTGTTGTTGTTGTTGTTGTTGTTGTTGTTTTTTGAGTCTTAAGTCTTTTGACTGGTTTGATGTAGCTCTCCATGCCTCCAGGTCCTGAGCTAATCGTTTCATCTCTACATAGCTACCACACCCTACATCCGAGGCAATCTATTTAACATATTCTAACCTTGGTCTACCCCTACAGTTCTTGTCTTCGACCCTTCCTTCCATAACTAAGCTTGCTATTCCTGGGCGTCTTAGTATGTGTCCTACTAACCTATCTCTTCTCTTCATTAGCAGTCGCCAGAAACATCTCTCCTCTCTCTCCCACTCGTCTTAATACCCCTTCGTTTGTAACCCTATCGACCCATCTGATCTTCATCATTCTCCTGTAACACCACATTTCAAACCCTTCATTTCTCCTCTTTTCTGCTGCACCAATAGTCCAAGTTTCACTTCCATAGAGCGCCACGCTCCAGACAAAGGCTTTCAAAAATTACTTCCTAATACCTAAATCTATATTCGATGTAAACAGATTCCTTTTTTGTAGAAATGCTTTCCTTGCCTGAGCCAACGTACTTTTTATATCCTCTTTGTTCGTCCATCACTGGTTATTTTGCTTCCTAAGTAACAGAAGTCTCCTACTTCCTTCAGCTTTTCACCTGCCAATTTGATGTCCATAGAGGTTTCTGATTTATTTCGGCTGCATTCGAGTATTAGCCTACTTTCGATTTTTGCAAAAAATGAAAGTAGACTTATGAGATCAACACAGGGCGAAAAAAGTGTGTCTGTCTGTGTGTATGTGTGTGTGTGAGTCTGTGTGTGTGTGTGTGAGTGTGTGTACTGTGAATGTGTGTCCCCCCTATCAATTCGAACACGGTGAATGCGAATTGAACGAAATTTTGTACAAAGGTAGCACTAGCAAAGGACATCTCAGTGTCATGTTTTATAACGCCGCCATGACGGAAACGTAATGGCGGCCACACAAATGTTCAAAGCTTAAATCAAATTACGACTAACCTAATCATCCGATCTCTACCAAATTTTGCAACAACATACCTTTATGGGGGGAGCATCCTTTGACCAAACTAATAGGTCATCAGCGTAATAGTTGGCGGATGGCGGCCATCTTTGTGTGAAAAACGATTCCCCCTTTTAATTCGAACACGGTGGAACCGAATGAACGAAATTTGGTACAAAGGTAGCACTAGCAAAGGGCACCTCAGTGTCATGTTTTATATCGCCGCCATCTTGACGGAAACGCAATGGCGGCCACACAAATGTTCAAAGCTTAAATCAAATTACGATTAGCCTAATCATCCGATCTCTAGCAAATTTAGCAACAACATACCTTTATGGAGGGAGCATCCTTTGACCAAACTAATAGGTCATTAGCCTAACATTTTGCGGATGGCGGCCATCTTTGTGTGAAAATCGATTCCTCTTATCAATTCGAACACGGTGAAACCGAATGGTACGAAATTTGGTACAGAGGTAGTACTAGCAAAGGGCACCTCAGTGTCATGTTTTATATCACCGCTATCTTGACGGAAACGTAATCGCGGCCACCCAAATGTTAAAAGCTAAAATTGTAACGGGACTGTTGGTTGTGTATGTAAATTTGGAACAATATATAAGATCAAAACCTGCCAGATTATTAATTTCTGTATCCATTTTTTTTTTACCTGACTTACCATTTGATATGACCCATCAGTGGTCACCGGATCTGAAGTTATATGTAAGAGTGTTGGGCGCCAAGGGTTCGATCTGTGAGCGATAACCCAATAAATCATAAATAACTTTACGTCCTAGCTCAGGTAGAACATTCACCAGACTCCATCGACTCAAGTCGTGGTATGACTTAGTCATTAACCTGAATAACATTTGCTTCGGGGAAAAGAGGATGGCTTATATCTATTTCTATCATCTAGAAAGAAGACAGACTGCATTTACTTTAAATATAAATTTAATGGCATCAAAAACAAACAAGTTAGGAAAATGCATTAATTAATGACTTAACGTAGAAAGTAAACAAAAGAATTTAAGACAGGCAAAAGTTGCAAGAAAACGGAGGCGTTATGAATTTAATTTAATCTAGATCTGAATTTAATACTTTAGGTTGATTTATTCAAGAGTGAAGAAAGAGAGCTTGTGCGTAAGGTCAATGAGCTTACCAAACGATGAAACGGCTTTATTGAAGAGTCTCTCCCCAAGAGAAAGCTGCTGTTGTAGGTGGTAGAAGTCCATCTTCATACGAGGAATTTATCTTAAATAACTGGCTACTATTAATTCTGAGGTATGTAGGCTACTCAGAATGAATAATGGTGGTGGATTGTAAGTCCCTAAACCACTCTTATGATGTTGGCGAATGACACTGCCAACACCATAATGTATCGGACTGGCCTAAGTCTTGAATACCACTCCTGCAATACTGTTCTACCTGCGACTGTCTTCCACCAAGTCTCGTTGAGTTGTCTCCTTTCACATAAAGGAGTCTCGTCCCAAGTCGTACCACGACCGTCTGTATTGTTCAGCTCACCTCTTTCCACTCATCTACCCTCGTCCTTGGCCGCACCCTTACTCATTACCGTGGGCTCGGCACGCGGCTATTGTTGTTGAGTAGGTACGCAGGTAAGTTATTTCTTCACATCGTGCTGTTCTGGGAGAAGACGTAAGCTCAAGAAATGACCCTTAGTGCCCAAGCGCTAGCTAATTACAAAAACAGCCTCTGACTTCTGACAACTTAATACCCTAACAAAACCTAATCATGATAATACATTATATGGACTAACCCTACACTTAATAACTTGTGGCTAATTAACTGCCGAAATAACACATGATATAAATAACGAATGTCAAAATTTTGACATATCGTCAGTGGCGTAATCGTACCCTTCAAAATAAGGTTACATTCGTCCCGGAAAATCACGCAGACTATTGTTTACTATATTCCGCGTGATCTTCCTAAGACACGTGTAAATTAACATAGAACCCTAATATAACATAATACACATAATAAATTACCCTTATAGACATTTATATATACAATCAACATTTCTTCTTTTGGTTTAACACCAATGTTTTTTGCTTAGGCTTTTATGTCTCAATCGCATATAGCTTATTGTTTTCTTTTTATTGTCTTGCGGTCATTACCGCTCATTGTTTATTTTACCTATATGTGTAAAAAAAGACATATATGTGTTCTCTTATTTCCCCTTTGTCACATTTTCTTATTTCAAATCACACGAGTTCACTTTGTGATCTGCAGTTTGATTTCCCAAACCACCTTGTATTGCAAGTTCGTTGATTTTGGAATTCCCATTTTGAGTGCTTTGAGTAAGGTCAATCACACACACAATCACTAGTAATTTGGTTGTGCTATATGACTCTATCACCCAAACTCTCTCTCATATGTCATTACGTGTATATCACTGAAACAAAAACAACACTAGAAATACATACAATCCATCATATTTCTGTCCTGTTTGTCCCTTTAGATATAACTCCCTTTAAGTACCAAACTCCATACCAGTTCTCCCTTCATCTCGATTCCCTCTCCTCTTTAACAGTTCATCTCACACAGATCAATGATACTGACCACATCTGATACCTTATTAATACCTAGGTATTTACCATTTTGATTTACCTGCTCAACAGCATAATGTTTGCAATATTGCCTGTTTCTGGGTCACTTAAGATATATACTTCCGAAGGCTATTTATATTGTACGTGCCGTATAATCGAGTTGACGTATCGTCTTCTAGTACATAGGCAGTATTGCCTATACGTTTGGTAACCGTGTAAGGGCCTTCATATAAAAAAAAGAACTTGCTCATCACTTTCTCTAATTTATTCGACTGCTTCGGTACTCTTAACAGGACTCTGTCTCCCGGATTGAATAGGTCGAATTTCGTTTGCTTTTGTTGGCGAATTCTTTTTGCAGCTGACTTTGATAAATTATGTTTCGCCAACTGGACAATGTAATCCATCCCTGGTAGTTTCCCCTCATTTAAGCCCAATACTCTAGCTAGTTCATTCTGAGGTCTTTTACCGAAGTGAACTTCGTACGGTGTCATCTTCGTGCTCTCGTGCTGGACAGAATTCAGCCAAGTCTCGACTTTGGGAAGATGTCCAACCCAAGCCGAATGTTTGTCATTCACCAGAGTGCGAAAAAGACGAGCCACTTCCCTTAACGGTCTCTCCGCAGAATTTCCTTGGGGGTATCTTACAGAGGAATGAACCTGTGTGATACCAGCTTCCTGCATACTGGTTCTCCATTTCTTTGCAGTGAACTGTGGTCCACTGTCAGATAATATCCTGAGCGGAACGCCAAACTCGGGTATATACTTGTTAATGATCAGTCGGCTACATGCGAGTCCCGTGGCTTTCCTTAGCGCATACAGTTTGATGTATTTACTGAATGCATCAATAACTATGAATATATATTCGTAGCCGTACTGACCTCGAATGACTGGGCCAAATAGGTCCACACACAGTAGTTCGCCGGGACTACTTGTGAGAACTGCCTGTCTTTCCCCAACTAGATATCTTACTGGATACTTGCTCCTCTGACAGGTGTCACACTTAGCTATGGTTTTTCTAATGTCCCTTCCCATTTTCTCCCAGATAAAGTCATGAGCAATTTCATAAAGTACTTTGCTGGCTCCAAAGTGTCCCAGCTCCTTATGCATAAACCATATTAATTCCTCCCTCAAAGTGCCCGGTACACATATTGCCCAGCGATCCTTCCTACATCTTCTTGCGAGAAGGCCGTCCTGCATTTTATATGCGAACCTTCCCACTTTCACTATGTCTGAGTTGCCCCCTTCCAACCTAGCGAGTGCCTCACCCAAGATTACATCATCACGCTGTTCCACTAGCATGTCTTTCAGTTTCTGTAACGATGCCTTATTGCCTTGATCTACACAAGCGCACAATAAAATCCCTTCTTCTGCTTTAATAATAGAATTATCCCTGCTTAGACTGGAGTCACGTGATAACATGTCGGCTAGGATATTATCTTTACCCTTAATGTGCATAACTGTGAAGTCATATTCTTGTAATGCTAGAATCCAACGGCTTACTCTATTTGAACTTAATTTGCATGTTTTCATGTACAACAATGCGTGGTGATCTGTGTGGATCTCAAATTTACTTCCGAGTAGATACATACGGAATTTCCCTAAACTAAATACTATCCCAAGTAGCTCTAATTCTGTGATGGTGTAGCGTTTCTCAGCGGCAGAAAGTCCACGCGAGGCTAAGGATACAATCCGTAAATTTCCCTCCGTATCTCTCTGGCACAAAACTCCTGCTATACCTATATGTGAGGCATCTGTCATCACCACATATTCCTGGTCTCTTATTGGATATTTTAAAACAACTGCTTGTTCAAAACCTCGTTTCAGAGCTTGAAATGCCTCGTCATGAGTCACATCCCATCTCCATCTGCTTCCTTGCTTTAAGAGGTCCCTGAATGGTTCTACTAACTTAGAATATTTTAACACAAAACGTCTAAAAAAATTACAGATTCCTAAATACGTCTTCAGCTGTTTAACATTTTGTGGCACACTTGCATCGAGGATTTTGTTAATCCGACTTTCTTCTGGAGTTACCCCTGAACGTGACACACTATGACCCAGGAAAGTTACTTGTGACTTACAAAACGTAGATTTTGACAATTTCAGGGTGAACCCTGCTTTATCTAGTCTCTTAAAAACCGTGTCCAAGTGAACCAAATGCTCTTCAAAAGTACGCGAACTAATTACAAGATCATCAATATATATAGTTACATAATCTCCCGTGTTATCACCTAAAGCTATGTTCAGTGCTCTTATCAGCGCTGCTGAACTGCTCTTTAATCCATAGGGTACCCTGCAAAATTGGTACAGATTGTACTGATGACTAAAAGCGGTAAAGGCTCTATCTTCAACTTTAAGAGGAACTTGCCAGAAACTAGAACTTAAATCAACACACGTAAAAAATTGTTTTCCCTCAAAAGTTTGCATTAGCTCCTCTATAGACATAGATTTTAATTGGTCTGATGAAATGTGTGCATTAACTAAACGCGCGTCTAAACATATCCTGACTTTTCCATCTGCCTTAGGTACTGTAATAAGTGAATTTACACTGGACTGTTAGAATACTCAATTATACCGTCCTTAAGCATCTGATTGATCTGACTTTCTACGGCTTTCTGATAGACAAAAGGCACAGGATAGCGGTGACCGGTAAATACCGAATTGTCAACAACGTTCAAAGAGTGGACATAACAATTGGCTCTACCAATTCGATCTTCAAATATCCTACTATTATTTGACAAAACATCGTAGAGAAGCATACACTTATCTTCCTCTACATCTCCAAGAAACGCAGCTTCACGTAACGAGTCATCGAGACTGTCGTTCGTAACCACACTGCCTACAAAAGTTACTGACTCTTGCTCTATAGCTTGAGACATCTCATTTAACGTACACATCACTCCTACTACGCTACTCCTATATTGTTCATTGAACGGTATCACCACTTCCGCACCACCAAATTTAAATGTAATACAGCACTCTTCATAACATATGTTTCCTGACACCCTAGTCAGCCAATCAGAACCCAAAATAACGTCGTACACTAGATTTGGAATTACAAGGCACACTTGCTTCTCTACGTAACTGTTTATATTTATTTCTATTAACACCTGCTTTGATATAATTTTAGACTTCCTACCCACGGCTGTGATTACAAAAGTACTCTTAATTGGCAATTCTTCCAAGTTAACCCCAGTTCCCTTTAATTTATCATAATAAGCATTGCTTATGCAACTTCTTACACAGCCACTGTCTATTAACACATTCGTACACGTCCCGGACACGTGTAACTTAATGATCGGACTTATATTACCCGCCACTGGTAATATTGCTTCGTCACATAGTTCACTTAACAAATCATTCCTTACGTTTAGGTCATAGTGTTCCTGTATCAGGGTTAAAACAGGGCACGTTGCAGACTGAGATCCTGACCTTATGATGCAGTCTGGCTCGCGTTTAAATTACTATTATTGTCTCTAGCTTCACAAGTGGTCGCAACGCTGGTCTGGCTATTACTATTCACATTCTGTTGTTTACTATTTTCATTATTACCTACGGGATTACCTCTCCCATATCCTCGGTTCTGATTAACATTAGGGTTATTACCGTAGTTACCCTGCCCGTGTCCGTTGCGTCCATCATTACCCCTACCTTGATTTCCTCGTGAATCATAATTCCTGCCTTGCGAGTAATTATTCCTGTTTTGATAGGGCGTCACAAAATTATTACCCCGGTTTTGGTAATTGTTTCCACTCTGACCCCTATTTTGATAATTGCCTCCTTCGCCACTGTTTCTCTGCATTCCTTGATTTCTTGCATCCTGAGCCTGATTATTATAATTACCCTGGTTTCTAGTGACTGTTTCCTCACTTGAACCTTTCCCTAGCGCATCAAAGGTATCTAGTAAGTTCTCTACTTGCGTGACAGTTTTTACATTTTGTATGCATGCCGCCTCTTTGATCCGGTAAGGGAAATGCCTTAACAGGAGCCTTACCACATCTTTTTCCTCTCTCAGTCCATCCAAGTATTTACAAATCAACACTTGCCCCAGGAAATACTCCGTCATATTGAGATTACCCCTTGCGTTGTATTTTCCACACACGATTCCCTCACGATACCGTGATTGTATGCTCTCACTCCAAAACTTATCACAAAATTTATGTCTGAAGTCTGTGATATCTTCAAAACCGTCCCTATAAACTGCAAACCAGTTTTTGGTTTCCCCTACGAAGGCCTGTTCTAATATTTCAACAACATTACACCATTCGATGTTTCCGTCCTCCAATCTTTCTTTAAACCTCACTTCAATAGTATTTAGAAACTCCATGGGGCATCCTTGCCGATTGCTAAATTTCCCTAACTCTATTTCTTTATGCGTGCTATTCATATATGTCGTTCGACTCTGACCTGCTTCTTGTCTTATTCTAGACTTTAATTTATTTTCAAGCTCGGCAATTTTCTCCTCTGCTCGTTTCTCTATACTACTAACTTTTGCGTATATGCTCCCATCTGTTGCTTCAACTTTATCATTCAGCCTATTCTGTGTTTCTTGAATTTTACTTATACTTTCCTTACTCTGTTTCTTCAAATTTTCAACTTCTTTACTAATTTCTGCTTGAACCTTGTCGATTTTGCCGCCCAGCTGTTCTTTAATTTCCGTTGTTACTCCCTGAATCTTTTTAATTTCTCCCCCCAACTGTTCTTTAACCTCCATAGTTGTACTCTGAACTTTTTCAATTTCTCCTCCCAATTGTTTCTTAATTTGCTTCGTCTCTAACTGTATTAACTCTTTAGATTCCTCTGCTCGCTTACTTATTTTATTCTCAAGTTCATCTTGCACCCTCCTCAATCTACTCTCCATGTCAGCTAGGATTTCTTTCGTCTTCTCTTCCATCACACCCCTGATTTCACCCTTAATTTGCTCAAATCTCTTATCCATCTCCTTACTGTTTTGATCCAATTTACTATTAAGTTCTTTATTACTATCGTTTAGTTTACTACTAATTTCTTTACTGTTTTCCTCCAATTTATCGTTTAGTTTACTACTAATTTCTTTACTGTTTTGATCAAATTTTGTATTTAATACCTGTATAAGACTCGCAAACATGCTCTTCATATCTCCCGGACTTTCTTTCTCACCATCATTACTGGGATTTACCTCCGACATCATCCCTGTGCTGCTTTCACCTTCCTCTACTAACTTACTACGTGCTTCATCCTCTTTCTCCTTCGTCATCTTACTCCCTAGCTGTTTTTGACTACGTAGTAACATATCGTCTTCTGAATCACTCATTCTGACTCACGTTGATATATAAAATCCCCCAAAATGCAGGTACAGAAATATGTCACTTTTCCCTCCACAAATGTTATCAGGTTTTCGTCCCACGTTTATGGCGACAATGTAACGGGACTGTTGGTTGTGTATGTAAATTTGGAACAATATATAAGATCAAAACCTGCCAGATTATTAATTTCTGTATCCATTTTTTTTTACCTGACTTACCATTTGATATGACCCATCAGTGGTCACCGGATCTGAAGTTATATGTAAGAGTGTTGGGCGCCAAGGGTTCGATCTGAGAGCGATAACCCAATAAACCATAAATAACTTTACGTCCTAGCTCAGGTAGAACATTCACCAGACTCCATCGACTCAAGTCGTGGTATGACTTAGTCATTAACCTGAATAACATTTGCTTCGGGGAAAAGAGGATGGCTTATATCTATTTCTATCATCTAGAAAGAAGACAGACTGCATTTACTTTAAATATAAATTTAATGGCATCAAAAACAAACAAGTTAGGAAAATGCATTAATTAATGACTTAACGTAGAAAGTAAACAAAAGAATTTAAGACAGGCAAAAGTTGCAAGAAAACGGAGGCGTTATGAATTTAATTTAATCTAGATCTGAATTTAATACTTTAGGTTGATTTATTCAAGAGTGAAGAAAGAGAGCTTGTGCATAAGGTCAATGAGCTTACCAAACGATGAATCGGCTTTATTGAAGAGTCTCTCCCCAAGAGAAAGCTGCTGTTGTAGGTGGTAGAAGTCCATCTTCATACGAGGAATTTATCTTAAATAACTGGCTACTATTAATTCTGAGGTATGTAGGCTACTCAGAATGAATAATGGTGGTGGATTGTAAGTCCCTAAACCACTCTTATGATGTTGGCGAATGACACTGCCAACACCATAATGTATCGGACTGGCCTAAGTCTTGAATACCACTCCTGCAATACTGTTCTACCTGCGACTGTCTTCCACCAAGTCTCGTTGAGTTGTCTCCTTTCACATAAAGGAGTCTCGTCCCAAGTCGTACCACGACCGTCTGTATTGTTCAGCTCACCTCTTTCCACTCATCTACCCTCGTCCTTGGCCGCACCCTTACTCATTACCGTGGGCTCGGCACGCGGCTATTGTTGTTGAGTAGGTACGCAGGTAAGTTATTTCTTCACATCGTGCTGTTCTGGGAGAAGACGTAAGCTCAAGAAATGACCCTTAGTGCCCAAGCGCTAGCTAATTACAAAAACAGCCTCTGACTTCTGACAACTTAATACCCTAACAAAACCTAATCATGATAATACATTATATGGACTAACCCTACACTTAATAACTTGTGGCTAATTAACTGCCGAAATAACACATGATATAAATAACGAATGTCAAAATTTTGACATATCGTCAGTGGCGTAATCGTACCCTTCAAAATAAGGTTACAAAATGTAATTACGACCAACCTAATAATCTAGTCTCTACCAAATTTTGCAACACCATATCTTTATGTGGGAAACATATTCTGACCAAACTGCAAGAGCATCAGCCCAATATTTGCAGATGGTGGCCAAGTATGTGTGCAAATCGATTCCCCCTATCAATTCAAACACCGTGAAACCGATTTGAACGAAATTTGGTACAGAGGTAGCACTAGCAAAGGGCACCTCATATTCATGTCTAATATCCCTATAGCACGTTGTATTTAAACAAGCTACTACAACCAACATTCAATCATACTCCTTGAAAAGGACAGAGATTTATAACAATACCCATGCATTTAGGAGAAAGTAGGCTATATGTTCTTTCCTGAACACCTTGTTTTTGTTTTACAATTATTAATTTTCATCATGTATTCTTTCCGTAAGACGGAGTCCATACCATTCAAAAACTCATTCAAATCCTCAGGCTTGTCGGCCAAGATGACGATGTCATCAGCAAATCTCAGAGTTGAAATTATTTCTCCTTGAATCTTCACTCCCACTTTATTTTTTTCTCTAATTTCCTTCATTGCTTGTTCAATGTAAAGATTGAAAAGTATGGGTGATAAGTTGCAGCCTTGCCTAACCCCTTTCTGAATATCAGCTTCTCTCTCATGTCCTTCAGCTCGAATGACTGCTGTCTGGTTTCTGTATAGATTGTAGATCACCCTCCTATCCCTGTACTTTATTCCAATAGATTTCAAAATGTCAAACAATTTAGTCCAGTCAACGTTATCAAAAGCCTTTTCTAAGTCTACAAATGCCATGAACGTTCTCTTATCCTTCCTTATTCTACCTTCCAAAATCACCCTAAGACTTAGTACAGCTTCCCTTGTTCCTACATTTCTCCTGAAACCAAACTGGTCTTCACCCAACTCCCTTTCGATCTGGCTTTCAATCCTCTTGTAAATTATTCTAGACAGGATCCTTGAAGCATGAGTAATCAAGCTGATTGTACGGTAATCTTCACATCTGTCAGCTCCCACTTTCTTTGGTATAGGGATGATTACATTCTTTTTGAAATCAGGGGGTACCTCACCTGTCTCATAAATCCTACACACCAAGTGAAATAACCTGATCAGACCTTCATCTCCTATGCAGCGTAGCAACTCAATCGGTATATCATCTATGCCTGGTGCTTTGTTCCAGCTTAAGTCTTCCAAAGCTCTATCAAATTCTGATCTGGATCCAGTAACTTCAGTTAGTGAACAGAGTGCGCTGGGTGGTTTGCTGACTGAACAGAGCGCGTGCGTGGGTCAAAGAATTTCGAAAGCAGAGACCATTAACTTTGCTTGGCTATGCTATTGTTTACAGCCTGCATGATGTTTAGTGCAATCAGAACTAACATTTACTAATATTGTCACCGAAGTCGTTAGAAAGCAATGCGCTGTGTAGAAATTGGAGTTGGGGATATTAAGGTAAAGTGCTATATCTTGTCTCATATTCGCCAGTTTATTTACGCGAACATATGGGACGGTGCACATTCCGTGTCGGTAATTTTTGTAGTAGGATGCTGTGTTGCTAACTTCTGGACGTAGATTCATAATTTTTTTGCATATGTCATAGTATTTTCTTGGTACCGTAAAGGTTCCTGCTGATTTTGTCTTTGTGTTTGGGAATGTAACTACAATGGTTGATCCTATATCCAATTTGAACTTTCAAATGTAATTATTCATGTCAGACATGTTGGATTTTGACTGCATGCGCGAAGCTACCTAACCTAATTGGTCAATGAATGAGCTCTGATTGGCTGGAGAAACTGTTTCATAATGAAGAATAGTACTATAATGACCCTCAATATGATACAGTTTTCTGACATATGAAAAAATGAAAATCCACAGCCAGCTTCCAGTCTCCGACCGGGTCAGGAATGGAATGAATGAAGCCCCCATCTAGCGGCGAGGATATGAACTGTGCCGGCTGCCGAGGCCTGACGCACTCCTCTGGGGCAATGATTAAATGAATGACAGATGAAATGAAATGATAGTGGAGAGTGTTGCTGGAATGAAATTTTGACAGGGAAAACCGGAGTACCCGGAGAAAAACCTGTCTGCCTCCGTTTTGTCCAGCACAGATCTCACATGGAGTGACCGGGATTTGAACCACGGACCCAGCGGTGAGAGGCCGGCGTGCTGCCGCCTAAGCCACGGAGGCTTTAGTTTTCTGACATATAATATTTACATTTCGAAATCGTCGAACATAAAATATATATTAAGAGAATATTGCACTTCGTAACACTGGGAAACCACCATCTTGTTGTTTGAGAGCCGTGTGGTCGTACTTTAAAAAGATATGTCACGTGACGACACGCCCCTTCGTGTAAATCAAGTTAACGGGAGCACTTGGATCACAAACCATGGTATCATTGGAACCAGGAAATTCAACACATAATTAACATGGTACATAATGATGTAATAAATTGACTATTTAAAATGCGTATAAGTTAGACCTCTCAAACCAATGGCGAATTCATTAATGAGTCATGGAGCACAGCTGTCTTAGTAGGTTGTACGATGCCGGTTGAGATTTCGCATATGTTATAATATAGTTTATACGTAGGCTACATTAAATTATTGTACATTCTTCCCGTGAGCATGTATCCACATTATATACAGTGAGTCCGGGAATGTTCTCCACAGCGTCTATCGCATCTGCGAGAGCTAGCGACAGCAGTTACGTTAGTAGCACGCCTGCCGCTTGCATCATAACAAATAAACAGTAAACTTTGTACTCACCACAGCCATTCATAACAGATGCTGGAACCATTCACAGTACATCACTCTTTTTCCGTAATCAGTTTGTTTTAATTCAGGAACCACGGTAACTTTATAAGGGAACAACTGAAGCTTGTCTCTTACAGCTGTATGTGCTGTCGAATTAGAGATTCCTGTTTGTTGAGCTAATTTCCGTGTTGATTTACTTGGACTACGCAGCAGTATATCGGAGATTTCATCAAGTTTTTCGTATGTTAAAAGCGTAAGGTGTTCCCGGTACACGAAATTTACATAAGTTACCAAATACCGAACGGTATCACAGTTTGGACACTTTGAATTAGGAAACCGCGCTTGAAATCTTAATTTTACATTTTCTGTAAACCGATCGCCTTCGCGAAAAACGTATTCCACGAAAAAAAGCTCTCTTCAGTAGTAAAGATTACTGCCTGTATACTGTTGCACTCTTACAATAATCTATCTGAATGCTCCCTTATCGCAATACACACTGAAGACATACAGGCTCGTTCGCTTATCGCAATACACACTGACAGCCCAGACGCGGGAGTCCCCCTTTCAAGGACACAGTGCAGCCAACTAAACTTATGACTCAACCATTCGCAGCTGCACATACCCACTGCGGAGAACATTCTCGGGCGCCCTGTAGTATTCTTTGGAAACCTCTAACGGATTACAATTTTTGCTACGTGATCCCCTATACAATAAGATGTTCAGTGAAGAACATACAGCCAACTTTCTCCCAAATACATGGGTATATTTATAACTCTTTGACCTTTTCAAGGAGTATAATTGAATGTTGGTTGTAGTAGCTTCTTGAAATACAGCGTGGTATATTATACGTTGATTGATTGAATCCTCAACCGAATTATACATACACACACACACACACTTATACAGCCATCACAATAACACAGGTTATCAAACGAAATTCAACTCTCACCCAAGTACACGGGGCTAAATGACCATGATGTCCAATCCTCTCAAATAAAACAAAACAACAAGTGCTTCCTACCCAAATCCTTCCTCGTATAAACGTACACACACTGGTACAGACATCACAGTGACACAGGTTATCAGATGACTTATCAAACACGCCCAAGTATATGGGCTACATAACCACGATGCCACAAAGTGCTTAAAGAATCATAAACAACAACAACAAACAAACAACCGACTCCACCGAGGATCAAGGACGGCTTCATACACACATCATTCCTCATTTACAAGTACACACACTAGTATAAACGTCACAGTGACACAGGTTATCTGACAACTTCTACACGCCCCCAAGTACACGGGGTTACATGATATTACCAAATGATTAGGTTACTTGTAATTTGATTTAAGCTTTGAACATTTGGGTGGACGCCAATTCTTTTTCGTTACGATGGCGGTGAGATACAACATGACACTGACAAGGGAACGGAACGCGGTGTAAAATTCTGATCTGTTTAAAATTTAGTACACAATAATCCTACAAAGTTGTACAATGACGTAGTGAAAACCACATGGGCCTATTTCAATTTTGAACGCCAATATTGAACGCCGAAAATCTGCCGGACGACGGCAAGAGCGAGGAGGTGAGAAGAAGTAAAGCTGACCTTCAATCCTAGCAGCACGCGATGGGTCCCGGCCACTACTGTAGGCAGCAACCTGCCGTGCTGCGATGCATTCCCCAACTTAAACGTTCCCCTCACTCTTCTACCCTCTCAAGGCGGACTGGGTTCGATTCCCGGTCAATGCATGTGAGATTTTCGATGTGAAATGCCATGTCCTGTGGTTCGGCTTGCACGTAAAATGGAGGTCCCGTGGCTCATGATCGCGAGATTATTATCGGTCACGTTAAACTACACGCTTGCTTCCTTCCTTCCTTCCTTCCTTCCTTCCTTCTACCCTCTCGATAAGAGTATAAAATGCAACATATTGTGATGTTTTGCACTTGGCCATACTGTAAATAAATAAAACAACCTTTTTTTGTTGTTTTTGTTTTGTTTTACTCTTTGTAATCCTTGCAATAGTGAATGCTTACAAAAAAGTGGTCAATGCAAAGAGATTGCTTGCACCACGCGCACCTTGCAACAAAATTGAACGGGGTTCGTAAAGCAAGCGGGCTGTGTTTCAACATAACCAGATGTGTACCTACTATACTTCCACATGTTACGAAACCGCGGAGAAGTTAGTTGGTTGTGGGTCAATGATTGGGTTTTTTAAATATTGTTGCGCAAATGAATGTTAATGTCGAAATTATATAATACAATTAGGTCATAAAAACAAGAAGTTCCGTGACGAACTAAATAGCCTACTTTTCTTAACATTTAAGAATCATGCCAATCTATATAGACCTATTTAGAAAAATAGCGAAATTAAGTTGATAATAACGAAATTTCTAATTATTTCGAAATATACCTGAAGCCTAATAGAGCACTACAGTTGGCAGCCCTGGTGACTGAATATATTGTTAGTTCCATCTCGTAAGGTACAGAATACAATATTTGGTTGAAGTCCAATGGATAGCATGGATGTTACATGCAGTTAGACATTGGATCTATCAGCGCACCTAAAATCATGTTGGCAACAATGTCATGCATGCGTTGGTCAGAAATAATCTGAAATATTATGATCTCTTGTTGTGCCAATTTTGGACGAAATCCATTTGTTAGTATAGAAGTTACATGTATTTTAAAATTGGACCTATCAGCAGGTTTAGAGTCACGTTGGCAGTACTGACGTATATTAGTTTCTCCTAATTAATCTAGAATGTTAGGTACTATACGTGTGCAAATTTTAAAGCAGTTGGCTTACATATTTTCTGATATATTAATATTTGGGTAAACAAATAGAGACAGCCATTATTAACAATTGGCAGCCCTGGTTGTTCTCAGGAATAAGCATAGTCATATATGTTATGGTACATATAGCACATACGAAATTTGGTTGAAATCCAATCGATAGTATAGAAGTTACATGTATTTAAATTTGGTCCTATCAGTAGGCTTAGAATCATATTGGTAGCACTGACGTACATAAGTTACTCCAAATTAATGTAGAATGTCAGGTACTATACGTGTGCATAGTTTAAAGCTATCGGCTTGCATACTTTCAGATATATTGGTATTTGGATAAAAGAATAGAGAGAACATTTATTGACAGTTGACAGCCCTGGTGACTCTTAAGAATAAGCTCAGTCATATCTGTTTATGTACGCATATTACATACAAAATTTGGTTGAAATCCAATTGATAGTTTAGATGTTATATGCATTTAAAAATGGGACCTATCAGTAGGCTTAGAATCATTTTGGCAACACTGCCATGTATGGCCTCCTGAAAATTAAACTGAAGTATTATTATCTATATGTGTGCTAATTTTGGAATCGTTCCCATGGATACATTCCAAGATATCCAACATGGACCTCAAATTTCAATTGCGATTTTTCAGCAGTTGGTAGCACTGACATCATTTTCAAGTGTGACATTAAGATGTCCCGGTATAGATCTTTACTCATACCAAATTTGGTTTCGATTGCTGCAGCCATTTAGGAGTTGATTGGGGACACACACACACACACACAGACAGACAGACAGACAGACAGACAGAAGGACAGACAGACATTTTCCCGGATCGATCTCATAAGTCTACTTTTTCCTCAATTTTGCAAAATGTGAAAAGTAGGCTAATAACGAACAAATTGTTTCCATATCCGGAAACCAAGCCCATCTAACGGCTGAATCATTCCAGTAGTTCTCTGGGGAATAGATTTAACAATGGTAGTTTTAACAATAGGGCCAAATACACCGTTCTTTTCTTTTAACACAACTTACAGTTCTCCATCGGCAGATATTACAGGCTGAATTGTATAGCTGTGTGTTAATGAGTTCAACGATTGCGCTTCTGCGAAAATTCTTTTGTCTCCCTTTACATGTAGCGTATGTCCTGCATGGAACCATCGCGTGCTGCTTGGATTGAAGGTCAGCTTTACCTCTCCCCACCTCCTCGCTCATGCCACCGCCCGGCAGGTTTTTGGCATTCAAAACTGAAAGTGGCCCGTGCATTTTTCACTACGTCATTGTACAAATTGTACAACATTGTACTACAAAGTAGCCGCTTGCTTTACGAACCCCGTTCAATTTTGTTTCAAGGATGACACTATTCAAAATGCTTGCGGTATGTGTATACAAGAAAGTGTTGCAAGGTGGGCGTGGTGCAAGCAATCTCTTTGTATTGACCAATTTTTTGTAAGCATTCACTATTGCAAGGATTACAAAGAGTAAAACAGAAAAAAAAGGTTGTTTTATTTATTTACAGTATGGCCAAGTGCAAAACATCACATTATGTTGCATTTTATACTCTAATCGCGAGGGTAGAAGAGTGAGGGGAACGTTAAAGGTGGGGAATGCATCGCAGCACGGCAGGTTGCTGCCTACAGTAGTGGCCGGGAGCCATCGCGTGCTGCTAGGATTGAAGGTCAGCTTCACCTCTTCTCACCTCCTCGCTCTTGCCGTCGTCCGGCAGATTTTCGGCGTTCAATATTGGCGTTCAAAATTGAAATCGACCCATGCGGTTTTCACTACGTCATTGTACAACTTTGTAGGATTATTGTGTACTAAATTTTAAACAGATCAGAATTTTACACTGCGATCCGTTCCCTTGTGAGTTGTCCTTTGCTAGTGCTTCATCTGTACCAAAAGGTTCGATTTGGTTTCGTCGTATTTGAATTGATAGGAGGGATCGATTTGCCCACATACATGGCCGCCATCATCAAACTATTTCAATGATGACCTTACAGTCTGGAAAAAATGAGGTTCCTCTATAAAGGTATATTGTTGCAAAATTGGGTAGAGATCAGATGATTAGGTTAGTCGTAATTTGATTTTAGCTTTGAACATTTGTGTGGCCACCATTCCGCTTCCATCAATATGGCGGCGATATTAAACATGACATTGAGGTGTCCTTTACTAGTGCAACCTCTGTACCGAATTTGGTTCAATTTTGGTTTCGTCATATTTGAATTGATAAAGGGGGACACACATTCACACACACAGACACATAAATTTTGGCCCGTGTATATCTCATGAGTCTACCGAGGTACTTTCATTTTTGGCAAATATCTAAAGTAGGCTAAAAACTCGGTAAGACCCCGAATAACCAACTGAAAGTAGGAAGTCTGTGAAAAGGACAGAGTGGTAACAATATAAAGGAATGATGGAAAGAGGCTACGAAGTAGAAATCAGTCACACCCTGGAGTGCGTGTCAAGCCAGAACTAACCAACGCACTACTTATTTCTTATTCCTTTGAAAGCCACATCACCCTTTTGACTGAGCTTGCCGGATATTACGCGCCTCAGGCGAGAGGTAGTGGGCAAAGACCCCTCGATGTGAATAAGGCATTACTGCAATCCGTCTTGAGCATACCGTGACGTCGGTCCATAAACGTTGACATATTGACGTTCTATCGTGCATAATACAGCTGTCAGGCAAGCAGAAGTCAGGTGGAGTGCGGGATGCGATGAAAGCCCTCTATACGTACATGTTATTATTAAACCCGGAGGTGTGAAGCACATCTCCTCCGGGAGTTTACACTATCGAACTGGCTTCCTGCATACGCTTTCAAGTCCTTAAACTCATGAACTTGTACAGCCACAATATATAATGAGACGCTTAATGCCGTAATTCTGCTCAACTTACACCCCACAGCATGTGTTTCAATAATAAATAGTCCTTCCACTCTCCTTTCGACATACGGACCAACGAGTCCCATGCAAGCTCATAGCAATAAGTTTTCAATATCGATCGACTGTTTGCAAACTAATAGATGTACGGGAGTGATAATACTACTACTACTACTAATAATAATAATAATAATTTAGAGAGAAAAGAAAGAAAGAAAGAAAGAAAGAAAGAAAGAAAGAAAGAATGAAAGAAAGTAAGAAAGAAAGAAAGATCCTACACATCATACTTGGCCCGGATTACAAAAGTGGCATCTACATCAGAAAATCCAGGCAAGAAATATACTCGAAGATAGAGAAGATCACAGACTCAATGCGAAAACGCAGAGTTTGCTTCTACGGTCATATACGACGGAAGATCGACTCCCGATGGACGAAACGCATCTTTAATATATTCGACTCAAAACCAAAAACGACATAGCCATGGTACGTTAACGTCCAGAAAGATCTGAAAGAAATGGGGATACGTGCAGAAGATGCACAAGACCTAAATCTTTATAGAGCAGCCATCAAGACGTTTGGAACTTTCCGGGACGAAAAACGGACAACTGGTGCGAAATGGACAGAAAAACGTCGTGCTAAACACAGTGAGCTCATGAAGACAATGTGGTTCAACCGAAAAATGAACAAATGCCTCAATATAAAATGAGGCTTATCGTGGTCCCTAGTTGGCCGATTAGCGAAATTGAATGAATGAATGAATGAATGAATGAATGAATGAATGAATGAATGAATGAATGAAGAAAGGAAACAACAGCATCGATAACTAATGCGAAAGTAGCCTACTGGGAGGATGTTAAAACTCGATGCAACAAGAAACAGTTGAAATGACGTGGTCCTTAGATGGCTGAAAGGAAAGAAGAAGAAGAAGAAGAATATTAATAATGTGGCCTCCGGAGAGGCCCAGTGCAGGTCTTTCTAGTTGACGCCCGTGGGCGACCGGCGCGTCGAAATGAAGATGAAGTGATGATGAAGACTTCACATACACCCAGTCCCCGAGTCTTGGGAATTAACCCGAGGAGATTAAAATCCCTGATGGCTCGGCCGGGAATCGAACCCAGGGCACTTCGGGGCAAAGCCTAGCGTGCTAATCACTTAGCCACGGAGCTGGACATAATAATAATAATAATGTTACTGGCTTTACGTCCCTTTTAACAACTGCGGCTTTTAGAGACGCCAGGGTGCCGGAATGTTGCCACGAAGGGAATCTTTAACCTGCCAGTAAATGTACTGACACGGCTCCCACACATGCCAACTGGCTGCCGCAAGATTCGAACCTGCAACCTTGGACATAGCAGGTGAGAACGTTACCACTGAGCCACGCAGCCAGCCATACGGGAGTGAGTTGTTGTTATTGTTTCATTTGAGAGGCTTGGACATCGTCATCATTCAGGCTCCGAGAGAGACAGGAACCATCCCGGAATTTCTCTGGAGTAAAAATGTATAAACCATGGAAAACCACCTTCAGAATGGCTGATGTGGGAATCGAACCCTCCTCTTCTCAGTTATGCCTCACGAGAATAAGTTTACTCTGATCCAGCCCTTAACCAGAATTATAATTTATTGGCAGAAACAGGAATCGAAACCGAACCTATGGGGCGACAGCCTAGATTATTTTATTAGTCTTCTACTCTATTAATAGCCGACCCCGTGGTGTTGGGGTAGTTTGCCTGCCTCGCATCCGGTGGCCCCAGATTTGATTCCCATCTTCATCAGGGATTTTATAAACTGACGTGAAGACTGAAGCGGGGTGCACTCAGCCTCGTGAGGACAATTGAGTAGCTGTCTGACAGTGAGACAGCGCCCTGGTCACGGATATCAAGATTAACGCCAAGGGGACCCAACGCTGACCACGCGTCACACCATAATTTCAGGCGAAATGGATGGGCAGCGGTCGCTTGGTAGGCCCACTGTAGGCCCTTCATGGGCTGTAGTACTACGGAGTGTTGGTTCGTGTCTACTGTATTATAAGTTTTCCCTCTTCTTATCCTTGGTTGCCTTACTCATCACATAACTATGCCGTCGTTCTTAACTGATTCCCTGAAACATGAACAAAGGAGTGAAAATAACACTGGATAAAAGGGCTTCTTCGCTGGGATGTTTGTTTGCTCATCTGTTGGTTTCAGTGTGATCGTCTGGGATGAATAATAAAACTAAAATATTATCCTGAAAACTAATACACATAATTATTGTCGGTTTGTTTCTACAAGTAGGCTAACAAAATCGTCAGAAACGGAAATTATGTCTAGAATTGATGAAAAAGAGGCATTCCTCGAAATGGTCTGTTTTTGATGTGTAACATCTTTCCACTCGGTTGCTGGATATTTTTGTGGGAGTGATTTTGAAAAATGGGACGGAAGAGGATCCGAAGGAAGTGTGTAGTGATGGGTATCCACTCCCCGAGTAGCTTTGCTCAACACTTTCATACTGAACGATAAACGCTCATGCGAACTCTGGTGTCAACTGATTGAAACACAAACCACATGTTAAAAGTCTTCGTATCAATATTTAAATGATGATATGCTGGAATATGAAACATTGTAACTAGTCGGCAAAGCCGGTATTATGTTTCTGCACAATGGCTATTCAGATACTAACCCACATTGCGGTAATGCAGTGAACAATGTAATATATATCGATGTTTTTATACGGGAACTGCGCTAGCCTTTCATAGACCACTATAGGGATTCCCTTTACCATCAAGTAGGCGTATTCATAACTAATATAAAACTCAATTCCAAGCAGGAACATTATGGAAAAAAAGCAAAATATTAATGAAGCATAAATAATACTTCCATAGTATTACCCACACGTGAAAATAAGTAACTATCTTGTACTCTAAATTTCTGTGGTTGTAATGGCTGCGTGGATAGCAGTTTGGTCAGTGATTCATGAGGTCTCAGGTTCGAACTCCAGTCCCGGCAAATTTTTTGCTGCCGGATTATCGATTTAAACGATATCTATCATAACATTATGCGCCATTTTAACAGAATCTACACGAAATTACGATCTATCTAATTGTAATGCACCATGCAGGAGTTGGGAAATTTGGTTGTATTGAACATTATTTTTAGTAGTCTATAGATAGGCTAGAGACTATGGTTTCATTCCTCCTCATGATTTACAATATAATATGTGATGTTCGTTCTAACAAGTGTGACAGTAGCATCTCCAATTCAATCTATACATTTGCTTGCCACGGTGAGTGGTTATCGTGTCGGATTACTAACCCAAAGCTTGCAGGTTCGCTCCTTGGAGCGCTATGAAAGTAAAGGGGGTGAGATAACTAAGCTCCTTGACACCGTCGCGCTTCCTAGTAAAGAAATGAGGAACTTAGTGTTGGCGGAAAATCCCGAGATTAATTTTGCCATTAAGAACACGGCCTACTGAATTCAAATGGGTTATTTAACATGCCAACATCTTATGACATGCGTATCGTGATTTTTGTTGCCTTTCAAAAATCACTTACCACGACCAGGAGCGAACCTGCAAGCTTGGGGTTGGTAGACCGACACGATAACCACTCACCCACCGTAGCAACGTGTGTTATTGTGATGGTAGTGGTAGAGTGTATATTTTTAATGCAAGTGAGTATTGGGAAGGACGTGACCGTAGCCTTAAGTTAGGAACTATCCCAACATTTGCCAGGAGCAGAAGTGGGAGCCACGGAAAACCACTTCCAGAATGGCTGAGATGGGAATCGAACCCACCTCTTCTCAGATTTGCCTACATGGCTGAGTGGACCCCGTTCCAGCTCTCACGCCAGAATTACATTCCTTGACAGAGCCGGCAATTGAACCCCGGCCTCCGTGGTGACGAGGCGGTCCAGAAAAGGAAGGTGATGCAATATTGTTTCCACCACTGCGTGCTGTATGGCCTTCCTGGTGTTTCTGGTAATGTGTGCAGTTGGGAAGAGAACGTAGCGAGTTGTAGGTGAAGAGTTTAAATAATTGAGCACGGCGAGTTCGACTTGCGAGAGCGGAAATTCTATCAGTCTAGGCATGGAGAATGAACCCCGCCAGATTAACAACACAGGGTGTGCTCACCAACCACATTATGTTCATCGTCCATACCTCCACTCCGCGCCTCTCACCTACCATGACATGGTGCATCGCAGTATTGGGGAGTAGGGGCTACGTCAGTTAAATGTAAAGGTTATTTTTTTGGCCAATTTTCATTTATGAAAAAATAGACCTATGAGATCACCTTTTGTCCATGTGTGTGTGTGTGTGTGTCTAATAAAATGGAAACGGCTGGAGCGATTTCAATGAAACTCGGTAAGGTCATAATATTATGTTGTCCAACCCCTACCGTGCCCTTCAAATTTTAGTCCGTCTCACCAATCTAACATGGCGACTGTGCGAAATATTTCACCGGCATTCTATATCTCCGTAACTATTACAAATATCACTCCGAAATTTTGTATGATAATAAAGGGCACTGGTGGAAGTTTACCTATGTGGCTTTCAAAACCCTGTTAAGTACAAAACGAACATGGCGGCCAAGCTAAGTTTAAACATTTAAATAGACATCTCTTTCACGATTTAACCATCCAAGCGCAGTGAAACATGTACAGCAAATGTTTATACACATTTTATTGCACTGACATTTAATTTAGTTCAATTTTGTCAGAACCACAAGATGGTGGCAATGCGAAATTGTAAAATCTCGTTTTCTTATTTCTTGTGTCTATCATGCGATTGAAGTGTGAATACTACACCTACGCAATAATCTTAATGTTATAGTACATAACTCAACGGCGACCAACATGGCGACCAACATGGCGACCATCCGAAATATTCAGACGGTTCTCAATATTTACGAATCTATTACAGCAATCTAACTGAGATTTTGTACGTTGATAGAGGCAATTAACAGAAGTAGGACACACAAAAATAGACTATTTTGTTCTTCACAGAACTACTTGTTTACTTATAAAATTAGCAGAAGCCTTATCTTGTTAGTTAATTGTAAAGTTCATTTTTGTTTTACTTATAAAATATTAGTGTTTTAAAATAAATTAACAGGACGATAGCCCTTGCGATACCTGTGTCGCGTCGAGCCCACAAATAGTTATGACAGGCGGGTGGTTTCTCACATAGGCCTTCTATTTTAAAATAAATGCCTCATAACTTGGTTAATAATTCAGACGAAGAAACATAAAGAAACATTTATTATGGAAGGAGGTTACCTAATAAATACCCCTGAAAACCTTGTACAATATCTACATATTAATGTTATGGGTTAACGTACTTCTAAAATTCTATTACTTCAGAGATGCCGGAGTAGAGACATTGTACTACCAAGGGGAACCTCAACGTGCCAGTCATTGTACTGACAGGAATAATTTAAACACGCTTACGGGGTTCCATACGCTAGCGAGCACACAGTTAACAAAATATTCAATATCTCTGTAACTATTATTTGAGGAATGTTCTTGAAATTTGACCTATATATACGCATCATGAAGACCACCTTGTGGTGCATGGCTAGCATTCTAGGCCGTCGACTCGGAGGTCCGGGTTTGATTCCCAGTCAGAAATGTAATGTAAAACTGAGAAAGGTAGGTTCGATTCCCATCTCAGCCACGCTGGAAGTGATTTTCCGTGGTTTCCTCACATCTACTCCAGCCAAATGCACGGATGGTTTTTAACTTAAGACCATGGCTGCCACCTTCCCAATTCTCACTTGAATTACATATGCGCACACAAATACAGCAATCACAATTACACAGGTTATTAGATATCATCACACACACACACAAATACCACGAAGTTCAATCCCTTCAAATGAAACAGCATATTTTTCGGCATTTTGTACAGAAGGAACGAAACTTTAGTTTTCACGATACAATTGTCTTCAGTGGCTTCGAAAAATTTTCTTGACTTAATTTCCTCAAAACTTATGGTGGTGGTTTTTGTACAAAAGTATAGCAGAAATGGGAACTTTTTCTCACCCAATGAGTAGAGGTTTTATTCTAGGGGATGAGTCACCATGAGATCAATAGGTACATGTGTATGTAACAAAAACAAAATAATGCAACATTAAAATAAATAGGTTCTTTTTCTCCGGTGCTTAATGCTTAATATTCTTCAGTAATAATTACCACACTTAGTAAGTATTCTGGCGGGTTTTCTTGTATTTTGCTTTTGGAGGGCAGAGACTGTCTGTGTGTGTCGCTGTGGGAATGGTAGTGTTTTGTAGAGCTTGTTTGGATCTGATGAAGCTCGCCTGACGAGCTAAACATGTCATTCCTTAGTTTTCTTCTTAATCTTATGTAATTTATTTCCGTTTTTTTTTTTCACATATTCCAGTAATTGGAATTATTTGTGTTGACCGACTGAAAGTCAAAATATTAATTGAAGGGTTTATTCCGAAAACCTTACAAGTCCAATAATTACATTGTTCAAAAATAAACAAAAACTTTGTGCTTTATGTATGCTGTCTGAAATGAAAATTGCTTACAGACCTACTATTGTCTCACTAACAGCCTTACATTGCACATAAAGTAAAGGAAATATATATTTTATGACTATAGTTGAGAAAACCTACAAAACCCTTGGGACCAGTCTGGTTATTGGCAAAATCTTCTTTGAATACTAATATGAAAATTATTTTAATCCTCATATACGATTGTTTATTATGTAAATCCTAACAAAGTACAAATCAATTATTGAATGCCAAACATTCCAAGATATCTATTATCTTGAAAAAGCATTGGAATTGTATTATTTTTGTAGAATCCGCAATATCTCATACTCTTATACAACCCGACCTGTCTGCTTTATGGAGGCAGCAATAATATCTCTACGTAGAGCTGGCCTTGAAGGGGAAGATGTATTTATCTCAGAAAGTTAATTTTTGGGACTCGTCTTGAGTTTGGAATGAACCCTTCAATTGTAACAATAACTCCAATCTTAATCTTATGACATTGGTAATGTTTTGGTGTCTCTTCGGCTATAACGCCTTCAGTTTTTCAATATTCCATAAGACCTACTGCCGTGACTCCATCACAGTCCACGCCCCTGTTCTTTATGAGTGCACGTAGTTTTAGTGTCATGAAGTATGCGTGCAGTTGAGGTGACAGGGGTAGGCTAGTTCGGATGTCCTTGTGATGAACATATAGCAGTATGCGTGCTGTTGAGGTGACAGCGGCAAGCTCTCAAGAGCCTTCGCTCTTCCTCGCCAGCCGCTACTCCAAGCACCCTCCACGTGACAGGAACACTGAGAAGCACGCCCTAATAACCAACCATTCATATGGATGTCAAGAGTGTTCATTTAAGATGGGGTCATTAGGAGATAGCACTGTCACATTCGTTAAGGCATAACAGTGATGATACAAGGCTCGTTAACACCTGAGTCACAATGTGCGTGGCAGCTTCGGAACTTTTTTAAGTTGCATGCATTCAATTCAAGTCCCACATGTCATAAGAATTTAATTCTGTATCTTACTACCTCTTTTGTTCATAATGGTAATGGATGAAATTGTAAAGGAATCAAAGGAAGCCTATGGAAATAAATAAATAAATAAATAAATAAATAAAGTTAATGTTATTTGCAGATGATATTGTGGTCTGGGGAAAGAACACCGAAGGAGTGCAAGAACAATTAGATGCACTGAACGAAAATATTCATAGTACGGCAAGAAAATCAGTATGGAGAGAAGCAAGACCATGGTGATGACAAGAGGGGAAAGGCAAGAAAAGGGCACTGTGAAAATTGGGAGTCAGAGTTTGGAAATTGTGGACATGTTCAAATACCTAGGAAGTGAATTAATGCAAACTGGTAGGTTGGACATGGAGATTAGCAGGAGGGCACAGCAGAGCAATGCATTCTATCAAAGTGTAAGAAAATTTGTTTGGGATAGAGAAGTGCCAAGGAAAAGCAAAGAGATAATGTATAAAGTGTACTGTGTACCCATATTAACGTATGCAGCTGAGACTCAGACCTTGACAAGCAGGCAAGAGAGTAGAATTCAAGCCAGTGAAATGAAATCCCTAAGAAGTATGATAGGAAAGACAAGGAAAGACAGAGAGGGAAATGATTCCATTGAAAAAGAAGGCAAGGTTTCTCCGAAACGTATGGTTCTAAATTAATTTCACACGGCATTAGCCCAAAAAAACATGAATTATTTATATAGAATCCGGGCTGTGAGAGCCTTAATCTACATATTAGAAATGAAGATGTTAGGAAGGAAGTTGGGATGGGGAAAACTAAATGAGAGAATTGAGAATAATAAACTAAGGTGGTTTGGACATGTAAAGAGGATGGAGGAAAATAGAATACCAAGACAGATTCTGGAGGCAAAGTGCAAGGGTGAGAGAGCAAGGGGAAGACCTAGAACAAGGTGGATTGATTCAGTGAAGAGAAGCATAAGAAAAAGAAATCTGGACTGGGACGAGATCGTGGAAGGAAAGAGGAAGGTGGAGAAGTGCCATAAATACCCCGACCGGGCATGAGCTGGATAAGGGGAAATGATGATGATGATTTTACTACTCATATTTCCTTAACATCAACACCGGATTAAGACAAGGTTTTATTTTCCCTCAAATCCTTTCAATATAATGTGACATTAAAATGACCATATTAGTCCTGTTCTTATTGATGAAGTATAATAAGTTCTGAAGATTAAAACCCTTAAGGCAATGCTAATTTGTAGCTTTTATTT
Organism: Meconema thalassinum; assembly: GCA_946902985.2. NCBI lineage: Eukaryota > Metazoa > Arthropoda > Insecta > Orthoptera > Tettigoniidae > Meconema > Meconema thalassinum. Next base: position 265,312,076 of record OX336394.1, read on the forward strand.
TACCGGTTTCGTCCATATTGTAGCCTTCCTCAGCGCAAATGATAACATGAATAGAAATTCAAGACTTACAGCACAGTACATTAAAACAATTACGATAAAAGAAGGTTGTTCTCAAAACTATTTCTAAAAAACTAATTGTCTGTAAGCTAAAAAAACACATACACTAAAATTTGAAAAACAGATCTGTTACAAAAAAATGTTAAATACGAAAGAGAAAAAACTTGATATAAAACCAGCTTGAAGAAGGAACAGTGACGTGGATGTTATATAGTGAACCCTTCAGAAAGGCAGTGTTTAATGTAAGAAATCTTAATCAGGGGGTCGCGCTCAGTTCCTATGTGATGTTTACGTTCGCCAAACAACATGCTCTACTGAGGCAAGGGTCATAGGATATAAACTATAAATTAGAAAGAAAGGTGACAAGATGTAAAATAATAACATGATTTAATGACTAATAGTGCATAAAAAGAAATAAACAACAATAAAATAAAACAATCCTCCCTGAATTTCCCATGACAGGAATATCTATAAATTTGAGGAGTCAGACGGATCTCCCCTTTATTTAAAATGTGGATCCTGGTTCCACTACCTTGCAATTTGGGTTTTATGTGCGCGTAATGACTAACTACGAGGAATGAGTACTTTGGATGGCTGTTCGTTTACAACGGGTTAACAGCCACGATGTTTACGAACAATCATCTCGTAAATCAACGTTTACGGATATGGAACATGACATTAATAAAAACCCTTAAAAAGTAATGCTGACACACGCACTAAATCTACTATTTACAGGAATCTCTCTCGGGACCCTCATTAGTGCGAAGACGCACTTGAGTTTGAGCTGCCAACACTGGCCAAACTGCTCAACACAAACAAGGAAATACAGCATAGCATGTGACTCACGGGTCACTGAATGGAATATAAACATGGAATAAACCAACAACAACACAAGCCTGACTGGCTGACATTACTTTATATGAACAAAAACTGCATGTTAAGCTAACGCTTCGGAGATTATCGTGATTCGTAAGCAACTCCCATTTATTAAAACAATTTTTATCATTGATCAGTTCTTAATTCTGTATTTCAAGTTATTACTGAGCCACACAAGCAGTCTCCACTAATGACCTGGCTGGCAACCTTCAGTCCGTCTTGTGAAACATCTCCCCTCTTCCTAAATTACCTGTCATCGACCCACTCCAGTGTGTATAAATATAACTGACCAGCTGTGCCGTTATCTCAAGGAATCAACAGCAACAAACTCAACCACTATGGTCAGACATTAATCAAAATATCCAGAATTGCCCTCGCGAGGTCACAATATGGATTCGTCATCAAGCTGCCAGAAATCAGTCTACGCTGAAATTCCCGCTTGTAATGACACAAAATACACACACTCACATACACACATCTGGGAATGACAATACTTTTTTTTTCACACAGATCGGCTGAATGGATGCTCACCAACAATTTAAAAAATATTAAAACCCACGATAGAGCTGACTGCTCTTCGTCACAAATCACATTGCTCCAAAGGCAATAATCTCACTGAATCTGATCAATAATAAAACAAAAGAAATCAATTTCCCTCCAATCTACTGTATAATTATATTACTTCAGTCCTACTTCTGAAACACAACATATCTCCGAGAGACGTTTTTAACCGCATTGCGTAGCATATGCAAACACGGTCGTCTACATAGCTACGTTAGTTAGAACAACAAACAAGAAAAGAACCTTCTACTAATAACATATGCGAGCTGTTTCCATGCAAAAGGTGTGTCAGACCAAAACTAAATAGACTACGTTAATCACACAAGCAAATTATTTACAAAACAAAATATGTCCCATACACCATAAGTTAATTTATCAGATAATAATAAATATTATTCAGTACTCATCCTCAGTCAGCCACCCGTCAAAGAACATCCGCAGCCATCTCCCAACCGGATTCTTCTTATCTCATCTCAACCATCTTGACGGAGTCTTGATATTTCCAGGCTTCCTCCATGGTCAATGATGTCATCTCTCGTGCTGATTCAAAAATTAAATTATTATACACTTGATGTCTGACTACTAAATTCGCCGTTCGGGTACTTCTTTCCCCAAAACAGTCTGTTGGCGAATTATCGAAGATACTGCCCCTACAAATATAGTACTGTGACTATCTAACACTGAATTTAACACTTTTAATAATAATTTCTGTGTCCTTCATGACACGCAAAGTATAACTGTCAACGTCCTTAGACGCGCAAAGTATAAAAGCCTGTGTCCACTGACACACAAATAACAAGCTGTGCCCTCGACACACACAATAATAATAATCAGCCGTCCTCAGACGAACAAACGTAATAAAAAATGTCTTGGCACTTCACACCACTTATAAATGAACCAGCCCTAGGTGTAGATAGAGGGGGAAATTAGATAAAAATTTCACAAAATAATAGTGATACAGGAATGAAATAAATATCACTGAACTCGAAAAATAGCGCAGGTCAAGAATATGCCCATTAATCCTAGAATCGATCGTAGAGATTTTGTCTAGGCGATCTCCCGCGTGAATGCTAGCCGAGCGTGCCCACGCTAGACCTGCCGCGCTAAATAAGCATTCTTCTCTCATTGGTTCCCACCTTTTCTGTAACTTGGCGGTTTTTATTCAGACCTTGGCTAGTAGGAGTGTCTAGCATGTACATCAGCTACTCACGTTACTGCATCATCTTTCTTCTAGGCGCGAATATTACAATGAACATACCAGAAGCATGTCTCACTGCGCGTCGCTTCTATTTTGAGGCAGCCACCACCTGTCCTTCTGAATCATAGCTATGGTCATTCTTTTCACAATCCTAAGTATTTAGCCTTTTGTCAAACAGCTTCAGGTATGTCCCCACTGTCTCCAGCAACTGCTTGAAATTTCCTCATCTACGTCTGGCTATTTTCATGATGCTTGAAGAAATATTTATTAATTGAAGAAATAAAACGTCGAATCATTTATCCACCAGAGGATAAAGGGTTCAATAGACAAAAAATAGGTTAAGTTTGAAGTTGTCAGAATGGATATAATCATGTAAAATTGTGAAGAAGCTGTAGAATGATATCGTTGGAATAAATATTCCAAGCTGAAGATAAGGCGATATACAGAGTGTTTTTTTTCCTTCGGGATTCGATCACGCATACTTGGGTACAGCAGGAGAGAATTCTACAGCTGCGCCATTCGTCCAATCATTGGCATATTGTGCCATCTTTTGTATTAAGCGTGAGGTTAGGATGCAAAAAGAGATATCCCACATTTTACAGTCTTACATGCTACGCTGCATTGGAATGATTAATAATGTTATGGGTTTATCGTCCCTATTAACTACTGTTGTTTGTAGAGACGCCGTAGCACCGGAATTTTGCCTCAAAGTGGATCTTGAACGTGCCAGTAAATCTACTGGCACGGCTGTCTCGCATTTGCGCACCCTCAAATGCCAACTGACTACATTGGAATTTCAACTGAAACGTTGAGCACACAGGGCAAGAATGTTACCACTGCACCATGCAGCCAGCCATTTGAATGATCAGTAAACAGACAGTACAAGACGACGACATCTAAAAATAATAATTTAATTTAGCCTATTATATGATGGGTTATTTAAGCGAAAATTCCCCTACAGGCGAGCGATTAAACATGATAACAATTGGAGGTTCCTCCCAAAATCTCTCCATTCTCACAAAATGCTCCCTCTTCCTCTCATCCGTCCACTTTTTCCCAGGTTGTCGTAATGATCTTGGTTCAAACTTAACATTCGCGATTTTTGTCTGGCTCTCAGTTTGGTCTTCGAAATTTTCTATACTGATTATTTTTAAATCTCTCTGTACCTCTTTAAGCCATTCTGTGCCGTATTTACTCTTTGTTATGATACCAAGTAGTTTCTTTGGCATTCTGGAGGTGGCCATCCAGTGGATGTGATGGGTTAAGTGAACGCATTTTGTTTTTTTCTAGGTGTTACCCTGAAAGAAACGTAAGTATCAACCTATTTCTGAAGCTTCTTTCATAAAAACAAAAAGTTGAGTTCTTGTGAGACATAACGGCAGGTACAACAAGAGAGGAATACTTAAACCTTAACCTCTCTGGAAAAAAATATTTCGCAGATATCGCATTCTACAACTGGCAGGGCGATGGAATTCGACCACATGTATGGTGATTTAATTATTATTTAAAAAAGCAATATTATGTCGGTATCAGTTAAGTGCTACTAAGGCCGATAATGTCCTTAGAACTTGGCACATGCGAGTTCACCACATCTGACGGGTCATTTGTTAGGGAAATGGACTGCACGCTACACACTGCCATGATTAATCTTGTCTCTCCTTCAAAAGGCTACCACAAGCTCAACCCTTAATGATATTATCTGAAACAAAGATTTGTTGCCAGTAGCCTAATTACATTATTAGTGAGTGTCTATAGATTTTACTGCTGATTCCGCATAAACGAAGTTGTAAATGCTGAACGCGATGAGATTCATTTGGCTTAATTAGTTATGTTGATGCTAAATTAAGGGACAGGTGATGACTTACTCGCCATTCTCCTTTGCCTATCTGTAGAACAGCCCTTTGGTATCGACTCCAGAAGACCATAGTATTGAACGCGACAATTTTGGTGGAGGTTCATGTTTTCAATACATCCAAAGGTGCCTTTTATACCTGAGGTACTATGTCTGGCGGAGTATTAATAGATAGCTAACCGGAACGCGTATTCTTGAAATCCTCCTCGATTTAGGTCCTCCGGCTACATCAGTCTGCCCACATTAATTTTTAGCCTATATTCATTTTATGAAAAAAACAAGATGTTCAGGAAAGAACATATAGCCTACTTTCTCCTAAATGTATGGGTATAGTTCATCTCCTAATTTCTTCCAATTCGAAGTGCAAATTGGCACACTGGATTTGAGGAGTGGCGTTCAAATAATTTACCCCAGCATTTTGCAATTTCATCAGTAAACACTCCAAACAACGTAGGTATTCAGTTTATTAACACCGACTACTTACAATAATTTCAACTTCGTTGCTCTAAACGTATCACTGGGAGAAACATATTTAATATAACTATTACACAGCTAATTTGTAATAGCGCACGGCTAACGAAAAAGACAGGCCATGGCGCGTAAACCAAACCCTTCTGTGACGTAGGCAATGTACCGGTACTGCTTGATGATGCTTGTACGTTTAAGTCGAGAGCAATTCATAAGCAGCAGAAATGCAATATTTTATATCAATCTTCATAAAATGGACGCAGTTTAGATGTTCCGTGTGTTTTCAAACACGATAAATTATACTGTATAGGTTTGCAAAACTACGCCTATTGAAGTTACTCCTTACAAAAATCCACGCGAACTAGGATTCAAGGGTTCGTTGTGTCTTTAATAGCTGCAACGAACAGGCTACAGTAAGTCGAGTTGTAGATTCTGTGACCTTCGTTGTGAGTTAAATTATGTGCACATTAGTATAATTAGATCAAAGAATCTTGCAGCACAGTATAGATATCATTAACTTATTGTTGTTTCAAGGGGCGGAACATAAATTAATTCGTTTATAGAAGAGATCTGCGGAATACACTACCCACCGACTAACGACTTGTATCAATACCTTCTATGAAGACAAGTGATAAATGAATACCAACGTTTATACAGGTTCAATGATGTAGACAAGATGACTAGGTACCACACCGGCAGTAAAACGAAGACCAGGCTGTGGTGCAACAGAACTAAATTGCTGACGTCACGAAAACTCACCAGAGCCAGTCATTCTCGTTGGCCGTGATAATCGCGCCTTATCTTGGGGATGTGTACCCTCTATCGGCAAAAAAAAAATAACCTTCGCAATTATACTGTAGACATGGGTTCACTAACTGGCCAGTAGAGAGCATAGCTCGCATCTACAAGGCTGTGGTTACCAATAACATAGTTCAAGTAATTACCCTTAGATGTCACTCCGGTGGTGAATGTTGTTTTAATTAAATATATATTTTCCATTTCAAAATGCACCATATAATGCTTTATTTTATAACGTCTCAGTACTCAAGAAATAATAAATATTTAAAAAATCAAGAAAAAAAAGTCCAACTCTGATAGAATTTGAACCACGGCCAGCCTGATGAAAGACTAACGCACTGACCGCTCAGCCAATCGTGCACACTCTAATAGATCGTTAGGAACCAATACATATACCACGTTATAGCAAATCATGACTTGGACTAAACGTTTTCCTTACTGGAGTATATTTTAAACCGAGTTCATTTCATAGAAAGTTCATATATTTGTTACCACTAGCCTATATTGCATGCAACATACTGAAATTAATAAAATATAGGTCAGAACGAGAGATCAGCTGCCATCTTGTCAAATAACCGAGACGACTCAGCTTTTTAAAATCACTTCTAGACTATAATATTAAAATATAAACTTTTAATTTCAAACGGGCCACGTCGTTTCAAACAGATTGAACGATTCTTGGTTCGATAGTCGGAACTGGTGGGTCCCATGTTATGGATTATAAAGTTTGCATAATTCACACAGCCGCCATTCTGAAATGGTACGGTTGATGACCTCGTAGTTTGGGCACAAGACGCGCCTCATATGAAGGAACGTTGTTACCAAATTTGGTAAAGATCCGATTATTAGTTTGGTTGTAATGCATTATTACGTTTTGACCATTTGAGTGGCCGCCATTAAGTTTTGGTAAAGATGGCGGCAATATAGAACACGACACTGATGTGCCCTTTGCCAGTGCTACCTCTGTACCAAATTTCGTTCAATTCGGTTTCACCGTGTTCGAATTGATAGGGGGGGGACAGACATTCAGAGTACACACACTCACACACACACACACACAGACTCACACACACACATACACACACACAGACAGACACACAAATTTTGGCCATGTAGTGATCTCATAAGTCTACTTTCATTTTTTGCAAAAATCGAAAGTAGGCTAAAAATAGGCTTATGAGATCACCTTTTGTCCGTGTGTATGTGCGTGTGTGTGTGTGTGTGTCCCCTAATAAATTCTAAACGGCTGGAGCGATTACAATGAAACTCGGTAAGATCACAGCACTATTCTGGGCGACCCCGACCGTGCCCTTCAAAATGTATTGTGTCTCACCAATCCAACATGGCGGGTGTGCGAAATATTTAACCAGCATTCAGTATCTCCGAAACTATTACCGATATCGCCCTGTAATTGAGTACGGTGATAAAGGGCACTACTAGAAGTTCACCTATGAGATTTTCAAAAACCTGGTGACTACAAAACCAACATGGCGGCCAAGCGAAGTTGAGACTTTTAAATATACTTTTCTCGCGATTTAACTATCTAAACGTAATGAAACTTGGTACAGCAAGTGTTTCTACACATTGTAATGCACCGGAGTCTAATTTAGTTCAAATGTTTACATAACCTCAAAATGGCGGCTGTGCGAAATATTTCACTGACATTCTATATCTCCGAAACTATTACAGATATCGCCCTGAAATTTTGTACGGTGATAAAGGATAATAATAATGTTATTGGTTTTACGTCCCTTTTAACTACACTGGCTTTTAGAGACGCTGGGGTGCCGGAATTTTGCCCCGAAGGGGATCTTTAACGTGCCAGTAAATGTACTGACACGGCTCCCTCGCATTTGCGCACCCTCAAATGCCAGCTGACTGCGCCAGGTTTTGAACCTGCAACCTTGGGCTCAGCAAGCGAGAACGGTACCCCTGAGCCACGCAGCCAGACAGGCTGATAAAGGGTACTGATACACGTTTATTTATGTTACTTTCATAAACCTGAAAAGTACAAAACGAACATGGAGGCCAAGCGAATTTGAAACATTTTAGTGGACTTTTCTCGTGATTTAACCCTCTGAGCGCGGTGAAATGTAGTACAGTAAATGATTTTACATATTGTAATGCAATGGCATCTAATTTAGTTCAGTTGTTTACATAACCTCAAGATGGCGGCTGAGCGAAATTTTAAAATTAAGTTTTTATTTCTTGTGTCGTAATCATGCGATCGAAGTGAAAGTTTGAATAATGAACCTAGGCAATAATTGTCCTTGAATGGTACATAACTCTATGGCCTATACATATGACAATCCAAAATGCGAGCATCCGAAATATTTTGACTGTTCTCAATATCTATGAATCTTTTACAGCAATCATACTGATTTTTTTTATATTCATAAAGGCTATGAACATGAGCTCACCTATAGGACTTTCAGTATTCTGGTGAGCACAAATCCAACATTGTGGCGACGCGAATTATAAATATTTACATGGACATTTCTCGCGATTTAACCATTCGAGTGCAATGAAAATTTGCACGTTAAATGCTTATGCAAATGTTAATCCACTGTCATCTAATTTATTTCAATTGTTTGCATAATCACAAGATAGCAGCTGTGCGAAATTTTAAAATCTCGTTTTTACTTCTTGTGTTCTAATCATGCGATTGAATTTTGAATACCACACGTACACAATAATCTTAATGTAATAGTAGAAAAATAAAAATTCAACCTGGCGACCATCTGAAATATTTAGATGGTTCTCAATATCTACGAATCTATCACAACCTTCAAACTGAAATTTTGTATGTTGATAGAGGCAATTAACATGAGTAGGATATATGAAAATAGGCTGTATAGTTCTTCACGGAACTGCTTGTTATTTTTTATTTTCCTCTGATAGGTCCACTGATATCAAGACATAGCAGAGGATATCGCACAGTGGTTCAAATTAGGGCTGTACATAGTCGTTTTTGTTTGAGTCTTTAGTCTTTTGACTATTTTGATGCAGCCATCCATGCTTCCCTGTCCTGAGCTAATCGTTTCATCTCTACATATCAACCACACCCTACATCCGAGGCAATCTGTTTAACATATTCTAACCTTGGTCTACCCCTACAGTTCTTATCCTCGACACTTCCTTCTACAGTATAACTAGGTTTGCTGCTTGCCACGGTGGGTGAGTGGATAGCGTGTCGGTCTACTAACCCCAAGATTGCAGGTTCGCTCCTGGCCGCGGTAAGTGATTTTTTTGAAAGGCGGCAAAAATTACGACACCATGTCATATGATGTTGGCATGTCAAAGAACCCATTTGAATTCAGTAGGCCGTGTTCATAATGGCAAAATTAATCTCGGGGGATTCTGCCAACACAAAGTTCCTCATTTCTCTACTTGAAAGTGCTCTAGTGTTCAAGGAGCTTAGATACCTAACCTCCTTGACTATCATAGTGCTTCAAGGAACAACGAAATTCGACATGCAAGCTACCCTCTGGGGGTCAAATAACAAAGCTTGCACTCGGCACCCGAGGCAATACGATATTATTATTATTACTAAGTTTGCTATCCCTGTGTGTCTTAGTATGTGTCCTACCAACCTATCTCTTCTCTTCATTAGCAGTCGCCAGAAACATCTCTCCTCTCCCACTCGCCTTAATACCTCTTCGTTTGTAACCCTATCTACCCATCTGGTCTTCATCATTCTCCTCTAACACCACATTTTAAAACGCTTTAATTCTCCTCTTTATTGCGGCTTCGGTGGCGTAGTCGGTAGCAGGCTGAGCTTCTATGCCCAAGATAGCGGGTTCAAAACCGGCTGAAGCCGTCGAATTTTTTAAGAGCGTTACAAATCCCTCAGTATGCCTTCCTTCGTTGGGGAAGTAAAGCCGGCGGTCCCATGTCATAGATTTATAGCATGTTAAAGAACCTTCCACTAATTGCACCTGTGTGAAGCTAAATTGGATAGGTTAGGAATGTAAACAACCCTCATAGGTTTCTACGTTCGTTGCCAAGAGCCGACTGCGGTGACGTCTACAGTAGTAGCTAAAGTTCTGAACTTGGCCTAGTAGTCGTTGACGGTGGCGCTTGGCGGCAAAAGTAGGAACTATTTGAAAAATTCTAAGTTGCAGTACTTAAATAAAATTCATATAACACACACTAATACAGTCATCACAATTAACACTGGTTATCAGACAGATTCTACACACCCCCAAAGTACACGGGGCTACATGACCGCGTTGTCGCAGCCCCTAAACTTAAGAACCAACCAATCTCCTCTTTATTAACAGTCGAACATTTGAATTATTCAATATGTTCGAATAATTTCGAATGCGAATATATGATTGTTAAATAATTAGAATTATTTGCACATTTGAATATTGAAATTATTCGAAATTCCAACGCATTCGAAAATTCAAATTTTTCAATATTAGCAAAAATGAAATAATAACTCGACTATTCAGTCAATAATCGAAAGATTCGACGAATAAATTGAATAATTGAATAATTATAATAAATACAGAAACAAAAAGAAAAAAAAGCTTAAGGGGGTAAAGAACGAAAGAATGAAATTAGGAAAGAAATAAAAGATGAAAGAAAGAAAGAAAGAAAACAGATAGGCGATTTTTGTTTTGAATGACATGCCTATAGGCTATAAGGATCTATCAGGCTAAATGGGGAAGGGGTTAACACCCATCAGACACCAAGGATTCACCCCTACATCGAACATATCGCCCACTGGACATATTTCTATGCACAAATTACTGTAATTTTTGGGAACTTATCATCTTCGAATACTTCAAATACAGGGTGCGGCAGAAATAACTGACGAATTTCAAACGTAAATAACACACCTACCCAACACGATATTTACAAATTTATTGCGCAGTTTAAAAGAGCAGTGGTTGCCATTGTTATCACATAGATTGGAGCGGCAGATCTAACACCTGTATTCGGAATTGTAGGCCCTTACTTTTTTGAAGAGGAGGATAAAACTGTGACAGTAACATCTGCTCGTTGCGTACAACTGTTGATCACCTGACTCTGGTATTTAAAAAAATATCAGCAATGTGAATTGAACTAGTTCTGTACTGAACCCAACGGTGTTAGGCTGACTGGTGTCGAACCTGGTTCTCTGAGATAGATGAGTTCAGACTAGAGATACCAGCAAGAAACGAACACAAGATCTTTTGAGGGAGTTTAAGCCATAAAATCCCCCTAGAGAAAATACACATTAAATCACTGTTGTGATATGAACAAATTCTGACATTATTTGTTAATATAATGCAGGAAATAGTAGCAGAATACTGCAGTATTGGGCTGTAGGATACATACAATTCTGGACTTAGCGCAGAGAGTTTGAACGCTTGACAGTCTGTAAATGACTCTGGAATTGAGGCGTGGTTTTGTGGAGCCTTGTCAGTCACTGTGATCTACTTATGCTGTCTGGGACAAGGCAGGGCGGTAATATATGGGCCAGTTATTCCCCGTTACATAAGGAGAAGTCCAAGGGGGTAAGAGAATGCCAGAATAATTTAATGATTACTCGTGATTGGAGTAACTCAGAGACATGAGGATCGCACCTATGTGAATGAATGGCCAGGAGGCTAATTATCAAGCCGTTAAACATTGAAATCGAGGCAGATTTAATGTAACGCGCATTGACACCGTAGATATGAGGCCAGCGCCAGAATCTGACCATGTCTTCGGGGATGAACCGACGACGTGGCTTGGGGACGCGCTGGCAAAAGCAATTAATATTAATTAATTGGCCGATCGATCCTCGAGCACACAGACGGATATGTGATCAGTGAGGAAAAATGGACCAGAAAAATGTTATTTCAAGACCAGAAACATGCGGAGAGAGGAGATGAAGCTGCAAGGAAATTTTCGATCTACTTTTTCTCTCCAAACGAATATAAGGGCTGTGGAACGAACAGTCGGGGTCAGTTGAACCGTACTTGAGTGCAGAGCGCACACCGCCCGGAGTTCAGGAAGGGGCACGCGGACTTTAACAGTTTAAAGTGCAGCAACATAATAGCCATGCAGTAAGGCATTATTAAGAAAATTTAATAAGGACAGTCGTGCCATACTTTTATAGTCGGCATTACTAGCGATTACTAGTGAGTACGCAGGAAATGTACCGTGTGATGTACAAGGTAGGACAATGTCAGATGAGGAAATCGTACCGCAGGGCGAGGAGATGTTATGTGGCATCATAATAATGTACGAGGAACTGTCCAATGTTTTATTATAAGCAGATCATTAAGGGGGACTGTAAGTCCGGCCGAAGGACAATTGAAAGTGGTAATTGTACAAGTACAATGTACAATGGACGAGCGCAGTATATAAGCTATGGGTTAGACATTATAATAGGATGTCGAACTGCGCAGGTATAAACTTTGTTATGCGAGTGATGAAATTTCGCAGGGATACCACTGTAATTAATGCTCAGGACGATGTGGAAGCATATTTATGTGATATCAGGAAATTTATCTAAGGATAGAAATTGATAGACAGATTGGGGGACCGCTAGGAATCCTTAGGCAGAGAATCGAGACTTTCAAACGAGATGCGGATAGCAGTGAAGGATAGATCTTCAACGCGTGCATTTTTGATATTCTGCAAGGAAAGGTCAACCATTAAGAAATGTACATAGCGATCGTGTGGTTTTAGTGATGATCATTTAAATATATGTAAAATTAATAGTGTAATAAGTGATATAACGTGTTGTGTGAATAAGGAAGCAACAGCTTCGACATGGAGAAGCAAAGTGCAGTGTGTTTTGTAAGGCAAAAATTATGTAAAATGCGTGTGAAAAGTGTGAGGATGCCTTGCTAATTTGCAAATTATGGCGGGCATTACTGGAAGAAATGTCTGGTCGGAGCCACCAGATTAACCAATGTGAGTACCCAAAAACACATGATTTTGTAGTAGATATAGTCCACTGTATGTTGAGTGATTTCAAAATGTATAGAATATGCCAATAAGAGTCAATATTAGGAGGTAGAACCTCGAGATATTAATGTTGTGTAGATTTTAGTCAAGTTGAGATGTTTTTGTACATCATTGAGTGGATAAATCGTTACCACTAATGTAAAAATGGCAATTGAGTTATATAGAAAGTTAACGTAACGAACACGGATGTTCGGTTATTGAATACGGTTACGTTGTGTCGGTATGGGGAAAATTTTATGTCAGTAATAATAATAATAAAAAGAAGAATAAATGAATACACACCAGGGAAAATAAAATATAGATGCTAATGGGAAGACTTGTGTATCCAAGCAATAGTATTATACGTGTTGGGCTAAGCAAAGGAATTTAATATCAGAGTATATTATGATAATGGAAATAAATATGCAAGAATATAGGAACTGGAAGGGTTTAATAGTGACTTGAATCGCAGCTTGATGGACTAGCTTGTAAGAGTAATTGATAGATTTTATCTTACTAATTAAAGGACGGGATCATATCACCATGGTCATGGGAGCCAGGTAATCTAATCGACGTGTGAAATCTCGTATAGCCAAGGGCATACAGAGATATTATTATTTGCCAGAGCGTGTTTAGTGAAAGGGAACCCTAGCTCTGAGGATTGCTATGAAATGTTCCGGGTTCGAATCCAGTGGTGCATGGGAGGATAACAATGGACACCTCAGCATGACACCTGATATCGACCGAGAACTAGCTATTGGATAAATTCAGCTCCTGGGAGTGAATTTTTGTCGGCAGGACGTGCACCTGACCGTGTTATTTAACAAGATGCCGGTTATCCCAATTCGACATGTGTATGATGAATCTCGTTCCTTCATATAATGTAAATGAACCTGTTGAGGCCAGCTATTAATATCCTAAGGATAGGGATAAATGCTTAAACAATTCCATGCCCTATCTTGCATACAGTTTAGTTAGATCATATGTGTTACACGGTCAGTGAGACTGCACTATTGTATTTAAGCCACATGCTACTGCTTGGAGATGAAAGAGGGAACAGAGCGAGGGACGGAGCAAGTGTTTTGTTACCACCCGACCCAGACCCATTGTATACAGGAAGAGCCTGGAAGAGATTTTAAACGATCCTTGGAGGGTGACGTTTAGAGTGGAAAGACTTTGAAACCCTGTTTGTAATAAAAGAATCATTGTTGTATTGTATAATGAATTTTTGTGGTTTGAAACACATTGATAATTAAGGATCATTCTGATAACTTAATACTTGGCAAACTTATGAGATGTTGAAAGTTGCATTTTTATACTGACATTGTCGCCTGTTTCCGAAGGTGGACACTAGATGCCATATGCTATGCCCACGCAAGGGTAGCATAAAATACCATCCGACACAGCGGTAACGGAATCTTTGAAATTGAACTCATGACGGCATACAGTGGAACTGCATAAATTGGAACTGCATAACAGTGGAACTGCAGAAGGTGGTATGAGTACAAGTAACAGTGGAGTTGCAAGTAAATATGATGTGCAACCCATAAATTGGTTAATACATGGTAGAGCATTTTGGTGGGAAGAAAAATACAGAACACAATTGTACGCATAATGTAAAGTAGGATGTGTTGATAATAAACAGCTAGATTGTGAAATTAAAGTGGTCACAATAGGTGACGTAAGATTGTAAGTACAGTTATATGTGTAATTTACCAGTGTATCAGCGCACTTGAGAATGAATTTTATGTTAATCTCATGGTAAATGAATAAACAATTATTTGGATTTAAGAGGATAAAGTGCGAATATTAGTGGATTGAAGGAATAAGTTTTGCATTGTTTTATATATTATTGTTGGGATTGTGTTTTCGTTTGTGTGAAGCCATGATTTAGAGCTCAATTAAAGTCCTTAGAATAGAGTTGTGCTTTATTATTGTAGAGTTGATACCTTTTAGTCTCAGATCAAAAATATGCAACTGCTCAGTGGGTGAACGGTACACGCCTGAGGACTGATGCTGGCTGGAGGCAGAAGCATGTTTTCCATGGAAATTATTCACATGGGTACAGTACATATAATTTGAGTATTCGAATGTTTCACTGACTTCGAATATTCGCTAATTCAAATAAATCATTCGTATATTCGAATGTTCGAACAATGTGGATATCCAAATACCTCGCTTATTCGAATCATTTGGACATTCGAAATAATCGTGTATTTTGAGCAGTCGATTATTAAATTAAATCAAATAGAACAATTCTTAATTTTGATTTTATTTTTGTTGTATATATCTTTAATTCAAATTATTTTTATATTTTATGATTTCAACTTTATATTTGTATTAATATTTTTTTCTAAATTTTAATTTCTTTTAATTTATTGTTACTTTTTATTTTAATTCGTATGTTTCAGTTGTTAATTTATTGTTTATTTTTAATATTATAAATATATTATTGTATTAGTTGAAATTTATCTAGCGTCATAGTTCAAGGATATTTATGTATTTCTTTAACGTATGGCACATTAAAACATTAAATTATATCACACATGAAATTCGATACAAATTCTAGCTATTAACGTACAACTATCTACATAAACCTATATACAGATATTCAAGTTCTTTATGTAGCATACAGCATCTGTTTTTGCTGATAAAACGTACTTGAATCTCCACAATACGCATGGTTTGGGCACTCGATCACTAAATGATTAATGGTCTGTTTCACAGCACTACAGTCACATTTTGGAGAAGAGACTTTTCCCCACTTATGAAGAGCATCTGCACATCTTCCATGGCCAGTGCGGATACGATTAAGGGCTGTCCACACTCAACGAGGTTGATCAAATCCTGGTGGTTTTCGCAGGATACAGGGCATGTTACGACATCGATCAGGGTAGTGTGGTTGTCAATTTCATCACCAGGAGAGGCAAATAGCGAACTTCTCTTCTGACAGAATTGTGGCTGTGGAAATAGCAGGGTGTCTTGATCTGAGCAGTTTTCGCTCCACATAGGCCACCAAGGCAGCTGGGATATAATTAGAGTACTAATATTTACTTTCCAGAAATAATACATTCTACAAGATAATTTATTTTAATTAGGCTGAAAGATTGATTCATTAGCATCTTTGATAGTATAAATTCTTCTTATGACCAGTGGTTAATATACAGGGTTAACACACAGTAATCATCCAACATTGGTCCGTGACAACATTTCGACGAGAGCACAGCTCAATAACATGTGTGGCGTTTCATTGCGCGTGAAAGCTGAAGCAATCAACGTTGGCATCGCAAACGAAAGCTGGACCAATCAAAATTGGCCTGGTAAGCTAACAGGCGGCGTGGACTGGCTCTCTTTGACACTTGGTCGAAATGAGGGAGAGTTCTTAAATATGCAACCGGGAACACACGATTCCCCAAGCCAAGAAACGCGCAAGACATGAAATATTGCAGTAGAATGCGCGTGTTTTAGAACAAAACAGGAAATAAATTGATCGCATTTGCGTGGAGTAGAAAAGGCAAGCCACCGGCCCTCGTGGTGTAGTGGTAGCACGCCTGCCTCTCGCCCAAAGTCCCCAGGTTTAATTCCGGACGCCATCACGGACTTCAAGGGGAGCCGGAAAGTCCTATGCTTTCTATGTTAATTTTTGATCTTTTAATTTACCATTTTCAAAGAAACTATTAACGGGGATTAGAATTGATGCTCACACGTTACTTGAATACAGTCTTTTTCAAAATAAGGAAAGTTTTGATTTTTCAAGGATTTTTCAAAAAAGGCGTAATTTTAACAGCAATTTTGTGAACTTTTCAATCCGGCAATATTAAACTTAAATATAATTTTGAAAAACGGCTGTATGACTCCTAACTAACGTTTCTCACCGAACATCCTACAAATTTAACTACACACTACCAATTGTAGTGGAAGGTTATTTAACATGCCATAAATCTATGACATGGGACCGCCGGCTTTACTTCCCCTCCGAAAGAAGGCATATTGAAGGATTTGAATGCTCTTAAAACTCCAACGACTCGGCCAGGTTTGAACCCGCGATCTTGGGCATAGCAGTTTAGCATGCTACCGACCACACCATCGAAGACGCAAGGAATTTATGGTTGGTTGGTTCTTAAGTTTAGGGGCTGCGACAACGTGGTCATGTAGCCCCTTGTACTTTGGGTGTGTGTAGAATCTGTCTGATAACCGGTGGTAATTGTTATGACTGTATTAGTGTGTGTTATCTGTTTTTTTTAAATTTAAGTACACACTGCAAATTAGAATTATTCAAGTAGTTCCTACTTTTGCCGCCAAGTGCCACCGTCAACGGCTACTAGGCCAAGTTCAGAACTTAGCTACTAGACGCCACCGCAGTCGGCTCTTGGCAACGAACTTAGAAACCTAAGAGCGTTGTTTACATTCTTAACCTATCCAATTTAGCTTCACACAGGTGTAATTAGTGGAAGGTTCTTTAACATGCCATAAATCTATGACATGGGACCGCCGACTTTACTTCCTCTCCAAAGGAAGGCATACTGAGGGATTTTTAACGCTCGCAAGGAATTTATATTAAGTAATGTATTTTAGCAAGAAACTGGAATCAAAAAGATTTTTACGCTACCAGAGGACACTGTGACAGTTTTGGTTTCAGGACGAGTTATAGGCTACTCAGATACCGCAACACCCATTTCACTTTCATAAAAATGATTTTATGTATATTGTCTAGAGAGTAAACTAAGAATCTAACGAGAAACGTAGTGAAAAACAGAGAGATAAATAAAAATCGTGGGTTTAGAATTAGGACGCTTGGTTGTGGGAAAGTATAGTTAATGAGTTAGCTTATTATGGTTTAAAGGGACGTAACAGCGAGGTCATCTGCCCCTGGGAAAGTATAAGGAAAGTAGTCTTAAAAATGACCCATGAAGAAAATAAATGTAGCGTGCCGTTAGAAAGCAAAGGGTCCGTAGCTTAATATAGCGTAAAAAGAATGACATTTTGATAAATTTTGAGAATTTTTAACTTTCCGGGGCCCCTTATAAGCTAAAGTGAGGGCTGTAACAGGGTTCACTCATCCTCGTGGGGACAATTGAGTACGGCGGCTTCGGTGGCGTAGTTGGTAGCATGCTGAGCTTCTATGCCCAAGATATCGGGTTCAAGCTCGGCCGAAGCCGTCGGATTTTTTAAGAGCGTTAAAAATCCCTCAGTGACATGGAGGCGTCAAATGAAGAGCAAAGAGGTGTTGTTTGGTTTCTGACATCGAAAGGAGTAGGGGGAACGGACATTCATCGCCGAATGTCACAAGTATACGGCGAACACCGCGTGTCCCTTGCAAGGGTCAAGGCGTGGCACAAGCGCTTCAGGGAAGAACGGGTGTCGTTAGCCGATGATACCCGGTCTGGGGCACCCCCCTGCATTACCGATGACAGCGTCCAGCTGGTTGATGCACTCATTACCCAGGACCGCCGAGTGACAGTGAACCCCATAGCCACCGTGGTCGGATTGGGCGTCGGAAGTGTGCACACCATCCTGAAGGAACGACTGCACTTGCGGAAAGTGTGTGCCCAATGGGAGTTCCACAGTCTTCAACCCCACCAGGAAGCATTTCGACTAGCCTACTGTCTTGGTCTTGGTTGGACGATTGACGCATGCTGCTGCTCGCTTTGTATCGTCACGTGACGTGCACGCGGTGCCCTCTAGCGACGGGCTGTGACCTTCCACGCTCTGGTCGGAACCACACCTCGTTACACACGCCACGATTAGCCGATGTCGTCACCGGTTTGCACATTCCAGCATCCGGCTCGTAACTTTTTGAACGCACCTTATACATTTCTTGAAACAGATGGTATTCAAACCCAGGATCTCGGGGAAAACATTTTCATTTATCTTTTTCCTTTTGGTGTTACATCCCTTTTAACTACTGCGGCGTTTAGAGACGCCGGGATGCCGAAAATTTGCCCCTCTAGGGATATTTAACGTGCCAGTAAAGCTACTGCCATGGCTCACTCAGATTTGAGCACCCTCAAATGCCAACTGACTGCGTCAGGATTCGATCCTGTAACAGCGAGCGAGAATGTTACTGCTGAGCCTCGCAGACAGTAAAAAAAAATATCAATACGTAGCTATATAGAACAGAACACGACAGATTCTCCGTTCCTTAAAAGTTTACTGGAAGTAAGTTAAATTACTTTAGCGTACTCCTTTGAAAGAAATGTCTGGTAGGGAAACAATCTGAGAAACACTTAATGAAGATTGTCAGCACAAATTACTGTCTGCGGTATAATTTCGCTTTATTCTCTTTGGGAAGTGCGAGTTGTTTACGGTTTTAATTTCGAGCCCCCTAAGGTGAATCACTCTCACTCTAGGTTATTAGAACTCAGCTCCCCGCCATGGGTGACAGTGGAACCTGGTAGGTAGGCAATACGAAGGCCACGCTCGCAATGTGTTTCCCCCTAAGTGCAGTGCTTCATTTACATCAGTGATGGGTACTGAAATAAGAGAGGAAAGCCGTCTTCCCTAATAAGTAGGGCCCGGATGTTGATGACATGTCATCTTTTTACTGAACTGTCTAAAACAATGCTGAAGTACATAGAAACTCTGGACGGGTCATTTTTATTTTGCATCTTTTTGCATTTCTTTTGCTATTTTTCCATTTTAAGAGCATTTTCTAAATTTGGTAGATTTTTTGGTCTCATTTTAGAGAAATCGGCCGTATAAGGTAATTTTATTTTTTTTCAAATTAGTCATGCCACAGCTTTATATGAGGGAGTTACGTCTCTCAGAGTTAAGAAGAAGCTGAAACAAGATAATTTCAAATATTGAAATATTGATTCAATTTCCTTAATCAACCGGGTGGAAACTAGTCTTAGCAACAATCGTGGCGAAATTGCTGCGGGGATTGCATCAAAACTGAAAGAAGTGCTGGACATTAATACCTGGTATAAAACATTATGCAAAATCTCAGGCATTCTTTCTGGTGAAGACTACTGCATGGATGGGATTGAGGAGGATTTAGCAGCAAACGACCTTCCTCACTTCAAGTACGCTCCAATCACATCAGTTGATGTCTTTTAGAGATATAAAAACTTGTTGGCTGATAATTGCAGATCATTTACATTTGACAACATCAGAATGGCATTCGTAGTGCAGTGCAACTCAGACTAAAGTGAACATAAACCTTTTGTTAAGTGCTAGAAATCTATTTTGATTGACTTTTCAGTTTGATCTTAAGATGTCATTTTTGAAATATTGGTGAGGTTATTATTATAAGATCATCTTCTCCATTTTATAGTGCATTTTTCGAATTTTTGAAATATTGGTGAGTTTTTGATTATAAGATCATTTTCTCCATTTTATAGTGCATTTTTCGAATTTTTAGGTCATTTATTACAGTCATTTGTGAAAATTTAAGAGCATTTTTTAAACTTTTTTATGGCATCAACATCCGGGCGGTACTAATCAGACTAGGCCTACTCAGACGCATTCTGTGACCAAACACTGGAACCAAAGTTTGACATCAGATCATGGATATTATTAGGGATGTGAACAGTGAGCGAGAACGGACGCCGTATAGGGCTCAGATTTCAAATACCAGCAAAGTTTTTGTATTCATATTCCAATCTATTGCATTATACAGGGCGCCA
This sequence comes from Meconema thalassinum, assembly GCA_946902985.2. Taxonomy (NCBI): domain Eukaryota; kingdom Metazoa; phylum Arthropoda; class Insecta; order Orthoptera; family Tettigoniidae; genus Meconema; species Meconema thalassinum. Next base: position 265,332,444 of record OX336394.1, read on the forward strand.
GGGAACGTTCTCCGTTGCGCATACGTGCTACTGCGAGAGGTAGCATCAGCAGATTAGTTGGCAGCACGGTGTCCTTGACAGGGTATTGGTACAGTGAAGGCCACACGTGTGGGCTGTGGGCTGTCGAAATCGTCAGTGTGTATTGCAATTAGCGAGCGTTCAGATAGGTCATTTGAAGAGTGTAACGGTCATCTTGGCCGACACTCTAGAGGATTTGAATGAGATTTTGAATGGTATGGACTCCGTCATGAGGAAAGAATTCATGATGAAAAATAATAAATGTAAAGCAAAAATATTGGAATGCAGCCGAAATAAATCAGAAACCTCTATGGACATCAAATTGGCAGGTGAAAAACTAAAGGAAGTAGGAGACTTCTGTTACTTAGGAAGCAAACTAACCAGTGATGGACGAAGCAATGAGGATATAAAAAGTAGGTTAGCTCAGGGAAGGAAAGCATTTCTACAGAAAAGGAATCTGTTGACATCGAATATAGATTTAGGTATAAGGAAGTCATTTTTGAAGGCCTTTGTCTGGAACGTGGCACTCTATGGAAGTTAAACTTGGACTATTGGTGCAGCAGAAAAGAGGGGAATTGAAGCATTTGAAATGTGGTGTTACAGGAGAATGATGAAGATCAGATGGGTAGATAGGCTTATAAACGAAGAATTATTAAAATTAGTGGGAGAGGAGATATGTTTCTGGCGACTGCTAATGAAGTGAAGAGATAGGCTGGTAGGACACATACTAAGACACCCAGGAATAGCAAGCTTAGTTATGGAAGGAAGGGTCGAGGGCAAGAACTGTAGGGGTAGACCAAGGTTAGAATAGGTTAAACAGATTGCCTCAGATGTAGGGTGTGGTAGCTATGTAGAGATGAAACGATTAGCTCAGGACAGGGAGGGATGGAGGGCTGCATCAAACCAGTCAAAAGGCTGAAGACTCTAACAACAACACGGTATACAGGTGGTAATGTTTACTACTGAAGAGAGAGATTTTTTGGTGGAATACGTTTTTAGCGGCTTCGGTGGCGTAGTTGGTAGCATGCAGAGTTTCTATGCCCAAGTTCGCGGGTTCAAACCCGGCCGAAGTCGTAGGATATTTTAAGAGTGTTAAATATCTCTCAGTATGCCTTCCTTCGGAGGGAAAGTAAAGCCGGCGGTCCCATGTCATAGATTTATGGCATGAAAATGAACCTTCCACTAACTACACTTGTGGAAGCTTAACTTTGTAGGTTAGTTTGATAAAGCTATATTAGTTCCAACGTTCGCCGCCAGGTGCTGACTGCGATGGCATTTAGTAGCGGCGTCCACAGCTAGGTGTCGTGGATGGTAGCATTTGGTAGCAAAAGTAGGAACTACTTGAAAAATAATCGTCTGCAGTCCTTCTACCTGCATCACTGATAACACACACTAACACGGCCATCACAATTAAGACCGGTTATCAGACAAATTCTACACACCCACAGTACACGGGGCTACATGACCGTGTTGTCGCAGCCCCTAAACTAAGGAACCAACCATCCAACCAACCAACCAACTAACCAACGTTTTTTTGCGAAGTAATCGGTTTGCAGAAACTTTAAAATTTAAATTTCAGTCACGGTTTCCTAATTCAAAGTGTCCAAACCAGGATACCATTCGGGATTTGATAAGTAAATTCTGTTTGTTTTGATACAAGCGGCAGCCGTGCTGCCAACTTAACTGCTGATGCTACCTCTCGCAGCAGCATATAGGCGCTGCGGAGAACATTCCCTGGCACCCTGTATTATTTGTGTATTCGCTACATTGACAAGCTAACCTCATTACTAAACGCCACCAGTTTAAATAGGAACGATTGATTTAGGATTAGTACATTATGCAACGAGCCTATAATGGCTATAATTAAGACACGAGTATTTTTTATAAAACGAGCGTATGCGAGTTTTATAATTTCCATGTCTTAATTATAGCCATTATAGGCGAGTTGCATACGACTGTTTATGTTCGACTATAATTATTATAACTATTTTATGTTCGAAGATAAATACTCATAAATTCTGTCGAGATTTCGCCAGTTTTATGTACTGAAGAGAGCGCATGAGACGCAGGGAATGCCTTGTATTTGACCATGGCCACCTTGATTACTCTACTATGACACTAGGCCAGGCAGTGTGATTTACATTAGAAGGCCGTGGTACTCAGCGCATCTAATTATCTAATTGGTCAAACAACTGTTTCTTGAGCTCTGATTGGTGGGAGAAACTGTATCATAATGAAAAATAATGTTATAATGAGTCTCATTATGATACAGTTTTCAGATTCATAATAGTCAGGGTCGAACATAAAATTAATAACGAAATAGAGTAGACAACATCACACCTGTATTATGTCACAATAATAAGTCAATAGACCACATGTTAACATAATACATACTACATTAATAATACGAAGGTCGTTTTTTAAGTAAGGGCCGTTTTTTTTTTAATTAACCGAACATGTTATTTTGAAACCATTTTTAGGTTTTACTTACGTTCCTCTATATTTCTACATAGTTGCCTTGTTTCTGTAGGCATTTGTCATACCTTAGAACTAAGTTCTGAAATCCCTCTGCATAAAAGTTTGCCGCCTGCTCTGACAACCAAGAATTCATGGCTGTTTTCAGTTCTTCATCGTCGGCGAAGCGCTTCCCACCAAGATGACGTTTCAGCTACAGTCAACAAGTCATCTGTGATCACAGATGGTCAACCTGAGCGTTCATGAACATTTTCACGGCCATTTTTGAACTCGCGTACCCATTTTCACACTTTACCTTCCGTCATTGCATTATCACCATACACCTCACAAAGCTGACGATGAATGTCTGCAGCCGATATGTTTCTTGCACTCAAAAAACGTATCACAGATCGTACCTCACACGCGGCGGGCGAATCAATAATCTTGAACATTGTAAAGATGCACAGTTCAGCGTACAGGTTAGCTACACTGCTGCAACTAATGCCTGCTTGTTCGCAAAGGATGCCGGGAAGTAGCGCGCACGCTTATGCGGCGTGCGCACTAACTACGGGCTTCGAAAAAAACGGCCCTTACTTAGAAAACATTCCTCGTAGCACAACAACTAGCTTATAGAAGGGCTTCAAACAGACTAAGCCAAACTCTCTGTAAATAAGATTGACGCGTTACAGAAGAATTTGCAAACGATTGCAATTTAATATTGTATATCATTTTGCGGTATGTTTGGATAAGTGTAATACCTTAACATCTAGTGGCCTTTCGCTGTACCATTTCCAACTCATTGATGAGCCCTACATATGGTCCTAAACGCCAAGGCGTATTACAGAATAGGCATTAAAAGTGACATATACCCTAATTCTTTACTAGACATTTGCATGCTATAGAAGCTACACATCGGTTGGTTGGTTCATCAGATTAGGGGCTGCGACAACGCGGACATGTAGCCCCGTGAAGTTTGGGTGTGTGTAGAATCTATCTGATAAACCGGTGTTAATTGTGATGGCTGTATTAGTGTGTGTAATCTGTAATTCAGGTAAGGGCTGCAGACGATCAATTTCAAGTAGTTCCTACTTTTGCAGCCAAATGCTACCGTCAACGATACCTACCTAAAAACTTGGCTACTTACTAGATACCACCGCAAGTGGCACCTGGTGGCGATCGTTGGAACGTATAGCGTGTTAGTAAAATCTAGCCTACAAATTTAGCTTCATACAATTGTAGGTAGTGGAAGGTTCTTTTACATGCCATACATTTATGACGTGGGCCCACCGGCTGTACTTCCCCTCCGAAGGAAGGCATACTGAGGGATTTTTAACGGTCTTAAATAATCAAACAACTTTGGCTGGGTTTGAACCCGCGATCTTGGGCATAGAAGCTCAGCATGCTACCAACTACGCCACCGAAGCCGCTAAACTACACATCCTGTATGACTTGTATAAGAGTATTCAATTCGTCTGATAATCTGTTGGTGGTGTGTCTAACTAAGATAATTAACGTTACAGATGGGGTAGGTGTCCTGGGGCTTGAAATAAGGTACGATTTCGGCTTTTTCTTGGGAGGAGTGTAAAAAAATAAACGGTAATCCGCACTCAGTATAGCCGTCAATCCCCGTACTTGTTGCAGCTCCCCGTCGCTGTCATGGTGCGCGATTTTACACGCACGGCTACACCAATGAAGAAGAAAATCCACAACCTGCTTCCAGTCTCCGACCGGGTCAGGAATGGAATGAATGAAGCCCCCATCTAGCGGCGAGGATATGAACGGTGCCGGCTGCCGAGGCCTGACGCACTCCTCTGGGGCAATGATTAAATGAATGACAGTTGAAATGAAATGATAGTGGAGAGTGTTGCTGGAATGAAATGTTGACAGGGAAAACCGGAGTACCCGGAGAAAAACCTGTCTGCCTCCGTTTTCTCCAGCACAGATCTCACATGGAGTGACCGGGATTTGATCCACGGACCCAGCGGTGAGAGGCCGGCGTGCTGCCGCCTAAGCCACGGAGGCTTACGGCTACACCAATGAGTGAACCAATTAGAGGCAGATATAGATTTCAATATGTTTCAGTTCTCCGTTGGAACGGGTAAGGCAACCTTGTGGTTGACATTGGATTAGTGGAGCAGCAAATCAGCCCTGGGCTCAAGAGTTGTGGTCAGGCGCAATTATCGTCACCAGTTTGATATGTGCCACCAACAGGAGCTCGTCCACAGTTCGAACTCCGACACTGGTGGCATCAACAAGACAACTGCCCCCCCCTCGACTTAAAGTGGAACAGTTAATACAACTATGGTTATACTGTAATATTACAGGCTACTACTTATCTGGTTGTGTTCCTCGCTAGAACTATGAGCAGTTTCGTGTTCACTCTTGCGCCAGTTGTGGTACATATATTGTACATATTGTACCGACAGTAGTGGCTACGCTGGCTAAAGCACAGCATTAGGTCATGGGGCCAAGCTCTCTGCTGACTTGGTAGACGCGTGGGTTCGAGCCCCACCGTCGGCCGTCCTTGAAATGGTTTTCCGTGGTTTCCCATTTTCAACACCAGGCAAATGCTGGTACGGTACCTTCTGACAGGCCACGGCCGCTTCCTTCCACATCCTTGCCCAGTTTCATTCACCATCATTCATATCATCTCTCATTAACTCCTCTCATGAGGTTGGCGTCAGGAAGGGCATCTGACCGTAAAAACCATCGCCACAATGACTTCAATCGCATCTTATCCCCGACCCCCGTTGGAAAACGGGAATAATAAGGGGTAGACATACACATTGTACATATTGTAAATATTCTTCACCTTTATTTTCAAACATAGATTTTATAGCCTAAGTGTAATGGATCAGATGATGATCGCTTGACGATCGAAACTGGTCATCCTAGTGTATTTATTAACCTCATGTAATTTATTTCAGGATTAGGGCATAACCGAGAACTTTTGGGTACATTTGTGTTGACCGACTGAAAAGCACCAAACTTTTGTTTACTAAGGCAACACTGAAAAATGGCTTCAAAGCCCACAACTACTAGACTACTTGTGGGTTCACATCAAAACCATCATTTACGAGACCCTTGCCCTGTGAAATCCGAGTAAGACCCACTGGCGCGGGTTATGGCTGCGGAGGGTGTTGGAGGACCAGGGATTGGTGATTGTGTGCACCAGAACATGATACGGAGGTAGCGTGTCTGTGTTGACGTCAGTGGTTGTCACATTGAGCCCCACCTGTAATTGGACCCCGACGATAAGCAACAGGAGTCCGACAGAGCGCCGAAAGTGAGGAAGCTGTGAACGTGTGTTGTGATGGTTTTTTGTGGATAGTGGGAAGACGGTACGTTTCCGGACACAAGTTTCTACGCGAAACTTAACCGTCTTGGTCCCCACTACAAGCCCTCAAAGTCTGTGATGGAAATTTGGAATCATCCTGTATGTTATGCTACAACCAACGGTACCCGGCAGGCGTTGCAAAGCCTATCAAAGAAAAGGAAGGAAGGAAGCTTGTAGTTAAACGTGACCGGTAATCTCGAGATCATGAGCCACGGGACCTCCTTTTTACGTGGAATCCGAACCACAGGACATGGCATTTCACTTCGAAAATCTCACATGCATTGACCGGGAAACGAACCCGGACCGCCTTGGTGAGAGGCATACAGCTAGACCGCTGAGCCATCAAGCCCCCCCCCCAGCCTATCAAAGAAAAGGAGTGTTTGTGTTGAAATTGTGTTTATGTTCGACCCCAACTATTATGTGTCAGAAAACTGTATCATAATGAGGCTCATTATAACACTATTTTTCATTATGAAACAGTTTCTCCCACCAATCAGAGCTCAAGAAACAGTTGTGTGACCAATTAGATAAGGATACCTTCGCGCATGCGTTCAAAATCCAACATGTCTATATAAATTACCGAAATTGCACCGTCCATATGTTCGCGTAAATAAACTGAGACAAGAAATGGCACTGCACCCTAATATCCCCAAAATCAATTTCTACACAGCGCGTGGTTTTGAAACGACTTCGGTGACAGTTTTACTGAATACTGGAGCACAATCTGAACATATGGCATTGAAGCACACAGAGCGCATGCGTCGGTTGTCCAGAGAGCTTGGGAAACAGAGATATACTACCCACCGCAGCACCCGATCACAACATTCTAGTGACTGAACAGATATTTATGAATATTTATGTTAAAACATATAATAAAGTTATAATTATCGTCGAACATAAACAGTCGTATGCAACTCGCCTATAATGGTAATTAAGACACTCGTATGGAAATTATAAAACTCGCTTACGCTCGTTTTATAAAAAATACTCGTGTCTTAATTATGGCCATTATAGGCTCGTTGCATAATGTACTATTATTGAAGTGCTTTTGGATACACAATTTTTTTTTGTTTTTTTGTTTTTCCACCTGATTCTCTAATTCAGAAACCTTCGAGGGCGTACACACTACAACTCACCAGAGTTCATTTGATAAAACATTTCACGCGCCAGCACTCATTCCTTGAAACGACTCGTGTGCCACCTATTATAAAATGGATTAAATAATTCAGAAACCTCCGTGAGTGTGCACACGACAACTAACTAAACTCCATTTGTTGAAAAGAGTCGCGTGCCAACACTCATTTATTGAAACGACTCACGCGCCACCTATAATCACATGGGTTAACAATTGCAGATACATTTGCTGGCCTGTGCACAACAACTCACCAAAGATGCAACGCAATCGGATGAATGGTATAAGAACGCATACAGAACATTCAATAAATATTCATTTTTGCATAATGTTCATAATTTTCACAAATTTGTAACTTATCCCCATATAAAGTTTTGCATATTATCGTGAATTTTTCAAGTTTTACATGTTTGCATGTATAGCTTAAGGTTCGCAATTCATTTATTTGTTGCCTTTGCTGATTCATTTGGGGGCTTTGCAACACCGAGGTCATGTAGTCCCGTGTACTTGGGTGTGTGTGTGGAATTTGTGTGATAACCTGTGGTATTTTGATGGATGTATTAGTGTGTGCATTTGTAATTCAGATGAGGATTGATTAGGAGGCGACCATGGTCTTAAATTAATTAGTTATTGTTGTTTAAAGGGGCGGAAAATGAGGTCATCTGATCCTGGCCTTAATTTAGGAACCACCCCGATATTCGGCAGCAGTTTACGTTGCAAACCACTGGAAAACAACTTAAAGAATGGCTGATGAGATCAGAATTAAATTTCTTGGCAGAGCCGAGGATTGAATCCGGGCTTCTGCTGTGACATCATTTTTTTCTCATCATTAATTATGGATAATATATTTGTTTTACCAAGTTTGCAAAATGGGCTATATATTTTTCTGATTGACAGCAGCTGTAAATATTTTGACTGAGTGAATACAACAGATTCAGTAAAATATACATTTGGAATTTTCGAGTTAAGAAGAGAGATTTAGAAGTCCATGAGGAGGTAATCAGTTTAGAGACTAATTGTGCAAACAAAATGTACTTACATCATCGCCATAACTAGCAAGAATAGCTCTGCAGTAATAATTGATCCTACCATTCGCTTTGAGAAGTCAACAGCTCGGTTCGAGGGAGTCGGCAGTGAAAAGAAGACCAATCACTAAGGACTTTGATTTATGGTAATATAAAAGGCTCCAACGCGGTGAAAGAAAAGGTTCAAAGCGGTGAAAGAAAAGAAAGTGAGGGTTGAGTGTGCTTCATAACATTCTGTATGGTGCACGGATTTGGTCAAATAATGAACAGTATGCAAATACTGTATTTGGAGGAATTCCAAACAAAACTCAGCAATGTTTCTAGGTTTATGCCTTGTCTCGTGTAGCGTTTCACCTAGGAACGCCAAACTGGCTGATCAACGAGATCTTGGTGTCCGTTCCCGGACCAACTTGATATCGTCATTATTCTAGATAGGTCTACAGTGTCTTTCATATTAAGTAAGAACGGTGAGCGGTGGCTTTGTTAACCACTGCTCTAGTGGCCTTCGCCGGGCTTGTGGCGTGCCACGGCCCCCTGCTCTAGTATTGAAAGTGCATGCATAATACTTGCAATAAACGTGCAGGTGTTCAGTCGCCAGTCGGAACCTCAGATGTTAACATGAGATAGTTATCATTAGTTATTGTTATATGAGGGGTGGAAATACGAGGTCATCTGCCCCTAAACAGTTATCATTACAACATCGTATTTTTGTATGTAAAACTTATTTTACGTACGAGTCGGCTCGGCGGGTACGTGATTCAGTTGTTCAGCAGTTTCCTGATGAAGTGCCACCTTCACTAGCACAGATTCACGTAATTGTAAATAAGCATAAAATTAAAAATCAGAAATATTACAGTGGCAGAACTCACTCGCGTCAGTCAGAATGTGGTTACCAGATACAATGCCTGTATAACCCAGGAAGGACGACACTTCTAACATCTTTTGTAAGGTACAGGATTGTACACACGCTTACAGCAGGGGGCCGTGGTGCGCCTCAAGCTCGGCCAAGGCCCCTGCAGCACCGAATAACAAAACTGCCGCTTGCCGTTCTTACTTTATATGAAAGACCCTGATTATAGATTGGCATGAATCTTAAATTTTAAGAAAAAGGAGGCTCTTTAGTTCGTCACGGAACTACTTGTTTTTTAAGTTTTGGTACGACGTAAGGAAAATTCGGAAGAACATTTAAGACAAAATCGTTACCATAAAAATTCACCACTCTGTGACATTGGCCCAGATTCATTTTTGCAGTCAGGTTTAAAATTATGAACTCGTTTTGTTTCATTTAATTACATATTTCAAGTTTATGCTTGCTGTTTTTCAGGCTTCTATGTCTAAGGCTAATCCATGCGTGGATCAGACGAATAATAAAAGAAAGTAAACAGCTGCAAGCAATTAACTCACATTTGTTAATTGTAGCTAAGCATTCCTAAATTAAAAACTGGCGCTACCATGCTTACTTTGAGAGTGAGAGGCAGTTAGTGATTTTATTCTCATAAAAATATAATCCTGGTAAACATAGGGAAAAACAATTGCTCTTTTAAAGCGACGGGGATTTAAGGTTTACAATTTGGTTAGTTTAAACAGTAAATTATGTACAATAAACAAACAAGCAAAATAGAAGTTATTAACTTGATGCACTCGCCTCGGCTGTCATAACAAATACCTCGTGTTTTAACAAGGATTTCCCAGCGTGGAAATTAAAATGTTTCTTTGTTTGCTTAGAGGATTGTGATCAAATCATCTGCAGCAAATATAAATTATTTTTATGGATTTGGCATTTCCAAATAATGTGATTAATTCCTCCCCTTTGCCTTTATCTGGTGAATACAATCTCTCCATCTCTTTCTCTCAAACAGAAGTCCCCGCCATATCTTTACTCTGGATTTTGTCAGATGGAATACGTTCACAGTGAAAGCAACAGATTTGCCGGGTTCACTACCTGGATATCTCAATATGGTCCTACTAAATGCAATAAATCGCTTATTTTCAGTGCACCACGCATATATACACATCAAAAAACGTTTTGCATAACACTTGTTGGACATGATGCATAGCGTATGTGGGATTATGAGCGACAAATCATGTACACATTAATCATCTGTGAAAAGAAAATTACAAACAGGAAGCCATTTGGCCTGTTAAGAAGGGACTGATATGTGTTGTAATCTCGCCATCCCCTGACGTTTGAATATGATGATAATTGTTGTTTTAAGGGGTCTAACATCTGGGTTATGGATTTGGCGTGGTCTGAGTGATAGCGAAAATGACAATCAGACGGAAACCATAACTGAGATTGAAAATACTGACAAAGGATTGAAAAGACACACAAAATGTAATTTGGATTGACAATACTTTCAAAAATAAATTTAGATTGAAAATACTTACAAAATGAGATTCAAAATACTCAAAAAATGCAATTGAGATTCAAAATATTACGAAATGCTCCCTAAAAAATGCTAATTTAGTTTGAAAATACTTGTAAAATGCGGATTAGGTTGAAAATACTTGCATAATGCAATTGAAATTCAAAAAACTCACAAAGAATGTCGCTTCCGCATTCAAATATTTAGCCTACTAAAAAGCAATTTAGATTGTCAATCCTTACAAAATGCAATTGAGGTTGAAAATACGCGCAAAATGCAATTTAGATTGAAAATACTTACAAAGCGCAATTTAGATTGAAAATACTTAAAAGATATAGTGTAGATTCAAAATATTCACAAAATGTAATTTAGATACACGGAGAGCCAATTCACAAAAACAGTGCGGAAATCTTATTGAGAAAAGAAAATATAATGAAAAGAAAAATGGCTGATCCCTAAAATAATGAGGGATCAGGAAAGATAGAGAGATGAGTCAATTAAGGCCGGAAGGGAAGAGACTCCCTAGACTTCGGATGCCCTAATACCGTTGGGGTCAGAAGAGAACAAGAGTTCACCAAGAGAGGTCGACAGGAAAGAAGACCGAGAGGAGCCCAGCACAAGTAAGTGGAAGCAATGCCGGACTTAGCTGGGGTGGTCGCCAACCCACGTCCCATAAGTTGTGAGCGCATGGGGTGGACGATTTACTAAAGAACATGGCCACCACGGGCGTCCATACAGTTCATGTCAGGCAACATCGCAGGTCATTTCAATCGTTCAATAGTGAACTCCTGGAGGAAGGTTTATACCACCGCCACTCGATGTGGTGATTATATGGAAAACTTTTTTTGATGTGTATATAATTTGTTTAATCTGCATGCGTATGAGAATTCACATCGCTCAGTATCAAACGACACATCACTTGGATGGCTATAAGTGATATTTATTTATGGTTACAAGGTTTTTGTAAGCACATCATGAGATTTAATACTTAGTTTATTTAACATTTACTAAAGTATACTTTGACTTTATATCAATTGTTAAATATACTATTATTTGTTGTAAGATAGTGGATTGAATGCAACGAATGAAACCATTTAGCCCAAATATAGTAATCTTAAAATAAAACTATCTCAAACAACGCTCTTCATTATATGACGTTATTATTGCTGACCGATTGTTGCCCAAAATGTGGGATTTGCACAGACGTTTATTTTAAATAATTATAAGCATCAAATGGTCAGTAATAATTACGACATGTAAAGAAGAGCGGGATTAATCTCCATGTACCATGCCCACAAACAAATATTGTGCAATTCAGCATCGAAAAATATGTAGTGAAGTGCATGTCTTTTTCTAGGGATCTAATTATTATTTTTAATGCATTCTTGGATATTTAAGAGATAGTCTATATTTAAGAATTTGAAATCCAAATATTCACCTCCTCCGATTGAGCCTTAGATAGGATATACGAAAAATCCCACGGTTAGTGCCCAATGCATCGAACCCACACAAGATATACCAACTCTGTGTTTGGCCAAAGATAGGAGATGATTGAGTCCTTCCAGAAGAAAATGTTGTAAATGTTTTGCTGTTTAACCTAACTCCGCTGCTGATGTGCTATTGACTTATTTACTTCTTGAGATTGATTCCAATATTAGTAATTTAGTGCAATTTACTCCATTAATAGTGATTTAGAACTCAAGACCGTCCTCCATTTTTCTGTCCTAGAACATTTGTCTTTCAACGGCTTCGGTGGCGTAGTTGCTAGCATGCTGAACTGCTGTGCCCAAGATAGCGAGTTCAAACCCAACTGAAGCCGTCAATTTTTAAAAACGTTAAAATCTTTCAGTATGCCTTCCTTCACAGGGGAAGTAAAGCCGGCGTCCCATGTCATAGATTTATGGCATGTAAAAGATACTTCCAGAGACTAAACTTGTGTGAAGCTAAAATTCTGGGTTAGATTTCGTTGGAGCGTTCTATCAAAGTTCCAACGTTCACCACAAGGTATCAGTGACATCTGGTAGCGAAAGTTGGAACTACTTGAAATTGAACGGAACTTGTAGCTCACCCTATGGGTGTCCGCTTGAAGCAGCTTTTGGCGAGCCGAACATGTCCTTGAACACTTCCGTCACTAAAAGCCATACGATAAATAATAAATAAATCTTTCTTTTCTCTACAAGTTGCGGAAGACCTTTACTCTAAGAACGAAGAGTATCAAACCTAGTTAATGTGCATAAAGAAAATACTACAATACACTTATGTAATGAAGTTATGTGACGTAGCGCAATGGACCGTGACCTGTGCGAGGGCCATCCAGTGTATGTGTATGTGATAATGAAACTGTTTGGAGAGGGTCGTCACATCGAGACCAATCAGCTCACGTATACATACACAACCTCATGAATCATTCCACAACAATGCTAATATTAGTAGTCTCCTGTAGCTGGTGTGGTTGGCACGCAAAGCATGTCGAGAGACCATCATTCAGTGGCGAGCGTACTCACACGTAACGCGGTATACACAGGACAGATCCTAGCGTTTAAGTAAATTCGCTGAGGTCTGCCGGGACTTTGTTTACACGCCGTGTGTGCCATCAATACTACAGGAAAGAAATAGAACGGTTTACTGCGTGGCATTCAACACCCAAAACAAGAATTCACAGAACTTTACAGATCATAAATTAACCACTAGAATCAAAATCACTGTATAATCAAAATTAAGGAATTAATGGCTTCATTAGTATCCCCGTTAAAGAAGTGATCACAAAGAACAAAGAACAAATAATAATAATTCAATTTTATTTTATTTATTTATTAAATACTATTGATATTACATTAATGAGATATGTCTCACGAATCTGAAGGCAAATCCAGTACAGATTATCTGTAAGACATATTAATTATTATTTTCAACGTATATACAGACTGTATTTCAATGCAGGAGTGCATGCAAGAGATACAGTATGTTTCTTTTTCTCTTCTTTTTTTCTTAATATATATGTAGAAGATCGTACTAAATTTTGTGTTATGGTAGAATCTTCGACCCCACCACCTGGAGTCCCTAAATGTCGGAAGCCCCTTTCGCAGGAGAGAAAGGAGAAATTATCAGCAGGGCTCAAGAGATATTGGGAACGGAAGAGAGCATCGAAGAAGAACTAGTCATAAACGCTCCGTAGTGGGCTTAAATCAATAATAATAGAATATATATTAATTATAATTATTGATTTTTTTTTAATTTTTGTTTAAATATTATTATTATTTTTTACTTTTATATATTAATTTGACTTAACATGTTAGGTGATAATGAAAAAATACACTGGTCAAAACTATTAGGGGATCAGGTGAGATTTCATACTCAAGATACACATGGTAACGTCCTTCATTCAGAGTTCGGTTACAATTATAATTTGTGTGTGCTACAGTACGATATTGTGCTGTCTCAACTTTTTAATGGAGGTTTGCATGGCGTTTACTTAGAGCTAGGCACCATGGGGCTACCATAATAGTGAAAAAGTCATTCTCGTTGCCCTCTAATATGGTGTGTGATCACCTCGGACGGCCAGGACAGTTGCACACTTGCGTGGCATGCACAGTACGAGGTTATCAATCAGCTCTTGAGGGATATTTGGCCATTCTTCCATGAGTGCAATATCCAGCTCGGCAACCGTTGTGGGAGGTGCCGGTCTGGCTGCAATGTGTCTGCCAAGTGCATCCCAGACATGCTCAATCGGGTCTAAGTCCGGTGAACAAGCTGGCCACTCGATTCGTTCAATGCCCTCGTCATCAAGTATGTTGTTCACCAGTGCAGCTCTGTGGCGACGTGCGTTATCGTCCACCAGAATGAGTCCATCGCGTATGGCACCAGCGTAGGGCACAACAAACGGTCGAAGGATCTCGTCTTGATACTTCTCAGCAGTCAAAGTGCCATTCTGAATGACATAGAGGTCCGTACGTCCGCCAATACTGACTCCTGCCCACACCATTCGTCCACCACCATGATATGGTGCTGTTTCCTGCACATAAGCGGGATTGTTCCGAGTTCCAAGTTCTCTCCAGATGAGGGAACGACGATTGTCCGGCTGAACACAAAATCTTGACTCATCTGTGTACAGAACCCGGCGCCATTCGTTGCGACGCCAATCCTGATGTTCCTCCGCCCAGTTTCTGCGGGCAAAACGGTGGCGTGGTTTTAATGGGACACACACCATAGGCCTCCGTGCGTAGATGCCACTTTCCCGAAGGCGATTTTGGACTGTTTGTGTTGATATTGAGCGTCCTGTTGCCGCCTGAATGTTGTGTTGCAGCTGAGTTGCGTTCAGCCTCCTGTCTCGACGGGCTGTTAACCGGAGATAACGGTCATCTCTTGCTGATGTTACCCGTGTACGACCTTGGCCTGGCCTTCTTTTAACGGTCCCTGTTGTCTGAAATCGCATCCAGGTCCTGGAAATAACACTTTGGGACAATCCAATAGCTGCAGCCACCTCCCTCTGTGTCGGTCTTGCTACCAACCTTCCTATGGCTCTCCATGCAATACCTTCGGGTAAGTCACGTTATTGTTGCATTGCACTACCTGCTCACTACACCACCTGAACCCAACTGCTTGTGTCATTGGTTTGGTAGAGTTAACACACGTCCACACCAACCCCCTCTGCAGCAACATTCTGTTATTACCACTATCTCGGTTGCCGTAATGTTGTTGTCTCCACTCCGTAGAACCTACAGAAAGACGTCGAACCATTTTAGGTCATTCTGCCGATGACAATACGTCAGAAACTAGATATCTCAACTGATCCCCTAATTGTTTTGACCAATGTAGTATTCGTTAAAGTACTAGTAGGTAATGCATTTTTTGACCAAGGAACGGGTGTAGGAGTCATTAGCCTATGAAATAGTATGTTTGTTGTGGAAGCTTGCAATATAACATGCTGTGTTATTCGTATTTTTTTTTTTCATTATAAAGTACGCACAATATGTAATTATATGGGTAATTATAAAACAACTAAAACAAAACCCCAATCTCTACATGATTCGTTCCGCGGCTATACGGGTTAAATCAAAGCATCTAGACCACTCGACCAAAGTACCACATTAGTTAAGAAGTTGATGATCGGTTCAAGAAGTGCCGCAATGATTAAAAATAAGAAAAATCTTCAGCATAGTATAAAGCATAATACAGGGTCAGATGACCTGGCTATTCCACCTCTTTGAACAACAATCAACGTATAATACACCACGTTGTATGTCAACAAGCTACTACAACCAACATTCAGCTATACTCCTTGGTAAGGACCCATACATTAGGAGAAAGTAGGCTATGTGTTCTTGTTTACCTAAAAGATCCGTTTAAGTTGAGTTTCAGATATGTTATTTTTATCAAGGAGATTCTTAAACCTTCCTCTCCAAACAATATTCGACATAAGCTTTCAGAAATATCACTAAAAGAAGTGGTGTTTGGCAGACTGACCTTGGTATGACATTCTATTGATATATAAATCATGATTTGAGTTTCAAATATCATATTGATAAGGTAGTGAATGATGCACTTAGAACTCTGGGCTTTATTTTTAGAAATTCCAAGGAGTTGACGAATGCAAAGACAATCACTACGCTCTTCAATGCATATGTGAGAAGTAAACTGGAGTTTAATGCGGTAGTCTGGTCTCCAATGTACGAGTCACATATAAATAACATAGAAAGAATGCAAAATAAACTGTTACGCTTCCTATATTACAAGAAGTACTCTGTATCAGCCATCCGTTGTAGAATTCCTTACTCTAACTTGTTGTCAGAATTCCAAATGACTAAACTTTCAACACGCAGGCTTATTGCTCAGCAGATATATTTGTATAAAATTATCAATGGTATCTCAGACACGAGTGAAACTTTAGGGCAAATAAATTTCAATGTGAGAAAGAAATGTCTCAGAAAACGAGAACTCCTAATTGTTAAAAAATCTAATACAAATTTCCATAAAAATTCACCGATATTGAATATGTGCTGTACTTACAACAGGCTGTCAGCTGACAACAATTTAGATTTTGGAATGTCCTTGCTAAATTATAGAAGAACACTTAGTTTTAGATGTCAAATGATTCACTATAACGAAGATATTAAATTTAGCGGCTATTAGTTTCAGGTTTCACTTTCCATTGCTATTGTATTAGTACTTAAAGATGTTAATCTAATTTTACTTTATGTGACCAATTACTAAAAATCATGCTTCATTTACTGTTATTGCGACTTGAACTTGTGTATATTCCTTGTTAACAATTTATTTTTTTATTTAAATTTAAATTTTTAATTGTTAATCTTCAATTTTTAAGTTTTAATTTTGAATTATCAATTTTTAATTGTCAATTGTTTATTTTGTATTCTAATGTATTTTATCTTGTATTTTAATATATTTTCATGTATTATCTGTGTGTAAACAATTGTTTAATTGTTTGTTACTGTAATTGGGTCACTGCCCTGTTGTGGCAATAAATAAATAAATAAATAAATAAATAAATAAATTATTATTGTTATTATTATAACTACTATAGTGTAACTTTTTGTGTTTTTGACTACCGGTACTTAGGTTACATTAATACACTGCTCACAAAAATTAGGGGATATTGTAAACTCAGCTATGTGTGCTATGTGTTTCGTACCGCATTAGATGAAATCACTTCCCTTTACTCCCAGAGAAGGTAAACATGTGTTTGCGTCACCCCTGCACATACACCACATGACGGAGGGCACTGTCCGTACTGTTGCTGTCAAAGGGTCACACGGCGGTGGTTTGTTGCTGAGGTCAGAGCCATTCCATTCCCGTTGACAGTTAGTGAATGACGTGACTCAGGGACAGCGATGCCTCCACAACATGATTTACCTGAATCAAAGGCTTGGAGGGCCATAGGACGGATGGAAGCTGGACAGACACAACAAATTGTGGCTCGAACCCTTGGGGTGCCTCAAAGTGTGATATCAAGACTGTGGAATCGTTTTCAAACAGCTACTGTTCACAGATAGCTAGGAAAAGGTCGCCCACGGGCAACAACAGCAAGGGATGACTGTTACCTCTTGTTAACAGCCCACCGGAATAGACCGCAGAATGCAACTCAACTGAGAAGTGCCCTTCTAACAGCAACAGGACGCAGAGTATCAACCCAAACTGTCCGTAACCGACTTCATGCACGTGGCCTCTATGCCCGTAGGTCCATGGTGTGTACCAGGTTAACTCCACAACACCGTAGAGATCGCAGAAACTGGGCGGAGGAGCATCGTGGGTGGAGGCATGCCGAATGGAGCTCAGTTCTCTTTTCTGATGAGTCGCGATTCAACGTGGAATCGGATAGTCGACGTGTTCGCATCTGGAGGGAACGAGGGACATGAAACAACCCATATTTTGTACAAGAAAGATCCCCATGTGGCGGTGGTGGGTTGCTGGTGTGGGCTGGAATTAGTCTGGGTGGACGTACGGACCTCTACATCATCCCACGTGATATAGTAACCGCTGTAGGTATAGAGACGAGATTCTCCGACCTTTTGTCGTGGCGTATGCTGGTGCAATAGGTGCTTCCTTTGTGTTTATGGGCGATAATGCACGTCCCCACAGAGCTGGTTTGGTGGACGACTTGCTGGAGGAGGAGGGTATCCAGCGTATGCAGTGGCCAGCTTCCTCGCCGGATTTAATCCGATAGAGCACGTGTGGGATCCATTAGGCAGGCGCATTGCAGGCAGACCTGCACCTCCCACAACTGTTCCACAGCTGCAGATTGCCCTTATGGACGAGTGGCCACGTATCCCCCAAGAACTCATTGATCATCTCATTGCATCAATGGCACACAGGTGTGCAGCAGTGACAGCCGTTCGAGGAGACCACACACCATACTGAAGAACAATATTCACCCATGGCCCACGATTATGGTAGTGTTAATGTTGATTTGTTTGTTTGCCATATTCTCTCTTCATGCATGTCATTTGATTCAAACACTCATCAGGGGCTCTCTGGAATAATGGGCTGCTTTATCTGTCAGTATCGCATTAAGTAAGTAATAAATGGTTGAAAAACTAAATGATTTCGTATATTAGCGCAACATTATGAGCTGACCTTACAATATCCTCTAATTTTTGTGAGCAGTGTATTTTCCTACCACGTCGTGCTTACTTGATGCCGCTTTGATTGGCTTATGGATCTTTAAGCATAGAAGGCTTCTTCAATGATTATACGCAGATTGGTGAAGTAATTAAATTCCACGTCCGTCATATCAAGATATTAACCTTTGCTTAATACGGGCCTGTGAATGCACTGTCTCCTGGTTTTCATACATCTTCACTAGCATCTGCAGGCTGAATACTATCACCGTCACCAACTACTTCATCTTGTTCTATATTTTAATTTTTACAACCTTTATATGGTGGGATAACACTTGGAGGTGGACAGCTGAAGAAGGTGGAAAGTCTCAAGTACTTGGGAAGTATAGTGGAGGAAAATGGGAGAAATGACAAAGAGATTACGGAACGTGGCAGACAGGCAGAAGCATTTCTGAGAAGCATTAGGAGCTTAGTGTGGAATAAAGATGTCCCACAAAAAAGCAAGGAAGTGCTATACAGAAGCTACTATATCCCGATACTGACGTATGCATCAGAAATATGGATAATGAAGAAAAGAGACATAAGCAGAATACAGGCAAGTGAAATGAAGTTCCTACGAAGTAGGATCGGAGTAACAAGAAGAGACAGGGTGAGGAATGAAAAGGTCAGGAAATAGTGAAATAGGAGCCCTTGCAGGGTAGGATTGAGACATCAAGACTGAGGTGATATGGACACTTAAAGAGAATGGAAGAGAAGAAGATTCCCAAGAGGATACATGAGATGCAGATGCAGAAGAAACGACCAAGGGGAAGACCAAGAGATAGATGGCTGAAAGGAGTGGAGGAATGTGTCAAGAAAAGAGGCGAGGACTGGACGAGAGTGACAGCGGAGAGGTGGTGGGAAGAAAGAACTAAGTGGCGAGGCTTATGTTCCAAACAAACCCAGCCTGGGGCTGGAAATTGTACAAGATGATGATGATGATGATGAAGATATGGTGCACCACATTAGGTTAAATAACCCTTCATATTTACAGTGCTACGCTTTATTATGTTATCAATATCTTAATGCTTTACAATTGGCCGATGAAGGGGATAAAATTGTTGATTAATCCCCGAAACATGTATCAATAACAACTTTAATAATTAATTTCTTTATAGTATTGATCCAGGTGGTTATATAATTCTTATTAATAACTATTTTAGCATATCAATACGGAATTAGAAAGAAAATAAAGGGATTCTGCCTTTCCAATACTTGTATTGAACCTACTCACAGGTACATGTTTCGAAGGTAAAACTCGTGCTTCCTCAGCCTGTACATAAAAATAACAAAGATAAATTACCTTTATAAGAACATATGTACAGGCTGAGGAAGCACGAGTTTTACCTTCGAAACATGTACCTGTGAGTAGGTTCAATACAAGTATTGGAAAGGCAGAATCCCTTTATTTTCTTTCTAACTTACAGTTAGTCAATACGGACCTCAATTACTGGCATTATGTATCAATACGGAACCACCATGAATAATTTAAGTAATGTAGATTTGAACCTTATATTTTCGTGTTTAGTAGTTATGTTAGCTTTTCGATTGAGTAGGGAAATTTCTGTCATTTTTAGTTAATCTAGGTCTTTTTCAGTTTCTTTAAACCAAGTGGGTTTTGTTTTGCTGTCACGGAAGAAATCAATGATTTGTTTGGTTAATCTATTGGAGTTCATTCTGATAAGATGACCGTAAAAATGTATTCTCCTTTTTCGCATAGTACCCGAGCGTTTTTCATTTTTCTTGTAGAGAATCTCATTCTTGATGTATTGTATATTATCTCATTATCCTGAAATTTTGGTCCTATGAATTTTTAAATGTTTCTTTCATGCTTCTGGTTTAATCACTATATTATAATGTTTATTTTTTGACCCCCAATAAAACGATTTCTTGTTGTATGTATGTATTATTGTTATTATAATTAGACGAGTGTTAGGTATGCGTTTCGACTGCAATGATTGCGCATTCACAGACGGTTAGGATTTAGCATATTCTCCTCGACATTAATGTGAAGTAGTAATGAACACAGTAATAAATGTAGTGAGTGTCGCTTCACGTAAAATATCGACGACATTAAGCTGAGAGAACCACATATCGTGAAACAAGGCAGTAACTGAGAACATTACCAGAATATTGCAATGAATCATGAATATATGGAGACAATCAACGTCACGGTTGTAAAGGCAGCACCCTACACGTTAAGCAGTAAATGAACGCCTAGCACTTGCGTTAAGACATTTGAGGACATAATCTTGACAATTCATTGGGTTACATTGCATACACGTCAGACGTGGTTCCCCAGGGTAGGCAGGCCAAGCAAAGCCTATCTGGGCATTTTGAAAAAGAAAAATACCCTCTACCATACATATATTTTATATTTTCTAACTATTATAGCTTATATTGGGTAATTCTCAATTATGCCGACAAGAAAATTCCTGGGATGCTCCTTGCGTTATGTCTGTCTGTTAGATAGTCATCCCGAAGACTGGTTAGATCCTCAAAAAGTACCGCCGTTAGGTTATGTGGGTAGATACCCAAAAAAAACAAGGCAGCGCTATATTGAGGCGTACAAGGCAAGATAGGAGTGAGGTACTGTACTTATCTTGGTAATGAGGTAAGCTCAAAGCTCAGTTCAGCTCAGTCTGTCAACATGAATTTGCCCAATGACTGGGTGGGTGTTCAATGTGTATATATTACTGTACATAACACTCCTGGAAAAAGTACTTGTATTAGTTATGAGATCACATTAAAAAATGGGGCAATTATTGGATTACGCGCTTCGACCTTAAAGCGGTCATCAGATCATGATCACTGGGTTGAAGTTTAAATTTATATAGAAATACAGGGCGACAGGGAATGTTCTCCGCAGTGGCTACAGGCTTCTGCGAGTGATTGTATCATAACAAACAGTAAACTTTATACTCACCACAGCCATTCATAACATACTGTTGCACTTTTCCAATAATCGAACTATACGTACTGACGATTTCGACAGCCCACACATGTGGGCTTTTCCCTATCAAGGACACTGTGCTGCCAAATAAACTGATGACGCAACCTCTCGCAGCTGCACGTAGCCACTGCGGAGAACACTTCCTGGTGCCCTGTATTATCAAACTACATTTAGTGTAGTGCGCTAAGTTGGTGTTTATATTACGATTCGCATTTCGAATCTCATTATATAAGGTTAATTTGTTTTATATCGGTTTGTAATTTACGTATGAGTATGTATATTTATAGTTATATTAACATAAATCAAACTATTTATAATAAATACGATGATAAATGTACCGCAAGAACAGTTTCAATTGCCACGTTTGCTAAAGACTGGTTATAAAAATGAAATTTATAAAAAAGGAATCGAAATGTAAACCCCTATATATGTACACGTTGTGTTTAATAAATTATTAATTATTAATAAATACGATGATTTTGTCATTATGGGTGTCACTTTTTATGCTCAATCTTGACAAAAAAAAGCTCTAGGAAAACAGAAGAAAAGAAGAAAGAACTATGAACAGTCAAAGAAAGAAAGGAAGAAAGGTAAAAGATATGCCACGTATAATATGGGTTAGTAGTTGAAGCCAAGTTCTAATAATGCGTTGTTCCGAAATGTGCGTTGTCACTACAAGTACTATGCACGAGTAAACAACATAATAAATTAAATGAAATTAGAATATGCAGTTGAATTCTATTCTATTAGATAGACGAGAGCATCAGTTAACCTCACTACAGGATCGACTAAATGTCTCTAATTGGTTAAGACCACTTAGCCGCCTCTCCCGGACGCCATGTCATCAAACATTAACCAACTAAAGATGAAGGGTAGCAGTGGCATTTGACATGAAATCTGACAGCACTATATCCTAGTTTTGTCTGATACTACATACCTCCTAGTTCACTTTCTCGCACAGATTCCCCAGATTAATTTATGCCTCGAAAATGAATAACTTTTAGATAAATGTTATATCATCTGAATCCGATAACAGTCAGAAGTATTTAAAGAAAAATCATTGTTCGATTACGTAGAGTCAATAATTTATCTACACAGGTTATTATCACCATAAGCTTGCCACGGTGGGTGAGTGGATAGCGTGTCGGTCTACTAACCCCAAGATTGCAGGTTCGCTCCCGGCCGTGGTAAGTGATTTTTTTTGAAAGGCGGCAAAAATACGACACGCATGTCATACGATGTTGGCATGTCAAAGAACCCATTTGAATTCAGTAGGCCGTGTTTACAATGGCAAAATTAATCTCGGGAGTTTCCGCCAACACAAAGTTCCTCATTTCTCTACTAGAAGCGCTATAGTGTTCAAGGAGCTTAGATATCTAACCTCCTTGACATTCATAGTGATTCAAGGAACAACGAAATTCGACATGCAAGCTACCCTCTGGGTGTCAAATTACAAACCTTGCACCCGGCACCCGAGGCCATACGATATTATTATTATTATTATTATTATTATATTATCACCATCATACAAAGCATATAAAAAAACTTGGTTAAGCATTAGTATGAAAAGACATACATATAGACATGTCTGCCCAATTCTTTATTGACAAAGTTACTCGAACATTACCTTATGAATACTCAATTTTCCTGGAATATATTTTTCACAGCAACATCATCATAAATATATTAATTCTCACGTAAACACATGATCATATCAATCCCAACCTCAAAATTGCTATTTATGAATATATAACATTCTTTCACCTTTAATCGAAATTTATAACTGATGTCACGAAACTAAAGGACCTTAGATCATGACTATTGTCATCTAAATTATACTGCATAACATTCAGAAACATTTTAAGAAAAATCATTATTATTATTATTATTATTATTATTTATTATTCGCTAATCGGCCAACTAGGGACCACGATAAGTTTCACTATACATTCTGGCGTTTATTCAATTTACGATTGATCCAGTACGTTTTCATTAACTTGCTGTGTCGAGCACGGCGTTCATCCGACCACTTTGCACCGGTTGTCCATTTCTCATCTCGTCAAGTCCCAAAAGTCACGATGCTTTTTCGGAAAATGTCTCGTTTGTGCGCGTCACCAGGTTGTAACCCTATTTCTTGGAGGTCTTTCTTGACGTTAACGTACCAGGGAACTGTTGTTTTTGGTTTTGAGTCGAAATTGTTAAATATAGGTTTTGTCCATCTAGAGTCGTCCATCCGTCACAATTGGCCGTAGAAGCGAGCCCTGCGTTTGCGCATTGTGTCCGTGATCTTATTATTATTATTACATTACATTACATTATGCGAACCAGCCAAAACTAAGGACCACGCAAATATCATTTCATTTCCCTCTCATAGTTCCTTCTTCCTTTCTCTTCCTCCACACTTCCTTCATTCTTTCAGAGTGTTGCGCCTTTCTCTCTGCTGTCCACCTTCCTCACCTGCGTACCTTCTTTTCTCCCACAAGAACCTTTATGTTGGAAAGAATTTCTCTGAACTGTGTTCTGTCTCGACAGTCGTCATCTGTAATTTCTAGCCTCCGGAGTTCTTCCTTCATCTGCTTGGTGTAACCCCCTTGGCTCTTCAGATTATATATTTGATTAAAAATGTGTTTATTTAATCTTGTGGGATCCATTCTAACCTTATGTCCATAGAAACGTAAACGTCCTTTCCTAATTGTTGTTTCCAGGTCTTCCACTTTTTCATATATCTCCTTGTATGATCTTAATCTGTAGGTTCCCTGTACCACTTTTGGGCCGTAAATCCTCCGCAATATCCTCCTTTCAATCTTCAGAAGCTTTTCTAGGTTCGTCAAATTTGCCGTCTCCACACCATATAAGATCACCGGTTTTACCACAGCATTGTAGTGTTGCAGTTTGGCATTATGGGAGAGGTTCTTTTTGTTGTATATATTTTTAGTGGAGAAGTTGCGTTTTTCTAGTTTAAGTCTTCTGTTTTCCATCGACTCTTTGTCCAGTCCATTGTTGCTAATGATCTCTCCGAGGTATTTAAACTGTTTCGCGACCTTTACCTTCCCATATTATTATTATTATTATTATTATTATTATTATTATTATTATTATTATTATTATTATTAAATCGCCGTAGTGATTTAGAGGTAAAGGATTTCAATGAAGTGGTCCCGGGATGGGTTTTGTCAAGAGGACAGGGTGTGGTTTTTAGTGGGTAAGAATCACTTACTCTTGAGGAGTGCGGACCCTCCTCAAGGTCTTATGCAAGATTTTTCCACTTCCCTCGTAAAAAATATATATTATTATTATTATTATTATTATTATTATTATTGTTTACAAAACAAACAATTTCTTGGCGAAGTGTTGGTCGTAATCTTCAATGCAGACAATTCATCAAACATCCAGAATACTTCAGTTGGCTTTCATGAATTTCCGCACAATGTGACATGTGCTCAGGATGACAGCTTTGTGCACTGTAGTGACCAGGTTTTCAAACTCGAGTTGGTTCAGTTGACACTTGAAAGCCTTGGGAGCAATGCCATTTGCCAATATGATGATGGGTTCCATATCCCTTGTTTAAATATCAACGTGGCCCTTATTTCTTCAGCTAGATACGATATATTGTTATTTATATCCCGTACTATTGGCCGTTTGGTGAGACAAATCGCCGTAGTGTTTTAGAGGTAAAGAATTACTATGAAGCCAGGCTGGGAAGTGTAACAATCATTACAGCACAATTTTAATTAAAGAAAAAAGAACTCTATATAGAACGAACTGAATCAAGGGGCAGCAATTTTTTGCATAATGCTTGAGAGGAAATAATTACCATAATGAACAATTAAATGTAAAAAATGTGGACAGGTTCCTCACTGTGCCTACCCTACACTCTTTTAGCTTGGAGCTGTCGCTTTGTGCTGAAACGCTGACCGACTGTTGAGTGTTCGCTGTAAATAGTCAGCCCTTGGCCCTTTGTTTCTTAATTACGGGCTTGTCCTGGCCTGCCTGCGTATGTCCGCTCCGTCGCGTCTCGTCTCGCAGCTCTACAGTAGCATGACATTAAAAAAAGGGACAGAGAAAGAAGAGAGGCGCACTTTGATTCCAGTCTCTGCACATCACACTTCCTTTTTCTCTCTCTTTCATCCTGGCAACAGAAATTCCTCCCTCACACCACTCCTATTCAGTTCACCCTCCTTGTGGGTGGATCGGCTCCTAGGAGACACCATCTGTCAATGGCTGATTGACGGCGCTACACATTTTCTTTTATGCAAATCCGCCGATCGGGGCTGTAAACACCACTCACCTCTAGAGAACAGTAGCACTCCATGGCTTCGGTCATGAGTGGAGAGGAACTTCAGGGGAGCCACAACACTTGACCTGACCCCAGTGCTTGTCAAACAAGACCAATAAGCTAAAACACTGGTCCTCCGAACCGGATTTTCCCTGCAGTCAACTCTCCTCAACAAAGCAGTAGAGATGGTTTAAAGATGAACTGCCGTGCTTCAATAAAATAGATAAGTCACAGAGGACCCTCATGTTTTACAAGTATATTATATGTATCTATTATAAGTTATAAATACAGGACAATACTAGATCTTTAGTACAGACAGACCACATATAGTGTCGGTTTTGAGTACTAAAATGGCACTGGAACGTCAACATAGATGCATAAATCACCTAGTACACTGCTTCAGTGGCGTAGTAGGTAGCATGCTGAACTGCTGTGCCCAAGATCGCGGGTTCGAACCCAGCCGAAGTCATCGGATTTTTAAGAGCGTTAAAATCCTTCAGTCCGGAGGGGAAAATATCCGGCGGGCCCATGTCATAGATTTATGGCAAGTAAAATAGCATACCACTACAATTGGTAGTGTGTAGGTTATTTGGTTAGAAATGCTCTATCAAGTTCCAACGTTCGCTACTAGGTGTCAGTGACAGTGGGATCCCTGGTAGCAAAAGTTGGAACTACGTGAAATTGAACTTGATGGGGAGCCTATGGACGTTCAATTAAAATACCCCGCTATGGCCATTGGCTGAAATTCTAATATAAATAAATCACATTAGTAAATGGCACCCTACAAGGAAGTCGTCATCATATGGACCAAGGTATTATTATTATTATTATTCCGATCACGAAAACCAAGATTAATGGCCGAGGGGACCCGACGCGCTGATCACGCGTCACCCCAATATCTGCAGGCCGAATGGCTGGGCAGCGGTCGCTTGGTCGGCCTTAGCCCGTCATGGGCTGTATAGTGCCAGGGTTATTATTATTATTATTGTTATTATTATTATTATTATTATTATTATTAATATTATTAATAATAATAATAATAATAATAAATACATAATTTTTCAAAAATTAAAATTCTCTGAAATACATTGAATCATGAACGAGTTCCTTTAGGCCTAGATAACGAAAACTTGAGGCCATGGTAACCATTGTGTCGGCACATTGACCACGGCAATCACAGATAGGCCGCCAGCCCTAAAACAGATGTATCCATGTTATAACAATAATAATAATAATAATAATAACTACCTTAAGCATTATACATAATTAAGGCAGCCATGCCAGATGACAAATATTTATTTCATAATAAACTTCCGAAAAGTTACGCTGATTTATGAATAACCCTGTATAGGGAATGCCATTGCGAATCAGAGACCATCCACTATATCACATGGGACTTTCCAAATTCTTATCTACTCATTACTTCAAGAGGTATGACCAAGTAGCAAAAGATAATCCACCTGAACCTAGCAAAGAAGCTCTGCGTAAGTAATAATGGTCTGCCTTACTATCAATATATTCCTGATGCTGTTTGGAGAACGGTACACACAAGCTACTCTGGGACAGGTCAGTGATCACAGATAGAACTATATCAGCAAACAGATCGTGCATTATTCTTATTGGTAAACTGCAAAAGAGAACCCTTCTGATTGACATGACAATCTCTAACTCGCATAATATCCAAGAAAATTATGCTGAGACAAAGACCAAGTATATGCCTGTGGCTGAGGAAGAGATCCCATATATGAGGCGATAGGAATTTAATTTTATTAATGCAGCCAATGGGCATGTACTTTTCTTTTCAGGGCGGGTCAGGATTTTTTTTAAACGTTAAAAGTCCCTCATTATGCCTTCCATTGGAGGGGAAATAAAGCCGGCGGTCCCATGTCATAGATTTATGGCATGTTAAGGAACCTTCCACTAATTACACCTGTGTGAAGCTAAATTGTATATAGGTTAAACATTTGACTAACGTTCTTAGGTTCCTACGTTCGTCGTCAAGAGCCGACTGCGGTGGCATCTGGTAACTACAGTAAGTTCTGAACTAGTTGGTCGTTGGCGGTGGCGTTTGGCGGCAAAAGTAGGAACTACTTTAAAAAATGGATGTCTGCAGTCCTTACTTGATTTAAAACAGATATACACACTAATACAGTATCATCACAATTAACACCGGTTATCAGACAGATTCTCTATAAAGTGTTTTCATAGCACCAACCATTGACCAAATGGTTGGGGAAAATGGTGCTTTGAGAGAAATAAAAACATAGTTCTCTTAATAGGCACAATATCAAAACCGTTTGAAATGGTCAACAGTCATCTAAAAATACCTAAAATTTGTGTCGGAAAGATCTTTTGATTTGAGTCACCCTTAGGCCAAGAGCATGTTTTCGGAATTTTGAAGATAGAACTTCTCGTATACTAAACATGTTGAATGTTTGTAGGTATAGGCTACAACAATTAATATTGGCAAATTTTGTGAATCCCAAAAATTGTTCTTTGCACAGTGAAATCCACCTCTGCCCTTCTGCGTGCCGAGAGGGATTTTTTAAATGTTCATCCTACCACCATCAGAATTGACTATTTTAATTAAACAAGCGTGGGGTTTCTATTTTCTGTCCTATACTTTAAGATAATAGGAGCGCACATGTAGTTGTAATTTATAGGTCTAATTAGCGAGCTCGCATGCTACTGTGTGCACGCTAGTAAATGAGTCTGCTCGGAGCAAATTATGAACAAATCTCGTTTAACTAACAAAATTCATCTTCATCAATTTCAGCATGTATATTTTTGTGAAAACAGTTGTTTTTGTTGTTGTTGTTGTTGTTGAATCATTTCGAGGCTTTGCGGTATCGTAGTCAGGTAGCCCGGTGTACTTGTGTGTGTGTAGGTTAACCTACTTGTTACTCTATGTCATTCTGAGGGTTGTACTAGTATGTGTGCTTTTAATTGGGCATTGAATTGGATGCGAGGTGGCCATGGTCCTAATTTAGCTGTATATTTATTTAGGGGCTTTGCGGCAACGTGGTCGTGTAGCCCCGTGCACTTGGGTGTGTGTAGACTTTGTCTGATAACCTGTGTTACTGTGATGGTTGTTTTAATATGTGTATTTGTAATTCAGATGAGGATTGGGAAGGAGGCGGCCGTGGCCTTTATTTAGGAACCATTCAGGTATTCGCCTAAATTAGAAGTGGGAAAACACGGAAAATCACTTCCACGATGGCTAAGGTAGGAATCGAACCTGTCTCTACTCACTTTTGCCTCACAAGGCTGCGTGTACCCCATTCCAGCCCTCAGACCACAATTCCATTTCTTAGCAGAGCCGGGAACCGAACCCGGGCCTCCGCGGTAGCCGAGAGTGTTAGCCATTACGCAACAGCCTAAATTTAAGTACTAGCATTCACAAGGGTTGAATATACTAAACCACGAAGAACCATGAGTAGGTTACCTGAGGTAATCTTACGCACCTTTCTACAATTTTGCCTCACGAGGCTCAGTGCCTCGAGCCCTCAGATTAGAATTAATTTCTTGGCAGAGCAGAGAATCTAACGTGGACCTCTACGGTGACAGCCAGTAATGCAGGTCACTACGCCACAATATGAATGATCGACTCTGTTATGTTAACCAGGAAGCTTCTACTCACCGCTATGATAAACTGGAAGATACAGTAGTCGGGAGATGAACCCATCACTGCAGTCTGCTTACCTGCAACAAATAATACATTCAATTAGTTATAGGACTATAGTTGGCCACCTTCATATTTTATACCATGAGGTGTTGAGTTAGCCGTGCTCGTTATGGCGTGGCTGCAGGCAGTCGCTCACATCCGGGGGGTGAGGAGGTTAGAATCCCCCCGCCGGCAAACTTGAAGATGGTCTTCTGTGGTTTTCCATCTTCCTGCCAGGCAAATTCCGGGGTTGGTCCCTAACTAACGATGGTACTTGTAGCTCACCACATGGGTGTCCGCATAGAAGCAGCTACAAACTCTGGCGAGCTGAACTTGTCCTCGGACACTCTCGGCACTAAAAGTCATACGCTAAAAAAAAATAAAAAAATAAAAGCCATCAGGTGGTCCACAAAAATTTTATTTTAGCCTTCTTTTCTCCATTTCCATCTCATCTTACACCCACATTTCATCTCACTCATTACATTTATCGTATTCACCCATAACTCCCTCATGTCATTTCATAGCCATGTTCACCTGTGTTGTCCTTATAATTCTAGGCCTTGCAGGCTGTGGTAGCCTACTTTACGCAAGTGTCCACTTTAAAGAGAACAGACCTGTTGTTCGTGAGCGCCGCGCCGTTGAAGGACTGGATCATAATCTTATCTGTCAGTCCTGCAGAATACACTCCAATTTTTGTTAATGGCCACATGGCTTGTGTTTCCTGCAGAGTGGCCTAGACGGTTCATCAGTCACTGTCATGGTGTGTGTGGCGTCGTGTCGTGACAGTCTTAATAACAACGGAAGAGGAACGGCTTTATGAAGAGATCATCGTATGTTAGAGCCCGTGACACATTTCTTTCTCTCATTGAAATTGGATCGGTATTTCTCTGAAGGGTAGCTAACAAGGAAACTGTCAAGCCTGTGCAACTACAAATTCAATAAAACTTTTGTGAAACACACCAATAGTGTATTATCATTTGCTTACGTCGTTATGCCCATCTGAGGAGCGCAATAAAACTTATTTAGCTAACTAGCTGAAGTACCCGTTCTTCGAACGGCTTTTAGTACTTGCTGGCCTAAATTATTAATATATATAATCACACATTCCTAATGTAGTTATGTTATTTCCATGTTACCAACTACATGTGTAGACTACATGCATTTTCACTCACCTAATTATTAATCAGAGGTAGGAAAGTGATAATCTTCAGCCTGCTTTCAGTCGACCGACCGGGTCAGGGAATGGAATGAGTGAAACCCCCCACCTCTGTGGTTTTCCATCTTCCTTCCAGGCAAATGCCTGGGTTGGTCCCTAACTAACGACGGTACTTGTAGCTCACCACATGGGAGTCCGCATAGAAGCAGCTACAAACTCTGGCGAGCTGAACTTGTCCTCGGACACTCCCGGCACTAAAAGTCATACGCTAAAAAAATAAAAAATAAAAAACCATCAGGTGGTCCACAAAATTTTAATTTTAGCCTTCTTTTCTCCTTTTCTATCTCATCATACACCCACATTTCATCTCACCCATTACATTTATCTTATTCACCCGTAACTCCCTCAGAGACTCTGGTTTTCTCTGTCAAAATTTAATTCCAGCAACACTCTCCAATATCATTTTATCTGTTATTCATTTAATCATTGCCTGAGAGGAGTGCGATAGGCTTCGGCAGCCAGCACAGTTCATATCCTCGCCGCTAGATGGGGGCTTCATTAATTCCATCCCTGACCCGGTCGATCGACTGGAAGTAGGCTGTGGATTTTCATTTTCTTCTTCATGGATTCCAACAGTCGTTCGTCACTTTGGTAGGGTTCGGTATTTCCTCGCACCCGGTATTGTCCAGCCACGATCTAAGGGCCCATTATCTTCATAAGGATCTTTCTCTCAAACTTCTCTGGATCCTTCAGACCAGCCTTTACAATAATTCGGAGGCATTCCACTTCCATAGAGACACTCGGGTTTAGGCACCATATTGTAGTGTCCGAGTTCAGCTTGCATTGCGATTGCCTTTTTCTTGACGAGGGGTGTTCAAATGAAGAGGTACGAAACATTACTGTGGGTAAAATGTATTCGTTATTCAAAAGTAATCACCACATGCCTGTCCACAGATGTCCCATTGCTTCACTAGCGGCAGGATTCCCTGTTCCCAGAAGTCTTGTGGTTGTGACAGGAGCCAATCCTGTACGGTGTCCTTTAGTTCTTCGTCCAATTGGAAACGTTTTCCCTTGATGTGTTTTTTAACGTTTCAAACAGATGGAAGTCGCAGGGTGACAAGTCCGGGTTGTAGGGAGGATGCTCAAGTTGCTCCCACTTGAACGTGGCCAATACACCTTGTGTGACGTTAGAGACGTGTGGGCGAGCGTTATCATGGAGCAGAATCACTCCCTTCGTGAGCAGTCCAGGCCGTTTGTTCTTGATGGACTTGCGTAGGCTTCGGAGTGTCGCACAATACACGTCACTGTTAATGGTTCGTCTCAAGGGAAAATATTTCCAATCGGACGACGAACTAAAGGACACCGTACACGATTGGCTCCTGTCACAACCACAAGACTTCTGGGAACAGGGAAACCTGTGCCTAGTGAAGCAATGGGACACCTGTGCACAGGCCTGTGGTGATTACTTTTGAATAACGAATAAATTGTACCCACAGTATCATTTCGTACCTTTTCATTTGAACACCCCTCATATTATAATATTATTCATAAGTTACTAGAAACAAAATCCAGAAGTGATCATCTGTTCTCTCTTCTCATCTGTCACCTCATAAAAACTGTACCTACAGTACGTGTCATTGCACGCATTGAGCGATAACGTTCAATTTGACAAGCAGTATGACAGGGGAGTAGCCTTGGTCACGAACATGTCATCAAACTGTCAGCATCTATCAATAACACCTACAATCAGCTCAAACTCCATGAAATCCACATTTGTTTTGAATGAGGTCCCAGTACAGACCTGACCAAATCATTAGAATTAAAATAAAACTTCTCAGTTCAATAACAATTCGTATCTCCAATTAAGATACTAACCGCTGTTTTCATAAACTCTATTTAAGTCATTGTTGATAGATTTTTCTTCCACGGGTACACTTAGGCTTAAGTGCTCCTTTATAGTAGCGCCCTAAATACAATATGATTAGGGTTTAATAACATAGTTCATTTCGTTAAAATTAAAATCGTATGATATATCGTATCATATCATAAGCAACTAGTTAAATTTGTATAATACCGTAATATGAAATACTTTGCATACAACATTCAAAATATAAATAATAATAATCTAATAATGATGGTAACAATAGAAATGAGGGTCAGGGATGGAATTAATGAATCCCCCATCTAGCGGCGAGGATATGAACTGTGCTGGCTGCCAAAACCTGTCGCACTTCTCTGAGGCAATGATTAAATGAATAACAGATTTTTTTAGCGTATGGCTTTTAGTGCCGGGAGTGTCCGAGGACATGTTCGGCTCGCCAGTTTTGTAGCTGCTTCGAGACGGACACCCAATGGGTGAGCTACAAGTACCGTTGGGGAGGGAAGGAGGGAAGTTGGAATGTAAGGACGAGGAGTTGGAAGGTAGCGGCTGTGGCCTATAGTTAGGGACCAACCCCGGCATTTGCCTGGAAGGAAGATCGGAAACCACAGAAGACCATCTTCAAGGTTGCCGGCGGGGGGATTCGAACCTCCTCGCCTCCCGGATGTGAGCGACTGCCATCAGTCATGCCGTAACCACCACGGCTAACTCACCCGGTGAATAACAGATGAAATGAAATGATATTGGAGAGTGTTGCTGGAATTAAATGTTGACAGAGAAAACCAGAGTACCCGGTGAAAAACCTGTCTGCCCCCGTTTTGTCCAGCACAGATCTCACATGGAGTGACCGTGATTCGAACCACGAACCCAGCGGTGAGAGGCCGGCGTGCTGCTGCCTAAGCCATAAAGAAGAGAAGACTCAAATTCTATGGTCACCTATTTAGAATGGACGAAAGACGGTTGACTAGCAGAATTTTCACTTTACTTAAAGCAGACCTAAAACCTCTGGTAAGTGGTTCAGTGAAGTCACGAAGGATCTGGAGAAAATGGGTACGAATCGCGAAGACTTCGCTAATAGAAATAAGTACTGGCAGGAGGTCTATAACTTTAAGAGCTTTCACGAAGAAAGCACACTGAATAGCGGATGGACGGTGGAAAGGAGACAAGCTGCCAGGCAAAAAATACAACGATACTGAACTGCAAAGAAGGCTTCTATGACTGTAACAGTCGTTTGACGTGGTCTCTAATGGCCGTAAACGATATGTACAGAATCCTATTATACCAGGTGGCCCATTTGCGAAGTGCAATCTACTTATAAGTGCCCCGCATGTACGGGTGATGAACGGGAGGTCTAATAACTGAATTGCTAAGGGGTAACCTAACATGCAAGCCGGTTACGTCAGATTGCCAAGTGATAACAACCTAACGGCCGCACGCTACTTGTTCCTCAGTACTCCCGTCTGATGCGCCCCATAGTGACATGAAGCCTCGCTGGCGAGCGTAGACGGCAGACGTCTACGAGCTTCAACAGCATTACGACCAGCTTCTCCATAGATTAGTGTAATGTCCGTGTACTCATCGATGCTGAATACACCAGTCATCGTCAATATGTTGCCAGCAACTGTCATGTTGTTGTACTACATATGAGACTATTACTCTCTCAAATGCGAGGCTCCAAAAGGCAATGGGGTGCATTAGACGGGTAGCGCTGAGGAACATGCAGCTAGCGGCCGTTCGGTTGTTATTCCTTCGTATTCTGACGTAATTGGCCTGCGTTCAGTGTGACCCCTGTGGAAATCAGTTAACTGACATCCCATACGGCATTAATGTATACGGGACACCTAAAACTAGATTGCATGGGGCAAACGAGCCACCTGGTATAATACGCAAAGGTGTATGTTTCACAAAACTCAAGCTCCTAAACCAGAGGGAGTTAGAAGTTGTGGTTTGTACCAAAATCTTCCAAATTGTCTCAATAGTACAGGAAAAATCTTGCATTTCTTGAATAGTCAACGGAAATAGATTTATTTGTTTATAAAGTGCTTTTAAACAAATAAACAAGATGATAGCTTCTGGGCAGAACTGTTTCTCGTACAGCCCGCATAGCACTAGTGCCGTGTGGGTAGTCCATACACATGGGGCGCACACAACCCATTATGCGAGAATTCTCGCACGGGTCTGCTAGTATTATTGATTTGAGCCCATTAAGGAACGCTTACGACTAGCTCTTCTTCGATGCTCCCTTTTGTTCCCAATATCTCTTGAGCTTGGCTGATAATTTTTCCTTTCTTCCCAGTGAGAGGGATTTCCGTCTCTTAGGTACCGTACTTTCGGTGTTGGGGACCAAGAATTAACCAAATTTGCAGTTATGTTGAACTTCAAGTTCAGAAATCCCAGCGTAATCAAAGTCTTTTTGGACTTCATTGAGCCACAGGCTTCCAGTCTTGTAGCTTCCAACAAGGAGAAGATAATAATAAAATAATAATAACAATAATAATAAATGTGGCACTCCCAAACAAAGGGGGCATGCCAACCAAACATGTAGAAAAACTGTCAAAATACAGAGAACTTTCAGAACTGATAATGAAGCAATGACACATGGCACAAGTCAGCACTGTTCATATGATCATCTCCAGCACTAGCGTGATTCTGACCAAAATAAAGGAATCTCTCGAAGATTTGAAGTTAGACCCAGGCCTTTTTAAGCTTACGCAGAAGATTGCCATACTTTCTACGTGTCACATAGTAAGGCTATTCTTGGGTAATCAAGCCTGAAGGAGTGAGGGAAAAGATTATTACTCCTACAGAATACAGTACCGGGTGAGTTAGCCGAGGTCGTTGCGGCATGACTGTTGGCAGTCGCTCACATCCGGGAGGCGAGGAGGTTCGAATCCCCCCGCCGGCAACCTTGAAGATGGTCTTCTGTGGTTTCCCATCTTCCTTCCAGGCAGATGCCGGGGTTGGTCCCTAACTATAGGCCACAGCCGCTACCTTCCAACTCCTCGACCTTCCCATCCAACATTCCTCCCCAACGGTACTTGTAGCTCACCCATTGGGTGTCCGTCTCGAAACAGCTACAAAACTGGCGAGCCGAACATGTCCTCGGACACTCCCGGCACTAAAAGCCATACGCTAAAAAAAAAAAAACAGAATACAGTCACCGAGATAATGAAGAATTATGCTCCTTATGATGTATATCTGGAATGAGGGACGGTGCGTCATTAAGGGCCAAATGGGCCCTGCCCATCCAAGGTCGTTAGACAGCATTGCAAAGAATTCGTTTAATTAATGTCTTTTAAAATTACTATATATTACAGATACTCAACTTAAAATAAGTGTTTTACCCTCCTAGAAACTCTAAAGAGAATTCATTATAAATAACTCAACCCTAGCTTAAGATCCTGGCAGTCCCGTACGGTGTATCGTCATAGTGAGGGCCGCTCCTCAGAAAGTCCCGTGTAAAGTATATGGCTTCATGGGCCGGGTGAGGAAACAGTGGACATAGCACTGTGTTGCACACGAATTCTTCAGTTCTATGAAGGGAATTTTCTCTCTCTTCAAGGGCCAGTAGATTGGGCCCATATCGTCGCTTTGAAGCGAAATAGAAGATCTCTCCATTTCACTTCCTGCTTCTGTCTCTGTCTAACAGGATTACGGGAGAAGAGTCCACCCCACCCCAAGCCCTTAAACAGGTATTCAGCTATTGTTCGCAGCTTGCAGACATAAGACAAAAATATATTTATACATTTTCAGCTGTCTGATGTTCCAAGTACAGTACCGGTACAGGTGTGTTAGTGAGGTCTGTGGATGAAGTTAATTTCTACTGTATAAATGTGTTTTTAACTTTTGTGGCACGGTGCGTAGTTATTTAATATGTCGATTGTATGCGACATAAGAGAATGAAAGTGGAAGTTTTATTAACAAACCCATTTTCTTCTATAGCTCTGAACACAAAGGTAGAAGTACGATAGTAATTTTATTTCTACAGCTACACAAACAGGCACATTTTATATTAATCATCCAGTTCAATACACTCTTGAAATAGAACATCCGTATTAAATTAACTATAACAAATAACATATTTCGTCCATTGAAGTGGTATGTGGAATAGTTCCCATAACACCGGCCGTGTTTCCCTTTTGAATCGCTATGCCGATTCTCTGCATCAAATAGGTTTTGGAACGAGGATCTCGATAGACTCCACCTATTACTCTTCCTAGCTTGTTTACTAGATTTATCGCGTCCTCACTCCAAGGACCCATTGTCTCCACAGCAAAGGCCACAAAAATATAGTTCTCCATGATCTTCCTATATTTGTTGTGCTTCCGAGTGACGGCGATCTCAGCTACAGATCCTGCTTCTTTTGACGATGATGAGATATAGAAGTTAGAAATTAAATAATTAACTTATGACCTCATCAACCAAGCTGATAGATAAATTTGCTTCATCCAAGCCCAGGAGATGAGAATATATTTACAAATACGGAGTCATGTGAGTACAGTTTTTAATGCATCAACTATTTATTAAAACTTGTTTCAAATGTTGTGTCGTGTGGAATTATGATAATGGCAATATTGGCAACAATAAATGCCAAATATAAAACAATATTTAATATGAAACAACAATAGTATCAGCTGGTTCACCCTAAACTTTTAATCAGGAGCCGCCCCTGTCTGGAATTGTAAATGTTTTCTTTCCAGAAAATATGCTGAGAATGTGTAAGCGCATGCGCAAAATAAACAATAATTTTAAATTTTTTATGCTTCCTTGACTTAAACGCAGCTGACATACAAAGCTTAACAATCATCATAATATGGTGAAGGAAAGAAAAATTAGAAGGTTAACAAAATACTGAACTATGAAATGTATCTCATACATATAAATTATAAATAAATTGAAGAGTGGGAAAACCGCAACTAACCGTCTTAATCAGAAGATCTGTCCTTTCATCTTTGTGAAATATGAATAAGGCCTATTAATGAACACCGCATATCAAACGTAATATCTGCATAAGGCCATGTAGACCAGACATAAACAAAGCTAGGTATAATGGAATATCTTGGCACTAAGACAAGCAATGAGCAGCGAGATTCATACCATTAACTGGAACATGCAAGGCACTGCATGTGTATAGCATGTGACACGAAATCCTTCTGACCTAAAACTAGATCCTCAGAGTTATTTTGCAAAAGATTAAAAAGGCAATATAATTATATCAGTAATTCAAATTAAAAACAAAGTAAAAACCTCTGTGCTCTTAGAAGAGATAAGCAAGAATTGTGGTTTAAATAAAGAACAGTACAGTAGTGCATTACGACCGAGGCTTGGTTTACAATAACCTGCTATGTTTCTTGCCGCAATGTCGTCTACAACCAATAGATATTCGAAATTGAATTCTCATAATTATCACTGATGGGGGAAATTATCAGAAAAAGGAATTTACAAATACTCCAATATAATTATAATCAATTAAAAGTAAAGTTTACTTTTATGCTTTGTTGTTGGTGTTGTTTTTAACTCGTATTAATGCTTGGAACATCGTTGTTCATCATCCCCGTGTACTTGGGTGTGTGTTGAATTTGTATAATTACCTTTGTTTCTCTGGTGTCTGTGGTATTATGTGTAGCTCCAATAGAGATATGCATGGGGCAGGTGCTATCTCGGCATTTTCCTAAAGAGGGTGAGGAAAAAATCGGGGGAAAACCACCCTTAGAATAGCCGCTGTCAGCACCGGGATTCAAATCTCCGATCTCCAAACTTGCTGCAGCTCCCCAAGGTAGTTGTGGTGGACGATTTAACGCTCACGGCTAAGCAGCGGGGTACATTTTATACTTTGTGATTGATACAATTAAAAATACTGTATCAAGCATTCAATATACTCCTTCTTTATTCCACTGGCATGTAAATTATTACGAATTGGGTTTGAAATTGGTGAACATAAGTACCATAATTGATCATTATAGATTTCGAAGCTGGAGTGGTATAAATAGCAACAGTGACGTCATGAGAGACAACTGCACTGGAGGGTAGAGGTGTTGGTTTAGGGAGGTAGTCCCGGCATTTGCCTGGAGGGAGTGTGGAATACAACCGGGAGAAAATCAAATTCAGGATAGTCGCTGTCAGCGTCGATACTCGAACCTACGATATGCAGACATGCTGCGTTT
This sequence comes from Meconema thalassinum, assembly GCA_946902985.2. NCBI lineage: Eukaryota > Metazoa > Arthropoda > Insecta > Orthoptera > Tettigoniidae > Meconema > Meconema thalassinum. The sequence goes on from OX336394.1 coordinate 265,370,982, forward strand.
TCCCTCGAGGCCGTGGTACACGATTCAAGTTAGGGTGATAAAATATGGTTGGACTTGTATAGGGCAGAAGCGATGTTATCATCTGACTGGAAGAGAGCAGACTACGATTTACGACACACTGTGACGCGTTTCGCAGTCCATGGATTTCACTTTAGGAAATGCAGAAGAAAAGAATTTCACACTCCAAATGCAGCCACATTCATATGTGAATTATGAAGCGAGCCATGTGATCGACATCATGCGTCATATTGTAAAAGAAGATTGACTTCCCTGACGCAATTTTGTAGTGAATGACAGTTCCTGGATTGTATATACAGTACCTATACCAAATTTAGCAGGGAAACAATGCTGCTGACTGATCTTTCTCTGCGATTTCACCTACAATCCACACCAGCGTACAAGGAGATGGTAAAATAACACCATAGGAAAAACGAAATATGGCTCAATTTCGATACGACGGATGCCATGATTTGAGACGAATGGAAGGAAGCTAACTATAAGCTGAGACATTTTGTCACGGGACTCGTTGTCCACGGTTTTCAACATATAATTTGTCGCACGGAACGATTCCATGAACCATGTGAAGAATGTTTATGTTCTATGTGTGACAGATATGTTATCATTTGTCACTGGCAAATGTTGACTTGACGATTAATGTATAACTTAGTTTAATTTTCATTGGCTGCATTAAAACTAGTATTAATAAAATGATTGTTATTCCTACCCAATCTCATTGGGCACAATCGTGTTGACTGACTAAACAACATACTGTTAATCTATTTGAAGTTACCGTCCTGGAATTTGTCTGGCACTGTAAACGGGAAATCACAAAAAATGATTTCAAGTACGGACGACGTTGAGGTTTGAATCCTCCTGCATACCGAGTACGGATATTGCCTGTGTTACGTCTTTGAGTCTTATCACCGATAGCTACCTTGGTTTGCAATCCTTATCATTGACTATAAATTGATATTAAATTGTCACTTAAAACCTCTCTCTGTAAGTCTTCATGGACTTCCAGGTGAAAATCTACAGCCTACAGTCGACCGACCGGGTCAGGGAATGGAATTATTGAAGCCATCATCTAGTGGCGAGGATATGAACTGTGCAGGCTGCCGAAGCCTGTCGCACTCCCCTGGGGCAATAATTAAGTGAATGACAGATGAAATGAAATGACAGTAGAGAGTGTTGCTGGAATGAAATTTGTGACAGGGAAAACTGGAATACCCGTAGAAAATCCTGTCTGCCTCCACTTTGTCCAGCACAAATCTGACATGGAGTGACCGGGATTTGAACCAAGGACCCTGCGATGAAAGACCGGCGTGCTGCCACCTAAGCCAAGGAGGCTCGGAATTCCAGGTAGAAGGTGGAAACTAATATAAATTAGGAGTGCCGTATACTGCACCCGTTCTAACGGACATGGAACAGCCGCTTTATTAGTTAGCGGGTGGAATGTGGAGAGTTTGTCGTGGAGAGCCAGTCGATAGAATGTATGTACTGCAGCAAATACCTGGCCACTAGACAATAGAGCCACAGCCGACCTGATCATTGTACAAGCACATGATAGAAATTTCACTACATTCCACTGTTGTAGATCATACGTGTGCCACAGTGTGTGGGGTCATTGGACGACACTACAACCTTCCTGCCCACCTATTTTCTGTTTTTGTTGTTTCATCCCGGTCATTCAGCTCCGTGCAATTAAAATTTTGTCTGATAACCTGTGTAATTGTGATGGCTGTATTCGCCGTGCATCTAGGTAGCCCCAAAATTACCTTAGCAAATTTACTTGCAATAGTGCCCAGGGTAGCAGTTCCTTCTTCTACACCCCATACTTCCACTCCATATAATACTCTTTATACGACAAGTACATTGAATACATTTTTGTGAACTTTGTAGTCATTATTCGGTAACTTACGTTCTAACTCTTTAACACTCGCCAATGCCGCTAGCCCTTTCGATTTTGCGCTGTTAATTTATTCAGTCCATTTTCCATTACTCGCCAGTTTCGTCTCTAAATACTCACATTTCTTCACAGTCTCTAGTTTTGACCCATACATGAACCACTTTTCATTCCTAGCCAGTTTAGTTCCCTTTTTGCACACCATAACTTAAGTCTTACGCGGATCAATTTTTATATTCCAGTCCTCACAGTATTTCACAATCTCATCGATACTATGCTGCATACTAGGAGGCGTTAGAGCGAGCAGAAGGATGTAATCTGTAAACACTTGGCCTGGGATATCATGATTGTCCAAACAACGGTTGGACTGTTGCTCAAAGCCCTTATATTAGAAAATGATTTTGTTGTTTCACCCTGGTCTTTAAGCTCAGTGTAATTGTAATTTTGTCTGATAACCTGTGTAATTGTGATGGCTGTATTATTGTGTGTATATGTAATTCAGGTGAGGATTGGGAAAGAGGCGACCATGGTCTTATGTTAGTAACCATCCCGGCATTACAGGAGCCTATTTCCAAAAGTCGACATCTGCATTTCTCAAGTTATTGAGAAAAAAGAAAGAAACGATTAAACGGAAATAAAGTCAAACATTTATATTGATTTTTAACCATAAATTATTGTCGTGAGCAGAAGTAAAACACTACTTTAGGATAGCTGAGTTGGGAATCGAACCCACCTCTTCTGAGGTTTGCCCCATTTCAGTCCTCAGAGCAGAATTGAATTGTTTGGTAGAGCCTGGAATCCAACTCGGGACCTCCGCGGCTACATCCAAGCATGCTAGCCTCAAAACCATCTAAAATTATTTTACACATAAGATTTGCCACTGCTTATGCTGCTGGTTCTGTTCAGTGGCTTCCAATATGTTGGACATCAGCATCGTTTACTTAGGGTGTGTGTAACTGTACCTAATAGCGTCAAGGTTTGGGGTATATGATTTAAAATAATGTATGAACTCAGTGCTGATTGGGAGTAAGTTTTGGAAAACTGAGGAAGAAGCACACACAGGATGGTTCATGTAAGCAACGGCGCCCAAACATTGGATCTTCGTACGTCAGCTACCCAGTCTAGGCATGGGAAGCTAGCACCATGATGAGTTCAAAAATACCACATGTCACTTGTCCGTAAGATTTGAATCTTCCACAGCTTTGGATAAAGAGCTACTGTACTTAAACCTACGGTGACTTCATTCCACGGCCTCACAAAAGAAGCTCGTCACCATGTAGTTACACCATGCTCGTCACGTAAAGGCTACACATTGAAGAGTCAATTGGCAATGTATGCAACCCGCAATGCTAATGCGTGATGTTGGTTGCTGCATGTTATACGTCACGGCGTTTGTCCAGCCGCGAGTATACACGAATTTTTGATCCAGGAGTGTAGCGCGCTACCGTCCTCCTGACGTGAAGCATTCTTCTATAACTTATTATACGGTATAATACGCTAAGGTGTATATTTCACAAAATTAAAGCTCCTAAACCAGAGGGAGTTAGAAGGTGTGGTTTGTAGCAAAATATTCCAATCGTCTCAATAGTGCAGGTAATATCTTGCATTTCTTGATAAGTCAACGGAAATATATTTATTTGTTTATAAAAGAGCATTTAAACAAATAAAAAAGACGATAGCTCCTGGCAGAACTGTGTCACGTACAGCCCACATAGGCCTAGCCCTAGAGCCATGCGGGTAGTCTGTACACATGGGGCGCACACAACCCAGATAGCCCCTGGCAGAGCTGTGTCACGTACAGCCCGCATAGCACTAGAACCCGGCGGGTAGTCTGTACACATGGGGCGCACATAACCTATTATGCGAGAGTTCTCGCACGGGTCCGCTAATCCTCTTTTATTAGACACTGTGGGTATCATAATAAATGAACTCGTTTTTATAAATATTCTATTTATCTTATGTTCAATGTTTTTATTGCACCCATGGCCTTAAAAAAAGGGAGTTAATTCTTGCGAGATTCGAACCTTTTAACGCCAGGTTGACAGCTCCTCCTTACCGTTTGGTGTGCGACTCGAGTCAAATAAATAATAATGAGAGGCTACTCTAGGAATGCCACACACAGGTAGTGGGTGTCTGACAACCTCCTTCTCTCTTAATAATTATTTTCTTGCTCAGCGAGCCCAGTGACACAGCGTAGCGCCACGACCGTGAATTATGAAAGCAACACCCATAAATAACATGGCACGGTACTGCTCTCCCCCCACCCGCTTTGTGCTCTTATCTGCCGTATTCTACAACAAGGTGGCGTATTTTTAGATTATTAATGGCTTTAAATCATCGCTTACCCTTCTCTGAATACTGCTTACGCGCGTGTCCTCGTGTTACCATTCACGGGGATAACACCCAGGTGGAGTAGTAATGTTCAATTTGAAAGACATAGATATCGTGGTCATCGTGGCCTCTCGAGGTTTAGTGTACCCCGTTCCAGCCCTCACGCCAGAATTAAAATTTCTCGGCACAGCCGGGATACGATCCCGGACCTCCTGGGTGACAGCCTAAGACGGTAGCTGCTACACCGCTGGTGGTTCTATTTTACAGCAGTAATAGCCTAAATAAATTAAAATTTTACCGTGCCATAGCGGCTTGATGTTGGAGAGTCTCGAACGTCACCATTGTGATTTTCCATAGCGGTTTGGAGAGCAAATTTTGTCTTATACATTTGTAGCCTTGATCTGATGACCATCGCGATGTGCGCTGACAAGCGAAACATGTCTTCATTTCAAATTCCCACCTAACTTCGAAATCTGTTGAATTAAAAAAAAATAATCAAGGTTAGATTTTCCAAGTGGCATCACAATTTCAATTTTGTCCGACTGAAACTTACTATTCAATATTGTTAGTAAGGCAACACTGATAAATATATTCCAACTTGAAAATAGAAACAAATTATAAAATTAATATTTGTTAAACTTTGGTTCTTTAGGCCGAATCTCCAACTTTAAGATATAGTCTTCAAGAGTTGTTGCTGTTTCATTCGAGGGTCTTGGACATCGTGATCATTTAGCCCCATGTAATAATAAATAAATAAAAAATAAAAAATAAAAATACTAAGATGAAAAAAATAAGAATTTAAAAATTAAAAATTTACAAATTTACAAAATTACAAAATTTAAAAATTTAAATCATTTTAAAATATTTTAAATTTAAAAATTACAAATTAAAAATGTCAATATAAAATAAACATTAGCATTAACATTAAATTGAAAAGATAACAAAAAATAACAAAAATAAAAATAAAAACTAACACCGAAACCAAAAGATGATGATGATAATAATAATAATAATAATAATAATAATAATCAAAAGTTTGGTGCTTTACAGTCGGTCAACACGAATGTACCCAAAAGAGCTGGGTTATGCCCAAATCCTGAAAAAATACATGAGATTAATAAATACACTAGGATGACCAGTTTCGATCGTCAAGCGATCATCATCAGATCCATTACACTTAGGATGTAAAATCTATGTTTGAAAATACATGTGAAAATATATACTATATGTACAATTATTTAGTTGCAGTATTGGCAATGCAACTTGTCAGTGTATGCTAGTTGTAGTATATATGATGTTAGGTGGAATGCTAAAATGGTGATAGAAATCTGGAATTTGTCTGTTTGGAGTGACTATATGGTTGTAAACGTCAACTATGGTTATACTGTATAGAGCAAGCTATTACTTAACTGGCTGGATGTCTTCCGTTCTGTAACTGCGAGTAGTATCAACTTCCCTCTTGGAGCAGTGACGGTCGACTGAATTGGAATGTTGTTTCACTGAGCTGAGACCAGCTGGCCTTACATCATATATAGGCTACTACAACTAGCATACACTGACAAGTTGCATTACCAATGCTGCTACTAAATAATTGTACCTATTGTATATATTTTCACATTTATTTTCAAACATAGATTTTATAGCCTACGTGTAATGGAACTGATGATGATCGCTTGACGATCTAAACTGGTCATCCTAGTGTATTTATTAATCTCATATAATTTTTTTCAGGATTAGCGCATAACCAAAATCTTTTGGGTACATTCGTGTTGACTGACTGAAAAGCACCAAACATTTGTTTACTAAGGAAATACTGAAAAATGGCTTCAAACCCCACAAAATAATAATAATAATAGTAGAATAATAAATTAAAGAATAAAAATAAATAAAATGAATAATAAAAAATAGAAAAATAAAAATAAATTGAAAACACAATTAAAATTAATATAAATAAATATGTAAATAAAATCATTAAAATAAACATAAAAATAACAAATAAAAATAATTAAATAAATACATAAACAATTAAATAAATTCTCTAATAAATTGTGAGACTGTGTAGTCCGTAGTAGTGTGTGTAATTGTAATTCAGGCTAGGACTGAGAAGGAGACATTCGTGGTCTTAAGTTAGGAACCATCCAGGCATTTGCCTGGAGTAGAAGTGAAAAACCCACTACCCACCTCCACTTGGTTTCACCGTAGAGTACCGCGTTCCAGCCCTCAGACTAGATTTAAATATCTTGACAGAGCTGGGACTCGAACCCAGTCCTCCGTGGTGGTGACAACAACGAATGACGGCATTACTAATTGGAAGCTTCTTTCGAGCTCAGTTGGAACCATCTGGTCACCAATCCACCAGTTGTGAGACCCTGAGAGAATCATGTTGAGAACAGTGATTATATTTTAGCATGTGCATGTACTGTAGAAAGGTGGATTCCTAAGATTCAGATAGTTCACATTGTGCCAGAGTATTTCAAATATACCGTGTAACAGATGGTCTACCGTACATGCAAGCATGAACACCACGCATCTCGCCTACGGCTACAAGCAAGTCAGTGGAAAATGATGGAGAGGGAAAAGAGTTTCAGATAATTAGAAAAATTGTTGATTAACGCTACAGTATAATTGAATGGGTGAGAATATCTCCAGATGGCGCCAGGCCGGTGGATGGAACAATCCAATGCCGCATAAAAACTAATTTAATTACGTTCCCGCATTGAAAAAGGGAAACGAAAAATCTAACAGATGTGGGAAATAAAACCAACCTCAAAACCCTGAAAATATCAATAACCGTAACATGCGATATTTAAGAAAGCATTGTGTTTCACCACGTTACTTTTACCCGGAAGGTAGACCTGGAGAATTGCTACAGGTCAATGAATATTTTCTGCAAGGCTTCTTGAAGCATTTAACAGAAAGCAAGTTAAATTAATAATTAGTGATTTGTGCCACGAATGGTACTATTACTTTCTGCACTGGTGACTGTACCTAGGGTGCTTAATCCTTTGCATTTAGATGTCGATTTGATTCGACATTAAAATAACTTATACTTGCTTGTATGGTTACTATTATACAGGGTGTAACAATAAGGTGCGGCCCAAATTGCAGGACACATTCCTCACACGTAGACGAAGAAATTATGTTATATGAACATGGGTCCGGAAACGGTTTGTTTCCATGTTATACCTCATTGTTTCCAACTCATTAATCATGGCAAACATGCAAGAACAGAACGTACCAGCATACCACATGCAACTCTTTCTCGCAGGAGATGTTCAATATGCCCTCCGTGTGCATTGATACATGCATCAACCCGCCATCGTAGTGAATCTTGGATGCGTTGATGTATCCCTGGTGTACTGCGTGTGGTTTCGCAGCCTTCCACAATACGGGCACTGAGACTCTGAACATCTTGTATTGGTTCAATACACAAGAACTTTCAAATGCCCTAACAAATAAAGCTCAGTGATTTTAGGTCCGGAGATCGTGGAGGCCAGGCAATTGGTCCACCTCTACCTATCCATCTGTCACCAAATCTGTTATTTAGAAGCCGACAGACATTAGCACTAAAATGAGGACGTGCTCCATCGTTCATGAAGTACATGTTTTGTCGCACAGCTAAAGGCACATCTGCTAAGTCGCATGGCAACGGGGTCATGTAAAACAAAACACTGGCGGTGCACCTACTATAATGACAACGTAACCAAGAGTGCATGTTCCCCACGATTCTAAATTTCTGTGATTCCCATGCGCAATGAGTTGGAGACAATGAGATGTAACATGGAAACAATGCGTTTTCGGACCCATGTTCATATAACATAATTTCTTCGTCTACGTGTGAGGAATGTGTCCTGCAATTTGTGCTGTACCTTTTTGTTACACCCTGTATGTTCATTGGTAACTGAATTAATTGACAGACTGTATTTTTATGGTAACCCTTGGCTAAGGACAGATATCCGTTTTGGGTTTCTCCCTGTGATTATACACTGCTCAACAAAGGTTTGGACTAGCTTCATCAATTGTATGCTGACGCTGCCGTAGAGGAGTGCGAACTCTTATCCCCAAAATAATCTTGATGGTCTCATTCAGAGCATGCCTCCTCCGTGTGCGGGGAGGACTACTAAATACTGACCATCATGAGACACAGATTTTTAAAGTTTTTGTTTTCAAATGGGACCTTAGAAGAGATGGTTGGTTGGTTATTAAGTTTAGGGGCTGCGACAACGCGGTCATGTAGCCCTGTGTACTTTGGGTGTGTGTAGAATCTGTCTGATAACCGGTGTTAATTGTGATGACTGTACAGTATTGGTGTGTGTTATCTGTTTTTTTTAATTTAGATACTGCAACTTAGAATTTTTCAAATAGTTCCTACTTTTGCCGCCAACCGCCACCGTCAACGACTACTAGGCCAAGTTTAGAACTTAGCTACTAGACGCCACCGCAGTCGGCTCTTGGCAACGAACGTAGAAACCTAAGAGCGTTGTTTACATTCTTTACCTATCCAATTTTGCTTCACACAGGTGCAATTAGTGGAAGGTTCTTTAACATGGCATAAATCTATGACATGGGACCGCCGGCTTTACTTCCCCTCCGAAGGAAGGCATACTGAGGGATTTTTAACGCTCTTAAAAAATCCGACGGCTTCGGCCGGGTTTGAACCCGCTATCTTGGGCATAGAAGCTCAGCATGCTACCTACTACGCCACCGAAGCCGCCCTTAGAAGAGAGTTCGCTTTGCTTTTGTACCGTTTCATTGTTATATAACAAAGATTGTTATTGTTTTCAGAAGGACTGATGTTGGTTTGTAAATAAGGTATTGAATAACCCTCAATGGGTTTACTTTAAGGAGTCCTTGTAGTAAAATCTATGCTATTCCAGCTGTGTAGATTTTGGCAACATCGCTTCTGCTTCCTTCCTCGTCACATGACATATTTTTTCTGACGTACATATGACATCTTCTGTATACCGAAGGGAGAGGAGAGGTATATTATTTGATACATGCACAGAAATGAGAAAACTGTGGTACACAATAATTATCCCCGGAATGTTAACTGACAACTTTCATGGATTAAAGCAACCATCACTTCAACTTCATCATCTCTCGCATCACGTTACGTCCCTGCTGCTGTTAATTCGTCTTAGGTTCTTGGGACACCATAAGCATAATAACCGTGTACATAGGATGTGTTTAAAATCCGTCTGATAACCTGGTTCATTGTACTGGCTGAAATAGTGTGTGTCTTATTGTCATTGAGGAAACAAAGCGTCTATGGCCTTGAGTTAGGAATTTTCCTGGCATTTGTTTCGAGCAGAATTAAAACACCACTTTTAGGTCGGCTGAGGTAGAAATGAAATGGTTGGATGATTCCCCAGTTTAGGGGCTGCGACAACGCGGTCATGTAGCCTCGTGTACTTTGCGTGTGTGTAGAATCTGTCTGATAACCGGTGTTAATTTTGATGGCTGTATTAGTGTGTGTTATCTGTTTTTAATTCAAGTAAGGACTGCAGACATTCAATTTTTGAAGTAGTTCCTACTTTTGCCGCCAAACACCACCGTCAACGACTACTAGGCATCTTGTAGGCATAGCACCTCCGGATATTAGAAGAAGAACAGCGGCAGAGGTTGAGAAGAAAAAACAGGAAAATTATCCTAGGCATCCCATGTTTGGAAGTGAAGCATCACGTCCCAGGTTGAAGTCAAGAAAGAGCTTTCTTCGAACAACTGAAGCAATTGCAACAACATCTCCCACTCGCCGTATAGAGCTATGGCAAAACAGGACACCTGGAAGTAATGGCAAAAACCGAAAGGAAGAGCCGGCTGCTGGTTTTCAACTACCCTACCAGACGTGGAAGACGTTGAACAGACTGCGAACTGGAGTGACGCGGTGCAAACAAAATTTGAAGCGGTGGGGCTACATTACTGAAGATGAAACCTGCGAATGTGGAGATATTCAAGATGTTGAACACCTCTTGGTCTGCCCGAACTTGCCTGAAGCCTGCACGCTGGATGACCTGGTTTCAGCAAATGCTCGTGCAATCAAGGCTGCCGAGTTCTGGGCCTCAAAATCGATTTCATGTGTTCACAATTTGTGTGTGTACTGTGAATATGTTCTGAATTGTAAATAGCTGTATTGTACTGTCCTGGATACGAAAATATAATAATATATGGTTCAGAAATTGGTTATTAGATCCCACCGCAGTCGGCTCCTGGTGACGAACGTTGGAACCTTAGATCGTTAGTCAAATTTAACATATAATTTAGCTTCACACAGTTGTAATTAGTGGAAGGTTCTTTAACTTGCCATAAATCTAAGACATCGGACCGCCAGCTCTACTTCCCCTCCGAAAGAAGGCATACTGAGGGATTTTAACGCTCTTAAAAATCCGACAACTTCGGCCGGGTATGAACCCGCTATCTTGGACGTAGAAGCTCAGCATGCTACCAACTACGCCACCGAAGCTGCCCAAGGTAGAAATTAAATTCATCTCTTCTCCGTTTTTACCTCAGAAGGCTGCGTACATCCCGTTCCAATCCCCAGGCTATCTTTTGTCATAACCGGGAATGGAACCCAGGACCTCTAGATCCCGATTCTCAATACTTACCTCGAAACCACAGGTGACATATTGTGGTATCTATAGAAGGGAATGGCTCTACAATTATTTACTTTCATGTTGAGGTATGTTTCTTAGGACCTGTAAGATTCTATCCTGACATTTCGTTGAAAACGAATATGGGGAGAAAAGGTAAGGTAAGAAATGTATAACTGTATGTAGTTCACTGTTCATCCTATGGTCCAAAACTGAACCACTGAACTTAAGCTTCTTGGTCCTCTCATAGTACACAACTTTGAATACACGTCGTACTTATAGCCACTCTTTATCAGCTGTGATCTGAGATCATCATTGTAGCAGGTAATTCCTTTCAGGGGCTTCGGAAATCTCAGTCATCAGCCCTGTCTGTATGGAGGTGGGGGGAGGAGGTTCTGGTACGCTGTGCTTTTTGTGATGAATATAATATTGTGAGTAGCTGTATTACGAAAAAGGATGGGGTAGGTACCCTGGGACATCAAGTAAGGTACTATCCCAGTGTTTTTCTGGAGGGAATGATAAGAAATATCCGAGAAAGAAACGCTGAGGATAGGCTAGTCTGTGTCAGTGTAAGGGTTTGAACCTCCGATTTTGGGAATAGTCGGAGCTATCCAACGAGATCGTGCTGTGCACTTAAACGACTCTTAATCGCGCACTTGGCATGCCCACTTTTACTGATGAGCCAGGCAAGATGACCTCAAATACTGCTGTACTCTTGCGAATGTCCTTTTTTTAAATTTTAGGATTATATCATACGACTGGTTGTGCAAAGGAACAACTGGATATTCCTTACACTGCAGAGAAATAGGAACAAAAAACAAAGTTACGGCCATGAGTTGGATTCACAAAGAAAGGTATTTTTCTACTTCACTTAACATTAAGCGTATAAATGTGATCAAAAAACGCTAATTTATTGTGTTCAGTGATGCGAGCATGGCATTGAGAAGGATAAATGGAAAAGGAGAGAAGAGAAAGACTATCGATAATAGAGAAACAGGAGAAAAGGGGATGAAATCCCCCTTTCTCTCAGTCACATCTACCACTCGTGCTCATGTCGATGGCAAGGTAATTAACTTGAAACTTGAAAAGCCTCCCCTCCTCTTCACCCTGTTCCCAACTCTCGATCTTGCAAGGAGCTGAGTAGGCGAGTTGAAAAGATGCTCCAAGCAGGATTATTTACCGACAGTAAGTTTCGGATCAATGGCTTAGAAATAAAGAGGTTACTATCGAGGATGAAAACATTAACTCATCTCCAGTGCAGTCAATACCGTAGATCTATCAAGCCTCAATTAATCCCAGTTTAGAGATTAACTTCTACTGTCCATCACTTTCAGGGATGATTTTAACAGTGAATTATTAACCATTATTCACTAAATGGCTCACATTCGCTACTAGTGTGAAAGAAATAGCAAAGTGAAATAGTCGATTTACCACATCAATAGATTTGTTGTATTAACGAGACTTTTTGAAGTTCTTCTTTTGTTTTTCTTGTGCTTTTGAAAAAATAAGGAAAGATACATATGTATTGTTAATTATTATACTGCACATTGAAATTATTTTTAAGTAGCCTCAGGATATCTACGTTACAATTATATGATTTTAATTTAAGAACTGGATATATGGGAGGGATTAAGTTTATGTTATTAATGTTATGTTTATGTTAAAGTATTTTTTTCTTTTAGCAAATGCTGAAGATGGCCGCAGTGAGGACAGAAACATGTTGCCTACATCAACTGAATAGACATAACATGTGATTTTAGCTTACTTTCGATTTTTGCAAAAAATTAAAGTAGACTTATGAGATCTATATGGGCCAAACGTCGGCAGTCTGTGTGTGTGTGTGTGTGTGTGTGTGTGTGTATACAGTACATACAACTATTATATATATCTGCCTCCCCCCTCCTATCAATTCAAACATGACGAAACCGAATTGAACAAAATTTAGTACAGAGATAGCGATACACGTCAGTATCATGTTTTATATCGCCGCCATCTTGACGGAAACGTAATGGCGGCCACCCAAATGTTCAAAGCTTAAATCATATTACTACTAACCTAATCATCCGATCTCTACCAAATATTGCAAAATCATACTGTAAAGATTCGTGCAATTGCCCAGCGGTCGCCATTCTTTATCCTCGTAGTGACGGGCAGGCGGGGTGTGTGAGGAATGCAGAATAGCCAGTCCGGCCGGGCTAATTAGGGTAGCCCCTCCCCAAGGCCACTACCTATACAATAGCGCTACGAATCAGGTAGACTATTGACGCAAGGCTTCCAGACTCTTCTGCTTCCGGAGACTACTGGGTGTGACAAGAAGGTCCCGAACCTCACTGGGAGTGGCTAGATGATTCTGGAAGCCAACCACGAGGACATACTCGACGCTACTGGAAGGGGCAAGAACTAGAACTTTCGAGACCAGATGGCTGACTGCATATATACGAGCAAGCTGAGGTGAGCAGTCAGTTCTGCGTGGGAGCGAGCGAGTGTTAGATCGGAGTCAGTGTTAGTTGAAGCAGTTTACCGTGCCTAGCGCGATGAGTGAAAATAAATAATGGAGGACTGTAAACAGTGAAGACGGGGTGTGAAGATAAATGTGGAAATAAATAATGTAAATAGTGACTGTGGAAGATAAATAGTGACTGCAAGAGAAACTGACTTGTAGAGATCAGTGTATATAAATAGTGACTTGTAGCTGTATAAAGTGAGGTTCTGTGTATGTGTGTGTGCAAGTAAACAGGCCTAATTTGTTTTAGTGTTAATTTGTGTAAATAATTTGATTTAGTGTTAACTAGTGTAAATAACACTATTGTAAATAAAGTATTAGTGCATTATAGCCTGACCTATTTTTTCGAACCCTAAAAACGTTACAATACCTTCATGAGAGAAGTGTCTTTCGACCTAACTAAAAGGTCATCAGCTATTTTTTTTCAATATGGCGGCCGTGTATGTGTGCAAATCGATCCCCCCTACCAATTCAAACACAAGGGAACTAAATCGGTTCACCTTTGGTACAGAGGTAGCACTAGCAAGGGACAACTCAGTGTCATGTTGTATATCGCCGCCATCATAACAAAAAAAGAAATGGCGTCCACCCAAATGAATATCTATGACTTTTGTCATTATTCTAGATTTTCCCGTATTGATAATGATATATTACACCAATATCCACTTTACAATACAAACATCATCTGATCTCTACCAAATATTGCAACAATGTACCTTACTGTGGGAAGTGTCTTTTGTCGAAACTGAAAGGTCATCAGCCAAATAATTTCAAGATGGCGGTCGTATGAATCATGCAAGTATTAAATCTTAACCGTTACTTACTATTCAACAAGGCCCGGCCTCACCAAAACCGTTTATCGTACAGAGGGTGGTTTAAACTGTCCTCAAGGAGGTGACTCGTAGGATATTAACAGCCTATAATAGAATATTATACCATAGAAGTAACTAAAAGTTCAGGCCGACCTTGCCGTATCGTGCTGGACCGTGCCATCCCGTTGGGTCAAAATGGAGGCTATTGTTTGTTCGCTAGTCCATACTTTAGTAGCTTGATAGTCTTCCAGGAATGTACTGAACAAAATAATACAAATTTAATTTCTTTCAAATGGTTTATAAAAAATGGCAGAAAACGCTAATGAAATCGTTCATTACAAGTCAAAAAAATACTAAATACTAAAAGCTGTTGTTAACTTTGCAAGGCGTAGTGGGCATGCGTAGCAGCGTGGTAGCGTACTAGACCCCGAATCTTAATGTTTGAGGTTCAAATCCTATCGGCTTCGATTTCTTTCACTTGTTCTTTTATACTTATTGATTTATAACTATTCACATGTTATACATACTTAAGCGTAATAGTGTGTATTTAAAATCGAAAATATTATATATACTTATAACACCACATATTTCAACACTGCACTACAGCGATTAAAATTCGTTGTCGTGATCAGCGGTAGAGTCTGTTGTTGTTCATTCTTTAGGGGCTTTGCGGCTACGTGGTCATGTAGCCCCGTGTACTTGGGTGTGTGCAGAAGTTGGCTGATAACCTGTGTCACTGTGATATCTGTGCTAGTGTGTGAACGTGTACAGTAAATGAGGAAGAATTTGATTAGGAAGCTGTCGATGATCCGCAGTAGAGTAGCGTGATGTCTGCGTGTGTACTTTTAAACGAGGAAGTATTTGGGTAGAAAGCTGTTGTTGTTCTGTTTCATTTTAGCGGTTTGGACATCATAATCATTTATCCCCGTGTACCTTGGTGAGTGTTGAATATTGTCTGATAACCTGGGTCATTGTGATGGCTGTATTAGTGCATGTATTTATAAATCAGGAGAGGAATCAATCAAGCAATGTATAATATAGCACGTTGTTATTCAACAAGCTAATTCGACCAACATTCAATTATACTACTTGAATAGGACAATGAGTTATAACAATACCCATGCATTTAGGAGAAAGTAGGCTATATGTTCTTTACTGAACATCCAGGTTATTAATTACAACGAAATTGTACAAACTAGTTTATTTTTGAAGACCAAGTGACACAATTCAAGGTAGGAAGCTTGAAATGTACGTGAGCCAGGGGACCACCATTTCTTACGTAGAACCGAAACACAGGACGTATTATTTCACTTCGAAAATCTTCAGTGTCCTCGATGTTAAGGGAACCTGGCAGTGTACATTACCCAACAATTTAACAGATTAATCAAAGCTTTATTTTCAGGTAACCATGACATCTAGAAACTTCAATTTTTCACAGTTAATCAATAAAATTCAAGTTTCCGTGTTACTAAAATAGTATAAAATATCTGTAACAAATTTCAATAATTTGAAGAAAGATTTCTAAAAACTTGAAATATTCTAGGTGTTGGCAACTCTGGCACTGTACATACTCTAATTACAGTTGGTCCCCCTGCTGGAGGGTTGTTGACCCTTTAAGAGGAAGGGTCGTTTTCTTACCTGCGTCAAGCAGGACTCACTTGCAAGCAGGTAGCAGTGGCTACCGGACATGGTGTCATCACACGCATGTAATATCTACTGTACTTGTTCAGTGTTTAATCATGTACATACAATGTAAAATATATTTCTTTATACAGTCCACCACATCTTATTCTATGTATTCGACATAAGTTTTGGTCCTCCGGGCCGGATTATATGGCATGGAAAACAGTGAAAATTGAACTCGTGTGATCCCAAGACAGCATGGCTTCGCACGAATGGCGTGGGTGGTTACCAGCATGGCGACTATTGGACAACAGAATTCATCGTCTTGGTAAGTCACCGATCATCCTTAATTATTCCTTGTGACTCATATGCATTCCTTTGTTTCTCCATTCAAAACTGTTCGTTTGTACTTGCAATGTATTGGTTTTGCTAGTGATCACACATGATTTCGCCCGTAAAACTGTATGTTATTTGTACGCAGTTTTCCCGCAACTCTTTGAAACAAAACCAGGAGTTCGTCTTTGTATTATGTAAATATGTTAGGTATTTGTCCTTTCGTTTTGTCATTCTTTTACGTATATGCATTTGGTCTATTGTGATTTTATATCATTCAGCAGTTTATTGGGAATTGCTAGTGCAAAATGGAACAAAAAATAAAATCGCTTTGTAGCAAAAGGGGTAGATTAAAAGCTAGCTTATCTCGCACACAAGGCTTCGTAGAGAAATTAGATTCTCAATCTAAGGACGTAGATCAGTTGGAAGATCGACGGGCTCACTTATCAAAAATCTGGGAAGAATATGAAACAGTTCAATCACAAATAGAGGATTTGAAAGAGGATGAATCATTTCAAGCAGAACAAGAATCTTATCGCTCCGACTTTGAGGAGCAATACTTCAAAACATCTGGTCTTATAAGATCCATAAACAGTGCAATTTCCAAGTCAGCAACTTCGCTAAGTGATTCTATTGGTGAATCAACTTCCAGTTCGCAAACACGTTCAGTTAAACTGCCTCAAATAAGTTAACCTACATTCGCAGGTGATTATTTAGAATGGCCCAATTTTGCCGATACCTTTAAGAATCTCATTCATGAAGATGCAAATTTGTCAAAAATACAGAAATTTCATTACCTAAAATCAGTGCTATCAAGCAGGGCGGCAGACGTGTTACAGTCTCTAGAAATATCTGCAGCGAATTACGACATAGAGTGGAACCTGTTAAATGAAAGGTTCAATAACCGGCGAGCAATTGTTTCCTCCCACATTAATTCGGTCCTTCAGTTAAACAAAATAGAAGTAGAATCTTCCAAGGCATTACGAGACTTGTATGACGGCTTCAGAAGGCACATGCAGTCGCTATCAGCGCTTGGTCTGTCTTGTGAAGAACAATTAGATGCCATTTTGATACATTTAATAACGAGCAGATTTGACGCTGAAACGTTAAAAAAATGGGAGACCTCGCTACCGACTTTTGATCTACCATCGTATCAGACACTGGACAAATTTCTACTCGAAACATGTAATGCATTGGAATCGATCGAGACTAAGAACTGTGATCGCCCAAAACAGCTGAAGCAGGTAGGCGTTTCATCTAAACCGAATGCGTCTGGTTTCAAACCGAGGCCATTCACGAACCCAGGAAAAAATTGTTTCCTTTCACAGAAAAATCAGAAATGCCCGCTTTGCACGGAAGAACATCCCATATTTAGATGCAAAACATTCACTTCTATGTGTGTTTATGACAGATGGCGGGAGATCAAGAAGCATAAGCTCTGTGTTAATTGCCTGTCTGGAAATCACTTCGCTAACGAGTGCACTCGTTCATGTTGTAAGGTGTGCAAGGATAAACACAACACCTTGCTTCACAGGGACCAAGGGTCACCGAATCCCATTAATAGTCAGACTTCAAACAAGAGTATTGTGTCCAATAATACTTCATTGCCCCCCATTAATGAGCAACATAGTAGTAATGCTGTTTCATTGCACAATCACAACAATGATGTTTCCTCTCATGTATTGTTGTCGACAGCAGTAGTGAGTGTCAACAATTCAGAGGGGAAAACCCGTCATGCTCGGGTTGTGTTAGACAGCGGCTCGCAACTCAACTTCATACCAGCGAATTAGCTCATCAATTACGATTGTTCAAGACAAAGAATAATATTCCGATACATGGGTTGCATAACACTACCATCAAGGTGGGGTCGGTTGTAAGAACAAAGATTTCGCGGTTCGGTTCCTTTGAACGAATCATGACATTTCACGTAATACCTTCAATTACTGGTCAGTGCTTGCCCACTAAAAATATCAACATCACAGATTGGAGTATGCCTGAGTTTATATTAGAAAACCTTGCGGATCCTCAATTTAATGTGTCATCATCCATAGACATTCTCATTGGAGCAGAATTCTTTTACGATCTTATCGGCGCAGAACAATTTCAGCTCGACAGTTTCTCAAACAAACTACCGTTGTTTCGCAACACGGCTCTTGGCTGGGTAGCAGCAGGTAGTGTTGGTTTGTCTGAAAAGCACGCAGATAACAGTTCTTCCTGCATCTTTGTGTCAGGTAAGATATTCAAAGAGCCGGGGAAAGCACTGCTTGGCCAAGGACATTCTGAGCAAGAGATTAGTGAGAGGCTATTTACTGACGGTCACAGAAGGAATCCACAGGGTAGGTTCATAGTCCCACTACTCCTTAAAGAGGACCCGAGTCAGCCAGGTAGCAATGTTAATGAGGCAATTAGACGGTTTCACAGCCTAGAGAAGCGTTTTGAAAGGCAGACCCAAGTCAAGTCGGAGTACGTACAGTTTATGAGAGAGTACACTGACCTGGATCATATGGAGGAAATTCCCAGTAATGAGATAAACAAACCATTACAGTACTACCTTCCGCATCATTGTGTATTTAAGGGTAATTCATTGACAACGCGCACTCGCGTGGTATTTGATGGCAGCTCGAAGGGCGATTCTGTATTATCCCTCAATGATTTCTTATTAGTAGGACCGATCGTTCAAGATGATTTATTTTCAATATTGGCTAGATTTCGCATGCATCGCTATGTATTGACCGCTGACATAGAAAAAAATATATCGGCAGGTCCTCATAGAACCTGCACATACTGACTTTCAGCGTATCGTGTGGAGGGAGTCCCCTAAGGACGAGCTTAAACATTATCGTCTCAAAACAGTCACATATGGCACGTCATATGCACCCTTCCTGGCCACAAGATGCCTCTCTCAATTGGCGAATGACACTAAGGAGGAATTTCCTGAAGCTTCGAATGTAATACGACGGGATTTTTATGTTGACGATTTAATGACAGGTTGTGAATCAACTGACGGCTTAAGAACCACTCACAAGTGTGTTTCAGATATTTTATCCAGTGCGGGTTTTACCTTAAGGAAATGGTGTTCGAATGAGCCCAATGTGCTATCGAGCATTTCTAACCACGAAACAGATCCCAAGTACATTATTAAGGTAGATGATGGTGAAGACTTGAAGTTGTTGGGGCTATCTTGGAAACCCATCACAGACACTTTTCAGTTTGAGTTGAGAAGTGATTTCAGCTCGACACAGATAAACAAAAGAATAATTCTATCAGACCTGGCTAAAATATTTGACCCCTTAGGGCTTTTGACCCCAGTATTGATTAAGGGTAAGATTTTCGTCCAGCAACTGTGGCAAATGAACTTAAATTGGGACGACGTTCTCACAATAGAAGTTCAAAATAAATGGATTCGTTATATGCAGGATATTGCTAAATTGAAGGAGTTCAAAGTGCCTCGTCATGTTAGGGCAGTAGAATGTGTGGAGTATGAAATTCATGGATTTTGTGACGCTTCTCAGATTGCTTACGGCGCATGTGTTTATGTAAGATCTCAGACAGGAGATGGGAAAATAACAGTTCACTTATTGTGTTCTAAGTCTCGCGTTGCGTCATTAGGCTCAGTAACTTTACCAAGATTAGAACTATGCATTGCTGTATTACTTTCTCAGTTGGTCGAAAGAGTCATGAGATCCATAAACGTAACTAAGGACAAGTGTTTTTGTTGGACTGACTCCACAATAGCATTAGCATGGATTTCGGGCCATCCACACCAGTGGAAAACATACGTCGCTAATCGAGTGTCGCAGATTCAACAGTTGACAAATATTGATCGTTGGCAGCACGTCTCTACTCATCATAACCCAGCAGATATGATCTCGAGAGGAGTTACCGCGGAGAAGCTGTTAAATTCATCATTTTGGTTATCTGGACCATCTTGGCTTTCAGATAATAATGACGAATGGCCTTCACAGCAGAGGCATAGCTCTCAAGAATTACCTGAAGTTAGGAAAACTAAAATTGTTCTAGTGTCATCTACAGAATCCCTTGGATCGAATCTGATTAACAGATACTCTTCCTGGAGCAAGCTGATTAGAATAACAGCTCTCGTGCTCAGATTTATCAAAAATCTTAAAACTAAAACAGACAGACAAACAGGTGCTCTTAATCCTGTAGATCTAGAGCAGGCTAAGTATTTATGGTGTAAAATTGCTCAAGGTTCTGAATTTTCACAAGACATAAAGGCTCTCAAACAAAATTTGCCACTGCCCAAGGGAAGCAAATTACATGGATTAGCACCGTATTTGGATGAGCAGGGTCTGTTACGGGTAGGAGGCCGTCTGCAAAATACTAAACTATCGGTCAACAGAAGACATCCTATTTTATTACCTGGCAATCATCGCATTACAATAATGCTATTTGATCATTTTCATTTTGTTTTTCTTCATGCTGGAGCTCAGACTTGATTGACAATGATGCGACAGCAATACTGGCCTCTATGTGGGAGGAACGGTGCTCGAAAGGCAGTGTATCGATGTAAGACGTGCTTTCAATTCTCGTCTCGGCCGTATCAACCGTTAATGGGATCGCTACCTGAAAGGAGAGTAGTTCCTAGTCGACCATTTGCATCTTCAGGAATAGATTTCTGTGGCCCAGTATATTTACGGCCTTCCTCCAGGGAGGGCACTCGGATTAAGGCATATGTAGCTATGTTTGTTCGTTTTACCACAAAGGCTGTACATATTGAACTTGTAAGCGATCTGTCTACTGCTGCCTTTTTAGCATCACTGAAAAGATTCATGGCTAGGCGAGGAACTTGCACCCACATATTCACTGACAACGCTACTAATTTCGTAGGTGCATCACGTGAGCTAAAGAAATTCTTTAATGATAGGAATTCCAAGCAGTCACTCATAAGCTTTGCTACAGATAAGGGGATTCAGTGGCATTTTAGTTCTCCTGGTTCACCTCATTTCGGAGGGTTGTGGGAGGCTGCAGTTAAATCAGCTAAGTATCACCTTAAGAGAATAGTAGGAAACGCTGCATTGTCATTTGAAGAAATGACTACAGTGCTTGTACAGATAGAAGCAGTTTTGAATTCGCGCCCCCTCTGCCCACTATCCTCTGATCCCAATGATCCGGAAGTATTAACCCCATCCCACATCCTGATCGGTGGCTCATTTCATCTTCCTGTGGAAGAAGATGTGTATCAGACTCCCTTGAATAGACTGAAGCGCTGGCAACTGCTTCAGGCTATGTTCCAGCAATTTTGACGCCGATGGTCCAAGGAATACCTCGGACAACTCCAACAGCGTACTAAATGGCGGTCGCCTGGACAATCCCCACAAATTGACACTCTGGTTGTTCTGAAGGAAGAGGGCGTGCCTCCACTTCATTCTAAATTGGGCCGTGTCGCAGCAGTGCATCCAGGAACCGACGGAGTTACGAGGGTTCTTACCATCAAAACACCCAGCGGAGCTCTTTTGAAAAGAGCAGTGTCAAGACTTTGCCCATTGTTGAGTGAAGAGGAGTGAAGTGTTTAAATGTTTTGTGTACATAGTGTTCATTTGAACTCTTATTCCAGTTAATAGAACAAAGTGACAATATTTAGTTGTTTGAAATATTTGCTATTTCAAGGGGGGAAGTATGTTGGCAACTCTGGCACTGTACATACTCTAATTACAGTTGGTCCCCCTGCTGGAGGGTTGTTGACCCATTAAGAGGAAGGGTCGTTTTCTTACCTGTGTCAAGCAGGACTCACTTGCAAGCAGGTAGCAGTGGCTACCGGACATGGTGTCATCACACGCATGTAATATCTACTGTACTTGTTCAGTGTTTAATCATGTACATACAATGTAAAATATATTTCTTTATACAGTCCACCACATCTTATTCTATGTGTTCGACACTAGGCTAAGTTAAGTACCAGTACGTTTTTCTAAGAACTTTTGTGCCCGATCAAGCTGATATTGTACATACTTTCACGCTCAAAAGTTAAAAGCTTTCAAGCAACATGAAGTACTCAGAGTAAAAATGAAATATTTTATAAAAATTTATTTTAAATGATGACTTAAAAATTGACAAATTCAAATATTCATAAAATCTAAATCAAATGCATATCAACATTGCGTTTTCTTTGCAATCTTTACCATTATAATTCGAGTACAAATTATCGCTTTCCTTCAATTATCTATAGGTCTACTAACAAGAGTAAAATGTACATATCTAGAAGAACTTTTCAAAATTTTTACAATATTTATACTTTAATTCAATGACCATAATTAATGAGATGTTTTATAAATTTCTTTAATACTTTACTAATTTACAGGCATGATTATTGTTGATCAACTATGAAAATGGGAAGTTTCTAGATGTCATGGTTATTTTTAAATAAAGCCCTTATTAAGACGTGGCATTGTTGGCTAATGTACACTACCACGATCCCTTAAAAACAAGAGTCAGAGGTTTGTCAACAAGGATCATCCATTAATTTTAAACAGACAATTGATTTTAATTATCTCACATATGCTCCGCTGTCTTTCTGTTCCCTCCTATTACCCTGCCGTCCTTCGCTATCTGTTTTCGCGTGTATTTGCGTATGTTCTACAATGCCCCCACTGGATATTCAAACATGTACAGTTCTCCTCCCTCTTGTCTAAGTCCTCAAAGACTTCTAATTCTTTTATTTTTGTTATATTAGCTACCCGGGCTATCAGGCAAATGTCGGGAGAGTACCTTTCTTCATGCACCGTCACACTTACCTCATTCCTATATCAAACACAGTTACATACACTACTACAATAATCATATAGAATACAGGTTATCAGATAAGTTGAAGACACATTCAACAAAACGGTGCTGATGACCAGGATGTCCCAAGCCCCACAAATAAACAAAAAACTATATTAGCTGCGCATTTTCAATGACGATGCCGAAGGGCCAAACTAGTCGGAATTAAATTTTAAATGTTAATAGAATGGAAACACAAACTCTATATATTTGTTTATGATAATACAATTCCACCAAGTACCTACGGCCATACTACAAATGGTATTAAATTTATATTTGTAATATCCATACAACTGAATCGTGTAAATGATAATTGAATTCACTACTTTTTTTTTCAAATACCAAATCATTAAGACGCAAAAAAATGTAAGCATACTGTTGAATTGCATTTTCGACTCCCATGTTAAACGCAACTAGTTTGTACATACTCCAAGTTATTGTCTGCGCGTGAGGAGAAGTCAGTTCGACACGCTGCGTCCCCAGCAAGGGTTTGGCTGTACGCATGCGCAGTCTGTCTATTCCTGACCTAAATACATCAACAGTCAGTTACTGCTACCTCCCGAATTGCGCTTGATGTTCATACAGCTTTAAGTATGGAGACCCCTTTCGCTTTTCATATCTGCACAGTATGGAGTGAGGCGGATTACCTCGCTGTTCCGCCGCTAAAAACAACAATAACTAACTAGAGCACAGAGTAGAAATAAGAGAAAACAAGTAGTTCCATGAAAAACGAATTAGCCTATTTTCATATATCCTACTTATGTTAATTGCCTTTATCAACATACAAAATGTCAGATTGATGGCTGTAATTCATTCGTAGATATTGACAACAGTCTAAATATTACGGATGGTTGTCATTATGGATTTTTATATCTGTAGGCCATACAGTTATGTACTATTACATGAAGATTATTGCTTAGGTGTATTATTCAAATTTCAATCGCATGATACGGATACAAGAAATAAAAACAAGATTTAAAATTTCGCACAGCCGTCATTTTGAGGTTATGAAAAAGCTGAAATAAATTAGATGTCAGTGGATTAAAATTTTTATACGCATTCGCCGTACAAAGTTTCAATGCGCTCGGATGGTTACATCGCGAGAAATGTCCGTTTGAATATTAAAATTTCGCGTCACCTCCATGTTGGTTTTGTGCTCACCAAATTACTGAAATTCCCATAGAAGGACTTATGCTGATAGACTTTATTAACATACAAAATTTCATATTTATTGCTGTCATAGATTAGTAGATATTGATAACCCTCAAAATACTTCGGATGGTCAAAATGTTGGATTTTTATAGATGTACGCCACAGAGTTATGTACTATTAGGTGATGATTATTGCGTAGGTTCCTTATTGAAACGTTGGCTTTGATCGCATGAATAGGACACAAGAAATAAAAACTTAATTTTAATATTTCGCCCAGCCACCATCTTGAGGTTATGTACACAAATGAACTAAATTAGATGTCAGTGCATTACAATGTCTAAAAATCATTTGCTGTGCCATATTTCGCTGCACTCGGATGGTAAAATGGCGAGAAAAGTGTATTTAAATGTTTCAACTTCGATTGGCTGCCGTGTTCGTTTTGTACTTAGCAGGCTTTTGTTTGAAAGTCACATAGCTGAACTTCTAGTAGTGCCCTTTATCACCGTGCAAAGTTTCAGGGTGATATCAGTAAAGATTTCGGGATTTAGAATGCCGGTGAAATATTTCGTACAGCAGCCATGTTGGATTGATGAGACGTAATAAAATTTGAAGGGCACTGTTGGGGTCGGAAAATATATCACTATGATCTTACCGAGTTTCATTTAAATCGCTCCAGCCGTTTAGAATATATTAGGGGGACACACATAGCCATACGCAAACACACATACAGTACACACACGGACAAAAGGTGATCTCATAAGCCAAGTTTTTCTGAAATGAAAACAGGCTAAAATGGGCGTGAATGAGTGGAGCTAACAACGACTGACTTTATGTTTTTGGAATGTCTTGTATGCAGTATGAGGGAAGGCATCTCTAGTTCAAACCCAACTGAGATCTCCTGGCGCGTGGACTACAGATGTACTGTAGTCACTCAAATAGAGAATGAGTACTCTCTCGGTAATTCAGAATTAGAAGGAATCCATACAGCGGGGGCAGAAGTTGTATGTACTTCCCGGACGAGCTGAGTGGAGCCTGCACAGTTGAGCGAAACCAATATTGAACATGTCATCGCAATGTCGTCTCCCCCCTTTTGTATCTTACATATCGACTGGCTGCGTGGCTCAGCGGAAACGATCTTGCCTGCTGTTTCCAAGGTTTAGGATCGAATCCTGGCGCAGTCAGTTGGCATTTGAGGGTGCGCAAGTACGAGGGAGCCGTGTCAGTAGATTTACTGGCACATTAAAGATCCTCTTCGGGGCAAAATACCGGCATCCCGTTGTCTCGAAAAGCCGCAGTAGTTAAAAGGGATTTAATACCAATAACATTCTTCTTAATATTATTATTTTATTATTATTATTATTATTATTATTTATTCATTTATTTATTTATTTATTTATTTATCGTACGGCTTTTAGTGCCGGGAGTGTCCGAGGACATGTTCGGCTCGCCAGAGGCTGTAGCAGCTTCTAGCGGACACCCATAGAGTGAGCTACAAGTTCCGTTCAATTAGTTCCAACTTTCGCTACCAGATGTCAATGATACCTAGTGGTGAACGTTGAAACCTTGATTGAGCGTTCCAACGAAATCTACCCTAGAAATTTAGCTTCACACAAGTTTAGTATGTGGAAGGATCTTTTACATGCCATAAATCTATGACATGGGACCGCCGGCTTTACTTCCCCTCCGAAGGAAGGCATACTGAAGGATTTTAACGCTCTTAAAAAATCCGACGACTTCGGCTGGGTTTGAACCCGCTATCTTGGGCACAGCAGTTCAGCATGCTACCAACTACGCCACCGAAGCCGCTATTATTATTATTATTATTATTATTATTATTATTATTATTATTATTATTATATTGTATTTCATATTGCTTTCCTATTCCAGCCGGTACAGGCGATGGAAGCTCTGTAGCATTTTCATGCATCCTATCATTTATCTCAATCATAAAACCTGTGAACATACCGAGCTTGTTCATGAATAAATGCTTTCCTTGCCTGAGACAGCCTACATTATCCTCTTTGCTTCGTCCATCACTGGTTATGTTGCCTCCTACTTCCTTTAGTTTTTCACCTGCCAATTTGATGTCCATAGAGGTTTCTGATTTATTTCGTGTTTTAGACACTAAATAACTGGGATGGCATTGCCTCCTACAGAAATAGATGGAAAGTTGGGTGTCACGTCTTAAACTAATGTTGCCATGGTTACGGGCTTGCCACTCCTTCAACATTTTATTAGAGCGAATTTACAGTAGTTTTCTGGGAATATCTCAAAAACTATTCATTATAGGGCCTTAAAATGTGGTCTTCGAGGTCCCGTTACGGACTCCCAAGACTTGTTTCTCACAGTGAGGGGCTGAAAATGAGCTATGTCTCATCCTTCTACGCCTATATCAGCATGTATTTTAAGGGGTTACGGAGAGGAGTTACACTATTGATTTGTGGCATGCTTCTGACGGATATCTGTGCCCCTGCCGTTCTTGAGTTATAAGCGTGCAAACTTGTACACAGACCGACATTTAAAAAAATATTGCGCGCATCTGTCATAAAACAGGCTGAAACGCGTTAATAACGAAATTTTCCATTGAAATTTAGAAGACAAAGCAGACAAACTTTCATTTGAATATAAGTTATATAGGTATGTAGTACGGTCATAAGAAATTATATTCACTTGGTGCTCGACTAATACTCAAATTAAACTTAACATGTGTCTCAATTTCAAACAAAGGTGGAAGTTATGAAATTTTACTGCCTCATTTACCAGCTTCCAGTCTTCCAGAACAAACCACCCGTAGACTGTCGTTGTATTGTTCCGAGATTTAGCGTTCTGTTTCATCCCCGGTCCCTTCATTTAAATTGTTAGGCAAGCAGCAGGTAGACTATTATTAAAGGCAGGTTGCGTTCGACAAGACAGAAGTTTGAAATGGCCAGACCCCCGGCTGCAGTTTACAGCCGAGGCAGTTCCAACACTGTGCACATTCTCACGTTTAATAGCCGGTCCCACACATGGACATGTGTAGCGAAAGACTAGAGTATTGCATGCATTCCGTTTTAGGCGTCAAATATTACGACAACATTACACCGCACATTTCGATGGTTAAAATTTTCATGAGCGAAGACAGCATCCAGCTGTGATGCTACGTATAAAACTTTTGTTACCTGAATCCCTCTTTAAGCTTTTGTTCTCTACTGCAAACGGGAAACCTCCTCCACTCTCTCCCTCTCTTTGCGTGCGTGCGTGCGTGTGTGTCAATCCCAACCCCTTGCCAAGGGTGTGGTGACTGGCGGCGAAAATACCATCCCTCTTTATGCTCTCTGAATGCAGTAAATTCAAGAATAGTAGTTCAGTAGATAGAACCTGCCTTCATCGGATCCTTTCTTCTTGCATCGTTATGCCCGACTCAGGAGCACGGTTGAACCTGTTTAGCTGATGTGTTGGCCTTATTTTCCTTCCAAAATCTCTTCATCCTCTCGCTGAGCGCCTTTCTTCGGTCTTCTGTCCAAGTTATGGTGGCCCTGGTGTTGGGTTTGTCTTCAAATTGGTGATTGTCGATTAGGGTTCTGAACTTGCATCTGTCCTGTATAATATTGTCTGAAATGTTGATTTCCTGGAGATCTGTTTCAATTTCACGTAGCTACCTTTATTAAACGAGAACTTACCTTAAATGGAAATATTTGATGGTCCCACCGGCTTCGGTGGCGTAGTCGGTAGCATGCTGAACTGCTGTAACGAAGATCGCGGGTTCAAACCTGGCCGAAGTTGTCGGAATTTTTAAGAGCGTTAAAATCCTTCAGTATGCCTTCCTGCGGAGGGGACGTAAAGCCGGTGGTCCCATGTCATAGATTTATGGCATGTAAAACATCCTTCCATTAACTAAACTTGTCAGAAGCTAAACTTCTAGGTTAGATTTCCTTAACGCTCTATCAAAGTTCCAAAGTTCACCAGTAGGTGTCAGTGATATCTGGTAGCGAAAGTTGGAACTACTTGAAATTGAACGGAACTTGGAGCTCACCCTATGGGTGTCCGCTTGAAGCAGCTACAGCCTCTGGCGAGCCGAACATGTCCTCGGACACTCCCGGCACTAAAAGCCATAGGCTGAATAAAATAAATGTGATGGTCCCGTAATCTTAGCAGTGAAAATCTTGTTAAATTCCCTTCATTAACCGGAAGCTGTGTAATGCGAACAACGAAAATCAAAATGCGCATTTTAACGAAATATTTTTCAAGCTCTGGAATGCAGTGTTCAGAAAATGTTCAGGCACCCTGTGGAAAGTTTATCTTGTCTGCTGTAACAGTTGATTCTTCTGTAGCTAGCAAGGAATGTGCAAGTAGGTCTTCCATATTTTGTTCTCCAACTTACACATCAAAGTGTATGATTAATTGCCAGTTTTTCGTTCCTCAAAACTTTCCCAATGCTCGCTTTAATGCCTATCTTTGTCTTGGCCCTTGTCAAAAAGTTTAGAATTCAGCTCTTAACCTAGGTAGCATAAATCTATGATATGGGTCCGCCGGCTTTACTTCCCCTCCGAAGGAAGGCATACTGAAGGATTTTAATACTCTTATAAATCCGACGACTTCGGCCGGGTTTGAACCTGCGATCATGGGCAGAAACGTTCAGCATGCTACTGACCACGCCACCGAAGCCGATTTACTGGCACGTTAAAGATCCCCTTCGGGACTACATTCTGGCACCCCGGTGTCTCTAAAAGCCACGGTAGTTAAAATAGACGTAAAACCAATATTATTATTATTATTATTATTATTAATAATAATAATAATAATATTTCATCTCATATGTTCACCATATCGTTGGGTAGAATTCACCACTTCATCGGCATTTTTGCAAGATGGAGTGGAGTTCTCTATACTGGTAGGTTGAGGAATGAACGAACTATGGAGCAGGTCTCCAAAATAACTAATTTCTCCATACTGGTCTGCAGATTATGGTGGAGCCCCAGTTTATCGAGGTTGGTCTTCGGCGACTTCGGTTTGATATCTGTGGAAGAGATTATGATTGGCAATACAGTGACAAATTCCTGTCGCCACATCTGTCGGATCTCTTCAGCCAGAGGCATGTATTTGGTCACTTTCTCAGCATAACTGTGCTGGATATTATGTGAGTTAGGGACTGCGAAATCTATTAGAAGAGTTTTCCTCTGCACTGTATCAATAAGAATAATGTCTGGCATGTTTGCTGATATAAGTCTAGCTGTACATAAGTACATGGGGCTGCATGACCACGACGTTGCAAAGCCCCTATATCAATCACCAACAACAGGTATTTCTTCTGAGCGTGCACGCACATACATTTATATTTGCGGTGATTTATCGTGAGAGGAGATGTAGAACCATTGATTCCATCTGGCATCGGTGTTGGAACATATCATCTTTTAAAGATTATGAATGGAAACCGTTTTACTCTCTAGGGAGCAAGCCGAACGTAATTCATACAAATGTGGAGAAAGCAGTCGGGAGTTATGTACAATTCATCAAGGGAGAAAGGAAATAAATGGCCAAAATTTGAATGTGAAAATATAAGAGGTAGTTTGGGAGTTCGGTTTTCAGATTCCTATGCCCTTTATGTGGTTTGTGAAAAAAAAAGAATGGCCTGTTCCTCTTCACACCTCTCTTTTTTTTTTACGTCAGTGTGTAATTTTGCTTGCAAATGTGTGTCTATAGAAGGGAGGGTGTGGTTGGTTGCTCGCCAACTAGCATCGTGCTATGTCGCAACGCGAACTGTCAAACTGAAGTCAAACCAACTAGCAGATTTTACAGAATTGACGTATCATTTTCTAGAACAATTAATATTGTAGATTTCAATCGGTCAACACAAAAAGCATTCCAATTACTGGAATATGTGAAGAATAAGCTGAAATAAATTACTTGTGATTAAATATTTATATAGCCTACAATATTGTTACGGACTATTGAAGAGGAAGAATGGATGGCATGTTTTGCTCGTCAAGCGAGCGTTATCAGATCAAATATGAAGACAAATAGCTCTACAAAACATTAACAAACATACAGTGACACCCACAAACAGTCTCTGTCCTCCAAAAAAAACTAAATACAAGAAAACTGTCAGAAAGCTTAGTAATATTAAGGCAATAAACACTGAGAAAAGAACTATCTCATCATTTAATACGCTAAGGTGTATCTTTCACAAAACTCAAACTCCTAAACCAGAGGGAGTTAGAAGGTGTGGTTTGTAGATGTACCAAAATCTTCCAAATCGTCTCAATAATATAGGAAAAATCTTGCATTTCTTGAAAAGTCAACGGAAATATATTTTTGTTTATAACGTGCTTTTAAACAAATAAACAAGACGATAGCCCCTGACGGAACCATTGTGCGTACAGCCCACATAGCACTAGAGGCGGGCGGGTAGTCTGTACACATGGGGCGCACACAAACCAATGTGCAACCCGCAGCAGTGATGAATCGCACTCTGATTTCATAAATATCAACAATGTATTTAAAAAGTGCGTTTAAACAAATAAACATATGTATAGAAGCCCGCATAACAGTAAAGCCAGGCGGGTGGTTTATACACGTGCGAGAGTTCTCACACGGGACCGCTAGTTTATTTTAATATTGCAAAATTTAGAAATGACTAATCCCATCAACAAAATCAGTCTTCTTCCCCCAAACTAATCTATGAAGGAGTAACGACTATTGCTGTGATACATTAAAGCAGTAAGTCCTAAAACTACAGTAGAAATGTAAACGATTATGCAGAAATGAACTACAAGTAGACCTATTCTGTTGTGATTATTAAGAGCTGTTGCTACAATATTAAATACAGTGCGCCCGTGCGAGCTTTCGCAACGTGAATGTAGGTTTATGAAGTAGTAGGGGAGAATGTGTGCAATGCAAGAAATGCAAAGCATAAATAAAGTCTGCGCTCTAGCGGCAGGTTCGCCTAGCAGCACGCCGCGGTACAAATAGTATCAAGTCTTTGTTAAGCTATACTGTGTTGACAGTGCTGTATGAGCAGTAGAGTAACTAACGGGATTTCATGTAAAGAGCCTTATTTTCTATACCGGTAGTGGAGAGCGCTACTCGCATCCAGTCGGCCGTGTCTCGTCAAGAGCTACTGTTGCCTGGAAACGACATGACTTGCCATTCCTTCATGAGTTTATTTTATGTCTTTATAAGCCTTTTCTCGAGTGCAAAATGGTATTTATTTAATTGTGAGGCATTTAAGGAGTAAGTGAGTGTGTTTCGCGCACATTGGGTTATGCGGAACCTGTAGGTACCCCATATGTGTAGGTTGGTGCTAATAGGACCTTATTTTCGGTACAAAACTGGAATGGGACCTTAACAAAATAATATAGGGAGGATTGTTTGTCTACTATTAACGTGTTCAAAAATCTACTGTTGATATTTGATGTTGTGGAATGTCTACAGGCCGCTCGGACAACCAATTTTGGTGAAGATTTTAGTAAATTGATCAAAAAATCTGATTTCCTTGAATTTAAGTTGCTTTCAAAAAAGCATGTAGGCCTATCTCATGAAAAGTTTTCAACGCTTTCTTTACTAGTCTATTATTATTTTGTGCCTAAGTCAATTGCTAAATTCCAACTCTAATCTAGTTCCAAGTTGTGTTAACATAAGTGAGCGTTAACCGGAAAAATATCAAATCGTCTTTGTTTGTTTGTTTGTTTGTTTGTTTGTTTATTTATTTATTTAGTTTACTTCGAAAAAGCATGTTGAAAAAGTCAGCTGTCACAAGCTGTTTCCTCTTCTGAATCAAATAGGATGTCCCCATCGATTAATCAGATTAATATTTGATCTGTATACAAATCAAACTGCTGTTGTTAGGCTTGGAAATGACGTATCAAAACCCGCTAAGATCCGCAAAGGTGTGCGACAAGGTTGTTTGCTGTCCCCTGGACTGTTCAATGCCTTCATTGAAGCTATAACAAAGTGGTCTTTTAAAGGTTCTAATATGGACGTGAAAGTTGGTGGAAGACTTATCCAGAATATTAAATTTGCTGATGATCTGGCATTACTTGCAGTAAATTCGCATACATTAACAAACATGTTGCAATGTTTAAATTATACAGCTACAGAATACGGAATGAAAATCAATTTTAAGAAGACCAAGATTTTGGTGATAAGTAAGCATCAACACCAACTAAATATAATCATAAATAAAGAACCAGTACAACAGGTCAGTCGATTTAAATACCTTGGTCAGATCTTCACAGAAGACCTACGATGTGAAATTGAAATCAGGAGCCGTATAGCCATGGCCAAGCAGGCATTCCGTGAAAAGCATTCTCTAATTTGTCAACGGTCGATGTCCCTCAGCTTTAGAAAACAACTGGTTAAGACCTACATATGGCCAGTTGCAAGGTACTGCAGTGAGACCTGGACAATGAATAGAGGTGACATTAAACGACTAGAAGCGTTTGAGGTGTGGTGTTGGCGCCGAATGGAAAAGATCAGCTGGGTAGAGAAAATGACCAACATAACGGTGCTGGATCGAATAAAGGAAAACCGGCAAATGATCCGCCAGATATATAGAAGGAGATCCACCTGGCTTGGCCACAGGTTATGACATGGTGGCCTGATGATCGACATACTAGAAGGCAAAATACCTGGAAAACGCCCTCGCGGGAGGCCACGGAACACTTTCATGAGATCTTTCCTAGATAGCTCTTTCCTACGAAGTTATGAAGTGGTCAAAAAGACAGCACAAGACCGAACAACGTGGAAAAGACTCATTGTAGGGGCAGACCAGTCGCTTGACTGAAAAACATGATGATGATGACTTAGCAGGGTATAATACACCAGTGAATGAAATTTAAAACTGATATCTCGCTATTTGATTCACATTGTTTGCAATACAAAATACTAGAGATTATATACCGAATACAGTTTTCTAAACCTGTTGTTTATCTTGAAATATACATTATAGTGATATTGTGAAATATTACAGCAAATTAGAAGGAATAAGAACACTGGGTTGGGACAATGACTTCTTTTACACAATTAAGTGGGCAATTTCTGTTATTTTGGTTAGGTCAATGGTTGTTAATTTTACACTAAACAAATATCTAACCTCTCTAAGCCTCCTGGTAACAATAAATATGAAATATTATTGTCTGCATTTGTACAGGGTGTTCAAAAACAAGGTCACAGAAAACTATCCCTCAAGTTAAGAGTTTAGAGATTCTGGTACACTTTTCTCAGGAACTACTTAAGTTACAAGCCTGATCTTTTGTAATGTTTTGGTAACCTTGTAGTTTTATAGAATTAATGTAAAGATATTTAAAATTATCTTTATGTTTTCTATTTACAAATTCAAAAATTATATATTTTAAGAGGCGAATATATATTTTGAGTTTGTTAATTTTTAAACGGCTCAAAATAATTATTCTAGAAAAACCAATCAGTTCATTTTGTCAAACGACATGAAGACAAAGATATTAGTTGTAAGTTGAGTGAAATCACACCAACATCAGGCTTGCTAACAAAGTAGTGGTACAAGTCACCAGTTTCCCATACCTCGGAAATTTAATCACAAATGATAACCGCTGCAGCAAAGAGATAAGAAGAAGAATAGCGCTTGCCAAACAAGCGTTCAGCAACAAAAAGAACTCTTCTGACCAATATACATCTAGATAATGAGATTAGGAAAAATTTTGTGATGTCATTTGTGTGGAGCGTACTCTTATATGGATGTGAATCTTGGACAATTCGGGAACAGGATAGGAAACGGCTTGAAGCGTTTGAGATGTGGGTCTGGAGGCGAATGCTAAAGGTCAGTTGGACTTAAAAAAGAACAAACGAAAGTATACTGCGAGAAATCCAGGGAAGGAAACAGCTGATGGTAACAGTACCTAGAAGAACAGCTAAATTCATTGGACACACCGTGCGTCATAATACCTTTCTAACCAATCTACTAGAAGGAAAGGTCTTAGGAAAGAAGGGACGAGGTCGACCTAGGAAGCAATTCCTTCAAGCATTGATACAAAACGTAGGATGTGGTTCCTATTGTGAGATGAAAAGACAAGCTGAAGACAGAAGACAATGGTTGAATCGACAAGGCATTGCCTTTAGACATTGATTGATTGATTGATTGACATGTTCGTTACATTCCAGTAAAAGAGGTATTCTTGACAAGAGATTTCAAGAAAATTGTACCTAACTTGAGAAATGTTTATACTAGAATTATTTTCTGTGACCTTGTTTTTGAACACCCTGTACAAAATCATACAATAATACTTCATATTTATTGTTAGCAGGAGGCTTAGAAAGATTTGATCTTTGTTTAGTATAAAATTAACAACCATTGACCAAAAGGAAATAACAGAAAATTGTTTTAAAAATTGGCTCATATAATTGTGTAAAATAGGCCTTTGTCACACTCTCACCGCTGGGTCCGTGGTTCAAATCCCGGTCACTCCATGTGAGATCTGTGCTGGACAAAACGGAGGCAGACAGGTTTTTCTCCGGGTACTCCGGTTTTCCCTGTCACAATTTCATTCCAGCAACACTCTCCACTATCATTTCATTTCATCTTTCATTCATTTAATCATTGCCCCAGAGGAGTGCGACAGGCTTCGGCAGCCGGCACACTTCATATCCTCGCCGCTAGATGGGGGCTTCATTCATTCCATTCCTGACCCGGTCGGAGACTGGAAGCAGGCTGTGGATTTTCATTTTCAGGCCTTTGTCACACCCCAGTGCCCTTAACAGAAGTACCGTACCAATTGTAAAATAAAGTATCTAGTTACACGGTTTAATAATTAATTGGTATTCTGCCTGAAGGCAGGTCCGAGCCTCCGAAGAGTCTACCCCCAGTCAGAGTTTACTTGCGGTTGGGTGGCCAGGGCCTTTCCGGTCCTCCTTATGTTGGCCAACAGCGCGTGGTGCCTAGAACCGGAATACCATCCAAGTTACAACTGCGCCCAATGTTGCTTAACTGCGGAGTTCTCATGGGATCCGGTGTTTCAACACGGCTAGGCCGTTGGCCATTGTTTTCTTGAGCAATATGACTATTTTTATAGATATTAGAGGGCATGTGCGAGAAATCTAGCACGTGTTAAACCCCCCGCCTGGATTTACTGTTATGCATGCTGGACGCGATGGAGTTCTGGCAGTGACTATCGTCTTGTTTATTTGTTTAGTCGCGTGTCTGGAAATAATAATCTCCAAGAGGACATAATCACATCGATGAGGAAAAGGTAACTATTCTTTTATGGTCATCTAACCTGCATGAACCCCTGCAGACTCACGAACAGGATCTTCACCACGACAGGTAGAGGCAAAGCCTCTAAGAACAAATGGATCAACACAGTGAAATCAGACCTAGAGAAGCTTCAAATGTCTCCTGACACTTCACATGATCGGACCAAATTACATCATCTCGTTCTTCAAGGGACATTCCCAGTATCCATTACCAGCAGGAAGACCACAGGAACTACCATACCGAAGTGGTCAGAGGAGAGGAAGTCTGTTCGTAGCCGGAATATGAAAGCCTTTTGGGCTAAGAAGATATGATGCTGATGATGATAATTGTTGTTTAAAGAGGCCTAACATCTAGGTTATCGGCCCCTAATTGTTTGGGTGATAGTAATAATGAAAGATGATCAAATGAAACCTACAACTAACAAACTAGAAGAGGAAATGGGAAAGAGAGGAGAAGAATGTAAATAAAAGACAGGAGGAAATGAAATGCCCTCAACCCTCGATGAATGAGAATGGAGGGACTTGGAAAACAGGAGAGCCAAGATAGGCAGCGAGGAGAGGGTCCCTCACAAACGCAATGGAAAAAGGGGGAATCCCTCAGCGTCGCCAAATCCCGAACTCACCAGCCGTGAGACCTTGAGGGTGCACCAGAAGCGATGGGGCTACAAACACCCTGCCTCCTTGAGGGCCTTGAGAAGAAGGCAGGAGATATCATGAAAGGAAGAAGAAGAAGGCTGACCCCTCGAAGAATGAGGATTTCAGGAAAGATGAGACAAGGGCCAATTGAGGCGGAAAAGTGAAAGACTCCCTAGGCCTAGGATACCCTAATACCGTCGGGGTCGGAAGAGAACAAGAGTTGGCCAAGGGAGGCCTAAAGAAAAGGTGACAGCGAGGAGCCTGACACATGTAAGTGGATGCAATGCGGGACTCAGCTGGGGTCCCGAGGTCGCCAAGCCACGTCCCACTAGCCATGAGCCCCTGGGGGGAGGGGCTAAGAAGAAACAAAAGACCCATGTAAAGAGTAAAAGCGATCCTTGTGGTCCTTAGGTGACCAAAACGGAAAGAAGAATAAGCATTTTACAAAAATGGGATGGATCGACCCGTAGAGAAGTCCCCTCGACCGATATATCGACCCCCTGGCACTATACGGATTAATAATGGTGCGATTAGTAAAAGCGTCACACAGACATTCAAGACAACGAGAAGAAATGAATTATGCTTTTCGCATCATAAATGTTCTCCTACTTTATCTTTTAACGAGTGTTGATTTACCATAATGTTGTTCATTGTCCCCAGTAATCCACTGGCACATTCCTGTACAACAATAGCGCAGCTCCATTTGCTACGTTAGCGAGCCTTTAACCAGCTAATTCCCAGGAAAGAATGTTGCGCGCTGTAATATTGTCAAAGGCTCTGATTGAAACAAAACCTTCCAGGAATTTTAAATCAGTTTAATTCAGCTCGTCGTCTATGTTGATATTCTAAACTTTCGGTCATATAGTAACGCTATCCTCTTGCTCACAGAACTGGATATTTTCACATGCTTAAAATTAGCGATTTCAATGTCATATATTTGTCATGGCCAATCTTCAAATTGGATGGTTGGTTCTTAAGTTTAGGGGCTGCGACAACGCGGTCATGTTGCCCCGTGTACTTTGGGTGTGTGTAGAATCTGTCTGATAACCGGTGTTAATTGTGATGACTGTATTAGTGTGTGTTATCTGTTTTTTTTTTATTTAAGTACTGCAACTTAGAATTTTTCAAATAGTTCCTACTTTTGCCGCCAAGCGCCACCGTCAACGACTACTAGGCCAAGTTCAGAACTTAGCTACTAGACGCCACCACAGTCGGCTCTTGACAACGAACGTAGAAACCTAAGAGCGTTGTTTACATTCTTAACCTATCCAATTTAGCTTCACACAGGTGCAATTAGTGGAAGGTTCTTTAACATGCCATAAATCTATGACATGGGACCGCCGGCTTTACTTCCCCTCCGAAGGAAGGCATACTGAGGGATTTTTAACGCTCTTAAAAAATCCGACGGCTTCGGCCGGGTTTGAACCCGCATCTTTAGCATAGAAGCTCAGCATGCTACCGACTACGCCACCGAAGCCGCCTTGAAATTGAACACTTCCATGTATCCCCCAGACAACCTAAAATTGTGCTAATGGGTTTAGGTAAATTTTTAATATATGTTTACGAAGTAAAATTACACATTTCGTCAAACCAAGCGATTAAGATAATTATATGCATAGGTCCGGGTACGATTCCCAGCTCCGCCAAGAAATTAAATTCTGGTCTGAGGGCTGGAACGGGGTACACTCAGCCTCGTGATGCAAAACTAAGAAGAGGTACTGTAGGTTTGATTCCTACCGCAGCTATCCTGGAAATGGGTTTCCACTTCTATTCCAGCCAAATGCCGGGATGGTTTTAACTTCAAACCATGGCCGCCCCCATCCCAATTCTCGCCTCAGTTACAACTATACACAGTAATACAGGCACCCCAATCATATAGGTTACCATACAAACTCTACACACCCAAGTATACGAGGCTGAAATGACTATGATATCCAAGCCACTAAATAAAAAATATCCAGCTATTGATCTACAATTAGACCAATCAAATATTATTTGAGAAACATAATAATTATGGGAGATATTGTCATAGAGACTTAGGCTTAAGTGTATAATAAATATACAAATACTCAATAATAATAATAATTGACAATACTACGTATTACTATAGATTACATTATTGATATACGTAATGTCCACCAATCAATCTTTTAATTGGAGCAAGGCGTTGTTGCACTTAAATGAATGAGCGCACACCTGAGCTGGTTGAGTTACTGTCATTGTTAATTTATTTTAGGGGCTTGGGACATCTTGATTATCAGCTCCATGTAGTTGGGTATGTGTACTTGTCTGATATTATGTATTCATGTGACTACTGTATTAGTTTCTGTAACTGTATTAAATATAGGAATGGGGAAGACTCCCCAGAATTTGATGCAAAGCACTATCCCGGCACTTGCCTGAAAGGAGTGTGGACAAACCTGGGGTAAAACCACACACAGGATAGCAACTGTCAGCCCCGGGATTCGAAGCTCCAATATCCGGACTTGATGCAGCTGCCCTTGTGGCCGTGGTCCACGATTTACGCCACTGAAGAGTTGGTTGAGTGAATTGCGGTTTAACCTCAACACTTCTACAATAATATAAAAATACATATCGATGGCTAAGAAGTGATACCCCGTACCCCACATCTGTCAGTTACGCGGAAATGTCCCGTAACCGTCTCTCGCTTAGGGATCATTTCCGCATCACTAGCCAATGTGAGATACGGGGTCTCACTTTTACCCATCGAAATGACACTTTGGTTGGTTGCTTCCTTTGTTTAGGGGCTGCGATAACGTGGTCATATAGCCCCGTGTACTTTGGGTGTGTGTAGAATTTGTCTGATAACCGGTGTTAATTGTGATGGCTGTATTAGTGTGTGTTGTCTGTGATTCAGGTAGAAGGACTGCAGACGATTTTTTTTTCAAGTAGTTCCTACTTTTGCCACGGCACCTAGCTGCAGACGCGGCCACTAAATGCCGTCGCAGTCAGCACTCTGAGGCGAACGTTGGAACTAATAGAGCGTTATCAAACTAACCTACAAATTTTTGCTTACACAAGTGTAATTAGTAGAAGGTTCTCTTTCATGCCATAAATCTATGACAATGGAACGCCGGATTTACTGCCCCTCAGAAGGAAGGCACATTGAGGTGTTTTAACGCTCTTAAAATAATCCGATGACTTCGGCCGGGTTTGAACCCACGATCTTGGGCAAAGAAGCTCAGCATGCTACCAACTACACCTCCGAAGCCGCTGATATGGCACTTTCATTAGCAAACTAAAGACGTTAGTAGTATTGGCAAAGTAGCCCATGTTTCCATAGCAATAGACCTCACTCGAATACAAATAATCGACTGAGTTTTCTCTGAGATCGCTTCTCATTCCACTGCGTCGTAGCGGTAGTATTTTTGAAGCAAGTATTATAATAAATTCCCTCTTCACCGCCTTGCTTAGCTCTTTCCAACTGCAGTGAAGAGTGAGTAGCAGGATCGTAGTTTAACGTCTGAAACATGTTGCTAAAGGAAAGCTCCAAAACTTTTAATCTAATAAGGCAAAGTATCAGTGGAGACAAATCCACACTAAGACGTATTATAAATGCTAAAACTGGAAGGTGGAGGGGGACTGTTGCTTCCAAGGAACGGGAGAACAGATGCCAAACCCCAAAACCCGTGTTTATGAAAGTGATAGCACGTCATTCTCAGAAACTTTCATTCTAAGTCTGAAGTTGCTAATTAGTTTAATGAGTAGCTAAGAAGAGGAGACACTTGGGGAGAGCAACAGCGGGATTAACTTGGCCACAAGCATTATACTGTATTCAACACTAACATCACTCCCTCAAATTTACATTTAGTTACCGTCTAAGTTTGTTTTGCTCTACGAACCACTTGCTTGTAAAACAAAATCCTAGACTAACGTTGGGATGAGGTTCTTAAACTCAGCAAGGTTAAACAAAACAACATTGAACACGATCTTGAATTTTATAGGAATTCCAGAAGTGTTGGTTTCATAATCTAACAGTCTAAAGCCGGGGTGAACAACTTTTTCATAAGTGGGGGCCAAGTTTATTTTTATATAATAAAGCACTGCAGGCAGGTTGCAGGTTCGTATCCTGGCGCAGTCAGCTGGCATTTGAGGGTGCGCAAATACGAGGGAGCCGTGTCAGTAGATTTACTGGCACGTTAAAAATCCCCTTCGGGGCAAAATTCCGGCATCCCGGTGTCTCTAAAAGCCAGAGTAGTTAAAAGGGACGTAAAACCAATAACATTATTATTTACACAATAAGTGGCGGGCCGCAAGTTACCTTTCCACATAGGCACTTGTCAAACCCTACCACTAAAGCTAATTTTACTATTATTTGAATAACCTATTTTACCTGCAGACGAACAATTGTGTTTCAATGCCATTTTTGTGTCCTCTAAATAGTTTGAATCCATTTTTGACGTTTTTTTTGTTGTTGTTGTTGGCAAATTGCGTTATTCAGTTATCAAATTACTGATTTACAATCAACTTACTCCTAATTCGAAAAGGTTTAGGGGTATATAAAATAAATTAAAATAATACTCACAAGGTAGTAAAATTTTTATTTTTACAAAAAAAACAGAACTCTTGGTTGGTTGGTTGGTTGGTTGGTTGGTTGGTTGGTTGGTTGGTTGGTTGGCTGGTTGGTTGGTTGGTTGGTTGGTTGGTTGGTTTGTTGGCTGGTTGGTTGGTTGGTTGGTTATCTGGTTGGTTGGTTGGCTGGCTGGTTGGTTGGTTGGTTGGTTGGTTGGTTGGCTGGTTGGTTGGCTGGTTGGTTGGTTTGTTGGCTGGTTGGTTGGTTGGTTGGTTATCTGGTTGGTTGGTTGGCTGGCTGGTTGGTTGGTTGGTTGGTTGGTTGGTTGGCTGGTTGGTTGGTTGGTTGGTTGGTTGGTTGGTTGGTTGGTTGGTTGGTTGGTTGGTTGGTTGGTTGGTTGGTTGGTTGGCTGGTTGGTTGGTTGGTTGGTTGGTTGGTTGGTTGGCTGGTTGGCTGGTTGGTTGGTTGGTTGGTTGGTTTGTTGGCTGGTTGGTTGGTTATCTGGTTGGTTGGTTGGCTGGCTGGTTGGTTGGTTGGTTGGTTGGTTGGTTGGTTGGTTGGTTGGTTGGTTTGTTGGCTGGTTGGTTGGTTGGTTGGTTATCTGGTTGGTTGGTTCGCTGGCTGGTTGGTTGGTTGGTTGGTTGGTTGGTTGGTTGGTTGGTTGGTTGGTTGGTTGGTTGGTTGGTTGGTTGGCTGGTTGGTTGGTTGGTTGGCTGGTTGGTTGGTTGGTTGGTTGTCTGGTTGGTTGGTTGGTTGGCTGGTTGGTTGGTTGGTTGGCTGGTTGGTTGGTTGGTTGGTTGGTTCCTCAGTTTAGGGGCTGCGACAACGCGGTCATGTAGCCTCGTGTACTTTGGGTGTGTGTAAAATCTGTCTGATAACCGGTGTTAATTGTGATGACTGTATTAGTGTGTGTTTCTGTTTCTTAATTCAAGTAATGACTGCATACTTTGAAATTTTCAAGAAGTTCTTACTTTTGCCGCCAAACGCCACCGTCAACAACTAATAGTTCAGAACTTGGCTACTAGACGCCACCGCAGTCGACTCCTGGCGACGAACGTAGGAACCTGAGCGTTGTTTACATTTTTAACCTAATTTAGCTTCACACAGGTGTAATTAGTGGACGGTTCTTTAACATGCCATACATCTATGACATGGGACCGCCGGTTTTACTTCCCCTCCGAAGGAAGGCATACTGAGGGATTTTTAACGCTCTTAAAATATCCGACGACTTTGGCCGGGTTTGAACCCACGATCTTTGGCATAGAAGCTCAGCATGCTACCAACTACGCCACCGAAGCCGCAAAACAGAACTCTTGACATCAAAGTATATACAAAAGAAAAGAAAATCTATATATCGTCAGAACTGCTCCTAATGTGATGCTTGGCATTGTTTATTTTTCAATAGTCTGTCAATATCTGGTTCAATGTTAGAGATGGCAATGTGCAAGTTTCCCTTCAATAGTGTATCACTTAAACGGGAACGACACTTTTACTTTATATGTTGCATCAAAGAACACGATTGCTCGCATAAGTAGGCACTTCCAAACAACGTTGCTGTTTTTATGTCGAAATGTAAACATTATGTGTCGGAAAACTGTATCATAATGAGGGTCATTATAACATTATTTTTCATTATGAAACAGTTTCTCCCACCAATCAGAGCTCCAGAAACAGTTGTTTGACCAATTAGGTAAGGATACCTTCGCGCATGCGCTCAAAATCCAACATGTCTACATAAATTACCAAAAGTGCACCGTGCATATGTTCGCGAAAAAAAAACTGGTGAATTTGAGACTAGAAATAGCACTGTAGGCCTATATACCTTAATATCTCCAACTCCAATTTCAACACAGCGCATTGCTTTCATACGACTTCAGTGACTGTTTGACTGAATGCAGATGCACATCGGCAGGCTGTAAACATTGCCAAGCACACAGAGCGCATGCGTCGGTCTGTCAGAGCACTTGGAAAACAGAGATATCCTACCCAGCGCTTGCACTCGGATCACAAAATTCTAGTGACTGAATCTCAACAGATATTTATGAATATTTATGTTAAAACATATAATAAAGTTATAATTATCGTCGAACATAAACAGTCGTATGCAACTCGCCTATAATGGTAATTAAGACACTCGTATGGAAATTATAATTATATACATACTTGTATCTTGTGTCTTAACTATTGCCATTATAGGTTCGTTGCATAATGTACTATTAAAGCATGATCTTTGAGCAATAAAATAGAAAATATTTATCCTCGGGCCGCATAAACTCACTTTGAGGGCAGCAAGTGGCTCACGGGTTACGGGTTGTGAACCCCTGGTACAAAAGAATTACCTTTCAGTCGGTGAACACATTAATTACCTCAA
This sequence comes from Meconema thalassinum, assembly GCA_946902985.2. Taxonomy (NCBI): domain Eukaryota; kingdom Metazoa; phylum Arthropoda; class Insecta; order Orthoptera; family Tettigoniidae; genus Meconema; species Meconema thalassinum. The sequence goes on from OX336394.1 coordinate 265,413,749, forward strand.
TTAAATACAGCGGGTAATAACACTTATTTAATGAGTTCTGCGAAACCGGAAAATTTACAGAAAATAAATTATACAATGGGAGTGGAGCGAATTGGAAGACACGTTTCATTCGCCTGGGGATCATCAGATCTGTTTAACTTAAGGATTATTTTAGGTTTGGCACATAAGTGTCTAACACTTATGGAGGGGCGATTTTTCTAATTCCGTCTTCTTCTTTCTCTTTACATCATTCCCATTCCTATGTGGGGTCGAGGTTTCTGACAGCTCTCCTCCATTTAACCCGGTCATGCACATCCTCTTCTGACAACTGTTTTTCTCTGAGGTCCTCCCGTACACAATCCATCCATCTTCGTTTAGGTCTGCCTCGCATTTTCACTCCCTTTATTTGCATGTGTAGCATCTTCCTCCCCGCGTAGGATTCCTCCCTTCTTCTCACATGCCCGTACCATTGAAGTCGCTTTTCTTGTATCTTCTTAGATATTTCTATAACCTTCAATGTTCCTCTTATTTTGATATTTTCCACTCTATCACGTTTAGTCACTCCACTCATCCACCTGAGCATTTTCATTTCCGTGATGTCATGCCTGTTTGTGGGCCTTTTGCGTGCAGGCCATGTTTCACAGCCATACAGCAATGCAGGTCTTACGACAGTTTTATATATTTTCCCCTTAACCTTAGGCTTGATTCTGCTGTCACAGAGCACTCCTGACATTTTCCTCCAGTTCATCCATCCTACCTGAATCCTGTGTGACACTTCCACATCCAGATTTCCATCTCCAGTCACCACCGAACCCAGGTATTTGAACTCATCCACTCTATTTAACGTTTCCCCTTGCATTCTGATCTCACGGTCTTGATCTGTATTGAACCTTATATACTCAGTCTTCTTCCTGCTAATCCTGAGTCCTCTGTCTTCCAAGGCTGCCCTCCACTGTTCCAGTTTTTCCTCTATGACATCATTGGTGGTACTACACAACACAATGTCGTCTGCAAACACCATGCACCAGGGGGCTTGGTCTCTTAATCCACAAGACATTTCATCCAGAATTAGGTCAAACAGATATGGACTTAAAGCCGAACCTAGGTGTAAACCTACTCGAATCGGAATCCAATCAATAAGTCCAACGCTGCTTCTAACCTGTGTTCTTGCTTCTTTATACATTTCGTGAACCAACTGCACGTACTTCTCTGGGACTCCCTTCGCTCGTAAACATCTCCAGACTTCTCCCCGGGGCACCCGGTCATATGCTTTCTCTAGGTCCATGAATGCGAAGTGTAATCCCTTCTGTCTTTGACAATACTTTTCCATTACTTGTCTAATTCCGTAATTTGACTAATTCTGCAGTGTTTGAAATATACCTACTTCTTCTAGAGAGATACGCCAGTGTAAGAGACGATTTCATCTCATGAGTTGCGATGAGTAAATTATTTAATTTCTCTTAGCTATACATTTCGAAACGAAAATGGTTAAATCGTGAAATTTGTGGTGTATTTCATTTGTGATGTACAGTATTTATTAATTATTCTTCATGTCTTTTGGTGATGCATTTATGCAGTAGAAGGAGTAACGAAGCATAAGACAAGGTATCGTGGATTTAGCCCTAGCGTCACTTTATGTATTACATAATTTAAATATTTTACAGTTCCCTTTCAAGTGGAGTGTCAGCCTTTAAGAATTAGTCAATTCTGAGCTCCAGACAGGGAAATGATGACAGTTGCATCAAACTAGTCTAAATACAGAAGGCTCAAACAATAGACATTACAGCATTAAAATTATATAATTTACGTACAACTGCCTACACATACGATGTTTATGGTGAATAATGCTCAAAGGACAATATATCGAGAAAAACCGTCTCTCGCAACGTAAAGAAAAATTAAGAGTTATGAAAACTCGGGGTAACTGGAGTTCCACTGAGATAGGAAGACAACTATAGTTTACCAAGTGAGATCGACAGGAAAGATACAGATGTATTTAATCATTATCATGTGGAGTTTAGTGCCCGGAGTGTCCGAGGACATGTTTGGCTCGCCAGAGGCTGTAGCTGCATATAGCGGACACCCATGGGGTGAGTTACAAGTTCCGTTGAATTTCAAGTTGTTCCAACTTTCGCTACCAGATGTCTATGATACCTAGTGGTGAACGTTGGAACTTTGATAGAGCGTTCCAACGAAATCTAACCCAGAAATTTAGCTTCACACAAGTTTAGTCTGTGGATGGATCTTTTACATGCCATAAATTTATGACATGGGACCGCTGGCTTTACTTCCCCTCCGAAGGAAGGCTTACTGAGGGATTTTTAACGCTCTTAAAAAATCCGACGACTTCGGCGTGGTTTGAAACCGCTATCTAGGGCACAGCAGTTCAGCATGCTACCAACTACGCCACCGAAGCCTTAAAGATACAGAGAAGAGCACAGATAAGTCAGAATAGTGCGAAAGACAGCTGGAAGCCCTTTCTCTCAAATCCACGTCCCGGCAATTGCAAACCATTTGGGGAAAATACAGTGTCCGCTATTCAACAACTACTGAACACAGCATTGCACCTTCGACAGAGCACTCTCTTCATCACCTTCTAAAAGGTCTGAGCGTATTTAAAATTCACCATGAACTCCACACCAACCTGTGGAAAAAATACCGCCCCAGTGTTGGGACATTTGATAACGGCAGCGATTGCAGTATTTCATTCATAGAATTCTTTTCAAGAATGGACAATCGATAGTCTTTTTCTTTCCTTGGAACTCTCTTGGGCCCCACCACGAAAGTGAGCTGTTAATATTTGAAGACAAAAGAGCCGTGGTCACATCTCCTCACCCCACGCCTGCAATGGAAAGTCTGAAAGGGACTGGTAAAGTGTGTGTACTGTATGTTTACTTGGTCGTCTCACTAATCCAGTATTTTAGTACTGCCCTTCATTTGAAATGCACAAAAGCGTTTCAAATCACAAAAGCATACGCTATCAACGCAGGCACGGATTCAGAGTGAGTATATGATCCATAATATAACTTAGAGGATATTAGATCGAGCGGAATTTTAAATGCCGACGTTTCGAGACAACTGCTTGTCCCTTTATCAAGGATTGTCAAGAAAGAAGGAATGAGGAAACATTGGCATATACAGTAGCCTCCATACATCAAAGGTAATAATACTAATATAATAATAATAATATAATAGAGAGAAAAGAATGAAAGAAAGAAAGAAAGAAAGAAAGAAAGAAAGATCCTACACATCATACTCCCAGACTACAAAAATGGCATTTACATCAGAAAATCCAGGCAAGAAATATACTCGAAGATAGAGAAGATCACAGACTCAATGCGAAAACGCAGAGTTTGCTTATACGGTCATATACGACGGATGATCGACTCCCGATGGACGAAACGTATCTTCAGTATATTCGACTCCAAACCAAAAACTATAATGCCATGGTATGTGTTCACGTTGAAAATAGCATTTTTGTGAAATTTTTCATTTTTTTCTCATTTACATTTTATGAAAGCCTGGGCTTTCTACTTTAAGAATATATGTAATTTATATACATTAAACAAAAGCAAATGACCTTTAGAGAGGTTTAAAACTATAAGTGCATTGTCTCTGAACTGAGAGTGGGCGTGGCATGTTGGCAGGTAACATTTTAATTCAATTTCTTGTGGACAGTCAAATTGAATTTAGCGCCCATAGTATGTTAGTTGCCTGAATTGAACGTAGTTCAAGTTTTTATCACCAGATGATGTCCATGTAGCATTCCCTCCAAAGGGAACTGAGAAAACTGTTCCAAGGTAAGAAATTAGGCGGGAAGGGAAAGTTGACTGGGAAACTCATAGGTAAAATGCAGAACTATGTTGGGATAGCTCTACGTTCAATTTCCAGCAGTATTGATGCCTTGAGAAATACTGCTTGGGCTCTACCACTTAACTGAGACTCGAGATCGTCCCACGCATCACAAGTGTCCTGTTGGTAGTGACAGCTGGTGTGCATACCAGCGGGCAAAGGCCGAATACAAACTGGAAGGATATAAGCATAAACCAGGCATTTCACTTGAGATTCGACATGCTGTAAAACCATTATAATATGAGAGACTGTGCGACCCATCTATATTGTCCAAGTGTATATATGGCCTAACACAGAACAGCAAAGAGTGTTTCAATGGAATGTTGTGGCGGCGGTGTCCTAAAGGAACTTTTGTGGGGTTGGACACCCTCATATTGGGAGTGATGCATGCTGTGTACCATTTCAACTGTGGAAATACTGCAGACATAGAGATTTTGACTAGAATGGGCGAACATCCTGGATATTACACCATGAGAGGAGCATTGAAGACAGATCAGGATCGGAGAGCGAAGAGCTCTTGCCACTCTTCCCCCCCCCCCCCCCTCCCCCACCCCCTTCCCCCTCCCAACAGAAACAGGGAAGAAGGTATCTCAGAAGGAGGAGGAATTTGAAAGAAGATAAGAACACTAACAAGGAAGGCGTGACTTATCGAGCTAGACCGTTTTAAAGAGCCAAGTAGGTGTGTGGAATGTGTGTCTTCAAAACATATCATTGTGTAACTTCTTCCTTGATTTTCTCAAAACTAGTTTTTTAAGCAGATTTTCAAATTCAAAACAAGATATCTCATTCAGTTTTTGACCTAAGATAATGAATAATATGGCAAATTAAAGGTAAGAAACTGGCAAATGTTGAATACTAGTATCTTTAGGATAATTTGAAAATCTGAAATGTGGCCCACAATTGAAAAATAATATTACATAAGTAAAAAATAGAAATAACATGAAATTCATTACCTGTCCACTGAATTAAAGTGTATCATCATATCTGTAGTATACAACATTAGGTATAATGGTAGCTTCAATTTGATACCACGTGCAGGTAGATTGTATTATTTGTTGAGGAGATACAATGTTTTGAAAATTTTGAAAAAATTGTATTCTTTTAAAATTTTCAGCACTTCAAATTAAAACAAAATGTTTTTGTTAATGTGTATTAATGCTGAATCCACCATATAAATTTCAAAATTAACAAATAAGAATTGTAAAAGTTTACTTGCAACGTGAACACATACCTTACGTCCAGAAAGATCTGAAAGAAATGGGGATACGAGCAGAAGATGCACAAGACCGAAATCATTATAGAGCAGCCATCAAGACGTTTAGGACTTTCCGGGACGAAAAACGGACAACTGGTGCGAAATGGACAGAAGAACGTCGTGCTAAACACAGTGAGCACATGAAGACAATGTGGATCAAGCGAAAAATGAACAAATGCCAGAATGTAAAATGAGGCTTATCGTGGTCCCTAGTTGGCCAATTAGCGAAATTGAAAGAATGAATATCGTATGGCCTCGGTTGCCGGGTGCAAGCTTTGTTATTTGACACCCAAAGTGTAGCTTGCATGTCGAATTTCGTTGTTCCTTGAAGCACTATGAAAGTCAAGGAGGTTAGATATCTAAGCTCCTTGAACACTATAGCACTTTCTAGTAGAGAAATGAGGAACTTTGAGTTGGCGGAAACTCGGAGATAATTTTGCCATTATGAACACGGCCTACTGAATTCAAATGGGTTCTTTGACATGCCAACATCGTATGACATGGTGTCGTAATTTTTGCCGCCTTTAAAAAACACTTACCACGGCCAGGAGTGAACCTGCAAGCTTGGGGTTAGTAGACCGACACGTTGATCACTCACCCACTGTGGCAAGCAGATAAAAGGTATAAGATAGGAAGCCACGTCGAAACAAATATTTACTCCGTGACCTCCTGAGACTAAGAAGAAGTTGGTATTGAAACTATAGAGGGCAGCCATGATTTACCCAAGGGATAACTATCACTCTATTAAAGTTCTTTGGTTGTTTACTAATTTTAATAGCCTCCCGAATGATTAGAGTTGTGAAATGTTTCTCCATACAAATGACAGAAATTTCATCAAAAAGAATTCGATGGTCATTCTGTATGGCATGTTCAGTCACCGCAGACTTCTCTGATTGGCAAAGTCGTAATTACCTACGATGTTCTTACATCCTTGTTGTGATTCTCCTACATGTCTGACCAATATACAAGGTGATTTATATTAACGTTTAAAACTCACTGTAGCGACGTAGATGGCATTGAGACGAGTAATTTCATACAGGACACTTAGGGTCGCAAGTATCCGTAAATACCTTAAAAGTTAACCACAACTGTTAAACATAGTCTTTAGTCTTACGTCCATCGTTTGTAAACAGATGGAGCATATTATTTGCGACTACTTGAGGGAACAGTGGGAAACATTATCATGGTTTAATGATAGGCAACATGGATTTCGGAAAGGTTACTCATGCGAGAGTCAGATGCTATCACTTTTTCAGGATATTAGCAAATCCTTAGACGATGGAGTTTCAGTCGAAGCCGTAGTTATAGATTTTGCGAAGGCATTTGATGTCGTGCCGCATGACATGCTACTCCATAAATTAGCTTCGACGAAGATTGATAGAAGAGTAATTTTATGGATCCAAGAATTTTTGACGGGTCGTTCCCAGAAAGTGAAAGTTGAAGGCTGATTCTCGGATGAATTTACCGTAACGTCGGGTATCCCTCAGGGCAGCGTAATCGGAACTTTGTTATTTTTGGCGTTTATAAATGACTTACCAAATGGGATTCACAGTGACTGTCGATTGTTTGTGGGTGATGGTGTAATATATCGAAAGATACATGACTCACAAGACATATCAGTACGTCAAGATGACCTGAACCAGGTCTATAAGTGGGCGATTGAAAAAAAAATGAAAATAAACACAAGAAAATGTAGTCTAATAAAAATAGGGAAAGTGCGAAGGCAAGATTTTCAATATAATATTGGCTCGGAAATACTTGTAGAAGAAGATTCTTGCAAATATTTGGGCGTTCACGTGAGAAATGATATGAATTGGAGTAGTCATATAGGATGTGTAGTTTCTAAAGCTTACAAATCCCTGCACTTTGTAATGAGGGTATTAAAAGGAAGTAGTACCTCTGCTAAAGAATTAGGATATTTGTCACTTGTAAGACCTATTCTGGAATACGCCTCGGCGGTTTGGGATCCATATCAAGTAGGGCTCATAAATGAGTTGGAAATGGTACAAAGAAAGGCCGCTAGATTTGTGCTCAGTGACTTTAATCCCAGGAGCAGTGTGAGCCGTATGTTAAAGTGACTGTCGATTGTTTGCGGATGATTGTGTAATATATCGAAAGATACATGACTCACAAGACAATGCAGTGCTTCAAGAGGACCTGAACCTGGTCTATAAGTGGGCGATTGTAAATAAAATGAAAATAAACACAAGAAAATATAGTCTCTTAAAAATAGGGAAAGTGAGAAGGCAGGATTTTCAATATAACATTGGCTCGGAAATACTTCTAGAAGAAGATTCTTGCAAATATTTGGGCGTTCACGTAAGGAATGATATGAAATGGAGTAGTCATGTAGGATGAGTAGTTTCAAAAGCTTACAAATCCCTGCACTTTGTAATGAGGGTATTAAAAGGAAGTAGTACCTCTGCTAAAGAATTAGGCTATTTGTCACTTGTAAGACCTATTCTGGAATATGCTTCGGCGGTTTGGGATCCATATCAAGTAGGGCTCATCAATGAGTTGGAAATGGTACAAAGAAAGGCCGCTAGATTTGTGCTCAGTGACTTTAATCCTAGGAGCAGTGTGAGCCGTATGTTAAAGAAACTTGGGTGGGAATCACTGGAGGCTAGGAGGATGATGTCTAGACTCTGCGCTATGTACAACACGTATACAAATCAACCAGCATGGGGTGAGCTTAGCAAACGATTGGGAAAGCCCACTTACATGGGTAGGAGCGATCATTCTTTCAAAGTTAAGGGCCGACCACAGCGAACAAATTATGGTAAATATTCTTTTGTAAACCGTGCCATTGATAACTGGAACTCCCTACCTGCCGCAGTCTTAGAGCCTTTTCCCAAACATATAGGTGTGTTTAAGAAAAGACTGACTATTTGTGTAAATACTCCAGTTTAATTGTTGTATAATTGTTATTGAATTGTTATGTATAATTTTTTTTATGTATATCCAATTTGCCACCGGGGGACATACCCCCCATTGCAAATAAATGAATGAATGAATGAACCTTGAGTGCGAATCACTTGAGGCTACCGACAGCAGTGGCTACGCGGGCTAAAGCGCAGCGTTAGGTCATGGGGCCAAGCTCTCTGCTGACTCGGTAGATGCGTGGGTACGAGCCCCACCGTCGGCTGTCCTTGAAATGGTTTTCCGTGGTTTCCCATTTTCAACACCAGGCGAATGCTGGGACGGTACCTTATGATAGGCCACGGCCGCTTCCTTCCACATCCTTGCCCAGTTTCATTCATCTTCATCCATTCCATCTCTCATCCCGACGCGCAGGTCGCCCAAGGGCGTCGAATAGAAAGACCTGCACTCGGCCTCTGAGGAGGCCACACGAAAAAAAAAACTTGAGGCTAGGAGGACGAAATCTAGACTCTGCGCTATGTACAACACGTACACAAATCAACCAGCATGGGGTGAGCTTAGCAAACGTATGGAAAAGCCTACTTACATGGGTAGGAGCGATCATCCTATTAAAGTTAAGGGCCGACCACAGCGAACAAATTATGGTAAATATTCTTTCGTAAACCGTGCCATTGCTAATTGGAACTCTCTACCTGCCGCAGTCTTAGAGCCTTTTCCCAAACATATAGGTGTGTTTAAGAAAAGACTGACTATTTGTGAAAATACTCCAGTTTAATTGTTAGTGAATTGTTATGTACAATTATTTATTTGTTATGTATATCTAATTTGCCACCGGGGGATACACCCCCAATTGCAAATAAACGAATGAATGAATGAATGAATGAATGAATGAATGAATATGACGTCAACATGTGACGGCTCAGCTCGAGGTGTCAGGCCCGTGCACTCTTACGCACACCAAAGCATCCAAAGCAAACGTTGAATATCATATCACTCTGGTACCGTGTCCTGCTTCCATTTGAAAGGAGAAGGGAGAGAACAAAGAAAGCTGATTTATAGGCCCCGGATTTGAACCTCGAACCCCAGGCGCCCAACTCGCACTCGGAACCAGAGTGATATGACATTCAACGTTTGCTTTGGATGCTTTGGTGTCGTAAGGGAGCACGGGCCAGACCGCTCGAGCGTAGCCGTCACCTGATGACGGCATATGTTTAACAGTTGTGGTTCACTTTAAAGTTATTTCCGGACACTTGCGACCCTAAGTGTCCTATATCAAATTACTCGTCTCAATGCCATCTACGTCGCTACAGAGTTTTTTAAACGTTAATAAGAATCACCCTGTATACGTATCCATAGGAACATGGAATCGTATATACTCCAACACAGTTAAGACCAACTGACTCCTTGACTGATCGCAAGGAATGGCCTACGGTGACATTAGGCTTGAATATGGTTTTTTATTGTGTCTACTTAGAATCATCATCATCATCCGTGTCCAAATCCAGTCATCCGGGTGTTGTAAACTAGCCTTTTCCACTGTTGTCTATCCTTCCACTTCTCCTGCTCCATTACTTCTGCCACATCCAGTCCAATGTTACGAAGGTGCATCAAAAATTTAGTTGCACTAACGCGCTGCAGCAGTGCGCTGTGTGTCGCAAACATGGGCACAGCGGAGAAAGGGACAGACACTGCTCACACATCTGTTAGGCAGGTCGCAGTGGTGTCTCGTCTTGTATGGTGTGAATAGCGGCCAAAAGCAATGGCGCGTCGACTGGACGTTCTCTCCAAATATGAGGTGCGTGTGACAATCCGATTCCTATGGGCCAAAAGAAAGAATTGAACGGACATTCGTCGTGAAATTAGTGCTGTTTATGGGGAGAGGGCCATTTCCCGGCAAGGGATCGTTAAGTGGTGTCAGCAATTCGAAGCCGGACGCAAGGATATCACGGACGAATATCGCGAGGGTAGGCCCACAACATTCAGAACCCGTGCAAATGTCAACAGTGTGAATGTGATCATTAGACAGAACGGTGGTCGACGTTCCCAGACCGATGAGGAGGTGAAAGCCGCTGTCTCCGTGTGGTTGCAGGACGCTGGAGGAACTTTCCATGTATTCGGCATCGATAAGTTGGTTGTGCGTTCGCAGAAATGTTTGGAGTCTCTTGGATACTATGTGTAAAAGTGACGTTACATTGTATGTCGTTATAGGCGTGTTGGTGTTGTATAGGTGGAGTAATAAATGGCCATAACTGGGAAGTGCAACTTACTTTTTGATCTGCCCTCGTACATAGGCCTATGTCTTGTCGGATTTGGTCCATCCATCTCCTTTTTAGCCTTCCAACCAATCTAATACCGTCAGGGTTCCTCGCCATCTCCCTCTTTGCAGCTCGATCCATTTCCATCCTTTGCACATGGCCAAACCATCTTAATCTTGACCTCTGTATTCGCTGTACTAATGAGTCCGTTATATTTAGTTCTTGCCGAATTTTCGAGTTTCGGATTTTATCTTTTCTAATCTTCTGAAGAGATGTCCTCAACATTTCAATTCAGTTGCTTCGATCTTATTGTTTTGCCTCTTGTTAGTAACTATTGCTTCTTAGAATATATAACACTAGCATTACCCGTCGCGGCTTCGCCCGCGAATATTCTAGTTGTAAAGAGTACACTTAGCAATATCTCAATCATGAATGCTATGACTGATTTATCCTTGGTATGAATAATCAGACTTTATCAATTCAGCTACTGGTGCAGTGGTTAGGGGTTTGTCATTCCTTCATAGGTATATCAGAGCGAAGTTAATTTTCTGGGAATATCACAGACACTGTTAATTTAAGGGCCTTTAAATGTGGTTTTCGGAGGCCCTTTATAGTCGGGTGAAAAATACTTTTCGTACCACACTCACACGTGAAAATTGCGTGAATAAATTCTAGAGTGCCCCTTGACCCCCTTAAGTGCATTATACTGTATGTATTGATGAATTTTACAGCTTAATTTGGTTCAGGATAACCTTATAACCGTCTGGAAACTTTCACAGTAATTTAATAATTGGAATTGCATTGCGTCTTTCAGAAATAGATGGACCTGTGAGATTCTGTTACCATGGTTACCGTGTTACATTCTTTGATTATTTCATTGTAAATATACATGTTTTAAGGTATTTATTTAATTGTGAGTCATTTAAAGAGTAAGTGAGTGCGTTTCGCTTACGCATTGGGTTATGCTGAACTTGTAGGTACCCCATATGTGTAGGTTGGTGTTAATGGGACCTTATTTTCGGTACAAAACTAGAATGAGACCTTACCAGAATAATATAGGGAGGGATGTTTCCCCCCTGGCCCCCAGGTGCATCAAGTAGTGGTACATGGTACCCCAACTGAGTGCTGTATTGCTTCCAATAAAGACGGGATCCTCTGTTTCATCACATCTGTCAATTTCACTCAGGCAACTCATGTTCTCTTTCGAGCCCAAATATATTAGAATTTTCGCAGCCTAGACTATATTTCATCTGCCTTAATTGGCACTTGGCTTTTCTTTTCGCGCTACTCTCATTTTTCAAGGGGTCATATCTCTTTCATTCTTCCTCATAGTAACTCCTACCTCTGTAAGAGGCTCTGAAGGGGGCAGTGTATATGTACCCTCACCACTCATGGTGCATCCTGGATAGCGGCACATCCGCAAGACGACTGGTAAGTTCCGGAGTTGGTGACCCCGAGAGATTCCTGAGCTGGGTAAGATTTTTCTGTTTTACCTCTTCTCAGTGACTTTGAAGTGAATAATATGTCTAGCCCATTCTTAACTACTTCTCATGGCTCTATATCTTTGCAAGTCCCTCAACCATCATTCTTCGAGGGTACTGGGTATTAATTGATTCATTTATTCATTCGTTCATTCATCCATCCATCCATTCTTGTTTGTGGAGTCTGACTGCTCCTAAAATCACTTATCCGCAAGACTTTTCATTTTATTCAACGGTTTTTATTTTATCTTTGTGAGAGCAGCACAGACCTTTCATCAACGTTCTAAGTTATGAGTAAATACCAGTATTGAGAATAAGAGTAGTCATTACTCACACCGTCATCATCCTTACCATAGGATCAGAAGACCTTGGTATTCTGCCCTTCAAACAGCAATTACCACCACCACCACCACCATGATCATTAGGAGTAAAGTAAAAATTGCATGCGTTAATCCTATTTTAGGTTTTTAGATCAAACACAACCAATAACAACAGTGTGTTATACAGCCCACTTAAAATTAGAGTGATTGATAAAACATAAAATTGTGCCAGCGTGCGTCACTATAGCACTGTAGCAACAACACTATGCTGTTAGTATCACCATATTTACCTGTAATTACTTCAGAGTATCATCACACACACTGTTCGAATCATTAGCTCCACCTTTTCAGTCTAGTCCATTTAAATACACCAGAGGTTGTCAAATGAAGTCCATTCAAAAGATTTATAGTATTTTAAGAGGCGGTTTAATTTGCTATTTGGTTCTTCGTGTATATGTTACAGGCTTTGATCAAATCACATACAGTGATAATACGTATTTGTTCCCCCCCCCCCCCCCCAACAGTTATAATTGTCGAAATATTGTGAACAATACACTGGCTTCTAGCGGCCTGGAAAAAACACTCGACATTCAAGCCTACCGTTTATGAACATTAAAATGCGACGGCGCACGTATTCACTGATGTTTCATGATGTTCTATTCACTGCATTGACGGCAGTCTGCTGTGCTTAAAAATACAGTTTAATAATATTATTTCTAAAGCAGCATTCAGCAGAAGAATGTTTAGGAACTGATCTGTCAAAACCTCAATTAGCGACACTCGAACCCATCTCTTCCCAGTTTTACCTCACGAGGTGGAGTGTACCCTGTTCCAGCCCTCAGATCAGAATTATTAATTTTAGCAGAGCAGGGAATCGAACCCGGGCCTCCGCGGTAACAGTCAAGAATGCTAGCCACTACTCAATGAGGCGGAATCCAGTCAATCTATTGACACAGCTCCCATCACATTTATGCACCCGTTAGCGTGCTAGGCTTTAGCCCGAAGGGTCCCGGGTTTGATTCCCGGCCGGGCCATCAGGGATTTTAATCTCCTGGCGTTAATTCACGTGGCTCGAGGACTGGGTGTATGTGACGTCTTCATCATCACTTCATCTTCATTACGGTGCGCAGATCGCCCACGGGCGTCAAGTAGAAAGACCTACACTCGACCTCTCAAGAGGCCACACGAAAGAAAAAAGAAATGCCATTTATCTTCGCCAGGATTCAATCCCGATAACTTGGCCATAGCAGGGAGGACGTTACCACACACAGGATCTTTAACGTTCCAGTAAAGCTGTTGTAGTTCTTGTTGATTCGTTATGGGCTTTGTGACATCGTGGCCATGTAGCCTCGTGTACTTGAATGTGTTTACAATTTGTCAGATAACCTGTGTCACAGTGATGTCTGTACTAGTTGATGTATTTGTAATTGAGGTAGGATTTGGGTGGGAAGCGGCCGTGGCCACACAGCCAGACGATCGTGAGATTAATGGTTTTGGTGTTGTCAATTCGATTTAGGGATTTAGGACAACTATGTCATCAACCACGGGTTCTTGGGGTTATATTCAATATGTCTGTTAACCTAGCCTTATCTGGTGACTGTAGTAATGTGTGTAACTGCAACTTAGAGTCGGGAATGGGATAGGTGACCCGGGATTTGAAATAAGGTACCCTCCCAGCATTTTCTTGCAGAGTGTCTGTAAAAACCGGAATAAAATCCACACTCAGGATGGCCGCTGTCAACGCCGTGGGGTTAATGGTTTGGTAAAATTACAAGGTTTCTTCTTCTCTTAACAAGGAATCGAACCCGGTCAGCCTTTTTGAGAAGCAAGAAGCTGTGAAAGAGAGTAACAAAGTGTATGTGTACATGGTCGTGTCACATAACCTAGTATTTTTCTATCGCATTTCATTTGGAATGCGCAAAAGCGTTTCAATCACAAATGCATAAGCCATTGAGGCTACACAATAGTCCCAAAATTAATCAACCAACAACAACAGCGTGTTACACAGGCCACTTATAAATAAAGCGACTGATAAAAGTGTCCTATCGATCGGTGGCAGCGTGCGTGACTACAGCAGCCGTGGTAATAATAGGATCCTATTAGCATCACCACATTTACCTGTAATTACCTCAGAGTATCGGCACTCCCTTCAAACACATCGGTACGGTCCAATTCAGTACACCAGAAACTGCGAAATGACATTAATTTTAAGGGTAGGTAGTCATATACCGAAAATTCATAATGGCACTTGTCTCGCAGTGTATCAACCCTAATTTTCAAAACATATCACTAAGGAAATGCCAAAAGTCATTAGATTCCTATGTTATCAACAGAGAAATATATACTGATGGGAGTTTAAACGTGTGTAAATCGTTTTCTAAACAGTACTAAATTTAAAATATTTCAACGCTAATTTTTGGAAAAGTTGCTATATCCACTGACAAAGTCGCATAATCCTTCTCTAAACAATACAAAATTTAAATTAGTCTGTCACCAATTTAACGGAATAGTCGCTAGATCGAGAAATTGAGATGTGTTGCCACACAAGTTACTAGATTGATTGACAATGTAACTAAAACCTTTTTAACAGTACTAAATTTCAAATATTTTGTCACCAATTTATCAAAAATGTCGCTATATCTAACGATAAAGTCGCCAAATCCTATTCAAAACAATCCTAAATTTAGAAATAATTTGTCGCTTTCTTTTTCGGAAAAGTCGCTAAATCTAACGACAGAGCCCATAAATCCATTTCTATATAATATCAAATATAAATTATTTTGTTACCAATTTTAAGGAAAAGTCGCTAAATTCTTTTCTAAACAATACTAAATTTGAAATATTTTGAAACTTACTTTTCGGGAAAAGTCACTAGATCTAACAACAAAGTCGTTAAATCCTCTTTTAAACGATACTATATTTTAAATATTTCTCGCTTATTTTCGGAAAAGATGGTAGATATAGCAACAAAATCGCTCAATTAGCAGCTTTGCTTGTCTATCAAATGCCATTATCTATCGATCCGCTGAAGCTATGGCCTTAAATGTTCTGTCTATAGGCCTAATATCCGTCGTACCCGTCATTCCTAGTTAATTTATGAAATTTGTAAACTCGTATTGTATCGGTTTGGTATTTCTTTTATCATTGCATGTCTGGTAAGAACAAAATGCTTTTTAGTCGCTCAAAACGTTTAGTCGGGGATAGGGCACGTTCCAAGGGTCTTAAACAAGGTACTATCCCTGCATTTGCCTGGACGGAGTCTGAAAACAAATGGGGGAAATCCACACTAGGGATAGCCGCTGACAGAACCGGGATTCGAACCTCCTATCTCCAGATTTTCTGCAGCTGCCCTCGCAGCCGTGGTGCACGATTTAAAGAGAACAGCTACGCCGCGGGATCTAAAATGAATCCTATCGCATGTCTTGCATATACTGTACCTGGACATGAGCCTCCAAACCTGCTCTCCCATGTTAACCATTCTTCATCCACCATTTCTACTGCTGAATACACTCAAAAACTATTACATCTTAAGTTAATTTTTGTAAATTGATTTATATGGATCGTTGTACTCTGTCCTTGGTAACCCAAGAAAACAAAGAATTGTTTATAACATTACACCCACAGAACTAGAGGGTGGTTCATCTATCGCTGTGACATGATTTTAAAAACATGGTACAAATGTTTGAAAAACTGAGTTCATAGAAATGTGTCTAGGTACTGTAAGGGGCTCATAAACCGACAGAATCCAGTTACTCCAATAAACTTCCAACATACCACTTAGAAGAAAAAGGTACTTTTTTGCAGTATCTTAAGAAGGAATTTTCTTTTTCTTGAATTAAAATTATACCAACATTTATCGTCAACAAATTTGGTTGCTTTCCTGATATGAATAGTTGTAGAGAAATCAATGGTTTAAGTGTTGGCAACAAAGAAACGTTCTGTGGCGTATAGTCATAAAATGTAGGTGCGAGTATGCCAAACACTAACCATGACGAATTCGTCTTGCACTAACTACTGTGCACTGCTTAAGGTTATGTATTTCTCATGAGGTAATAATAATAATACTATAATATCGTATGGCCTCGGATGCCGGGTGCAAGCTTTGTTAATTGACACCCAGAGGGTAGCTTGCATGTCGAATTTCGTCGTTCCTTTGAACGCTATGAAAGTCAAGGAGGTTAGATATCTAAGCTCCTTGACACTACAGCGCTTTCTAGTAGAGAATGGAGGAACTTTGTGTTGGCGGAAAATTCCGAGATTAATTTTGCCATTGAACACGGCCTACTGAATTCAAATGGGTTCTTTAACATGCCAACAACGTATGACATCCATGTCGTGATTTTTGTCGCCTTTCAAAAATCACCAAGCACGGCCAGGGGCGAACCTGCAAGTTTGGGTTTGGTAATCCGACACGTTAACCACTCACCCACCGTGGCAAGCAAGAGGTGTTCTATGCTGTGGGGGTTTTATACCATATAAACATTCCTATGTACGTCTTTTAATATCTGATAAGATTTATAATGTACAGGGTGAATTTTAAGTACACCGACAAACTGCAGAGAGGGCTCCCTGACAGGATATGGAGCAAACATGTACGTCAATATACTCGTATGTCCGGAAATGGATGGTGGGTGTGCAATGACAGCAAATAGTCCCGGCACACAGTACATGGTCTGAAGCTCATCCATGTTCAGAGTGGCCTCCAAAGGATCCAATGTAAGCGTTCACACGTCACATCATGGACTGCCGCACTCTTTCGAATGTTCCGGACTGTACCCGAATAGCGTCACAGGCTTTGCAGATACGCTGTAGAAGAGTCTGCATATTGGGAACGGACGCACCATACACAACGCTTTTCAGATGCCCATACCAGTAAAAATCAAGAGGGTTTAGTTCGAGTGATCGAACAGGCTGAAGATGTTGTCGAGGTGTCGGCGAACGGTAATGTGGAAGTGGGCTGATGCTCAGACGTGCAGAGGCGAATGATCTGTCCTATTGCCAATGGCAGATTCTCAAGCAAAAGTGTTATGTAGGAATTTGCAACAGAATGACGTCTACCGTGGCAACGATGCATTTCCGGACAAATGTTGATATGGACTTTTTTGGTCCATTTACAGTCAGGGAGCCCTCTCTACAATTTGTCATCATCATCATGTTTTTCAGTCAAGCGACTGGTCTGGCCCTCCAATGAGTCTTCTCCACGTTGTTCGGTCTTGTCGGTGTACTTAAAATTCAACCTGTTTGTACAGTACAGTACCGTATTCAAGTTGAAACATTAGACGAAACTCTCTGTTCAATGGTTACGAAATGACAAGCTGTTTGTTCTTGATACATCTGCCAAGCTAAGTGGCGTCGGTGGCGTAGTTGGTAGCATGCAGAACAGCTGTGCCCAAGATCGCGGGTTCAAACACGACCAAAGTTTGCAAAAAAATGAAAGTAGACTTATGAGATCAACACAGGGCGAAAAATTGTGTGTCTGTCTGTGTGTGAGTCTGTGTGTATGTGCGTGTACTCTGAATGTCTGCCCCTCCCCGTTCCCCCCCAACGAAGCTAATCAATTGATCTCTACTAAATTTTGCAACAACACACCTTTATGTGGGGAGCATCTTTTTACTAAACGACAAGGTCATCAGCCCAATAGTTTGCAGATAATAGCCGTGTATGTGTGCAAATCGATTCCCCTATGAATTCAAAGACGGTGAACCCGAATTGAACGAAATTTGGTACTTGCAAAAGGCAACTCAGTGTCAAGTTTTATATCGCGGCCATCTTGACGGAAACGTAATGGCTGCCACCCAAATCTTAAAAGCTTAAATCAAATTACGACCAACCCAATCATGTGATCTCTACCAAATTTTGCAACAACATACCTTTATGTGAGAAGCATTCTTTGACCAAGCTACAAGGTCATCAGTCCAATAGTTTGCATATCGTGGCCATGTATGTGTGCAAATCGATTCCCCCTATCAATTCAAACTCGGTAAAACCGAATTGAACGAAATTTGACCCAGAGGTAGCACTAGCAAAGGGCACCTCAGAGTCATGTTTTATATCGTCGCAATCTTGACGGAAACGGAATGGCGGCCACCTAAATATTAAAAGCTTAAATCACATTACGACCAATCTAATTATTTGATCTCTACCAAATTTTGCAACAACATACATTTTTGTATGAAGCATCTTTTGACTGAACTACACGGTCATCAGCCCAATAGTTTGCAGATAGCGGCCATGATTTTGTGCAAATCGGTTCACCATATCAATTCAAACACGGTGAAACCGAATTGAATTAAATTTTGTACAGAGGTAGCACTAACAAAGGGCACCTCATAGTCATGTTTAGTATCCGTATAACACGTTGCAATTCAACCAGTTACTACAACCATCAATCAATTATACTCCTTGAAAAGGACAATATCCATGCATTTAGGAGAAAGTAGGCTATATGTTCTTTACTGAACATCTTGTTAGGTAGATTTCATTAGAAAGCTAACTATTGCAATGGGTCCCATGTTTCGACTTCCGGAAAATTTCGACATATCTTCGCGTTTCACATCCCCTACACCCCAAAACCACCGTCAGTTCAAAAGTTTATATATAATTTATGTATATATATATATATATATATATATATATGTATATATATATATATATGTATATCAGTTTCTTGTGGACACGATAACTGCCGTAATTTTGCACCAATCACTTTGATTTTTTTACATAATATGTATCCCTATAAAATCTCGGTCGAGTTCGTTAATGGGCAAAATCAGTCGAAGGGGGTGAAATTGGGGGGCTTTTTTCGAAAAATTGAAATTTCGCTATAACTCTCTTAATACGTGAAATATCAAATCCATTCAAAGTTCATAATATGTGTCGGATAAGTGCCAACAATTTATGTCAAATAAGTTTTTTGATAGCACCAACCATTGACCAAAGGGGTGGAAAAAAGTGGGTTTTTCGGGAAACATTAATCATATCTCTCTTAATAGGCACAATATCAAAACCGTACAAAATGGACAATATTCCCCTAATAATTACCTAAAACTTTTGTCTGAAAGAATTTTTGATATGACCCACCATTACGCCAAGGGATGCGAAAAATGATTTCGGAATTATAAGAAAATGCCAAGAGCTATCAGAGGTTGCCATGGCAACACTACTAAATTGATGAGGGATGAGCCGTTGCCATGACAACGCACTTGCACGAGATCAGATTCAGTATTTCCATCTGACTAAGCCGGCCCCGTGGTGTTGGGGTAGCGCGCCTGCCTCTCACCCGGAGGCCCCGGGTTCGATCCCCGGCTCCGTCATGGATTTTAAAACTGACGTGAGGGTTGGAACGGGGTGCACTCAGCCTCGTGAGGACAATTGAGTAGCTGTCTGACAGTGAGACAGCACCCCGATCACGAATACCAATATTAACGGCCGAGGGGACCCGACGCGCTGATCACGCGTCACCCCAATATCTGCAGGCCAAATGGCTGGGCAGCGGTCGCTTGGTCGGCCTTAGCCCGTCATGGGCTGGATGGTGCCAGGGGTTGACTTTGACATCTGACTAAGTGGGAAGCGGCTTCGGTGACGTAACTGGTAACATGCAGAATGTCTATGCCCAAGGTCGCGGTTTCAAAGCCGGCCGAAGTCGTCGGATTTTCTAAGAGAGCTAAAATCCCTCAGTATGCTTTTCTTTGGAGGGGAAGTTCCAACGTTCGTTGCGAGTTGCTGGTTGGGGTGGCATCTAGTAGCCAAGTTCACAGCTAGGTGTCGTTGACGGTAGTACCTGGTAGCAACATTAGGAACTACTGCTTGAAATTGACCGTCTGCAGTCCTTACCTGAATAAAGACTACTACAGCCATTACAATTCACACCGTTTATCAGACAGATTCTACAATCACCCAAAGTACACGGGGTTAGATGACCGCGTTGTCGCAGCCCCTAAACTGAGGAACCAACCAGAGGTAGATTTCATTAGAAAGCTAATTATTGCAATGGGTACCATGTTTCGACTTCCGGAAAATTTCGACATATCTTCGCGTTTCACATCCCCCAGACCCCAAAACCACCGTCAGTTCAAAAGTTTATATATAATTTATGTATGTATATGTGTGTATATATATATGCATATCAGTTTCTTGTGGACACGATAACTGCCGTAATTTTGCACCAATCACTTTGAATATTTTACCGAATATGTATACCTATAAAATCTCGGTCGAGTTCGTTACTGGGCTAAATCGGTCGAAGGGGGTGAAAATGGGGGGCTTTTTTTCGAAAAAGTGAAATATTGCTATAACTCTCTTAATATGTGAAATATCGAATCCGTTCAACGTTCATACTATGTGTCGGATAAAGCCCAAACATTTATGTTAGAAGAGTTCTTTTTATAGCACCAACCATTGACCAAAGGGGTGGAAAAAATTGGTTTTTCGGGAAACATTAATCATATCTCTCTTAATAGGCACTATATCAAAACCGTACAAAATGGATAATATTCCCCTAATAATTACCTAAAATTTCGTCTGAAAGAATTTTTGATATGACCCACCATTATGCCAAGGGATGAGAAAAATGATTTCGGAATTATAAGAAAATGCCAAGAGCTATCAGTGGTTGCCATGGCAATACTACTAAATTGATGAGGGATGAGCCATCAGACGTTGCCAAGATAACGCACTTGCACGAGATCATATTCAGAATTCCATCTGACTAAGTGTGAAGCGGCTTCGGTGACGTAACTGGTAGCAAGCATGCTGAATGTCTATGCCCAAGGTCGCGAGTTCAAAGCCGGCCGAAGTCGTCGGATTTTCTAAGAGCGCTAAAAATCCCTCAGTATGCTTTCCTTTGGAGGGGAAGTACCAACGTTCGTTGCGAGTTGCTGGCTGCGGTGGCATCTAGTAGCCAAGTTCACAGCTAGGTGTCGTTGACGGTAGTACCTGGTAGCAACATTAGTAACTACTGCTTGAAATTGACCGTCTGCAGTCCTTACCTGAATTACAGACTAATACAGCCATCCCTAAGTACACGGGGTTACATGACCACGTTGTCGCAGCCCCTAAACTGAGGAACCAACCAAAATCTCTGCGGGAGATATAATTTTGCGTGAAGAAGTAACAGACCGTTACATAGTTACACATCAGTGTCGAAACCTTGCATAAGGACAGTGTGACCACAAGTATGAAAATGGACCACAAATGACAAGAAGGTTACCGTTCCCATAAGACAATAAAATGTTTAAAATAAGCATAAAATGACGAAAAACAAAGTTAATTAAGCTCCAATTATAAAATACCTTCTCGCAATAAATGAGGTCTGATCCTTCTACGAAAACCTGCATATTCTGCCTATTTTCGCCTATCCCCAAGTTTGTCCGGTGAAATCTACCTCCGCCTTCCGGCGTGCCGAGAGGACTTTTTTTATTTTGGTGTTCACAAGATGATGGACCCAACGGCGCCCAACTAATACTTCTCAAAACCCCTGTATTTGATCACTGTGTGGAACTTTGTTGGGGTTCTTCCACATCCTTTCAGGAAAATACATCCATGTTTTTAGATAATTACATTTGTCGCCCAACTGTGGAGCGAACAGTAAAATTAATTTCAATACACACTCAAGTACACTAAATGATCACTATATAAGAACTCAATTGTCTGCCAAAACAAAACGACTATGCTCGATGTAATCATTCGAGTTTGAAACTACGACCTTTTAATCCGATTCCCAGCGTGCTTCCAATCGAAGTCCTATATTAAGCGAGTTAATTTACCCTCACGGCTCTAGTTTGCTGGAATAGAAATCATTCCAGGAAATTGAATTAGGAAGACCTATTGTTAGCTTCTTTTCTCTAATTCAGAATAAGCTCTCTTTGAAACCTGATGACTAATGTAATGTCAGGTTACATTAGTTTGAACAGTGAAAGGAGAAACCAAATGATCTGAAATTAATTCTACTGCAGTCAATGTGATAAAGACTGCGTCGAATGCAAACTCAAATCATTCAACACCAAACACTCGCAATTCTATTATGTTTTTGCCGGATATGTTGCGAAGGAAAAGCACGGCATAAGAGATTCATGATATAACCCTCCAGTGATAATAATGTACAGTTATTTATTTATTTACACTGTTTACGCCCACATTGGAGCACCAAAAATCAAACCTTATATACAAAGTCTTCAAATACTAAGTTCAGTTTTTAATACTTGATAATTTTCATCTTTCCCAATACTTCTTCATTCTGGAAGATCTTGCAGCTCGTTCTTCTGCTGATATAACATATTGGTTACGCTGTGAAATTTTGAATGTTAGTCGAGTGTATTTGTTATTCAGAAGCCATTTCTCTTAGTAATTTTCAATTCGTCTAAATCCATTTGTATTTCTTTAAACCATGTGATTTTTATTTTACTATTCAAAAAGAAGTCAAGAAGTTGTTTCAGGAGTCTAGTATTTGGCAAGCGGGATATGTGTCCAAAAAACGCAATTCTTCGTTTTCGCATCGAGTCAATGATAGATTCACTTTTCTCGTCAAGTATGGAAATTTTTTTTCACAGCCAAAATAATGATTGTTGCTTATTTTAGGGTCAGTGACATCGTTGTCATATAGCCCCGTGTATTTGGGCGTGTGCGGATTTCATATGATAACCTGTGTTATTGTGATGGCTGCCCTAGTGTGTATATTTGTAAATTGGGGATAGGATTGGGAAAGAGACTGCCTTGGCTTTAGTTAGCAGCCTGGAACAGAAGTGGGGGAAATCGAGGAGAAACAATTCCAGGATGGCTGAGGTGACTCATGAGGCTGAGTGTACCCTGATCCAGTCCTCACACCACAATTATAATTTCTTGGTAGAGCCGGGAATCTAACCCGGTTCTCCAGGGTGACAGGCATCAACGCTAGCCGATACACCACGAGTGAACAGTGACATCATGTGTTAGGAATCGGGCTATGCTTGTTCCAGACAGCCTAGTGTCTCCAAAATTATTAAATAATGCAGAAGAACGTGAAACAATGGAGCTAATTGCATTGTCCTCAGCGCCAGCGTTCCAATCTACTAGTGGCCATGTTTACACGTCACTAAAAGCGTTCAATAGTTACTTTGACACAACATGATCGTAAATGTCTAGAATCTAGATGTCAATGTAAACATAACTTATAGAAGTAGAAAAGTCAATATGCCATCAATTTACGACAGTGAGAAAAATTATGTGGAGGAAAGCGAAGAAGAGTTGACCCGGCGAGATCGATAGAAAGGATGAAAGAGAGGAGCCTGACACAAGGAAATGGAAGCAATGCCGGACTCAGCTGGGGTCCCGTGGTCACCAACCCACGTCCCACTAGTTGCGAACCCCTGGGGGTACGTTCAATTTCATCCTCTCTAAAGATAGCACAAATGAATTTGGGGATGAAATACATTGTGTGTTGTTGTTGATTGATTTAGGGACTTGGCGACATCGTGGTCATTTCATACATTTGTTTTATTTGTAAATGGAGATAATTCCTCTGTGGCAAATTGTACAATTACAGAAAATTACCAACAATAATATCAAACACACCTAGGTACAAGTCGCCATTTGGAAAATATAGTATTTATTTATTTATTTATTTAATTTAATTTTTAATTTTTATTTCAATTTCTTATTTCTTATTTCTTATTTCTTATTTCTTATTTCAATTTCTTATTTCAATTTCTTATTTCTTATTTCAATTTCTTATTTCAATTTCTTATTTCAATTTCTTATTTCTTATTTCTTATTTCTTATTTCTTATTTCAATTTCTTATTTCAATTTCTTATTTCTTATTTCTTATTTCTTATTTCAATTTCTTATTTCAATTTCTTATTTCTTATTTTAATTTCTTATTTCAATTTCTTATTTCAATTTCTTATTTCTTATTTCAATTTCTTATTTTAATTTCTTATTTCAATTTCTTATTTCTTATTTCTTATTTCTTATTTCTTATTTCTTATTTCTTATTTCTTATTTCAATTTCTTATTTCAATTTCTTATTTCTTATTTCTTATTTCAATTTCTTATTTCTTATTTCAATTTCTTATTTCAATTTCTTATTTCTTATTTCTTATTTCAATTTCTTATTTCAATTTCTTATTTCTTATTTCAATTTCTTATTTCTTATTTCTTATTTCTTATTTCAATTTCTTATTTCTTATTTCAATTTCTTATTTCTTATTTCTTATTTCAATTTCTTATTTCAATTTCTTATTTCTTATTTCTTATTTAAATTTCTTATTTCAATTTCTTATTTCTTATTTCAATTTCTTATTTCTTATTTAAATTTCTTATTTCAATTTCTTATTTCTTATTTCAATTTCTTATTTCTTATTTCTTATTTAAATTTCTTATTTCAATTTCTTATTTCTTATTTCTTATTTCTTATTTCTTATTTCTTATTTCAATTTCTTATTTCTGTTTCTGTTTCTATTTATTTATTCATTTATTTATTTATTTATTTATTTATTTATTTATTCATTCATTCGTTCATTCATTCATTCATTCATTCATTCATTCATTCATTCATTCATTTATTTATTTATTTATTTATTTATTTATTTATTTATATAGCGTATTGCATTTAAGTACATTTTAACAGTAAATTACATTATTTGTAAACACTTAATCACAAACATCTAGTTCTTGTATATATTTGATGGAATTCGGGGTTGCCCAACAAAAATTAATTCCTCTTAATCTCCTCTATAGGACTAAGCTTTGACACTGCAGTCTTCCCAGATGTATGGAATAGTCTGCCTCTGTGCGCCATGCTGGTGAGGTCAACATTCCCCATTTGAGAAGCTTATTTCCAAAAGGTACCAAATCCAAAAAGTAATATTTTACAGGAGAGAGGAAAAACTCTCAGTGTGTAAAATTTCAACTGAAAATCCACTTGAGCACTTTTATTATGTTCAGATAGAAAAAATGCATTGTTATACCAAGTATTTCTATTTAGGCTTTTGCAGTTTAGGAAATATTCAAAGAAAATTGTGGATTTGGAACTTTTTGTCACTGATACTCTAAATACTTGCAACGGAAAAACATACATTTCACTGCAGTCATCAGAATCTTCGAGAAAACTGATTGTATTTAATTATGCAATAATTAGATTTAGGGTATTTACAGTGAAGACATAGATTATTTAAATAATCTATATATATAAAGCTCAATGTTTGTCTGTCTGTCTGTCTGTCTGTCTGTCTGTCTGTCTGTCTGTCTGTCTGTCTGTCTGTCTGTCTGTCTGTCTGTCTGTCTGTCTGTCTGTCTGTCTGTCTGTCTGTTATGTATACAAATCCACACCGTTTCACCGATCTGAACCAAAATTTGTATACTTACCCTTCGGAACCCTGCGGGTAACCCTGTCCACTTGAAATTTCCGACAGACCACCCCTTTCCCTGCATTTAGGCCCTTTGGCCCAAATCTACACCGTTTCACCGATCTCAACCAAAATTTGTATACTTACCCTATGTAACCCTGTGAATAACACTGTCCACTTAAAATTTCGGACAGACCACCCCATTTCCTGCATTTAGGCCCTTTGGCAAACTTCTACACCGTTTCACCGATCCGAACCAAAATTTGTATACTTACCCTTTGCAACCCTGCGGGTAACCCTGTCCACTTAAAATTTCGGACAGACCACCCCATTCTCTGCATTTAGGCCCTTTGGCTCAAATCTACACCGTTTCACCGATCAGAACCAAAATTTGTATACTTACCCTTTGGTACCCTGTGAATAACACTGTCCACTTAAAATTGCGAACAGACCACTCCATTCCCTGCATTTAGGCCCTTTGGCACAAATCTACACCGTTTCACAGATCTCAACCAAAATTTGTTATTTACCGTCTGGAACTCTGCGAGTAACACTGCCTGCTTGAAATTTCGGACAGACCACTCCATTCCCTGCATTTAGGCCCTTTGGCACAAATCTACACCGTTTCACCGATCAGAACCAAAATGTGTATACTTACCCTTTGTAACCCTGTGAATATCACTGTCCACCTAAAATTTCGGACAGACCACCCCATTCCCTGCATGTAGGCCCTTTGGCACAAATCTACACCGTTTCACCGATCAGAACCAAAATTTAAATACTTACCCTTTGGTACCCTGCGAGTAACACTGTCTGCTTGAAATTGCGGACAGACCACTCCATTCCCGGAAAGAGGACAGGGTCCGTCCCAAAGGCAATGGAAAGAAGGGGTAAAACCGGACCCAGCTCAGGAAACCCTCAGGGTTGCCAGCTCCCGAATTCACCAGCCATGAGCCCTTGAGGATGTAGCACTATCTAGGGTGCACCAGAAGTGGTGGGGCTACATACACCCTGCCTCCTTGAGGGTCTTGAGCAGAAGACATGAGATATTAAGAAAAGAAAAAGAAGGCTGACGCCTCGAAGAATGAGGCTATCAGGAATGATTAAACAAGGGCCAATTAAGGCGGGAAAGTGAAAGAGTCACTAGGCCTCGGATACACTGATACCATCGGGGTCGGAAGAGAACAAGAGTTTGACCAAGGGAGGCCGACAGGAAAGAGAACTGAAAGGAGCCCGGCACCAGTAAGTAGAAGCAATGCCGGACTCAGCTGGGGTCCCGTGGTCGCAAACCCACGTCCCACAAGTTGTGAGACCCTGGTGGGTGGAGGGGGGAGGAGGGGGCAGGTGTGAGAATAGCTTACTGATTCATCGCGAGGTGACATGAGAGAAATGTCCAGTCCCCGCCGTGTTACCTGGTATTGCTGACTATGCTGATGTTCATACAGGGTCTTTGCTCAAACTATTGTAGTGTTACGAAAGAATGAGTGATTCACCGGTCAATGTGAATTGGACCGGGAACACCCCCCCCCCCCCCCCCTCCGAACGTCTGTCATCATATTTCGACATCATCTGCGATATTCTCAGGTTTGTGCAGCTTGGACCCGAGCTGTACTCGATAAGCTCTTTCACTACACGCATCGAGTATAGGCCTAAGCCAGAAAATAACGTTCAGACTTTGGAAGACATCGAAGGTAGAGATCTGAATTACCTATATCAGATTTAAAATTACACCATGTTCGTTTAGTAGTCATTTTTCATTACCTTATTATTATCATCATAAGGGCAAATGACCTAGATGTTACGCCCATTATACCACTAATCACCACACACAATAAGTCTTCATCACCTGTGAATTTTGAAATATTTATTTCTATCACGGTAGTTTGTAAGTTTGTCGTGTCAATTCAACTGTAGTTTTCATTACCATCCTCATCAAAAGGGCAAATGACCTAGATGTTACGTCCATTATACTACTAAGTAACACCACAGTCTTCATCGCCTGCGATTTTTAAAATGCGTATTTCCATTATTTTGTAAGTTTGATATACCCGTTCAGTAGTAGTAGTCTTCATTATCATCCTCATCAAAGGGGCAAATGACCTAGATGTTACGTCCATTATACTATTAAGCAACACCAGAGTCTACCTAGCCTGTGATTTAAAAAATATGTATTTCCATTAGTTTGGAAGTTTGATATACCCGTTCAGTAGCAGTCTTCTTCATTATCATCCTCATCAAAAGGGCAAATGACCTAGATGTTACGTCCATTATACAGTACTACTAAGCAACACCACAGTCTTCATCGCCTGTGATTTTTAACATGTGTATTTCCATTAGTTTGTAAGTTTGATATACCAGTTCAGTAGTAGTAGTCTTCATTGTCATCCTCATCAAAAGGGCAAATGACCTCTCATTCCTTTAAAGTATCAATTTTTCCCATTCGTTGATAAGTTGCATGTGCCAGTAGTCGCTTCTATGTTCATCATCACTATGTAGATGATGTTTTGCGTCAGAAGAAAAGACAACTGGATGCTCAGGAACGTTAACGATATATCGACTGCGAAATCTGGAAGCTTCTTGGAGGAATTGCTTCAGACATTTAACGTACAGTTTAAACCTTAACAAGACGAAACTTTTAACCAGATAGCGATCTAAGTGTGAGCTCTGTGGCACAAAATAATCAAGTCTTTCCCGAAATATGAGTCCTAAAAATAACTTTTTCTATTATTTTCTAAGTTTCATATGTCAGTTATGTAGTAATTTTCAATATCATCCTGATCAGTAGGGCAAATTACCTAGATGTTACGCCCTCAACGTCATTGAGGGCAAATGACCTAGATTTTAAGTCCATTATATTTCTAACCACCACATAAAGTCTTCTACGACTGAGATGTCACGAATTCTGGGACCGCTAACGACATATCTCGACTCGGACTGAAGACAAATATCACGAGAATGATCATTATTTTACAGAGCCTCCCATAGTGACTTAAGTATAAACATTGTCACTGGGTTTGATAATGTAAGAAATGAATACATATAAATTATTTGGATGAGGATGACAATGAAGACTACTACTACTGAACTGGTATATCAAACTTACAAACTAATGGAAATACACATTTAAAAAATCACAGGCGATGAAGACTGTGGTGTTGCTTAGTAGTACTGTATAATGGACGTAACATCTAATTTATAAATATAATTTATGACGTTGAGTGTTAAAGAGACTGAAATATTGTCTTCATTCCACCGGGCGAAGCCGGGTACTACTGCTAGTATTAAATAAAATTGAACAAACAATGAAAACTATGCAAAGAAAGTTAGCAGGGCTGAACATATGGAATTATGATTGTAGTTTGTGTCTAAAGAACATGAACATGATAAATAACTTGTGAACTGGACAATGGATAATATTATCCAGTACTAAAAGATATGGCTCTCATTGGCTGCATGGATACGGTATGTTTTGGCACATTCAAGCTACCGGATTTGGTACTTATTGGCATCAAACGAGATTTTCAATGCCCTGTTTGTTATGGATTTAGGTCGTTTTGGCAATTTCTTTTTCTATCGTATAATGGAGCTTCCTACCAACATACGTTTTCCATCATAATGAAAATCCACAGCCTGCTTCCAGTCTCCGACCGGGTCAGGAATGGAATGAATGAAGCCCCTATCTAGCGGCGAGGATATGAACTGTGCCGGCTGCCGAGGCCTGACGCACTCCTCTGGGGCAATGATTAAATGAATGATAGATGAAATGAAATGATAGTGGAGAGTGTTGCTGGAATGAAATTTTGACAGGGAAAACCGGAGTACCCGGAGAAAAACCTGTCTGCCTCCGTTCTGTCCAGCACAGATCTCACATGGTGTGACCGGGATTTGAACCACGGACTCAGCGGTGAGAGGCCGGCGTGCTGCCGCCTAAGCCACGGAGGCTCTTCCATCATAATCTCAATTTCTATTTTTTTGGATTTGGTAGCTTTTGGAAATAAGCTTCTCATTTAAAAAGTGAATCTGCTCATTTTCCGTGACCTGTTCTCAGTCGGTTTAGAGTTGACCATACTTTGCAGGGTTGATCAAAGCCAGGGACGATCTTAGTGATACAAGGTAATGATTGGCATGTTGCTGGGGGCATTTTGGAGCCATTCTTTCTTGCAGGTATCGCTGATGTTAACCCCATTGAGACTGTTTGCGAGTGCAAGAGTAGGATATAGTAATTACATTGGAGTATTTAAATAATATTTCAGTCTTCTCTACACATCAATACTGTATGTTTGGGGAAAGGCTATAAGACTGTGATGTCTAAAGGGGCCTAACATCTAGGGGGCGTGGTGGCTCAGCGGTCTAGCTGTATGCCTCTCACCAAGGCGGCCCGGGTTCGATTCCCGGTCAATGCATGTGAGATTTTCCATGTGAAATGCCATGTCCTGTGGTTCGGATTCCACGTAAAAAGGAGGTCCCGTGGCTCATGATCTCGAGATTAACGGTCACGTTAAACTACAAGCTTCCTTCCTTCCTTCATCTAGGTTATCGGCCCCTAATGGTGTAGGTGATAGTGAAATAAGAGATGAGAATGAAAACTATAACTAATACTAAACTATAGACTCTAGTATTAGAGGAAGAAATGGTAAGCAAATAAAGGATAAGACAAATAAAGAGCAGAATGAAAGAAATGCCCTCAACCGTCGAGGATTGAGGGACTTGGAAGGAAGGAGAGCCATGAAAGGCAGATATGAAAGGGGAAAGAGGAGAGGGCCCGCCGCAAAGACAGCGGAAACAGGGAAAAAGTTAACCCAGCTCAGAAATCACTCGGGATCGCCAACTCCCGAACTCACCAGCCGTGAGGCCCTGAGGTTGTAGCAATATCCAGGGTGCACCCGAAGTGATGGGGCTAACTATACCCTGCCTCCTTGAGGGCTTTGAGAAGAAGGCAGGAGATAACATGAAAAGAAAAAGTAGGCTGGCCCCTCGCAGAAGGAGGGAATCAGGAAAGATGAAACAAGGGCCAATTAAGGCGGGAAAGGAAGAGACTCCCTAGGCCTCGGATATCCTAATACTGTCGGGGTCAGAAGGGAACAAGAGTCGATCAAGAGAGGTCGATAGGAAAGAAGACGGAGAGGAGCCCGGCACAAGTGGAAGCAATGCCGGACTCTGCTGGGGCCCCTCTAAGGCTGTGGCAGGTAAAGAGTTCGAATTATCATTACCACGATTAATGAAGGAATATTTCCCATAATTCGTACGCTGCGGCCGGTACTTAAGTATGTGCGGATGTTCTGCCCTGCTCAGGTAGGTGGGATTTCTCAGACGTTTCTGTTTACCTTTCCCCATGCTGGCCAACTAGTGTAAGTGTTAAACATAGCGTATAGTTTGGATTTCGTCATCTAATTTCCAGAGATTCCCACCCTAGATTATCTGTCATTCGAGTTACGCTACTTCTAGGATTAAAACCGTTAAGCACACACCTAGCAGCCTTCCTTTGTACTATCCCCAGGACCGTGCACTTGGTTGTGTGCGCAATTTATCTGATAACCTGTGTGCATTTGTAATTCAGGTGAGGATTGTGGAGGAGGCGACCGTGGCCTTAAGTTAAGAAGGCTTATAGTTTGACGTAACCGTTAATGATGCGATTGTGAGCCACGAGACCTCCTTTTTACGTGAAATCCGAACCACAGGACATGGCATTTCACTTCGAAAATCTCACATGTATTGACTAGGAATCGAACCCGGTCCACCTTGGTGAGAGGCCGACATCTTGACCGCTGCGCCACCACGTCACCCTCCCCTCCCGTCCCCCCATCTTAAGTTAAGAACTCTAGCGGCATTTGCCTGGAGTAGAAGTGGGAAACCTCGGGAAAACACTTCCAAAATGGCTAAGATGGGAAATCCCTCCTCTTGTTAGTTTTGCCTCACGAGGTTGAGTTGACCCCGTTCCAGCCCTCAGACCAGAATTATATTTTTTTCGGCCAAGCCAGGACTCGAATCTTGACCTCCGCCAAGAATGCTAGCTGCTACACCACGAGGTGGTCCATGGATGCAATATAATCATAGTTGTTTTCCATGTGGCCTGGCCAATATGTACCGTATGGAACGTTTCACTGAGATGAGGAGCTAGTTCCCCTATACAGTGAGTTATTAGCCTACTTTCGATTTTTGCAAAAAATGAAAGTAGACTTATGAGATCAACACAGGGCGAAAAATTGTGTGTCTGTCTGTGTGTGTGTGTGTGCGTGTGTGTGTGTGTGAGTGTGTGTGTACTCTGAATGTCTGCCCCCCCCCCCCTATCAATTCAAACACGGTGAAACCGAATTTAACGAAATTCGGTTCAGAGGTAGCACTAGCAAAGGGCACCTCAGTGTCATGTTTTATATAGCCGCCATCTTGACGAAAACCTAATGGCGGCCAACCAAATGTTAAAAGCTTAAATCAAATTACGACCAACCTAAACATCTGATCTCCAGTAAATTTTGCAAAAATATACCTTTATGTAATAAGCATCTTTTGACCAAACGACAAGGTCATCAGCCCAATAGTTTGCAGATAGCGGCCATGTATGTGTGCAAATTTATTCACCATATCAATTCAAACACGGTGAAACCGAATTGAATGACATTTTGTACAGAGGTAGCACTGGCAAAGGGCACATCATATTCATGTTTAATATCCGTATAACACGTTGTATTTCAACAAGCTACTACAACCAACATTCAATTATACTCCTTGAAAAGGACAAAGAGTTATAACAATACCCATGCATTTAGGTAAAAGTAGGCTATATGTTCTTTACTGAACATCTTGTTTTAGAACGTGAGAATGCCTGGGCACAGGGAATGCCTGTGAGGGCTACGCTGCGTGTGGGTGGGAAGTCCTCTGAAGTGCACCACCCATTGTGTAAATGTGAAAATGTTCCGATTACTGGAGATAATGTGCACTAGTCAGAACACAACACAACACAACACAAAAATAGGAGTAGCGTGCGACGATGGGTCCCAGATGTCCAGTAATGGTGGTTACGAGCCAGAAGTATATTTATCACCAGCCACACAACGTGTACATTGTCACGGAATGGTTAGCAATTGATCCAGCATGCGGAGCGAGTCAGAACCCACCAGTTGATTAAAAATGCTCTTTGCTGCTTCCCCTCACAGAGCATAGAACTCATAAATCTCGACCGCGTTAACACAGGGCTAAATTATGGCAAGACGATGCCTGAGAGATTTATAAGTTCTCCTTACCATCAATCTCAACGAGAACCTTCCACAAACGTATTTGCTTTAAATTAGGGATAGTAAAAATGTCAAGTGGATCCAAAAGGTGCAGACATAAAGTGGAACGCTGTTTTCCAAAATAATGATGACTTTTCCCCTCATTATCCCAGGATAATTCCCTTACCCTCATGGGGTACTACCACAAGTATCCCGTACCGTGGAATCCTCCAAATTGGCATATGTTTCATGTTCAATCGTTTTTAACAATTGAGCATTGCATCTCACAACATACCGTTTTCTTTGCCACCACCACTTTCTCCTTTTCATTTTCAAGGAATGCAATAAATACATAAAATAATAACTGGCGACGATCAATTTTCGGTTCACCATTGTAGCTTCAGGTAGTAGCGGTTCTCTCAGGCTAAGCATGACTCTCACAAAATACCAATCTACACAGCACAGACGGGGCTCCCTGTTCGGTCAGCACGAGGTCAGAACACAGTGGTTCCTAAACACACAACAGTCACACGTCCAACAATAATTACTCTTCCCCATTCAACATTACCTAAATTTAAATCATAAAGGCGACGACTGAAGCCTTTTATAATATAATAATACATTGCCGACCAACGCTAACCTATTACCGGTCTATGCTCTTCTTTTCCTAACTATAAGGTGCGTTCAAAAAGTAACGAGCCGGAGGCCGGAATGCGCAAACCGGTGACGACATCGGCTAATCGTGGCATGTGTAACGAGGTGTGGTTCCGACGAGAGCGTGGATGGTCACAGCCCGTCGCTAGAGGGCACGTGTGCACGTCACGTGACGATACAAAGCGAGCAGCAGCATGCATCAATCGTCCACCGCTGCCAGTCGCATTGCAAACAGTGACATGTAGGCGTCAGCCGAAGAGAAAAGAGGTGTTGTACGGTTTCTGACAGCGGAAGGAGTAGGGGGAACGGACATTCATCGCCGAATGTCACAAGTGTACGGCGAACACTGCATGTCCCTTGCAAGGGTCAAGGCGTGGCACGGGACAACAGTGAATGCCCAGCGTTACTCGCAAAACCTTGACCACCCTTCGCCAAGCGATCAAAACAAAACGACCAGGCAATCCTACCCGTGGGGTCATTCTGCTCCACGACAATGCACGGCTAACACAGTCGCGGCACTCCTGCAGAAATTCAAATGGGAGGTTCTCAGCCCCCTCCATAAAGTCCAGACCTCTCTCCCTGTGATTATGCCATGTTTGGTCCCATGAAAAGGGCTCTGTGGGGCCAACGATTCACCTCGGACGCCGACGTTTAGCTGTACGTGCGGAACTGGTTCACATCACAGCCCTGGGAATTTTATGAGACAGCCATTCACCGCCTCGTGTCACAGTGGGACAAATGCCTCAACAGCCAGGGCCAATACTTGTGACATACAGGTACTGGTTTCTGTAATTATGCCTCCAGCTCGTTTCTCGAAAAAACAAATTCCAATCGACAAAAACATCTATCCCAAGCACATTAAAAATAATGACTTGGGAGTGATAAAACAACAAGATAAACAACATTAAAAATGAAAGGAAATATCCAGTAAAGCGGAGGAAAAGGAGACCTTAGGGGCACCAGCCTCTGCTCATAAATTTCGCTCTGCGAAAAAACTGACAGCCCGAGAGTACTACTACTGATTGTGCGCACCCCTCCATCGGCAACACATGCTCATTTGGGGCAAATGCTCAAGTGTATACGCGCCTTTAGATAATTATGTTGTGTGTCAGACATTTGTTTGCTCTGAGGTGGTGCACCAACGTCGAACAATAACCTTTTATTGTGTAAAACAATGAACTTCCAATTACTCACAGTCTAACTACAATTACACAGGCAGCCCACAATAGCGCAATGCAAACACGTGGTACTGTGACGTCCAAAGGAGAGACAAGTCTAACCATTGCAATTCAATAACTGCACGTGCTGGTTTGTGCACAAATTGGGTCGTCTATTAACTGCGACCAGACCGGTCAGAACACCGCGTAATCTTCTGTTATTACTTCATTACATAGTCCGTCTCATTGCGTAGTGGCTTGCACTCTTGGCTGCCACGCGGAGGCCCGGGTTCAATTCCCGCCTCTGCCAAGAAATTGAATCCTGGTCTGAGGGCTGGAACGGGGTACACTCAGCCTCGTGAGGCAAATCCGAGAAAAGGTCGATTCGATTCCTACCTCAGCCATCCTGGAAGTGGATTTCTGTGGTTTCCTACTACTACTAATCCAGGCGAATACAGGGGTGATTCCTAAATTATGGCCACGGCCATCTCCATCCCAATCTTCATCTGAATTACAAATACTGTACACACTCTAATAAAGGCACCACAATAACACAGGTTATCTGACAAATTCAACTCTTTCTCTCTCACACACACACAAATACACGAGAATGCATGGCCACGATGTCGCAAAGTCCCTAAATGAATCAACAACAACTTCATTATATGTGTCAATACATTATGGGGTTTTTCAGTGTTGCCTTAGTAAAGAAAACTTTGGTGCTTTTCAGTCGGTCAACACGAATGTACCCAAAAGAGTTGGGATATTCCCTAATCCTGATAAAAATTACATGAGAATAATAAATACACTAGGGTGACCAGTTTCGACCGTTAAGCGATCATCATCAGTTCCATTACACTTGGGCTATAAAACCTATGTCTGAAAATACAGGTGAAAATATTTTCAATATGTACACTTATTTAGTTGCTGTAAAGGTAATGCAACTTGTCGTTATTTGTTGTATATATGTTGTATGTGTTTTAGTACATATGATTCTCACTAAAACATTAGAGAAATGTACATTCTATTATACTGAGATGTCCGTAAAACTGAAACCGCCGTTTCCGTACGGTACCTGTGAATATTTCTGTAACTTGATAAATTTCATGCGATTTCTTTTTCATTCAAATTCAATTTTCACACTTTGGATGTAAGATTTTTCTGAGAATTTTCCTATTATTATTATTATTATTATTATTATTATTATTATTATTATTATTATTGTTATTATTAATAATATTATTTTAGATAAGCTAATCTTATTTGTAACATAGAAAATGATTTTGGCCGAAGCACCCTTGGAGTGGTCATAACTGTTCATTAAATCATGTGTACCGGTTAGAACGCGGCCACATTGGTGGAAGAGGCTAAGAGCACCTGCCCGGACAGCGGGGGATCCGGGTTCAAATCCCAAAACCCAACTCCAGTCACAGTTACATTCTTATTGCTGCTTAGATGAGAACATTTTTTTTATCGCATTGCAGTTTTAAAATTGAAGTTTACGAATAAATACAGAATGGAATTTCTAAACCCACGCTTAAAAAAGAATGCAGTTTCAGAAGCCATGCGAGGATCATTTAGACGAGATAGCAGGTGAATGTAACGTGTCGCCCTTACGAGGACACCTGCACTAATCGCATGCTCTGCTTTAACAGGCAATTTCTTTTAAAACCGTGCACTAAGCCGCATTCTGGAGCAGATGCTCTCGTAGCTAGTTCCACGCTCTCTTGGGACCAGAAGTTGTTATAAAAAGCTTTCCTGATACACTCGCAGGACTAACAAAACAGGACAGAGTTTTTCCCTTGCTGCTGACCCCAATTTACTAAACCGTTGTTAGGGCTCCGGCACGAACAAAGTGTAACATTCTACCCTCTGAAGAGGCTCCAGAATGCCCAAAATCTAACATTTTGACTTTGCGTCATATTAATTTACGGACATTTTAGCTTTCTCACAGTACATTTTTAGCCTATTTTCTTTTATGAGAAAATAGGCTTATGAATCACCTTTTGTCAGTGTGTATTTCTGTATGTGTGTGCGTATGTGTGTGATTCGTGTGTGTGTGTGTGTGTGCCCCCCCCCCTTAATAAAATATAAACGGCTCGAGCGATTTCAATTAAACTCAGTAAGTTCATAGCACTATTCCGGACGACCCCGACCATCACCTTCAAATTTTGTTACGTCTCACCAATCCAACATGGCGGCTGTGCGAAATATTTCACCAGCATTCAATATCTCCGAAACTATTACCGATATCAACCTGGAATTTTGTACGGTGATAAAGGAAACTACTAGAAGTTCACCTATGTGAGTTTCGAAAACCTCGTAACTACAAAACCAACATGGTGGCCAAGCGAAGTTGTGACTTTCAAATAGACGTTTGTCGCGATTTAACCAACCAAACGCAATTAAACTAGGTACAGTATATGTTTAAACACATTGTAATGCACCGACATCTAACTTGGTTCAATTGTTTACATAACCTCAAGATGGCGGTAGTGTGAAATATTTCACCGGAATTCAATATCTCTGAAACTATTATCGGTATCACCCTGAAATTTTATACGGAGATAAAGGGCACTACTGGAAGTTCATCTATGAGACTTTCAAAAACCAGTTAACTGCAAAACGAACATGGCGGCCAGGCGAAGTTGAAAGTTTTAAATAGACTTTTCTTGCAATTAGTGTTCCAAACGCAATGAAACTTGGTACAGCAAATGTTTATACACATTGTAATGCACTAATATAATTTATTTCAATTGTTTCCATAACCACAAGATGGCAGCTGTGCGAAATTTTAAAATCTCGTTTTTACTTCTTGTGTCCTAATCATGCGATTGAAGTTTGAATACTACACGTACACAATAATCTCTATGTAACAGTACATAAGTCTAAGGCCTACATATATAAAAATCCAACAAGGCGACCATCCGCAATTCTTAGTCGGTTCTCAATATCTACGAATCTATTGCAGAAATCAAACTGAAATTGTGTATGTTGATAGTGGCAATTAACATAAGTAGGATATATGAAAATGGCTTTAGTTCCTCACGGAACTACTTGTTTTCATATCTCATTCTTGAGCCTGCTTTTCTTACATTTTCCCATCACCGTGCCTCCCATTAATAAACGCACTATTGTACATTTTAATTTCTATTTCTATTATACGAAGTTGTGTTAGAAGAAAGGACAAAGGAACATAGAACAACAGTAAAATGTATGCTAGTGCTTGAAATGGATGAAGAGGGATGCTTTGGTAATGGCATGTTCTAAAAATTGGAAAAATCTTTTGCTTACAATTTCTGATCGAAATTTGATGTTTTTCAGTCGGCCAACAATTGTGACGAGTTATTCCTTCATCTATAAAATTATTTACATGATATTAATAAATGTATTAACTATTATTATTATTATTATTACTAATAATAATAATATTAATAAATTATATATGGTTTCCCGCGGTTTTCCCCATTTTCAACTCCAGGAAAATGCTGGGACGGTACCTTCCGCCAGGCCATGGCTGGTTCCTTCCACATCCTTGCCCAGTTTCATTCACCATCATTCATTTCATCTCTTATTAACTCCTCTCATGAGGTTGGCGTCAGGAAGAGCATCTGGCCGTAAAAACCATCCGCCACAAAGACTTTTATCGCATCTCATCCCCGACCCCGTTGGGAAACGGGAATAAAAAGGGGCAGACATATATTATTAATAATAATTAATTCATTAAATATTGATCACATGTATTATTTTAGGATTAGTAAATAACCCATAACAATTAGGTACAATCGTGTTGACCGACTGAAAAACATCAAATTACGATTATTTACTTATTTATTTATTTTTAGCGTATGGCTTTTTGTGCCGGGAGTGTCGGAGTACATGTTCGGCTCGCCAGAGGCTTCATTCAAGTAGTTCCAACTTTTACTACCAGGTGTCACTAACACCTAGTGGTGAACGTTGGAACTTTGATAGAGCGTTTCAACGAAATCTAACCTAGAAATTTAGCTTTGCACAAATTTAGTTAGTGGTAGGATCTTTTACATGCCATAAATCTATGGCATGGAACCGCCGGCTTTACTTATCCTCCGAAGGAAGGTACACTGAAGGATTATAACGCTCTTAAAAAATCCGACTACTTCGGTCGGGTTTGAACCCGCGATCTTGGGCACTGCAGATCAGCATGCTACCAACTACGCAACCGAAGCCGCTAAATTACGATTACTAAGGCATCACTGTAGAATGGCTTCAAACACCACAATTAAATTTCTGAATGAAATGTTTATCAAGATTTAAAATTTCACTTTTTTCATAACATCTTAACATACAAATCTGATTTTGTTAGATATAATTCCTCGTTATATGTGGTATATTTTAACTCGTCCATTTTTCAAGATTTAATATAGTTTGATTTTGCCAGATGGAAATGTTCATTAAAGTGCTGTTAAAATTTTGCAATTAAAAAAATCATGAAAATTTAAAAAAAACGGTACTTTAATTTTCAGAAATCTTGTGTCGGAGTAAGGAGAGAGTCATGAAGAACATCCCTGAAAATGTTCGATTAGTTCCTGTAAATATTTTCTGAGAAAAAATTAAATTAAGTATTGAAAACTGGCATCGGCAATATAGGACATTCCCGAGTTCCTTAATGTTAAATTCTAGCTCTTCATTGTTCTTTTATTCGAAATGGTAAGCTACCTCAAGCCATACAAGGAAGTAAATGTTGGCTTTCATGGCCAAGAAATGAATATACAGCAATTATTCTAGGTGTGTGTCGTGTCTTTTGTGGAAATTGTTTACCAAGAGCCCGATGATGAGCCTGACTTTGTGCACCTAGGCTAAGCCCTGCAACAGACATGGTAAAAAACACGAGAATTGATGGATTTTATGCACAAAGTTAATACCTTATTTCAAATGACTGGATTGGTTTCACAAATTTACTAGAGCAATATCATTTGATATATTGTCGCTAAGTTTTACAGTCGTATTGAGAAACGCTTTAATGTTCTTTTACGCAATTACAAGTTCTCCAAATGAGCCCCTTGCTAATTCGTGGTGGTGGTAAAGATTGTTGTTCTAAGAAGTCGATAAAGTTACTAATGAAGTCGCCTTGAGATAAGCTACTAAAAACCGTGAACTTTTAAAATGTCTAAAATGCTGAAAAGTATTGTATCTTGGTCATATCTTGTGTGAGGGTGGGGAATATTAACTGCTGCAAGTTATACTCCAAGGTAGAACTGAAGACCACCGTGGAGCTGGCAGGAGACGACGATCATGGCAAAAGAAAAACAAAGAACAGTTGATCAACTTTGTTGACTGGCTGTAGACAGAAAGACCTGATATGGCACCAAAAAAAAGAAGTTAAAGACAAACCTTCAGTGAGAACAGAACGGTTAATTAATCTAAAAGATGAAGTATATCAAATACAGCAGAACAGTGGAAGAATACTACTTGTGAACTGCACCGCAGGAAACAAAACTTAGCGAGAGGTACATTATATACCCAGAGATTTAACCCCGTGAACCTGCCATATTGGTAATTAGAAATTTATTATGTGTAATAAGATTAGTAAGATAAAAAGAGGTTAAATGATGAGTTCCTTTTAATATTTCACTTGCTTTACTTTCAGGCCTTTTTACAGAGATATTCATTTTTATTGACATGACGAGTGCGTGAACAGGGCATAGTCTCTACAGAGGGTGCTTGGAAACTTCGAAGCCTCCTTTTCAAAACATAAGTGTTGGAACATATGCGTCTAAATCCAAACCACAACCGTTGCAGGCACTTGCTTGAGTTACAAGGCTTCAAACTATTATTTGGTGCAGAAACTGTATTCTGAGTCTGCTGGTAAGAACGCAATGCAGGTCGCTCCTTTCAGTTACTCTTAGCAGGACATCTGAACTTCAGAGAAATGTGCAGTTGAAGGCTACGTTGAAGAAGCGACACAGTTACTGTCAGAGCGGGACCAGTCTACCCCGTTTGGCAAGGGAATAGCATATCGCTGTAGAATCGACACAACCACTGCTACCAAGTCAAGCGCTTACACACGGTACAACAAAAAAGAAACTCAAGTTCAGTGGAGAAATACGTGAACGCTCGAGCAACAAAATTTCTTGAACCAAGAGAACTTTTTAAATGCTGTCAGAAGGATGAGTATTAGCCTATTATTCATGTGAGCACCACTACAAGACTCCTGGAAGCTATGTCCATGTCAGTTACCCGATCTGTCATGTACAAGACGCTGCGTTTTTCGATATTTCACATTTGAAATAGGCAAGAAGGTTTCACTCCTGCGCTCATTAGAGACTGATTTACTCTAGGTGGACGTCGTACAATATATGTATCCCTGCTTGAGAATTGATACATTTGGATATTATTGATGTCAGTCTGATACACACGTAACGCAGTCTTATGTCTTGTCTGTAACATTGAAAACTGAGAATGAATGTTGTCAGTTGGGCTTGGTTTACAAAATGAGATGGTCGTTAGGCATTAGCACAAGATGAAAAGTCTGTGATGAAATCACTTCGTGAAGACAAGTTAATACACAAAGGATGAACAACAAGATTATTTTATTTTTCTTTAGTTTTAAAAAGGAAGTACCTTTAATTATCTTTTGTTTAAAACGTGCATGACATTTTGGATAAAACATTCTACATTTTTGAAGTGAAATAATTTTTAATACGTAGGGAATATCTCTAGCCTTTATTCTAGTATTTTTGAGTAATTTTGTCTTTCTTGATCATCAGAACAGAAACAAATGTAAACGCACGGAAAACTTTGATTACTGATTTGTCATTCCCACAATTGATAGTTTTCATGATGGAAGGCTAGGAGGAGGTAGCACGTGTTTGGAACACCCCATATGCACGATATAAACATATGAACAACATAGTTATTCTATTTTTGATCGATAACTGTGTGCCTTTGAGTTCCTGTAATCACTGCAAGTACAGAAGAATGTATAAAATACAACCATATGATTAAGTCGGTGTTGTGAGAATACGCCTAATAATTCCATTTTCTTCCAAACTGGTGCTAATCAGTGACTTTTTTTAATAACTATATGAGCCAGTTTCACTACTGTGGATGTAGAAAAAGCACTACGTTCGTAACATGTCACTGATAAAATTGTAAGCTTCTCTAAGCCTAATTTTCCCACTGAAACCAATTTAATTCTACATACAAATAATATTATACCTTATATACTATGAAAAGCATCCTCAGAGGACCAATGGTAGAGTGTCCATCTCATGATCTCATGATTTCAGGTTAATAATAATGTTATTGGTTTTACGTCCGTTTTAACTACTGCGGCTTTTAGAGATGCCAGGGTGCCGGAATTTTGCCTCCAATGGGATCTTTAACGTGCCAGTAAATCTACTAAAACGGCTCCCTCACATATGCGCACCCTCACAGCAGACTGCGCCAGGATTCGATCCTGCAAAGATTGCGGGTTAGATTTACAGCCAAGCAAGTCGGACTTTTGAAGCGCAGCCAAAATCCAAGGCACTCAAGGTCGTACGATGACCGCTAGTAAAAGATATCTCGTATCACATTTGGTGACTACAAGACTTATTTCTTTATCTCTTCCTTTCTTTCTTTCCTTCTTTCTTTATAAATTTATTAATAAATTTACTTATTTATTTATCCCTTTCTTTCTTTCTTTCTTTCTTTCTTTCTTTCTTTATTTCTCTATCCTTATAAATTTATTTTTAAATTTACTTATTTATCTCTTTATTTCTCTTTCTTTCTTTTTATAAATGTATTTATTCATCTC
The DNA here is from genome assembly GCA_946902985.2 of Meconema thalassinum. Taxonomy (NCBI): domain Eukaryota; kingdom Metazoa; phylum Arthropoda; class Insecta; order Orthoptera; family Tettigoniidae; genus Meconema; species Meconema thalassinum. The sequence goes on from OX336394.1 coordinate 265,455,887, forward strand.
TTTCTTTCTTTATATTTTTATTCATTTATTTATCTATCTATTTCTTTCTTGCTTTCTTCCATTCTCTTTCTTTATACATTTACATTTAAATTTACTTATATATTTATCTCCTTTCCCTTTCTTTCTTTTTTATAAATGTATTTATTCATCTCTTTCTTTTTTCTTTCTTTCTTTCTTTCTTTCTTTCTTTATAAATGTATTTGTTTATTTATTTATTTATTTATCACTTTCTTTCTTTATTTATTTATTTATTTCTTTATAAACTTATTTATTAATGAATTTATTCGTTTATTTAACAATGAAGGTACACAGGCTTAAATCCCATTACACTCCTTTTCTGGACATATGAAGATCAAAAATACAAAATAGTTCAATTAGAAAAAAAGACTGCACAGCTGAAGAACAAAAAAGAAATCTACAAAAGAAATAATGAAAATATAGACTAAATTAACATTACATCTCATCCGCAGATCGTCCAACAGAGTTCTGGACTTCACCGCCAGACAGCAGTGCTCAACAGAATGTCCAAATAGGAAAGTATATAGTCTCAGTGGCTTCAATTCAAAAATATATATATATCTCAGTGGCGGATGTCATATTATTATTATTATTAATATTATTATTATTATTAAACTATCAAGGGCAGACACACTATTTCCTCTCTATGACCGTGGCTGGACTAGAGCCAGATGGAGTAGTGAGTCCAATTCCAAATTCAATGCTTTGTAGCTTGTCTTGGCTGGTTTCATTATCCAGTAACGCCTGTGTCTTAACAGATATTCTCTCATCCACAGATGGAAGGAAAACATTTTAATCACAGTAGGTACTCTAATAGATTCCTTCCTCCTTACAGCTGTCGTCTCAGTACGCAGGACATTTGCTTACTAGCCTGAAATACCCCACCCCCTGCTCACACAGCAAGGAACGGGGTGAAGGAAGGAAGGCAGAAGACAAGAAGGAGGTGAAGAAGAACAAGAAGCTTGGTGCTAAAAGCTCTATTAGAAGCTGGACGTCTTTCTCGCGCCTCACCCTATTAGCCATTAATTTTAATTTTCGTGACAATTTGATTTCTTTGACCCGCGACTTTTAATTTAACAGTTCATAGAAAAGCAATTTTCAAAACTCTCTTCTCCTTTCGTTAATAAGTTTGAGGAACAAATCGTTTCACTGACACACCATATTAATTTGAAATAAATTGATATAAAACGGGTAATTTCCTCTCTTGCATGGATCATCAAGTTCATCTTGTGTCTCTGTTAATATCAATTTACCCCTGCTTAATGGCCATGAGCAAAACTGAGCAAATACATAGTCATTCAAAGGACAGTGGATCTCTCAGGCTAAAATCAACTACTTAAAAACAGTTTAATAATTTCCCCTGCTTTGTCGTTGCAATTAACTTATCGGCAGATAATGTTGAAGGTACTTCCATTACCTTCAAAGACGGGGAATGAAGAGTGCACATTGGCGCAGGCCGTCGCAAAAAGTATGCATAAGTGCTGAAATTATAGATGATGATGATGATGATTGTTGTTTTATGGGACGGAACAGGGAGGTAATCTGATCAGATTGTAGCAAAAATTATATAAGAATGCAGTACACACCACTGCATGGATGATTATCATAATTATTATTCTATTATGGTCGCAGATTGCATGGCAATTATTAGTAGTAGTAGCTATGAAAATGAAAATCCGCAGCTGCTTCCAGATGACCAAACGGGTCAGGGAATGGAATGAAAACGGCGATCTAAACGGCGATGATATGAACTGTACCGGCTGCCGAAGCTTGTCGCACTCCCCTGGGGCAATGATTAAATGAATGACAGATGAATTGAAATGATAGTGGAGAGTGTTGCTGGAACGAAATTGTGACAGGGAAAACCGGAGTACCCAGAGAAAGACCTGTCTGCCTCAGCTTTGTCCAGCACAAATCTTACATGGAGTGACCGGGATTTGAACCTCGGACCCAGCGGTGAGAGGCCGGTGTGCTGCCGCCTAAGCCACGGAGGCTGCAGTAGTAGTTATACCCATTGTTACAGCGCGTTTGAACTTGTTAGTTGGCCTGATGGGTTTTATCTTCTTATTCTCCCAAAATATCTTCATGAATGATGAAAGTTAGACTAACAAGAGGTATTTAATTGGCAAATGTACGGCATATACTTGAATACTTTGATGGTGATAATTGTTTTAAGAGGCACATATAAAGGTCGTTTGACTCATATCAACAGAATATATCTCATTAAATTAGATGGAAACAATAACACTCTCTCATCAACATGACTACTTACAGTAGGACTGTGGTTGACTGCACTGTCGATAGAACCGCAAGCCAAAACACACAGGAGTTATTTCGATTGCCAGAGCTCTTTCCCAGTAGACCATGCCATTGTGTTCATCATTTAGTATTGCACACTTAATTAAAACGCTGGCCAATACATAATGAGTAGGCCAATAGCAGGGATTGTCTCCCAAAAGCAGATCCAATATTCTGTACTATGAGAGATAAACTCCAAATTTGCAAATAGCCTAAATTGCCCGTTCATTTCATTTGAAAACTAAAATTATTACACAACGAATAAGAATATTAATTCATAAAAATTGAGTAATTGCAGGTGGTCGCAGCAGGCAGAAATTAAAGTATTTCCTGTGAATTGATACTGTCATAAAATTTCTGTTTTCCTCTGAAAGCATATATTTTCCAAAAAATATTTTCATACAAATAAATTATAAATGGATATTGATCCTGCAACCTTGGTCGCAGCAGGCAGAAATTAAAGTGTTTCCTGTGAATTGATACTGTCATAAAATTTCTGTTTTCCTCTGAAAGCATGTATGAAAATCTAAAACACTGACAGAGTCAGTCCTGCCAGATCCATACAGTGGACATCAAAATAGGAACAAACAAAATCCAGGAAGTGAAACAATTTACTACCTTGGTACCCTAAGCACGTGCGGTACCAGAAGATAATAATTGTATTGGTTTTACGGCCCTTTGAACTACTAAGGTATTTACAGACGCCAGCGTGCCGAAATTTTGTCCCGAAGGGAATCTTTAACGTGCCAGTAAATCCACTGACACGGTTCCCTCACTTTTGCGCACCCTCAAATAACAATTGACTGCGCCAGGATTTGATCCTGCAACCTTGGTCGCAGCAGGCAGAAATTAAAGTATTTCCTGTGAATTGATACTGTCATAAAATTTCTGTTTTCCTCTGAAAGCATATATTTTCCAAAAAATATTTTCATACATAAAATTATAAATGGATATTGAGAGAGAAAGGCAATTCAAATCACGATCATGCTGCTTGAATTAATGCGTGTAGCTACAACAGTTGGTTTGCTGATCTTGGTTGGTTGGTTCCTCAGTTTAGGGGCTGCGACAACGCGGCCATGTAGCCCCGTGTACATTAGGTGTGTGTAGAATCTGTCAGATAACCGGTATTAATTGTGATGACTAAGGTTCGGATATTAAGGAAATGTCATATTTCTTCCTGAGCTCATTTTACCCGCAATCTAAAAAATCAGTTTGAATGATGGGTCCCTGACCACGTTTAAAGCAATTTGACGTTGCCTATAAATGCATATTTTGGCCATTTTTATTGATTTGGTCATATTTGGTCATATTTTAGTGATATAAAGTCATATTTGGTTATACCGGGTGAGTTAGCCGTGGTCGTTACGGCATTACTGCTGGCAGTCACTCACATCCGGGAGGCGAGGGGGTTCGAATCCCCCAAACGGCAACCTTGAAGATGGTCTTCTGTGGTTTCCCATCTTCCTTCCAGGCAAATGCCGGGGTTGGTCCCTAACTATAGGCCACAGCCGCTACCTTCCAACTCCTCGTCCTTACATTCCAACTTTCCTCCCCAACGGTACTTGTAGCTCACCCATTGGGTGTCCGTCTCGAAGCAGCTACAAAACTGGCGAGCCAAACATGTCCTCGGACACTCCCGGCACTAAAGCCATACGCTACAAAAAAATTGTTATAATTTCAGCATTTTTGTTTAAATTGAAGCGTCGTTAACAAGGTACATGTTATCTGCGTCGAGTTTCAAACACAGGATTTCCGAATAGTGTAGTAGATATATTTTTCTTTCCTTTCCCGGAACAGGCAGATAGCAGGTTTAGAAGGCCTGATTCCAAGAAGGCGATTCTCTACGGACGTCTTTTAGCACAACTTTCTGGACAAGTTAGATTGCGACACTCGACGTATGAGGTCACGGAACATAACGATAGTGTGCTTCCACCTTTCAATAGGGTTGTATGGAACTACGCCCAATCTTCGCTAATGACCCTCGTCATTAGCATCAGCCTTCAAAAATTGGCTGTGGAATTGCGCCCATTGAGAGCGGTCAGGTAGCTTCCCTCCTTCCACCCCTCTACCGAATTATGTTGTGTCGAGTGGTATGAATTTGAAGTGACCCATTTCAAATCGGTTGTGTCTTGATTGCGAACAAGTCAAAAACCGTCCAGATTGCGAACAACTAAATATACCCTGTCCAGATTGCGGACAAGAGATTAGTGTTGGCCTGGGATACATAAAACAGGTACAGTTTTCAAAACAGACTAATATTTAAATTTTGTTCTAGCGATATTAGCAATAACTGGTACATTGGGATGATTTCGACAACCTAACCATATTTTAAAAATAGTTTTGTTATTGCAAATGTTTAATAATCTAGTTTGAGGCAATCTTACCATTTAGAAGATTATTATATATTTTTATTGTATAACAAAACTAGAGGGGTAGTTATTTATGGTGGATTAGAGAGAGTTGTATTATTATTATTATTATTATTATTATTATTATTATTATTAATATTATTATTATTATTATTATTATTATAAGTGTAGCCTCCGTGGCTTAGGCAGCAGCGCGCCGGCCCCTCACCGCTGGGTTCCGTGCTTCAAATCCTTGTCACTCCATGTGAGATTTGTGCTGGGCAAAGCGGAGGAGGGACAAGTTTTTCTCCGGGTACTCCGGTTTTCCCTGTCATCTTTCATTCCAGCAACACTCACCATTATCATTTCATTTCACCTGTCATTCATTAATCATTGCCCCAGAGGAGTGCGACAGGCTTCGGAAGCCGGCACAATGCCTATCCTCACCGCTAGATGGGGGCTTCATTCATTCCAACCCTGACCCGGTCCAATGACTGGAAAAAGGCTGTGGATTGTCATTATTATTATTATTATTATTATTATTATTATTATTATTATTATATTATTATTATTATTATTATTATTATTGTTATTATTATCATTATTATTCGCCTCTGTGGTGTAGTGGTTAGTGTGATTAACTGCCACCCCCGGAGGCCCGTAGTACAGCTGCTTATCGGGACGGAGGACTATCTCTTATTCTCAGCAGTGCAGAAGCTAGTGGTGGGAGACAGTCCCGTCACTTCCCCTTAAACCGACCTTGGGCTAACAGCCGTCTTAACTATGGGCGCAGTTCATTCGGCCTAATTAAAAGGATCTGGAAATACCACTCATTATGGGCGCAGTTCCATATCTCCCTTTCAATAGGATGTCACTCCTGTAGATTTATTTTGCTCAGAAGCAATTAACTAGCAAACAAGGTGCCATATTATATCTCGCCCAGTTCTTCGTTGCAGGGCCGAGTGAAAGCTCCCTTGCTCTTTCACTACCAACGGATTTCAACAGATTGATCACACTTGTAGTACTGCCGAAAGTGAAGTGTAGTGAAGCTGTAAAGTTCAGAAAGTATGTGAAAGAGTTCGGTGACGAGACTTAGTTTTTAAGGTCATATTTTATAGTTTCTAGGGCATATTTGCTTGCATATTTTGTATTTCTTTAGGTCTTAAACCCTAGTGATGACTGTATTAGTGAGCGTTATCTGTTTTTAAATTCAAGTAAGGACTTCAGACTTTGAATTTTCAAATAGTTCCTACTTTTGCCGCCAAACGCCACCGTCAACTACTACTAGTTCAGATCTTAGCTACTAGACACCACCGCAGTCGGCTCCTAGCACCGAACGTAGAAACCTAAGAGCGTTGTTTACATTCGTAACCTAATATAATTTAGCTTCACACAGGTGTAATTAGTGTAAGGTTCTTTAACATGCCATAAATCTATGACATGTGACCGCCGGCTTTACTGTACTTCCGCTCCGAAGGAAGGCATACTGAGGGATTTTTAACGCTCTTAAAAATCCGACGATTTCGGCCGGGTTTGAACCCGCAATTTTGGACATAGAAGCTCAGCATGCTACCAACTACGCCACCGAAGCCGCTAAATTTGCCCATCTTAAGTATATAATTCAGTTTGAGCTATTGTACAATGTGCCTTTGCGACAGCATTCACTGAACCCTCTCCGACCAAATTTGCATCGCCTGTCATCGGTTTATTATGTCAATGAATCCTCCAAGAAGAGCCAAAGCTGTAACAGAGAGTAGGCCGTGTTTACTGACGTGAAAGCCACCAAGCTCGGAGACAGCAGGTCAAACAAGTACAGTAGGCCTGGCTGGCATTGAGGAAGTTGGCTGTTTGACAAAGGCTGCTTCTCCTGGCTTACCTCAGACAGTAGGAACAAAACTTTAGGCAGAGAGATGGTGCGTTTAATTACACAGAGGTAACAGATTATAAGTTACTCAAGTGTTACAATATACGCAGTTTGAGATATACCGATATTAACAGCTCTTCTCTAATTTCTGGCAGCTTTGGTGGCGTAGTTGGTAGCATGCTGAGCTTCTATGCCCAAGATCGCGGGTTCAAACCATGTCAAAGTCGTCTGATTTTAAGAGCGTTAAAAATCCTTCAGTTTGTCTTCCTTTGGTGGGGAACTAAAGCCGGTGGGCCCATGTCATAGATTTATGGCATGTAAAAGAAGCATTCACTTACAATAATTGTGTTGGTTGGTTGGTTCCTTAGTTTAGGGGCTGCGACAACGGGGTCATGTAGCCCCATGTACTTTGGGTGTGAGAAGAATCTGACTGATAACCGGCGTTAATAGTGTTCACAGTATTAGTGTGTGTTATCTGATTTTAATTCAAGTAAGGACTGCAGACATTGAATTTCAAGAAGTTCCTACTTTTGCCGCCAATCTTCACCGTCAATGACTACTAGTTCAGAACTTGGCTACTAGACGCCACTGCAGTCGGCTCCTGGCGACGAACGCAGGAACCTAATTAGAGCGTTATTTAACCTATAATTAATTTAGCCTCACACAGGTGTAATTAGTGGAGGGTTTTTTAACATGCCATAAATCTATGACAAGGGACCGCAGGCTTTACTTCCCCTCCGAAGGAAGGCATACTGAGGGATTTTTAACGCTCTTAAAAACTCCAACGACTTCGGCTGGGTTTGAACTCGCGATCTTGGGCATAGAAACAATAAGTGTGTGAAGCTAAGATGTGTAGGTTATATTTTTAACGCTCTCTATGTTCCAACGTTCATCAACAGGTGCTGGTTGCGGTGAAATGTAGTATCCAAGTTCGCGGCTAGGTGACGTAGATGGTAGCACTTGGTAGCTAAAGTAGGAACTACTTTAAACTGATCGTCTGCATTATTTACCTGAGTTACAGATAGCACACACTAAGACAGCCATCACAATTAATACCGGTTATTATCAGGCAGATTCTACATACACACCCAAAGTACATGGGGCTACATGACCGCGTTGTCACGGCCTCTAAACTGAGGAATCAACCAACAAACCTCGAATTTCTATAACTATGGCCTGATTTATTTTTGAGGGAAAATACGAAATTGTAGCAGGTGGAACATTTTAAGTAGCCTACTTGGGCTGTGTATTGCCAGGCTGTTCCAAATCCATGAGTTTGAGTATGCGTACACGCGAGTACTCAGCAGTAATGCTCGGAGCACGGTGGAGAGGGACTGGGGGTGAGAGCCAATACGTCACTGGGCCAAGGTCATAGCACAAAACTGTGCGTTCCTGCCTGTCTTGATGTATCCGCCGCGAAATGACAGCAGCCCCCCACAGCAGAGCTGTATTGCATGTTGCAGGTTTACTCACGAAAGGCGGCGAGTACTCTGCTGCTCATGAGCGAGCTGCTCGGCTGGAACAGCCTGGTGCATTCTCTCAGATAGTAGTATGGTGAGGGAAATAGTGTCGAGGTGTGGCAAAGCAAATGCAGTGAGTTCTCAGTTGCGATACACAGAATTCTGCAAGAAAGAAGTAAGTGACCGAGTGTGTGGATCTTGCTGACTTACGAAGAAACCTTGGTTTGCAGATGACACTCAAACTTTAATTATCCGATGGCTGCTGATCGCGTTATCCGCTTTATAAGTGAGAGTGGGTTATGGCCAGTAATCTAAATTCTCCAGTGAACATTGACTCAACCACTTGTTCGTTTTTGAACGATAATGTTTTGTTTTCCGTAATTTTTTGTTTATTTTTATAATTTTTATTTTTATTTAATTTTTTTGTTTTTGTTTTATTAATTTTTTGTCTTTTTAAATGTAGGTGTCCAACTCAGAATTTTAAATTCAATTCCAAATTTGTATTCTTTAATCTGTGTTAAGAGGGGCAGATGACCTCGTAGTTCCCCCCCCCCCTTAAAACAACAATAACTAACTAACTAAAGATGTAAGTATAGTGACGAAATTCTCCTTACATCGCTCAGTAGACTATTTAGACCGATCTTGGGAAATATTCAGGATATCTGATGCAAAAGTCAGAGGTAACTAATATGATGGTAGCACGAATGATTTTTGGTACAAATAAATGGGAGCAATGGCAGGAAGTTACCCGTAATGAAGATAGAAATGACACGCTAGATCAGCGGTTCCCAACCTGGGGTACGCGCACCCCTTGGTGGTACGCGACGAACCAGTTAGGGGTACGCCAAAAATAAACGTCAATGGCGGGCGCCATGTTCCCAACGTACGTGTCAGTCATGATGTACCAGCGCGCACTGCAGTCTTATTAACCCACGTCATGGTCAATGCTCCCCCTCGACAACCCACCCTACCCCAACTCCAGTTACTTTCACCGCTGCACTGCTATTGTCTTGATTTGCCTATTTTTGCCAAACTAATCGCTTGGTTTTCAATAAAATCAAAATGAAATAATCGTAAGTACGGTACTGTAATTGAAAATTTCCTCAGCTAAAAGTGTATACATTCGGCATTTGCACTAGTACAGTAAATAAAAGTAAAATAACAAGATATTCAGTAAAGAACATATAGCCTACTTTCTCCTAAATGCATGGGTATTGTTATAACTCTTTGTCCTTTTCAAGGAGTATGATTGAATGTTGGTTGTAGTAGCTTGTTGAAATACAACGTGCTATAGGAATATTAAACATGAATATGAGGTGCCCTTTGCTAGTACTACCTCTGTACCAAATTTCGTTCAATTCGGTTTCGCCGTGTTTGAATTGATAGGGGGAATCGATTTGCACACATACTTGGCCACCATCTGCAAACTATTGGGCTGATGTTCTTGCAGTTTGGTCAGAATATGTTTTCCACATAAAGATATGGTGTTGCAAAATTTGGTAAAGACTAGATTATTAGGTTGGTCGTAATTACATTTTAGCTTTTAACATTTGGGTGGCCGCGATTACGTTTCCGTCAAGATAGCGGTGATATAAAACATGACACTGAGGTGCCTCTTGCTAGTGCTACCTCTGTACCAAATTTCGTTCATTCGGTTCCACCGTGTTCGAATTAATAGGGGGAATCAATTTTGACATAAAGATGGCCGCCATCCGCAAAATATTAGGCTAATAACCTATTAGATTGGTCAAAGGATGCTCCCTCCAAAAAGGTATGTTGTTGCAAAGTTTGGTAGAGATCGGATGGTTATGTTAGTCGTAATTTAACTTAAGCTTTGAACATTTGTGTGGCCGCCATTACGTTTCTGTCAATATGGCGGCGTTATAAAACATGACACTGAGATGCCCTTTGCTAGTGCTACCTCTGTACCAAATTTCGTTCCATTCGGTTTCACCGTGTTTGAATTAATAGGGGGAATTGATTTTCACACAAAGATGGCCGCCATTCGCAAACTATTAGGCTAATGAAATATTCATTTGGTCAAAGGATGCTTCCTCTATAAGGGTATGTTGTTGCAAAATTTGGTAGAGATCGGATGATTAGGTTAATCGTAATTTGATTTAAGCTTTGAACATTTGTGTGGCCGCCATTACGTTTCCGTCAAGATGGCGGCGATATAAAACATGAGACTGAGGTGCCTTTTGTTAGTACTACCTCTGTACCAAATTTCGTTCCATTCGGTTGCACCGTGTTCGAATTAATAGGGGGAATCGATTTTCACACAAAGATGGCCGCCATCCGCAAACTATTACTCTGATGACCTATTAGTTTGGTCAAAAGATGCTCCCCCCATAAAGGTATGTTGCAAAATTTGGTAGAGATCGGATGATTAGGTTAGTCGTAATTTGATTTAAGCTTTGAACATTTGTGTGGCCGCCATTACGTTTCCGTCAAGATAGCGGCGATATAAAACATGACACTGAGGTGCCTTTCGTTAGTACTACTTCCGTACCAAATTTCGTTCCATTCGGTTGCACCGTGTTCGAATTAATAGGGGAATCGATTTTCACTCAAAGATGGCCGCCATCCGTAAATTATTACGCTGATGACCTATTGGTTTGGTCAAGGGATGCTCCCCCCATAAAGGTATGTTGTTGCAAAATTTGGTAGAGATCGGATGATTAGGTTAGTCGTTATTTGATTTAAGCTTTGAACATTTGTGAGGCCGCCATTACGTTTCCGTCAAGATGGCGGCGATATAAAACATGACACTGAGGTGTCCTTTGATAGTGCTACCTTTGTACCAAATTTCGTTCAATTCGCATTCACCGTGTTCGAATTGATAGGGGGGGACAGACATTCAGAGTACACACACTCACACACACACAGACACACACACACACACAGACACACACACAGACTCACACACACACAGACAGACACACTTTTTTCGCCCTGTGTTGATCTCATAAGTCTACTTTCATTTTTTGCAAAAATCGAAAGTAGGCTAAAAATGATATTTAGCATTTTATTGAAATAAAATGCACACAAATAATAAATAAAAAATATTAGTTACACTGTATTCAAAAAATAAGTTATAAATAGTTGTATTATTTTAGCCTATTTTCAATTTTGAAAAAATAGGCTTATGAGATCACCTTTTGTCCGTGTGTGTGTGCGTGTGCGTGTGTGTGTGTGTGTGTTTGATTCGTGTGTGTGTGTGTGTCCCCCCCCCCTAATAAAATCTAAACGGCAGGAACGATTTCAATGAAACTCGGAATGTTCATAGCACTATTCCCGGCGACCTCGACCGTGCCCTTCAAATTTTGTTACGACTCACCAATCCAACATGGCGGTTGTGCGAAATATTTCACCAGCATTCAATATCTCCGAAACTATTACCAATATTACCCTGACATTTTCTAATGTGATAGAGGGAACTACTATAAGTTCACTTATGTGACTTTTGAAAATCTGGTAACCACAAAACCAACATGGAGGCCAAGCGAATTTGCGACTTTTAAATAGACGTTTCTCGCGATTTGACCAACCAAACGCAATGAAACTTGGTACAGTATATGTTTATATACATTGTAATAGACCGACATCTAACTTCGTTCAATTGTTCACATAATCACAAGATGGCGGATGTGCGAAATATTTCACCGGCAATCTATATCTCTGAAACTATTAGCGGTATCTCCCTAAAATTTTGTGCGGAGATAAAGGGCACTACTGGAAGACCATCTATAAGACTTTCAAAAACCGGTTAGCTACAAAACGAACATGGCGGCCAAGCGATTTTGAAAATTTTAAATAGACCTTTCTCGCGATTTAATGTTCCAAGCGCACTGAAACCTGGTTCAGGAAATATTTATACACATTGTAATCCACTGGTATCTAATTTAGTTCAATTGATTACATAACCTCAAGATGGCGGCTGTGCGAATTTTAAAATTAAGTTTTTATTTCTTGTGATGTAGTCATGCGATCGAAGTGAAAGTTTGAATTATGAACCTACGCAATAATTTTCCTTTAATGGTACATGACTCTATGGCCTATACATTTAACAATCCAACATGGCGACCAACCGAATTATTTAGACAATACTGAATATCTACGAATCTATTTTAGCAATCAAACTGCATTTTTTAATGTTCATAGGGGCTATGAACTTAAGTTCACCTATAGGACTTCAAATAACCTGGTGATCACAAATCCAACATGGCGGTGACGCGAATTATAAATATTCACATGGACGTTTCTCGCAATTTAACCATCCGCGTTCAGTGGAACTTGGTACAGTAAATCCTTATACGAATGTTAATCCACTGGCATCTACACACATCAAAAAAAGTTTTGCATCACCTCGGTTCCCAGATCTCCGGCATATAGACGTTGACTGTGTATATTGTATCCAAGATACAGTCCCTTTGACTGTTCATAGATGTCACTAAAACTGCTCAAAGATGTAAACAACCATGCATGAGCAGGGCCTATTAGACGGAGGGGGTACGACAGCCGATCAGTTCCAGTCATTCCACCAGGACGAAGGTACGCTGCTCATGTTGCCTGTAGTTCTACCATGCCTAGAAGGTCAATACCGCAGTTCGATCGCGTCCGCATTGTTACTTTGTGTCAAGAAGGGCTCTCAACAAGGGAAGTTTCCAGGCGTCTCAGAGTGAACCAAAGCGATGTTGTTCGGACATGGAGGAGGTACAGAGATACAGGAACTGTCGATGACAGGCCTCGCTCAGGCCGCCCAAGGGCTACTACTGTAGTGGATGACCGCTACTTACGGATTGCCGCTCGGAGGAACCCTGACAGCAATGCCACCATGTTGAATAATGCGTTTCGTTCAGCCACAGGACGTCGTGTTTCAACTCAAACTGTGCGCAATAGGCTGCATGATGCGCAACTTCACTCCCGACGTCCATGGCGAGGTCCAGCTTTGCAACCCCGACACCATGCAGCGCGGTACAGATGGGCCCAACAACATGCTGAATGGACCCCACGGAATTGGCATCACGTTCTCTTCACCGATGAGTGTCGCATATGCCTTCAACCAGACAATCGTCGGAGACGTGTTTGGAGGCACCCTGGTCAGGCTGAACGTCTTAGACACACTGTCCAGCGAGTGCAGCAAGGTGGTGGTTCCCTGATGTTTTGGGGTGGCATTATGTGGGGCCGACGTACGCCACTGGTGGTCATGGAAGGCTCCGAAACGGCTTTACGATACCTGAATGACATCCTCCGACCCATAGTGCAACCATATCGGCAGAATATTGGAGAGGCATTTGTCTTCATGGACGACAATTCTCGACCTCATCGTGCACATCTTGTGAATGCGTTCCTTCAAGATAACGACATCGCTCGACTACAGTGGCCAGCATGTTCGCCAGACATGAACCCTATCGAACATGCCTGGGATATGTTGAAAAGGGCTGTTTATGGACGTCTTGACCCACCAACCACTCTGAGAGATTTACGCCGAATTGTCGTTGAGGAGTGGGACAATTTGGACCAACAGTGTCTTGATGAACTTGTGGATAGTATGCCACGGCGAATACAGGCATGCATCAATGCAAGAGGACGTGCTACTGGGTATTAGAGGTAGTGGTGTGTACTGCAATCTGGACCACAAATGCTGAAAGTCTAGCTGTATGATGGTACAACATGCAATGTGTGGGTCTCATGAGCAATAAAACGAGCTGAAATGTTGTTTGTGTTGATCTCTATTCCCTTTGTATTTAACGGTTCCGGAACTCTTGGAACCGAGGTGATGCAAAACTTTTTTTGATGTGTGTAATTTATTTCAATTGTTTCCATAACCTCAAGATGGCAGCTGTGAAAATTTTTTCTTGTGTCCTAATTATGCGATTAAAGTTTGAATACTACACGTTCACAATAATCTGCATGTAACAGTACATAACTCTAGGACCTACATATATAAAATCCAACATGGCGACCATCCGAAATATTTAGTCGGTTCTCAATATCTACGAATCTATTACAGCAATCAAACAGAAATTGTGTATGTTGATAGAGGCAATTAACATAAGTAGGATATATGAAAATAGGCTGTATAGTTCTTCACGGAACTACTTGTTTATTATTAATGTTTTTATTAAGTTAAGTACATATTTCCCGTAAAATTTTAAACGTTTTAAATGTTTACTTCTTAGGGGATACTATTTTAGTTAAATATGTATAAAGGGGTACGGGAGGATAAAAAGGTTGGGAACCGCTGCGCTAGATGAAGCTGTTCGTAAGAACTGACTCAGATGATGGGGTCATCCGAAGAGAATGGCGGAGGAGAGATTACCTAATAAGTTAATGAGTTTGGCTGTAGAGGGTAAGAGAAGCAGAGGTAGACCAGTGAGGCGATGGTTAGATTCAGTGTTGAACGATTTAAAAGTGAGATGTGTAGAAGCAGAGGAGGTGCAGTGCTAACTTTTTCTTTTTGTCATAACTGAAATAATATGATCTAGTGTTGTGCCAATTTTGAATGAAATCCGTTAGTTAATATGTCGTGTGGCCTCCTGAGAGGCCGAGTGCAGGTCTTTCTAGTCGACACCAGTGGGTGACCTACGCGCCAGGATAAGAGATGGAATGGATGAAGGTGAATGAAACTGGGCAATGATGTGGAAGGAAGCAGCCGTGGCCTGTCAGAAGGTACCATCCCGGCATTTGCCTGGTGTTGAAAATGGGGAAACCATTTCAAGGACTGCCGATGGTGGGGCTCGAGTCCACGCGTCTACCGAGCGAGCAGAGAGCTTGGCCCCATGACCTAACGTTGCGCTTTAGCGAGCGCATCCACCGCTGTCGGTAGTGCTAACCGGTAATAGGAGATCATGGAGGCGACATGTTTGCAATTAGAGGATTGCAGACTAAACTGGACGCTAAAAGCCAAAACTGTCTTAAATGAAAATATATGTGCGTATGTACGTATTGCGTGAACGCCGACGTACAGAGTTTGCACAATGAATTAGAATTGCTCTATTCTGATAACCTATGTTTCTGTGATAACCGTGGTAGTGTTTATAATTTGGAGTAGCTGCCTTGGGACGTGAAATAAGGTACCTTTCCAGCATTTACCTTGGGCTAGAGTAGGAACATCTGGAGAAACATCTACACTTACGACATACGAAATTTGAACCTAGGATCTCCAGAATGTAGGGCCCAATTTAACATTGTTTATCGCACTTAGTTACGCTGTCTGGTAGTTGGAATCATTCAGGATATAGAACCCAATACAGAACAAGAAGTTCCGTGACGAACTAAAGAGCCTACTTTTCTTAAAATTTAAGATTCAAGCCAACGATTAATCTATATGGATCTATCTAGAATAATGACGAAAGTAAGTTGGTAATATCGAAATTTCTAATTAGTTCGAAATACTGTATACCTGGCATAATGTAGCCTAATAGTGAACTACAGTTGGCAGCCGTGGTGACTGAATATATTCTTAGTTCCATCTCTTAAGGTAGAGAATACAAAATTTGGTTGAAGTCCAATGGATAGCATGGACGTTACATGCAGTTAAACATTGGATCTAAAAGCGCGCATAAAATCATGTTGGCAACAATGACATCCATGTATTGGTCAGAAATAATCTGAAATAATATGATCTAGTGTTGTGCCAATTTTGAATGAAATCCGTTAGTTAATATAGAAGTTACATGAATTTTAAATTGGACCTATCAGCAGGCTTAGAATCATGTTGGTAGCACTGACGTATATAAGTTACTCCAAATTAATATAGAATGTCAGGTACTATACGTGTGCATAGTTTAAAGCTGTCGGCTTGCATACTTTCTGATATATGGGTATTTGGATTTAAATAATTTAGAGCATTTATTAACAGTTGGCAGCCCTGGCGGCTCTTAAAAATACGCTCAGTCATATCTGTTTATGTACACATAGCACACAAGAAATTTGGTTGAAATCCAATTGATAGTGTAGAAGTTATATGCGTTTAAAATTTGGACCTATCAGCAGGCTTATAATCATTTTGGCAACACTGCCATGTATGGCCTCCTGGAAAATCAACTGCAATATTATCATCTATACGTGTGCCAAATTTAAAATAGCTCCCTTTCATACCTTCCATGATATCCAACATGGAGCTCAAATTTTAATTGCGATTTTTCAACAGTTGGTAGCACTAACATCATTTTAAATATGGCCGTGAGATATTCAGGTATAGATCTTTACTCCTACCAAATTTTGTTTCGATTGCTGCAGCCGTTTAGGAGTTGATTGGGACACACACACACACACACACACACAGCCAGCCAGACAGACAGACAGACAGACAGAAGGACAGACACACATTTGCCCGATCTCATAAGTCTACTTTTTCCTCATTTTTGCAAAATGTGAAAAGTAGGCTAAAAAATACAAGTAGTTCCATGAAGAACTAAAATGCCCTATTTCCATACCTTCATTGCTCATTTATATTCCAGATCTCCGTCTTCAAACAAATAGATTTTTCATTAAAAGTAAACTCCAACCCATGTGATCAGGATCCGACGATGGCCGTGAGCCGGTCGAAACACGTAGTCCTAAATGTATCAATGAATAATATTAATACGGTGTTACATTAGTACATTATGCAACGAGCCTATAATGGCAATAATTATGACACGAGTATGTTCATAAAACGAGCGTATGCGAGTTCTATAATTTCCATACGAGTGTCTTAATTACCATTATAGGCGAGTTGCATACGACTGTTTATGTTCGACGATAATTATTATAACTATTTTATGTTCGAAGATAAATATTCATAAATATCTGTCGAGATTTCGCCAGTTTTATGTAGTGAACAGAGCGCATGAGACGCAGAGAATGCCTTGTATTTGACCATGGCCTCCTCGATTACCCTACTATGACACTAGGCCAGGCAGTGAAATTTAAATTAGAAGGCCGTGGAACTCAGCGCATCTAATTATCTAATTGGTCAAACAACTGTTTCTTGAGTTCTGATTGGTGGGAGAAACTGTTTCATAGTGAAAAATAGTGTTATAATGAGCCTCATTATAGTACAGTTTTCTGACATATAATAGTCAGGGTCGAACATAAAAATAGTTACACTACCGGCCTTGGTTGCCTCGTGCCTCGCTGGCATCTGTAGAGCGTCCTGAAAATGTTTTTTGTGATCTCCCATTTTCACCACCAGGCAAATGCTGGGACGGTTTCTTTCAATGGTTCCACGGCCGATTTCCTTCCTAACTCCCTTCTTCGACCCATCCTAAAAATAAAATAAATATTCATTGGCTCCAATAATAAATAAATTGGGCAAATGTGTGATCGACTATAGAAGTACAGTAAAACCTGCCTAAACCGGACCCTTTATATACCGGAAACTTGGACAAACGGAAATCAAAGTTCGGAATGGAGTTATTTCCTGTGTAAAATGACACTGTAAACTGGAAAGCTCCCTTTGTTGTTTTTTGTTTTTGTTTTTCTGTTGTTGTTTTTTAGCGTATGGTTTTTAGTGCCGGGAGTGTCCGAGGACATGTTCGGCTCGCCAGTTCCGTAGCTGCTTCAAGGCGGACACCCAATGGGTGAGCTACAAGTACCGTCGCGTGTGGAGTGTTGTCTGGGGAGGAAAGTTTTGAATGTAAGGACGAGGAGTTGGAAGGTAGCGGCTGTGGCCTATAGTGAGGGACCAACCCCGCTTTGCCTGGAAGGAAGATGGAAAACCACAGAAGACCATCTTCAAGGTAGCCGGCGAGGGGATTCGAACCTCCTCGCCTCCCGGATGTGAGCGACTGCCAACAGTCATGCCGTAACGACCACGGCTAACTCACCCGGTGGAAAACTCCCTAACGCGGAAACATAAAGAAATTCCGGAACTGTAGGCGTAAATAACCTGACTAAGATGGATTAACTTAAACATACTACAGAGCGATGTACAGTACTAAATTTGGAGCAGGACTGTACTCGCACCAAAGTTATAAAACACATTAACGACTGAAGACATTCAAAGTGCAGTTGATATAGCTGCCGAAAACAGCAGGTGCGAATTCATGGAAGAAATGGCCGACGATGATGAAGACAACGAAAAGGAGCTTAAAACACACGCTTTTGAAGAAACACTATTTGTTGCGAGTGACCTTCAGGAATTTGCTGCATCCTAGATTAATTATTATTATTATTATTATTATTATTATTATTATTATTATTATTATTATTATATATTGCACCCTTCAATAAAGCAGTCTTTTACCAAGATTCTTTCTACGGGGTTGTGCTCAGTCCGGTATGCTTTTTAAGGCAAAGTTCGCAAAAACAACATGCTCTATTTGGATAGAAGTCCATAACCAAAGCTATACTAGGAATAAAATGAATAACAAGGAGAATAAAAGTATGTAATGACTGAAATATATGTGCATAAATAATAATAATAATAATAATAATAATAAGTCCTCCCTGACTTTTACTCCCACTCGAAATAAATATATTACTGAGCGTTATCACACTCGCTCCACACAACAAAAACAAAGTGAATACAGCTTCACTCAAATGAATATAATAACATAAATTGAGCGGTAAGAACTCACTCCTCACAAAGATATGGATACAAGTCCATTGATCCTGGTCAAGAAGTTATATATGCGTGGTGTACTGATCCTTAATAAGAAAATGAGTACTGATGGGAGTCCGTTTACAACTGAAACAGTCATATTGCTCACGGAGTCGCATCTTTTAAATCAAACTACGGCTATGGTATCTGCACTTACTGTAATAAAAACTATAATTAATACTGACACACGCAAGATCTAAAATACTAAGATTTGATGAATCTCCCCGAGATTCCAACCCCGTGCCAGAGCACGTAAAACTCAAAGAGCATGCCGTTTAGGCCAAAAGCTCGCACAACAACTGGGAAACAGCCTCGCACACGCAACTGCCATAAGGGTCAAAGAACCCCTAACCTAAACACACTAGAAGTCAAGCAACAACAACAACAAAATACAAGCCTACACGGCTGAAAATTATATTTTCACGAATAAAAGCCAGACAAACTAATGTTTCTGAAGATACCTTAAAATATGGACAACTCCCATTTAAATCAATCAAATACTCTTTATAACCGATCAGGCTTTTGTGAATTTAAATAAACATCTTATATTGAAATACAGGAACCTGGCCAGCTTGCTAATGACCAACGTCGTGTTATCTGATTGAGCGCTCCCCTACTGGTATGAGTCAACGATGCCCTTCCTTCTCTGTCAGTCTTCCAAGCCTGGTGCTAATTATATATGGGGGCCACACTGGTCCCGTTATCCATCTGGAAACGCGAAAGACATATCTCACTCATACACTTGGATGGCAAGAAACACAAATATTTACCACAAGCTCAGCCTCGCAAGGACATGAACTGGGCTGAAGTGCGGCAAGTTGGAATAATCTCAATGATATATTTCCCGCGAGCACATTCATAAAATCACACCATACACCATAAAGCTTGGACTGACTTACTCATAAGCATACCATCTAGGTCGGCTCAAAACAGATTAACCTACTTTGCGTCCAGAGACACATTAAACAAATAAATCAACAATAACTCTCGGGTGCGCGAGTGGCATCCCGCACTGAATTGCTAGACAAGCAATTATCAAAAGAAATAATCCTGAGCCATCATAAAATCTGCTCACAAATAATTTTTACCCTCCAAATTCTATTTTAATCTCAATTAATTCTGTTCCATTTTTGTTATAGGGCATACTTCCGAGTTACATTGCTTGTACGCGACTTACGCAAGCGAATGCAAGTACGCCTGCGCGCATTGCCCCGTATACTTGAACCAAACAAAGAAACAATATATACAAAATAAAGCGCTAAGCTGTCCCATACTTAATGTGTCAGTAATCAAGGACCAAGAATCTAAATTACAAACATAAGCAAACAAATATCTACAAAAATATATCCCATAAACCATAGCTGACTTAATAAATAAATAAATAAATTCATTTTTGTACTCAATCCTTTAAATCAACGCCAGGGAAACATCTCCGGCCATCTCTCCTTCTAAATGCTTAGCTCGAATTAGACATCGCTTGGCAGATCCTGCTGGTTCCAAGATTCGCCCTCGTTCCTTGATGTCATCTCGCGCTGAATTAAAATAATGTTTGTCACATACACACACGATATATTTCCTATTAAATTCACCGGTCAAGTACTAAATTCCTTGACTGTCTATTGGTGAATTATTACGATGAACTGCCCCTATCTGGTAGTACTGGGACTACAAATAGAACACTGAAGTTACATTTATAACCTGTCGAAAATGTTCCATGTCCACATACATGAAAATATGCAGTGTGTCCACGACACATAAATTAGAATAACGTCTTGTGCCTTCAGATACCTGAATAAAAGTCACCTCTTGAAGCTTCCTGTACCACTTTTAAATGAAACTGGCTAGAGTAGGCATGGAAGGGGGTTTATGGAAAAATATTCCATAATAATTATAAGACTAGCATGCGATCGGTATCACTGAGATCGTAGAAATGTGGAGGTTAAGATTAAGCTGTAGCTAGCTTGAATCGATCGTGGAATTAATCCATAGATAACTCCCGCCTTAATTCACCAGGACGCGTTATGACGCCGAGTTGCCGCTTAAAAAGGACGTCTTGATATTATTGGTTCGGACTCTTGTAGATCTTCGCGAGCTCCTACTTATTTTTTTCCTCCCACAAGGAGTGGTTATTATGAAGATTGACCATTCACATCGTAGCATTCAGTTTCTTCTTGGCACCAACTCTCATAGCAACAAGCCGATCTATGCGTACCCAAGCCTTCCTTCGCGCTAAAAGTTGCACCTGTTCTCTGCGTCATGATTCCTAGGCTACTTTCTAAAATACCATAGGAGCTTAAACTTTTGTGTCCTCTCTGCCACCGATTTCTCAACATTTTCCAGCTCCGTCAGGCTCTCATATCTGCTGTCTGCAGAAATATATCAAATGATGATGAATAAAATATTAGAATCCTTTATACAGCCCGTGGATAAAGGGTTCAATATATATAATTCGTTGAGGCCATCTAGGACCACGTTAAGTCTTGCTACACTTGGCAATTTGTTTCGCCTTCCTCTGAAGCCAGAATTCCCTCATTCTCTGTGAGAGGGCCATATTGCGCTCCGCTGTCCAGGTGGTATCTTGTCTTCCTTTCGGGTTCGATGTCTCGTCTCAGGTTAGCCCATTAGTCAGTATATTTTTGCGGAAGAGATCTCTATTGAAGGCGTCGTTGGGTTTTAGATGCAGTATTTTGAGGTCGTCTTTGGTATTCATAAACCAGGGCATTTTGGTTTTGGGTTTGGAGTCAAAGAAATAAAAAATCTGTTTAGTCAGCCTGTTTCCGTCCATTCGTTTCAGATGACCGTAATACCGTGCCCGCCTTTTACGGATTGATTCTGAAATTTTCTCTATTTCACTGTAGACTTCTTTGTTGGATTTTTTATAGTGGATGCCATTCTTGTAATTTGATCCCATTATACCTCTGACGATTTTGCGCTCTTTTTTTCTCCAGTTCTTCAAGGAGTCCTTTATTAGCATTTAGGGATAGGGTTTCGGCTGCATACATAATATTATTATTATTATTATTATTATTATTATTATTATTATTATTATTATTATTATTATTATTATTATTTTAACTAGCTGTACCCGGCATGCGTTGCAATGCCAATCAAGAAAAGAAAATTTTTAGTGTAATTTTGTTTATTGGAATTCTTCTGGGTACGCACGCATACGAAGAGTAGGCTACACATAAATTGCCGCTAAACTGTATGAAATAAATACACTAGTTTGTTGAAACTACTCATGAACCGCCTATTGAAAAATTGATTTACTAAATCTGAAACATTCGCGAGCATGCACACCAAAGTTCATTTGTTGAAACGATTGGTACGCCAACACGCATTTGTTGAAACGACTCGCGTACCACCTATTGTAAAATGAATTTACTAATTCAGAATGCTCACAACAACTCAACAATTTTTCATCGCAATCGGATGAATGGTATATGAACGCATTCGGAATTTGGTTGAAAACTTCGAGCATAAATACAACAGAGGGCGCATTGCCACACTGCGCCTGTACTGTGACGTGAAACCAACATCTCGATCAGCTGACAGAAGGGTAAACAGAGGAACTCGTAATGGCCAATAGCTAATGGCGAATACTATGCAACATCAAGGAATACAAAAGGAGCTTCATATTGGATAATTCTATCATCACTATCCGTAGTTCCCTTCAGTCAGCTGATCGAGATGTTGGTCTCAACAATGTGACTTCATCAGCGATCTATTGGATTTATGATCGAAGGTTGAAACGATATGAGCGCCACCTATTTTAAAAAGGATTTATTAATTCAGAGACCTTCGTGGGAGTGTGAACAACAACGCACCAAAGTTAAATCATAAATGCTATATAGGGGCAGATGACCTCGTAGTCATTGAAAAATTGATTAAAACCTCAATCACTAAACGGAGGGGAAGTAAAGCCGGCGGTCCCATGTCATAGATTTATGGCATGTTAAAGAACCATCCACTAATTACACCTGTGTGAAGCTAAATTGGATAGGTTAAGAATGTAAACAACGCTCTTTGGTTTCTACATTCGTTGCCAAGAGCCAGCTGCGATGGCGTCTAGTAGCTAAGTTCTGAACTTGGCCTAGTAGTCGTTGACGGTGGCACTTGGCGGCAAAAGTAGGAACTATTTGAAAAATTCTAAGTTGCAGTCTGTACTTAAATTGAAAAACAGTTACACGCAATAATACAGTCATCACAATTAACACCAGTTATCAGACAGACTCTACACACACCCAAAGTACACGGGGCTACATGACCGCGTTGTCGCAGCCCCTAAACTTAAGAACCAACCAACCTAACTATAAATTCTATATGAACGCATTCGGGACGAACAGACAAACAATGAACAAAAATTCATTTATACTGTATACACAGTACATAGAGATGATAATGATAATTTAATTAAAATTAGATAATAATAATAATAATAATAATAAACATGTTATCAATGATAAAGAAGACAGCTCTCGATTTGAATCACGCTTCCTGGAGCTATTGCCATCTATTTGTCAACCATGACTAACGCCACATTTATTTGCCGTTTGTCAAAGCGATCCATCTTCCGCACGTAGCGAACGCCGGAGGAGGGATTGCAAAAATAAATTATTTACCCAGCGTTGTATCTCTCCCGTGTTTCAAATGCGCGTGCTTTCCAGCAGTGACACATCGTGTCTCTCATGAAGTGCACGACGCTGAATTAAGAATGTTGTAGGCAGTCTCAAAGAGCAGTCTTTTTGGTTGCGAGAGCAATTACGCGACTCTACTTTGAACAAGAGGGTAGGCTTATATCAACATAATAAAGTATTGTCCTCAAATAGAAAATGAGTAAATTCTGCTCTTTATAAAATGGAACTTTGAAAGCAATTATGGTTATCCACCTTAAAGTTCTGAAAACTCATGAAAATAATTCCCTACTACGGTACGCAACCAAGATCTTCGACTCTTCATGTAATTTCATTCTGAATGTTGCTCTTCGTCAAATGTTATGTTATTATGAATTTCCAGGTCTGGATCGTAAATAAGAACCTTGGCGACATCACTACCGTATTCTTTGTAGCATTCCCCCAGGGGCCCACGGCTAGTGGGACGTGGGTTGGCGACCACGGGACCTCAGCTGAGTCCGGCATTGCTTGCGGGCTCCTCTCCGTCTTCTTTCCTGTCGACCTCTCTTGGTCAACTCTTTGTTCTCTTCCGACCCCGATGGTTTTAGAGTATCCGAGGCCTAGGGAGTCTTTAACTTTACCGCCTTAACTTGCCCTTGTGTCTTCTTTCCTGATGCCCTCATTCTTCGAGGGGTCAGCCTTCTTTTTTATTTTCATGTTATCTCCTGCCCTCTGCTCAAGGCCCTCAAGGAGGCAGGGTGTATGTAGCCCCCCCCCCCTACTTCTGGTGCACCCTGAATAGTGCTACACCCTCAAGGGCTCACGGCTGGTGAGTTTGGGAGTTGGCAACCCCGAGGGATTCCTGAGCTGAGACAGTTTTGTCCCTTTTTCCTCTGACCTTGGGGTGGGCCTTCTCCTCTTTCCCCTTTCCTATCTGCCGTTAATGGCTCTTCTTCCTTCCAAGTCCCTCAATCGTCATTCTTCGAGGGTTGAGGGCATTTCCTTTCTTCCTGTCCTTTATTTGCCTTATCCTTTATTTGGTTTCCATTTCTTCTTCTAGTATGCAAGTAGTTAGTATTAGTTATAGTTTTCATTCTCGTCTCATCTTTCACTATCACCCAAACCATTAGGCCATGTTAGGCCCCTTAAAACAGCAATTATCATCATCATCATCTTTGTAGCAGCCATGTCAGTTGGTACCCGCCATGTGAGAGTACGTGCTCGTTGTTGCCCAGCCTTGCTCCCCTCCTTTTCTGCAGACAAGGCACAAAGGGAAGGTTTAGTAGTGAACAGCAAATGTTTACATGCGACTGGGTAATAAGCGTTGCAGTGTGTTCAGTTTTAACTTGTCCGGACTATTGTGAGCACCATAGACAAGCTAAATTTCCATTCTTAACACTGTTGATAATATACAGGGTGTAACAAAAAAGTACGACACAAAATGCTGGACACATTCCTCACACGTAGACGAAGAAATTATGTTACATGAACATGGGTCCGGAAACGCTTTGTTCCCATGTTATACCTCATTGTCTCCAACTCATTAAGCATGGGAAACACACAAGAACAGAACGTTAGAATCGTGGGGAACATGCACTCTTCGTTACGTCTGGTTACGTTTTCATTAACGTAGGTACACCGCCAGTGTTTTGTTTTACATGGCCCCGTTGCCATGCGACTTAGCAGATGTGCCTTTAGCTGTGCCACAAAACATGTACTTGATGCACGATGGAGCACCTCCTCATTTTAGTGCTAATGTCCGTCGGCTTCTAATTAACAGATTTGGTGACAGATGGATAGTTAGAGGTGGACCAATTGCCTGGCCTCCACACTCTCCGGACCTAAAATCACTGGACTTTTATTTGTGAGGGCATTTGCAAACTCTTGTGTATCGAACTCCAGTACAAGATGTTCAGAGTCTCCGTGGCCGTAGTATGGAAGACTGCGAACCCATACGCAATACTCCAGGGATACATCAACGCATCCGAGATTCACTACGACGGCGGGTTGACGCATGTATCAATGCGCACGGAGGGCATATTGAACATATCCTGCGAGAAAGAGTTGCATGTGGTATGCTGGTACGTTCTGTTCTCGTGTGTTTCCCATGATTAATGAGTTGGAAACAATGAGGTATAACATGGAAACAAACCGTTTCCAGACCTATGTTCATATAACAAAATGTCTTCGTCTACGTGTGAGGAATGTGTCCTGCAATTTGGGCCGTACATTTTTGTTACACCCTGTATATTGTATCATTATGTTTTTTTTTTAAATAATACCGACAGTAGTGGCTACGCTGGCTAACGCGCAGCATTAGGTCATGGGGCCAAGCTCTCTGCTGACTCGGTAGACGTGTGGGTTCGAGCCCCAGCGTCAGCCGTCCTTGAAATGGTTTTCCGTGGTTTCCCATTTTCAACACCAGGCAAATGCTGGGGCGGTACCTCCCGATAGGCCACGGCCGCTTCCTTCCACATCCTTGCCCAGTTTCATTCACCATCATTCATTTCATCTCTCATTAACTCCTCTCATGAGGTTGGCGTCAGGAAGGGCATCCGGCCGTAAAAACCATCGCCACAAAGACTTCCATCGCATCTCATCCCCGACCCCGTTGGAAAAAAGGAATAATAAGGGGTAGACATACATACATGTTTTTAAATAATGTACCTTCTTTTCTGGAAACTAGGCTAAAACAAAGAAAATGAAATCGCGGGTTCAAATCCGGCCGAAGTCGTCGGATTGTTTAAGAGCGTTAAAAATCCCTCAGTATGCCTTCCTTCGGATGGGAAGTAAAGCCGGCGGTCCCATGTCATAGATTTATGGCATGTTAAAGAACCTTCCACTAATTACACCTGTGTGAAGCTAAATTGTATAGGTTAAGAATGTAAACAACGCTCTTAGGTTCCTACGTTCGTGGCCAAGAGCCGACTGCGGTGGCATCTGGTAGCTAAGTTCTGAACTAGTAGTCGTTGACGGTGGCATTTTGGCAGCAAAAGTAGGAACTATTTGAAATATTCAAAAGTCTGTTGTCCTTACATTAATAATAGATAACACACACTAATACAGTCATCAAAATTAACACCGGTTATCAGACAGATTCTACACACACCCAAAGTACACGGGGCTACATGACCGCGTTGTCGCAGCCACTAAATTTAATAACCAACCAACAAAGAAAAGCAAACATGTTCCTGTCCTAAATTGTAAACATTTAACAAGAATTCAAAATCTTTGATGAAAACTGTTCGTTATCTGTTTTTCGAAACCCTTCCCAATGTGTTTGATGTTTTTCCTTCCACTGACCCTTATTTGGTTATTGTTAGCATAAACAAGCAAGGGCACTTTGTATATTTATGTAAAAAATAACCTCTATAAATTTCTATACATCAATCCGAAAATAAGTGTAACTCAATTTAAGCGATGATCTCTCTTTGAAACTTGTTTTCTCTTCTTGAGTCTACTAATCAATTAATCGATTCTTCGGTTTGCCGATTAATCTATTATTCCGTAAATCGATCAATCGAATGAACCTTTAATCGATTAATCGTTGTTGATTAATTTAAAGTTATTCGATTAAAATGTCTATCATTATTAGGGGCCGGACATTTTTGCACTGAAAACGATTAAAATATGCAATTATGCACTAAATATGTAGAAAATATGCATTAAAATTAAAAATATGCACTTAACAATAAGCCAATTTTTTTTAAATTTTTTTATTTACAGCATGCCCCATTACAATGTAGTAATACTACATGCTTAATTATTACTTATTAATCATTTCAGATTAAAACTATACAATTTATTGTGCCCATTCAACAATGAAATATGCAAATCACAGTTTGCCAGCAATGCTCAATCGGGAGTATCGGGGTTCATGGTTTGTTCTCCCACTCTGTGACTCACACACTTTGGATTAAGCCGAGGATACACTTCCAAAAATAAACAAAAATCAATTCCTACTATTAAAACATTTAATTATCCAAATATAAGGCACTACAAAAATTAAACAAATAGAAATACTGGCACTCCACTTCACACTTGTTCAAAGTTGAACAAGGAATTCATATTAAACAATTACAAAATCATAATGACTGGTTTTCCAAAAACCAACAAACTTCCACTAAGATTCACTTCCATATAGTGTCCTTTTAAATTCTTCAAAATAAAGAGCTCCAAACGGCTCGGTAATGTTTACATACACTGTGTTATCAATTTAATACACCTCAATTACTAATCACATGAGTATATCTTTAAATCATAAATATCAAAATTAGCAAAGTATGGTTAATCATCACTTAATTTTGGGCTTTCACAATGCTCATATGTTACCATCCCTCTCAAGTTAACAACTCACTACCGTGATTTGGAAAAACTTGCGTACTCCCGAGCTACAGAAGACTACTGAACACGTCAAAATTAAGATTACTCCCGGAATCTAATGTCTTCAATAGAACTCGTGAATCACTGAATCATATAATAATAAAATTAGGGATTTATCATTATTTGTCTTAAAAGACCATTATATTATAAGAGAGCAACGATCTGAACTCTGCAAGCGATAATAATTTATAAAGGAACCTCGGTTCAAAGACCGGGTCGTTCAAACAATCTTTAAACACTGTTGTGTATTATGACTCAGGCGGTCCGTTCCCCGACCTACCGCAATACCAGAGGGTGAGGGTCTAGTCTAAACTACTTAGCGTGATTTATTGCAGGGAGAGAAGAGAGTCCACAGTCTCGCTTCACAAGTGACTGGCTACATCAGCTTTCTACATAGCTGTTTCAAATGCAATTCTCTGAATGACAAGGCTTCTAATACGCATTCTTAAAACAACATATTTAGGCTCAACAGACCTATTATCTCAGCGTCGGTATATAATAATTATGAAGTGACCTCATTGGCGGGTAAGAAAGATTCAATAATATAACCAATATATAAGGGGCTTCAACACGGACGACTCTGAGTTCGATCCTTTCAAATGCCTCGGGAACAGTATCCCAATTTGGAGGACTTATACATTAGCGACTTAGGGCAGGCCTCGCCTTGTACCAGCGCTCATAATACAACATAAATAGCACCCTTTTAACATACAACACACAATGCCTCGTGATCACTATCACAACTTTGAGGGCTTATAACAGTTCATTTACCACGACTAACTGTCCCTCATAATTACTTTTACTGGGCATTTCAACGCATTCCTAGCGTGATAAATTACTTCAATGCGCTACATGGCGCTCATACATTAATTAGCCAAGTTGCCTTCAAAGAACTAAATAAATTCAAAATCAACGTTTGATCTATATCTCAAAATATATATTACTCTCCCTCCCTTAACAATAATAATTTTTACCGTAAGGAACATGTATTCATAACATGTATTAATTCATCTAAAGGAGCTCCGAAGCTACTACTTTCAATATAAAATTCATCATAATCTTCATTCATTTATGTAATTATTATTATTATTACGCTTGTTTTCTCATATTTATATCATTTATCAATTACACTGATATTTTACTGAATACATTCCCCAAGGGATTCATTTACATTTCACATATTTATTATCTTTATATCAAATTAATCGTTCAGATCGCGCTATCATTCTTTTACCTGTTATTAAACATCCCTATTCTATCATGAGGATTATACACAAATTCTCCCAAACACATATCATAATGAAATAGTTACTCACATGACTGTACGGTCAGCGACCGAATCCTCCAGCGATGGAACATGTTTGCCCACTCACTGCTTTTTAAGCCATTTCCATGGTTACACTTACACTCAATGACACTTCTTTAACAGCACATAAAATATTTACCTTAATCACTTGGAATATAATGAATACCATTTTGTATTCGTTTCACTTAACACAATACAATTTCACTAAAATTATTACACTCAAAAAATTTCACTATATTTACATTACATAACAATTTTATCACTTGTGCGTTAATTATTCGCCTTACACACGTGATTTCTTTTCTTTTCCCGTTTCCAAGGGTGACACTTATAGAACGTCGGCTCCCTAATCTGGCGAGATGATGGAAAGTCTCGATCAAACTACACCTCACTGGAACGGCTGATCTTCAAATCCGGGGTTTGGCTATCGGCTTCTATAACTTTACTGCACGATGTCGTTTCTTGCTAGACGCTAACTTGTTCGTCTAACTAAAGTCTGTCCTTAATGTATTACTATTACGGCCGCTCGAATAGTTTATCGGTGACCTAGTAATTTTCTTGCATTACTTGCTGTTACTTTAATTCGTAGCTTATTGGAGTCTTTCCCAATATTTACTGTTCATTTGTCTACCTAGACAAAGCCTGGAACTACAATTCCTATTTTTTTCGTCCTGCGCTCTAGTCCTTACCTTTCCGGAACACTAGGCGTTACTTATTTCGTTCTACCCTGATCGGGTTCCTTAACGTCGATAGAAATGTCTATTTCACTTTCCTTGGGTACTTCGAAATTCTATGATGCGTCGGTTCTTTAACTGAACTATTCTATTCGAGTACCTATCGCTTGTTATTTCTTCAAGTCCACAGCCTAAACTTTGACTATACTGGTGAACTTTAACGATAATTGGTTCTGCGTGCAGCGTCTACGCGCTCACTAAATTAACTTGTTATACTTTGCGACACAGTATCACGCTCTCTGGCGTCTGTTATAACTGAATATATTTGATGCAGCTTTCCTGTACTATGAGTATACTTGTAGCTTATCTTGTAGTTGATGGTTCATCGTGCAGCGTCTCGGCGCTCACGGAACTGAATTGTTGTCGATACAGCGACGCCCTCGGGCTGTCGGAAACTGCATGTACTTGATACAGCCGGACGCCCCCTCTCGGGCTCTCGGAATAACTGCATGCTCCTCCTGGCACGTCCAGGGTTTTTATACAAATCGGCGGCAAAAAGATAAAATCCGCGTCTTCTCCAGCACTAACTTTTGAAGTAATTGTCGTATAATTTTGAAAAATATATCTCTGGAAAGCTCTTGTTCTAAACGTAAACTGGTTTCTTTGATCATGAAAATCGATCACACAATTCCAAGATATTAAATAATTTGGCTCTTCAGATACGTGGGGGTTGAGTTTTATTTTTTCATCCCTACCAACTCTGGTCTCGGGGAATTACTAACGACGTCATGCCACGTTTGCACTTCTTTCCTATGCAAATATTATAAACTTTTCCCCCACACAAAAATCTCTATTCCAGAATGATCAACAATGATGTGTTTCTTTCATTAATTAAATTCTCGCAAATGGCTTAATTCTAATTATTTCTCTTCTTGCGCAATTGCGAGGTTGTCATTTTATCGCTGAGTAAGGTCTATTTCTGAAACCTCTTCTCTCTTACTCGTAGTGGAAAGTTTTTATCGTTCTATTAATAATCATGAGCCTTCTCCCTATCGATGCGTCAAGCATGATCTCACGTCCGCATGACTCGTGGTCACCTATTCTTGCGCCACATTATAACAGCCCTCTTCTAAACATCATTCTAAGTCATTCTAAAGACTGTATTATTTCCTCTCTTCTTTTGCAAATAAATTATGGATTCGACGCTTGAACCAATAGCATATGGGTTCAAATCTCCCCAAGTTAGATAAATAAATTTTCGAAATTTTGAGGAAATTTATTTAAATATTTTTCATAAAAATCTTATTTTTCAGTGTCGAAGCCATCATAACACTTCGCAGTACCTTCTGGTCTTCCTTTACAAGCACTTCCCTTCTCTGGCTTGTTATGGTCTCAACAGGGTTTCCATTCATTCATTCCCATTAAGCGGATGTCCACACTTAAGGTTATAAATCACTTGTCTCGTTCGGGTATTTCTCGGTCTCCTCACAGTCTGGCGCTCACTCCATAACTTGTGTCAGACGGTTTTCCTTTTCTCTTTTCATGGGACTGGCGTTCTGCCTGCCTGTCTCTTTCTTCTCAGGTTATTCACTATCAACCTATAAATTCACTTTAAGGCCCCACGGGTTCGGTCTGGCCCTACCCCGTTACTCCTTCCTTTATTTCTGTTTTCTAGACTCAAAGTCTACAGAATTTCATTTTTCCTTACGAGTAAGGTCTATCCCTACCCGTCTCTTCTCGGTTCTCTTCCTTTTTCCCTCATCTCATATTGAGATGGCATTTTTCCAAAATTTCTTTTTTCTACTCTTCCAATTCCAGAGTTCCTTAAGATTCTCCCCTTTTCTTTTCTTTCTTTTATTCCATTTCTTCTTTCGAATCTTCCAGCTGTAAAATGCTTGTGAATCATCTTCCTCCATGGGTATTTGCATTCTTTCTAACCCTCTCATAATTTCAATAGGGTTTCTATCATCCTGTAAACCTGTTACAATTAGCGGTTTTCTTCCTCTTTCATCATTTCTTTCAAAGACCTCTCCTCTCTTTTCTTCCTCATCTCCAATGGTCTCATCCTTTTCCTTGAGGTTTTCTTTACTCTCATTTGAGTCTGTTTCGATTTTTCATTTCACGACCCTTTTTCGTCGGCATTCCTGATATCTCATCACGAGTTCAAGAATTTGTGCTTTCAATTGTTCTTCTTCTAATTCCATTTTGTCTTCCTCATCCTTATGACTTTCTTCTGGATTTTTACTATCCTTTTCAATTTCCATTGGATCCTGAATCTCTACTTCCATTCGTGCCTCGACGACACTCTCTATTTGGGTTTCATTTATTCTATCCATTTCCCTGGGAACTATTATTTTAGTCTCCCCAACTTCCACTTCTTCTGTTATCACCCCTTGATCTGGGTTTTTCTCTTGCTCTTCATGCTCAGTTTTGGCATAAGAATGGTCTTCTTTAATTTGAAACTCGTTTTCATTTCGACATTCTTCCTGACATGGAATCATCGTTTCCTCTTGAATGTCTATTATTTTTTCTTGAGGTAGCTCAATAGTTTTCTCCGTTTCCATAGGAGTCACAACCATTTCTACTTCTTTTTCTTCCTGGGATCGTTTAAGGCAACATTCGGGCTCTTCCGGCACCGTTATTTCCTTTTCCTTAATTTCTTCTATGTTACTTATGACTGGGATAGCCATTTATTTTGCTTTGAGGTCCTGCGCTAATATATCTTCCTCATATATCTTCTGGGCGGCCTCTAATGTTTCTTTATATTCCTGAATTTTAACCTTCCTTACTTCGGCTAACTACTGAATATTTATTATCCCATTTTCATCATGCATGCTCATTCTGAAGCAATGCATCTTATCATTTTCTTTTTTTATATAATCCATCTGTTCCTGAATGTATTTCTTCCTGTCGTGCTCTTTGTAATCGGTATTGCACTTAATATGCCTCCAGTTCGTCCATATTTCCCATAGTTGATCCATTATTTCACTTACTTCCTCAATGAACATTCTAATCTGTTCCCACGAAGCTAATTCTACTTTCCCTTCTTTAACCATACGTTTCGCAAATTTCTTTTTCGTTTCTATTAATGACCTTTTAACCTTAGGGATTTCAATGTACAATTCTTCTAATTCTTGTTTGGGTATCTTATACCAATTTTTACTTGCCCTCTCACGAAGTTCGGATATCTTCTTAGTTTCCTCGGAAATACTTTCTCTTTGTTCCTTAATTCCCTCTTTCTGTCTTAAGTCTGCATCTCTTACTTTCCAAAGTTCATCCCTCATCTTAGTGTGTTCTTTTCGCATTTCATCAATTATATCCAAGAATTCTTTTATTTCGTCCCAGGTCGCCATCTCTACTTTTTCCTGATCCTGAATGCTAAGACTATCATTCTTTTCCCCTTCGCTTTTCGAGCCTACTTGAACTTGCCTTACTAAATGAGACTTTGAATCATCTTTATTACTATCATTATTGTTTTTACTCTGTACGCAATCCCTTGGAACTGGTTTACATATTTCCTTCTCTACTTGGAGCTCTATATGCTCAACTTTTACCCTATTGTCTAAAGACATGTTATCTTCTCTTCGTGCAACTATGCCTCTAGATGCACGCATGCTTCCTAAGGAAATCTCTACATTTTCCTTAATTGGGTACCCTTTTTCATTTTGTTGGAGGTTCACTTTACTGTCTATAGATTCATATCTATTTTTACTATCTGCCTCCGCGGCCTCCAAGAACCTCTGCCTTTCCTCACTCAAAGCTTTGATATTTTCCGTACTTATCTTTATCATCTCCTCTCTATTCTTATTGAAGTGCTCATTCAAGCACTCCTTTATCTCCATCATCGTACACATCTTATCAACAATATATGAGAATACAGTGGGCTACTCCGTCCCCTCGTCGGTTCATGTATGAGAGATGGTACTCTGAACTCTTGTGTCCCAATTTCCAAAATTCAACCTCAGTACGGGTGTTTACTGAAACGTACCCGTCTGGTATGGTACTCATTATAATATCAACACCTTTATGGAAGTGATTTAAAAATTCAAAAAAAGTTTTGAAAAACCATATTTTTCCAAAAATGATTTTTTTTTTATTTTTCAAGAAAACTGGGGTTTTCCCTAGGAAAACTCATCCCTACGTACTGGGCGCCATAATTTAGTTTAGGGGGTGTTATTTAAGGCTGCTCGGAAACTGCATGTGCTGTGATGCAGCACCTCCGTACGAGGTCTGTTGTAAACTGCATGCTCCTCCTGGCACGTCCAGGGTTTTTATACAAATCGGCGGCAAAAAGATAAAATCCGCGTCTTCTCCAGCACTAACTTTTGAAGTAATTGTGGTATAATTTTGAAAAATATATCTCTGGAAAGCTCTTGTTCTAAACGTAAACTGGTTTCCTTGATCATGAAAATCGATCACAGTATTCCAAGATATTAAATAATTTGGCTCTTCAGATACGTGGGTGTTGAGTTTTATTTTTCTATCCCTACCAACTCTGGTCTCGGGGAATTACTAACGACGTCATGCCACGTTTGCACTTCTTTCCTATGCAAATATTATAAACTTTTCCCCACACAAAAATCTCTATTCCAGAATGATCAACAATGATGTGTTTCTTTCATTAATTAAATGCTCGCAAATGGCTTAATTCTAATTATTTCTCTTCTTGCGCAATTGCGAGGTTGTCATTTTATCGCTGAGTAAGGTCTATTTCCGAAACCTATTCTCTCTTACTCGTAGTGGAAAGTTTTTATCGTTCTATTAATAATCATGAGCCAGCTCCTTATCGATGCGTCAAGCATGATCTCACGTCCGCATGACTCGTGGTCACCTATTCTTGCGCCACATTATAACAGCCCTCTTCTAAACATCTTTCTAAGTCATTCTAAAGACTGTATTATTTCCTCTCTTCTTTTGCAAATAAATTATGGATTCGACGCTTGAACCAATAGCATATGGGTTCAAAAATATGCATTAAAATTGAAAAATATGCACTTATCAATAAGCCAATCTTTTTTTAAAATTAATTTTATTTACAGCATGCCCCATTACAATGTAGTAATACTACATGCTTAATTATTACTTATTAATCATTTCAGATTAAAACTATACAATTTATATTATAAATATTTTATATCTATGGCCTGTTAAATGAAATTTGTGACACTAAAATGATTAACAGTTAAGAAAATAAAAATAAAAATTATCTATTTAGTATTTCAAATGAGATAGAGTTTACAAAAGTAAAGAATTCCCTAAGGTAGTTTCTAACAAGTTCATCTTTCTTTATAGGCCAGTTGCCTGATCTTAAAACATTTGCTATTAATATACCTCTTTCTTTCCCTAATAACTTACACTCATATAGTAAGTGATCTACAGTCTGGTGACCGTTATTGCATATTTATGTTGGACTATCTATAATTTTAAATCTGAATAAGTATGATTTAATATTGCCGTGCTCTGTTGTCATAACTGTAAAATTGGGCGTTATGTTCATTTTCAATTTTAGTCTGTCCTGTACACTGGGGAAAAATGATTTTGTAATTTCGCCCTTGGATGTATTGTCCCATTCAGCCACTTTCTCAAACTAAACACACTTAATTCTTTTAGCATATTACTCTTTGGAATTCTATTATAGCACTCACTTAAACCGCGTTGTGCTGCTTCTTTAGCCAGCTGGTCCGCTAATTCATTTCCCTCATTTCCGTTATGCGCCTTAACCCAACTGAAGACAATCACCCAATTCTGTTTCTCCGTTTCAATTGCTTTTCTTCTAATTTTCTCTATGAGAAATGTATGATTTTTGTAGTTTTTAAGTGCATCTATTGTAATTTGGCTGTCTGTTAAAATGAGTGCGGTTCTCTGCTCCGTGTCCATGGATTCTAGATGTTGCAATGCCTTAACGATAGCTAGCTGTTCTGCTTGATTATTAGAACATCGTTTGTCTAGTTTGTATTGCAGCTGTTGAATGAACTCGTTTCCATTGTATATGGCAATCTTATTCATTCACTTTATACATGTATCATTCATTGCAGGAAGAAGCATCGGAATGGATAATTGCAAGTTTTTCAATGTTTTCAGGAGACAAATTACAGCTGTTTTAATCGTTTTTGGTGCATAAATGTCTGGTCCCTAGCCATCGGTTATTAATCACTATTACCCGACACCCACTGTTTTAATAAATAATTTCTGCTGCTCTTCTCTTTAGTAATTTTGAGTTAAGGATATGCAGACTAAGAATAAAGTAACACATTAACTGAAGAAACTCTTCACAAAAATAACCCCGGGATAGTGGCTGCCAAGATGGTGAAAGGAATGTTCCACTCCATTACCTTCTTCAAATAGCCAGGTAGCATTGCGTCAAGTACGATTGCTGTCAACTCGTAATCTATTTCTCAGAAAGTTGCTTACAAGGTATGTCCAACACGCAGGCGAAACCATTTTGTTAAAGATGTTTTAAATTATCCTTAATTTCAACTGTACAGGGTCTTTCATATAAAATAAGAACGGTGAGCGGCGGCTTTGTTATACGCTGCTGCAGTGGTCTTGGCCGAGCTTGTGGCGTGCCATGGCCCCTGCTGTAGTATTGAGAGCGCGCACATATACACTGTACTCGACCTTGCAATAAGCGTGCAGGTGTTCAGTCGCCAGTCTGAACCTCAGATGTTAACATGAGACAGTTATCATTACAACATCGTATTTTTGTATGTAAAACTTATTTTAAGTTCGAGTTGGCTCGGCGGGTACGTGATGCATTTGTTTGGCAAATTTCTGATGAAGTGAAACCTTCAGTAGTACAGATTCACGTAATTGTAAATAAGTTTGACACTACTGGCTCAGTGATCAATAAAAAAGCATAACATAAAAAATCAGAAACTTTACAGTGGCAGAACTCAGAATGTGGTTATCAGATACAATGCCTGTATAACCCAGGAAGGACGACACTTCCAGCATCATTTATAAGGTAATATTTCATATAGGATTGTACACACGCTTACAGCAGGGGGCCGTGGCGCGCCACAAGCTCGGCCAAGGCCAACGCAGCAACGAATAACAAAACTGCCGCTTGCCGTTCTTACTTTATATGAAAGACCCTGTATATGCTAAAATATGCTGTTATATTCAGAATATGCAAAATAATCCAATAAACCCTCAAAATATG
This sequence comes from Meconema thalassinum, assembly GCA_946902985.2. Taxonomy (NCBI): domain Eukaryota; kingdom Metazoa; phylum Arthropoda; class Insecta; order Orthoptera; family Tettigoniidae; genus Meconema; species Meconema thalassinum. The sequence goes on from OX336394.1 coordinate 265,492,607, forward strand.
CATTTGCATATGCGCATGTGCATTTTCAAAAAAATCCGGTCCCTAATCATTATTCAGAGAATACCGAAGCCTGTTTTATGACAACCTTTAATATTAAAGGGAACTTTTCTGAAATATTATGGTAGACACTCTCCACTGTACCTGGTTGTTCACTTTAGATCACACCCTTGCCTTCTTTGTTATTTCTCTCTCCTTTGTTTAAGTTGATGCGCGGGAGAAGGTTAAGAGAACAATTTGATATTGGTTATTGCAAGAAGCTTGATCACTGGAGTGAAGGGCACGTCCATTTAGCTGCTGTTTTGATAGCAGCGCCCTTTCCTCTCACCCTACGCTAATCTGAAGGGAGCTGGGAGGGGGTATTCGCTGTTAAAACCAAGAATAGAAGACGTGGTGAAGTGTTGTCATGACGTGCCTAAGTATCCACGCTATTAGTAACAGTAAATTAACACAGACAATAACTGACTTTGGAACTTCTTCATGAACAGTATACCCAGGATCTCCACCTCTTGGTATAGTGGCTAGCATTCTGGGCTATCGCCCCAGAGTTCCGGGTTCGATTCCTGACTCTGTCAAGAAAGTTTAATTCTGGAATGAGGCCATCACAATAACACAGCTTATCATAAAAATTCCACACACACCAAAATATTCACGGGGCTATATGACTGCGATATCACACCCTCTAAAATAAGCAAAAGCAACAACAAATATCTTTGGCAGTCACAGATCGTTTTTGATGATATCTTCAATTTCGATGTAATGCAGCGAATGTGCAAAAACGTAAGACGTAGCACTGATTTCTATTTAACTAAATTTTCCACAGTACTAAGTCAATATTTTGGCGAAACATCATGTCTTAAATTGGAAAGATTAAGTGAAACATGGACTGTAGGTGCAGCAGAAAGGAGGAGAATTGAAGCATTTGAAATGTGGTGCTACAGGAGAATGATGAAGATCAGATGGGTAGATAGAGTTACAAATGAAGAGGTATTGAGACGAGTGAGAGAGGAGAGTTCTTTCTGGCGACTGCTAATGAAGTTTAGTTTAATCGTGTCAGAAACATATATTACAAACAACAAAAGATAACAGAAAAAAGAGAAACACGACAATTACAATTACAAAAAAGGATAAAATCAAGAACTGGTACTATAAACATTGTCATTTCTGATAAACATTAAATTGTTCCACACAAATATGAATTTAATTATATTTGGCCTGCCCAGTATGCGGCAAGTTCACATGCTTCTGTGGTAGCATCAATTACATTCTGGGGAGAGCATGTAGTTGGACACAACCTGCAGACAAGACGATGGCTCATTGTCTGCTCTTCACCGCAATTACAGAGTGTGGAGTCACAGGCAAATCCCCACTTTTGCATGTTGCTCTTTGTTCTTCCGACTCCTGAGCGCAACCTGTTCAGTGTCTTCCTTGTAGGCCAACTTTCTTGGTGACCTGGAGGGAGGCTCTTAGAGGTTATCATCCATCCTGCGAGGTGACTGGATCTGGAACGCCATGAGTCCATTCTGAAGTTCATCGGTGATTCACTAAGGCTTTCTGTTGAATGGAGAAAGCTTGTCCTTGACTTGAGCCTTTGTGTTGCTGGTTGATACCCATAAAGTATGGGTTGTCAGATTCTGTGCTTTAGATTTCTCCAGTCTGGATGCACACTCACGACGAATATCTGGAGGAGGTATACCTGCTAGACAGTAGAGTTTGTCAAGTGGTGTAGATCTCAAGCAGCCTGTAATTAGTCTACAGGTCTCATTTAAGGCGACATCCACTTGATTAGCATGGCTAGATCGACACCAAACAGGGCAGGCGTATTCTGCAGCTGAATAACAAAGGGCTATAGCTGAAGTTCTTAAGATATGAGGATGCGTCCCCCAGGCTGTACCCGATAATTTTCGTAGAATGTTATTCCTTGCAGATACCTTCCTTTTGGTATGAAGTGAAGAAATAGGTTGATAGGACCCATAGCCATGAATAGCAAACTTAGCTGCCTGTAAGTTAGTGTACACTAGCATATTTGTCACACATTTACAAAAATGCCTCGTTTTGTGAGCCGAGACTGTATGTTGCTATTTGCTCCCAGTCCTGAAGAGAAGAATAGAATATCTTAAGAATTTTGAATGCACCTTGAATAAGTGATACGAAAACACAAATCACGATATCCCAGATGCCATAGACCAAACATTGGCTCCGATGAGTGCAGCAAGATGATGATGATGATGATGATGATGATGATGATAATTTTTGTTTAAAGGGGCCTAACATCTAGGTTATCGGCCCCTAATGGTGTGGGTGATAGTGAAATATGAGATGAGAATGACAACTATAGTACAAACTTACATACTACAAGGAGAAATGGCAAACAAATAAAGGATAAGGCAAATAAAGGACAGGAAGAAAAGAAATGCCCTCAACCCTCGAAGATTGAGAATTTGAGACTTGGAAGGAAGGAGAGACATGAAAGGCAGACAGGAAAGGGAAAGGGGAGTGGGCCCGCCCCAAAGTTAGTGGAAAAAGAGGGAAAACGGACCCAGTTCAGGAATCCCACGGGATCGGCAACTCCCGAATTCACCATCTGTGAGCTCCTGAGGGTGTAGCAATATCCAGAGTACACCAGAAGTGGTGGGGCTACACACACCATGCCTTCTTGGGGGCCTTGTGCAGAAGGCAGGAGAGAACTTGAAAAGAAAAAGAAGGCTGACCCCTCGAAGAATGAGGGATCAAGAAAGATGAGATAAGGCTCCCTAGTATCGTCGGGGTCGGAAGAGAACAAGAGTTGACCATGAGAGGTCGACAGGAAAGAAGACTGAGAGGAGCCCGGCACAAGCAAGTGGAAACAATGCCGAACTCAGCTGGGGTCCCGTGGTCGCCAACCCACGTCGCACTAGATGTGAGCCCCTTTGGGGGGGGGGGGCGCAAGACAAGGAAAACGCACACAGCGATAGTATTGTAAGAATAGAGTATCAATCGTGGTTCTTCATGTCCTCTTACACTGTGAAACACAATAAATTAGAAGTTGGAAGGCACAGACCAAGCTTATTGCTAATTCCATATTTTAACATCAATATGTTTTAGGCTGGGAGTGTATCTAACAGGGGAAGTATCAGGTAAGACAGGTCGAAACCTATCTTGAAACTTTGTGGACGCAATCGTTGTGCTGTAAGAGGACAATGTCTGGAAAATCAGCTGCCAGATTGAAATGCAAGGCACTGAAATCATGTGGCAAAACACTCATATAAATAGCGGCTTCGGTGGAGTAGTTAGTAGCATGCTGAACTGCTGTGCCCAAGATAGCGGTTTCAAATCCGGTCGAAGTCGTCGGATTTTTAAGAGCATTAGAAATCTTTCAGTATGCCTTCCTTCGGAGGGGAAGTAAAGCCGGCGATCCCATGTCATAGATTTATGGCGTGTAAAAGATCCTTCCACAAACTAAACATGTGTGAAGCTAAATTGTTAGGTTAGATTTCGTCGGAACGCTCCAGCAAAGTTCCAACGTTCACCACTACGTGTCATTGATATATGGTAGCAAAAGTTGTAAATACTTGAAAATGAACGGAACTTGTAGCTCACCCTAAGGGTGTCCACTGGAAGCAGCTACAGACTTAGGCGAGTCGAACTTGTCCTCGGACACTCCCGGCACTAAAAGTCATACTATAAATAAATAAATAAATAAATAAATCTCATATAAATCAATGGGAGGTAGCGAGTACCGTACATGTTGGAAGGGACGCTACTACCCCGAGTGCCACAGGGAAGTCCAGCTCCTCCAGCCGTCATGCCTGTGTACCAGGATGTCAGAGCCTTCCAGTTCAATCTGGCAGCTGATTTTCCGCACGCTGTCCTCTTACAGTACAACGATTGCGTTCACGAAGTTTCAAGATAGGTTTCGACCTGTCTTACCTGATACTTGACTTGTAAGATAAGGGTGTGCCATTTGGCATCGCCAGATTTCCGACACCAACTGCCATGCCAACAAGTGCAAGTGCACTTAGTTCCCACTCGTAGAAGCATGCACGATTATTATAGACAAGTCCAAGGTGGTGCTTACATACACCAAAAATAGTTTTGCATATTGCCATGGTGGACAGTGGGATGAAACTGATGACGGACTTATTTACACTGGTCAAAAAACTTTTGCATATTGCAAGCTTATGTATTTGCGGACCAAATATAATACACGTGCTTTATTCGATAACTGTCTATATTTATGTATGTAGCGTATGGCATTACACATGAAACACAATAATAATAATAAGTAGATACTAGCACAGATATCAACCTTATTACGACCTTAGGTCCAGTCTGTTTTCTCCAGTCCAGGATCGACTGTGTAGCACTTTATTTATTATTTATCGTATGGCTTTTAGTGCCGGAAGAGTCCAAGGACATGTTCGGCTCGCCTGAGTCTGTAGCTGCTTCCATCAGACACCCTTAGGGTGAGCTACAAGTTCCCTTCAATTTCAAGTAGTTCCGACTTTCGCTACCAGATATCAATGATACCTAGTGGTGAACATTGGAACTTTGATAGAGCGTTACAACGAAATCTAACGTAGAAATTTAGCTCCGCACAAGTTTAGTCTGCGGGAGGATCTTTTACATCCCATAAATCTATGACATGGGACCGCCGGCTTTACTTCCCCTCCGAAGGAAGGCATACTGAAGGATTTTTAACGCTCTCCAAAACTCCGAAAACTTCGGCCGGGGTTGAACCCACCATCTTGGGCACAGCAGTTCAGAATGCTACCAACTACGCCACCGAAGCGGCTTGTGTAGCACTGAAAAAGACGTTAGGGTCACCTAAGTACGCTCTTAGTTTACAATCTTCGACAATGTTCCTGATGGTCTGGACCTCAATCACAGCAGGGGTTTGGCTGCTCCACCATTTGTGCAGGTTGTATGCACAAACTCCATGTCCGAGAACAGTGCACGGTACAAACAAACAATCGTGTTATCTTAGAGGTGACACAAGAGCCAATGTGCAAAAACGAAATGTCGTCATACAGCAATGAAAATACGAGATCATGCAACATGAAAAACTCTTTTTGACCAGTGTCATAAGCAGTGCCCACGCCTGCTCTACACAATAATATCGGGAGCATACAGAGACAGGCCATTCCATTCTGTGAATACCATTCTTCTGAAGAAAGACATTGACAATGCCAGTTTTGTGCTGGCGAGCATTATCGTCCACAAAAGTGAAATTTGGGCCGAAATTGTAAGCATAGCCTTTCACTACAGGGGCTAGGATAGTATCCCTGTAACGTATGCCTGTCATACGCCCTGGGATGTACACAAGAGGGGTTCGGTGACCATACATGATGCCACCCCAATACATTGCACCACCTCCTCCCTGTTGGTATCGGTCTTGGATGTATTGGTCGTGCATACGTTCACCGGGTCGTCTCCACACTCACACAGATCTATCCTCATTGACACCGGCGAGTGTACACAGCCGATATACACGCAGGAACACTAATGGGTTTGGCCAGCAATATGCAAAAAAGAATTTGGTGTACCGTATGTATAATAGACCAATACAAATATATCCTTGACTCATGGTATGGTTCTGCTACACTGATGCCTTTGTTCGACTTTCAAAACCTGCCAGGTGGCTTTGATTTACCCCGCAAGACATGGGTAACTCTCAACAAAGGACGCACTAACCACGGGAGATGCGGATCAATGATGTTTAAGTGGGGTATGCGATCTTTCCCTACCTGTGAGTGTGGTGCAGGTAAACAGACTATGAACCATATTGCCACTGAATGTATTAGTAGTGCATTCACTGGATCAACACGGGACTTTGTAACAGCCCCTACTGAAGCCATAACATGGCTAGAAAAATTAGACATTAATCTTTGAACATCCTTTCCCTTGCATGATTGTTACAGTTGTAATGTTTTACCTATTGTATATAATTATGTATAATTGTCCATGTTGTGATTGTTTTGTGTTTGTACCATACGCTAATAATAATAATAACACTGTATCATCATCATCATCATCATCGAAGTCCCACTCCAGTCACATGGGTGTGGTTTACAAGTCTTCTCCACTCCTTTCTGTCCTTCCATTTTTCCTGTTCCATCACTTCTGCCACATCCAATCCAGCTTCAAAATTTGGTCCAGCCACCTTCTTCTCGGACTTCTGGTCTATTTCCCTTGACTTCTCTTTCTAATTCCCTTCTTGCTACTCTTTCCTTACCCATTCTTTTTACATGTCCAAACCAACGTAACCTTGATTTCTGTATCTTCTGATTTAACGGTTCCATATTTAACTCTTCTCTGATTTTAATATTTTGAAATCTATCCCTTCTTGTCTTCTTAACTGAAATTCTAAAAAATTTCATATCTACTGCTTGTATCTTACTATTTAGCCTTTTATTCGTTAACAGTATTTTCCAGTCCATATGTTACAATTGGTATGAAGTACTGTTTGTATAATGTTAATTTCGTTCTCTTGGGTACGTTGTCATCCCATAAAAGTTCTCCAACTTGATGATAAAATGTGGCACCTTTATTTAGTCTGTTATTAATTTCAATGTTGATGTCATTACCTCCATTTATAGTGCTACCTAGATATATAAAATGTTCTACATTCTCTAACCGTACCCCATGTGTATACCTGATCAAATTATCGCAACCGTTTGGCCTCTTTTGCTATAGCCTACGAAATAGGTATTGCCCGCCAGAACTACTGTATGAGGGCAGTGTACGCTCGAGTGGGAACAGACATGAGTGAGACAAAAGAGAAAATGTTTACTGTACCTGGGGATTACTTGGTCATGGTAGACAAGTTGCGATGAGTAATTCCCATTAGACTGCAGTTCGCTGCCTCACAAAGGTAGGCGAATGAATAAAATAGCAGCCAGTTTCAAACAAACCGAGTACAACAAGCAACATTCAAACACAACGCCCGTAAAAATAAACATGATTTCTTTAGGTCCGCAGTCTCTCATGATGAACCACCCCATAGCGTAGCCATGGGCATTAAATTGCATACCGCATCTGTGATGGGGGAGCTTCAGCAAGCCCGGAGATTGGAAGGTCGAATCCCGGGGCTAACAATAGCCTTCCTGAGTGAAGGGTTTACTCCCAGGTCTTTCCACAGCCACTCCAGGAAAATGCCAGGTTAATACCTTATTTCATGTCCCGAGAATTCTACCTATCTTCCCAACTCTAACCATTAGAATTGTTCAACCTCGCGCCTCGTGGTGTGATGTAGTCTGTCACTGCACCCACCAATAGGGCACTAACTACAGCAAATTCTTCTACGTATCATGTCGTGTTTGTGTGGTGGTGGTTGTTGTTTCATCGGCTCCATTCATTTGGGTGTGTATTGAACTTATCTGATGACCTGTGTTCCTGTGATGACTGTAGTCTAGTTCTCTCACTTCCCTCGTTAACTACCGGCTACTCAAACGCTAGACAGTTGCACGCGCCTTCAATAAACATTCTTTGCTGCCGACGGTTCTTGACCAATAGCATACATGCTCTGTCACACCACGATGAGTCTAAAGCAGGGCCATCCACACAGCGCTCCCCGAGTGCTAGCGCTCCGGCCGCGCTCTAAGCCAGTGCTTCGAGCGCTTTGGTGGAAGGAGCTTGGCTGGTTGAGCGCGTGGTCTCCCGGCGCGCAGAAGAGAGCAATGTTTGGCTCAACGTACATTTGTGAGCGTTTCTTTTCGGTTCTTAAGCTTACCAAAAGTAAAAAGGAAGATTGTAGTTTTACGTGACTGTGAATCTTGTGATTATGAGCCACGGGACCTCCATTTTACGTGGAATCCGAACCACAGGACATGGCATTTCACTTCGAAAATCTCACATGCATTGACCGGGAATCGAACCCGGACCGCCTTGGTGAGAGGCATACAGCTAGACCTGCCAAAAGTAAACATCGTGCAACGATGAGCGATAGAAATTTGCGCAATTGTTTACGAATAGGTCTAGCTGTGTCCAGTAATATTGTACCCAATTTGGAGAAGATTGTTTCCCCCCAAAACTAAAAGCTTGTAAAAACGACAGAGCAAAAGTCGCTCAAGATCTGTACTATCTGCTCATATTGGTAAAATGTTGATGAATTTTCCTCTCTATTATGTTCACATTTCAGTTTAGAATAAATCACAATATTCTTTACTTAACACTTGCATTCGTTTCCTGCACATTCCGTACATCGGAGTGCCACTAGATTTGTATATGCGGTATATTTTTATGGCAGAACAGCCCTATCAATATGATGTCAACTATCCCACAGAAGTCGTCGGCCGCACGACTGTACGTACCGTACGTATCTAGTCAGCGCGGTCCAAGCATCGTCCGTCTGTCTCAGGTCTCCTCCCTGACACAGTGTAGTGGTGGTAGGGGAAGGAGCGCTAGTCTGACTGCCCAATGTTCCTCGAGCGCAATGACTGGATGGCCCAGGTCTAGAGTATGGTCCTGGTTGCCGACTCACTTGTTAGTGGGGCATGGTGGTGCAGCGGTCAAGCTGTTGGCCTCCCACCATGGCGGACAGGGTTCGATTCTCGGACAATGCTTGTGAGATTTTCAAAGTGAAATGCCATGTCAGATTCCACGTAAAAAGGAGGTCCCGTGACTCATGAACGCGAGATTAACGGTCTCGTCAAACTACAAACTTCCTACCTACTTCCTTCACTTGTCAGCTCTCCAAAAGTTATGTTCAGTCTCGCTGCTTGCTCTCAATAACTACGGTGGAGAGTTGACAACGCTGTGCCTCGAGTTGGAAAAGCCCTGACTCCACACAGACATGGAAAGCAAATATGGTCGCCCAACGAGGTGGTCATTAATGAGCAAAGTCAAACAACAATAGTGTGTGTAGCTGTATTGAAGACAGAGATGGGGTAGTTGCCCCAGGACTTGATAAAAGGTACTATCCCAGCAATTTTCCTGGAGGGAGTGTGGAAAATCCCAGGGAAAACCACACTCAGGATAGCTGCTGTCAGCACCGGGGTTTAAACCTACGATTTCTGGACTTGCTTCAGCTACCAGGGTGGTCGTGGTACACGATTTAACGAGCACGACTACGCCTCGGGACAAAGAAAAAATATTCCAACATGGCACTAGTTTCGCCGGATATAAAGTGCTTATAAGAGGCGAGTTCGATTCCCACCTTGGAAGTGGTCTTCCGTTGTTTCCCACTTCTAATCCAGGCAAATACGATGACCCGAAGACCCAAAATGAAACAACAATTACAACAACTACTACTCAAGATGTCGGAAATCCTTAAATGAATTAACAAATCCAGAACTCATTACAAAGGCTACATTTTGCACCAGTCTAGTCCGCAAGCCTCTGTTTGTGAACAAGTCACCTCCATAATCCCCTATTAGCAGTTGGCACTGCGGTCTCCTTTGCTTTTACATCTCCCACTTCGAAATCGTTCAACACTGAATCCATCCATCGGAAATCATAGGTCTACCTCTGCTTCTCTTACCCTCTACAGCCGCCTTCATTAACTTCTTACGTATACCGTGGCATCACATTATGTACAACCCAGCATTTTCCTGTAAAAGAAGTGGGGAAAATTCGGAAAACAATTTCTAAAACGGCCAAGAGCAGGATTAAAAAATACCTTACCTCTCAGTAGTTGACCTCAAGAGTTTGAATACACCCAATTTTAACCCTAACACCAAGACTAAAAATATCCACGTATTCGAACCTGAGCCGTCCATGCACTTAGCTACTATATTCGCCGTTTCATTTCCCAAATTTCAATCCCAGGTTAATCGCGGGATGCTATCTTCTAATAACCCTCGACCACTTCCTTTGAACGTCTTCCACAGTTTCAATCATCTTCATTGATTTCATATCTTTAACTCGTCTTAAGAGGCTGGCGTCAGGAAAGGCAACCAACCGTAAGAACTACGGCCATATAGAAATTTCAATATCGCATCTCTTCTCATCCCCGACCGTGTAGATGCTGCAATAAAGGGTAGACCAGTGACCCATGAGGTAGTGCCGGTGTGCCCACCATCGTACCCTCTCAATTAACAGTTTGTATTAAATTTAAATAAAATGGCAAACTATCTTATTCTACATTCATATTTGAACGAGTGAGCAAATTTTCATGCGCTCTGGCGACGATTTCTTCACTCAATGCAACAGATCTCACGGGCACCACCTCCTAAATTAAGACACAGTATTTAAGGCTTGTTTGGTGTGGGTTTGTATGTGTTGTGTTGGGCTGAGGTAGTGCCAGTGGTCTCGTGGCGCACCGCTTAAATTCCATCCACTAGAGTGCAGCATGTAATAGGCACAAGTCAGAGCCGCTTGAAGTGATTTATATTCCAACCACTAGAGTACAGCATATGACAGCACAATGCTGAGGACGCATCTCCAGTGCTGCTAATTTAGGGATTTGTTTCTACACACATCAAAAAAAGTTTTGCATCACCTCGGTTCCCAGATCTCCGGCATATAGACGTTGACTGTGTATATTGTATCAAAGATACAGTCCCTTTGACTGTTCATAGATGTCACTAAAACTGCTCAAAGATGTAAACAACCATGCATGAGCAGGGCCTATTAGACGGAGGGGGTACGACAGCCGATCAGTTCCAGTCATTCCACCAGGACGAAGGTACGCTGCTCATGTTGTCTGTAGTTCTACCATGCCTAGAAGGTCAATACCGCAGTTCGATCGCGTCCGCATTGTTACTTTGTGTCAAGAAGGGCTCTCAACAAGGGAAGTTTCCAGGCGTCTCAGAGTGAACCAAAGCGATGTTGTTCGGACATGGAGGAGGTACAGAGATACAGGAACTGTCGATGACAGGCCTCGCTCAGGCCGCCCAAGGGCTACTACTGTAGTGGATGACCGCTACTTACGGATTGCCGCTCGGAGGAACCCTGACAGCAATGCCACCATGTTGAATAATGCGTTTCGTTCAGCCACAGGACGTCGTGTTTCAACTCAAACTGTGCGCAATAGGCTGCATGATGCGCAACTTCACTCCCGACGTCCATGGCGAGGTCCAGCTTTGCAACCCCGACACCATGCAGCGCGGTACAGATGGGCCCAACAACATGCTGAATGGACCCCACAGAATTGGCATCACGTTCTCTTCACCGATGAGTGTCGCATATGCCTTCAACCAGACAATCGTCGGAGACGTGTTTGGAGGCACCCTGGTCAGGCTGAACGTCTTAGACACACTGTCCAGCGAGTGCAGCAAGGTGGTGGTTCCCTGATGTTTTGGGGTGGCATTATGTGGGGCCGACGTACGCCACTGGTGGTCATGGAAGGCTCCGAAACGGCTTTACGATACCTGAATGACATCCTCCGACCCATAGTGCACCCATATCGGCAGAATATTGGAGAGGCATTTGTCTTCATGGACGACAATTCTCGACCTCATCGTGCACATCTTGTGAATGCGTTCCTTCAAGATAACGACATCGCTCGACTACAGTGGCCAGCATGTTCGCCAGACATGAACCCTATCGAACATGCCTGGGATATGTTGAAAAGGGCTATTTATGGACGTCTTGACCCACCAACCACTCTGAGAGATTTTCGCCGAATTGTCGTTGAGGAGTGGGACAATTTGGACCAACAGTGTCTTGATGAACTTGTGGATAGTCTGCCACGACGAATACAGGCATGCATCAATGCAAGAGGACGTGCTACTGGGTATTAGAGGTAGTGGTGTGTACTGCAATCTGGACCACAAATGCTGAAAGTCTAGCTGTATGATGGTACAACATGCAATGTGTGGGTCTCATGAGCAATAAAACGAGCTGAAATGTTGTTTGTGTTGATCTCTATTCCCTTTGTATTTAAAGGTTCCGGAACTCTTGGAACCGAGGTGATGCAAAACTTTTTTTGATGTGTGTATATCTAGCGACTACTAAAACACTTATTCGGAAAGCGGAAAGATGCTTTTATTTCTCCCTTGTTAGACATTTAGCGACCTTTACACACTCCTAATGGTGACAGGAATAATTATTTCTGTAATTGTAATGTAACAATCCGGAATTTTTGCAGTGAGTTTTGCAGTGTTTCGTTAAAGTTAGCGACACAGTTAAGCCTACCAGTGCGCAAAAACGAATTCTCAGGTGTGTTAATTTTTCTGCTGGCTTTGTAATTGGTGTTTAAGAATAGAGTCGCAAAATTAATTGTGTGTTTAGCCTAATTATATCGGGTGCAGGTTTATATATGTATTTTGGTAAGGTAGTCTTAACGGACTTCGGTGGCAACTGAAATTGTGAATAGTTGTATTGCGCGTCTTGTACAATTACACAGTTAAATACTCTGATTTCATGAAACTTATAGCATAAAATATGCACTATCTATTCTTGCAACGTTGAAAGATTTCATTGCAAATATGGAATATGGCACCCCAAGGGAACTATCACACACCGCCACTGGATGTACTCATCCTGTGATATTCCTGTGAAATAAAACGTACATTCCCTTAGTTCAGAGAACAAACAAGACACGAGAAATCCTCCTCTTCTCATCAACAGATCGCGTGACGGTGCGGTAAGCACCGGATGAACACGTTGACAGAATCTGCAACATACGAGGCAGGTTCTTTCTGTAACAGACTCAGCTTGTTGTTATGTTTCACGCGAAACTCGACTTTATTTTCGTCGTGTGTTCCCATCGGTATGAGCGGCCCGTATTCAATGCCCTTAAGGGCCATAAGGGAGCCTCATAAAGGAACAGAGCTCCAGTAGACTGAATCGGTTACACAAGGAGCAGTGCTGGCTTTCCTCTATGTTCTATCACAAAGATGGTTATAGTCTTTTGTATTATATTAATGATGATTATCCCTGGCTTGGATGGCTTCTTTTAAGGAGATCACCTTGTAGAGTTCACCTTAGAACTGAGCGCAATAACATTTGTGGCCATCCTACTCCTATACCATTAATTTCAAAGCATTGAAACTTCACACATGCATTTAGTGATATCTCCTCAACCCAGGGAAAGAATATGTGTATGATTCAAATGCCCTGTCAATATAAAATGAATTTTGAATTTAACCTGAAATATAATTTTTGAGAATGTTTTCATCTCTTTGGTACACTTATTATTATTATATAAAACTAATAATAAATAACTTATTATAATATTAATAAATAAATATAAACACAGGTTATTAGAGAGATCCCACCCAAAGTGTACGATGCTGCATGACCTGGATGTCACAACGCCCTTAAAGAATAATAATAATAATAATAATAATAATAATAATAATAATAATAATAATAATAATAATATCGTATGGCCTCGGTGCCGGGTGCAAGCTTTGTTAGTTGACATCCAGAGGGTAGCTTGTATGTCGAATTTCGTTGTTCCTTGAAGCACTATGAAAGTCAAGAAGGTTAAATATATAAGCTCCTTGAACACTATAGCGCTTTCTAGTAGAGAAATGAGGAACTTTGTGTTGGCGGAAACTCCCGAGATTAATTTTGCCATTATGATCACGGCCTACTGAATTCAAATGGGTTCTTTGACATTCCAACGTCGTATGACATACATACCGTGATTTTTGCTGCCTTTCAAAAATCACTTACCACGGCCAGGAGCGAACCTGCAAGCTTGTGAAGGTAGTCCGACACGTTAACCACTCACCCACCATGGCTAGCACTTATTGTGATGAAATTCCATATGGGTATGCAAGGGGTCATTGAAAACACAATAGGTGAAATATCAACTGATATCAAGTGCTACAAAATATTAAATATTGCAAAATAATTAACAACATTTGGTATATAAAATATAATTGTTTTAACTGGCCAAATAATAATATAATGAATAAAATCCTTCACTTAGTGTGTAAATATAATCCTATACAACATATGTGGGCAGTTATTTGCTGTCTGTCTGCTACTTTTGTTAGTTAGTTATTGTTGTTTTAAGGGGCGGAACTACGAGGAAATCTGCCCCAAGTCTGCTACTTTCTGAGAATAGTGTACCTAAATAGATTGTAATTGGTTCTTTTATCGTGTGATATTAATATTTCCGGGAGGGCGCCAATTCATAGATAGAATAGTCTACTATGAGTAAATATTCTTTTAATACAGACACGAGAACTCATTCATCTCAGGAATGGTGTGTTTATAACACCAACCAGGACACTACAGTAAACAAGGCAGCTTAATATTATACTGCAACATAACAATAAATCATCGGAATGCTACTTACTATTTAGTGGTCTTAAGGGATGTATATATATGGTTCCTGTAATGTAGTCACAATGATATAATTTCCAAGTTATATCATTAGTCTTTATATCCATTATTAATTTTTACTACCGTGGAAGAGCTATAGATGAAGCCGTAATACTATCACTAATACGACGTATTAAATAAGACAGATTAAACAAGTATATTCTCCTTCGGGTCTTTTTTTCATACAATCACATTACTTTTATAATCTGCAATAACCTCTAATCACTTTCTATTTATCAAAGTTTTACTCTGCAATCGTCAGAGTTGACACTCTCGTTTCATTAGTTCAAGTTTCCTCCACTCAAGCGCACCAACGCCACCTCCAAAGAACACTAATCATTTTTATATAAACGAATCACGGCCTATGTGGTCTCAGTAAACGTTACATTCGCCCCCCAGAAAGCCTGACAACTATGTCATATTGAAGGGCTTTCTGATACACATACAACACAAAAAAATACATAAGAGCGTGATGCACGGAGATCTGGACTTCCCTCTTCTTCATGTGATTATACTATCATCTTGTCCAAATCAAGCTGCACAACACACCATCTTCCAACCGTTATCCGCCTCTTCAACCAATTCTGTAGTCTCCTCTCCATACCTCAAGCTCACCCTAATTAACTTGAAATGTTCTTGAAGAATAACATCCACAATTGGATATCAAGATACCAAATCACCATCTCCACCTCCACTGCCGCTAGCACAAGGTGGCTTAGTCGTAACTACCACATTTTCCTAAGCATGGTACACACCTGAGAAGGCTATTGCAAAACTGGTTATAGGTCGGCCGTTCATTTTTGCAGTGAATATATATATATATATTGGTACTATATCCTCTGATATTGGTTCAGCATCCATTTTTAGGCGATCCATGGTTCGTTGCTGTAGATCACACGATACAATTCCCAATTGCTTATTGCTGATTGTAAATATTGCTCCACCATCAAAAGCTTGTCAAATCTGTCCACTTTAGAATGCAGTGTAGGGCATTCCTTGAAGTATTCTGTACAATGTTCCAACTTTAATTCGATGACTTAGAAAACTTGGAAATTATATTTTAATTGTTCAGAATTACTACACAAAATGAAGTAAAAAAAAGCTGCAATAATATGAATGGACAAAAGGTTAAATAGAAGATAACGGAAAATATCCACAGCAAAACTCAAAATTAAGAAAAGTACTAGGTAACACTCACAATGAAAAACATATACATTACAGCATACAAACGAATACATATGCATTGTGCAACTGTATCAAAAATTAAGAAAATAGACATATACTGTATATGCCTCCAATACCCTATTCATAAATAGAACAACAAATAGCGGCACGCGCCCCCAACACATTAATTTTACGTCCAGATAAAAAATGATCTTGACAACTTCCTGTAACCAAATCTAAGTAATATTCTTCCATTTCTTCTTGTTCTCTTAATTCAGTGTCTCTATGGATTTTCTTCTCAGCTTTAACTTCCAACGTAACTCTTTTCTTGACATCAACTTTATCAAAATTGTCAAAACATTTAGGCTCATTATCATCTTCATCATCATCATCATCATCATAATCATTAGATTCATTATAGCATTGGGCTGTATGTCTTGTCCATCCTCTAATATAGCGAACTCCTACTGCTCTTCTAGACCTATCTGCATCATTTATTCTAAAATGAGACGTATCCCCAGTACCATTTTCATCATTATCACGCCTACAATATCCATCCCCTCTATTTCCATTAAAGCGTCCTCCTCTGATGTGTCGGCGGCGACCTCTACGTCTACCTCCACAACCTTTCTTTCTTCTTTGCCTATTATGGCCTATCCCACGTCTACCTCTATAACCTAAGCGATTATGACCTATACAACCGCAGCGTCTACCTCTACATCTGATTCATCTTTGACGCCTACTACGTCCTCGCCAATATATGCCTTTACAACATCGCCTTATCTTATATCATAATTTTACTTCAAGCTCAACTATCTTCCTCTCATCTACTATATTCTCCCCTACAATTTCCTCTAACTCTATGCTACTTTCGCGTAACGTCTCCTCTAACAAATTCTTCATCTCATGTACTCTATTCTCACATACAATTTCCTCTAACTCTATGCTACTTTCATCTACCATCTCCTTTAACTCCAAACTACTTTCACCTAGTCTTTTCTTCCTCTATAATGCTTTTAGCCTTTTCTTCTAACAAATCCTTAATTTCACATCTGATCTCCTGTTTCACACCCTGAATACTCTCCTGCAGAGTCCCATACTTCCTATTTAATTCCTCATTCTCCATGACCACATTGTCTAACTTTTGATGAATTTCCTTATTATTTTTATTTATCTATCGTCTCTCTCATCTCCTGATTTTGCCTACTTATTTCCTCTCTAATCTCCTGATTATCTTTCTTACTTTCATGAAATCTTTCACTCAGCATTCGCATGATCGCAGCTAATGAATCTTCCGAAATTCCTTTCTCTTTACTAGTATTCGGGTTACTCTCTGACATCATAGTATTATCATCTACGCTCTCTTCACTATCAAGACCACTTCTTAGCTTCATATCTTTCTCCGACATACTGAATTACACTTCTAAACACAAGCCCCAAAATCACTCGCACAATATATATGCATTCCTACCCCTACACTGATGTGTCCTGGTTCTCGTGCCCTACGTTGAGGTGTCATTTGTAATTGTTTCTTATCGTGTGATATAAATATTTCCGGGAGGGCGCCAATTCATAGATAGAATAGTCTACTATGAATAAATATTCTTTTAATACAGACACGAGAACTCATTCATCTCAGGAATGGTGTGTTTATAACACCAACCAGGACACTACAGTAAACAAGGCAGCTTAATATTATACTGCAACATAACAATAAATCATCGGAATGCTACTTACTATTTAGTGGTCTTAAGGGATGTATATATATGGTTCCTGTAATGTAGTCACAATGATATAATTTCCAAGTTATATCATTAGTCTTTATATCCATTATTAATTTTTACTACCGTGGAAGAGCTATAGATGAAGCCGTAATACTATCACTAATACGACGTATTAAATAAGACAGATTAAACAAGTATATTCTCCTTCGTGTCTTTTTTTCATACAATCACATTACTGTTATAATCTGCAATAACCGAAGCCGTCGGATTTTTTAAGAGCGTTAAAAATCCCTCAGTATGCCTTCCTTCGGAGGGGAAGTAAAGCCGGCGGTCCCATGTCATAGATTTATGGCATGTTAAAGATCTTTCCACTAATTACACCTGTGTGAAACTAAATTGGATAGGTTAAGAATGTAAACAACGCTCTTAGGTTGCTACGTTCGTTGCCAAGAGCCGACTGCGGTGGCGTCTAGTAGCTAGTTCTGAACTAGGCCTAGTAGTCGTTGACGGTGGCGCTTGGCGGCAAAAGTAGGAACTATTTGAAAATTCAAAGTTGCAGTCCCTACTTGAATTTTAAAAAAAAACAGATACACACACTAATACAGTCATCAAAATTAACACCGGTTATCAGACAGATTCTACACACACCCAAAGTACACGGGGCTACATGACCGCGTTGTCGCAGCCCCTAAACTAAGGAACCAACCAACCAACCTCTAATCACTTTCTATTTATCAAATTTTTACTCTCATTGTCTAAACTCATCTCTGTAATCGTCAGAGTTGACACTCTCGTTTCACTAGTTCAAGTTTCCTCCACTCAAGCGCACCAACGCCACCTCCAAAGAACACTAATCATTTTTATATAAACAAATCACGCCTATGTGGTCTCAGTAAACGTTACAAGATTAAAACATTCTCAAAAATATTTTTCAGGTTAAATTAAAATTCATTATACGGATACACTGAGCATTTGAATCATACCAATATTCCTTCCCTGGGTTGAGAAGATATCACTAAATGCATGCGTTAAGTTTCAATGCTTTGAAATTAATAGTATAGGACTGAGATGGCCCCCAAGTTTATTGTGATATTGTGCTCAGTTCTAAGGTGAACTCTACAAGGTGTCCTTAAATGTCCAGAGAGCACTAGGATTGATAAAGAGCTGATGCGAATGGTTCCCGATGGATATAAAGTACAGAATTATCAATGTATCAACGATAGAAGACAGTACAGTAATTATTTTTATATCCTGAAGGTAAGCAACCCCAAAATATGCACTCTTCTGGGCATGCCTGGCGTGTTCATATTCCACCCAAGTTGTCTTATTTATACTTTACCAACACCTCCGAGACAGTGATATAAGGCACATGAACGTTTGTCAATATTATTCTCATACATCAGGCCGTCGAATCCGTTCCACGCAATAACACTTGCGGAAGAATACTCTGATTGATTAACCTCGAGTAAAATCAATTTCCCACTATCGATTGTCGAAGTCAGTGTAGGTCGAGGAACCTGGGGTTGACAGAGCAATATAAAAGGTCTTCGTTCATAGAAACATTATCTATTGCTTTCCATGTCAATAACTGTACCTACAGAGAGCGTGACACAGGGTGTGTGAAGCATTACTGGACAGTTGGGAACATATAAGGTGTTCCCGACCAGAAGTGTGAACTCAACAAATGCACGTTTCGAGAAAAATGCCATCTAACATTTCTACCAAGAGCGAACTAGACATATTGTTCCTGCTTTGTGATTTCAGCCAAAGATATAGATGGTTATAAAGCAAACCTTACATCACATTATTCTCATTCAACACCTGATATGAATAGAATAATATTATTCAACTTGCCGAGACTTACCTGGAGTAGACTAAATCGTATTAGATGTGGTGTGGGATGAAGTGTTTCTGTACTCCATACTTGGGGTCGGAAAGATTCGCCATACTGTGACTGTGATGTCATTCCGTAAACATTGGAACACAGAGTGTTTCCCGGGGAGTCTGCAGGATTTAAATTGCGCTACTCCAGAAGCAGTGAATTGGATAAATAGACTGGATGTTGATATATGATATTTTCAACTTTAATAGGTATATGCCTTGTTGTCGTATTGTTCGGATGTTTGTGACACTGTATTCATGTCTTTGTTTCCATTATTGTGTTAGCATCATACGATAAATAAATAATAAATAAATTGTAAATAAATTATTATTATTAATACCGTAGTAATATTATTACAAAGGAAAGCGTACAATCGAACTAATTTGACATACTCTACAGAAGTTTCGCATTTATCATATTCGACGTCATTTGTGATGGCTGAATAGTTTGATCGAGCTGGGAGTATTTGGTTAGAATATTGTTTGCCTGGTATAGGTTCGTAAGGTAGAAAATCTCTAATGACGTTTGGCTTAGCCAGAGGTACAGAGATTTGAACGTGAAGTCTTCAGATTTTATGCTGACCTTGTCCGGATAAAAGCATTGTCTCTGTCGAGTTCGCGTAGCTATCGATCGAACTGAACAATTCTGATTTGTCTCGGTCCATTTTTCATAGTAGCCTATATCAGGCTGAACTTATTGGGTTTTTTAAGTAATCCAGTTTCGATCAGTGCCAACCTAGAGGAACTATTATACTTGCGTTTGACCGCCAGTCACTAACTTGCTCCTCTATCTACGTTATATAAAAAATGTACTCTTTTGTTTATTCCCTGTAATGGCGGAAATGCCAAATCTATGTCCAAATATACAATTGATTAAAACTATCCTTTTGTATTAATCTCTGCTGAAACACAACAGGTTATGAGGCCCAGAGTACAAAGGAAGTGGACGGACATATTACTGTAAGTTTTGAACTTTTATTTATTTAAAAATTGTTCAATGGCCGGTAATGGCGGATTTGGCAATTCGTTGCCGCAAATCGAAAAATTGCATGGAGGCGCAAATTATGAGACATGGGCGATGGATATGGAGATGTATCTTTTGCATGAGGATTTGTGGATGTATGTGGAGTTTAACCTTGCATCGACTGCGTCGGAAAAGCAAAGGAAGCAGGCCCAACGTACTAGAGCCAAGATTTATATGCTATTAGATAATGGACCTAAAATGGAAATTGCTAACATTAAAACCCCAAAAGCGATATGGGACCACTTAAAAACAACCTACGAGAATAAAAGCGTTAATCGGCATATTGCTCTCATAGACCAATTATTTGATATTAATTTGGCGAATTCAAAGGATATGGAGGCCTATGTTCAGCGATTTACCGAAATAAGTGCAAAACTGAGAAGTATGGGGAAGGAAGTTGACGATGAATTTGTTGCCGTACTCATGTTGAGAGGATTAACAGAAGATTATAAACCTTTTAGAATGGCAATTGAAAACACAGCTACTGGAAAACTGAATACCGAAACTGTCAAGTAAAAGCAACTTCAAGAAGGTTATCGAAGTTCGTTCGAAGTCAAGGAGACTGCAGTGGCATTTAATACTAAACACAAAGTCAAACCTAATAATCCAACATCCTCTAATCCTTCAAATCATGGTGACAAACGTAAGAATAATACATTTGATAATAATAAAGTTAAATGTTTTAGGTGCAATAATTACGGACATCTAGCAAGGGATTGTTCTCAAAATAATAAAGTTGCGCAAGTTTCTAGAGGAGATGACTCCAGGTCGACGGCAAAAATAAAGGAAGGGCAAATGCGTGGCTCATGGCCAAGGCATCTAATGTTCAACCAGAAAAATGGTACGTAGATTCTTGTTCTTCAGCTCATATGACAAATGATATTGATTTATTAAATTACTTTAGTTCTAACTCGAAAGATAATCTTGAGGTAACTCTTGCAAATAATGAAAAGATTGGCACAGCAGGAAAAGGCAGTGCAACTATTAGCTTAGTTCACGGCAACGATCAGGAGCTTAAAAATGTTTATTATGTACCGAAGCTTTCGTCTAATTTACTCTCAGTGAGTTGTATGACTAGAAACGGTGCTTGTGTAATATTTGAAGAGAAGAGCTGTCAGATATTTGACGCAGCAAATTTAAAGATTACAGGGGAACTAATTGCTACTGGTTCCGAAGAAGGTGGAGTTTATACGTTAGATGCGAAAATTATTGTAGTCAACCGGAAAGAAGAAAGTAGTGAAGCTAGGGCGATGTCTAGTTTAATGGAGGAAAAGAATGGCCAAATATTATGGCACAAAAGGTTAGGTCACCTAGGACACAAAAATATGGCTTTGTTAGAAACTAGGGCTACTGGTATGAAACTGGATAGAACAACGCCGTTTCAACCATGTATCGCTTGCGTTGAAGGTAAACAATGCAGGGAACCTTTCCAAACAAAAAATCCTCGACATGAGAAAACTACCCGCAAATTGGAAATAGTGCACTCTGATTTGTGTGGGCCAATGACACCACCCTCAGTTAATGGAGAAAAATATTTTTTAACGTTTAAAGATGATTTCTCAAGAAAAACGTTCATTTATTTTCTTAACAGCAAAGATCAAGTGTATGAGTATTTTAAAATATTTAAGGCAAAAGTTGAAAATGAAACAGGGTGTAAGATTCAATGCCTACGTACTGACAATGGAACAGAATATGTCAATTCTAAAATGAAACGAGAAATTGAAAACTGTGGTATTAGGCACGAAACTAGTATCCCTTACACTCCAGAGCAAAATGGACTTGCAGAGAGAGTCAACCGTACAATAGTTGAGAAAGCAAGACCTATGCTTCTAGAAGCAAACCTGTCTAAAAAGTTGTGGGTAGAAGCTTGCAGGACTTCTGTATACCTTAAAAACAGATCTCCAACTAAAGCGCTAAAAAATGAAGTACCGGAAGAAAAATGGTCCGGAAAGCAAGTAGATTTAGGAAATTTACGAGTGTTTGGCTGTGTGGCCTATGCGCATATTCCAAAAGAACATAGAACCAAGTTTGATTCTAAATCCAAGAAATGTGTATTTGTGGGTTATTGCGAGGAATCAAAGGGTTATCTACGAGCGGATCCAGAAAAGGGATATAAGCAATTAAAATCTAGAGATGTTGTTTTTTTTAAACAATTTCATCTCCAGAGAGTCTGAAACCAGTGAGGGTGACAAAACAGATTTTCGAACGTTGTTGCCAAAAGTCGATTTTGCGGTTACAATCGAAGAAAATAGTGAGGCCAAAGATGATAACGCGAATACGGAAAGAGGGAACCAAATAAATTTAGAGCAAAATATTGAAGTTAACGATAAAAATGCAAACGTTATAAATAGTGATAGTCAGGGTCATGCAAGTTTAGAAGAAGACGTGATTATTTGTAATGAGACTTCTGAGAATAATGAGTCTGATATGAGTGAGACAGTAGAGACTGTGCAAGATGAATCAATCAGACGGTATCCTATTAGATCAAGGGTTCCTAAGATATTTCCAGATCACGTTACTTATTTAACGTCAATGAGTGGAAACTTTTGTGACTGCTTACCCGCTCATAATGATCCACAAACAGTGCAAGAAGCCTTAGGGTCGGAAAATAAAATTCAATGGAAAGAGGCAATGAATTTAGAGTTGAAAAATTTAAAGGACAAAGGAGTTTTTGAACTGGTAAATTTGCCAGATGGAAAGATTCCTATAAAATGTAAATGGGTTGTTAAGCAAAAGATTGATGCAGCAGGAAAATTGGAGCGTTTTAAAGCAAGAATAGTTGCTAAGGGATATTCACAAAGATATGGTGTGGATTATCAAGAAACATTTTCTCCAGTTATAAGTTATTCGGCATTACGAATGCTGATAGCACTATCAGTTGAGGTTGGGTTAAATATTTATCATCTGGATGTCACAGCTGCGTTCCTGAATGGAGATTTGACAGAGACTCTTTTTATGGAACAGCCAGAAGGTTTTACAGAGCTGAGCTCTGAAAACAAAGTTTGCTTATTAAAGAAAGCCATCTATGGTCTTAAATAGGTTTCCAAATCATGGTATGATAAATGTAGAAATGTCCTAATGACATTAGGATTCAAAAGAGTTTCAACTGAACCATGTATTTATGTTCAGGGAAGCGGAAATTTACTTTGCATAATAGCTGTGTACGTGGATGATTTCCTTGTGCTTTGTAAGAATGAAACAATTATTACCAGTCTAGAAAAGTCACTTAAGAAAAATTTTGAAATTAAAAACTTAGGGGAAGCTAAAATTGTTTTAGGTATGATAGTGCAGAGATCAGAAAAGGGAATCACGTTAGATCAGGAACAGTACATAAAAACAATTTTGTCTCGTTTTGATATGCTAGATTGCGAAATAGCGGATACTCCTATGGAACCTAAGTTAGATCCGCCCAAAGGAGATCCAAGTAAATGTCCTGATGTACCATATCAAGCGTTACTGGGCAGTTTAATGTATGCAGCGGTCTGTAGTAGACCAGACATTGCCTATGCTGTTGGAAAACTAAGTCGTTATAACACATGTTACACTAGGGAACACTGGGAATATGCAAAACGGGTGTTACGTTATTTGAAGGGTACGATTGATTTCAAAATAGTTTACAGCAAATCGGGCAGCTCTTTAATAGGATATGCAGATGCAGATTTTGCTAGCGAAAATGCTGATAGAATTTCATGTACTGGGTACATTTTGTTTCTTGCTAATGGCCCGTCGCTTGGGAAAGTAAGAAGCAGGATATTGTTGCTCTATCAACAACGGAAGCGGAGTATGTCAGTTTAGCAAGATGTACAAGAAAGTCAGTAATTCTAAATAGAATATTAAAGGAAATTTTAAAGGGAAACGATTACAAACTTATTTTTAAAAACAGTAAAGTTTTATTGTTTAGTGACAATCAGTCAGCTGTAAAAAATGCCAAATGTAGCGAAATACAAGAAAGGTCTAAACACATAGACGTAAAATATCATTTTGTCAAAAATGCAGTTGAAAAACAAGAAGTATCGGTTGATTTTAAAGGTACTAGTAAAATGATTGCAGATGTTCTGACAAAAAGCTTAGTTAAGTCGAAACATTTGAATTTTTGCAAATTGATGAATTTATTATTGCCGATCGAATCCGATTGATAAAATGACAACTGGATTAAGTGAGGGTATTGGGTTTTATAAGTAATCCAGTTTCGATCAGCGCCAACCTAGAGGAACTATTATACTTGCGTTTGACCGCCAGTCACTAACTTGCTCCTCTATCTAAGTTATATAAAAATGTACTCTTTTGTTTATTCTCTGTAATGGCGGACATGCCAAATCTATGTCCAAATATACAATTGATTAAAACTATCCTTTTGTATTAATCTCTGCTGAAACACAACAGAACTCAACTACATTAATCTACATGGCGCCAGGGAATGTTCTCCGCAGTACCTACATGCTTATGCGAGAGATAACGTCACCAGTTACGTTGTAGCCCGGCTGTCACTTGTATCGAAACAAACAAACAAACAAACAAACAAACAAACAGTAAACTTTGTACTCGCCACACGCATTCATAACATACTCTTGCACTCTTCCAATAATCTAACTAGGCTATACGTACTGACGATTTCGACAGCCCACAGCCCACACATGTGGCCTTCATCCTATCAAGGACATTGTGCTGCCAACTGAACTGATGACGCAACCTCTCGCAGCTGCACCTAGCCACTGCGGAGAACACTTCCTGGCGCCCTGTACAACAATGTTCACTGTTACCCATCGAAACGAACGCTTATATAAAATATAAGAACTCACCTGTCGAGTTCGCTATTCTGGTCGGGAACACCTCATATGAAGGTTAGGAAGAGTTGAAAGACGGAAAATGCCTGTTGGTTCAGCCTATTTACTTCTCTGCAACGTATGTGTTAGTTAGAGTAAATCACACATTGCGCTGACCAACTGAAAGTTACAATATCAAAACTTGTTTAACCTGCAACCAGCATCGTTCTTCGTGGAAAGTCGGAACCTCTTTGATAATTAGGACAGGTTCCTTGGCAGTGGAGGTGAATATCTGTAGCCTCCCCTGAACTATGATCTGTATGCTGTATAGTGTAGAGTATACTTTCAACTGCATATTGTGTAAGTGTATAGACTACTGTAATTACTTCCCACAGAGTAGGGGTAAAACTCTCCTCATAATCCTGGCAATTGAAAACCCATGATCATCATTTTAAATTATTTAAAACTAGCAATCCGCCCCGGCTTCACCCGGTATCTTTAACGGTGTACTCAGCGTTAGCTTAAAAGCCGCATGGACGGCAGGTCCCAGACGGAATTCAGAAAAGCCGAGGTGAACAGCGAAACTCCAAGCACATATATTCTTAACTGAATTCTTAACTAGACACGACTTGACTGTCTGATGCTGGCCGAAGCAGGGGTGATAGGCACCCTCGCTAGCTCATAAACTCGCTCCGAAGCTAGTAATTTAAATTTCCACTGAATGGAGATTGTTAGAAGAAATGATAACGTAAAACACTTAGGTACTGGGCGATGTATTAATGACAGAGATATACTGTCCAGGGCTTTTTATCATTCTAAATGATCTAGTCGACTTTGTCGTTACGTTACGGTGACGTCACGAAATGTACCGAGAATGCACTGAGGTGTGTGACGTCATAGTACCGCTTGGTGCATGTGTACTGAGTTCACTCGTGAGCTCTGGCGTTACGAGACGGCAACGACACGGCGAGCGTGACGTCATCCAGCCAGCTCCCTCCTTTCACCGCGCGCTCCTGCTCCCTCATGACTTGTAACTTTCTATCGTTCTGATTTTTTCTTGATCATCTAACATGACAAGAGTCTTTGGCTTCGACCGAAGCGGGAAGCGTCGAGCCTTTCTAGCATTTTTCAGCATTTGTAGCAATTTAAATGATATAAATTCCAGTCTTTCGGACTGATTGTCTTTTTTTGTAGAACTTTTCATCCTGAACAATTCTTCCACTCGTAGTAATATATACGTTTTTAACGGTTTACCCAGCGTACCGACAGTAGTGGCTACGCTGGCTAAAGCGCAGCATTAGGTCATGAGGCCAAGCTCTCAGCTGACTCGGTAGACACGTGGGTTCGAGCCCCACCACCGGCCGTTCTTGAAATGGTTTTCCGTGGTTTCCCATTTTCAACACCAGGCAAATGCTGGGACGGTACCTTCTGACAGGCCACGGCCGCTTACTTCCACATCCTTGCCCAGTTTCATTCACCATCATTCATTTCATCTCTCATTTACTCCTCTCATGAGGTGGCGTCAGGAAGGGAATAATATGGGGTAGACAGACATGCATACAACGGTTTACCCAGCGTAAGCTTAAAAGGCGCACAGATGGCAGTTTTTTTTTGTTGTTGTCTCGATTCACTGAAAGCGTTACTGCTCAGCCTCCTTTGATCATAAATGAATGTTGTTCTACAGAAACCTTCCTCGAGAAATCCTTTACCGAATGGTGAAAACCGCATCAAAATCCATTCAGTGGTTCTTGAGATTACCCGTTACATCCAAGAATCGGGGACTTCGTTTAATACTATGTAGAGATAGAAATTGGTAACAGAGATGACGTTTCATTTAATGAACTCCCATACCTGCAAATACTTGTCGTTCACCAAATAACGTACGTGTAGCGCTGACATATTTCAAGGAGCGTAATAAAATGGAGATGGGCCATTAATTTCGTCTGAAATAAACGATGTAGCCTACTTTCTCGGTGATCGTAAGCCGAGTACAGAAGTGGCGAGTCAAATAAATAAAGATAGCTTTGAAGCCAATGTTTTAGTGCTACCTTATTCCAATGGATATTGCAACTGTCCATACAATATAATCCCCATTACTAAGACCTGAAAAAATATATGAGAGAGAAGACGGAGAAAACTACAGGATGACATGTTTCGCTCGTCAAGCAAGCATCATCAGCAGTGCTGGATTACCCATTAGGCCCGACTAGGGCCAGGCCTAGGGCCCCGAATTATCTGGGGCCCCCAAACAATTTCTAATTTAGTTCAATTTTATTCGGAAGATTTACAAAAAAAATATCCAGAACTGAGACAGTCTCAGCATTATAGCCTATTAAATTCCAATGTCCTTTAAAAACTGAGTTCACTCATTCTGAACTTTACGAAATTCTTATTCGAAACAAGTTTGATTCTGTTTTTACGAACGTTGAAATTGATTTTCGCATTTTCCTGAACCTCATGATACCGAATTGTTCTGCGGAGCGCTCGTTTTCAAAATTGAAACGGATCAAAAGTGCACAAAGAAGTGTCATGTCACAAGAACGATTAGATATGCTAAGTTTAATGTATATCGAGTCAGCTGTTCTGCGGGAAATTGATTTTGAAGACATTGTAGAAGATTTCATTGACCGAAAAAAAAACAGAAAAAAATGTTTTGATTACATTTTACAGAAGTAAAAAATAGTATGATTTGTTAAATTGTTCATCAAATCTTCTGAAATGTTCTCATATAACGATGATCGTTTCAATTGAAATGTATGTAGCCTATATATGTAGGCCTATGTATGATTTAATAAAAAGTGTATTATTCATCTTGAGAAAAAGAACTCTTGTATAGGCCTATATACTTTATTAAATGTACAAGTGCTAAAAAATAAAAAATATTTGAAAAAATAAAGGGGCCCCAAAAATCTGAGGGACTTGGGCCTCATTTTACCTTAATCCGGCACTGATCATCAGATCCAAATACACAAGATAACAGCTCTACAAAACGCTACCAAACCCACAAAAACACCCACAAACAGTCTCTGCCCTCCAAAAACATAAAGCACGAAAAAGTGTGGCAACTATTACTGATACTAAAAGCATTACATATCCAAAAGAGATTATTTTCTCATGTATATTTGGATCTGAATATGCTCGGTTGACGAGCGATAGTTTTCTCGCTCATTCTGTAGACCGAGTAGATTGTGTGGGCCTGATGATCACGATGACAGGCCCACACAATCCACCCGGTCTCAAGGTACAGTAGCCTACGTTCCGTGCGCACTCATATCACCATTCACTGCTCAATCTAGGGTCGTTGTGGTCATCAGGTCCACACAATCCACCCGGTCTACAGAAGAGGGAGAAAACTATGGGAGGACGTGTTTCGCTAGTCAATGGAGCATCATCAGATCCAAATATACAGGACAAAATAGTTTTTTTTTTGTTGTTTAATAATTTTAGTATTTAACAGTTGCTACAATTTCTAAGTTTTTCCCATGATGGTTTTTTTTTATCGTATGGCTTTTAATGCCGGGAGTGTCCGAGGACATGTTGGGCTCGCCAGTTTTGTAGCTGCTTCGAAGTGGACATCCAATGGGTGAGCTACAAGTACCTTCGCTTGTGGAGTGTTGTCTGGGGAAGAAAGTTTGAATGTAAGGACGAGGAGTTGGAAGGTAGCGGCTGTAGCCTATAGTTAGGGACCAACCCCGGCATTTGCCTGGAAGAAAGATGGGAAACCACAGAAGACCATCTTCAAGGTTCTGGCGGGGATATTCAAACCTCCACGCCTCCCGGATTTGAGCGACTGCCAGCAGTCATGCCGCAACGACCACGGCTAACTCACCCGGTATGTTTGTTCTTGGAGGACAGAGACCATTTGTGGGATCGGTAGTATTTTGTATTTGGATCTGATAATGCTTTCTTGAAGAGCGAAACATGTTATCCTATATTTTTCTCCCTCCTCTTTAGCCCATAACAAATATGCATACTGTAAATAAACAGGGTGTTTCTAAATTCCCATTACAGACTTGAGGGCTTGTAGTGGTTACTAAGGGGGGTTAAGTTTAGCATAGGAATTTGTGTCCGAAAACGTACTGTCTTGTTATTACCCGCAACACAAAAAAACACCACAGCACATGTTCAAATCTTCCGGATTTTTGGCGCCTCTGACTAGAGGACGTACGTCATTGAAGAATCATCTGATGTCCCATATCCCCTACATCAGCGGTTCCCAACCTTTTTTTCCCTCCCGTACCCCTTTATACATTATTTATCTAAAATAGTACCCCCTAAAAAGGAAACTTTTAAAACGTTTAATGATTTACGGGAAATATGTACATACCTTAATAAAAACATTAATAATACAATATAACTTACAACTATTTATAATTTATTTTTTAATACAGTACGACTAATATTTTTAATATATTATTTGTTTGCTGATAGTATGCATTTCATTACAAGAAAATGATAAATATAATTTTCAATTTTACATTTATTTTATATAAACATTTAGCTGAGGAAAATAAACAAGTACATACAGTTGCCTACATACGATTGTTAAATTTTGATTTTATTGAAAATCAATTAATTCTAACGATTAGTTTGGCAAAAATAGACAAATCATGACAATAGCAGTGCAGCGGTGAAAGTGACTGGGGTTGGGGCAGGGTGGGTGAATAAGACGGCACTGCACGCCGGTACATTACGACTAACACGTCAGCTCTCGCCACGGGTTTTGGCCGGTGAGTCCCAATTGCGCAGTCGTACAGAGGACAGGTGGCGAACCTCAGACATTTGCAATTGGTACATTAGTTACTTTCAGCGTAACTGAAAGCTCACGTGTCAATTTCACACGCGCGTGGCTCGCAGATTGTCCTCTTTACGACTGTGCAATCGGGACTCACCGGCCATAAACTGTGGCGGGAAATGTACGATGGAAACATGGCGCCCGCCATGACGTTTATTTTTGGCGTACACCTAAGCGGTTCGTTGCGTAACACCAAGGGGTACGCGTACCCTAGGTTGGGAACCGCAGCCCTACATGAAAACTTGATTTACGAGAGCCCTGCCCTGTGGAATCCGAGGAAGACCCACTGGTGTGGGTTATGGCTGCGGAGGGTGTTGGAGGACCAGGGATTGGCGATCGTGTGTACCAGAACATGGTACGGAGGTAGCGAGTCTGTGTTGACGTCGGTTGTCGTCACATCGATCCCCTCCTGTAATTGTGGGACGTGGGTTGGCGACCACGGGGCCTCAGCTGAGTCCGGCATTGCTTCCACTTACTTGTGCCGGGCTCCTCTCCGTCTTCTTTCCTGTCGACCTCACTTGGTCAACTCTTGTTCTCTTCCGACCCCGACGGTATTAGGGTATCAGAGGCCTAGGGAGTCTCTTCCTTTCCCGCCTTAATTGGCCCTTGTCTCATCTTTTCTGATTCCCTCTTTCTTCGAGGGGTCAGCCTTCTTTTTCTTTTCATGCTATCTCCTGCCTCCTGCTCAAGGCACTCAAGGAGGCCGGGTGTATGTAGCCCCACCACGTCTGGTGCACCCTGGATATTGCCACACCCTCAGGGGCTCACGGCTGGTGAGTTCAGGAGTTGGCGACACCGAGGGATTCCTGAGCTGGGTCCGTTTTTCCCCTTTTTATCCCTTACCTCTGGGGCGGACCCTCTCCTCTCTCACTTTCCTATTTGCCTTTCATGGCTCTCCTTCCTTCCAAGTCCCTAAGTCCTCATTCTTCGAAGGTTGAGGGCATTTCTTTTTCTCCTGTCCTTTATTTGCCTTATTCTCCTTTTGTTTTCTATTTCTTCTTCTAGTATATTAGTTAGAAGTTAGTTTTAGTTATAGTTTACATTTCATTTTCATCTTCACGATCACCCAAACCATTAGGGGCCGATAACCTAGATGTTAGGCACCTTAAAACAACAATTATCCTCATCATCATCCTCCTGTAATTGGTCCCAGACGACAAGCAGCAGGAGTCCGACAGATCGCTGAAAATGCAGGAGCTGTGAACGTGTGTTGTGATGGTGTTTTGCGGGTAGTGGGATGACGGTATGTCTCCAGACACACGTTCCTACGCGAAACTTAACTGCCTTGGTCCCAACTACAAAGTCTGTAATGGCAATTTATGAAACACCCTGTATATATTACCTAATCACATTTAAATTTTTTCAGATTGTTTTTAGCCTATTTTCAATTTTGAAAAAATAGGCTTATGAGATCACCTTTTGTGTATGTGTGCGTGTGTGTGTGTGTGTGAGTATGTGTGATGTGTGTGTGTGTGTCCCCTAATAACTTCTAAACGACCGGAGCGATTTTAATGAAACTCGGTAAGTTCATAACACTATTTCGGGCGACCCCGACCGTGCCCTTCAAATTTTGTTACGTCTCACCAATCCAACATGGCGGCTGTGCGAAATATTTCACCAGCATTCAATTTTTCCGAAACTATTCCCGATATCACCCTGGAATTTATTACGGTGATAAAGGGAACTACTTGAAGTTCACCGATGTGACTTTTGAAAAACTGGTGACTACAAAACCAACATGGCGGCCAAGCGAAATTGCGACTTTAAATAGATGTTTCTCGCGATTTAACCAACCAAACGCAATAAAACTTGGTACAGTATATGTTTATACAACTATTAGCGGTATCACCCTGAAATTTTGTACGGAGATAAAGGGCACTACTGGAAGTTCATCTATAAGACTTTCAAAAACCGGTTAACTACAAAACGAACATGGTGGCCAAGCGAATTTGAAAATGTTAAATAGACCTTTCTCGCGATTTAATGTTCCAAACGCAATAAAATCTGGTACAGGAAATGTTTATACACATTGCAATGCACTGGTAACTAATTTAGTTCAATTGTTTACATAACCTCAAGATGGCGGCTTTGCGAATTTTAAAATATTTCTTGTGTCGTAATCATGCGATCGAAGTGAAAGTTTGAATAATGAACCTACGCAATAAATTTCCTTTAATGGTACATGACTCTATGGCCTATACATTTAACAATCCAACATGGCGATCATCCGAAATATTTAGACGGCTCTGAATATCTACGAATCTATTTTAGCAATCAAACTGTTTTTTTTTTTTTACGTTCATAGGGGCTATGAACCTAAGTTCACCTATAAGACTTTCACTAACCTGGTGATAACAAATCCAACATGGCGGCGACGCGAAGAATAAATATTCACAAGGACGTTTCTCGCAATTTAGCCATCCGAGTGAAGTGAAACTTGGTACAGTAAATCCTCATACGAATGTTAATCCACTGGCATATAATTTATTTCAATTGTTTCCATAACCACAAGATGGCAGCTGTGCGAAATTTTAAAATCTCCTTGTTACTTCTTGTGTCCTAATCATGCGATTGAAGTTTGAATGCTACACGTACACAATAATCTTCATGTGACAGTACATAACTCTAGGACCTACTTATATAAAATCCAACGTGGCGACCATCCGAAATATTTAGTCGGTTCTCAATATCTACGAATCTATTACAGCAATCAAACTGAAATTTTGGATGTTGATAGTGGCAATTAACATAAGTAGGATATATGAAAATAGGCTTTAGTTCTTCACGGAACTACTTGGTTTTTTTCACATGTCTCAGCAATTGCAATTATATTGTGTTGGCCGACTGAAAAGTATTAATATCAAGAGTTAAATAGACTAATACTGAAATTGCGATGATTTTTAAAAAATATTCAAAGAGCTGTAAATTAATAGGCTAAAACTCCATAGCTATCTGCTCACAAAGAGAAGGGATAATAAGAATCCCATAACCGTGTCAATTGCAAAACCCATGATCTTCATAAAAAAGGACGGTATAACTTATTGGCTTTCATGGCCAGTGAAATAGAACTCAGCAATCTTTCTAGGATTTGTGCCGTCTCTTGTGTGAGGTTTCGCCCAGGACACCAAGCTGGCTCATCAGCCGGCTCTTTATGTCCCCACTCGGAGCCCCACAGTAGTAGCAAACTGCGCGCTACCTCCCTTTTTATAAAGTGCATCTGCGCCTCTTCACTGCGAGAGGTAAAACTCAAGCAGTCCTCGCCTACCTATGAAGGCTTCTAAAAAGATGGTAATTGGCTTTCACGGACAGTGAAATAATACTCATCCATCTTTCTAGGTTTGTGCCGTGTCTTGTGTGGGGTTTCGCCTACGACACCAAGCTGGCTCATGAGTGAGCTCTAGGTGTCCCCACCCGGACCCCCACAGTAGTAGCGAACTGCGCGCTACCTCCCTTTTCATAAAGCGCACCTGCGCCTCTTCACTGCGAGAGCGAAAAGCTCAAGCAGTCCTCATCTCCCTATGATGGCTTCCAAAAGGATGGTAAATTGGCTTCCACGGCCAGTGAAATTAAACTCAGCAATCTTTCTAGGTTGAAATTATTCACAATAGAAAGTGGTGGCAAAGAAGAAAGCCACATCTTTGGTAAATAACGCTCCGTACAAGTGTAGGGCGGTATCGATTACGCTAGGCCACTCCGTAGCCGACGCCCGGTATTGATTGCCTTGCCGAGTGTCGTCAAGTGGTTCTCCATTGTAGTATTGTTCCTCCGTAATTAATACCAGGCAATACGTTGTCAGGCCCACACAATCCACTCGGTCTCAAGGTATGTTCCGAGCGCGCGCTCAAGATATCATCATTCACTGCTTAATATAGGGTCATCGTGGCTATCAGACCCACACAAACCACTCAGTCTCAAGGTACATTCCATGCCCGTTCAAAACCTCATAATTCACTGCTTAATCACGGCCATCAGAACTACACATTCCACTCGGTCTCAAGGTTCGTTTCCGTGCTCGTTCAAGATCGCATGACTTAAGGCTCGGTAACACAGTCTGCCGCGGTGGGAAGCGATCCCGTGGTCGTCGAGGCGGTCTACGATATGGGAACGTCACATAGGACGCGATACTTTTGTGTGAGCGGTCCAGTCTGGCCGCTTCCTTCTGGAGAATATGCAGTGTGTTTTCATATTAATCATTGTTTGATATTGTTATTGAGTATGAACTCGATCGATGAACAACTCCTTCTCCTATTTGCTTTGCAAAACACAAAGAAGAAAAGATGACGTTGGGTGCATGTCTGTCAAACTGTGAACTGTCAAACAAGTACGTGTATTTACACACAGTGTCTATAAATATTTCAGTTTGGTCACCCATCGAAGGCGGCACAATCGAAGGCGGTCACGCTAATAATCTGAGTTCCCAGATCGCTCATCGTCGCGACAAAGACAAGCGGGTGACGGTAGACCACGTTCTGTGTGCCAGAGATTGTACAACTTTGTGTAATACAACTGGACCGCCTGACCGTGCCGGATGCGACCGTGCCGGATGCGACCCGTGCGACTTACCAATTTGCCATCGTGCCACTAGCAACCCAAGCGGTGACGTATCGGTGGAATCTGGGAATTTCTAACACATCTGTCTTTGCTAAAATTCCACTTAGGTTAGGTTAGGCGCCGTAAAAATTGAAGAGCTTATTTCCCAAAGTGACGTGAATCCAAAATTGACGGGTTTTCAGTAATTTCATAAGCAAGTTAATAGGTTCTCTCAACGTATAGCTAAGGTTTTAAGTCGCAACACGTCGTATATCCCATATTAACAGAGATCTAAGAATTTATTTGCAAAGTGGTGTAACTCCAACGTGTATTTACTTCCAATATGTCTTGACCAATCCGATGGCTCTCAGGGCACAACGTGATATATCAAGGTCATGTCTAACTTTGAAGAATATGTAGAGCATCAGTTTGTGTTTGTTGTGTTTAAACCATTTAAATGTTCATAAATGCCACTCAAAGCCTATGTAAATATATGATTTATTTCCAAAACGTCCTAACTCCAACTTACAGGAGACGATTGCCACAATTTCCAATGATAGGAGATTTTTGAAAGTAATGACTGAAATTACATTATATTCATAATCATATCTGAATTTAATTATACGAAGAAACAAAAACGCGATTTCTGAAGTTTTGTATTTCATGGATTTACGTCACTTCTTCTCTCGAACAATGGGTCGCATGGGGCACTGTAAGCTACTAGTAGGTCGCTATAGCCACGATTTTTGCTGGGTCACATCGGGCACGGTCGCACTCGGCACGTAATCGGTCAGATATCGTCCCGCCGCGACATACCGTTTTCTGTGTGGCCGAGCCTTATACTGCTTATTGCAGGCTACCGCGGTTATCAGTTCCACGAAATCCATTCCATTTTTGTTGAAATATAAGTTTAATTGCTCGTCTGCAGTCCTTTCCTGAATTACATATAACACACACTAATACAGCCATCATAATTAACACCGGTTATCTGACTGATTCTACACACACCTAAAGTAGGCCTACATGAGCACGTTGTACCAGCCCCTAAACTGAGGAGCTAACAAACCAACCAACTTCATTAGGTGAATTTCACTTAAAATATCATACCTAAAGGCTGTTTACAAATGTAGATAAATTTTATCTAAACTTTCAAAACTGTAAGTATGCCTATATATTGGTTGGAATAATTCTACTTACCACAAACACTGACAAGAAGAATCTTCATCCCAAAACTCGTAACAGCTGTAGACTTACCTGAAAAACAGATATTAGTAGTCAATAACACTCATATGGATAGGTAGTAAGGTAGGCAGATATGTGGTACATAGTATTTCTTACTGGTTCATTTACATAATAATAATAATAATAATGTATTATTATTATTACTACTAGGCGTATCATTATTTTCAGAGGAAAGGAGTAAGGAGATGATCCACCGAATGAAGCTGTATTGGCAGATGATCAAAGCCAATGGAGGGAAAAGATTATCCAAGATACCGTAGATGTTACACCGTGGTTCATAGTGACCCAGATCGAACGGAATCATTATTATTATTATTACAGTGTGTCCGCAAAGTCTCTCCGCAGTGCGTGTCTCGCCTTGTGGGACGTGTTGGATTGGCAGTACATTCATGTATTGTTGCTACATGGAAAACAATTAAAATAAATTAAGTAATGCAATTATATACACGGTACTCATCACTATCACACTATGCTCCGTAAAGTTTCCACCAGCACGGTAATCCTCTTCCACTAAAAACCCACGCTCTTCAGTAGTAAGCATTCCCACTAGACTCAGCCTAAACAAGAACTTGACAAGAACACAACTTACAGCGTCAACTCTGTCCCGCACAGGCACTCACTGTCGGCAATAATGAACCGGTATTCCTCACCCTATCACTCCAGTTGAAGGTCACGGTACAAGTGCTTTCTTATGACAACCGCCGTGGTGAGACTTAGCGTAT
This sequence comes from Meconema thalassinum, assembly GCA_946902985.2. Lineage (NCBI taxonomy): Eukaryota > Metazoa > Arthropoda > Insecta > Orthoptera > Tettigoniidae > Meconema > Meconema thalassinum. The sequence goes on from OX336394.1 coordinate 265,528,651, forward strand.
ACAGCGACATGTATGTGCTGCCAACCTAACACATCCCGCAAGGCGAGTCCCGCGTAGCTCGCCGCTGCGGAGAGACTTTACGGACGCTCTGTATTATTATTATTATTATTATTATTATTATTATTATTATTATTATTATTATTATTATTATCATTTTACATCCAAATTGAGACTCGATGGACTACGTGTGAACAACCAATCTCATTTCAGTAACAATTAGATCTTGTTCGTTTGCCAGCTTTGACATCCTGCCAGTATTTTTTGAGTCAATCAATCAGAACTTTCATTCTCTCTCCGGATAAAGGTCCTCTCTGTTTCATGGGTTCTGAATCCACTCTTAAGTCCTTCTGAAACTGTCCCTGTCATTTATTTTATCATTTCTCACAATCGCGATATTTGTTTCCATACTTTCTTAGATCACAGAGATTTCTCCCGGTTAATCAAATGTTTGCCTAACAGCAGCACCTTGTGAGAAAACCTAGTGATTGTGTCACGAGCATCGCGCGTAAAAGCCCTATAAGGTTTGACGATGCAGCCGTGAGAGTGAAAAGATGGGTGCCTTAGTATAGTAAACATTTCAGTTCACTCACTTTCCTCATTAACGACCGGCTTGCTTTGGAAACCCAGCTACGTTGCCATGTTTACATTCCATGTCAGCGTGGAGCCAGGGCTTCCCAAACTTAAGGAACAGCGTTGTCAACTCTCCATTGTAGCCACTGAGAGCAAGCAGCGAGACTGTGCAACACTGGAGACCAAACAAGCGATCCACAGCCAGGACCGGACTTTGGACTCTGAGTCACAGAGCATGCATACTATTGGTCAACAGCGAACAATGATAATCATTATTATCGGCGCGTGCTATTCACAACCTTTGCCAGCTGACGCCCCTCTTTTCAGAAACGGGTGGTCATTGCCCAACACACACCCCCACCGGTCGCTTAGATAACCTCTTCGATAAACTTACGTGGTGGATATAGACCTAACCTAATAACACTACATAATGGGATAGTTATAAAAATTATAAAACCTTGTATGTAACAATAATACTGGAAAATGATAGCAACTACTACATCGTTGATGAGTTGAAACATGTCGCGTGTGGTCATAGTTTACTTTCAATCAAGTAGGTCCACAAAGTGTGCGATTAAACTTGCGTTGAGTGGTCTTGTTTGCGCATCTGCTCTTAGGCTTGATTTTGTTCCTTAAAACACAGCAAATTCGTTACTTCACCTCCAACCTCGCGACTCCGCAGAGGTTTGTGGTGACAGTCGGCAATTACCAGTGCTTTTGAACGATTGACTTGGCGTGACAATCACTTGGAGAGATTCGAAAAATATTTATTAGGGCGTATACAAAATTGTAATAATCGAGTTTTAAAAAGAAATGGAAATCACTTCACGTCTTCCTCCCTCCCCCCCCCCCCCCTACCCCCCCCCCCCCCCCCCGTCCCGCCCTTCCCTCCAGGTTGGCATAAAATGTAGTGCCATATATTTTGAAAATGATCAGGATATATTTATGAAATCAATTGAAACATAACAAGTAGTTCCGTGAAGAACTATATAGCCTATTTTCATATATTCTATTGGTCTTCTCTATTAAAAATTGTCCCGCCTATGAAAAACATCATTATGCTGGATTGGTCTCTAGGTAGGCTAGAGTTATGTCCCATTAGATGAAGATTATTCCGTAGGTTAATTTTTTTAAACGTTCACTTCGATCGCATGATTAGGACACAATAAATAAAAAATCAATTTTAAAATCACGCACAGCTGCCATCTTGGGTTTATGAAAACAATTGAATTTAATTAGTTGCCAGTAGATAATATTTTGTATGAATATTTGCCGTACCAAGTTTCCCTGCGCTCGGATGATTAAATCGCGAGTTAAGTAGTACCCTTTACCATCGAACAAAATTTCAGGGTGATATCTATTACCGTTGCGGAGGTATATAATGTCAGTGAAATATTTCGCATGGCCGCCATGTTGAATTGGTGCAATGTATCAAATTTGAAAGGCACGGGCGAGGTTCGTCGAGGTAGTAGAACTGTATGTACTTACCGAGTTCCATTGAAATCGTTTCAGCCGTTTAGATCTTATTAGCTGGCGTGGTTGGTAGCATGCTGAACTGCTGTGCCCAAGATCGCGGGTTCAAACCCGGCCAAAGTCGTCGGATTTTTTAAGAGCGTTGAAATCCTACAGTTTGCCTTCCTTCGGAGGGGAAGTAAATCCGGCGGTCAAATGTCATAGATTTTTGGCATGTAAAAGATCATTCCACTAACTAAACTGGTGTGAAGCTAAATTTCCAGGTTAAATATCGTTGAAACGCTCCATCAAAGTTCCAATGTTCACCACTAGGTGTCAGTGACATCTGGTAGCGAAAGCTGGAGCTATTTGAAATTGAACGGAACTTGTAGCTTATTAGCAGGTTTGGTGAAGCAGCAACTGGTCACCATTATTGCTCCAACACACCCCGCGATGACGTAGGCCTGACACCAATAAATTACACAGGACTGTAATGAAAAATTACAAGGTAAGTGAAATCTGAACTTTATGTATTTTTCGGTACCGGTACTGATTTCGAAAACTGTAATTAAAGAGTTCTATCACTTCACGTTTTCTTGAAAATGTCAATTGTACTTGGATTTCTTATGAACATTTGCCTGAGATTGAAAATAATAGAAGAACGTCAAGAAAAAGTTTCAAAGGAAAAAGAATAAGTACTTAAATAGAATTTTTTTTTTTGAATTTATAATGTGAAAGTTCATCTAAACATACATAATATTTGTTCCTCTTGGTGAATCGTCTATTTTAAGTTACAGCATAATTTGACGCAAAAAGTTATAACGCAAGGGATTTTAAAAAGAATGCTCTCGATTTTAGCAAAAATGTCGATATCGATTTTACAAAAAAAAATGACGTTATGCAAAAAAATCGGAGGTAATTTTCCAAATAAGCAACCCAAATATTATAAAAATTAGCCAAAACTTATATGTATTTTTTCAAAAACTTTAATTTCGCAGGCCCGTGCTATTCTCTTCTTATTACAGGGGCTCCACGCAGTGCCCCTGTATTATCCATTCTGTACGTGTAACCCTTGCTCTACGAAACTAAGAGCCCCGACTATTCGCTGAATGTTGTAGATACAATATTGACGATGATGCGCATGTAAACTGGTATGTCATCTTAGTTCTGCTTTGCGCAAGGAGGGCATAACCCATGCAAGGAAGGCGTTGAGGTCCCAAAGGGGATATACGGGCCGGAGAAAGGAACCCTCTTGACAATTTCCTGGTGACTTCCTACCGCGGAAGAATGGTAGTGACATCCAGTGTCAGATTTCGTTTACTTCTCGGCATATCTCCATCCTTCTCTATCTCTCTCCCACTTCCTACCAACATACAAAACCCGTACATTTTATTCTATCTCTTTCCTTCCCCCTTTCTCTCAGTTGATCGCATTCACTCAACACACGCACACACACGGACAACGAATCTATTTTTTGGTTCTTCAGCATTTTTCCTGTGTGAGGAAGCCTTGAGTAAAATACTGTAAACTCGACTTCCGTAGCAGCGTGCCTGGTGGAACAGGGACAGATGTATGATTCAATACTGTCCTGGTGGAGAGGAATTCTCACCTCGTGTTTATGTGTGTGCCACTCATCTCGGAAACGTGTCATATTATTTTCTGTGGTTATAACACATTAAGACTTCGATTACGAAACACACTTCAAAACAACAACATAATAATATCAGCATATTTCAACGTCAAAGGACACATTTCAATACATTATTTAACTAATGACTAGCGGACCCGTTCGAGATATCTCGCATGTTCATAAACCACACTTTGGTTGGTTGGTTCCTCAGTTTAGGGGTTGCGTCAACCAAGACCAACTACAATACTCAGACCTTAATGTAGAAAAAACATGGCGGCGACGGTTGCCCTACCAATAACTAAGATCATGTCATCGGGCTTGTCACAGTTCGTGTAAATTATTATTTTTACTCACCTAAGAGCATAAAATATATCACAAGACGCGACTAGGTTCCGAAGAAATATGCATCAATAATTTAGACTTACCTGAATTAATTTATCTATATAGTACTGGCCTCGAATATTAGGTTACTTCGTCTTCACCCAAGGGGCAGCTACAATAGTCTCACTGTTTCTGTGGTTGAATAAGAAGCTTTTTGGCGAGTTATCACGATTTGTTTTTAAGTTCAGTAATTATAGAATAATATTATTAGCAAAAAATCAAACAGATTCTGAAGTAGGAGAGAAGAAAGTACCCGGTTACTGAAGTGCTGTCCCAGCACAACGCCATAGAGATACATTTCAATTAAGACCTCTCGTGGAATTGCCTAAAATCTCGGGTAAAACATCACACCGAATTAGTTGATTGAAATATGCAAAGAAGTCGTCGTGTGGATATCAGAACATAATTATGGAGAATACTACTGGGTACACACAAGGGACACGATATTATGTTACCATCTAACCTATTAAACATTCGCTGTTACCGTTTGGAATAGTTGTACGCTTGAAATAGTTGATTTAGTAAAGGTTGGAAAGCACCATCTCCCTCTTACGGAATTATCGCGGCACACCATCTCGCAATATAAGTACATAATTGGCAAGGTACTCACAACACTTTATTACACACATCATAATAAAAAACAAGCTGTAAGAATCACAAAAGTATGAATAATGACGGAACACAATGAGTTCACTGTTTGGCACAGGGGGAACATCTTCCTTAACCAATAAAACAGAAGTTCACTGTATTATTTGGCGTGTATACAAGGCAGTGTAGAACATCTGCCAGACTGGTAAGGATTTACGGAGGCACATATTGCTGAGCGTTCAAAATAACGTCAATGGTTTGGTCTAGCCGTAGATGCTCATTGCGTTTTCCCTTTACGTAATTAAGTTCGACACTACTGACGTGTACTAATAAGCTATTATTATATTGTCACTAACTAGCAAATCATTGCGGTGTATATTCTTGAGACACTTCTATTATGCTTTCGACTTAGGTACCTCAACATCCGAAGTAAATGACACAATGCCATCGGTTGACTGGACAATCATCACACAAACGAACCAGTCCATAATAAGCGTATTATCACATATTTACATACGATTGCAGTACATTAACGTGAACTGGACTTTACAGACATACAGAAGACACTAACAATTACAGATGAGCGACAGTTTATCCCAACCTTCATCAAACGAAGCTAATCAAAGCTAAATATTGTATCCCAGCAACGAATGTAAACAAACAATATGCCGGGGCTTCAGCATACGCCATTTTCACACTTTCGAGACCTGCATTAAGGTCTGAGTATTGTAGTTGTCTTGCGTCAACGTGGTCATGTAGCCCCGTGTACTTTGGGTGTGTGTAGAATCTGTCTGATAACCAGTGTTATTTGTGATGGCTGTATTAGTGTGTGTTATCTGTTTCTTAATTCAAGTAAGGACTGAAGACTTTGAATTGTCACGGCCGACTGAATGCGCTCATACCGGCCTAGACAATGAGACCTTTTTCATAAAATCTTGTTAGTTACTCAACTGCTCACACAGCGCTGTTCACCAAGCATTGCACGACTAAGACTTACCTCTACTTAGTGTAAAACTAAGTTCCCGATTCTTGGATATCACGGGTAATCTCCAGAACCACTGGATGGATTTTGATGCGGCTTTCACCATTCTGTACAGGTAATATCGAGGAAGATTTCTGTTGAAAATAATTTATTTATCATCAAAGGGAGCCAAGCAGTAACGATTTTAGATTTCAGTGAATTGGTCGAAGAAAGAACTTGACGTCCGTGCGCTTTTTAAGCTTACGCTGGACAAACCGTTAAAAATATCAATATACTATGAGTGTAAGAATTGTTCAGCATGAAAAATTGTACAAAAAAGTCCGCGTGAGCATATCTCTATCTTCGATACATCGCCCACTATAAGTGTTTTTAGTTTGGACGGGAGGGGGATTTGGCTTGCACCTCGCCATTCTTAAATTACGTCTGACAGGAATTCCTTGCATATTCATAACTGTTCCCGGGCGAAGCCGGGGCGGGTTGCTAGTGACACTATTATATTATAATTATAATTCCCACAATATCAAAATGCAAATTATATCACAAAATAAAATAGCGTGCTAATAAATCTAAGAGAAATTAGACATACCTTGCACCTCGTTACAGTTGAATTCGATCAGAATCACTCGGTTTTCATTAAAGTTTATGCATTTTTCTGCTGAACGGTTTGGAAGTTCGGCAACAGGAAACTAGGACTGTCATTTACTTAAAATATTCATTTTTGTATTTTTGTACTATTTGTGTTCATGATTTCATTACATTGTCAGAAATACCGACAGTAGTGGCTACGCTGGCTAAAGCGCAGCGTTAGGCCATGGGGCCAAGCTCTCTGCTGACTCGGTAGACGCGTGAGTTCGAGCCCCACCGTCGGCCGTCCTTGAAATGATTTTCCGTGGTTTCCCATTTTTCAACACCAGGCAAATGCTGGGACGGTACCTTCTAACAGGCTACGGCCGCTTCCTTCCACATCCTTGCCCAGTTTCATTCATCTTCATCCATTCCATCTCTCATCCTGACGCGCAGGTCGCCCACGGGCGTCGACTAGAAAGACCTGCACTCGGCCTCTCAGGAGGCCACACGAAAAAAAATGTCAGAATTAATGCTTTAATTAGTAGGGTATACTATTCAGTGTACCTATTATAAATAAAAACCGTGAGGTTTCTCACCTCCCCATATTACGAAACCCGGTTGCCAAATACGGGGAAAGTGCACTTTTAAAGTTAACAATAATATCAGAGGGTATTACAACATCAAACGTGCCCATATTTGTAATATACATAGTATATCGCCTGAGGTTTACATTGGTGAGAAAACCAAAAATATTCCGTTCCTTCTTATGTCTAATGTGAGCCCTATAAAAAAAACCTCCCCATATTTGGCGACTTTCCTCTACCCATTTATAGAAGATACCTTATGCACTGGACAGCTGAATCCGTGATTAATTGTATAGGTAGCTTCGTAAGTCTCAGAACTCAAGAAGTCCTTTCTAGCAGCTTTCAAAGTTTCAAGGTAAGAAAGAAAATATTCCTCTAGCCAGTTTAGGCGACTGACATTTAATGAGAAAAAAATGCCCTTTATCTGGATTTCTAGACTGAATATGATGATATGTGATGCTTACGTCATGCATAGCGAACCATTTATTTATTAACGTTTTAAAAAAAATGGTTGCTTCTGCGTCCATGAATGTATACGCTTCCGGTTGCATGCCTATATTTTCTTTCAGTGTACTAATGGCACCAATAACTTCTGACGAGAACACTTCCTTGGCACGCCGAACATTCATTTTTTCAAATTTAGTGGGTTCGATGTGTTTTTTAGTGAGGTGTCTGACCGGTTTGACGATCTCACCCTTTTGCATTGTGTATAGTAATGACAAGTATTTCCCTGAAATTATTCCAGTACCATCAGTCATCTCTCGTTACAGAAACTGCGTTCTAATGTTTTTTTTTAGAATGTGACAATGATCAAAACTAGGGAATACATTCCTAGACTCGTCGTATGGGTGATTGACCATTGGTTGCAAATTCCCTCCCCCTAAACGCCTCATCATTGTAGTGTTAGTTTTGTGATTATCAGAGACAGTTATTATAATTATGAAACCGCATTGTTCAACCTCGAGAATAACGTCCAGCAGGAGTTTATGTAAATTCCGTCCTGACAGCTGCTTCGTGAAAAAGAAGGCACATGGTATCTGATAATTTGTCGAAAGATCTCTTAGCACAAAACACAACACACGATTAGCTGCTACTTGTTCCCGGCTGTAATTTTGATCCTCTCTTTCCTTTTAATGAGACGGTGCTGGAGTAGTGTCCTTGTACCCGAAGAAGGTGCAAGGTATGTCTAATTTCTCTTAGATTTATTAGCACGCTATTTTATTTTGTGATATAATTTTAATTTTGATAATGCGGAAATGATAATGATAATAATTATATAGTGTCACTAGCAACCCGCCCCGGCTTCGCCCGGGAACAGTTATGAATGTGCAAGGAATTCCTGTCGAACGTAATTTAAGAATGGCGAGGTGCAAGCCAAATGCCCCTCCCGTCCAAACTAAAAACACTTATAGTGGGCGATGTATCGAAGATAGAGATATGCTCTCGCGGACTTTTTTGTAGAATTTCTCACGCTGAACAATTCTTACACTCATAATATAATGATATTTTTAACGGTTCGCCCAGCGTAAGCTTAAAAAGCGCACGGACGCCAGGCTATTTTTTCGACCTTTTCACTGAAATCGTTAATGCTTGGCTCCCTTTGGTCATAAATAAATAATTTTCTACACAAATCTTCCTCGAAATCACCTTTACAGAATGGTGAAAGCAGCATCAAAATCCATCCAGTGGTTCTTGAGATTACACATTAAATATACGTACTGTACATCTGATTCCTTATCGCACCTATAATGGGAGGGGAGTGCGCTCTACCGGCAACGAGTAGAAACTTTCCAATTACATGTTATACATGGGTTCTGACTGGGAATGTCAAGGCCGGTATAGAGCGCAGCTCGTATTCAGTCGGCCGTGGAATTGTTCAAGTAGTTCCTACTTTTGCCGTCAACGACTACTAGTTCAAAACTTGGCTACTAGACGCCACCACAGTCGGCTCCTGGCGACGAACGTACGAACCTGAGCGTTGTTTACAATTTTAACCTAATTTAGCTTCACACAGGTGTAATTAGTGGAAGGTTCTTTAACATGCCATAAAAATCTATGACATGGGATCCCCGGCTTTACTTCCCCTCCGAAGGAAGGCATACTGAGGGATTTTAACGCTCTTAAAAAATCCGACGACTTCGGCCGGGTTTGAACCCGCAATCTTGAGCATAGAAGCTCAGCATGCTACCAACTACGCCACCGAAGCCGCTAAAAAACACACTTTCCCCAATAGGTTTATAATGAGCGACTTACGGAGAAAGGTTGTTATGTATTTATTTCAACCAAATGATTATAGAACACTATTTACATTTCAGTTAGAATTCCAAGTTCTACGTTCCCTAACTTAAGAAGACAATCACTGAAAATTGGAACATCATAACGATCACCGATTATTCGTTATTTATGGTATTATTCAATTTGAGTATTCATTCCATTCATTTAATGTTCCTGGAATCCATGCAAAATGATAAAGGAAAACCCTCAGTATGTTAAAATGACATGAAACAGGCGTCACAGCGGCCAAAATGTGAAGTGGACAGCAATTTATTATAGAGCGCATTTTCCTACAGCAACAGTATCTGAAAATCGCACAATTCGTACATTTCTATAAAAGTCATTTTTTAAAGAAATTATAGATATTTATGAAATTAGAGTGGAATTCGCCACTGCTAATGTCTATTCTCTTTCATTTGAATGCCCATTTGTCACGATCGGTCGCTTGTGAGCACCGCAAGAGGGATCTATACTACTGAAATAATATGTATGATATATGAGTTGCAGCCAATGGCCATAGGAGGGTATTTTAATTGAACGCCCGTGGGCTCCCTACAAATTTGGCTACACACTACCAATTGTAGTGGTAGGTTCTTTTACGAGCCATAAATCTATGACATGGGCCCACCGGCTTTACTTCCACTCGGAAAGAAGGCATACTGAATAATTTTAATGCTCCTAAAAATCCGACAACTTCGACCGGGTTTGAACCCAGTTCAGTAAGCTACCGACTACACCACAGAATCCGCTTATTTCATTTCATTAATTAAGGGCAACATAAACAGAAGTCACCAACATACAACATGGAATGTAGAAGACAACATAACCTGATACATTTTGAAGTGGGACACGAGCCACGAACAATATAGGCTACTGTCGACTATAATACGTGATAATAGGCAACAATTCCAATTTGAAATAATGAGCTTCATAAAATAACGGATTCGATTGTAATTATAAACAAGACCATTTCCCGACCAAAATTACTACTACATGGGATTGTCAAGATATAATAATTAATTAATACAAAAATTTAAGTACAGTATATTTGATAAAATGTTCATGTTAATAGCCTCTATTCGAATTCAAATACATGTTTAACTACTTTCATAAATACTTTTGTATGGACGTCCATTTGTGTTAGACTTGTATATTCAAAATTGTATTCTTAGAGTTAAATTGTATTTATTATATTGTTTTTCGTTTAAAATGTCCTACGTTATAGCAATGTGACCAATGCTAATGAAGGGTAGAAAACATGTTACTATAAAACTCAGCAATTTTTCTAGGTTTGTGCCGTGTGTTGTGTGGGGTTTGGCCTAGGACACCAAGCTGGCTCATCAGCGGGCTCTAGGAGTCCCCGCCTGGATCCCCACATGAGTGGTGAACTGCGCGCTACCTCCCTTTTTATGAAGCGCACCTGCGCCGCTTTACTGCGAGAACTAAAATCTCAAGCAGCCATAACCTTCCTATGAAAGCTTCCAAAAAGGTGGTATATTGGCTTTCACGACCAGTGAATTAAAACTCAGCAATGTTTCTAGGTTTGTGCCGTGTCTTGTGTGGGGTTTCGCCTAGGACACCAAGCTGGCTCATCAGCGGGCTCTTGGTGTCCCCTTAGTTCTCGCAGTAAAGAGGCGCAGATGCGCTTCATAAAAAGGGAGGTAGCACGCAGTTCGCTACTCCTGTGGGGGTCTGGGCGGGGAAACCATGAACCCGCTAACGAGCCAGCTAGGTGTCCTAGGTGAAACCCCACACAAGACGCGGCGCAAACTTAGAAAAATTGCTGAGTTTTAATTCACTGGCCGTGAAAGCCAATTGGGGCAGATGACCTCGTAGTTCCGCCCCTTAAAACAACAATAACTAACTAACTAAATAAATAAAGCCAATATACCATCTTTCTGTAACTATAAACATTAAAGACATTACAGTATTACTAGGTGTCTCTCAGTTAACTCAATTAACATTTTAAAACCCAAACATTTAATTTTTTAATTCAACGTTTTATATTTCGCTCACTATAGTGAATTCCGGTAAATTATAAGGCCAAAGATAATAGTGCTCCAAACATATAAACAAAGCCCTGTATATGTTTCACACTGCATATAGCCAATGAATTTCATAGGACATAAAGATGCCTAAATCAGGGATTGCGACCTAAAATGTAAATCGCTATTTCACTTCTTGATGATAAACACCTACCGAAGTTGTTTCTAATCTCTGGAAACGACTTTCATGTCGCATTGTAGCAGTTTGGCGCGCAAATGAGTTGCATTGTTGGGTGGGATTAATACAACCACTTCTGTTTGTTTGTTTCCAGAAATCTGAAACCAACTCCGTTTTTACTCGGATGTAACAAGATTTTTGGGCATGAACGTACAGTAGCTATCTACTGTAATGCAAATAACTAACAAGAGAAGCAGTGATATCTATTCTGTGTGTGTTTTCCTGTCAGCAGTTTTTATAGGTTAAACTCTTGTGAAATATGCAGCTAAAAATAAATCTTATTCAAATAAGAAAACCAAACATATAATAGGAAACCGTTCAAGCCAGACAAATAATTGCACATTCTTTTAGTTTGCTATCTACTGCGTTGTTCACTAATCTTCTTCTTCTTCTTCTTCTTCCTCTTCATTTCCCGTTTCCAGTTCCCTGGGTCGGGTTGCGAATCAAGGACCTCCACAGTTGTCTATCCCTCCACCATTCATTTCCTTCTTTCAATACTTCGTTTTCTTTAACTCCTCTTTTCTCTATGCTTTCCTTCACTGTATCTAGCCACCTCTTTCTGGGCCTTCCTCGTGTTCTTCATTCTGGTATTTTCTCCATAAATATTATTTTTGGTACTCTATATTCTTCCATTCTCATCATATGTCCGTACCACTTCAGCTTACTGGTCTCTATCTAGTCTTGCAGTTCTGGGAACCCAGTTCTCTCCCTAATGTCCACGTTTCTGATTTTATCCCTCCGTGTCTTCCCAGTTATTCTTCTAAGGAACGTCATCTCGGCTGCTTGGATTCGGCTTTCGTCGCGTTTTGTTGAGGTCCAAGTACCTGCTGCATATGTCAAAATTGGTGTGTAATACATTGAGAATCGGACTTCTTTATATTCTTTATGTTTTCTGATGCTTGTAAGGTGTACCTTTGTGAAATTAGGCTATAAATTAATGTTGCTAAAATAAAATGCACAAAAAATAAGGATTTTAGTATTTAATTTTAAAAAACTATTCTTAGTGTATGTAAAAACTAAATCACAGGCATGTGGCCTGAAATACGAAAAACATTTTATTGGTGTTAGTATTAATGATCCACAAAGAACCCCTATAAAAGCCCATTTTAAAGACTTAGGCAACCTAAACTGGAGGCTAACAGAACTTAAAATCTAGGCCCTAGCGATTAGTCATACTCTACGCCCTTTGGTAGGGTCGTTTCTCCCGAAAACCACAGCTCGGTTAAATAAACCAGCAATTATAAAGTAGTAGGCCGTACATTCTTAGCTAGTCCCCATTTAAAACTGTGCAGATAGCCACGCAACCCTCGCTACTGTGTTCATATTTCCCTGTAAGGATAAATACAGCCATATTTCACTTTTATGCTCGTACACATGACCGTGGAGGCTTGAATTAGTGGCGGCCAAAACCGCTCGGAGAGCATTATTGCTCTAGGCGAGATATTTTCATTGCGGGTATCCTCCTAAGTCTTAAGTCCACGTGCGGACAACCAGCGCCCATCGCCCCGTTAACATTGCTGTTAAAATGCTACAGTAACTGCAGAAGAAGAAGATGATGATGATAATTTTTATTTTAAGGAGCCTAACATCTAGGTTATCGGCCTCTAATGGTTTGCGTGATACTGAAAATGAATTGTGTATGTCTACCCCTAATTATTCCCGTTTTCCAACGGGGTCGGTGATGAGATACGATGGAAGTCTTTGGTGGCTAATGGTTTTTACGGCCGGATGCCCTTCCTGACGCCTACCTCATGAGAGTAGTTAATGAGAGATGAAATGAATGATGGTGAATGAAATTGGGCAAGGATGTGGAAGGAAGCGGCCGTGGCTTGTCAGAAGTTACCGTCACAGCATTTACCTGGAGTTGAAAATGGGAAACCACGGAATACCATTTCAACGACGGCCGATAGTGGGGCTCGAACCCACGCGTCTACCTAGTCAGCTGAGAGCTTAGCCCCATAACCTAACGCTGCGCTTTAGCGAGCGTAGCCACCAGTGTCGATGTACTGAAAATGAATGATAATGGCATGAAACCTACAACTAACGCAGAACTATTTACTGACTTACCGACAAACTCACATACTACAAGAAGAAATGAAAAAAAGCATAAAAGAAATAATGGATAGGAGGAAAAGAAAAGCCATCAATCCACGAAGAATGAGGATTGAGGTACTTGGAAGGAAGGAGAGCCATGAAAAGTAGATAGGAAAGAGGAGAGGACCCACCCGGAAGTAAATGGAAAAAGGGGAAGAAACGGACCCCGCTCAGGAATCCCTTGGGGTCGCCAACTCCCAACCTTGCCAGTCGTGAGCCCTTGAGGGTGTAGCACTATCCAGGGTGCACCAGAAGTGGTGAGGCTACACTCACCCAGCCTCCTTTAGGGCCTTCAGCAGAAGGCAGGAGATATTTTGAAAAGAAAGAGAAGCCTGACCCCTCAAAGAATGAGGGTATCAGGAAAGATGAGACAAGGGCCAATCAGGGCGGGAAACTGAAAGACTTCCTAGGCCTCGGATACCGTCGGGGTTGGAAAAGAACAAGTGTTTACCAAGGGAGGGTAGATAGATTGATAGGAAAGATAATATTGAAAGGAGCCCGTCACAAGTAAGTGGAAACAATGCTGGACTCAGCTACGGTCCCGTGGTCGCCAACCCACGTCCCACAAGTTGTGAGCTCCTGTGGTAAACTGCAGAAGACATAGCCACTGCTGTCAAACAATGAAGCATCGCCTAGTATTACATGGGGGTCGTAGGAGTTGAGTGCTGTTAAAAACAGTTATCATAAAAGAAATGCCAACTACGGTAGTCCACCTCCTGATGTAGTGACTAGTATTCTTGGCTGTCTCCCTGGAGGTCCGGGTTTTATTCCCAGCTTTGACAAATACATTTAATTCCGGTCTGAGGGTCTCGTGAGGTGGGTTTGATTCCCACCTCAGCAATTCTGGGAGAGTTTTTCCGTAGTTTCCCCACTTCTGCTCCAGGAGAATGCCGGGATGGTTCTTGACCTAAAGCCACGACCACCTTCTTCCTAATTATCACCTGAAATACAAATACATTACTACAGACACCACAATAACCTAATGTTTCTACTGACACGAGGCTGTCGAATTTTAACGCTCATACATGCTATGATACTGTGCCAGGATCCCATTCTCCACCTTGGGTTTGAAAGACAATACTTAATTGCACTGTTGATTCCAACATTTAAGACTGCTAAATTATTTGCATGATTGCGACATTGCATAGGCTACGTTAAGTATGTGAAAACCCAAGTAAACCTGCGAAAGTTAACTCTACATGATGAATTAAGTTCTGGGGGTAATGTAAACTATAGCTTACATATTAATTCGCAATGCTTGTTAACTACCAGATATTTCTGCATTAAACTTTCTCGATCCCGCATAGGCAAGAGATTCGACATCGAGAATCACCCTTTCCCATTAACTCATTCTGCACCATAAGTATATATGCGGGTTTACACGCTCCTTGCAGATATGTCATAGATTTTTTTTAAATTTATTTATCTCTTATAGTGTTTGTAGCCATTTTCAGTGTTGCCTTAGTAAACGAAAGTTTGATGTTCTTCAGTCGGTCAACACGATTGTACCCAAATGAGATGGGTTATTTCCTAATCCTGATTTTTTAAAATTAATTTATTATTTATTTATTAATCTCATGTCAATTTTTTCAGGAGTAGGGAATAACCCATCTCATTTGGGTACAATCGTGTTGACCGACTGAAAAGCATCAAATTTCGTTTATTCATTCATTTATTCATTAATTAATTTCGTTTATTCATTCATTTATTCATTAATTAATTTATTTATTTATTTATTTTAGACACACAGATGTATTAAAAAAGTTGATGTTGAAAGTTACGTTTGCTCAATTTCGAGATGGAATGTTCATATTGCCAACGCAATAACGTTAATCATGGTTATTGGACTTGCCTCTGATTTCCTAGTAATGTCTGACTAGGGAAGGGCTATAGGGCACAAGCGTCCAGTAAAACAAACATGCTGCCTAATTAATATAGCCATAACTAGCTAGAGATGCATCGCATACAGCTGTATGATGCAAATGGCAAGAACCGTGTACACAAACATAACGGATAGAATTTCCACGGTAAGTTAGGGGTATTAGAAGCAGTGGTGGAGGAGAGTTGAACCATCTGGCGCTTTTAAGGTATACATACAGTATATGTTTAAGACAAAAAAAGGTTCAGCTTTATATAATGCTGTAATTATTTTACATAGTTTAACTTAGAGCAAATACCCTTAAATTCTTACAATATGTTAGTTTATAATCACCTCAATATAGTAGTGTCGATTTAATATATCGATAAAAAATAATTTCCAGCACTACATTCAAGTTAAATTTGATAAAGTACAAATTTATAGTTATGCCACTGATGCAGCAAATGAGCGATTATGTGAAATTTTCAAACCTCCTATAATTCTCAAAAATTCATGAATTTTGATGATATTTGAACTTATTTATTGACGTTAATCTACTTTGTGAAGTTGTTTGGTTTGAAAGCTCAAAAATACAGTAATTTGTAAAATCTGAGAAACCATGGTTTAGAGTTCGTTGTGGGATTGCCAAGTCACCTTTCAACATTTCTTTCAACCCACTTAAAATGTATTTCTAGTCATAGAGGTGTAAGCATACATTTCTTGAAAGTTGAGGTTACAAACGTCACACCGAATCATGAACATTATTCAGGTCCATGCACCGATTGCCGATAATGTTATTAACAACATTATACATACTGTTTTCATAGAGGGGAGCGTGATGGCGCAGTGGCTTAGCTTCTCGCCTTTCACCCGGACGGCCGGGGTTCGAATCCCGGTGACAGCGGGGTGGAATTTTCACCTGGAAAATCACGTGGTGTCAGGAAGGGCATCCGGCCTTAAATCCCCGGCCAAAACCAAAATGAGCCTGGTTGGCTCCGGCGACCCCAATTAATTGGGAAAAGCCGAAGGGAAAGAAGAAGATACATACTGTTGTCATAGCAGATGAGTTACTTACCCTTCAATACGTGATAAATTGCTTAGTACAGCATAGTGAAGAGTATGGCTTGTGTGTCAACCTTTTAAAAAGGGAAATTATGGTATTCCCTAAAAACCGACAGTAGTGGCTACGCTGGCTAAAGTGCTGCGTTAGGTCATGGGGCCAAACTCTCTGCTGACTCGGAAGACGCGTGGGTTCGAGCCCCACCGTCGGCTGTCCTTGAAATGGTTTTCCGTGGTTTCCCATTTTCAACACCAGGCAAATGCTGGGACAGTACCTTCTGACAGGCCACGGCCGCTTCCTTCCACATCCTTGCCCAGTTTCATTCACCATCATTCATTTCATCTCTCATTAACTCCTCTCATGAGGTTGGCGTTTGGAAGGGCATCCGGCCGTAAAAATCATCGCCACAAAGACTTCCATCGCATCTCATCCCCGACCCCGTTGGAAAACGGGAATAATAAGGGGTAGACATACATACAATGGTATTCCCTTAAAAGACTAAAAGAGCAAACCTTATAAAATAAATATTATAGTTGAACAAGTGTCCACCTTCAAACACTTGGGCACCATATTGAACGACCAATGAAATTCCAAACGATAGATAAGATATGGAATTGAGTAGGCCAGGAAACAATTCATTACCATAAGGAAATCCTTTGTATTATCAGATCACAGTAAGCAGTTGCGAAACCGCATGATCCGTTGCTACATGTTTTATGTTCTTCTATAATAGATGTGTATGCTGAACCCTGGACCCTTCCATTGAAAAACAACTTGATAACTTTGAAATGTATCAATGTATCTCTTGCGCACACCTTGTGTATTGAAAATTTGAAATGTTGAGGTCCTTCATCGGATGATAAAGCAAAAAGAACTGCTACATATTATAAAAGAAGGAAAAACACAATACCGAGGTCATAAAATGCGAAGCGAGAGGAATCAATTATTACAACTAATTATTGAAGGAAAGATACAAGGTGAAAGGTCCGTTGGGTTGAAAGACATCAGAAGACTTTTTCATACCACACTGTCAAGACCAGATGTGGATAGCCAACTCTTTTTTGGGAACGGCGCTTAAGAAGAAGATTAGATTCATGAGCTCTTTGCAACCACCCACCCGTCATCCTTCTTCTTTTTCTTCCTCTATTCTGCAAACAATCTATTGAGTCTCATTGTTTAAAATACTGTACTTAGCCTTTTTAATACAATAAGTCCACATATTAGGTAATCACTTTTCGGTCGATTTTTTTACCCCCACTCATGATTTATCGGCATATATAAATGAAACAAGGAACGCAATGACAGATGCTCAGGGACATCAATAATAATTTGTAAAAACTATAAAGCTGCAGATTCCTGAGGTACTTCAATGGCAAAAAAGCACAAAAAATCTACGAGCAATTAACGAAAGTCCAACTTTATTTTCCATCAAAAATAATTTTGAACCTCTTTATGATCTGAAGAGAAGTATTCTTTAACCAGGTAAGGCTCCTGATAGTTTTAAAAGTAAAACAAAAAATACTTATACATTCAACCTACAACATTTCGTTTACCCCTCTCCCCGCTCGCCATCAATGTATATTATAAGCTTCAAACCCCCTTCTTTGTGAATACGTAATATGAGGGTTGGCCCCAAACAAGTACAAAAATCAAGCCGAGCAATGGAACTCTGAATTAGGTGGAGTTTTACCGAAATTAATTCCCGCCCAACCTCCTTCAGTTTGATATGATCTTCATTAATAAGTATTTTTCTTTGCCGAAATTCTTTCGAACCATTCCCTCGTCAGTCAAAATAATTATTATAAAATTGTTTATAAATCCCATTTATTAAGTTACGAGCTTTATTTGGCCCTATACTTCTCCGATATCTGGTTTTCCTGAAAGAAAAAGCGCACTGTTTCAATTTGTGGCTCCAGTTTTAAAAGCATGTAGAAAACAATTTAAAAAAACTTCGCAAAAAATGCAAATGTCAATTAAACAACTTTTCCTTTTCAACAGCACATACTACTGAAGTAGCGTGTATTCATTGATCACAATCATACATTTTTATGGTTCAAATATATACAAAAGTTGGGGCCACCCTAGTTTAGCCTAAAATATGCTAGAATTTAATAAATAGTCTAGCTCTTATTCGAAATACTTTATATTCAAACTTGTGAAGCACATCAAAACATTTTTCATTTATATGTATGGCACAATTCAGTTGTATTTTCAAAAGTACTAATGGCATTTTAGAATGGAAGTTTAGTCTATGACAAATTTTCCTTTACCAACTTCAGTTCAATTCTCAGATTTGAAGGAGCTAAGGTCCTTGGTATAGTTGATTTTTATTTGTTTTGCTTTCTTATGCAAAATCCCGTTACTCCTCACAGAGCCACAATGTGTTTGCACACAATCAACCAGTAGAAGAAAAATGAGTTATTTTCGTGCACCAAAAGTTATTGAGACTGTTTACTGTCTTTGCACCAAACATTTTAATTAGAGTTTGCAGAATGATTGCAATTATACATTTTGTAATATTTTAAAATAATTGTTAATTCTCTTCAGTAACAATGATCACGATTTTTTTTTCAGTGCAACTTATCTCATTCGAAGGTTCCAATTCGAAGTTTTCACCAATTACTGTAGTTGAGTCAACCATATTCAACTTCAATATTTTCTTAGATATGCATCTTACTGTGCTTAGATAATATGATAAATCTGTGATCATTACGAACATCCATTTGTATTACATACATTTAGACAATTTATGTTGTAATCCTACATACAGTATTTTGCCATTAGTATACCACAAATTTAACATTTGTCCGAATTTTTTTATTTATCGTATGGCTTTTAGTGCCGGGAGTGTCCGAGGACATGTTCGGCTCACCTGAGTCTGTAGCTGCTTCCAGCGGACACCCTTAGGGTGATCTACAAGTTCCGTTCAATTTCAAGTAGTTCCAACTTTCGCTACCAGATATCAATGATACCTAGTGGTGAACGTTGGGACTTTGATAGAGCGTTCCGACGAAATCTAATTAACAATTTAGCTTCACACAAGTTTAGTCTGTGGAAGGATCTTTCACATGCCATAAATCTATGATATGGGACCGCCAGCTTTACTTCCCATCCGTAGAATGGCATACTTCGGCCGGGTTTGAACCTGCTATCTTGGGCACAGCAGTTCAGCATGCTACCAACTACACCACCGAGGCAGTTATTTGTCCTAAGTATCCCCATAACTCAAATTTTCTATAAGTCGAATTCATTTTGACATCCTCTAACTATTCGAGATATTAAAGTTCAACTGTACCTAGGCATTTCTCATCACAACTCAGAGGTGTAAGCTTACTAGAGTAAATATGGTCAATGTTTACTTTCTTATATACATTTCGACTTAAGTTATTTTCTAGAGCCCGACCAGTTTGGTTTAGAAATCTTTTCTATCATTCGTTCTGCAGCTTGAAGTTTTGAGATGTATCAGTATAATACCTCAAGTTTCATATGACCAGTGGTAGAGAATTTTCAAGTTAAGTTAGGTGATACGTTTCTATCCTACATAAATTTGTACTATTATCTTTTATTATATCGTATGACCACATTTGCCATTACTTTCAGACCATGTGTAACGGGATAATTAAGACTGAGCATTGATGGTATCTGCTCTGTTATATTAATAAACTCTTACCGCTAACAAGCGTGTGCTGGCAAGTAAAGTTACAACCAGCATTGTGTTTCAAATACATCAGCTTGTTCTATGTGTCGTAGTTAGCAATTCAGAACTTTGTAAATGTCAGCTGAACAGAACCAGTGCGTGTACGCCACAAATCTATGTAAATCGTAATACAGAAATATTACACGCCTACACGCATGCGCGCGACCAAAAGGTTATCAGATGTGCCAGACAAATATTTACATGAGCATTAAGGTAATGCATATTTCGCCATCAAAGAGTTGGATTTAAAAGGTTGTGTCATCCGAGTCACAAACAATCGGCTTTGTAAGGCAGATCAATCACCCGGCAGCAACACTTACACATATTAATCTTACCGCCACCACAAAGTTTTGACATCCAACTCCAACTTCTGAGTTCCTCTTCCTCTCCGCCTCTCTCATATTCTTCTTTATTAACAATTGATATTATTTTTAGTTGGTCAATACAATGTAATCCTAATTAATGGGACATGCTAAAAATAACTTGAAACAAATTACATCTTATTAATATATATGTTTTGGGCTACATTAGAGGGAGAAAAACAAATAAATGTAATTTAATCACATGTAATATGATGCTCACCTCTCGGCAAGATTCGTCTTAGATGCTCAATTTCATTCGGAGTTGTAGATTTAATGTTTTGGTTGATTGGTCCCTTAGTTTTGGGGCTGCGACAACGTGGTTATGTAGCCCCGTGTACTTTGGGTGTGTGTAGAATTTGTCTGATAACCGGTGTTAATTGTGATGTCTGTATTAGGGTGTCTTATCTGTGATTCGGGTAGAAGGACTGCAGACAATTAATTTTTTCAAGTAGTTCTTACTTTTGCTACTAAATGCTACCGTCCACGTCAGCTAGCTGCGGACGTGACTACTAAATGTCATCGCAGTCAGCACCTGGTGGCGTACGTTGGAACTAATATAGCGTTATCAAACTAACCTACAAATTTTAGCTTCCACAAGTGTAATTAGTGTAAGGTTCTTTATCATGCCACAAATCTATGACATGGGACCGCCGACTTTATTTCTCCTCCAAAGGAAGGCATACTGAGGGATCTTTTAACGCTCTTAAAACATCCGACGACTTCGGCAGGGTTTGAACCCACGATATTGGGCATAGAAGCTCAGCATGCTACCAACTACGCCACAGAAGCCGCCCATTTTTAGCCTACTTTTCACATTTTGCAAAAATGAGGAAAAAGTAGACTTATGAGATCGGGCAAATGTCTGTCTGTCTGGCTGGCTGGCTGTGTGTGTGTGTCCCCTATCAACTCCTAAACGGCTGCAGCAATCGAAACAAAATTTGGTAGGAGTAAAGATCTATACCTGAATATATCACGGCCATATTTGAAAATGATGTCAGTGCTACCAACTGCTGAAAAATCGCAATTGAAATTTGAGCTCCATATTGGATATCTTGGAAGGTATTAATGGGACCTATTTCAAAATTGGCACACGTATAGATAATAATATTGCAGTTTAATTTCCAGGAGGCCATACATCGCAGTGTTGCCAAAATGATTATAAGCCTGCTGATAGGTCCAAATTTTAAATGCATATAACTTCTACACTATCAATTGGATTTCAACCAAATTTCGTATGTGCTATGTGTACATAAACAGATATGACTGAGTGTATTCTTAAGAGCCACCAGTGCTGCCAACTGTTAATAAATGCTCTCAATTTATTTTATCCAAATACCAATATATCAGAAAGTATGCAAGCCGACAGCGTTAAACTATGCACACGTATGATACCTGACATTCTATATTAATTTGGAGTATCTTATATAAGTCAGTGCTACCAACATGATTCTAAGCCTGCTGAGAGGTCCAACTTAAAATACATGTAACTTCTATACCATCATTTGGATTTCAACCAAATGTCGTGTGTGCTATGTGTACCATAACAGATATGACTATACCGATTCTTAAGAGTAACCAGGGCTGCCAACTGTTAATAAATAGTGTCTCTATTTTTGTTACCCTAATATCAATATATCAGAAAGTATGCAAGCCAATATCTCTAAACTTTTCACACTTATATTACCTGGCATTCTAGATTAATTTGGTGTAACTAATATAGGCCTACGTCAGTGCTGCCAACATGATTCTAAGCCTGCTGATATGTCCAATGTTAAAATGCATGTTACTTTTATACTAACAAATGTATTTCATCCAAAATTGGCACAACACGAGATCATAATATTTCATATTATTTCTGACCAACATATGCATGACATTGTTGCCAACGTTATTTTACGCGCGCTGATAAATCCAAGGTCGAACTGCATGTAACGTGCATGCTATCCATTTGACTTCAACCAAATTATGTATTCTGTACCTTAAGAGATGCAACTAACAATAGCCTATGTTCAGTCACCAGGGCTGCCAACTGTACTGCTCTATTAGGCTACAATATACCAGGTATATTTCGAACTAATTAGAAATTTCGATATTACCAACTTAATTTCGTCATTATTCTACACACATCAAAAAAAGTTTTGCATCACCTCGGTTCCAAGAGTTCCGGAACCGTTAAATACAAAGGGAATAGAGATCAACACAAACAACATTTCAGCTCGTTTTATTGCTCATGAGACCCACACATTGCATGTTGTACCATCATACAGCTAGACTTTCAGCATTTGTGGTCCAGATTGCAGTACACACCACTACCTCTAATACCCAGTAGCACGTCCTCTTGCATTGATGCATGCCTGTATTCGCCGTGGCATACTATCCACAAGTTCATCAAGACACTGTTGGTCCAAATTGTCCCACTCCTCAACGACAATTCGGCGTAAATCTCTCAGAGTGGTTGGTGGGTCAAGACGTCCATAAACAGCCCTTTTCAACATATCCCAGGCATGTTCGATAGGGTTCATGTCTGGCGAACATGCTGGCCACTGTAGTCGAGCGATGTCGTTATCTTGAAGGAACGCATTCACAAGATGTGCACGATGAGGTCGAGAATTGTCGTCCATGAAGACAAATGCCTCTCCAATATTCTGCCGATATGGTTGCACTATGGGTCGGAGGATGTCATTCAGGTATCGTAAAGCCGTTTCGGAGCCTTCCATGACCACCAGTGGCGTACGTCGGCCCCACATAATGCCACCCCAAAACATCAGGGAACCACCACCTTGCTGCACTCGCTGGACAGTGTGTCTAAGACGTTCAGCCTGACCAGGGTGCCTCCAAACACGTCTCCGACGATTGTCTGGTTGAAGGCATATGCGACACTCATCGGTGAAGAGAACGTGATGCCAATTCCGTGGGGTCCATTCAGCACGTTGTTGGGCCCATCTGTACCGCGCTGCATGGTGTCGGGGTTGCAAAGCTGGACCTCGCCATGGACGTCGGGAGTGAAGTTGCGCATCATGCAGCCTATTGC
This sequence comes from Meconema thalassinum, assembly GCA_946902985.2. NCBI lineage: Eukaryota > Metazoa > Arthropoda > Insecta > Orthoptera > Tettigoniidae > Meconema > Meconema thalassinum. The sequence continues at coordinate 265,552,004 of OX336394.1, forward strand.
GCACAGTTTGAGTTGAAACACGACGTCCTGTGGCTGAACGAAACGCATTATTCAACATGGTGGCATTGCTGTCAGGGTTCCTCCGAGCGGCAATCCGTAAGTAGCGGTCATCCACTACAGTAGTAGCCCTTGGGCGGCCTGAGCGAGGCCTGTCATCGACAGTTCCTGTATCTCTGTACCTCCTCCATGTCCGAACAACATCGCTTTGGTTCACTCTGAGACGCCTGGAAACTTCCCTTGTTGAGAGCCCTTCTTGACACAAAGTAACAATGCGGACGCGATCGAACTGCGGTATTGACCTTCTAGGCATGGTAGAACTACAGACAACATGAGCAGCGTACCTTCGTCCTGGTGGAATGACTGGAACTGATCGGCTGTCGTACCCCCTCCGTCTAATAGGCCCTGCTCATGCATGGTTGTTTACATCTTTGAGCAGTTTTAGTGACATCTATGAACAGTCAAAGGGACTGTATCTTGGATACAATATACACAGTCAACGTCTATATGCCGGAGATCTGGGAACCGAGGTGATGCAAAACTTTTTTTGATGTGTGTAGATAGGTCTATATAGATTGGCAAGAATCTTAAATTTCAAGAAAAGTAGGCTCTTTAGTTCGTCACGGAACTTCTTGTTTAATGTTTTAATAGTTCTTACGGCTGCCATGTTGTAAGTATGGGGAGTCTCTTCTCTTGCTTTGGCCATACAATGCCAAATAGTCGGTTCTACCTTATCACTAATTTTCTTTACAGTAGTGTTGAAAGTTATCTATTTTATTTTTATCATTTCAAGATGATGGCTGCGCATCACGTCGAGTCTCATAATATTATCATGTTGAAAACCGAGAGTCCTTATATAAACCTATGTGAATCCCTAATACCGTGTACATTGATTCATTGGATTATAATGCTCACATAATTCACACGACCACCATTCTCAAATAATATAGCTGATGACCTTAATGTTTAGGTAACAGACGCTTCTGACATGAAGGTATATTATTCCAAAATATGGTAGAGATCCGATGATTAGTTTAGTCGCAATTCGATTTAAACTTTGAACATTTGGATGACCACAATTTTGTTTTGGTTAAGATGGCGGGAATATAAAACTTGACACTGAGATATCCATTGCTATTGCTACCTATGTACCAAATTTGGAGCAATTCCGTTTCGTTGTGTTTGAATTGATAGGGAGGGTTAACATTCACACACATATATTCACATGGACATTTGACCCGTGTAGATCTCATAGGCCTACGTCTAATTTTTAGCCTATTTTCAATTTTGAAAAAATAGGCTTATGAGATCACCTTTTGTCCGTGTGTGTGTGTGTGTGTGATTCGTGTGTGTGTGTCCCCCTAATAAAATCTAAACGGCTAGAGCAATTTCAATGAAACTCGGTAAGTTCATAGCACTATTCCGGGCGACCCCGACCGTGCCCTTCAAATTTTGTTACGACTCACCAATCCAACATGGCGGCTGTGCGAAATATTTCACCAGCATTCAATATCTCCGAAACTATTAGCGACATTACCCTGACATTTTGTATGGTGATAAAGAGAACTACTATAAGTTCACTTATGTGACCTTTGAAAACCTGGTAACTACAAAACCAACATGGCGGCCAAGCGAAGTTGCGACTTTTAAATAGACGTTTCTCGCGATTTAACCAACCAAACGCAATGAAACTTGGTAGAGTATATGTTCATATACATTGTAATGCACCGACATCTAAATTCGTTCAATTGCTTACATAACCACAAGATGGCGGATGTGCGAAATATTTCACCGGCATTCTATATCTCTGAAACTGTTACTGGTATCTCCCTGAAATTTTGTACGGAGATAAAGGGCACTACTGGAAGTCCATCTATAAGTCTTTCAAAAACCGGTTAACTACAAAACGAACATGGCGGCCAAGCGAATTTGAAAATTTTAAATAGACCTTTCTCGCGATTTAATGTTCCAAACGCACTGAAATCTGGTACAGGAAATATATATACACATTATAATGCACTGGTATCTAATTTAGTTCAATTGTTTACATAACCTCAAGATGGCGGCAGTGCGAATTTTAAAATTAAGTTTTTATTTCTTGTGATGTAGTCATGCGATCAAAGTGAAAGTTTGAATAATGAACCTACGTAATAATTTTCCTTTAATGGTACATGACTCTATGGCCTATACATTTAACAATCCAACATGGCGACCATCCGAAATATTTAGACGTCTCTGAATATCTACGAATCTATTATAGCAATCAAACTGAATTTTATAATGTTCATAGGGGCTATGAACTTAAGTTCACCTATAGGACTTTAAATAACCTAGTGATCACAAATCCAACATGGCGGCGACGCGAAGTATAAATATTCACATGGACGTTTCTCGCAATTTAACCATCCGAGTGCTGTGAAACTTGGTACAGTAAATCCTCAAACGAATGGTAATCCACTGGCATCTAATTTATTTCAATTGTTTCCATAACCTCAAGATGGCAGCTGTGCGAAATTTTAAAATCTCCTTGTTACTTCTTGTGTCCTAATTATGCGATTGAAGTTTGAATACTACACGTACACAATAATCTGCATGTAACAGTACATAACTCTAGGACCTTCATATGTAAAATCCAACATGGCGACCATCCGAAATATTTAGTCGGTTCTCAATATTTACGAGTCTATTACAGCACTCAAACTGAAATTGTGTATGTTGATAGTGTTAGTTAACATAAGTAGGATATATGAAAATAGGCTGTATAGTTCTTCACGGAACTACTTGTTTATTATTTTTTTTGATGTTGCTAAAATTGAATTTGCCTAATAAATAATGAAGTTGAATTATACTGTATATGACAAGGCGTCAGCGGCCATGACTCATTGGAAATTATTATCCAGGCTTTTGCCAGCAATTTATTAATTATGGGAAACCATTTCCTACTGTGACAAAGCATTAATCGGCTCCTTATTTGATTGTAAGCTCATTTTCATGCACTACAATTTACAAAACTGTATCTAATGATAGAACGTGTTGATGTTGATGATGTTGTTGTAAGGTTTTATTCCACAGTAAATCTGGCATTCCAATTCAATCTACGCATTTGGTTGAAATTTCCTTATTTACAGGAGTCATTCTTTTAAAACAGATCTAGTAAACATTAGCAAAATAGTAATTCACTCAAACAATATTTAGAAGAACAGGTTCCACGCTTCCTTTCGAATTTCTCCAGGAATATCCCTTAAGAATTCTCAGTTCAGAATAAACAGTCTTAAAGAATTTCATATTCCACATTCAATAATTGATTCCGCTGCATTTAAATAGCCGTTTCTAAATTGGATTCCTTCGTAAAAAAAATGAAAATGAAAGTACGATACTCCCTCAATAATAACAGGTGGAGAGGAGACCCTCGATTATTAGAAATGCCATTGAAATCGAGATTAATGAACGAGAGATTTTAAATAAAATCTCCATCAGATCTCTTCTATATGGCCAAGAGATATTAAAATTGAAGTCCTATTGAAATGGCGCACCCTCTTAAAGCAGCACTTCGTTACGCCTCTCAGTACAAAAGAATTTTAAATTATACGAAAAGTGATGTTCGTTTCTTTCAAATTAAGGTGTGGCTAGATTAGATTGAAAGCAATCGATTTCCTTTGTTTTATAGCATACATTCTTAAGTACCGTACACAAGCCTGAGGAAGCAGTTTCTCACATTAACATGGCGTGATTTTTCAGGATAACGATATTCCAAAATATCGTATTCTAGCACAGGTGAAATTAACTCTGGACTAGAGCCTGGATGTTTAGGCATTAACAGGAAGGACCAACACTTTATGGACATTTCAGTTTGTATGGTATAGATTATTGACTTTATTATGTGCTCTTCCATTTTTTAGTCAAGCGGCTTCGGTGGGGTTGTTGGTAGCATTCCGAGCTTCAATGCCCAAGATCGCGGGTTTAAACCCGGCCAAAGTTGTCGTATTTTTTAAGAGCGTTATAAATCACTCAGTATTCCTTCCTTCTGAGGGGAAGTAACGCCGGCGGTCTCATGTCATAGATTAATGGCAAGAAAAAGAACCTTCCACTAATTACACTAGTGGAAGCAAAAATTTGTAGGTTAGTTTGATAACGCTCTATTAGTTCAAACGTTCGCCACCGGATGCTGACTGTGATGGCATTTAGTAGCCGCGTCCGCATCTAGGTGTCGTGGATGGTAGCATTTGGTGGCAAAAGTAGGAACTACTTGAAAAAAATTATCGTCTGCAGTCCTTCTACCTGAATCACAGATAACACACATTAATACAGCCATTACAATTAACACCGGTTATCAGACAAATTCTACACACACCCAAAGTACACGGGGCTACATGACCGCGTTGTCGCAGCCCCTAAACTGAGGAACCAACCATTTTTAGTCACTCCAGCAAAAATGTGGTAACTTACTTTTAAGTGACCAGAGGTTCGAGTTTTGGTGCCGACAGCGACTATTTTGAGTGTGGTTTACACTGGGCGTTTTCCAAATCGCTGCAGGCAATCGCAGGACAGTTAAAATTCGAATTTAAATTATTCCATAAATGAAATGGTTTTCCGTCCACCCCCCACCCCCATTTTCAAATCCAGGCAAATGCTGGGAGGGTACTTTCTGACAGACCACGACCATTTCCTTCCACATACTTGCTCAGTTTTATCTCTCATTAACTCCTATCATGAGTTTGACATCAGGAAAGGCATCTGGCCGTAAAAACCACCCACCACATTGCCTTTCATCGCATATCATCCTTGACCCCGTTGAAAAAAGGGAATACAGTAATAAGGGGTAGACATACTAGACATACTGCTAGATCTTATTGAATCTTTTCAAAGTCTAACATTGTAAGAATAATTTTGTGTACACATTTTCTGCTTGTGTAGCAGCTAAACAGAAAGCCAATTTTATTAGATGGAACTACTCTTCTACTAAAAAACAAAAACAAAAGCCAACTCCGTACAGGCCATGGAGGCCCTGGGAGTAGTGGAAGGTAGATGCTTCCACTTTTTGTGACATCGGCACTAGATGGGATGGAGTTGTCAGCTCCACGGCCAGCCGTCTTTGCTCCCAGGAATTTCCCTGGTACTCATTTCTGGTGTAGGCTGAGTGAACCCCAGGGCTATTTGCGTTTTTGAAAGTGGCAGTTTTGCTTCTAAAATCCACTACCTGGATGGGGATCGAACCCACTCCCTTTCAGTTAGAAGCTCAGCTCCTCTTACCGACTGCACCACGCAATCCCCTCTTCTACTCAAAACCTAAACTAAACTGTCCATATAAAATCCATCCAATCAATGCCGGAACATCCGAGCTCTATTGACGACGCATTTAAAACAAGCTCAATACATCGAAACATTCTATATCTAGATGAGAAATGATTGTCTGAAAATAGGCCGCTTTTTGTCGAAATTGGGCTGTGTCGTTAATACTCTTCTGCTTTGCCCCTGGAAACAGAGGTTCAAAAGCGAGCAACTGTGGGTTGGAATTGTTATCTGGAAAAATCCAACCCCAACAGTAAGCAAATCACTGGGCCGAATGGTACCACATTGTAACTGCTACCATGAAAAACACGATAATGCACGACCTCATACGAGTCGGGAGACGAACTGCCGCCATCACTGGACTTTCAAGTGTTGCCACCTCCACCGTATGGAATGGTCCTCATGTAAAGAAAATCTCAATTCACTACCAATGGTGAGTAGTGGAACTACTGTTAGGTCAGGTAATGCATTGGAAGTTGAAAGAAGAATGTTTTACTGTAAGGCCTTAAATGATATCATAGTGTCCAAGTCTCTTCTGGCTATCATTAAATGATTCCCTGATTATTCAGTTTATGTACCCATTAATGCACCTCCCTAACCTCAAGGGGACATGATGGCGCAGTGGTAAAGTTGCTTGTCTCTCACTAAGGAGAACTGTGTCATTTCCTGGTTAATACTTGTGGGATTTTTTGAGTGAAACGTCAAATCCGGTGGCTATGATTCCTCATAGAAATAATAATTTTATTAATGAAGCCAATGGCCATGTACTTTTCATTTCAGGATGGGTCAGGGAAGAGATATTGGAAGGAAATCAGCCGTGGACCTGATGAAAGGAACCATCCCTGCATTTGCCTGATGGTGAAAATGGGAAACCACGAAAACCATTTTCAGTACGGCCGAGGTGGGATACGAACCCACGCTCTCCCGATGCCAGCGAGGCACAAAGTTAGCGCTCTCGGCCACCGCGGCCGTTCAGTGATAGCAATTGTGTCCTTTCCCTTTCCTTCCATTTGCCTTCCTTCCATTTTCTTTCCCTTTCTGCTCCCCTTTCCTTTCTTTCCCCTTCTTCCCTCTCTTTTCTCTTTCCCTCTCCTTTCCGTTATTTCCCTTCCCTTTCCATTGTGTCCTTTCCTTTTCCTTCCCTTCTTCTTTCCTTTCCTTCCCTGTCCTTTCCTTCCCTTCTCCGTCACCTTTCCTTCCCTCTCTCTTTCCCCTTTTCCTTCCCTCTCTCTTTCCCCTTTTCCTTCCCTCTTCCTTTCCATTTTCCCTTTCCTTTCCTTCCTCTTCACTTTGTTTCCCTCCCTTTACCTTTCCTTCATCTTACCCAACCTTTCCTTTCCCTTTCTTTCCTTTCCTTCCCTGAGCTTTCCTTCCCTTCCCTTCTCCGTCTCCTTTCCTTCCCTCTCTCTCTTTCCCTTTTTCCTTCCCTCTCTCTTTCCCCTTTTCCTTCCCTCTTCCTTTCCATTTTCCCTCTCCTTTCCTTCCTCTTCACTTTGCTTCCCTCTCTTTACCTTTCCTTCCTCTTACCTAACCTTTCCATTACCTTCCTTTCCACTCTACCCTTAACTTCCCTTTTCCTCTTCTTCCCTTCTCTTTTCCTACCCTTTCCCTCATTACCTTTCACTCTCCTTTCCTTCCCTCTCCGTTCTCCCTTTTCCTTCCCTCTCTCCATTTTCCCTTTCCTTTCTTTCCTCTTCACTTTTCTTCCCTCTCTTTACCTTTCTTTCCTCTTACCTTTACTTTCTCTTCCCTTTCCTTCCTTTACCCTTACCTTCCCTTCCCTTCCCTTGTTTTTGCCGAGGATAAGCATACCACAGATTGAATACCAATGCTAGGTACAGTACGATCAACATTCATTTCAACGTCCAGGTCGATGCCACGGATCATAATACCTTAAAATACACCTTCCTACACAGCCGAATACCGATGGAAATTACTTTGCTACTATATGGTCCGCCTTTCCAGTTTCCTCACATAACCTGACGCTGTAGAGGAAACAGCGGTTCATAAAATGGCATACCAGTAGCTACTAGCAGTAAAAAAGACACATGTAGAAGATTTCCCTTAGGGTGTTCATAAATTGATAGGACGCTCTCGCTTACGATAAAGAAGTTTGTCCCAGATAGCTTCCTCGTTTGATCTTCTATCAACACTTTTAGATATTGCTCCACTTGCTCAGTTCCTTTTAACAGTGAACTACAGAGTTCCCTGCAGTCCAACCAGCGAGCTTTAATGATCAGGAACGTATTTCTTTTTGACAAACAAGCGTCTTAAATCTCTCTCTGAACAAGTAATATCGAGACTTTTCTTTATCACTTATAGCCTTTGGCCACGTCACGGGAATGTCTACAGTAATCAAATGCAATGGAATTTGTCCTAAACGGAAAACACTGGTTGCGTTGAAATCAATCCTTCGTGGAAATCGGTAGCCTAAGGTTAAGGTGTGTCATAAAATAGCAAGTATACATTTAACAAAATATTCACCATCTCTTGAACCTTTTCAAGGATTTTTGTTCATCATAATATCCTAATGGCAAGGCCTTGTCGCTGCGACCACACTTGTCTCTACTCTGCTCAACGTTTCTAAACAGCATATTCCTGGAAATGTATTCTGTCCTTCACAGAATCCAGATACTTCTTCCTTGATCTTCCTCTTCCCTTCTTCCCAATAAACATTCCTTCCAAAACGATCGTTAGGAAATTGTTACGGCGTAGTGTGTGGCCAAGGAATTTTGTTTTCCAATTTTCCATAGTGTTGATCAACTCCCACTTCCTTAAGGACGTTTTGGTTTAACTTTTTCTGTATCCAGCTTATTGTCATCATCCTCTTCGATATCCATATTTCCATTGCTTCCAGGTGTTTCATATCTTGTTTTGCTTAGACCCATATTTCACAGCCATAAAACAAAACACTCCACCCAAACATTTGGCAAAATCTTTCCTAATTTAAGTGTTTATGTTTTTGTTTGTCAGAAGATGTTTCTTGTTACTGAAAGCCCGTTTAGCTAGAACAATCCTCCTCCTGATTCCTGTGGTGCACCTATTTTCGTGTGTGATAATGCTTTCCAAGTAATATAATTGATTGACAAATGCATATTTTTGGGCGTTTTGTAAACCAAGAAAGAAGAATTGCGACTGGTTGTAGGCCATAGGTTTTTCAAAATATTGTTGACCTATTTCCTTAAACTCAAATGTTGTTGCCCTATTTTAAAAATGCTCAATATCAAGTGTAGCAGAAACAACATGAAAGTAGAGGCTTTATTACAGAGGATGAACAGATTAACAGATATAAACGTTACAATAATTCGAATTTAAATTCTTTGAAATATAAAAATATTTGGTGCTTTTTCGGATGAGCGCTAATCAACTCTTCATTAAATGTGATTATTAAGGTTCATCAACGAGAAAAAATACATTATTAAAAAATGTGCCATATTTAAAGTCATTCACAACATAGGTTATTAAAAATCATGCTTTTTGCAATCAAAAACACTATTAAAAAGAACTTAAAACAATCAGCATATTTTCCCGTATGTGTCTTTTGACGCATTCACTACATAAAACTTCACACTAAATCCCGTAAACTATATATCAACATGTACAGGGACAATTTGCATGAAAATTGGTATAGAAACATAGGAAGATTTGTTCTACAGTATTATAATTATTATATTAACCTTTGAGAAACTCAGTCACTTACTTATTACCAAAGTTTCTTCGTGCATAAAGCCATCGGCCCAGTATACTTTTATGTGTAATATTATAACATGCGTTATTATGTTGGCTGTATTAGTAGTTGGTGCTGGGAAGGGCGTGGCTACATTCTTGCGTAAGATTTGTCTGTGATGGAAAAATCTCTTTTACGATGACAGAGGTGGGAATAGAAGTGACCTCTTCTCACTTGACCTCTCGAAGCTGAGTGAACTCCGCTTCAGCCCTCAGACCAGAATTAAATTTATTCTGACCTCCGGGGCACAAAACAAATACTTCATCGTACTGGTTCATTTCATAAACATTCACCAAGATTATTTTTATGTTGAATCATAACATCAGGACATAGCTGATATCCTACCGTCAGAATATTCTAACGTATTTATTGTATACGATGTTTTTCAGGTCGATACTGTGCCCGTATGCACTCATTTGTACAGTATATAAATTTTATATTATTATTATTATTATTATTATTATTAACGTTATATTGTTACTATCAATGCTATACAGGGTGTAACAATGATGATGTTACAAACTTCCAGGGATGATGGAGGAAGGTGAATGGATCCGTTTGAGACAAGGACCCGTAGTCCAGAAACGATCGAGTCAACAGTATTAATCATCGCAGTTGTTTAACATCCGTATGCTATTCTAGTTCTTAATAGACGCTGGGATGGCAGAATTTCGTCCGCAGGTGTTCTTTAACGTGCCGGGAGCCATCGACATGGGGTGGGCATGTGTTAACACCCGTAAACGCCACTGACGTGTGCAGGTAAACGGTACTAAATGAGTAGTATTTAGTTTATAACTTGTGACTCGATCGTTTCCGTAATGTGGTTCCTTTCTCACATTGATCCATTGGCCTTCCTCCATCATCACTGAAAGTTTGTATCATCATTAAGGATACACCCTGTAGATGAATATTTATATTGTGAATGTTGTATGCTACGTATTTAATAATAGTATACAAATGATTATGATATGATACAATTAACCATATGATTTTTATTTTAACGAAATGTACCATGTTTACAAACCCTAATACTATTGCATGTAGGGCGCTACTGTAAAGGAGCTCTTAAGCTCTAAGTGTAGCCGTGGAAATAAAATCAATCAATCAACCAAGACTCACTAAATATGTGTTATTTCTCCCCTTTGTTATTCGAGTTTCTACGAGGTCGAGGTGAGTTTCTATGTGATAATGTTTTTTACGGGCAACGGATGCTAACCTCTTGAGAGCAGTTATTGACATGTAAAATTAAAGTAGAATATTGAAATAATGATAGTAGTTGGAAGCGGCCGTGGCCTTTCTGAAGGTACCACCTAAAAGCCACTGAAAATCATTTCAAGGACGGCCGATAGTGAGAGACGAACCCATTCGTTTCCAAATTCCAGATGGTTTAGCACCATTAGGATGATTATAATTAATGTTGTTGTGATAAGGGGCCTAACATCCAGTTTATCGGCCCCATATGGTTTGGGTGATAGTGATAATGAATTATAATGGCCTGGAACCTACATCTATACTGTAACTAGTGACTTAACAACTGACCCACAAACTAGAAGAAGAAATGAATAAATAAAAAAGGACAAAAGAGTAATAATGGACAGGATGAAAAGAAATGCCCTCAATCCACGAAGAATGAGGACTGAGGGACTTGGAAGGAAGAGAGCCATAAAAGGCAGATACGAAAGAGAAAGAGAAAGAGGAAAGGGCCCGCCTCAAAGTCAGTGGAAGAAGGGATAAAACGGACCCGGCTCAGGAATCCCTTGGGGTCGCCAACTCCCACACTCACCGGCCGTGAGCCCTTGAGGGTGTAGCACTATCCTGGGTGCACCATAAGTGGTGGGCTACACACACCTTGTATCCTTGAGGGTCTTGTGCAAAGACAGGAGATATCTTGAAAATATAAAGAAGGCTGACCCATCGAAGAATGAGGGTATCAGGAAAGATGAGACGGTTACGTCTCAAAACTCACGAGCTAAAATTAGTAACAAATAGTATCAAAACTCACGACAATAAACTAGTAGCTGAATGAACATTGTAATAATAGTCTCAAAACTCACGACTCCGGCGAGCACACTGCCCTTCAACCCGTGTTTGTCCACCAAGTTTTAGAATAGAATTTCGTTTGTATTGTACAGATGTCACAATTACAAGAGGACAAGCAGTTCTGGCTGGCTCTAACAATGGACCTTTTCCCAATGAGCTGGCTTGGCCATGACTACCTATAACCTTATAGGTTGCTATGGCTTGGTTCGTGAGTTTTGAGACTGGCCCAGGCACAGAAACCGGTTAGAACCTACTTTTACTAACCCTCATCTTGAAATTCGTGAATTTTGAGACTCGTCAATTTTAAGACTCGTGAGTTTTGAGACGACACGGATGAGGCAAGGGTGAATTAGGGCGGGAAATGGAAAGACTCCATACGACTCGGCAACCCTTATATCGTCGCGGTCGGAAGAGAACAAGTGTTGACCAAGGGAGGTCGGCAAGAAAGATAAGTGAAAGAGCCTGGCACAAGTAAGTGGAAGCAATACCAGACTCATCTGGGGTCCCGTTACCAACCCACATTCCACAACATTTTAATATAATCGCACCAACTAGGAAGTTCACGTTTTAGGCTAGCAGGCGAATTCATATGAAATGCGGTAGGCATTTTCTGAATTTACACAAACTTCTTATATATATGAAAATTTCATGAAGGATTCTCTCACCAGTTTGTTGTAAACAGCATGAGACTGTTGGAAGATGCGGTGACAGAGAAAGAAAATCGTCCCCATCTCTCTTCATAGTAAAGGCTCGATTACCTTCCACTGTCGCCATCCATTGTGCTGAAGAAAAGTGCTGCTGAGAACATCCCAAGAGATGGGAGACCGCAACGCCCTCCCTGACTGACATTCCCCCCAACCATCACAGCCCTGCCATCACATTCTCCTGACCCTTCAAATGAAACCACACACTCTGAACACACACACTAAAACTCGGTTACAAACCAATAGATACGAAATTCTATTGTATTATTGTGAGAATTTCCAATCAATACATTCATATAATTAATATTCCTCGCTAAACATTTGGAATTTTCTGCCAAATTGTAAAGTTATCCCATAATTAATTTATAGAAATATAAATCAATCACAGAACTCACGAACACTCTTGTACTGTAGCCTACTTTGAACACCAGACAACAGAAAATAAGTAAATATATTTTTGTGTAACATCTTGACTTCAGTAAGCTGTGAACAAAAGCCAAGTAGGCTACCATTTTAAGGATGTGGGGTTGACCCATCTTCTGTAAACTGGTTTGACCTTCTAACAGAGGAGGAAGCAGGAAGTGAATAAGAGAGATCATCTATTTCACTCCAACACAACATTTTAGGCCAATTTTTCTGGCCCTTGTAGGGAAAAGAAATCTGTCGGGAACAGGCAAGCTTATAGCGTTCACCTGTACAGCAAACGTGCTGTGAAACAGATAAATAACCATATACATTATACAATATTCAAGTGCATGTTCAAATTTTACTATATTGTGATTGCTAACTGTATAAACGTGCATAATATTCATACGTAGTTCACAAACCCTTATAAAACAAACTAACCTTATATAACGAGATTCATCTGCTCGCTTCGCTCGCAGTCAGCGGCTTCATTCAGAGACTAGGCAAACTGCGATTCGTAATATACACATTAATAAGACTCATTATACTTAGTATAATAAGACCACACAGACTAATATTTGAACTATATATAAATTTAAAACATAACTGTAGTGATCAGGATGTGATGATGACCACTTGACAGTTGAAACGCGTAACCCTAAATTGCCCATTATTTAATAGTGGAAACGAATACATGTATTTATTCAAGAGTGTTTATTTATGTATTTATTTATTATTAGCTGTTACCCGCGGCTTCCACCGCAATAACATTTGAAATCCCGTTATGACATTAGTTATATAAGTTTTTCCTGTAGTGGAAGATAATGACGGCAACATGGAGCGGTGAAATTGGAAATCGGGTGCTATATACGACGGGGAGCTTTGATTTAAGGCAGGTCCCCTAGCCTACTGCCATGTCTATCGACAGTGTTTTTAACGCCTAAGCACTTCTCGGTAAACTACATTTCTGGTCTTTCTCTCAGGCTGCAGAATGACTAAGCCACCAGAAGAACTGACTCTGGAGCATGCCACGTACAGTTGACCATTTGCGAAACAGTCACTTCTCAGATCCACGCCAACTACTTTTAAACTCTGCCCCTGAGCCTTGTTATTTGTCGTGGCGTAGCAGACTTTCAAAGGAAACTGCAGAGATGTCACAAAGGGCAGATACAGCGTGACTGAGGTTAAGAGGGAGCTTGAAAGCAGAATGTGCTGTTCTTCCCCATCCAGTGTGGTTGCTGCAATACCCGAGGAGGCGACTGCGATGGCTATGCTCTTTCGACTTCTAAATGTACTGAGCAGGAGATTAATCAGGAAGGTTTTGCCAGTTCCGCCTGGTGCATCCCGAAAAAAGAGCCTACCACATTCTGAAACAACGCTTCGAACTATTTCGTAATAGGCCAATCTCTGCTCGTTGTTCAATTTTGGAACATTATCAGTAACCACTTTGGACAACTTAATTGTGTCGTAAGATAGTTCACTGACATATTCTCGGTGAACAACGAGGGAGTCTTGTTCTCGAAAAGGCGACAGAAGTCCAAAGCGTTCCAGTTGTTGACCAGACATTTTTAGTACCAAATCCTCAAGAAGCACCAGACACCTGTTGTAGATAACACCCATGACCAGGTTGACATCAGCACACTGCCTCTGAACCTCTCACACTACATCTTCCGCGAGTCTTTTTTCCAGAGCATGATGGGATCACTCATTTGTCAAAACACCAGTAAGATGGCAAACAGCTCGCGTATCTTGTGGGGAGAGTCGGTGGGGGACGCTTCCTCTAGTGTGCGGTCCCAATGCGCATCATCCTCTAGCAAGCCAAGTGCTTTACATGCCGCTTGAAATGTTGGTTGAACCACTCCTGCCACGGTTTTGAGGTCAGTAAAAGACTGAGGGCGAGGGATTTTATGTAAAGGAGGCGGAGGTAGTAGCACTCGGCATTACCAGGGTGAGGTAGTAGCACTCGGCATTACCAGGGTGAACGGTGTAAACTCTGCCAAGGGTCTGATCTTTTTTCACACCAGGATGGCCTGGGACTGGCTTACCTTGTTTCCTTCTACAGAACTTCTTACCTTTCCAAACGAAATAGGACGGAACTTCACAATATAAAAGTGTTGAACCAAATTTATCGGATCGGCATAGTTGGAAGAAAGCAAGAAGAGTTGCGTTTGGAGGGCTGTTAAACTAGTCCGAACTTCGTCTTCATTTAAGTAAACCCGCTGGCCGTTCTCGAGGTGGACGGCAAGTTGCATGGCCGAAGGATAGCTTTCATGTATGAGGAAGCAGAATATGCGCCAAGCCGCCTCTGAGCTACTGATGTAACGTCCTGATTCATATCTCGCAACTTCGTCAAACTCGCCGATGCTAAAAGTAGCGTGGTCGGAACCTTTGTTAACATACTTGCAAATGTATGTTATTGACTTTACAGAGTTGCAGTACTCAACATTGATATGAGCTGAGAAGGTACGAGATAGGACGGGGTTATAGGGTACCACCCAGCTATTGTCAATTTCCACTACCTTTCTAATAATAGAAACCCCATCCTCCGAAGTGGGCAGCCTGCGATATTTGGGATACACATCTTCCCCGGTTTGGGTTTCCTTAATGAGTGGTCTGGGTTACTTATTGTTGCATACTCCTTCCACCATGCAAGACAAACTCCCGTAGAGAAATCCACATGGACCGTGGATCATGGTTGCCTTGACAATCTCATGGAGTACAAGGTCAAGATTTGGGTTAGGAATCTCAGCACTGATCACCTTGTTGATGTCTTCAGGCCTTAGCTTTTCTTCTAGCCACAGATGTATTTGAACGTGAGGTAATCCTAGTTTTTGCCGTTCAATGGAATACATGTGACACCTTGAAGAACCAAAGATACAACCCTTCTTAAGAAGTCTTATCATGGGCTTGACTTTCAAATGGAATACCCGCGCTATCAAATCATGCCTATCTTGAAGTTGTTGACCTTGTTTCAGGTGCTCGACTACTTCGGACCATTTTGAATTGCAGGTGAATGTTATAAAAAAAATCAGGACGTCCAAAATGGCGCATGCGTTCATGCATATAGCTTGGGCCTCCAGTGAAAGTCGACGGCAAGACGACCATTTTACCAATATCTGAAAAATGGCTGACAGCTTTACTCATTGCGTCCTTCAGGTGCACATATTCCTCACTTCTCAACTGTTTCTGATTGATCGAATCCAAAGTAGTCTCTCTTGTCTCAATCTTTGCATACATAATAACCAGAAACTGATTGAGAAGATTGCGAAATAACTGAAGATAGGATTTATCACCCTCAAGCTCAAATATTCTGAAGCTGTAAAAGTTAGCGGCAGACACGGTCTTCTTCAAAGGTGCATGAGTGCTGTTGTGACGTTGAGGGATATTCTCCTAACGTAATAAAACAAATCTCCACTAAAAAAAACTGATAAATGGAATACACCTAGCTGAACTTAACAAAATTAACGTTGGTAGAGGTATTTTCTTTTACCAAAGTCTACTTTTCATTATAACTATGTCATCATCATCATCATCATCATCATCATCGTCATCGTCATCGTCATCATCATCATCATCATCATCATCATCATCATCTCCCCTTTTCCAGCTGACACTGGTGGGGGAAAATATGGTTCCTCTCCACATTGTTCCGTCGTTCCACCATTCTTCTTCCGACACAGTGCTCCAATCCAGGTTCCGTTTTCTAATGCTATTCTCCACCGAGTCCATCCAACGCATTCTTGGTCTTCCTCGTCCTCTCTTCCCTGTCATCCGTCGTTCCAGTGCTCGTCTTGGTAGCCTTACTTCATTCATCCGTTTGACATGTCCAGAACATCTCAATCTGTTTTGCTCCAGTTTGTCATTTAGTTTCTGTACTCCCAGTTCTTTCCGTATATCTTCATTTCTCACTCTGACTCTCCTCGTTTTCTGGACCATACTTCTCAGGAATCTCATCTCAGCTCTGTACTCTGCTCTCTAACTATGTACTACCAAGAAATGATGAAAAACGCCGTACCTAATCCAACAAAAAAAGGAACTCTACATTTACTTCAACTAAAGGCTAATATATAATGCAATATGATGATTATAAAGTGATGGTGAAAGTATAAAGTACAAACATAAATTACATAGAAGTACTGTTTGAACAGAGAGTGAGTGGGTAAAGGTCGGACAACAGCGCAGACAACAATGACGTGCACGTTATGACAGTAAGCTCACTGCCTGCAAGGACTAGTAGGGGCGATGTGCTGCAGCCCGCATTGCGTCATATAATCGCGGTTTTCGTGGTTTGACCATGATCCCGAGTGAATTTTTTGAAAACCTTTATTAGCGAGCACGTACGGCCCTTGAGGAAGCTGCATACCAAATTTCATTCCAATCCGTTCGGTGGTTTCTGAGAATTCATGATGAATGAACGAGTGAGTGAGTGGTATTTGACAAAATAGTAGATTATATCATACACATTGTACCCCGCCCAGTCATATGGGAAAATTTATGTTGACCGACTGAAGAGTTACAACTAACAGTTTGTATGGACAATCCTAAAAAATTGCTTCAAAACTTCACATTACATTACATTAAACACAACACACACATATCCATGCCCATCGCCGGATTTGAACCGCCAGTCGAGCGTGAGCTCAGTTGCTAGACAAGCCAGCAAGTCAAAACGAAAAAAAAGGCGCATCCTTTGTCCAGAACAAACTACAGCTCGTAATACGCGATCATTTGCAATTAATCAAAAAAAATCGACTGACCGCTCAACGATTAATCGAAGAATCTATTAATCGGGTAACCGAAGAATCGATTACTTGATTAGTAGACATGAGTTAAGAAAAGAAGTTTAAATTACAAGTCATCGCTTAGGTACTCATCGACCCTTCCATTAATAATTTTCAAGAAAATTTTCGATTTTTTTTATTGACTTATTCGATAGTATGTCCTCTCTAGTTTCCAAAAATATAAAGTTTATACTAGTTTTATTGTTGTTTAGCTCATTTAAAATATTCACTTTAATGATCGGTGTACACGCTTTTCAGCAACTGTCCCTTTGACGCATAGGTGCAGCAGATAAAGCACACATTAATCTGGCTTTGAAACAGTCTACTTCAGAACTAAAACAATGTAGGAGATACTCACGGGTCGGGGAATGCAGAAGATTGGCCTAAAATCCAAAGAAAAGGCAGTTTTCAGGAGTTGAAAAGTAAGACTCATTAATCTAAATGTGTACCTCAACTTTAAGTTACGATTTGTCTCACTTCATTTTTTTCAATATTTGTCTTGACTTGGGCAGTTTAAATGTCCACTTAGAATGCAGATATTACTTTCATTTAAAAACTAAAATATAGACAAATAATGCAGATATATTGTAAAGCAGAATGAAGCTGTTAAATTGAAATTAGGGGTCGCGCCCCCACAATTAATTTATTTTTTAATCAAAATAATGTAAATTGTAAAACAAAGCTAATATATTTGCCTCAATCAATGATACAAAAACGATTCTGCTATACAACATTCTGAACATACAGCAGATCAATTTGCAACAACAATGGCTCAATTAAGTTGAAAAAGAGCAAAGATATCGCGTCCCAAAAATGCACCTTATTTTTGTGATTAATCTTTAATTTTTCTTTTTTGGCAAAAATCCACTAGTTTATATTCTAGGAATCAGTGATATCAATTTCAAGAAAATAAGATAACTTGTAATGAAATGTCTTCAGTAGTGTCGATGAGTATCCTTTAAGATGAGTTACACTTATTTGCGGAATGATGTATAGAAACCTATAAAAGTTAATTTCTGCCTAAATATGCTGAGTGTCCTTCCCTGTTTATGTTAACAATAACCAGACAAGTGCTAGAGACAGTGGAAGAACAAACATAAATCAAAATGGGAACGGTTTCGAAAACAGAAAACGAAGAATTTATCAGCAAAGATTTGAATTCATGTTCAATGTTTACAATTTAGGACTGTAACATATTTGTTTTACTGTGATTTAGCCTAATTTTAAAAATATTTTAATTAATTAAATGTCTGTTTTTCTTCTGTGAGAGCGTAGTGAAAGGGGCGTTGGACATAGATTATTCGACGAAAAAATTAACCAATTAGTCGACAAAACGATTCATAGATTAAACGAACAATCGATTATTCGTTATTTGTAGCAACTACAGTAGACTCCCGTAAGTTCGGCCACCTCGGGACCGGACCCTAGGCCGAACTTAAAAGTGGCCGAACTAACCGATGTCTATCTATACAATGCCCATTTATTGTTTGTAAGTATCGTTTTCCAACGAAAGTAATTAAATTAATGTTAAATCAACGTTTCCAGACACTAGCAAGACAGAAATAACTACTAAACTACTGCACATAGAGAACATCACAGAGTAACACTCTGACATATATTTAACACACATAAAAAGAGAAAAGGTTACAAAAAACATAGCCTACTGTGAGTTACAGAACTGTAGGCTTAATACAATTTTAAAGTTCCTGTATTACTGTTCGTTGGTGGTTTGTATTCTTAAGCACTTTAAAAAAAATCTGTAATTTTTTTCTGAACTTTCCTTTCTAATGATTTTTTATGTGCAAAGTCGCGCCACTTTTTAATAAACATTACATCGACGGCAGTTGCTTCTTTTTGTTGTTTGATGTAGGTAGTTGCCAGTTGCAAAGCTGCTTTGCCTACAGAGTGGCTCATTTTATTTTCTTCATCTTCATCTTCAATCTCAGCTTCATCTGCGTCATTGGCCTTCTCATTTTCCTGGCGAATAACGCACTCGGCGATTTCGTCATCATTCAAAACCTCGTTGTCTAGTTCCTTTTCAAAGTTGATCCACTCCAACACATCTTCTTCAACAATGGAACCACAGTTTGGTAGTTGCTGAAGGTCGTGCAATAGACCTGCATTGTCATCAGGTTCGTTAATAAGAATGTTGTTTGGCTCATTAGCTGTTGTGTTTTCTTGGCCAATCTTGTCTTCTATATTTGGCCAAAGTTTTTTCCAAGACTTTACAAACGTCGATGGTGGTATTTCGTCGTATGCCTTGGCCGACATGTTCACAACATCCTTCATGTTAACGGACTTAAGCGCTTTTATGAGGTCTAAGCTGTCATCAGTTTCCAGTTTGGAAAGAACTTCCGAAAGTAGTTTACGACGATACTTCCTCTTGAAGCACTCAATGACCCCTTGGTCAATTGGCTGTGGAAGACTGGTTACATTGGGTGGCAGGAAGAGCAGTTTAATTTCTTTTTCATCGTCACACTGAAGATTTTCCTGGTGAGTAGGCGCGTTGTCAAGAAGTAGAAGTGCTTTGGTGGGGAGTTTTGATTTTGCCAAATGTGTTTTCACTTTGGGAACAAATTCACAGACGAACCATTCTCTGAACAAGTATGTGTCCATTCACGCTGATTTCTGTGACCGATAATACACTGCGAGAGTTTCCATATTTATGTTCTTAAACGCTCTAGGTTTTGCTGCTTTGGCAATGACAAATAGGGGTATCTTGTGAGTCCCCGAAGCATTTGAACACAAGGCGACCGTTATCCTCTCTTTGCTGATTTTAAAACCTGGAGCAGATGTTTCTTGGGGTGTGACAAAGGTTTTGCTGGGCAGAAGTTTAAAATTTAACCCAGTTTCGTCGATGTTGTATATTTGCTCTGGGCTCAAGTTTTCATCATCGATGATTTTTAAAAATCTTGCAGAAAAATCGGTGGCCACTGTTGGGTTTGCTGATAGCTTCTCACCACAAACTCCTATAAAATGAACTCCATGTCTCTTTTTCCAACGAGAGAGCCATCCCTCACTAGCCACGAACGCCTCTTCTGGTTGAAGCTTTGAGTGTAAGATCATAGCCTTTACTTTTAGGATTGGTCCACTTAACGGCGTTCCTCGTCTTCGTTCTTGAATGAACCACAACCATAGAGCATCTTCCACCAGTTCGTGTTTGGCCTTCCTTAGTGTGCAACGCTTTTCTAGAACTTTTTCGGTTTCAATTTGTGTGCAAAAGCCCTCGATAGTTTTTCTGTTGCGTCGCCAGTCGTTGACTGTACTTTTGCCCAAGTTTAAATCCTTGCAGATACTTTGCACGGATTCTCCTTTGTCTAGTCTCTCCAGAGCTTGTAGTCTCTGTTCCATCGACTTGTAACACGCTTAGCCTACGCGTTTCACTCATTATAAACAAGGCGTTTAAACAACGACGCGAAGCAGTTATTAGAGAACAGTAAAAAACGCAAAAGAAACCAAAATCACTGACTTTGTAGGCTTACTATAAAGATTAGCACCACACGACTGCACAGTATGAATACACAAGACGAACTGAATGATCTGTTTTGGCAGAGTAGTAAACTAAACAAAGAAAACAACAAACAAGTACTGTACGTAGAGACTCGCCTTTCGGCCGCCAAGTGCGTGACTCATGCTCTGGTAGCCGACCGGACTAAGCGGAGACCGAACTAACCGAGGCCGAACTTACGGGTGTCTACTGTAATCGATTTTTCTCTGTATATTAATCGATTATTCGATAATAGAAATTAATTGATTAAAAGTACCAGCCCTATAACAAGCCAGTGAAGTTCATAGTGAAACAGCAATAAACTTGAAATCATTCAGAGACAGAGTTAAAGTATAGCGTGCGTGTGGACTCGACCCATTGTCCGTGCGAAGTGAATGATAGATGTGTTGCAACTTATTATGCTTTAGACACATGCAATATAATTGTGTTGTGACGTATCCACGTCAGGAAGGCATGTCCACAGATATAATCCAAATATGACCTACGTTGCTAACATACGCCCAATATGACCTAATAATGAAAATGATTGAAATATGTAGCCTAAAGATATGACATCTATAATATATTTGAAAGTAATAAGGAAAATTTAATAAAGGGGGGTGACATACATCCTTCAGAGCCAAGAGTTATGTACAAAGACCCCATGTACTTGGGTGTGTGAGTGGAATCTTTCTGTTAACCTGTGTTATTTTGATGGTTGTATTGGTATGAGAATTGGGAAGAAGGCGGCCGTGACCTTAAGTTAGGAACTATCCCGGCATTGTCCTGCAGTGTAAGTGGGAAACCATGGAAAACCACTTCCAAGATGGCCGAGGTGAGAATCAAACCTCCCCTTTCTTAGTTTTTTCCCACAAGGCTGAGTGTACCCCGTTCCAGCACTCAGCCCAGAATTAAATTTCTTGGCATAGCCGGGAATCGAACTCGGACCTCCGGTGTAAGGGCTAGATTTCTTGGCTATCTCACTTTTATGCACAAAAAGGGTGGGGGTTCCCACCTAATGGAATAGGGCACAATTTGTGATGACCGACTAGAAAGCTTTCTATATTAGAACTAGATAGCCTATCACTGAAAAATCGCTTGTAATACTTCAATATTCAACGTCTGAAATGAAAGTCAGGATAAAATATGGCATGTTATAAACATTCAAATTTTAATCATTACATGGATGAAATCATAAAGTAAGTGAAGCAGAACACCAATATAGATCTTAAAGCATTTGCTTTTGCAAATGATATAGTTATCTGGGGAAATAGTGAGATGGAAGTCCAGGAAAGGCTGAACGTCTGGAATGATCATTTGAAAAAATATGGAATGAAAGTAAGTGCTACAAAAACTGCTGCAATGTCTGTTAGCAAACAGAGAAGTAAAGATAATTTAATGCTGGAGGGTGTACAATTGGAAACAGTAATCCAGTTTCAGTACCTTGGATGCTTAATATCAAGTGACAACAGAATACAGCTTGAATTAAATAACCGTATTCAGAAATCAAGCCAATTCTATCAGCAAGTTCGATATCTACTCTGGAATGAGCAAGAGCCACTAAGATCAAAACAAACTCTGTTTCGAACATACTATGTCCCTATATTGACTTATGGGTTGGAAACATGCACAACTACCAAAAGAGATGACAGCAGATTTCAGGCTTCAGAAATGAAGTTTCTAAGAAGCATGCTTCGAAAAACTAGGAAAGACAAAGTAAGAAATGAGAAGATAAGAGAACAAGCTGGAATAAATCAGTCCCTAAAGGAGACCATAACTAGGGCACATTTCCGATGTTTTGGTCACGTCAAACGTATGACAGAAGGAAGAAATGCAAAACAATGGTTACATACTGAGATTACCGGAAAGAGACCTTTTCGAAGGCGTAGGAGGAGATGGCTGAACGAAGTGAAGGAAGATACCACATCCAAGGGAATCAACTGGGATGAAGTCTTGAAGGAGCAGTGGTACATGAATCGACTAAACTGGAGAGCGCTTGTAAACCACACCAGGGAAACTGGAGTGCAAACTTGATGATGATGATGATGTTGACATGTAAAATTAAAACTACACCCAACTGCACGGTTTCGTTTCGTAACTACTGTACTGTTTTTCCCTAGCTTGCGCAGAGCATTTGGTTTGAAACGCAGCGACAGTGGAAGACGGTTTTCTTCAAATTTCAATAAAATGTTCTTCTCGTAAAGAAGCGTAACTCTCAAAATAACGGGTGAAGGTACATTTCCAATTTATTTGGGCCATTTCACCGGGAGCACCTCTCACCACGCGCGCTCGCGGGACGGGAAGACAAATCGCACACCACAATCTCTGCACTTGCAATTTCCTTTCAGGTAGAAGCACAGACACTTATATCACAATCATCACCCCCGCTTCTCATTCCTCATGGCTTCCTTCCATTTCCTTACGTCGGCGTCTGGCAAGAGGAGGTCCGCGGGCCACCCATGGCTGCTAAACTCTTGTTCGTATTAGGTGCTTGGGATATCTATGGTCATCAACCTTGTATACTTATATGTGTCTTGAATATGTCTGATAGATAACCTATTATGGCTTCAGTGGCGCAGTCGGTAGCATGCTGAACTGCTATGCTCAAGATCGTGGATTCAAACCCAGCTGAAGTCGTCAGATTTTCTTTTAAGAGCTTTAAAATCTTTCAGTATGCCTTCCTTCGGAGGGGAAGTAAAGCCGGCGGGCCCAGGTCATATATTTATGGCATGTACAAGAACCTATCACTACATCTGTTAGTGTGTAGCGAAATTTGTAGGTTATTTGGTTAGAAACGCTCGAACAAGTTCCGACGTTCGCCGATATGTGCCAGTGACAGTGGCATCTCTAGAAGCCAGAGTTGAAACTACTTGATGGGGAGCCTACGGACGTTCAATTAAAATACCCCGCTAAGGCCATTGGCTGCAATTCCAATATAATAATAACCTATGTTTCTGTGGTGACTAGACCTATAGTAATGTGTGTAACTGTATTGGGATTCGGGAAGAACTGCATTCAATAAAGTGAATATACTACTGTGCGACAGAGACTTTAATATTGTTTTTGGTCTCCGTTTATTGTGGTGATAAGTTTTATCTATCCTGCTGTATGATGCTGAATCCTGGACCCTCACATAGAACACCAGCTAACAAACTTCAAAACCTCGATGTGTGGTACTATAGACGTCAGCTTAGAATAGCATGAAGTGCTCGGAAGCTTGCACAAAGAACTGGAGGTCTTGCATAATATCAAAAAGACAAACCAGCGTCGGTGGCCGAGAGCACTGACGCGCTAAAGTTCTAACAATTCCCTTGTCCTCTATGTACTGTATACCATCCTGCCACACGGAGGCTGAAATCTAAAAAGTGTTTCCTCCGCACATCAGTTTAGCTTCAAGGGAAAACAGAGAATGCTAGGATCAAGATGTGGAAAGAAAGAACTAACCACCTTTCCAACTGGATGGAGCCGAAGGATAGTCTTCCATGTGGACACCAGGAGAAGTGGACTACCTGGAAAGCCCTTAACAGACTCCGTACAGGAGTCGGCAAAACAAAAGTAAATCTGCGGAAGTGGGGTTTCTCAAACGACTCATCACTTTGTGACTGTGGAGAGCAGCATACAATCCAACATTTATGTCAGTGTGACTTATGTCCTTCAAAGTGCACTATGAAAGATTTGATTGCAGCCTCCTCCAGCGCTAGTGACGTCACCCAATATTGGGCAAAAATCATCTAGCTTTCAAATTTGTTGCTCAATATGTGATTTGCTTGTATAATAGACCTTTATACAGGGTCTTTCAAATAAAGTAAGAACTGCAAGCGGCAGTTTTGTTACCTGCTGCTGCGGTGGCCTTGGCCGAGCTTTTGGCGCGCCACGGCCCCCTGCTTTAAGCGTGTGTACAATCCTACATGAAATCTTACCTAATAAAAGTGCTTGAAGAGTCGCCCTTCCTGGGTTATACAGGCATTGTATCTGGTAACCACATTCTGGCTGACGCGAGTGAGTTCTGCCACTGTCATGTTCCTAATTTTTAGCCTATTTTATATTTTGAAAAAATAGGCTTATGAGATCACCTTTTGTCCGTGTGTGTGTGCGTGTGTGTGTGTGTGTGTGTGTGTGTGTGTCCCCTAATAAAATCTAAACGGCTGGAGCGATTTCAATGAAACTCAGTAAGTTCATAGCACTATTCCGGGCGATCTCGACCGTGCCCTTCAAATTTTGCTAGTCTCACCAATCCAACATGGCGGCTGTGCGAAATATTTCACCAGCATTCAATATCCCCGAAACTATTACCGATATCACCCTGGAATTTTGTACGGTGATAAAGGGAACTACTAAAAGTTCACCTATGTGACTTTTGAAAAACTGGTAACTACAAAACCAACAAGGCGGCCAAGCGAATTAGCGACTTTTAAATAGACGTTTCTCGCGATTTAACCAACCAAACGCAATGCAACTTGGTACAGTATATGTTTATACACATTGTAATGCACCGACATCTAACTTCGTTCAAATGTGTATATAGCCCCAAGATGGCGGCTGTGCAAAATATTTCACCGGCATTCTATATCTCTGAAACTATTAGGGGTATCACCCTGGCATTTTGTACGGAGATAAAGGGTACTGCTGGAAGTTCATCTATGAGACTTTCAAAAACCTGTTAACTACAAAATGAACATGGCGGCCATGCGAATTTGAAAGTTTAAAATAGACTTTTCTCGCGATTTAATAACCCAAACGCAGTGAAACTTGGTACAGCAAATGTTTATACACATTGTAATGCAATGGTATCTAATTTAGTTCAATTGTTTTCATAACCTCAAGATGGCGGCTGGGCGAATTTTAAAATTAAGTTTGTATTTCTTGTGTCGTAATCATGCGCTCGAAGTGAAAGTTTAAATAACGAACCAACGCAATCATTTTCCTTTAATGGTACATGACTCTATGGCCTATACATTTAACAATCCAACATGGTGACCATCCGAAATATTTAGAAGGCTCTGAATATCTACGAATCTATTATAGCAATCAAACTGAATGTTTTTATGTTCATAGGGGCTATGAACATAAGTTCACCTATAGGACTTTAAATAACCTGGTGATCACAAATCCAACATGGCTGCGACGCGAATTATAAATATTCACATGGACGTTTCTAGCAATTTAACCATCCGAATGCAGTGAAACTTGGTACAGTTAATCCTTATACAAATGTTAATCCACTGGCATCTAATTTATTTCAATTGTTTCCATAACCACAAGATGGCAGCTGTGCGAAATTTCAAAATCTCGTTTTTACTTCTTGTGTCGTAATCATGCGATTGAAGTTTGAATACTTCACGTACACAATAATCTTCATGTAAGAGTACATAACTCTAAGACCTACTGTACATATATAGATATCCAACATGGCGACCATCCGAAATATTTGATGGTTCTCAATATCTACGGATCTATTACAGCAATGAAACTGAAATTGTGTATGTTGATAGAGGCAGTTAACATAAGTAGGATATATGAAAATAGGCTGTATAGTTCTTCACGGAACTACTTGTTTATTTTATGTTTTTTTATTGAGCACTGAGCCAGTAGTGTCAAACTTATTTACAATTACGTGAATCTGTGCTAGTGAATGTGGCACTTAGGCCTAATCAGGAAATTGCTGAACAAATGCATCACCTACCCGCCGAGCTGGCTCGCACTTAAAATAAGTTTTACAAGCAAAAGTACAATGTTGCAATGATAACTGTGTTACCATGTTAGAAGCTGAGGTTCAGACTGTCGACTTCACACTTATTCCAAGGTCAATAATACTATATCAGGGGGCTGTGGCGCGCCACAAGCTCGGCCAAGGCCACTGCAGCAACGGATAACAAAACTGCCGCTTGCCGTTCTTACTTTATGTGAAAGACCCTGTGTATGTATGGTAGAAATGTAGATATCCTGTATTCATATTCTTTTTTTAAATATTTGTATGTAAAGTTGATACTTCTGACACGAATAAAGAAAGAACTTTCCTTGTCAAGGAGCGGCGACTCAAACGTTACGCAGTAGCACGCGCAGACAATAAACGTTGTTCGCTGGTGACCAATACCTGATGGTTCTTGACCAATAGCATGTTTGCTCTACCACATCACGTGGAGTCCAGAATACGGTCCTGGCGGTCTGCTCGCGTGTCAGGCAGGTGTCCGGTGTTCAGTGTTGCATAGCTGTATGTAGTTCTGTCCAGTCTAGCTGCTTGCTCTCAGTGGCTACGGTGGAGAATTGACACAACGCTGTGCCTGGAGCTGCGAAACACTTGGCTCCCCACAGACATGGAATGTTAACATATTCACCCAGCTAGGTTTCAAAGGGAGCTGCTCGTTAACGAAGAAAGTGCCAGAACTAGTACCTCGTGCCTCGCTGGCAACGGGAGACCGTGGGTTCGAATCCCAACTCGGCCGTGTTGAAAAGAGTTTTCATGGTTTCCCATTTCCACCACCAGACAAATGCCGGGACGGATCATTCCAAAATCCCTTACCTGGCCCATCCTGAAACGAAAATAATGTATTGGTAATTGGCATTGACTGTATTAATGAAATTATTAAAAAGACAAACTTGATGCTTTGGCCATTATCATTTACAATAAAAAATATAATTTCCTTCATTTATTTATTTATTTATCTATTTATTTATTTATTTATTTATCGTATGGCTTTTGGTGCCGGGAGTGTCTGATGAAATGTCGGCTCGCCAGAGGCTGTAGCTGCTTCAATGCGGACACCCATGGGGTGAGCTACAAGTGCCGTTCAATTTCAAGTAGTTCCAACTTTCGCTACCAGATGACACTGACACCTAGTGGTCAACGTTGGAACTTCGGTAGAGCGTTTCAACGAAATCTAACCTGCAAATTTAGCTTCACACAAGTTTAATTAGTGGAAAGTTCTTTACCATTCCATAAATCTATGCCATGGGACCGCCGGTTTTACTTCCCCTCTGAAGGAAGGTATACTGTAGGACTTTAACGCTCTTAAAAAATTCGACGACTTCGGCCGGGTTTGACCAGCAATCTTGGACATAGGAGCTCAGCATGCTACCGACTACGCCACCGAAGTCGCTAAATTCCTTCAGATCATCATTGAGGGAATATTGAAGGTAGGAGAGGAGGAAGGAGAATATAATGGCTAAAGAGCCTACGCGAATGGCATTTATCAACACTCCCGTACTTTTCAGAGTCACTAAAAATAAGCAAGAAATCACCCTGATGACAGCCAACATCCTATGAGGATATGGCACAAGAAGAAGAGGATAGGGTAGATGCCCTGGGACATGAAATACGGTTCTACCCCGGAATTTTCCTGAAGGAGGTGTGGGAAAACCCAGGCTTAAGATAGCCCTTGTCAGCACCGGGAATCAAATTCCAATTTTCGGACTAGCTGGTCGTTGTGAACGATTTAGTGCACACGACTACACGCCGGGATAATGGCTACTAAAAATATATTTCTAGCCCACCGGGCAAGTATTAACACACGGAAAAATGTGTGTCGTTGAAGGGAGAAAAGAAAGAAAGAAAGAAAGAAAGAAAGAAAGAGAGAACGAAAGAAAGAAAGAAAGAAAGAAAGAAAGAAGGTTATGGTTTTTACGTGCCCGTTAGACTAACCTAGCTATCATCAGTCACAGGATGTCCTTTTTTTAAACGTGGATTCTGAATTACCGGACGTGTCATTTCACCCCGAAGATCAGTCAAGCATCATCCGGGAATCAAACCCGGTCTGCATAAGTTGGAGGAGAACAGATTTACCACTGCACGATCAAGCCCTCAATGTGTGTTATTGTTGCTTAATAGAGGGGCTTGGAAAATTTCTGTCATCGGTCGTGGGTGGACGTAGGTACTCGTGTGGGAATTGAATTATTCGTCTGATAACCTGTGTTTATATGATGATACTAACAGTGAACTAAAGACAGATATTCATACAAAAGCAGGGAAAACAATATGAATGCATAGAAATAAGTGAGCATCTGTTAATAATCCATGGGATTACGCACGAGACATAAAAAGAGAACGAAAGTAAACTTTCCCATAAATGAGCATAACTTTGTAATAAATGGTTTTAAACATGTGTTGTTGTTAATTCATTTGGGGGGTGCTTGAGACATCTTGGTCATTAGCCCCATGTAGTTGGGTGTGTGTTGAACTTGCCTGATAACATGTATTTATGTGATGACTGCAGTAATGTGTGTAACTGTATTAGGGACAGGGAGGTGGTAGGGACTTGAAACAAGGTACTATCTTGGTATTTGCCAGGAGGAAGTAAGGAAAAACGCGGGGGTAAACCTCACTCATGATAGCCGCTGCCAGCGCCGGGATTCGAACCTCCAATCTCCAGAATTGCTGCAGCTGCCCTCACAGCCGTGGTGCACGCCGCGTGACATAAACGTTTGTATCACTGCCAAAAAGATGATGCGGAAGTTAAAATAAAAGGAGGAGTGTTCGCACGGGAAATAAGCTAAATCATAGTTTCAATAAGTGTCGGTCATTGAATTCCCAAAAATTACGTACAGCGATATGTCAATGTGTCATGAGTTAATTAGCTCATTTGAGAAGTTTCAGCGTAATAGTTGATAAACATTGTTGATCGTGACAATCACAATACCAACATTACCGTTTCCCGCCTTTGGACAAGAATAATCACATAAGGTTTATTGCTGTAAATTCTCGTGGCGCATAATTTTGTGGACATTACGGTTTGTCTATAACATTCGTAATCATACAGTACAAAATGTCGGAGGACAGTAGGATGGATTCCAGGTTTCGACATTTCAAAATTTGTGTTTGATTAAAGAAAGCTTTCCTGTCGGTCAACACGAATTGTGCCCAATTAAATTAGGCGGGAAAACAAGTGTTTATATGCCCTAACATGAAAAACATTACATAAGATTTTTAACATAAAATAACATGCTTATATGTACAAAAACAAACGAACAAAATATACATAGGGGGTGCTTAATTAGATGAGATGATTCAAACGTCAAGCGTTCATCCTCAGATCCTGTTCCCTTTGGTTTAAATTAATGTGCGATGTTAATGAATTACACTTATATAGGCAACATATACAGGGTTGTTGTTGTTGTTGTTTGAGTCTTCAGTCTTTTGACTGGTTTGATGCAGCTCTCCATGCCTCCCTGTCCTGAGCTAATCGTTTCATCTCTACATAGCTACCACACCCTACATCCGAGGCAATCTGTTTAACATATTCTAACCTTGGTCTACCCCTACAGTTCTTGTCCTCGACCCTTCCTTCCATAACTAAGCTTGCTATTCCTGGGTGTCTTAGTATGTGTCCTACCAACCTATCTCTTCTCTTCATTAGCAGTCGCCAGAAACATCTCTCCTCTCCCACTCGTCTTAATACCTCTTTGTTTGTAACCCTATCTACCCATCTGATATTCATCATTCTCCTGTAGCACCACATTTCAAATGCTTCAATTCTCTTCTTTTCTGCTGCACCAATAGTCCAAGTTTCACTTCCATAGAGTGCCACGCTCCAGACAAAGGCTTTCAAAAATGACTTCCTAATACCTAAATCTATATTCGATGTCAGCAGATTCCTTTTTTGTAGAAATGCTTTTCTTGCCTGAGCCAACCTACTTTTTATATCCTCTTTGCTTCGTCCATCACTGGTTATTCTGCTTCCTAAGTAACAGAAATCTACTACTTCCTTCAGCTTTTCACCTGCCAATTTGATCTCCATAGAGGTTTCTGATTTATTTCGGCTGCATTCCAGTATTTTTGTTTTACATTTATTAATTTTCATCATGAATTCTTTCCGTAAGACGGAGTCCATACCATTCAAAAACTCATTCAAATCCTCAGGCTTGTTGGTGAGTCACCTAAAACTTGCACTGCAAATATTTCGGTCATTTTGAACACAACCTTTGAAGGTCAGTGTGCTCTTCACTTGTCAGAACCCACATAAGGAGCGTATCCATGTTTTGTTTTTGTTAGTTTGTGCTACCACTGGCATGTACAAGTGTCGGTGTGGAACCTTTTCAACATACAACCTCTTGCAAACCACTTGCACTAGAATCCTGCACAAACGCCATTGACATTCTTATTCACCCTACTTTTATTTTGTTAATGTCAGTAGGCATGGTTCCATTTAAAAGGAGTGTATGTTTGCTCAAAGAATACACGTTCGAAGTATTATTCAAATATGTTTTAGGGCAAAAATATGAGCCCTCGACTACCAAGCCAGTCTGTGAAATCCGCACATCAATAGCACTTCCCATTTCCGAAATATTTGTGGTGCAAGTTTTAAATGACTCACCCTGTATATATTCAATGTTTAGATTACATAAGTTTGTAAAAAACTGTTGTGTTTGTCATAATCAATAATATTTATCAATTATTGTGTTAATTAGAGTTTTCAACTTATGATTAATTGCCATATTCTTGTAATGTCATATTATTTTATATTAGCTTGCCACGGTGGGTGAGTGGTCAACGTGTCGGTCTACTAACCCCAAGCTTGCAAGTTCGCTCCTGGCCGTGGTAAGTGATTTTTGAAAGGAGGCAAAAATTACTACACCATGTCATACGATGTTGGCATGTCAAAGAACCCATTTGAATTCAGTAGGCTGTGTTCATAATGGCAAAATTAATCTCGGGAATTTCCGCCAACACAAAGTTCTTCATTTCTCTACTAGAAAGCGCTATAGTGTTCAAGGAGATTAGATATCTATCCTCCTTGACTGTCATAGTGCTTCAAGGAACAACGCAATTCGACATGCAAGCTACCCTTTGGCTGTCAAATAACAATGCTTGCACCCGGCACCCGAGACCATACGATATTATTATTATTATTATTATTATTATTATTATTATTATATTAATACAGGTTTGGAACAGTCCATCATTGAATTTAGTCTGAAATTCGTAGTGTTTTGCTTTTCCTTTGCCAGTGAGTGTATATTTATTATCAATTAAAAATTTCAATTTTGAAAAGTCAGTTTTATAAAGAAAAGAATTACCATAGGTTTTACAGCCCGAAAGTTACGTCTCAATTTGCCATGTACCGTACATTATGGGGTTTGAAGCCATTTTTTCAGTGTTGCCTTACTAAACAAAAGTTTGGTGCTTTTCAGTCGGTCAACACGAATTTATACAAAAGAGTTGGGTTATACCCTAATGCTGAAATAAATTACATAAGATTAATAAATACACTAGGATGACCAGTTTCGATCGTCAAGCGATCATCATCAGATCCATTACACTTAGGCTATAAAATCTATGATTGAATATACGGGTGAAGATATTTACAATATGTACACTTATTTAGTTGCAGTATTGGTAATGCAACCTGGTCATCCTAGTGTATTTGTTAATCTCGAGTAATTTTTTTAAGGATTAGGGTATAACCCAACTCTTTTGGATAAATTCGTGTTGACCGACTGAAAAGCACCAAACCATGTTCAGTATTTAAAACAATGAATATGATCACAATGAAGGCCAGTTGGAAATAGTAAGACAACTGTTTGTGGATTTATGAAGGAATTTCAGTACGATATTTCCATCTCATTAGCTGTTAATTATTGAAAATAGTCTGCAGTAGGTCGTGACCTGATTTCGCTCGTAATGACCTGGGCATTGCAATGATTCATTCCGCTTGAACACTCTAATGTTACAAACAAATTAACGCAGTTAAAGTGATACGTATGCAGGTTGGTTGTTTCAAAGTTCCTCTTTGGAGTGACATTGAATGAGGCAAACCTAAATACAGACAGAGACTCTAAACAAACTAACTATCGAGTTCTCGGTAATGGAAAATAAACAGTAGCGAGTTCCTGTGTTGCTGTTCTGGCTAACAGCTCAAGTTAATAACGGGTAAACACAAAAAATTCACAATGCGTGTCACTTGGCGTGCAGCACTGCTTCAGCTTCTAAGTTGACTTTATGTTCGAGGATGTCGAAATGTAAATATTATATGTCAGAAAACTGTATCATAATGATGGTCGTTATAGTAGGCTACTATTCTTCATTATGAAACAGTTTCTCCAGCCAATCTGAGCTCATTCATTGACCAATTAGGTAAGGAAAGCTTCGCGCATGCGCTCAAAATCCAACATATCGGACATGAATGACATGATTTGAAAGCTGAAACTGGATATCGGATCAACCATTGTAGTTACAATCCCAAACACAAAGACAAAATCAGCACGAACCTTTACGGTAACAAGAAAATACTATGATATATGCAAGAAATGTATGAATCTACGTCCAGAAGTTAGCAACACAGCATCCTTCTATATAAATTACCGACATGGAAAGTGCACCGTCCCATATGTTCGCGTAAATAAACTGGCGAATATGAGACAAGAAATAGCACTATACCTTAATATCTCCAACTCCAATTTCTACACAGCGCATTGCTTTCAAACGACTTCGGTGACAGTATAAGTGAATGCTAGTTCTGTTCGGCACTAGACATCATTCATAGCATAGCATTGCCAAGCAAAGTAAATGGTCTCTGCTTTCGAAATTCTTTTACCCACGCATGCGCTCTGTTCAGTCAGCAAACCACCCAGCGTGCTCTGTTCACTAACTGAAGTTACTGAATCCCACATATATTTATGAATATTTATGTAAAAACATATAATAAAGTTATAATTATTGCCAAACATAAACAGTCGTATGCAACTCACCTATAATGGTAATTAAGACACTCGTATGGAAATTATAAAACTCGTGTCTTAATTATTGCAATTATAGGCTCGTTGCATAATGTACTATAAGGCTATATTAAACCCGTAATTTTCATAATCACTAGTTAAATTGGAAAATAATCTATAGCCTACTTGAAGTAAAAGCGTAGTTACGGGGTGTGCTGGTTTATACTGTTAGCCCAGTCATATGGTAGTTTTGACCAAAAAAAATTAGGGTAGAAGGTTTCTCGACGGATTCTTATGTTTTTTCGGTGTGCTGAATCCGAATCTGAAGTTTGCCAACAAAAAAAATGACGGCTTCACAGTGAAAATCGCAAAAAATCCT
Organism: Meconema thalassinum; assembly: GCA_946902985.2. NCBI lineage: Eukaryota > Metazoa > Arthropoda > Insecta > Orthoptera > Tettigoniidae > Meconema > Meconema thalassinum. Next base: position 265,585,461 of record OX336394.1, read on the forward strand.
AAAAATTTCGGATTTTTTTCACAAAATCGCTTATAAGTTAAAAAATATGCAACCTAGTGAATTTCTCATTATTTACAAAATTAAAGTAGACAAAATTTCTTTCAAAATGCACTGGGCACTTTAAGGTTTTGAGTGCAGGGTATCGCCGCTAGAGCGCGCTGAAAAAGAGCGACGTTTTGGCACTTAGGCAAAAACGAGAGAAACTCAGCCCTAACTAGCCCCAGACACTTTCTAATCGTGTTTCCTCCATTAATACGTGTTTTATTCATGTTCTATGGTGGTATCATGACTGAAAGTTCGTTGGAAAAAAAATTGATAAATTAATATATTCAAGTTAAGTCATCTGTACTTATCCACCTAATGGTAAAGTGTGAAAGTGATGAGGTGAGTAATGTAAAACAGTTTTTGTGATTTTCACTCAACATCTCACCATGTCACACATATCTCACACATTCCTAAAGAGATATATTTAATATATTGATAGTGTGAAACCGGAGTCGTTTCCCCTTTGTGTGAAATGTTCACCCTCAAGCCCTCAATAGGAAGGGTCCTTTTTTTGCCGACACATCTGTCCTTGACAGGTCCCCCTACATGCCTCCGGCCAACTCCTCGGCCATTCGGGTTTAGTTTAGTTTGCTCTCTCCTCCTCGTGGGACTGCTAAGCGTTCTTCTTCGGATTTCTGCCGTTCGTTCAGTGTTTTCAAGTGAACTAATGTTAATATTAGTGAATATGTGAGGGACGAAAATGTTGCGTCGTGAATGTGCAATTTGTGAGGAGCCTCTGGATGATCAAACTCGAACTTTCTTTCAAACGACAAGAACAAGAGTAGATTCACAGAGCTCCTCTGAGTGAGGCAGGGATTGAATCACGACAAGCCATTGAGGATGCTGATGCCCTGATCATAAGAACGGCTCAATCCATAGCTTACACGCATGGCACAGTTGCAGTGGTGGGAGAAGATGTTGACCTTCTCGTCATCATGATAGGCATCCGCACTTCTCCTAACGTGTTCTTCCTGAAACCAGGAAAAGGAAAAGTACCACTGACGCTATATAGCCCTGGCAGCTCGCTAGAGGAGCCCCTGAGCCATCATATTTTATTCCTCCACGCTGTCATTGGTTGTGACTCCACATCCGCCATGTTCAACCAGAGTAAGACGAAATTCTTGAAGACCCTCAAGAAGAACCCAGATCTTGTAAACTACCATGAGCATTACATGGACCCACAGCACAAGTCGAGGAGCTAGTGAATGCTGGCGAAAAATTTATAGTGGCCTTGTGGTGGTGACCACCATACCACTCGTCTAAACGAACTGAGGTACAAGCTGTACCTCAGTACAGCATATGAAGTCACCGGAAACATGGCCTCGATCCCTCCCACTGAAGCTGCAGCCCGTGAGCACTTTCTGCGAGTTTACCACCAGATCCAGCAGTGGCTGACAATCAGCTCAACCCAGAACAGTGGGGGTGGAAGTCATCGAGGAACGGCCTCACCCCCACGAGAACAGCTAAGGCCCCAGCTCCTGACAAGCTTCTCTGCAAGGTCTCTTGCAAATGCAAAGGCGACTTTCGAAGAACCTGCTGTTGTCGACGTGTGGGTCTATATTGCTCTAGGCTTTGTACCATCTGCGAGGGAAACTGTCTGAACCTTGACAACTCATGCGACATCGACAATGAAGGTGACCCTGATGACCCTTCTCCGGTTGAGTCACCACCTACAATCCTGGATACATCAGCACAAGATAAATAGCATGTTTGTACACCACCTTATTCCAATGCGGTCTGCTTACTTCACCCTCTAATGTATTCGTACGATTTCTTTTTTAGAGTTGTCCGAGGATCCTGACGATTCCATCTCGGTCGAATCACCAACGACGATAGCGGAGACTTCAGCAGAAGGTAAACTGCCTGTTTGTAATACACCCTATTTCACTGGGTTTCGAACAGTTTTCCAACTCGACACCTGAAAGTATTGTGGACAATAATTTGTACAATTCCTTTTCCAGTGGAGTTACCGACCGGTAGCGATCAACCGGGACCTTCTGATCGGTAACCGGAGGCTGCTCCATCAAGGCCAAAAAGGAGGAAGCTCAATTAAAGAATTGAAATCAATTTTAATGTAATAATAGTTAATTGCAATTACATTCCTTTTCATTATATTCATTTAATTTAATTTTTAAATAAATAATAAAACGGCTTGATCGGTCCTTTATGAATTCCTACCACTCCGTGGGCAATGTTTTTCAAGGGCTTCGTAATCTTGTAACCACCATAGAGCATGAATAAAACACGTATTCATGGAGGAAACATGATAAGAAAGCGTCTGGGGCTAGTTGGGCTGAGTTTCTCTCGTTTTTGCCTAAGTGCCAAAAAGTTGCTCTTTTTCAGCGCGCTCTAGCGGCGGTGCCCTGCACTCAAAAATTAAAAGTGACCAGTGAATTTTGAAGGAAATGTTGGCTACTTTAATTTTGTAACTAATGAGAAATTCACTAGGAAGCATACTTTTCAACTTATAGGCGATTTTGTGAAAATAGTCCGAAATTTTTAGTTTTTTTCTGCTATTTTCACTTGAAGCCGTCATTTTTGTTGTTGGCAAACTTCAGATTCAGATTCAGCTCACCGATAAACATAAGAATCCGTCGAGAAACCTTCTACCCTAATTTTTTTTTGGTCAAGACTACCATTTGACTGGGCTATTAGGAATGTGTGAGATATGTGTGACATGGTGAGATGTTGAGTGAAAAATCACAAAAACTGTTTTACATTACTCACCTCATCACTTTCACACTTTACCATTAGGTGGATAAGTTCAGATGGACTTAACTTGAATATATTAATTTATCAAATTTTTTTCCAACGAACTTTCAATCATGTTACCAGCATATAACATGAATAAAACACGTATTAATGGAGGAAACACGAATAGAAAGTGTCTGGGGCTAGTTAGGGCTGAGTTTCTCTCGTTTTTGCCTAAGTGCCAAAACGCCGCTCTTTTTCAGCGCGCTCTAGCGGCGATACCCTGCACTCAAAAACTAAAAGTGCCCAGTGCATTTTGAAAGAAATTTTGTCTACTGTAATTTTGTAAATAATGAGAAATTCACTAGGTTGCATATTTTTCATCTTATAAGCAATTTTGTGAAAAAAGTCCGAAATTTTTAGGATTTTTTGCGATTTTCACAGTGAAGCCGTCATTTTTTTTTGTTGGCAAACTTCAGATTCGGATTCAGCACACCGAAAAACATAAGAATCCGTCGAGAAACCTTCTACCCTAATTTTTTTTTGAAACAGGCACTTCTGAGCACCAAATGACTGGGCTATGTCCGCACCATAATAAAACACGGTCAATGTCAATTAGAGTTTACCGTAGAGCTACCCGATTCCCAATCTATGATGATGATGATGATGATGATGATGATGATGATGATTGTTGTTTCAAGGGGCCTATCATCTAGGTTATTGGCCACTAATGGTCAGGGTGATAGCGAAAATAACAATGAAATGCAAACCATAACTGAGACTAACGGAAATTGAAAATACACGCAAAATGGAATTTAGAGTGGAAAAAAACTTATAAAATGGAATTTAGACGGAAAATACTCACAAAATGGAATTCAGACGGAAAATAGTCACAAAAGTAATTTAGAATGATAATACGCACAAAATGCAGGTTAGAATAAAAATAATAACAAAGTGCAATTTAGATTCAAAATACTTACAAACTGCAATTTGGATTAACTATACTTACAAAATGCAATTTAGATTGAAAATACTTACAAAATGCAATTGAGAATCAAAATACTTACAGAATGTCCATCCTACAAAATGTAATTTAGATTGAGAATACTTGCAAAACGCGGTTTAGGTTGAAAACACTTACAAAATGCAGTTGAAATTCAAAATCATCACAAAAATGTCCGGCTCCTACATTCAAAGACTTACTACAAAGCAATTTAGATTGTCAATCCTTACAAAATGCAATTGAGGTGTTTCCCAATATACTATATGTTCATATCGGTATAGTTCTCGCCTTTTCCTCATTACTTACCAGCTTACTATTCATGTCTAGCAGGGCGACCATGTTTACATTCCATGTGTGTGGGGAGCCCGGGCTTCTCCAACTCAAGGCACACCATTTTCAACTCTCTACCATAGCCACTGAGAGCAAGCAGCGAGACTGAACAGAACTGTGTGCAAATGTGCAACACAGGCGAGCTAGCAAAGGAGCCGGCAGTCAAGACTGGACTCTGGACTACAGTCACTTGGAGTGATAGAGCAAGCATGCTATTGGTCAGTAGCAAACATTGGTTATTGTCGGTGCATGCTACTGCCTTACGTTTGAGGCGCCAGTCGTTAACGAGGAAATTGAGACAACTAACGTATATACTGTAAATGCTAAAATAAAAGTTAGTTGATACTAAGTGGGAAGCTGAGCAACTAAGCTTTATTTCGTAGAGGTGTTCAGAGGATTGCATCAATTTCATAGATCAGTTATAGACAATAGTTGTAAACAAATACAACCGTGGCTGCTGAGTGCTGAGCAGGAAATCGTCCCCTCTGTTGATCCAAATGAAGCTATGCGATGTTTAAAGGGCATGGATCTTTTAGAGAGATGATTGTTATAAAATTGACTGTCCACATCCTGGTGTAGCGACTAGCATTCTTGGCTGTCGCCTCAGTGGTCAAAGTAGTTTAGACATTTTTGAAGCAATTTTTAGGTGTGTCTGGTTAATAATATAAATGATGGATCATTTTCAGTCCGTCAACACGAACTGATGCCCTATTATAGTAGACGGGAAGTATGATTGTAAAGTCCTTATCTTGTATATTGCGATTCACCATATCCATACCGAAATAATTATGAGTCAAATAATAATAATAAAACCATAGTTATGTTCGTGGCTTGCGAAATTTGTCAGAGAACGAAAATTGGTTATGTATCTGCTTTTTTTTTAATATGTGTTTACTTGATCAGTTAACTATTTTGTTTCATATTTAGGGACTTTGGAAACTGTGTTCATCAGCCCCGTGTATAGAGTGTAATATTTGATAACCTATGTTATGGTGATGACTGTAGCAGTGTGTGAGCTACTGTTATTATTTGTGTCTATAATGGATAGGTGTCCTCGAATTTCATATTATATCCCACCACTTGCCTCAAGTATAGAATAACGGGGAAAAGCTTTCAGGACCGGGGTTCAAACCTCTGGTCTCCAAACACCAGCAACTCATTCCTGCCGTGGAGGTGAGACAGACGACTCGGTTGCGCTCGTGAATATAAAACAAATTATTTGGAGGGAAAGTTTGAAGTTCCGGTACTCGACAGCAGAATTATCGCCCTAGATTTATATTTCCAGTTAAAATGTTTCATCTCTGAAATACCGTCTTGAATAGCTACGGTTTCCTTTGTTGTCTGCAAACATCAGTCAATTGAAGACGTCCACTGTTCGGATATCAGCTAACTCTACATAACATTTGCTTCTTCAGACTGTACTAAAAACGCAAACCTCCCGCCCTTAATAGTTTCTGGCCTGGTGAACAGCCTGGTCCATCTAGTGTTCAAGTTGTTAACGAGAAGAGAGTTGGAAGAAGTAGGGACTGCTGCCACCTGTTTGGGATCAGAGGAACTCGCTTAGTATGCCCGTGGCTCTAATCATAGCGGTGATCAGCGCGCGGTGACCATATTCATAACTAAAATATGATCTCAGCTTCGATCCTGGCAGGGGTAGTGAAATATTTATTATAACAACTATCTGTACTCTCCATAACTAAGATCACTTCTTCGATACTGAAGTAATAAAATATGTTGCAAGCTCACCGAGGTTCTATTTCAGTTTATAGTCCCATAACCAAACAATCTGCGGATTATTGAAATATATTATTCAGGCACTTCCCACAGGGGTTCCTTAATGGAAAAACTGACCAAGATAGTTGAAGCACTGGCCATTGAAGATTAAGTACCGGTATTAACTTCAATCTGGAGACTAATAAGTTCAAATATCACCATCAGTTATCCTTCAAATAGTATTTTATAAAGTCTAATATTACAATTCCTGGCAATTGCTTTACATTCAAATTTTATCACACAAATTCCACACTCACTCAAACACATGGGTATGTATGACCACAAAGCTGCAGCCCCTAAAAATAAGCAACAAAAAACTCAATGTTTTATAATAAATGAAGATATTTTTCGCTAATTAATGTAACTATTCTCTAAGGTTAACAATAACCGACCGCGGTGGCAGAGAGCGCTAACACGCTACCTTGTGCCTCGCTGGTATCGAGAGAGCGTGGGTTCGAATCCCACCTCGTTCTTCCTGAAAATGGTTTTCCGTTGGTTCCCATTTTCACCACCAGGCAAATTCAGTTCACATGTCCACGGCCTACTTCCTTCCAAAAGTCTTTCCTTCATTAGCGGTCGCCTGGGCGATCGGCCAGTCACCATCTCCAGTTGAATCTACAGACAAAGTGTGTCCAGCTCCCATACACCGTTCTTGTGGTGGTAGAGGAATGATCCCTCGCAAGATCCGTGGGTAATGCCGAGCTTGGAGGATGGTGTCGTGCCATTTCGTCCAGGTGTCATTTCGTCCAAGTGCCATTTCGTCCAAATTCCACGAACAGAGGCAGGTGGGTTGACTCTCTACCGGCCCACTAGTGCTATTTCGTCCAAACACCTATGATTGACAGTTTGACAGGTCTACAATAACTGCTTCATTTCATTGCGTTTCTTGTTAGAAATAAGTAACTTTTTGATGTTTGTAATAATGGACGTTACTCGCTCCGCTCGTTTGCCACCAGTCAACTATATTTTACAATGAAATGCTTATAATGTAAACAACATAGTGAGAATACAAACAAATATTTTCACAAATCAGGTGATGATGATACTTGTTGTTTTAAAGGGCCTAACATCTAGGTTATCGGCTCCTAACGGTCTGGGTGATGGCGAAAATGACAATGAAGTGTAAACCAGAACGAAAATTAAGTGAGAAGGAAAATACTTACAAAAAAGGAACTCAGATTGAAACTACTCACAAAATGGAGAGCGGTAATACTTACGAAACGGAATTTAGAACGAAAATACTCACAAAAGGAATAGATTGAATAATACGCACAAAATGTACGTCAGGCTCAAAATACGTACAAAATGCAATGTAGAGTCGAAATACTTTAAAAAGGAAATGGGATATTAAAAATACTTACAAAATGCAAATGAGATTGAAAATACGTACAAAATGCAATTGAGGTTCAAAATACTTAAACAAGTAGTTCCGTGAAGAACTATACAGCCTATTTTCATATATCCTACTTATGTTAATTGCCTCTAGCAACATACACAATTTCAGTTTGATTGCTGTAATAGATTCGTAGATATTGAGAACCGACTAAAAATTTCGGATGGTCGCCATGTTGGATTTTATATATGTAGGTCCTAGAGTTATGTACTATTACATGCAGATAATTGTGTACGTGTAGTATTCAAACTACAATCGCATAAATGGACACAAGAAGTAACAAGGAGATTTTAAAATTTCGCACAGCTGCCATCTTGAGGTTATGGAAACAATTGAAATAAATTAGATGCCAGTGGATTACCATTCGTATAAGGATTTACTGTTCCAAGTTTCACTACACTCGGATGGTTAAATTGCGAGAAACGTCCATGTGAATTTTTATATTTCGCGTCGCCTCCATGTTGGATTTGTGAACACCAAGTTATTTAAAGTCCTATAGGTGAACTTATGTTCATATCCCCTATGAACATTAAAAAATTCAGTTTGATTGCTATAATAGATTCGTAGATATTCAGAGCCGACTAAATATTTTGGATGGTCGCCATGTTGAATTCTTAAATGTATAGGCCATAGAGTCATGTACCATTAAAGGAAAATTATTGCGTAGGTTCAATATTCAAACTTTCAATTCGATCGCATGACTACATCACAAGAAATAAAAACTTAATTTTAAAATTCGCACATCCGCCATCTTGAGGTTATGTAAACAATTGAACTAAATTAGATACCAGTGCATTACAGTGTGTATAAATATTTCCTGTACCAGTACCAGATTTCAGTGCATTTGGAACATTAAATCGCGAGAAAGGTCTATTTAAAATTTTCAACTTCGCTTGGCTGCCATGTTCGTTTTGTAGTTAACCGGTTTCTGAAAGTCTTATAGATGGACTTCCGTAGTGCCCTTTATCTCCGTACAAAATTTCAGGGAGATACCGCTAATAGTTTCACAGATATGGAATGCCGGTGAAATATTTCGCACATCCGCCATCTTGTGGTTATGTAAACAATTGAACGAAGTTAGATGTCGGTGCATTACAATGTATATAAACATATACTGTACCAAGTTTCATTGCGTTTGGTTGGTTAAATCGCGAGAAACGTCTATTTAAAAGTCGCAACTTCGCTTGGCCGCCATGTTCGTTTTGTTGTTACCAGATTTTCAAAGGTCACATGAGTGAACTTATAGTTGTTCCCTTTATCACCATACAAACTGTCAGGGTAATATCGGTAATAGTTTCGGAGATATTGAATGCTGGTGAAATATTTCGCACAGCTGCCATGTTGGATTGGTGAGTCGTAACTAAATTTGAAGGGCACGGTCGGGGTCGTAGGGAATAGTGCTATGAACTTACCGAGTTTCATTGAAATCGCTCCAGCCGTTTAGATTTTATTAGGGGGGGACACACACACGAATCACACACACACACACACACACGCACACGGACAAAAGGTGATCTCATAAGCCTTTTTTTTTTTTTTTTTTCAAAATTAAAAATAGGCTAAAAATGCAATTGAAATTGAAAATACACAATGCAATGTAGATGAAAAACACACATTTCAGATTCCAAATACTCACAAAGTGCAATTGAAATTCAGCTGGGATCCCGTGGTCACCAACCCACGTCCCACTAGATGTGAGCCCCTGGGGGAAGGAGATAATTAAAATATATCCAAATTTGCATTACTAAAATATCTGTTTAAGTAAATATCTTATCATATATCAAGCAGGAATATTTGTTTATTCGTTAAAATTCCATGGGGACTTTGAAGGGCTTTGGGGAGGGAGCCCTAAGGGAATACCCCACAGCCTGTAGTTGTGCACGTAAGCACTGGGGCCATTGACCTCCGACTACCTGCACTGCCTCAACCCTTTTCAACATTTCGTCTGGCACGTTTTTTCAAGGAAATTTGTTGCTGGACGAAATGGCACCTGGACGAAATGGCACTGAACCTGGAGGATAAGCGATAACAAGTAGTTCCGTGAAGAACTATACAGCCTATTTTCATATATCCTTCTCATATTAATTGCCTCTATCAACATACAAAATTTCAGTTTGATTGCTATGTTAGATTCGTAGATACTGATAACCGACTAAATATTGCAGATGGTAGCCAGGTTGGATTTTTATTTATGTACTATTACATGAAGATTATTGTGTACGTGTGGTTTTCAGACTTCAATCGCAATTTTAGGACACAAGAAGTAAAAACGAGATTTTAAAATTTCGCACAGCTGCCATCTTGTTGTTATGAAAACAATTGAAATAAATTAGATACCAGTGGATTAACATTTGTATAAGCATTAACGTGCAAAAATTCACTGCACTCAGATGGTTAAATCGCGAGAAACGTCCATTTAAATATTTATTCTTCGCAACGCCGCCATGTTGGATTTGTGCTTACCAGGTTACTGAAAGTCATATAGGTGAACTTATGTTCATAGCCTCTATGGACATAAGAAAAATCCGTTTGATTGCTGGAAAAGATTCTTAGATATTGAGAACCGTCAAAATATTTCGGATGCTCGCCATTTTGGATTGTTATATGTATAGGCCATAGAGTTATGTACCATTAAAGGAAAATTATTGCGTAGCTTCATTATTCAAACTTTCACTTTGATCGCATGGTTACAACACAAGAATAAAAACTTAATTTTAAAATTTCGCGCAGCCGCCATCTTCAGTTTATGTAAACAATTGAACTAAATTAGATGCCAGTGAATGTCAATATGTATAATCATTTACTGTACCACATTTAAATGCGCTTATATGATTAAATCACGAGAAAAATGTATTAGAATGTTTCAAATTCGCTTGGCCGCCATGTTCGTTTCGTAGTTAACAGCTTGTTGAAAGTTACATGGATAAACTTGTAGTAGTGCTCTTTATCAATGTACAAAATTTCAGGTTGATATCATAAATAGTTTCGGAGATATTGAATGCCTGTGAAATATTTCGCACAGCCGCCATTTTGAGGTTATGTAAACAATTGAACGAAGTTTGATGTCGGCGCATTACAATGTATATAAACATATACTGTGCCAAGTTTCATTGCGTTTGGTTGGTTAAATCGCGAGAAACATCCATATAAAAGTCACAACTTCGCTTGGCCGCCATGTTGGTTTTGTAGTTACCAGGTTTTCAAAGGTCACATAAGTGAATTTCTATTAGTTCCCTTTATCACCATACAAAATTCCAGGGTGATATCGGTAATAGTTTCGGAGATATTGAATGCTGGTGAAATATTTCGCACAGCCGCCATGTTGGATTGGTGAGACGTAACAAAATTTGAAGGGCACGGTCGGGGTCGTCCGGAATAGAGCTATGAACTTACCGAGTTTCATTGAAATCTCTCCAACAATTTAGATTTTATTAGGGGGGGACACACACACGAATCACACACACACACACGGACAAAAGGTGATCTCATAAGCCTATTTTTTCAAAATTGAAAATAAGCTAAAAATAAACAAGGTTGCAATACTGAAATATGACGATACCATCCACAGTCTCCATCCACCAACTAATATATGAATGTGTAGTAGCTACTATTGCTTTGATTAAAAATCAAGTTAATTCCAATCCAATTAACATTATAGGATAAGCATTTTGCCCTATACTAGAATTGCAAACAAATATGCCGAAATGACCTACGAGTACTCTGCTAATTTGTTAATAAAAATCTAAAACTGTAATATTGGAAAGAAGAAAGGTTTGTTGGTTGGTTGGTTCTTAAGTTTAGGGGCTGCAACAACGCGGTCATGTAGCCCCGTGTACTTTGGGTGTGTGTAGAATCTGTCTGATAACCGGTGTTAATTGTGATGACTGTATTAGTGTGTGTTATCTGTTATTTTAATTTAAGTACTGCAACTTAGAATTTTTCAAATAGTTCCTACTTTTGCCGCCAAGCACCACCGTCAACGACTACTAGGCTAAGTTCACAACTCAGCTGCTAGACGCCACCGCAGTCGGTTCTTGGCAACGAACTTAGAAACCTAAGAGCGTTGTTTACAATAACCTATCCAATTTAGCTTCACACAGGTGCAATTAGTGGAAGGATCTTTAACATGCCATAAATCTGTGACATGGGACCGCCGGCTTTACTTCCCCTCCGAAGGAAGGCATACTGAGGGATTTTTAACGCTCTTAAAAAATCCGACGGCTTCGGCCGGGTTTGAACCCGCTATCTTGGCCATAGAAGCTCAGCATGCTACCGACTACGCCACCGAAGCCGCTAAAGAAAGGTTTGTCTACTATAATAATAAAATAATAATAATAATAATAATATAATATCGTATGGCCTCGGGTTCCAGGTGCAAGCTTTGTTATTGACACCCAGGGGACAGCTTGCATGTCGAATTCTGTTGTTCCTTGTCGCGCTATGAATGTCGAGGAGGTTAGATATCTAAGCTCCTTCACACTAAAGCGCTTTCTAGTAGAGAAAGGAGGAACTTTTTTGTGTAGGCGGAAAATCCTGAGATTAATTTTTGCCATTATGAACACGGCCTACTGAATTCAAATGGGTTCTTTAACAAGCCAACAACGTATGACATGCGTGTCGTGATCCTTGTCGCCTTTCAAAAATCACTTACCATGGCCAGGAGCGAACCTGCAAGCTTGGGGTTGGTAGTCCGACACGATAACCACTCACCCACCGTGACCAGCGTTTGTCTACTAATAATGTATTAAAAAATCTGATATGGAGACTTATCTGAATTGTGTTAATGTCCAATAGCTATTCTGGCAACCACTGTTCTTAGATGAATACAGTACAACAGTCTGTATGTGCAATCACTTGAAAATCACCAATTTATCATGATTTTTTTTTCCTTCTGTCAACCGACTGAGGTATACTTCTGTTGATTGATTATACTTACAACACTGAAAAATGGCTGCCAACAATTCAATACAAAAATTTTATGTTGGTAGCACTGAATTTTAAAATTATAAATGACACTCTGAAACGCTAAAAGAAATAAACGACATTTTCAGACAACTTCCTGAAACTTGATAGACTACCGTGGTGTAGCAGCTGGCGTTCTTGGCTGACGCCCGGGAGGTCCGGGATCGATTCCCTGCTTTGTCAAGAAATGTTAATTATTGTGTGAGGACTGGAAGGTTCACTCAGCCTCGTGAGGCAAAACTGAGAAGAGGAAGACTCGATTCCCACCTCAGCCATCCTGAAAGTGGTTTTCCGTGGTTTCCCCCCTTGTACTCCAGGCAAATGCTGGGATGGTCCCTAACTTAAGGCCACGGCCACCTCCTTCCCAATCCTATCCCCAATTTACAAATACACACATTAGTACGACCATCACAATAACACAAGTTATCACACAAATTCCACACACACCCAAATACACGGGGCTATATGACCATGATGTCGCAGTCTCAAAAATATTCAACAACAACTTTTAGAGACTTTGAGTCCAACACTACTAGTGCGTACTATCTCGCGACCGATAGGCGCACTAACTGTCAACAATAGTAAGTAACATATTCCTATAGCAAAATGTAGATGTCTCTACTGAACTAGAATGCATAGGCCTTAATGCCGAACACTTGTTGTCATGGTAACCACCGGCTATTCATTATCCATGTTGACTGTTTGCCCACGCTAATAACATACAGAACTCCAGCCTTAAAACATTAATAAAAAAAATCCTCTCGGCACGCCGGAAGGCGGAGGTAGATTTCACCGGGCAATAATAGGCTATAATAGGCAAAATATGCAGGTTTTCGTAGGAGGATCAGACCTCATTTATTGCGAGAAAGTATTTTACAATTGGAGTTTAATGAACTTTTTTTTGGTCTTTCTATGCATATTTTGAACATTTTATTGTCTTATGGGGATGGTAACCTTCTTGTCATTTAGGGTTCATTTTTATACTTGTGATGACACTGTCCTTATGCAAGGTTTGGAACTGATGTGTAACTATCTAACAGTCTGTTACTTCTTCACGCAAAATTTTATCTCCCGCAGAGATGTTGGTTGGTTCCTCAGTTTAGGTGCTGCGACAACGTGGTCATGTAACCCCGTGTACATTAGGTGTGTGTAGAATCTGTCTGATAAACGGTGTTAATTGTGATGACTGTATTAGTCTGTAATGCAGGTAAGGTCTGCAGACGGTCAATTTTAAGTAGTAGTACCTAATTTTGTACCAAATACTACCGTGAACGACACCTAGCTGTGAACTTGGCTGCTAGATGCCACCGCAACCAGCAACTTGCAACGAACGTTGTAACTTCCCCTCCGAAGGAAAGCATGCTGAGGGATTTTTAGCGCTCTTAGAAAATCCGGCGACTTTGGCCGGCTTTGAACCAGCGACCGTGGGCATAGAAGTTCAGCATGCTACCAGTTAGCCCCTTCCCTCATAGTCAGATGGAACAAGAAGTTCCGTGACGAACTAAAGAGCCTACTTTTCTTAAAATTAATATTCATGCCAATGATTAATCTACAGTATATGAACCTATCTAGAATAATGACGAAATTAAGTTGGTAATATCGAAATGTCTTAATTAGTTCGAAATACTGTATACTAGGCATAATGTAGCCTAATAGAGCACTACAGTTGGCAGCCCTGGTGACTGAATATATTAATTCCATCTCTTAAGGTACAGAATACAAAATGTGGTTGAAGTCCAAAGGACGTTACATGGAGTTAGACATTGGGCCTATTAGTACACGTAAAAGCATGTTGACAACAATGTCATGCGAGTGCTGGTCAGAAATGATCTGAAATATTATGATATCTTTTTGTAACAATTTTGGATGAAATCCATTTGTTGGTATAGAAGTAACATGTATTTTAAAATTGGAGCTATCATCAGGCATAGAATCATGCTGGCAGCACTGACATATTAATTACTCCAAATTAATCTAGAATGTCAGGTGCTATACGTTTGCAAAGTATAGAGCTGTTGGCTTGCATACTTTCTGATATATTGATATTAGGGTAAAAAATATAGACACCATTTATTAACAGTTGGCAGCCCTGGTTGCTCTTAAGATTACTTATAGTCATATATCTTATGTTACACATATCACATACGAAATTTGGTTGAAATCCAACTGACAGTATAGAAGTTACATGTATTTAAAAATTGGTCCTATCAGCAGGCTTAGAATCATGTTGGTAGAACTGACGTATATAAGTTACTCCAAATTAATGTAAAATGTCAGGTAATATACCTGTGCATAGTTTAAAGCTGTCGGCTTGCATACTTTCTGATATATTGGTATTTAGATTAAAAAAATAGAGAGAGCAATTATTAACGGTTGGCAGCACTGGTAGCTCTTAAGAATACACTCAGTCATATCTGCTTATGTACACATATTACATACAAAATTTGGTTGAAATCCAATTGATAGTGTAGAAGTTATATGTATTTTAAAATTAGACCTACCAGAAGGCTTAAGATAATTTTGGCAACACTGTCATATATGGCCTCCTGGAAATTAAACTGAAATAGTATTATCTACATGTGTGCCAATTTTGGAATAGCTCCCATGTATACATTCCAAGATATCCAACATGGAGCTCAAATTTCTAGTGCGTTTTTAGCAGTTGTTAGCACTGACATCTTTTTCAAATATGGGCCTGAGATATTCCAGTATACATCTTTACTCATAATAAATTTGGTTTCGATTGCTGCAGCCGTTTAGGAGTTGATAGAGGGGGACACACACACACAGCCATCCAGCCAGACAGACAGAAGGACAGACATACAGAAGGACAGACAGACACATTTTCCCGGATCAATCTCATAAGTCTACTTTTTCCTAATTTTTGCAAAGTGTGAAAATTAGGCTAAAACAAGATGTTCAGTAAAGAACATATAGCCTACTTTCTCCTAAATGTATGAGTATAGTTATAACTCGTTGTTATTATCAAAGAGTATAATAGAACTATTCTTTGTTGAAGACCTTAGAAACGATTTACCTCTACCAAACGCCACAACCTAGATAAAAACTGCTACCATCATTGAAGAAAGAAAGATAAGAAGTATATCAAGAATGTTATGGATCTGGAGACATAATCGACCGGACTGGCGGCGTGGCTCAGCGGTAACGTTCTCGCTTGCTGGGCCCTAGGTTGCAGGTTCGTATCCTGGCGCAGTCAGCTGGCATTTGAGGGTGCACAAATGCGAGGGAGCCGTGTCAGTACATTTACTGGCACGTTAAAGATCCCCTTCGGGCCAAAATTCCGGCACCCCGGTGTCTCTAAAATCAGCAGTAGTTAAAAGGGATGTAAAACCAATAACATTATTATTATTATTATTATTACGACCTGCCGTGGGCAACATCCAACTTTGAGTTGAGGCATGTCTTTACACGTCTGGTTGTGCATGGCTTTCACAACCCTAATTGAATTAACAAATCTTTCCATGACCCTACAGAGACGTGTGTATACAAACTATGTGGATATTTTCGATAATATAATCCTAACAGAGCGAGTGCATTCTAGCGGCCAGAAGAAGAAACTTTTCAATAAAATCAGGAAGTTACCTTTTTGGCAGCTAGATGTCTCGAGTAAATCTGCTGGCGAATTATGTTTTAATTAAATATATATTTTACACCATAATGTGCACAATATAACGCTTAATAACATTTTCAAGTAACGCAAAATAGGCTGTTACAAACCCTTTAAAATAAAAAGTTAAAATGTATCGTAGAATCATCTTGTCATTCTTCAAATTCGATGCGCATAGAATGATAATGGTATAGTAATCAATGGATCCCCACGTAGACTAGTCGTGACATCTATTGGTGAAATATCGAACAATATAATCCTAACAGAGCGAGTGCATTCTAGCGGCCAGAAGAAGAAACTTTTCAATAAAATCTGGAAGTTACCTTTTTGGCAGCTAGATGTCCCGAGTAAATCTGCTGGCGAATTATGTTTTAATTAAATATATATTTTACACCATAATGTGCACAATATAACGCTTAATTTTAAAACATCTGAGTCATTACAAAACAATAAACATATAACATTTCAAGCAAAAAACCTAGCTCTGATCGGGTTTGAACCATAGGCATTTGAGCGATAGGCTAACGCTCTACCACTGAGCTAATTTTGTCAACGAATATCGTTCTATTTAAAATGACTTACATAGAACTTGTTAGCAAATAATGATTTATACTAAACGATTTCATCACTGGAGTATATTATTTATATATAAAGCATTTCATACAAAGTTTATTTATTTTTTATCAGTACGCTATATTGCATGCAATACTCAAATTAGTGAAATATAAGTCCGGCACAAGATATCCGCTGCCATCTTGTCTTATTACTGAATCAGTTCAGCTTTTTAAAATCACGTCTGCATTATAGTATTACAAAATAAACTTTTAATTTCGAACGTGCCTCTTCCTTTAGAACAGTTAAAACGATTCTCGGCTCGATAATCGGAACTGGTGGGTCCCATGATATGGATTATAAAGTTTGCATAATTCGCACGGCCGCCATCCTGAAATGGTATGGCGGACGACCTTGTAATTTGGTCACAAGACGCATCCTATACGAAGGTATGTTGTTACCAAATTTGGTAGAGATCGGATGATTTGGTTAGTCGTTATTTGATTTTACGTTTTGAACGTTTGAGTGGCCGCCATTCAGTTTTAGTAAAGATGGCGGCGATATAAAACATGACACTGAGGTGTCCTTTGCTAGTGCTACCTTTGTACCAAATTTCGTTCAATTTGCATTCACCGTGTTCGAATTGATAGGGGGGGACAGACATTCAGAGTACACACACTCACACACACACAGACACACACACACACACAGACTCACACACACACATACACACACACACACAGAGACTCACACACACACATACACACAGACAGACACACTTTTTTCGCCCTGTGTTGATCTCATAAGTCTACTTTCATTTTTTGCAAAAATCGAAAGTAGGCTAATGAATGTGATCTTGTCAATGGCGTTGTCTTGACAACCTCTGATAGCTCATCCCACATCAATTTGGAAGCGTTGTCATGGTAACCGCTGATAGCACTTGGCATTTTATTTAATTCCGAAATCATTTTTCTCATCCCTTGGCGTAATGGTGGGTCATATCAAAAATTATTTCAGACAAAAGTTTTAGGTAATTATTAGGGGAATATTTTCCATTTTGTACGGTTTTTATATTGTGCCTATTAAGAGAGTTATGATTAATGTTTCCCGAAAAACCCACTTTTTTCCACCCCTTTGGTCAATGGTTGGTGCTATCAAAAACCTTATTAGACATAAATGTTTGGCACTTATCCGACACATATTATGAACTTGGAATGAATTCGATATTTCACGTATTAAGAGAGTTAGAGCGAAATTTCACTTTTTCGAAAAAAAGGCCCCCCATTTTCACCCCCTTCGACCGATTTTGCCCATTAACGAACTCGACCGAGATTTTAATGGGATACTTATTATGTAAAAAATGCAAACTGATTGGGGCAAAATTACGGCAGTTATCGTGTCCACAAGAAAGTGATATATATATATATATATATTCATAAATTATATATAAACTTTTGAACTGACGGTGGTTTTCGGGTCTGGGGGATGTGAAATGCGAAGATATGTCGAAATTTTCCGGAAGTCGAAACATGGTACCCATTGCAATAGTTAGCTTTCTAATGAAATCTACCTAAAAGTAACTCCTGGCACTACACCCCGTGAAGGGCCTAGGCCTACCAAGCGACCGCTGCCCAGCCATTTGGCCTGCAAATATTGGGGTGACGCATGATCAGAGGACCGGATCCCCTAGGCCGTTAATCTTGGTTTTCGTGATCGGGTCGCTGTCTCACTGTCAGACAGCTACTCAATTGTCCTCACGAGGCTGAGTGCACCCCGTTCCAACCCTCACGTCAGTTTCTAAAATCCCTGACGGAGCCGGGGATCGAACCCGGGGCCTCCGGGCGAGAGGCAGGCGCGCTACCGCAACACCATATTACCATTACATTAGGCTACCATATTAAAAAGCAGTAGTTTTTTTCTGCAGAAGATTTAAAAACTAACCCCGTGGCACTACAGCCCTTGAAGGGCCTAGGCCTACCAAGCGACCGCTGCCCAGCCATTTGGCCTGCAGATTTTGGGGTGACGCGTGGTCAGCGCGTCGGGTCCCCTCGGCCGTTAATCTTGGTTTTCGTGACCGGGGCACTGTCTCACTGTCAGACAGCTACTCAATTGTCCTCACGAGGCTGAGTGCACCCCGTTCCAACCCTCACGTCAGTTTTAAAATCCCTGACGGAGCCGGGGATCGAACCCGGGGCCTCCGGGCGAGAGGCAGGCGCGCTACCCCTACACCACGGGGCCGGCATTCTGCAGAAGATTGCATATTATTTTATTTTACCAAGGCTACGCACTCTACTTAGTTTATGAGCACCAGTTGGAGGAATATAATAGCGGCGCCTGTGATACAAGCATTTCGGAAAGTTGAAGAGGAATGATTAACAACTCTTCCTACTTAAGATGCAATCACACTCGCAGAATGGTGAGCCATAAACCTCTACTGGTCCGTGAGAAAGCAAGACGACGCCCAGGTCGAGGGAAATACTCAAAACCCACACAGCGCCGGAAATCCGTGTTACGAAACTATGTAGCCTTCGCTATGTCAGGTTAACTGCAACAGATCTGAAATGTTGACGTCAAATTTACCACGTTATGAATCCTCCTATGTCCTCCCACGTCGTCCAAACAAGCCTGGTATCCACCCTTCGCACACCTCAACAACTTGAGCCGAAAGCAATGGCGTGCATTTAATCCCATCTACCCTAGCAGTAAGATGGAATGTTTTGGCTTTCAAGGCCAAGGTAATTACAGAATTTTTTTCAAGGTATAGTTCTCTGATTTTCCTCATTCATTCATTCATTCATTCATTTCCGTGTCCGGTCAACATTTACAGAACGCCAAAATTCCGGCACCCCGGTGTCTCTAAAAGCAGCAGTAGTTAAAAGGGATGTAAAACCAATAACATTATTATTATTATTATTATTATTGTTTTAATGTGCTAAACGGTTCCAGGCTAGTGTTCAGAAGTAAAGGGGGAGTTTTAGTCGGTAGTCTGCTTCTCAGCAGCAGGAGCCCGACAATCTGTGCGTAAATGCATTTCTTCCCCTAAAAAATATATATATATATATATTATTATTATTATTATTATTATTATTATTATTATTATTACATATACGACCTGCCGTGGGCAACATCCAACTTTGAGTTGAGGCATGTCTTTACACGTCTGGTTGTGCAGGGCTTTCACAACCCTAATTGAAAAAAAAGGAAGGAAGATTGTAGTTTTACGTGGCCGTGAATCTTGTGATTATGAGCCACGGGACCTCCTTTTTACGTGGAATCCGAACCACAGGACATGGCATTTCACTTCAAAAATCTCACATGCATTGACCGGGAATCGAAAACCCTAATTGAATTAACAAATCTTTCCATGACCCTACAGAGACGTGTGTATACAAACTATGTGGATATTTTCGATTGCTATTTGCCTGAAAAAAAAGTAGTAATTAATACCTGAACTAACACCAACGGCTTGAACTCAGTTACTATGTGAAATCGTTTTGTTCTTTACTTCAAATAACATTTTCAAGTAACGCAAAATAGGCTGTTACAAACCCTTTAAAATAAAAAGTAAAAATGTATCGTAGTATCATCTTGTCATTCTTCAAATTCGATGCGCATAGAATGCCAATGGTATATTAATCAATGGAGCCCCACGTAGACTAGTCGTGACTTCTAGTGGTGAAATATCGAACAATATAATCCTAACAGAGCGAGTGCATTCTAGCGGCCAGAAGAAGAAACTTTTCAATAAAATCTGGAAGTTAATAAGTATGTCGGCGTGCAGTTACCTTTTTGGCAGCTAGATGTCTCGAGTAAATCTGCTGGCGAATTATGTTTTAATTAAATATATATTTTACACCATAATATGCACAATATAACGCTTAATTTTAAAACA
This sequence comes from Meconema thalassinum, assembly GCA_946902985.2. Classification (NCBI taxonomy): domain Eukaryota; kingdom Metazoa; phylum Arthropoda; class Insecta; order Orthoptera; family Tettigoniidae; genus Meconema; species Meconema thalassinum. The sequence continues at coordinate 265,605,730 of OX336394.1, forward strand.
TCTGAGTCATTACAAAACAATAAACATATAACATTTCAAGCAAAAAATCTAGCTCTGATCGGGTTTGAACCATAGGCATTTGAGCGATAGGCTAACGCTCTACCACTGAGCTAATTGTGTCAACGAATATCGTTCTATATAAAATGACTTACATAGAACTTGTTAGCCAGTAATGATTTATACTAAACGATTTCATCTCTGGAGTATATTATTTATATATAAAGCATTTCATACAAAGTTTATTTATTTTGTATCAGTACGCTATATTGCATTCAATACTCATATTAGTGAAATATAAGTCAGGCACAGGATATCCGCTGCCATCTTGTCTTATTACTGAATCAGCTCAGCTTTTTAAAATCACGTCTGCACTATAGTATTACAAAATAAACTTTTAATTTCGAACGTGCCTCTTCCTTTAGAACAGTTAAAACGATTCTCGGCTCGATAATCGGAACTGGTGGGTCCCATGATATGGATTATACAGTTTGCATTATTCGCACGGCCGCCATCCTGAAATGGTATGGCGGACGACCTTGTAGTTTGGTCACAAGACGCATCCTATACGAAGGTATGTTGTTACCAAATTTGGTAGAGATCGGATGATTTGGTTAGTCGTTATTTGATTTTACGTTTTGAACGTTTGAGTGGCCGCCATTCAGTTTTAGTAAAGATGGCGGCGATATAAAACATGACACTGAGGTGTCCTTTGCTAGTGCTACCTTTGTACCAAATTTTGTTCAATTCGCATTCACCGTGTTCGAATTGATAGGGGGGGACAGACATTCAGAGTACACACACTAACACACACACATACACACACACACACACAGACTCTCACACACACACATACACACACACACAGACTCACACACACACATACACACACACAGACACACTTTTTTCGCCCTGTGTTGATCTCATAAGTCTACTTTCATTTTTTGCAAAAATCGAAAGTAGGCTAAAAAAAAAATATGTAGAACTCCCGCTGTTTTAACTTTGTAATTTCTTGGTACCAGTATACATTATAATGCGCCTTGAAATAGCTGCAAGATCATTGTTCCTAAATCAAGAAGAATCGTTACCAGAATGATTTCCATCGGTAAACACCCCCTTGTAGCCTACCATTTGGGTGACTCTACATTCAAACGGTAGGGGACACTTTATGGTCCAATGGCTGTAGCGTACACTGTATAGAGTTTATTATTCAAACAACACAGTTCTATGAAAAATGTATCATTGTATACATGAATATCTTACAAATAGACTATATTTTAATAATATTTTGAGAATTGAATAATACAACAACAAAAATACGCAATTTGTCATTAGCATGGATGTCCCTAAGTGTTTGCTATTGCATTCATTGAAGTATGAGGTTTCTTTTCGTTGTGAATGCATACATTCGACTAGCATATAAACCTGAACTTGATGGAACGACATCGCAGATAAATTCCACGCTATATCTACGCTGACTAATCACATCCTTTGTTGCAGTCGTGTTCCGTCAGAATGGCCAACACCACCTACATCTAGGTGGCGTTGGAATAGCCAATCGGGAAGTTTTATCGCTCTCCAATGCTAAAAGTGGACTAGAAATAGCAATCTCGCCTCCGGGAAGACAGCCAAGAACTCTAGATGCAACAGCAGGAGGTGGGCCTACCTTATGATTATGGCGGCTAGTAAAATTTGAAGTGAAAAATAGGCTTATGAGATCACCTTTTGTCCGTGTGTGTGTATGTGTGTGTCCCCTCCTCACCCCCACTCCCCTCCCTCCACCCCCCGCCACCGTAATAAAATCTGAACGGCTGGAGCGATTGCAATGAAACTGGGTAACGACATCATAGTACAATTTTGTTCGACGACGACCATGCCATTCAAATTGTATTACGTCGCACCAATCCAACATAGCGGCAGTACGAAATATTTCACCGGCATTCTATATCTCCGAAACTATTACTGATATCACTCTGAAATTCTGTACGGTGATAAAAGGCACTACTAAAAGTTCACCTGTGTGATTTTCAAAAAGCTATCAAATACAAATCCAACATGGCGGCCACACGAAATTTAAATATTCAAACGGACGTTTCTCGCGATTTAATCATCCGACTGCTGTGAAACATGGTACGGTAAATGCTTATACAAATTTTCATCTACTGACATCTAATTTATTTCAATTGTTTTCACAACCTCAAGCTGGCGGCTGTGCGAAATTTTAAGATCTCGTTATTATTTCTTGTGTCCTAATCATGCGATTGAAGTTTGTATGTTGATAGAAGCAATTAACATATTACGTAGGATATATGAAAATAGGTTATTTAGTTCTTCACGGAACTACTTAATTTTTTCTTCACTCGACCACTTCGTGCCGCAGAAGATAGCATTTTTAGCTGTCACCCCAGCAGTCCGGGTTTGATTCCTAGCTCTGATAAGGAATTTCATTCTGGTCTGACGATTAGAAGAGGATTTAGTAACCAAGGTGTGATAAAGGGCCGGCCCCGTGGTGATGGGGTAGTACGCCTGCCTCTCACCCGGAGGCCCCGGGTTCGATCCCCGACTCCGTCAGGGATTTTAAAACTGACGTGAGGGTTTGAACGGGGTGCACTCAGCCTCGTGAGGACAATTGAGTAGCTGTCTGACAAGTGAGACAGCGTCCCGATCACGAAAACCAAGATTAACGGCCGAGGGGACCCGACGCGCTGATCACGCGTCACCCCAATATCTGCAGGCCGAATGGCTGGGCAGAGGTCACTTGGTCGGCCTTAGCCCGTCATGGGCTGTATAGTGCCAGGGGTTGACTTTTGACGTGTGAAAAAATTGATTCGAGATGGGATTGATTTCCTTCTCAGCCATCCTGTAAGTGATTTTATGTAATTTCCTCACCTCTACTCCAGGCAAATACTAGGATGATCACTAACTTAAGGCCATACGGCCTCCTTCCCAATGCTAGCGTCAATAAATACATGTACAACAGTACTAACCAGTTAGCAACTTAAGTTTAACTTAAAACAGCAATGCAAGTAACCACAATATTATTCAGTTTCTAAAATGACACCTACCTTCAGATACTAACAGAATGACAGCTAACAAGACGTGTATTTTATGGACAGGGATGAGGAAAGATTATGGGACATCCATCTCACTGCTACCCGTCTGGTAGACTGAACAGCTGACCATTTTGCTCCACCGGCAATTGTTAAGTTAGGGTAACACTAAAAATGTTACACGATTGACAAAATATATCATTTGTCATCAATCCGAAGATTATTTTATTCAAAATTAAAATTTTATATTTTCAGTCAGTTATTTGGCTCAGGGGAGTGGGGGTTGATCCCAATGATCACCCCCCGTAGTCACGCTAATGCTACTAACACTATATCATCATCATCTCCCTTCCAAGTATTGGGCCAAATGTCCCGTTACAGTCTTGCACTTTCCCTCCGTCTCTTCATCGAACGTCCTATCGATCTATTTCCCCGTGGCTGGTAGCGAAGGATCTCCTTTGGTAATCTTCCAGGTTCCATCCTTTGGACATGATGTTTCCAGTTCCCTTGGTAGTCACTAACACTATATAATACAGATTATTAGACAAATCTTGCACACGAGTAAACGGGGCTGCATAATGTCTAATGTCTCTATTAGAAAAATAACAAGAATAATGTTAGGACTATTGGTTTTACGTCCGTTTTAACTACTGCGGCTTTTAGAAACGCGCCGAAGGGAATCTTTTTAACGTGCCAGTAAATCTACTGACACGGCTCCTTCGCATTTGCGCACCCTCAAATGCCCACTGATTGAGCCAGGATTCAATCCAGCAACCTTGGCAACAGCAGGCGAGAACGTTACCGTTGAGCCACGCAGCCAGTCGAAAATAACAAGCATTCTAACCGCTAGTAATTTGAGTCGCAGAGGAGTGACTTGCGGCGTCACCGATCATGAACTTGGCTACGCATGGAGTAATTGACGTTTAGTTAAGACCACTTTAACGCAATAACTTCGTGACTCATTCTGTTAGGAATATATCTTATGACCAGTCATCCTGGCTTCTAAAATAATAATAATATTGTATGGCTTCGGGTACCGGGTGCAAGCTTTGTTATTTGACACCCAGAGGACAGCTTGCATGTTGAATTTTGTCGTTCCTTGGAATGCTATTACAATCAAGGAGGTTAGATAACTAAGCTCCTTGACACTATAGCGCTTTCTAGTAGAGAAATGAGGATCTTTGTGTTGGCGGAAAATCCCGAGATTAATTTTGCCATTATGAACACGGCCTACTGAATTCAAATGGGTTCTTTATCATGCCAACAATGTATGACATGCGTGTCATGATTTTTGTCGCCTTTCAAAGATCACTTACCACGGCCAGGAGCAAACCTGCAAGCTGGGGGGGGGGGGGGTAGTCCGACACGATAACCACTCCACCCACCGTGCCAAGCTCCTAGCTTCTATGAATACGGTACATCTAGCAGTTCTTATACATTAAACCTGCCTTTAATCATCACCTGTTAAGACGAGACGAGATTCCCATCATTGATCTAGTACTGTATACGGCACAGTAACACTTCTCTCAATGGGGAATAGTGGACCCTGTATCACCTCGGAGAATACCTGTACTGATTCACTTGTTGATGCTCCGAGCTATAGACACGAAAGGTGTCGAAGCGTTTAGAGGTAGCATCACCATTGTTCCCACTTGCTGTTCAACCATATATCACTGAAGAGACAGACAGACATCCACCGGTAGACGCCCTAGTGGTATTTCCGGAGCACGAGCCGTTAGCACTGGACTGTAAGTACTCCATTAAGGGGTTGCTCTTCAAAGTGCGCCACAATAACACTCAAGTTAGGAGCAGATGACCTTGCTGTTCCGTCCCTTATAACCTCAATATCTCACTAACTTAAGTTACTGAACAACCGTCTAGACACAAATTGTTAACACAGATAAGTTAAAAGCTGGGGGTCTATAATTAATTAGCGTGGTTAAAAATCCTTCTTGATGTTACTCAGTTGAGGGGTTTGGACATCATGATCATTTAGCGCCGTGTACGTGGGTTTGTGTACAATTTGTCTGATAACCCATGTTATTGCGATGTCTGTAGTAGTGTGTATATTTGTAATTCAGATAAGGATGGGGAAGGAGGCGACTGTGGCCATATATCTCTGAAACTATTAGCGGTATCTCCCTAAAATTTTGTACGGAGATAAAGGGCACTACTGGAAGTCCATCTATAAGATTTTCAAAAACCGGTTAACTACAAAACGAACATGGCGGCCAAGCGAATTTGAACATTTTAAATAGACCTTTCTCGCGATTTAATGTTCCAAGCGCACTGAAACCTGGTACAGGAAATATTTATACACATTGTAATCCACTGGTATCTAATTTAGTTCAATTGTTTACATAACCTCAAGATGGCGGCAGTGCGAATTTTAAAATTAAGTTTTTATTTCTTGTGATGTAGTCATGCGATCGAAGTGAAAGTTTGAATAATGAACCTACGCAATAATTTTCCTTTAATGGTACATGACTCTATGGCCTATACATTTAACAATCCAACATGGCGACCATCCGAAATATTTAGACGATACTGAATATCTACGAATCTATTTTAGCAATCAAACTGCATTTTTAATGTTCATAGGGGCTATGAACTTAAGTTCACCTATAGGATTTTCAATAACCTGGTGATCACAAATCCAACATGGCGGTGACGCGAATTTTAAATATTCACATGGACGTTTCTCGCAATTTAACCATCCGCGTGCAGTGAAACTTGGTACAGTAAATCTTTATCCGAATGTTAATCCACTGGCATCTAATTTATTTCAATTGTTTCCATAACCTCAAGATGGCAGCTGTGAAAATTTTTTTAATCTCCTTGTTTTTTCTTGTGTCATAATTATGCGATTGAAGTTTGAATACTACACGTTCACAATAATCTGCATGTAACAGTACATAACTCTAGGACCTACATATATAAAATCCAAAATGGCGACCATCCGAAATATTTAATCGGTTCTCAATATCTACGAATCTATTACAGCAATCAAACTGAAATTGTGTATGTTGATAGTGGCAATTAACATAAGTAGGATATATGAAAATAGGCTGTATAGTTCTTCACGGAACTACTTGTTATAAATTAACTAGCAGAAGTACCCATTCTTCGAACGGTCTTCGGTATTAATAACCAGACGTAATCAATTGAGCTACTGTTGCAATGGTTAGGGGCTTGGAACCTGTTTGTCGACAAAGAAAAACGATGAGTTGAAATATGCTCGAAACTAGATTTACCTATCGTGTACTTCCTGACGTGAAAATAAAATTGAAAACCTCGTAGACTCAATACACGTCACATAAAAACTGACCCTCACTGTTGTGTCAAGTCGGCATCCAGAGGAAGACCCCTTTAATAAATTATAAAGGCTTTTGGTGCATGAAAATTCAAGTTTTTTAGCCTCCAGTGGCCCAAATCCATAAAAGCAAAAAAATAAAATAAAAAATAAAATATTTCAATTCAGGAATTTATGAAAATAATGTTTCTGTTTGAATAATAGACCTTCTGTAAGACATATCGCACGTTTAATCCTTGTGCAAAAATCAAGGGAACCCCTTGACCCCCTTAAGCGCATTGATGAATTTTAGAGTTTTTGTTGGTTCCGTGATAACCTTATAGCCATTTACAAACTTTTACAGAAATTTAATAAATGGAGTGGCATTTCTTCATGCAGAAATAGATGGAAAGTTGGATGTAACTTTTTGAGACACTATTGTCAAGGTTACTGGCTTGCATTCCTACATTAGTTTATTAAATGAAATTAGTTTTCTGGGAATACCTCAGAAACTCTTGGTTTTAGAGCCTTAAAATGTAGTTTTCGGGGACTCTTTACGACAGTGTAGGGGCCCCGAGTTTTGTTTCTGACACCAAGGGGCTGAAAATAAGCTTTGTCTCGTCGTTGTAGGCCGTAGTATAATAATATAACAATATAGGGATAGGGATATAATAGACCTTCCGTACCACATCAGCACGTGTAAATCGCGTGAAAAAAAATCTAGAGTACCCCTTGACCCCCTTGCGCATTATATGTATTGATGAATTTTACAGCATAATTTGGTTCTGTTATAACCTTATAGCCGTTTGCAAACTATCTCAGTAATGTAATAAATGAAATTGTATTGGGTCTTATAGCAATAAATGGACCTGAGAGTTTCTGTTGCCATGGTTGCCGGCATGCTTTCTTTCATTATTGTATTAAATGAAATTAATTTTCTGGGAATCTCTCAAAAACTGTTGGTTTTAGGGCCTTAAAATGTGGTTTTCGGGGACCCTAATTCGTTTCTCACATTGATGGGCTGAAAATGAGCTTTGTCTCGCCCTTCTACGCCTATTTCAGCATGTATTTTAAGGGGGTAGGCCCCCTGTTATGAGAGGTACGGAGAAGAGTTACATCAATGATTAGTATCGTGTCTCTGATGGATATCTGTATCAAATTTTATGTTAATCCACCCAGCCGTTCTCGAGTTATAAGGACACAAAAAATTGTCCACAGACAAACAGACAGACAGATAAAAAAAAAATTTTTGCGTGCATCCGTCACAAAACAGTCTGAAACGGGCAAATATCGCAAATTTCCGTGGAAATTCAGAACAAAAAACCAGACAAACTTTCATTTTTAGCCTTCTTTCGATTTCTGCAAAAAATGAAAGTAGACTTATGAGATCAACACAGGGCGAAAAAAGTGTGTCTGTGTGTGTGTGTGTGTGTGTGTGTGAGAGTCTGTGTGTGTGTGTGTGTGAGTGTGTGTCCTCTGAATGTCTGCCCCCCCCCCCTATCAATTCGAACACGGTGATTGCGAATTGAACGAAATTTGGTACAAAGGTAGCACTAGCAAAGGACACCTCAGTGTCATGTTTTATATCGCCGCCATCTTGACGGAAACGTAATGGCGGCCACACAAATGTTCAAAGCTTAAATCAAATTACGACTAACCTAATCATCCGATCTCTACCAAATTTTGCAACAACATACCTTTATGGGGGGAGCATCCTTTGACCAAACTAATAGGTCATCGGCTTAACAGTTTGCGGATGGCGGCCATCTTTGTGTGAAAATCGATTCCCCCTATTAATTCGAACACGGTGAAGCCGAATGGAACGAAATTTTGTACAGAGGTAGCACTAGCAAAGGGCACTTCAGTGTCATGTTTTATATCGCCGCCATCTTGACGGAAACGTAATGGCGGCCACACAAATGTTCAAAGCTTAAATCAAATTACGATTAACCTAATCATCCGATCTCTAGCAAATTTGGCAACAACATACCTTTATGGAGGGAACATCCTTTGATCAAACTAATAGGTCATTAGCCTAATATTTTGCGGATGGCGGCCATCTTTGTGTGAAAATCGATTCCCCCTATCAATTCCAACACGGTGAAACCGAATGGAACGAAATTCGGTACAGAGGTAGCACTAGCAAAGGGCACCTCAGTGTCATGTTTTATATCACCGCTATCTTGACGGAAACGTAATCGCGGCCACCCAAATGTTAAAAGCTAATATGTAATTACGACCAACCTAATAATCTAGTCTCTACCAAATTTTGCAACACCATATCTTTATGTGGGAAACATATTCTGACCAAACTGCAAGAACATCAGCCCAATAGTTTGCAGATGGTGGCCAAGTATGTGTGCAAATCGATTCCCCCTATCAATTCAAACACGGTGAAACCGAATTGAACGAAATTTGGTACAGAGGTAGCACTAGCAAAGGGCACCTCATATTCATGTTTAATATCCCTATAGCACGTTGTATTTCAACAAGCTACTACAACCAACATTCAATCATACTCCTTGAAAAGGACAAAGAGTTATAACAATACCCATACATTTAGGAGAAAGTAGGCTATATGTTCTTTACTGAACATCTTGTTATATAATAGAGAAGGGATATAATAGACCTTCCGTACCATACCCGCACGTGTAAATCTCGTGAACAAATTCTAGAGAACCCCTTGATCCCCTTAAGCGCATTGTATGTATCGATGAATATTTCAGCTTAATTTGGATCCGTTATAAACTTATAGCCGTTTGCAAACCTTCACAGTAATGTAATAAATGGAATTGCCTTGCGTCTTACAGAAATAGATGGACCTCTGAGATTCAGTTGCCATGGTAACCGGCATGCACTCTTTCATTAATTTATTAAGTGAAATTAGTTTTCTGGGAATATCTCAAAAACTGTTGCTTTTTGGGCCTTAAAATGTGGTTAGGGCCCCTGAGTTTCGTTTTTCACATTGGGGTGCTGAAAATGAGCTTTGTCTCACCCTTCTACGCCTATTGCAGCATGTATTTTAAGGGGGTTGGGCCCCTTTTATCAGAGGTACGGAGAAGAGTTACATCAATGATTAGTGTCGTGCGTCTGATGGATATCTGAATCAAATTTTACGTTGATCCACCCAGCCGTTCTCAAGATAGTTATAAGGACACATAGTTGTCCACAGACAGACAAACAAACAAACAAACAAACAGACAGACAGACAGTCAAAAAATTATTTTTGCGCGCATCCGTTATAAAGTAGTCTGAAGCGCGCAAATAACGCCATTTTCCGTGGAAATTCAGAAAAAAACAGACAAACTTTCATTTTTTATATCTAGTATAATAATAATAATGTTATTGGTTTTACGTCCCTTTTAACTACACTGGCTTTTAGAGACGCCGGGGTGCCGGAATTTTGCCCCGAAGGGGATCTTTAACGTGCCAGTAAATCTACTGACACGGCTCCCTCGCATTTGCGCACCCTCAAATGCCAGCTGACTGCGCCAGGTTTCGAACCTGCAACCTTGGGCTCAGTAAGCGAGAACGTTACCCCTGAGCCACGCAGCCAGACTTTTATATATAGAGAGATAGAGGTACACATTCTGGCGTATTTAATAAACCCCTGGCACTACAGCCCGTGGAGGGCCTATGTCTATCAAGCGATCGCTGCCAAGCCATTTGGCCTGCAGATATTGGGATGTGCGTGATCAGCGCATCGGGTACCCTCGGCCATTAATCTTGGTTTTCGTGATAAGGGCGCTGTCTCACTGTCAGACAGCTACTCCATTGTCCTCACGAGGCTGAGTGCACCCCGTTCCAGCCCTCTCGTTAGTTTCTAATCTCTGACGGAGCCGGGAATCGAATCCGGGGCCTCCGGGTGAGAGGCAGGCGTGCTACCCCAACACCACGGGGCCGGCATTCTGGCGTATTTATTCATAAGAATCCTTGCCATATGTCCCGGTATTTTGCTCTTGTCCCGGTGTCCCGCCCGGTTTTATCAATGTCCCGGAAAACGGCTGTAAGATGTAAAAAGTATCAACTTTGGCCTTTCCTGCTATGAATTTTGTGAAAAGGTCAAGCTTAAGAAAGACATTTTGAAGAAAGTACATTCAAGTCAAAAATATGAGTGATTTGAAAGCAACGATTAACATTATTAACTCATTAATTAATTGTTTTTTTAGTTTGACAAATAAATGTAATTGTTTTTGTAGTTAGACAAAACGTTACTGGGAAGTATTTCATACCCTCTAGACCCCCCGGTAAGGCCATCCCATATTAATGTGTCCCGATTTCACTCACCAAAAATATGGCAAGCCTATTCATAAGTACATATTTCCTATATTTGGTGGTATGTTGTACTCCTTAGTACAGTATGTTGCACTGCCCACATTTTCGAGCCTTGCCAGTTCCAGTAATTTGCTTCTCTATTTCGTGAATGCACCCTTGTCTCTGTATTGTAGTGATATTTCAAGACAGGAATTCCTCAGTCATTAAGTATAGCAGGGGGCTGGGTTCAACCAAGGATCATGTAACTACTGTATAAGAGATTCGTCACTTTTGGTTATAGGACTTCCGAGAGAGAGAGCAATGCCTGATGCTATGTACTGCTCCGGCAAGTCTGGCAACATAAAAAGTAAAAAGCCATATGAATGTAGCCTTTATTACACGTAATTGAACAGTATGTTCTGCGATGAGTTATTGATTATTGATGAAAATAACACAAATATAACTGCGCCTTTCGCTAGGTGCAGAAATATACGTCCAGATAGGAAAATAATACATTTTGATATATATCAATGTTGGCAATAGATTTGTCACGAAGGACACAGTTATGCCGTTCTAGAGCTTAATTCACCTTTAGGCTCATTAAACATTGCTCTCCTACTCTAAAGAATTGTTGGGATATTCAATGAATATAAAGAAAACTGTCCAAATGCACACACTATTACCATAACCTCACTTTTTGCCTAGCATGCCGGCTGCCACCCACCCCTCCCCGTAGCCCTAAACCACACATTTTATTGCAATGCAAAGGAGAATTAGTAAGGAAACAAACAAGAGATGAAATGCACACATTTATTCTCTATATATTTTTATTCGAGAGTAGTCCATATTGTCCACTAGTTTTACACATAGTCAACACCAGGAAGATGAAAATTGCCGTATTGTTCTTACTACCATTATAATTCTTACATCCCGGTTCTTGGCAATTTTTCCTCCCTTTCAGTGGCATGATTGACTCTCAATTCAATTCAAATACATAATCAAAATACCGAACAAATCAAAACAACCAACAACGCCACGAGGAAAATCAGTCAAAACAGACTATTCCCGCTTCCGCCAGTCGGTTTGATGTGAGCGTTCATGAGTGCCAACTACGGAACCTTAGTGCTAAAATTAATTCTTCATTGGTTGGCAGAACATCCAGAGCAGAGCTTTACCGCGACCCACGCGCTCCCTATGATCTGTCATCCCCCTAGGTTCAACAGTCTCATTAAAGCCTCCAATAGTCCTTACCCTGACTGGAAATTTCACTTGTGAGTATTGACGGAGTCCCATGAAAGTGTTTGAAGTAACCTTTTCTTCTGCTCGTTAGAATTAAATTCGAAAACAGCCCATACATGATTTAATATCGCGCATCTGCAATAAGTTTTGTAGGATTCTGGAACTGAGCCTAGCACAGGCCTATTAAGTAGGAACATTTTGTACTGTAGACAGGATTATGGATTATTCAAGCAGCCAGATGTTTCAACTATATTTCGAGTAACTGGAGGACCTAAATATCATATAAATTTAAGAACATATATTTTGGAATTGTTATCACATATTTTCCACGCACATAAATCTATACTAATATAATAAAGCTGAAGAGTTTGTGTGTTTGTTTGTATGTTTATGTGTTTAAACACGCTAATCTCTGTAACTACTAGTCGGATTCGAAAAATTCATTTTGTATATGATAGCCTGATTCAAGAGGAATAGTTTGGGCTATGTAGCATTAGGCTACACCTCTCAGGTAACCTTAAAGATTGATTTTTGTTCAGTAAGTCGGAAGAACAAGCGCTCCAGAACGGCTTCAATAATACCGAAGTCTATTGTTGCCATGTAATGCGGGCTGCATCACGTCGCCCCTACTAATGTTCTGATGCAGAATTGCGAGCTGCTTATAAATGTTGCAGTCACGGGGAGAAATTAGTGCAAAAATATTTCTTAGGCCCCTTAAAACAGTTATCATCATGACAATAGTATGCCTCTGTATAAGGGCGATGGTGCAGTATACTGAGGTTATCAGCTGCAATAAGCGTTGGTGCTTTCAAATTTACTTTCATTTATTCCGGACCTTATTCTTGAGCGCTCCAGTTCTGTAAAACAAATAAATCCACGGGCGAAGCCGGGCTCTACTGCTAGTAAATATATTTTTCTGAAAAGTTAAGCACATAATTATCCTGGCCCTGGTGATGATGAGTGATGTGATGACTCTAGTTGTGTGCGTACTTGTAACCGGAGTTTGATTGGATGGATCAGCTGTAGTCCAAAATTACTAGGCTACCCAACACCTCTGGCGGCTTCGGTGGCGTAGTCGGTAGCATGCTGAGCTTCTATGCCCAAGATAGCGGGTTCAAACCCGGCTGAAGCCGTCGGATTTTTTAAGAGTGTTAAAATCCCTCAGTATGCCTTCCTTCGGAGGGGAAGTAAAGCCAGCGGTCCCATGTCATAGATTTATGGCATGTTAAAGAACCTTCCACTAATTGCACTTGTGTGAAGCTAAATTGGATAGGTTAAGAATGTAAACAACGGTCTTAGGTTTCTATGTTCGTTGCCAAGAGCCGACTGCGGTGGTGTCTAGTAGCTAAGTTCTGAACTTCGCCTAGTAATCGTTGACGGTGGCGCTTGGCGGCAAAAGTAGGAACTATTTGAAAAATTCTAAGTTGCAGTACTTAAATTAAAAAAACAGATAACACACACTAATAAAGTCAACACAATTAACACGGGTTATCAGACAGATTCTACACACACCCAAACTACACGGGGCTACATGACCGCGGTGTCGCAGCCCCTAAACTTAAGAACCAACCAACCAACACCTCTCCGGCATCTGTCTTGAGTTAATGTGAAAACCATATGGTTCTCTTGTACCGTATAGAATCTAAGTAACCAGTTTTCGCTACGTACAATTGACACTCGTCCCTTGTTTACTATACTACAGTACCCTATAATGTTGAAGAATTATGGGAGTGGATCCAATTAATTCACTCCACTATCACCAGCTTGGTTCATCTACAAGACTCGGTATGACAGTTAAATTTGCTCGGGATGGTCAAACTGGGCTAATTAGTTTAAACCCAAACACTCACGCTAATGAGTTTGGGAAGAAAGTGGGGATAAGCAATATCTCCTGAAATAAAAACTCAGCAATTCATCCAGCTTTATGCCGAGTTTTGTGTGGGTTTTCGCCTAGGAACACCAAGCTTATCAGCGGACTTTTGGTGTCCATGTACCATCTTTCTGTAAGCCTTCTGAAGACTGCTTGGGCTTTTGGCTCTCGCAGTAAAGAGGCGAAGATGCGCTTTATTAAATAGTTCCGCTGATGAGCCAGTCTGGTGTTCCTAGGCGATACCCCACACATGACACGGCATAAACCTAGAAAAATTGCTGAGTTTTAATTCACTGGCCGTGAAAGCCAATATACCATCTCCTGAACTGTTCGTTGAGCCATGAGTTAACTGACAGCTAAGTACACCTGGACCCTCTGGAGTTTCCATAGATATAATCAGTTCAGCTAATAGTTTATCTATGTACAGTCAAAGAAGCAGAGGATTGCGAGTTATAGGGAACTATAAATGTTGTAAGTTTGAGTTGTCATAACGGGGCGAAAAGTGGAGGTGTTCCAACAAGGAATACATTTAAGAATGCACTTTAGTTTGTAGCAGAATACATATAAGCATTTTGGTTCCCAGGATCGTTTTAAAGTTTACGAATGTTTACGAATCTACAACATAAAAATTAAAATGTGCAGATCTGAATAGTAACTGGGAAACACAAATAAAATGACCGAACCTTATTTTTATGAAGTTCAAGGTTAAATAAATCCAGGAATCTGGAATAATACCAAAAACAAGCTACTGAGTAGTATCGAATAAGTCTTTGAGATAACAAGAGAAGATAGTGGCGAACACCGTGAAGATCAGGGCAGGTTGACGCTTTCCATACTATATTTACCTTCACGTCCAGTTTGGAGTGGGGGCTGGGAAGATTTTCCTAATTGACCCCCGTAGAGGGAACTTATTAGCGCAGCTTAGTATCACCCATTTTGCGCTTGAGTTGACTGCTGCAGCACAGATAGGACTTTGAGAATTATGACGTGAAGACTTACCAAGAAATAATGTGTCCCTAATAATATGATCTACGAACGTATTAGGTAACGTGAAACACTTTCAGTTTTACTACCAAGCAAGTCTTGCAACAGTTATCTGTCTTAAACAAAGTGATAAAGCTGAGCTTGAGGAAACCAAGCCCAAACACATCCTCGGCGGAAATGAGACTCACGTGGTTGATCTCTGATTACTGCGCACTACAAGTATCCTTGAAATATATACCTCACGGAGTATAAATTTTGTTGTTGTTGTTGTTGTTGTTGTTGTCGTCGTGCGAGTCTACATTCCTTAGACTACGGTAGTTTGTTGCAGTCTCCCCAGCCCTACGTCCTGAGCTAATCGTTTCATCTTTACATAGCTATCAAGTTGTGCGATAATAGCGCCCACTGAGAAATGTGCGTGAATCGCGCCCAGCCTTAAAATTGTCCTCGTGACTACCGACAACAATGAGTCACAACTGAAACAGCTGAGGCGTAGTTTCGCTTTCCATGTACTTGGGGCCAGATGTTTGTTCCTTGGATCGCAGCCTACCCCCACTGAACAATGACTTGCCGCTTAGTTCGAAACATGGAATCCTTGCGATCATAGTTCATTACATTGGTGAATACTGTTCTACATACAAAACAAACCTAACCTGGGGCTCACGCCCCAGACCCGCTTGCTTGTAGTGCAATCAGTAATTTTCCACCAGACAGTCGTCTTACCAAGTAGCGACCAATGGTTTAATCCAGACACCCATTTTAGTTTATCAGTATGTTGAATCATTAGGATAAATCTGGAAACATTTTACGTACCGGTACGTGACTTTCGACCATAGGCACATCTGGCATATTTGGGGCGGAAGAAGGAATATCTAGAGCCTTTTAAATTTCTTCGACCATCGAAGTACTGAAGTTCCGTATCAGCACCAAAAACACTGCAGTTCGAGACCGTGCTGGGCGCGATTAACATTGGGCGCGTTTTATACTGGGCGCAACCACGCCTTACATCTGGGGCAATCTGTATAACACATTCCAACTTTGGACTTCCCCTACAATTTTTGTCATCCACCCTTCCTTCAATAACTAAATTAGCTTTCCCGGGCGCCTTAGCGAGTCCCCTACTAACGTATTTCTTATTTCCATTAGGCCTACCACTCGCCAGAAACATCTATCTCACCCCACTTCATTAGTCTATTTACCCATCTAACCTTCACCACTCTTTTGAGAAAACATATTAGAAATATTTCTATTCACTACTTGTACGCTAAACCAAAAATCCTAATGTCACTTCCATAGAGCTCCACGCTCCATAAAAAGGCCAATAAAAAGAACTTTATAATACCTACATCTATATTTGAAGTAAACAGATTTATTATTTGTAGAGAAGCTTTCCTTGCCTGTGTTAACCCAATTTTTAACTACTTAAATTCGCTTTGAACAACTGTTAATACGTAAAATGATCTCTTCTTTATTGATGAAACATGTTTTCGGCCCTTCAGTGGAGCCTTCGTCAGCTTGGTTACTTAGCTTAATACTACATTAGGTGTTTGATGAACAGCATTACAAAATATCTTAACATAACTTTGAAATGGACGTCCTTACAATTCCAAATATGAAATATTTTTCAGGTACTCAAATCCAGAAATCAAAGATATAAAAGTGTTATTCAATATAAATGTAGTATTTTGATTCCCAACTAGTCTCTAATGAACTGTATTGTGTTAAAAATCTATGGGAATTGTTACTAGCGAAGTCTTATATTCAATATGAATTTGTTGATTTGTTACTTTAATCGTCTGTATGGTCGTGGTTCATGAAGTGTTAATCTTTTTATATCCTCTTTGGTTCGTTCATCACTGCTCATTTAGCTTCCCAAGTAGCAGAATTCCTCCCACTTCCTTTAGCTTTTCACCCGCCAATTCGATCTCAATAGGGGTCTCTGATTTCTGATTTCTTCAAGCTGCCATTTTAGATCTATATTAATAGATATTTCTCATGAATTCTTTCCGCAAGAATCACTGTACTTGTGGACATACGCCACGGTATACCCCCATGTACATGGGTATTTGTGTGGAAACAGTCTGACAACGAGTATCATTGGGATGGCATTAATAGTGTCCGCACTTGTAACTAAGGCTAGGATTTGGAAGGCGGTGTTAGTAGTCTAAGTAAGGAACTGCAGAAAAAACACGGAAAACCACTTCCAGGATGGTTTAGGTAGGAATGGAACCCTCCTTGTCTCAGTGGTCATGTTAACAATGGCAATGAGGTATTCTTGAAAAGCAGATCAAATTATCTACTGTTTTATATCTGTCGAACGTAGTATTGAGGATTGATTTGCATTACAGGTTAAGAGGCTTCGGTGGCGTAGATGGTAGCATGTTGAGCTTCTATGACCGAGATCAAACTCGGCCGAAGTGGTCGGATTTTTTAAGAGCGTTAAAAACCCCTAGTATGCCTTCCTTCGGAGGCGAAGTAAAGCCGGCGTGCTCATGTCATAGATTTATGGCATGTAAAACAACCTTCCACTGACTTCAACTATGTGAAGAAAAATTTGTAGGTTAGATTTTGATTAATGCTCTTAAGTTCCAACGTTCGTCGCCAGGTGCTGGTTGCGATGGCATCTGTAGCCAAGTTTGTAGCTAGGTGTCGTGGACGGTAGCATTTGGTAGCAAAAGTATGAACTATTTGAAATTATCGTCCGCAGTCCTTACATGAATTAAAACAAATAACACACACTAATACAGCCATCACAATTAACACCCGTTATCAGAAATATTCTGCACACACCCAAAGTACACGGGGCTACATGAACACGTTGTCGCAGCCCCTAAATTAAGGAACCAACCAACATTACGAGTTACTGAAGGCTTTTACTAGCTGAGCTGCATTGCTATAGTGCTCTTATTTTTCCTCATTTATAACCGGCTCACTTTTTGAACCTAGCTGGGTGTTTGTTGTTAATTCATTTTATGGGCTTGGGACATCTTGGTCATCAGCCCCATGGAGTTGGGTGTGTGTTGGATTTGTCTAATAACCTGTATTACTGTGAAGACTGTAGTAGTATGTGTAACTGTATTAGAGACAGGGATGGGGTAGGTGGAGTGGTGCGAATTAACGAGCACGGCTACGCCACGTGATTATTTGGGTTTTACAATCCTATTAGTCATAAAATAACACCTCCTATATCAGCTCGCGAATTCTAATGAAGCCATTAGATGGAAGACACATATTTACAGGGTGTCGTGCCGCATGCGACCCACCAATTTGCCATCGTGTCACTAGCGACCCAAGCACTGATGTATCAGTGGAATCTGGGAATTTCTAACACATTTGTCTCTCCTAAAATTACGCATAGGTTCAACGTGTATTTATTTCCAATGTGTCTTATATCCATGTTGACCAATCCGATGGCTCTCTGGACATCACGTGATAAATCAAGGCCATGGCAAACTTCGAAGAATATGTAGAGCATCAGTTTGTGTTTGTTGTGTTTACACCATTTAAATGTTCATAAATGCCACTCAAAGCGTAGACCCTATGTCAATATACGATTATTTCCAAAACGTCCTAACTCCAGCTTACAGGAGACAAATACCACAATTTCCAATGAAAGGAGATTTTTAAAACACAGTTTCAGGATGTGCATGAAAATGAAAATCCACAGCCTGCTTCCAGTCTCCGACCGGGTCAGGAATGGAATGAATGAAGCCCCCATCTAGCAGCGAGGGTAAGAACTGTGCCGGCTGCCGAGGCCTGACGCACTCCTCTGGGGCAATGATTAAATGAATGACAGATGAAATGAAATGATAGTGGAGAGTGTTGCTGGAATGAAATTTTGACAGGGAAAACCGGAGTACCCGGAGAAAAACCTGTCTGCCTCCGTTTTGTCCAGCACAGATCTCACATGGAGTGACCGGGATTTGATCCACGGACCCAGCGGTGAGAGGCCGGCGTGCTGCCGCCTAAGCCACGGAGGCTCCATGTGCATAAAAGTAATAAATGAAATTGCATTATATTCATAATTATATTTGAATTCAATTAGACTATATGAAGAAACAAAAAAGCGATTTTTGAAGTTTTGCATTTCATGGATTTACGTCAGTTTGGAAATAAGATCTTCAATTCATCTCTCGAACAATGGGTCGCATGGGGCACTGTAAGCTACTAGCAGGGTCGCCACAGCCACGATTTTTACTGGGTTGCATCCGGCACGGTCACACTCGGCACGTAATCATTTACAGTGTGCCATACGTCAGTCATTAGTTCTCTACTTTCCACGACCTAATAGGTGAAGTCCTCCCTTTGTCACGATTGATTCTGTTCACGCCCATGTGGGATGAGGTGTAAAATTTCTAGAAGAAGTAAGAAGAATTGGTATCTATCGTGACAATGACATACATTAAATATGATGTATCCTGTATGGTGTAATAGGGCGGTGTGGTGCCACTGATAGCCAACTTTGTTTTATGGGACGGCCTTTGTTAAGGATCCCAATATATATCGCTCAAAAGATAGTGTAACTACGTAGTCTACACTCATTCAACATGAAGCTGATCCTGTGTACTGTCCTGCTATCTGCAGTCGTCCTCGCCTGTAATGGTGCTACGATCGAAGGTAAGTACATTCACTAATAACTCGGTTGGTTCATTAAAATTCAGCAACACATTTATTTACAGTGTGTTTGGATCACTTGCGCTTCTAACGGGCATATCTATGGTTGGTTGGTTCCTCAGTTTAGGGGCTGCGACAACGCGGATATGTAGCCCTGTGTACTTTGGGCGTGTGTAGAATCTGTCTCAAAACTGGTGTTAATTGTGATGGCTGTAATAGTGTGTGTTATCTGTAATTCAGATGAGGACGTCAGACATTCAATTTTCAAGTAGTTCCTCCTTTTGCTAACAAATCCTACCGTCATCGACAACTAGTTGTGAACGTGGTTACTAGATGCCACCGCAGTCGGCTCCTGGCGGCGAACGTTGGAACTTAAGAGAGTTAGTCAAATCTAGCATATAATTTAGCTTCATACAAGTGCAATTAGTGGAAGGTTCTTTTATATGCCATAAATCTATGACATGAAACCGCTGGCTTTACTTCCCCTCCAAAGGAAGGCATACTGAGGGATTTTTAACGCTCTTAAAAATTCGACGACTTCGACCGGGTTTGAACCCGTGACCTTCGGCATAGAAGCTTAGCATGCTACCATCTACGCCACCGAAGCCGCCCAGTGGCATATCTGTACATAGTATAAAACAGAGTCCCCGATTCTTTGATGTAACGGGTAATCTCGGAAACCACGGGATGGATTTTGATGCGGTTTTCACCATTCTGTAAAGGATTTCTTGAGGAAGGTTTCTGTAGAAAATCATTCATTTATAACCAAAGGAATCCGATCAGTAACGATTTCAGTGAATCTAGTCATAGAAAAACCTGCCGTCCGTGCGCCTTTTAATCGTACGCTGGGTAAGCCGTTAAAAATATCTTTATACAATGAGTATAAGAATTGTTCAGCATGAAAAGATCTTCGAAAAAAAAGTCCGCTACAGCATATTTCTATCTTTAATACATCGCCCGCTATAAGAATTTTCGCATTTTCATTTCTTCCAATAATCTCCATTCAGTGGAAATTTAAATTACTAGTTTGGAGTGAGTTTACCGAGCGTGCCCATCACCCCAGCTTCGACCAGCATCAAACTGTCGAGTCTAGTCAATTTAAGACTTTAGAGACGCATTTCGAAAAAGCCGAGGTTAACAGTGAAACTCCAAACACATAATACTCTTCTCTTGCGCTGGTATATATCTGCATTAAATGTCATAATTCAAGTAGGCCTACCTCGGAATTAGCCGCACTGCGGTGTTAGCCGATTCTCCCCTACATTCAGTTACACATAATTCTATACAGTTACAGAATAATCGACATGCATCAGTTTTAGCTCGTAATCAAAATTAAATCTACAATTAAATTAAATACGAAATTAAATAATTCTCTGAAGGAAGTTGGTAGGTAGAATAGACGAGTTCAAGTGATCTGACAGCAGGCAAAAACCAAGGAACTAAATGTTTAACTGAACAAGTCGATGTTGGTTCTTACTGAATGTTCCTTGTATATTTGAATTGCACTTATGATCAGAGAATGTTTGTGCTGTTCGGTTCTACTTCTTAGGCGCAGTAAAATGTAATATACTAAGGTCAAGTTGAGGGAGATGGGACACATAAATTAAGCTGTGATATTAAATACAGAAGACAAAAACAAGAATTGCAATTGTTCGTCCGTTAACCAGAGATTTATAATTCAATTGGGGACGATGTCAATACCTTTCGTAATTCGGCGATCATTCCTAGGCTTTACAATGAATATTTCAGAATCGGATGAAACTAACTGAGAAATGGATAAGCTGCTCCTTTCTGCATCATTTCCCTATTATAAATGGTTTTTCACAGAAAAGTCTCAGTAGCATTCATAGCTAAAATTCAATGGAAGTTACTGAGTATAATGACGTTCGGGGCACAGTCAGTGCTTTGTGAATCACGCAAAAGGCTCTATTCATAGGTTTAGTGCTGATGCACTGACACCGTAAAGTTTCTTGTTGTTGAAATTATTCATGATTTTTGAGCAATTGCCGTGTGCAAATAAAATTAAATACCACACGTTTCGAATGAAGAGCCCACGTGGCTTAGGCGGCAGCACACCGACCTCTCACCGCTGGGTCCGTGGTTCAAATCACGGTCACTCCATGTGTGATTTGTGCTGGACAAAGCGGAGGCTGACAGGTTTTTCTCCGGGTACTCCGGTTTTCCCAGTCACAAATTTCATTTCAGCATCACTCTCCACTATCATTTCATTTCATCTATCATTCATTTAATAATTACCCCAGGGGAGTGCCACAGGCTTCGGCAGCCGGCACAGTTCATATCCTCGCCACTAGATGGGGGCTTCATTCATTCCATTCCCTGACCCGGTCGGTCGACTGGAAGCAGGCTGTGGGCTTTCATTTTCACGTTTCGAAGGAACCTTGCCTCGTATTTCAATGGAATTAAAACAATGTGGCCAAAGAAAGTGTATCAATGAGGTTACAAAATACTAGAGAAATTCCTCTGTTTGTCACCAGAGAGCAGCCGCCAGAAAGTACTGTATGTTCTAATTAATATGGCGCGGTTTTCTACCAAGGTCCATACAGTACTTTCTGGCGGCTGCTCTCTGTTGACGAACAGAGGAATACCTCTAGTTTTTTGTAATCTCATTGAGACTTTCTTTGGCCACATTGTTTTAATTCCATTGAAAAAGGAGGCAAGGTTCCTTCGAAACGTATGCTATTTAATTTAATTTTTACACGGCAGTAGCCCAAAAAACATGAATAATTTCAATAGCAATCCGGGCAGTGAAAGCCTTAATCCACATACTGCTTGTTGTTGTTAATTCAATTTAGGGACTAGGGACATCTTGGTCATCAACCCCCTGTACTTACCTGTGTGTTGAATGTAACTAATAATCTGTATTTATGTGATGACTGTGGTAGTGTGTCTAACTGTATTAGGGCCAGGGATGGGGTAGGTGCCCCGGGACTTGAAATAAGGTACTTTCCCGGCATTTTTCTGAAGGGAGTTTGGAAGAACCCGGGGAAAAACAATCTCAGCATAGCCGCTGTCAGTGCCAGAATTTAAACCTACGATCTCTGGACTTGCTGCAGCTGCCCATGCGGTCGTGGAGCACGTTTTTATGAGCGCGACTACGCCGCTTGGTCTCGGCGAAGAAAGTTATGGCAAACTATCTCACTCCTTTTGGCTTCTCTCAGAGTGCTCTTTCCTGGTTCAAATCCTACCTTTCCATGCGTACACAGAGAGTGGTCCTCGCGGATGGCTCCTCCTCGGACTGGAAATCGGTAGAAAGTGGAGTACCTCAGGGATCTGTCTTAGGTCCACTATGCTTCTCGATATATATAAACGATGTTTCGAATGAATTCCGAAATAGTTCTTTTCATATATACGCTGATGACCTCCAAGCCTATTTTCACCTCACGCCTAACACTGCATGTGATCGTATAAATCTGTTTAATGAAGACATTGACAGGCTTTGTGAATGGGCCCTAAATCATAATCTTAACTTGAACATATCTAAAACACAACTTATATCCATTGGATATACAAAACTTCGAAATTCAGTAGATTTTAATTCACTACCACCCATCAAGATACTAGATAATAATATTAAATATAGCAACACTGTCAATAATCTTGGAGTGATATTTGATAGAACACTGTCGTGGGCAGAGCATACGTCTAATGTGGTAAGGAAGGTTGTATTAACTATGCATCTCCTGAAAAGAACTGTTTCTTACACCCCTCCTAACATACGTAAGCTCTTCGTCCAAACTCTCATTTTTCCAATCATTGATTATGGCTCTGCTGTATACAATGATTTACCAGAAACACAGAACATCAAATTACAAAGAGTCCAGAATGCATGTGTTCGGTACATTCTGGATGTAAGGCGAGATGAAGATATCACACCTTACTACATGCAGCTGAAATGGCTGAAACTCCACGAGCGCAGGCAGCTATCAGTTGCCATTCTGACACATAAAATATTACATACCAAGACCCCGTTATATCTCTACAATGCCTTTACACCAATGCATTCTGTTCATAATCGAGAAAATAGATACACAAAATTAACACTCCAGATTCCTATACACCGAACCATGAAGTTCAATAAATCTTTTGTTTGCACCGCCTCACGCCTCTTCAACACCTTCGATTTATATAAGTTCGTCAACATTGCAAGCACTGCAGCTTTCAAAAGACATCTTTCATCCTGCTTCTTGGAGCAGTATACCTCTCACATTTGATTACTGCATTATGATAAAATACTTTTTTTTTAAGTTCAATTATAACATCAGGACAATAGCTGACAACCTGTCTAATTTAATAGCTTTTCTTGTACAGTATATGATGTTTGCTTTTCGGGCTGATACTGTGTCTGTATGCTCTCTTTTGTAAATAATCTTTCCGTTATCATTATTAATATTTTTATTATTATTATTATTGTTGTTGTATTATTACTGTCTTTTTGTTACTATTGTTAGACTATTATTATTTATATTGTGAATGTAAGTGAAATGTTTTATTTGTATAAGCCCTGACCTTATTTTATGTAGGGCGCTACTGTAAAGGAGCTCTTAAGCTCTAAGTGTAGCCGTGAAAATAAAATCAATCAATCAATCAATCAATCAATCAATCCTTATTCCGTCTTATATTTACTGCACACTAACTCCCATGCAATCAGTGCATAAACGTATGACTAGACACACAGCACAAATGCTCCAGACACCTTATCATAGAACCCAAAATGCAAAGGTTCATTCCGTATTTCAGCTGGTCTACCCCTTATTATCCCCGTTTCCAGAGGGGTCGGGGATGAGATGCGATGAAATTCTACGTGGCGGATAGTTATTACGGCCGGATGCCCTTCCTGACGCCAACCTCTTCAGAGGAGTATTTCTGCTAGTATTCTCTGGAATAAATATAATATATTGCACCAGTATTCGGGACCTCTCATGAGAACGATAAAACACTCCCTTCATGGTAATCTATCAGCAATTATCATGATCAATGTGAATATTCTATTGTTTTAAATATGATTCTTCTGTATTATTTACTAACCATGTAACTTGATAGTAAAATTTCATAACTTAAATAATCTAAGCTAAAAGATAGTACAGTAGTAGGGAATAACTTTGCAACAGCAAAAACACAAAGTAGTTTAAGTTTTTTTTTCTTTCTTCATTTATTTTATTGTATACCATCATCTGAATGAAGAGAGCTGCATAAAGAGGCTTTGTAGCCTGTATAAGAGAAACAATAACTTTAAATTCCAATTCCTCACCTTGTCTAGTTTGATATTGCCATAGTAGAATAATGAAGCTCTTTTGCAAATTCACATGAATACATCCATTGCAGAAAAACAGGTAATCAGACAAATTCCACACGCACCCAGCTATATGGAGCGCCTAAATTAATCAACAACAAAAACTCTTTTGCAAATCCGATGAAATTCTGAAGACATGATCAGGTACTCCTTTCTAGGCCATCCACTAAAATATGGCTTTTCATCTTCATCTTCTTAATTTGAGAGGCTTGGACATCATGGTCATTTAGGCCCGTGTACTTGGATGGGCATATAGAGTATAGAATTTGTCTGATAACATGTGTTATTGTGGTGTGTGTCGTAGAAAGAGAGTGTGAGTGTGTATGTATATATATAGCCTAATTGGCATGAGGATTGGGAAGGAGGCAGCCGTGGCCCTAAGCTAGGAACCATCCCAGCATTTGGCTGGAGTAGAAGTGGGGAAACCACGGAAAACCAAGGAAAGGAAAAAGAAAGGAAGCTTTTAGTTTTACGTGACCGTTAATCATGCGATCATGATCCGCGGGTCCTCCTTTTTACGTGGAATCCGAACCACAGGACATGTCAGTTCACTTCGAAACTCTCACATGCATTGACTGGGAATCGAACCCGGTCCCACGGAAACCACTTCCAAGATGGCTCAGATAGAAATCGAACACTCCTCTTCTCAGGTTTCCCTCACGAGGCAGAGTATACCCGTTCCAGCTCTCAGACCAGAATTAAATAACCTGTCAGAGCCGGTAATCAAACCCGGACCTCTGGAGCAATAGTCTCAATGTCATTAATGGCTGTGATGGTATGAAGCATACTGAGATACCCTGTGTGTTGCTCACAACTAAACTCTGGTAACATCTATCCCGCGATCGAATTTTAATTGGCAGAGGATAGGCATACTGCAGGGGACCTCACTGATAAAGGATGAAAGAGGCAGGTAGTATGGAATCGACATTTATCGAAGAGAAGAATCCAGCAAAGTAACGCTGACCCTATGTGACGTGGCAGAGATAAGGAAGAAGAAGACTTTTGAAAGTTCACTCTACACGATAGTGGTATAAAAATCGGCCCAAATTAACATTAAGCCTCTATTTAAAGCAATTGAAAAGACGCGGAACAGGGAGTCAGTGCGTGGAAATGGAAGGCTGGTGATTGCCTGATCACTTCGACAAGGCAACATACGGACGGCTGCCTTCCACTTCCACGCGGTGACTCCCTGTTCCGCGTCGTTTCAATCGCTTTAAATAGAGACTTAATGTTAATTTGGGCCGATATTTTCACTACCATCGTTTAGATTGACTTTCCAATTCCGCGGGAGCAGGGGGGGACCCTACCATATTTCTCTTGTGAGTAAATGACATCTTAATCAAAAGGTGTGATAATTGAGTGTATAAATAATGCATATATTACGTCCTTCAGGTTGGGGTGATAAAATATGTTACCCCCACCCACCCAATCTAATAGGGTATAGACATGTTGACCGGCTAGAAGCATTTCTGTTAGGAGAATGTCTTATAAGCTAGTAGTCGTGTCTCAGGTTTTGCGGCTTTCAATCGCGTAAATTTTGAGGATCCAATCACCTTCCAGACTGACACTGTCATGCTACTTCTTACTCAGAATCTTCTCACAGTCTGAGATCACTACTCACTGGACTTTTCTATTAATTTACAGTAGGCTCACAGTAAATATTTTTCATTTCATAATTAAAATAATATTGTTGTTTCATTAGAGGGGCTCGAACAGCGTGTCTGATAACCTGTATTATTGTGGTGAATGTAGTAGTGCGAGTGTGTATTTGTAATTCAGTTAAGTATTGGGAAGGAGGCGAACGTGGCCTTAAGTTAGGAACCATCCTGGCATTTACCTGGAGTAGAAGTGGTAAATCACAGAATACCACTTCCAGGATGGCTGAGGTAGAAATTGAACCCGCCTCTTCTCTGTTTAGCCCCACGTGGCTGAGTGTACCCCGTTCTAGCACTCAGTGCAGAAATAATTTCTTGGCCGAGTCGGGAAACGAACTCGGACCTCCGGAGCGACAGCCAATAATGCTAGCCACTACACATAGAGGTGGTCGACCTGGAATGAATACCTCGTACTTCGCATTTGGAATTATTCTGTTGACTGAATCTTCCTCATGAGTGATTTATTTTCACGGAAATCCCTTGTGTAACGTTAATCACTTTAAATATCTTGGACTAACCTTCCAAATCAAGGCAATAGATTCATCCGTCATATAAAAGACAAGTCAGTTGCCATTAAATCAAAGTACATGCAAAGAAGAAAGACATCACAGCAGCAATGACGATCGCAGATGGGAAAGGACCTTAATACGAGCTAAGCCATATCGTCACGCGCTTTGCGGTACACAGCTTCTACTTCAAGGTCTGAATTACCGAAAGATACCACTCACCCTATCTAATTTGCGTCTGTGAATTGTTCAAATCGCATTGTGATAAATATAACGCCCTCATCTGTTCGAAGAGAACAGTGTGTGATTGAGGTTCAGCCATTTGACTTGTTTGATGCGGCCCTCCATGCCTTCCTGTCCTGAGCTAATCGTTTGATCTTTACATACTGTAGCTACCACATCCTACATCTGAAACAATCTGTTTAACATGTTCTAACCTTGGTCTACCCCTACTGTTCTTATCCTCCACCCTTCGTTCCATAACTAAGTTTGTTATTCCTGGGTGTCTTAGTAGTCTACGTGTCCTACCAACCTATCTCTTCTCTTTATTAGCACGCGCTATAAACATCCTTACTCCCCCACTCGTCTTCATACCTCTTCATTTGTTAGTTCATCTAGCCATCTGTTCATCATTCTCCTGTTATACCACATTTTAAACGCTTCAATTCTCCTCTTTTCTGCTGCACCAACAGTGTAAGTTTCACTTCCATACAGTGCCACGCTCAAGACAACGGCTTTCATAAATGACTTCCCAATACCTATGTCGATGTCCACAGATTACGTTTCTGCTGAAAAGCTTTTCTTGTCTGAGCCAACCTACTTTTTATATCCTCTTACAGAATTAATTCCAACTAGGCCTATGTACATTGTACGCCAATCTCTTTATTATTACAAGTTTTGGGATACGAGATTAATGGTACAGTATCTGGGGGAACGTCAACAAAACATTTGTATACATTTGTATGCAACCAAACTTACTTTGCGTTATGTGCAATATCTAACACTGCAGGCCTACAACCTGCCTAACGCGGAACGCAATCGTTCCAGATTTATTTTTCCGTTTTCTCAGGTTTCCGTTTTACAAAGGATTGAGTTTTAATAAGACAAAATACAAAGAAATACTGTATTATCGCATAGGATTACTATGGAATAATTTTAGTTTTTCCGACCTAAAACAACACAGGTACCGTAATTTTTTAGCCGGACATTTTCTTTTCTCGTGTTCTTCAAGAACTTTAATTTTCTCTTCCAGTGTACTGTAAGTGTCTGATGTTTAGAATTCATTGTCACTGAATTACAGTACGTATATAAATGCAGTACTCAGTAAAAAGTACACCTTTAAAGATCACTCTCAAGTTCACTTTTTTATTCTACTCGTACTTCTACTCTCATTTGTCAGAAGAAAAGTGTGTATTACAAGAGATTTGGGGAAAGTAACGGTACATTCCATTCTCTTAGAGATGTGCAATATATCAATCCTGCTGTATCCTTGAGGAAAAATTAGACTTAATGTTCCCTAGAACTTTGGTGCAAGTACAGTCGCGCTAAAAATTTAGCCCCACAGGGGCTCACATCTAGTGGGACGTGGGTTGGCAACCACGGGGCCCCAGCTGAGTCCGGCATTGCTCCCACTTACTTGTGCCGGGCTCATCTCCGTCATCTTTCCTGTCGACCTCACTTGGTCAACTCTTGTTCTCTTCCGACCCCCACCGTATTAGGGTATCCGGGGCCTAGGGAGTCTCTTCCTTTCCCTTAGGGGCGTGGTGGCGCACCGGTCAAGCGGTTGGCCTCTCACCAAGGTGGACCGGGTTCGATTCCCGGTCAATGCATGTGAGATTTTCGAAGTGAAATGCCATGTCCTGTGGTTCGGATTACACGGAAAAAGGAGGTCCCGTGGCTCATGATCGCATGATTAACGGTCACGTAAAACTAAAAGCTTCCTTCCTTCCTTCCTTCCTTCCTTCTCTTCCTTTCCCGCCTTAATTGGCCCTTGTCTCATCTTTTCTGATACCCACCTTCTGCGAGGGGTCAGCCTTCATTTTCTTTTCATGTTATCTCCTGCCTTCTGCTGAAGGCCCTCAAGGAGGCAGGGTGTGTGTAGCCCCATCACTTCTGGTGCACCCTGGATATTGCTACACCCTCAAGGGGTCACGGCTGATGAGTTCGGGAGTTGGCGACCCCGAGGGATTCCTGAGCTGGGTCCGGTTTACCCCGTTTTATCCCATTACCTCTGGGGCGGACCCTGTCCTCTCTCCCTTTCCTCGCTGCCTTTCTTGGCTCTCCTGCCTTCCAAGTCTCTCAATTCTCATTATTCGAGTGCTGAGGGCATTTCCTTTCCTCCTGTCTCTTATTTACATTCTTCTCCTCTGTTTCCCATTTCCTCTTCTAGTTTGTAAGTGAGTAGTTCGTTTTAGCTGTAAGTTTCATTTGATCATCACCCAAACCATTAGGGGCCGATAACCTAGATGTTAGGCCCCTTTAAACAACAATTATCATCATCATCATCATCAAATATTTAGTACATAGCTTTGTATTATGGATAAGATAATCCGTCTTAGTCAGGATATTTACGCCTACAATTCCAGAATATCTTTCAGTTTCCGCGTAAAGCAGTTTTCCGGTTTTCATTGTCATTTTGCATAGGAAATACCTCCGTTCCGAATTTTGTTGTATGTGTGTCCAGGTTTCCGGTATATAAAGGAACCAGTTTAGGCAGGTATTACTGTACTATTTACATGTCAGCTCTGACAATTTGTATTCTCTCTGTTCTGCAGGTCGCAGTGAACGTCACAAGCGGGAGTTATGTAGGTGGTTCGGGAATATGGCCTGCAATGCTATGTGCAAGTTGAAAGGCCGTGGTTCAACCCAGGGTATGTGTAATATGGGACAATGTGTCTGTCTCCTGCCCAACGGCTATGGTGGCACAGGGGTGGTCTATCCCAACGGCGGAGGTAGCAATGGAATAGGGTTCGGTGGAACCAACGGCTTCGGTGGAACAACTGGCTTCGGTGGTACTAATGGAATAGGTTTTGGTGGTGGTACAAATGGAATCGGAGGAGGAACCAATGGATTTGGATACGGCTACTCCTCCCCTAATGGACTTGGTTATGGTGGAGCCAATGGATATGGAAACAGCAACACCGTCAGAATATAAACACCTGGAATCAATCTAATCTGAAATTGGATTTCTTACACTAATCTCAACGACTGACAACGTGATGTTCCTATATTTCTCGTGCTGATTTAACAGATCTGTAACAAAATAACATGTGTTCTCTTCTGCATTATCCTACTTTATTATGTTACTCTTTATCCACAGGGCGAGTTTCTGTACTGTAAAACATTAATTTATAATAAAAAAAATATTTTAATATGCCGCAACTCTTTTATTTTTTATTACTATTATTAGTAGGCTATATTATTAGCAGCTTCGGTGGCGCAGTTGGTAGCATGCTGAACTGCTGTGCCCAAGACAGCGGGTTCAAACCCGGCCGAAGTCGTCGGATTTTTTAAGAGCGTTAAAATCCTTCAGTATGCCTTCCTTGGGAGGGGGAAGTAAGGCCGGTGGTCCCATGTCATAGATTTATGGCATGTAAAAGATCCTTCCACAGACTAGACTTGTGTGAAACAAAATTTCTAGGTTAGATTTTGTTGTAACGCTCTATCAAAGTTCCAACGTTCACCACTAGGTATCAGTGACATCTGGTAGCAAAAGTTGGAACTACTTGAAATTGAACGAAACTTGTAGCTCACCCTATGGGTGTCTGCTGGAAGCAGCTACAGACTCAGGCGAGCCGAACACGTCCTCGGACACTCCCGGCACTAAAAGCCATACGATAAGGAAGGAAGGAAGCTTGTAGTTTAACGTGACCGTTAATCTTGAGATCATGAGCCACGGGACCTCCTTTTTACGTGAAATCAGAACCACAGGACATGGCATTTCACTTCGAAAAATCTCACATGCATTGACCGGGAATCGAACCCGGACCACCTTGGTGAGAGGCATATAGCTAGACCGCTGAGCCACCACGCCCCTTGCCATACGATAAATAAATAAATATATCTAGGTTAGATTTCGTTGTAACGCTCTATCAAAATTCCAACGTTCGCCACTAGGTATCAGTGACATCTGGTAGCGAAAGTTGGAACTACTTGAAATTGAACGGAAGTTGTAGCTCACCCTATGGGTGTCCGTTTGAAGCAGCTACAGCCCCTGGCGAGGCGAACATGTACTCGGACACTCCCGGCCCTTTTTTTATTTAATTTTTTAATATCGTATGGCCTCAGGTGCCAGGTGCAAGCTTTGTTATTTGACACCCAGAGGGTAGCTCGCATGTCGAATTTCGTTGTTCCTTGAAGCACTATGAAAGTCAAGGAGGTTAGATATCTAAGCTCCTTGAACACTATAGCGCTTTCTAGTAGAGAAATGAGGAACTTGGTGTTGCCGGAAACTCCCGAGATTAATTTTGCCACTATGAACACGGCCTACTGAATTCAAATGGGTTCTTTGACATGCCAACATCGTATGACATGCGTGTCGTAATGTTTGCCACCTTTCAAAGAAGCACTTACCACGGCCAGGAGCGAACCTGCAAGCTTGGGGTTAGTAGACTGACACGTTAACCACTCACCCACCGTGGCAAGCACTCCCGGCACTAATGGCTATACGATAAATAAATAGTAGCCTATATTATTAATGGGGAGGGAAATAGAGTCGAGGTGCAGAACAGCCATTGCAGTGAATTCTCAGTTGCAATGTACAGTATTCTGCAAAAAGAAGTTAGAGTAGCGACGAAACCTTTCCTACATCGTTCAGTATTTAGTTCGACCTTGCTGTATGGAATCGAGAGCTGGATAGATCCAGGATATTTAATACATAAGTTAGAGGTAACTGATAGCGTAAACGATTGTTGGGACAAATAGATTTCAGCATTGCCAGGAAAGTAGTCGTAACGGAGAGATCAAGGCTTAGTTAAAAATGAACGGGCTAGTTGAAGCAGTCCGCATGAGCCGACTCACAAGGTGGGGCCATGTGAAGAGAATGGGAAAGGAGAGATTACCTAAGAGGTTAATGAGTTCGGCTGTAGAGGGTACGAGAATCAGAGGTAGGCCTAAGAGGCGGTGATGACTGTGGGAGTGTGTATACCTGTATTAGGGACATGGATGAGGTAGTTGCCTCGGGACTTGATGTAAAGTACTATTTGTACATTTCATCTGGGGGAAGTGTGGAAATAGCCGGGGGGGGGAAACAATTCAGGATAGCCACCGTCACGATTCGAACCACCGATCTCTGGACTTACTCCACTTCCCCGTGGTCGCTGTCGTGGTGATCTATTTAACACGCACTGCTACGCCAGGGGGTTCTGGTATTTGTATTGATAAGACTGGCATCCAGTGTTTTCTTATATTGAGATGTAAAGTTCATACAACATTTATACACATAGTTCCATAATATGATTTGTGGATTGTGTATCTGGTTACGTGTAAATGAAGGGTACTAGACCTTACTCTTGCTAGTCTAATCAATCTAACAATCGATATTTGATTGGCGATTAATATTCACTGCACTCCGAGAAGGAAGATGTCTGTTCATAAATGAAATTCATTAAATCTCGGCCAAATGTTGACCAATAAAGCTCTAATGGGCCTTCCTAGGAGGCAGTGCAAAGGTCACGTTTTAAAATGAAAAGTGTATCTCCGAAATGGTTCCAACTTAAAAGAACACTAGTTTCCGCTTATCGATATTACTATTATTATTATTATTATTACTATTATTACAGGGTTCAAAGCTAACAAGCTATTTCAATAAAATTGCTGTGTGTGGCGTCACTAATGTGACATACTTTGGAATGAAGCCCGAGGAATTGTGAAGAGTTACACATAATATGCGACCTCAGATAACCCCTGAAGATTTGAGGGAATAACTTTCGGGGGACTACAAAGTAATTTGTTTCTAAACACAGCTTTATTAGATGATAAGGAGCAGTAATTAAAAAGCCAACGTCACTCCTTTCTTGGAACCGTATTTCTAATCACTCATTATATATGTCAGTACCTAATTTGTCCATTGCTATGTTGCGCTTTCGTTTTAATGATAAGAGGTCAACCAGATAGCAGCCGCCAATATCTAATTTTCTTCAGAAGAGAGAAGCTGTGTTTGAAAGATTGAACGTTTCTTTTTAATATCGTATGGCCCCGGGTGTCGGGTGCAAGCTTTGTTATTTGACACCCAGAGGGTAGCTTGCATGTCGAATTTCGTTGTTCCTTGACTATGAAAATCAAGGAGGTTAGATGTTAGATATCTAAGCTCCTTGAACACTATAGCGCTTTCTAGTAGAGAAATGAGGAACTTTGTGTTGGCGGAAAATCCCGAGATTAATTTTGCCATTATGATCACAGCCTACTGAATAGAAATGGGTTCTTTATCATGCCAAAAACGTATGATATGCGTATCGTATTTTTGCCGCCTTTCAAAAATCACTTACCATGGCCAGGAGCGAACCTGCAATCTTGGAGTTAGTAGACTGACACGATATCCACTCACCCACCGTGGCAAGCTAGATGGAAAGTAGTGACGGTTATGTTGTTATAGCACTAAAGAAACGGTACTATGTACCCCCCACAGGTTGTCGTAAATTAGAAAACACCCAAAAAAAACAGTATGAAATTATATGCTTCCGCTTACACGTAATTCGTGGTCATACAGTGATTCATACCAAAAATTAGTGCTTCCTTCCTCCCTTTCCTTCCTTCTGTTCCCTTCCCTTCCTTCTAACTCTTCCTTCCCATTCCTTCTTTCCCTTCCTTTCCTTTATTCTCTTTCCTTCTTTCCCTTCCATTTCTTTTCTGCCTTCTTTCGCTCCCTTCCCTTTCCTTCCTTTCTATCTTTCTTTCCCTTCCTTCCCTTTCCTTCCTTTCTATCTTTCTTTCCCTTCCTTCCCATTCCTTCCTTTCTATCTTTCTTTCCCTTCCCTTTCCTTCCTTTCTATCTTTCTTCCCCTTCCTTCCCATTCCTTCCTTTCTATCTTTCTTTCCCTTCCTTCCCTTTCCTTTCTTTCTATCATTCTTTCCCTTCCTCCCTTTCCTTCCTTTCTTTCTTTCTTTCTTTCTTTCTTTCTTTCTTTCCCTTCCTTCCCTTTCCTTCCTTTGTATCTTTCTTCCCCTTCGTTCCCTTTCCTTCCATTCTATCTTTCTTTCCCTTCCTCCCTTTCCTTCCTTTCTTTCTTTCTTTCTTTCCCTTCCTTCCCTTTCCTTCCTTTCTATCTATCTTCCCCTTCGTTCCCTTTCCTTCCTTTCTATCTTTCTTCCCCTTCCTTCCCTTTCCTTCCTTTCTATCTTTCTTCCCTTCCTTCCCTTTCCTTCCTTTCTATCTTTCTTTCCCTTCCTCCCTCTCCTTCCCTTCTATCTTTCTTCCCCTTCGTTCCCTTTCCTTCCTTTCTATCTTTCTTCCCTTTCCTTCCTTTCTATCTTTCTTCCCCTTCCTTCCCTTTCCTTCCTTTCTATCTTTCTTTCCCTTCCTCCCTTTCCTTCCTATCTTTCTTCCCCTTGCTTCCCTTTCCTTCGTTTCTATCTTTCTTCCCTTCCTTCCCTTTCCTTCCTTTCTATCTTTCTTTCCCTTTCTCCCTTTCCTTCCTTTCTTTCTTCCCCTTCCTTCCCTTTCCTTCCTTTCTTTCTTTCCCTTACTTCCCTTTCCTTCCTTTCTATCTTTCTTCCCCTTCGTTCCCTTTCCTTCCTTTCTATCTTTCTTCCCCTTTGTTCCCTTTCCTTCCTTTCTATCTTTCTTTCCCTTCCTCCCTTTCCTTCCTTTCTTTCTTTCCCTTCCTTCCCTTTCCTTCCTTTCTATCTTTCTTTTGTATAATTTGGTGCAAAATTATGAGTTTTAAGGCTATCTGGCATCACTTTTTCAACCAATTTATTGTGATGTTTTATGCTCGGTTAATGTCAAACACAGCTAAGACCATTTTATGATAATTTTTATTAATACAATCATCTTGCTCTCTTGATAGTGTTTACATGGAAAGAATTAATGTTACTGTTTTGATTTACAACTCACACTGTAATATAAAGTCAAGGTTTCTTGAAGCATTGCCAAATTGGTTCATAACTTCATCGTCTGTAAGAAGTATGTATCTGTGAATAGATGGCAATACTAGACCGTTGAGTCTGTTTTCAGAAGTAGAATTTCTTAAGTATGTTTTCAACCCACTCAATCTCCGTTCGGCAGTACCAGTAGCTACAGAGAGAGGCAAATTTTCCAAAAGTGTGATAAGGGTATAAAAGTTAGGGGAAAAACTTTTGTCACACGCTTCAAGGGCACTTGATGCTGTTCTTGGTTCGTTCATAAGAGCGAAGGCACTGGAGAGTAATAAGAGGATATGTTGTTACTCATAAGATCAGAGCAAACTGATTGTCACACTGTTTACATCGCTCTACCTTCGCCTTGCTTTGCAACGTTGCCGTACGCCACTTAGTAACAATAGTACATGATTATATTGGCTTTTAATGTTTTAATACATAAACAAATAATATATGTGACAAAAATTTCGGGGGGGGGGGGGGGGGCTTATATACGCCCCTGCCTGTATGTAACTGTAATGTTTAGGGTCTATGACTGAGCTAGATACACTGGGACTTGAAACAAAATCCCCTCTCGGCATTCGAGTGGAGTGAGTTTAAAGAATCCCAGCGGAAAAACCACACTCGGGATGGCCTGGCTGTTTTCAACTCCCTGAGTCAACCCTTCGATCTCAAGTCCACCCGCTCCTCTGCACGGTCATGGGAGAATCCGATGTGCTTTAAGGTCCATAGCTGTATATGGAACTGTTGAGTGAAGGTCTCTGGAAGTACAAGTTAATTCTTAGCAGCTGTAGAGCAGTGAGTGTGTTTAATAAAGACCTCCTGAGCCTGACAGAAACGCAATGCTTGACAGCGGCTATGTTTGATATCCTACACTTAGTGAGGAATACAGATAAAAAGCTGGACATATCAGGCTAATATGTTCTAGTCACCACTAGGGACGGTATGTCTAGCAGAATACAATGAGCCTTTACAGTCTTCTAGAAATGGAAAAGAAACCTGCAGGACAATGGACAACAGATTCAAGTACAATCGAACCTCGTAATCTCGAACCTCTAAAAGTCGATTTTTTCGATATATCGAAGCTTAAATTATATCCCTGGAACTTAAACATGCTTTTTTATCTCGACC
This sequence comes from Meconema thalassinum, assembly GCA_946902985.2. Taxonomy (NCBI): domain Eukaryota; kingdom Metazoa; phylum Arthropoda; class Insecta; order Orthoptera; family Tettigoniidae; genus Meconema; species Meconema thalassinum. The sequence goes on from OX336394.1 coordinate 265,641,706, forward strand.
ATTCACATATTTGTACAGTGCAACTTGTTTCATACATAACTGAATGGGTGTGGCGGAAACTTGTGCAAAGAAAATGAAGCAGAAGAAGAAGAAGACGGATTTCTTCAAGTCATAAAAAAGTGGATAAAGGCTCGTCTGCTTTTTGTATTGTTAAATTTAACTTGCTTAGATATTGCTATAAAGGGGAATAACATCGAGGTTATCGGACCCGTAAGGTTTCGATGAAAAAGAAATATGATGGAATGATCACTAGAACTAAAGAAAGCTACAACTTAACACTAACTTATGGGCTAGGAGAAGAAAGGGAAAAAAATGATATAAGAGAAAAGAAATGCCCTTAACCCTCGAAGAATGAGGACTGAGGGACTTGAAAGGAAGTACAGCTATGAAAGGCAGACAAGCAAGGGAAAGTTAATTAGTTAGTTATTGTTGTTTTAAGGGGAGGAACTACGAGGTCATCTGCCTTTAGGAAAGAGAGGGTCTGCTCCAGAGTCACTGAAAGAAAAGGGGGAAAAACCGCACCCGACTCAGGAATCCCTCGGGGTTCCCATCTCCCTGATTTCAACATTTTTTTTTTCTTGAAAACATTTAAACTGTTTTCTAAGATTTATCCAGGTAACTCATTCCATATTTGAATACCTCTGTATACAAAAGAAAACTTAGCTAGTTTTTTTTTAAATATTTTGGGCCTAATTTAGTAAGCGTGGTTTCTCCTACCCATATAATCTGGCTCATGCATTCTGTTTCGCAATTCATTTCAGTCCGGCTCCCCTTTGTATGCTTTGTACATATCGTGGCGTCTTCTTTTATCTCTTCTCTTGTGTAGGCACCTCATCCCAATGACTTTAACATGTCAGAGACACTGTCAATTTGGGAGAATTTTGCCAAGTACGAAGGGTATCAGGAAAGACGAGACAATGGCCAATTAAGGCGGGGAAGTGAAAGAGACTCTAGACCTCGAAAAATGTAATACCGTCAAGGTCGGAAGAGAACAAGAGTTGATCAAAAGGGGTTGATAGGAAAGATGACAGAGAGGACCCCGGCACAAGTACTGTAAGTGGATGCAATGCTGAACTCAGATGGGGTGCCGTGGTCGCAATCTCACGCCCCATTAGATGAGTGACTGTGGGTAGGTAGGGCCTGAATTTACACGATCCCCAAGCTCACCATGAAACAACAAAAGCATTCTTTTCTAAATAATTAAAGGTAGTTCCTTTCCCCCCACCTACAAAGCGTATCGAGCACGGAACAAACTGAATGAACCACGTCTGGTCCCATAACCTCATGTCGCTTGTCACGGTGGGTGAGTGGTTACAGTGTCAGACTACCAACTCCAAGATTGCAGGTTCGCTCCTGGCCATGGTAAGTGATTTTTGAAAGGCGACAAAAATCACGACACTCATGTTAAAGAACCCATTTGAATTCAGTAGGCCGTGTTCAATGGCAAAATTAATCTCGAGATTTTCCGCCATCACAAAGTTCCTCCATTCTCTACTTGAAAGCGCTGTAGTGTCAAGGTGTTTAGGTATCTTACCTCCTTGGCTTTCATAGCGTTCCAAGGAACGACGAAAATTCGACATGCAAGCTGCCCTCTGGATGTCAATTAACAAAGCTTGCACCAGGCACCCGAGGCCATACGATATTATTATTATTACCTCATGTCAAGTATGCTATGGTACATGCAGGGGGTCTCCCATCGTCTTTGACTCCCGTGGCTCAAGATCGCATGATTAACGGTCACGTAAAACTAACAGCTTGCTTCCATCGTCTTTGCTGTTTAAATGCCGGAATCACTTAAAATACAGCTTTAGGCTCTAATAACTCTCGCGCAAGATGCGCAAGGTCACATGCAATATAAATAATGCACTTCACAAGCAGCCTGGACGCGAAACTGAAGGATAACGCACGTGTGGTAGTTGAGCGCAATAAAAGTGGCGGTTACGCCCGTTTTGCATAGAATGATTAACGAGATCTTGGAGGGCCGACAGGAAATAGCGAGTAAAACATATCGCACGGCGTGTTGTCTTACTTTTGTCTTTCGGTGCTATGATCCATTAAGCGCGATAAAAACGAAATATGGATGATAGGCCCATACCGAGGAGCGTGCGGTCAGATGCCTTGAACTAACTAGAATGACTGGCCACGTCAAAAGGTAATGATGGACCAGGATGCCGTCTCTCACCCAATTTTTCTTCACACAGAAATTGGGATTAGAGTAGCCTAGTCCTTGAGCATGGGACAATCCCAGCATTTTCTGGCAGTTGAAACAGGAAACTTTGGTTCTCTGCATTGAGGTTAAAGAAATTTGGTTATATTGATTTCCAGGACGGTAGCTTGGATAGAACCTGCAAATGAATTATACTGAGTTGAACTAAAACCAACCGGCAATTGGGTCCGGAGGACCATGCACATCCAAGGACGAGTCACCCAGCTCATAGCCCACGGGTTATGGAAGACGCGTGTCCGGTACGCCTATATAATCAGCCACATTCCTTTGGTTTTAGGCCAAAGGCCTTACAGAATATCAAACAGCTGATAGATTGTTACGAAGATCAGTGTAACGCAGTTCAGACCCTTACATCAAATTCAATTCTGTGGTGGAGCCAGGAATTGAACCAATGCCCTTCTAGGAAACTGAGAAACCAACCAACCAATGTAACACATAAAAATATTGTTACAGGCTAAAGCACTACACAGAAAAAAGTAGACATTTCTACGGATGCGAAACCAAATTAATATAGATAAAATTCACAAAATCAACTCAACAAGGTGATTTCCATATTCCACACCAGTGGTTATACCGTCATAAACATTTCAAGAGTGTGCGAACTCCGCATTTTAAGTTTCCAGAAGAAAAGAAAGTATAAAATACGTCATATTTGAAAGCATTGTGAATCATTTCTTTTTGTATGACTTAATTTCGCAATTTGAATATTTTCTTATTTTTTCGTTTTCTCAAAACACATAAAAAGTGGTTTAATGATCGTTAAAAGTGAAAATACATGAGTACAAGCCATTATGAGCACTTTGCACTTTATTAGAGTTGCGAGAAACAATACCATCCCTAACCACGAGATAGAAGTGGCGGAAAAGTCCTTCCTACTGCGACTTTCCGCTGACAGGCAAGCAGTGAGTCACATCATTCAGGATTGCTCTCTGAGATACAATAGAGGTGGTTCAAGATATCTGTATCAATGGGCACCACTGTCAATTGACTGTCTTTAATTTAGACAACAAGTTGTAAATATTTCATTGTATATATTTTGCCATTAGAGAAATAGAATTATCATCATCATTCACTGTAAATTGCGAAAAAGTCTGGTTAACCAAATATTGCATCATGTCCTAACAACCTTCTCTTCTCTTCATTAACAGTCACCTAAACATCTAGCCTTGCCCACTCGAGTTAATACCTCTTCGTTTGTCACTTTATCTACCCTTACGATTTTCATAATTCTCCTGTAACACCACGTTTTAAACGCTTCTTTTCTCCTATTTTCTGCTGCACCAACAATCCAAGTTTCCCTTCCATAGAGCGCCACGCCCCAGACAAAGGCTTTCGAAAATGACTTCCTAATACCTAAATCTATATTTGATGTCAACAGTTTTATTTTAACGTGCCAGTAGAAATGATTTTCTTGCCTTAGCTAACCTACATTTGTAAGCACTTGATATCCTCTTTGCTTCGTCCATCACTGGTTATTTTGCTTCCTAAGTAACAGATATCTCCTACTTCCTTTAGGGTTTCATCTGCCAATTTGAGGTCAATAAGGGTGTCTGATTTCTTTCGGCTGCATTCGATTATTTTATCATTTTAAATGATTATGTCGACTTCTTCAAGAAGGCAGTGCGAGAACAATCAAGTAGGCAGTGAAAAAAAAAAAAAGAATCTTGAAACTCGGTTCTCGCACTGCCTTCTTGGTACTCGGCTGCCAGCATTTAAAATGATATAAAGTACAGTCTTTCAGACTGACTATCCGCGTCTTTTTATTTTTATATTATTTGTCCTTGAAATCCTGGTTTCACGATATCGGACACAGCTAGTAGGTTTATATTGACAGTTGGTACTCCAGGAATTTTGTACTGTACTACGAATTAAAAGTGCTGAGGCATGGTGAACAATATTTACTTCCTGTTCATTTATATTAATATTAGCACTAGGACACGTCAGTAAATAATGACTTCCTTCCTTCATGCTTTCTTTCTTACCTGAAGGTCATGCGTCATACAAATATTTCAGACCCAGTGAACGAGGTAACGGGCTGCAATTCTAGATCGAGAATAGTTTCCCCTTGTCTTCATTTCTCTGATGAGTACGTCAGACATCCTTGCTAATCAAATTGAAGTTTTGTATGCACATTTTTCATAATCTAGAAATTTCATGTTTTGCATTTCATGCCATATGAATGTATAGGTTGTTGTTGTTGTTGTTGTTGTTAATTTACGGGCTTTGCGACATCGTGGTCATTTATCCTGCTGTACTTGTGCTTGTGGAATTTACCCGATAACCTGTGTTATTATGATGGCTGTATTAGTGTGTGTATTTGTAATTCAGATGAGGATTGGGAAGTAAGGAACCAGTCATTGATTCATTTATTTGCAATTGGGAGTGTGTCCCTCGGTGGCAAAATGGGTATATATAACAAACAAAAAATTATAGCCTACATAATTCAATAACAATATACTGGAGTATTTACACAAATCGTAAGTCTTTACTTAAACACACCGATATGTTTGGGTAAAGGCTCTAAGACTGCGGCAGTAGGCTATTGTGTCCCAGTTATCAATGGCACGGTTTACAAACGAATATTTACCACAATTTGTACGCTGAGGTCGACCCTTCATTTTGAAAGAATGATCACTCCTACTCATGTAAGTGGAAAAAAGGAAGGAAGGAAGCTGTAGATCATAAGCCACGGGACCTCCTTTTTACGTGGAATCCGTTTGCTAAGCTCACCCCATGCTAGTAGATTTGCATACGTGTTGTACATAGTGCAGAGTCTAGCCTCAAGTGATTCCCAGCCAAGTTTCGGGTCATATTCCGCCTGGGGTTAATGTCACTGAGCACAAATTTAGTGGTCTTTCTTTGTATCATTTCCAACTCATTGATGAGCCCTAATTGATATGAATCCCAAACCGCCGAGGCATATTCCAGAATAGGTCTTATAAATGACAAATATCCTAATCCTTCCCGGCATTTGCCTCGAGTAAAAGCGGGAAACCACGGATAACCACTTCCAAGATAGCTCAGATGGAAATCGAACCCTACTCTTCGCAGGTTTGCCTCAGACCTCAGACCAGAATTTGTCGTTGTCAGAGCTAAGAATCGAAGCTGGACCTCCGGAACAAGAATGCTCGCCGCTATACCATGAGGCGGTCTGAATGTATAGGGTTGCATTGGTTTAATACATGCCTGTATTTTATTAACGCGCATCAAGCGAACGGCAGCATTTAATTCCATCAATATTTGTATTTCAGTCAAAGGCCATTAGGGCTCCAAACTAGTAATTTTTGTACCACAGCGGCGAAGGGGGCTGGTGACCATCATGTCCCAAGCCTCTGAAACGAATTCACGACAACCACCACCGTGACCACCACCACCATCGTGTATAAGTACATCGCTCTCTTGCCGGTTCACTTCTTATGCGAGCATAAATCACGAACTAATCGCAAAGCAAATTCTGGATGCTCGCACGGTATTATGTAAACAAACACGCACAGATAATGATAGATAATGAGCCCGACTTACTGGAGATATCGCCTGGTAGTGGTCCAAAGTGGGGAGCAACTTCTCCCGAATAAGATACGATGGGCGCCACATAAACTCTACCGTTTCTTGAAACAGCTATAGACAAGAATTATGGATACAGAGAGCCAAACGGCTATTTGATGGACGTGCAGGGATATCAATAAATATTGTGAAATAACTACTATTGACCTCGCATTAAATATTTATTTGAAGCCGTATATGGAGCAGTGATTGATGCCTGGAGAGTCCACAGTGATGAATGATGAATGGAGGAGAGTTCTGTATTGAGGTCAAGAAAGTGACTAAAAACTGATCTTGTAGGCTATATGTCGAAAATAATATTAAAAATTATTGATAAAACTCATTTACATTGTCAAGTTGAAAAATGGGCTGAAGACACAAGAAAGGATCCCCAAGAAGTTGGACATAATCCAGAAGATATACTGAACAGAACAGGGTTTCGTGGGAAGGTTGATAGATTCAAAGGATTTCTGGAAAAATCTAGCTCATAAGGCAAGGTCATCTGGTCTGAAGACAGAAGAAGAAGACTTAGCGACCGTATGAAGAAATTCTTGGAGGAGAAAAAGAGTATGGCAAGTTGGCCTATTGTTCACCGTGGTCCACTGTAGGTCAAAATCGACAGAAGAAGAAAATTATGGTGATCACGAGCTGTGCTAATGGGTTCTCTTCACGGGGTTCAATTAGAAAAAATCCTAACAAGAGAAGTTGCCTATGGCGTGTTTCACGGACTCCCCACACCAAACTGGACGAAATGGTAAATATTGTCCGAATGTGTCAACCTGCGCTAATATTCACTACCTACTCTTGTTATTTCAAATACGTGTTCGATACTACTCATTAGCAACTTTCGGTATTATTCCAGATTCCTTGATTTCTGTAGCCTTTCACTTAAAGCTCATGTTTGGTCATTTTCTTTGTGTTTCACAGTTACCATTCAGACCTGCACATTTTAATTTTTTATGTCGTAACTTTGTAAAAGTGTCTTCGTATGCAAGTTATAGCTTGTACTATGAGCTTTAAAACGATATTGTGGGAACCAAAATGCTTATACATAATGTATTCTGCAACAAAACATGGTGGATATTGGTAAATAAATGGGCAAAACATTTCTTATTCGAACACCTCCACGTTTGGCCCCGTTGTCACAACTCAGAGCTACAAAATGTATAGTTTTCAATAAGTCACAATTCTCCATCTCTTTGACTGCTTACGAATAACAAGTTAGCTGCACTGATTATATCTACGGAAACTCCAGGGGGTCCAGATGTACGTAGCTGACAGGCAACTCATGGCTTAATCAAAATTCCAGGAGTGATTGCCTACCCCAACCCTCTTTCCAAACCCATTTGCGTAAGCAGACCGGACTCTCTGGGTTTAACCCACAGATTACCTACTACTAATTAGCACAGCTTGGCCATCCTGGAAAATTCGGTCCTTTATTATTCCCCTTTGTACGGGATCAGGGATGAGGTGAGATGATTTTGTAAGTGGTGAATCGTTTTTACAGCCCGATGCAATTCCTACCGCCTGACTCGTCAGTTGAATTATTAAGATATGAAATGTAACTGGGCAAGGAGTTGAAAGGAAGCACCCGTGGCCCGGAATTGCAAATGGGAAGCAACCAATAATCATTGACAGTGGTGCCCCGATACTCTTACAATATGCTATACACATAAATCAACAACAACAACATTGTAAATAATGTATAAATCCCGCGTTTCGTGTCCGACTAATGGATGTATACCGTGGATACCAAACCCAGGTTCTTGGACGAAGGCTGCTGACCTTTACTGTCAGTGTCAACCTCGTTGCGTTGGGGCAAGCATTCTTGGCTGTCACCAAAGAGACCTGCCAAGAAATGTAATTCTGGTTTGAAGGTTTGAACGGGGTACATTCAGCTTCGTGAAGAATAACTGAGAAGAGGCAGTTTCGATTTCTACCTCAGCCATCCTGGAAGTGGTTTTCCGTGGTTTCCCCACTTCTACTTCAGGCAAATGCTGGGACGGTACCTAACTTTAGGCCACGGCCGCTTCCTACTCGAATCACAGACATCACAGCGACACAAGTTATCAGACAAATTCTACACACACCCCAGTACACAGGGCTGCATGACTACGGTGTCGCAAAGCTCCTAAAAGAATCAACAACAACAACAAAAACTCCACTGTCAGTGTTTTTCTGGCCACATTCGCAAGCTCATATTTTCTCCATTTATGAAATTAATACAAAGAATTGTTGATCTAATTAAATTCGCTTGAACACCTAGTAATACTTAATAATAATAATAATAATAATAATAATAATAATAATAATATCGTATGGCCTCGGATGCTGTGTGCAAGCTTGTTATTTGACGCCCAGAGCGCAGTTTGTATGTCGAATTTTGTTGTTCCTTGGAGCGCTATGAAAGTCAAGGAGATTAGATATCTAAGCTCATTGACACTATAGCGCTTTCTATAATAGAGAAATGAGGAAATTTTGTGTTGGCCAAAAATCCCGAGATTAATTTTGCCATTATGAACACGGCCTACTGAATTCAAATGGGTTCTTTAACATGCCAACAACTTAATATGTTTACTTTTTTTACAGTAGAAACATGTTTTCGACCCTTCAGTGGGGCCTTCATCAGCTTGGTAATTAGCTTAACACTACATTAAGTGTAGGTGAACATAATTGCAATATAAATTAACATAAATTTTGAAATGGACGTCCTTACAATTTAAATTAAGAAATATATTCCTGTACTCAAATCCAAAATCCAAAATTTAAGTAAAACACAGGAATATATCTAGGTTTATGCCATGTCTTGTGCGGCGTTTCACCTACGAACATCAAAATAGGCTCATCAGTGGGCTCGAGGTGTCTGTTCCCTGGCGAAGCTCCACACAAAACACGGTATAAAACTAGAAAAATTGCTGAGTTTTAATTCCTTGTCCGTGAAAGCCAATATACCATCATTTTGTAAGCCTTTATATGGAGGTGAAAGGCTGCTTGAGCATTTACTGTCGCAGTAAAGAAGCACATGTGCGCTTCATAAGGAGGGAGGTAGCGCGCAGATCGCTACTCCCGTGGGGGTCCGGGCACGGATACCAAAAGAGCCCGCTGATGAGCCTATCTTGGTGTTCCTAGGTGAAACCCCACACAAGTCACGGCATAAATCTAGAAAAATTGCTGAGTTTTAGCCGTGAAAGCCAATATACCAAGAATAGAAGTATTGGGTGATATGAATAAAACGGAGTAGCCTATATGCTCATGATCAACAATTTTGTAGTATATACTCAGAATGGTATGAATAAAAAGTTGAAGTTTAGACTCACTGAGAAGTAAATACTCCGTTAGTGAGTATATACTCCAATGTGGTATGAATAAAAGAAGTATATGCTACAAATCTGAAGTATATACTCACAATTTCTGAAGTCTGGCCATTACCATGCTCAGCTGTCTGATCTCGAGATCGTTGAGGTTATGTTTGTAAATGTAAACAACTTGCGGGCTAGGAAATTTTATAAATTACAAAGAACGGTTTCAGAGAGGGACTGTAGATCATTATACCGGTTTAAGATAGATAATATTCTATGGCTTTCTGATTACTTTTTGGGCAAATACACGGAAACAAGAGGAAAAGCTGTAAAAAACAATTTATTTTCTTCAGTATTTGACTTTCTGTGATACATTTGCCAAACTTTCCAGCGTAGCGAATCTTTCTAGCATTTAAACACTCGCTTTTTTCCTTCCGCGATTTAGGTGTTTGAGACTTGTCAAATACTGAAGGATAGTCACAGACAATCCTTACAAATGCCAAATCGGAAACAGTTGAGTCGTCCAGTAGCAAAACTCGTTTAATCCACTTGTGAATAAGAATGATTTTCACAAGAAATGTTTCTCTGGACTTTGCCTCCCGTATCATTTGTGTTTGTTGTTTTTTTTTTCTACTTTTTCCTTTTTGCTTTTGTGTTTGCTTTGTGCTTATGCTTTTGAATTTTACCTTTTGCTTTGTGCTTTGTGCTTTTGTTTTCTAATATTGCTTTGTTTTTGAATTTTGCTTTTTGTATTGTGTTTCTTGTTTTTTGTTTTCCGCATTCGCTTTTGTTTCTGAATTTTGCTTTTTGCTTTGTGTTTCTTGTTTTATGTTTTCTGCTTTTGCTTTTGTTTTTGATTTTGCTTTTTGCTTCGTGTTTTTTGTTTTTTGTGTGTTTCCTGGAAAATCAAAATAAAACAAAACAAATTAAAGTAAAACAAAATAAACAAAACAAAATAAAAATAAACATAACAAAATAAAAACAAAAGTAAAACAAATCAAACCAAAACAAAAATAACAATTTAAAACATAATAAAACGAAATAAAACAAAACAAATTCAAAAAATGAAAAGAATAATAAAATAAAGTAAAATAAAATAATTAAATAACTAATTTTACGACATGGTCCTTATTCACAAGTGGATTAAACGAGTTTTGCAACTGGACGACTCATATTCATCCCCACTAACAGACATTTCAATTAACCAGGAACTTTCAATTAATCAACAAGACAAGTCTACAGCAGACGACTGGTTTGCATTAACAAATGGCAATGTAAAACATTTGACTGACTAAACGCACGTCGACGAAACGGGAGTAACATCGTGGCACAAGTGAAGTATATACTCCAAAAGGAGGGGAAATTGTAGTAGATACTCAAGATCTTTTATTCATAACAAACAGAGTATATACTCAAAACTGATGCTCATGCTCGAAGTATATACTTCGAAGTTTATACTCAGTTTTTTTCATATCACCCAGTTTAATATAGACTACACTAGTATTGCTTTTTTTGGATTCGAGTACATGAATATATATATATATATATATATATATATATATTTAAATTTAAATTGTAAGAACGTCCATTTCAAAATGTATGTTAATTTGTTGTGTTCACCTACACTTAACGTAATGTTAAGCTAATTAACAAACTGAAGAAGGCCCACTGAAGGGCCGAAAACATGTTTCAATAAAGAAGTAAACGTATTAAGTATTAACAGGTGTTCAAGCGAATTCAATTAGATAGTTGAAGTTTATTAGTAGAAACAACCATTTTCCAATATGGTTAATGTTTTTGACTCATATGAATTGTTGATGTTTCAGTGTGTGCCACGGTGGGTGAGTGGATAGCGTGTCGGTCTACTAGCCCCAAGATTGCAGGTTCGCTCCTGGCCGTGGGAAATAATTTTTGAAATGCGGCAAAAATACGTCACGCATGTGATACGATGTTGGCTTGTCAAAGAACCCATTTGAATTCAGTAGGACGTGTTCATAGTGGCAACATTAATCTCGGGAGTTTTCGCCAACACCAAGTTCCTCATTTCTCTACTAGAAAGCGCTATAGTGTTCAAGGAGCTTAGATTCCCAACCTCCTTGACTTTCATAGTAATTCAAGGAACAACGAAATTCGACATGCAAGCTACCCTCTGGGAGTCAAATTACAAAGCTTGCACCCGGCACCCAAGGCCATGCGATATTATTATTATTATTATTATTATTATTATTATTATTATTATTATTATAGTGTGATAAGCCGGTTATTGTAATGTGAAGTTAGGATTGGGAATGCCACGGACATGGTCTATTAGAAGGTAGAGCCTAGACATTTGCCTGAAGTATAAGAGGGAAAACCACACTAGAAGACTTCTAGAAGGAGTGGGGTGGGATTCGAAAACACCTCTTCTCAGTTGTCTACGTGATGGCGAATGTACCCTGATCAAATCGTCACACCGACTACTTAGTGGAGTAGTGGCTAGCGTTATTGGCTGTTCCTCGGAGGTCCGGGTTCGATTTCCGGCTCTGCCAAGGAATGTTAACTCTTGTGTGAGAGCTGGAAAGGTGTATACTCAGCCTCGCGAGGAAAAATTGAGAAGAAGAGGGTTCGATTTCCATCTCAGCATATCTTAGATGGTTTTCCGTGGCCCCGCCCATTTCTACTCCAGGAAAATGCTAACAAGGGAAGTATCGGATAAGACAGGTCGAAACCTATCTTGAAACTTTGTGGACGCAATCGTTGTACTATAAGAGGGCAATGTGTAGAAAATCAGCCGCCAGATTGAACTGCAAGGCTCCGAAAGCATGTGGCAAATCTCTCATATCAATCAATGGGAGGTAGCGAGTACCGTACACGTTGGAATGGACAGCCCTGACCGGCCAAGCACTCAAGGCCGGTGGGAAGGAGCCGCACGCTCCAGTCATCATATACGCCCCGTCCCGCTGCTACTCCGAGTGTCAGAGGGATGTCCAGCTCCTCCAGCCATCATGCATGTGCACCAGGATGTCAGGTACGATTTCGGTGAGAGGCCGCGGCCACTTCCTTCCCAATCATAACCCACAATTTACAAATGCACATACTAGTACAGACATCACAACCACACAGATTATCTTACAAATTCGACATGCACCCAAATACAGGGGCATATATGACCACGATGTCGCAAGGCCCCTAAATCAATCAACAACAACAACAAAACTGAATGCTAAGCACGTCGTCTTCAAGTGCCTGTACGCAGAGAAACGCGCGAACAAAACGTAGATGTTTTGGCAACCAACACATTGGAAAACCAGTTTCATTGTTTGTTTACATTACGTCTGGTGCGCTAGCGATCCCAACTTGACTCGGTCAGACGCGCCGGCACTCAGGGCAGGCAGCTCAGCCAAGAGAGGCAGAAACCAGCTTGCTGACGTGCGGTGCGGTGCTGATTTTACGCCACGACAAGTGTATCAATGTCGGTGGCGAGTATGTCAAAAATGGTGCGCGGTGTTGGCTATAGTTCATGATGCCATGGTGTACGTCAGTTTGGCAATATAAGGTCCCAGAAAAAATAAAACGGAACTTCCCTCGTATTTTAAATCCCGTTTAGCACAGCTTGTCTCAATGCTAAGCGCTAATACTGGTTAGAAAATATGCCAAGTGGTTTGTTATCCCATTTCACATGCCTCTTCGAGCTTTTAACCTACTGGTCATTTCTGTAAGTAATTAAAATTAATTGTTTTTTCTTTGAACCTAAATGCGTATCCAACTAGGAATGCTTAGAATGAACCACGTTTCAACTCTCAACCTCACCTGCTAAGTACATGCATGTTCGGCCCCTACACAATACTAAAACTTGGGAGTATTTAACACAGTTTAAATGCCGGAACTATTTAATATATCACTCTAGGTTTTAATAGCTCTTCATTGTTCATAGCGTAAATATAATTTGAAGTGCAGCTAAGCAACCCACTCCAGAAGCAGTAGAGACGCTGAACTAATTTAGTACACGTCTTCCGGAGTTGAGCGCAGTGAAAGTGGCAATGACGTATGTTTTGCGCTGGGACTTCGACATCGACTTCATCTCCGTGTACTTGGGTAGCCTATGTGTAAAGTTTCTCTGTGTTTTTGTGGCGTCTATATTAGTGTGCGATTTTGTAATTGAGGTAAGGTTAAGGAAGAAAGGAAGATTGTAGTTTTACGGGACCGTAAATCTCGCGATTTTTACGTGGAATCCGAACCACAGAACATGGCATTTCACTTCGAAAATCTCACAGGTATTGACAGGGAATTGAACCCAGTCCACCTTGGTGAGAGCTTGACCAATGTGCCACCACGCCGCTTCCGCCCCCCCCCCCCCCCTCCCAGAGGTAAGGATTAGGTGATGATGATGATGATGATGATAATTGTTGTTTTAAGGGGCCTAACATCTAGGTTATCGGCCCCTAATGGTCTGGGTGATAGCGAAAATGCCAATGAAATAGAAGCCATACCGAAAATTAAGCTGAAAATACTTACAAAATGGAACTCAGCTTGAAAGGAGAGTGGAATTACAAAAGGTAATTCAGAAGGAAAATACTCACAAAAGGAATTTAGATTGAAAAATACGCACAATACGTAGTTTCGGTTCCAAATATTTACAAAATGCGATGTAGATTCGAAATACTCACAAAATGTAATTGAAATTCAAAATACTTACAAAATGCAATTGAAAATACGTACAATTTGCAATTAATTGCGGTTCAAACTACTTACAAAATGCAATTGAAAATACACAATGCAAGTTAGATTGAAAAAGGCCGGTTCAGATTCAAAATACTCAATTGGAATTCAAAATACTTAAAAAATGCAATTGAAATTGAAAATGCTTACAAAATGTATGGTAGATTCAAAATACTAACAATATGTGGAAGCCTACGATTCAAAATACTGCACTGACAAAATGTAATTGAGATTGAAAACACTTCCAAAATGGAGTTTAGATCGAAAATAACTACAAAATGCAGATTGAAAATACTTACAAAATGTGGTTGACATTCAAATTACACACAAAATGTAATTTAGAGACACGGGGAGCCAATACCCTATTACCGCCGGGGTCAGAAGAAAACAAAAGTTGACCAAAAGAGGTCGACAGGAAAGAAGACGGAGAGGAGCCCGGCACAAGTAAGTTGAAGCAGTGCCGGACTCAGCTGGGGTCCCGTGGTCTCCAAACCACGTCCCACTAAATGAGCCTCTAGTGGGGGAGGGGAAGGGGGTAGGGATTAGGATGGAGGTTGCCGTGGATTTCATTTAGGAACCGTCCTGTCATGTGCCTGAATTCGAAATTAGAAACCATGGAAAACCACACAAAGGATGGCTGAGGTTGGGAATCGAACTCACCTCTACTTAATATTGCCTCACGAGGCTCAGTGTACCCTGTTCCAGCAGTCAGAATAGAACCAGATCTCATGGTAGAGCCGGGAATCGAACTCGGACCTCCGACGCAACAGTCCAGAATGCTGGACAATACACCTCGAAATGCTTATAAATGTTAATGAAATTTACGAAACTAAAAGTATACAACCCAATCATTGTTGTTGTTGATGGGCTTTGCGACATTGTGGTCATATAACCCCGTGCACTTGAGGGGGGGGGGGGGTGTAGCATTTATCTGTTAGCCTGTGTTATTGTGTTATCTGTATTCGTGAGTGTACTTGTAGTTGAGCAAGGACTGGGATGGATGCGGCCATGCCCTCTAGTTAGGAACTACAGTATTCAGTTGGTTGGTTGGTTGGTTCCTCAGTTTAGGGGCTGCGACAACGTGGTCATGTAGTCCCGTGTACTTTTTGTGTGTTTAGAATCTGTCTGATAACCGGTGTTAATTGTGATAGCTGTATTACTGTGTGTATCTGTTTTTATTTCAAGTACCGTATGGACTGTAGACATTGAATTTTCAAGTAGTTCCTACTTTTGGCGACAAACGCCACCGTCAACGACTACTAGTTCAGAACTTGGTTACTAGATGCCACCGCAGTTGGCTCCTTGCAACGAACGTTGGAACCTAAGAGCGTTGGTCAAATTTAACCTATAATTTAGCTTCACACAAGTGTACTTAGTGGAAGGATCTTTAACATGCCATAAATTTATGACATGGGACCGCCGGCTTTACTTCCCGTCCGAAGGAAGGTATACTGAGGGATTTTTAACGCTCTTAAAAATCCGACGACTTTGGCTGGGTTTGAACCCGCGCTCTTGGGCATAAAAGCTCAGCATGCTACCAACTACGCCATCGAAGCCGCCTACAGTTTTCAGGCATTTGGCTTCAGTGTCAGTGGAAAACCACGGAAAGTCACTTCCAAGATAGCCGAGGTTTGAATCAAAAGCACTTTTTTCCCAGTTTTGTCTCACCACGGCCGCGAGGGCTGCTGCAGAAACTTCGGAGAACAGAGTTTCGAATCTCGGCCCTAACGTTGGCTATTCTGAGTGTTTTTTTCCCGGGCTTCTCCATACTCCTTCCAGGCTAATGCTAGGATAGTACAGTACGTTATTTAAAGTCCCTAGGAACCTACCTCATCCCTGTTCCTCGTATTGTTACACACACTTGTACAGTCAACACAGGAATACAGGTTATTAGACAAATTGAACACTCAGCCCAGTACATGGGGATGATGACCAAGATGTCCCAAGCCCCTGAAACGAATTAACAGCAACATCGTAATGTAGGCAAGGCAGCTGACTAGGTACAATCTTCACTTATGTTTGTACAAGGAGAAGGGCATTGACCATCAATTCCTGGAATACCCGCGTGACAGTAGCGATATGAAAGACAAATTGGGAATTCCTCCGTCGAGTTGCAACATCTACACTGTACGTGGCCTGTTATAATAATATGTCCTATCTAAACAAGCAAGGGATTTCAAGGAGGAATAAACAAGCCTGTATCAATAGATTTCTAAAAGGTAGAAGAATATTGTTGTTGCGACATTGTGGTCATATAGCCTTGTGTATTTCTAAGTATGTGTGGAATTTGTACTAGCGTGTGTATTTGTAAATTAGGGATAAAATTGGGAAGGAGGCAGCCGTGGCCTTAAGTTTGCCTGGAGTAGAAGTGGCGAAACCACGGAAAACCTCTTGCTGAATGATCGAGGAGAGAATTGAACCCTCCTCTTCTCAGTTTTGCCTCTCGAGGCTGAGTGAACCCTGTTCCAGCTCTCTGACCAGAATTAATGGTATTTGGCAGAGTCAAGAATCGAACCTTTACCTCCATGTTACAGCCAAGAACGCTAACCACTATAAGGCGAGGTGGTAGGAACATTTTGGAAGATAGAACGAAAGAAAGTCTGTAAATTTACATGGCCGTCTTACATGGCTGTCAACCTCGTATCTTACTTGATGATATACTTTTCACAAGGAGTAATTACACAGTAATCATTATTAATTTTAGGGCGTGGTGGCGCAACGGTCAAGCTGATTCCCTCTCACCAAGGTGGACGTGATTCGATTCCCGGTCAATGCATGTGAGATTTTCGAAGTGAAATGCCTCGTCCTGTGGTTCGGATTCCACGTAAAAAGGAGGTCCCGTGGCTCATGATCTCGAGATTAACGGTCACGTTAAACTACAAGCTACCTTCTTTTTTTTTCATTATTAATTTTCTGAATAGTATCAAAACTTGGCTATTACTAAATTCAAAAACTTCAAGTCAATTCCATGCTTTCAGTATTATATTTCAGCCTTAAAGTGTCTACACAGAGCCTGCTTATCTTCTATCTATTGTTTAAAGCTCAAATACCACTCATTCATTCATCACGAAATCTCAGAAACCACCGAACGGATTGGAATGAAATTTGGTATGCAGCTTCCTCAAGGGGCGCCAACATCCACTTAGAAAGAATTTTTGGATATTCAGGTTCTGAAGGGGTGTTAAGGGGGTAGACCTGCATTTCCCGATTGGTTTCATTGGGGGATGTGATACTCGGCATATAAATTCATCATTAAAAGTAAGAAGACACGTGTCTGAGGGTTTTTCGATGTGGTGTATATTATGAGGTGAAAGGGGTGAAAAGTGGGGGTTGAAGGATTCCTAACGGAGCGTGTATCCCTTAAACGACATAGGCGAGGAGTTTGAAACTCAGCGGAAAAAAATCAGCATAAAAATAAGTAAATAGGCATTTGACCGTTTTTTTTCTTCATAAATCCAATTTAAGGGGCTCATGGGGAGGGGTGAAATTCCGGAGAAAAAAACAGGTAATATGTCTAAGTGGAAAATTATACATGGCCTATGTTGTAGACAATAACACATTACATCTTATTTGACTCTCGCTATTTCATCATACGACGAATACTTAGGGAGTTATTAATGATTTTGTATTTTTTGGTCGGAATTTTCTAAGTCCCAGGAATGCCATAAAAATTGATTCGAATGAAATTTCAAAAAATAGTTTTTTAATACTTTTATTATATTTTTCACGTCTTTTAGGGTCCGAAACCAACATAAAATTTTGATGATTTTTTTTCGTCCCATGCATTATTTTCCACTAGGACCCATATCTATCTATTTAACTAATGTTATAACGGGATTCCAAATGTTATTGCGGGCGAAGCCGTGGGTAACAGCTAGTTCTTGTTATAAGCAGCGCCCTGTGTGGATAAAGAAAACGTTATCCGCATCCGCACGACTGTTATCCGCATCCGGCCCTCATCCGCATGACTGTTATCCGCATCCGCCCCGCACGCGCATGTCTGTTATCCGCATCCGCCCCGCATGCGCACATTTGTTTTCTGAAGCCGCTGACATTACATGATGATGATGATAATTGTTATTTTAATTGGCCTAACATCTAGGTTATTGGCCCCTAATGGTCTGGGTGAGAGCAAAAATGACAATGAAGTGGAAACCATAACGGAAATTAAGTTAGACTGCAAATACACACAAAATGGAACTCAGATTGAAACGGCTCACAAAATGTAGAGTGGAAATACTTACAAAAGGAAGAGATTGAAAAATACGCACACAATGTAGTTTAGGTTCAAAATACTTACAAAATGCAATGTAGATTCAAAACACTCACAAAATGCAATTGAGATTCAAAATACTTACAAAATGCAATTGAAATTCAAAATACTTACAAAATGCAATTGAAATTGAAAATACTTACAAAATGTAATTTAGATTCAAAATACTCATTTGGATAGGCAATACTTACAGATTGCAATTTAGTCTGAAAATACATGTAAAATGTAATTTAGGTTCAAAATACTCACAAAATGCAATTGAGAATCAAAATACTTACAAAATGCCCATGCAACAAAATGCAATTCTGATTGAAAATACTTGCAAAATGCGGATTAGGTTGAAAATACCTCCAAATTGTAATTCAAATTTAGAAAACTCACAAAAATGGAACCCCTATATTCAAAGACTTACTAAAAAACAATTTAGATTGTCAATCCTTACAAAATACAATTGGGGTTGAAAATACTCGCAAAATGAAATTTAGATTGGAGATACTTACTAAATGCAACATAGCTTGAAAATACCTACAAAATGTAGTGTAGAGTCAAAACATTCACAAAATGGAATTAAGATACACGGGGAGCCAACTAAAAAAAACAGTGCGGAAATCATAAAGAGAAAAGGAAATATAATGAAAAGAAAAAGAAGGCCGATCTCCAGAAGAATGAGGGATCAGGAAAGATGAGACAAGGGCCAATTCGGGCGGGAAAGGAAGCGACTCCCTAGACCTCGGATATCCTAATACCGTCGGGGTCGGAAGAGAACAAGAGTTGACCAAGAGATGTCGACAAGAAAGAAGACGGAGAGGAGCCCAGCACAAGTGGAAGCAATGCTGGACTCAGCTGGGGTCTCGTGGTCGCCAACCCACGACCCACTAAATGTGAGCCCCTGGGGGAGGGGGTCTGACATTACAATATTATTTTTAGCCTACTTTCGATTTTTGCAAAAAATGAAAGTAGACTTATGACATCAACACAGGGCGAAAAAAGTGTGTCTGTCTGTGTGTGTGTGTGTGTGTGTGAGAGTCTGTGTGTGTGTATGTGTGTGTGTGAGTCTGTGTGTGTGTGTGTCTGTGTGTGTGTGTGTGTGAGTGTGTGTACTCTGAATGTCTGTCCCCCCCTATCAATTCGAACACGGTGAATGCGAATTGAACGAAATTTGGTACAAAGGTAGCACTAGCAAAGGACACCTCAGTGTCATGTTTTATATCGCCGCCATCTTTACTAAAACTGAATGGCGGCCACTCAAACGTTCAAAACGTAAAATCAAATAACGACTAACCAAATCATCCGATCTCTATCAAATTTGGTAACAACATACCTTCGTATAGGATGCGTCTTGTGACCAAACTACAAGGTCGTCCGCCATACCATTTCAGGATGGCGGCCGTGCGAATTATGCAAACTTTATAATCCATATCATGGGACCCACCAGTTCCGATTATCGAGCCGAGAATCGTTTTAACTGTTCTAAAGGAAGAGGCACGTTCGAAATTAAAAGTTTATTTTGTAATACTATAGTGCAGACGTGATTTTAAAAAGCTGAGCCGATTCAGTAATAAGACAAGATGGCAGCGGATATCTTGTGCCTGACTTGTATTTCACTAATTTGAGTATTGCATGCAATATAGCGTACTGATACAAAATAAATAAACGTTGTATGAAATGCTTTATATATAAATAATATACTCCAGTGATGAAATCGTTTAGTATAAATCATTATTTGCTAACAAGTTCTATGTAAGTCATTTTATATAGAACAATATTCGTTGACACAATTAGCTCAGTGGTAGAGCGTTAGCCTATCGCTCAAATGCCTATGGTTCAAACCCGATCAGAGCTAGGTTTTTTGCTTGAAATGTTATATGTTTATTGTTTTGTAATGTCTCAGATGTTTTAAAATTAAGCGTTATATTGTGCATATTATGGTGTAAAATATATATTTAATTAAAACATAATTCGCCAGCAGATTTACTCGAGACATCTAGCTGCCAAAAAGGTAACTGCACGCCGCTACTTATTAACTTCCAGATTTTATTGAAAAGTTTCTTCTTCTGGCCGCTAGAATGCACTCGCTCTGTTAGGATTATATTGTTCGATATTTCACCTCTAGATGTCACGACTAGTCTACGTGGGGCTCCATTGATTACTATACCATTGGCATTCTATGCGCATCGAATTTGAAGAATGACAAGATGATACTACGATACATTTTTACTTTTTATTTTAAAGGGTCTGTAACAGCCTATTGTGCGTTATTTGAAAATGTTAATTGAAGTAAAGAACAAAACGATTTCACATAGTATCTGAACTCTACCGTTGGTGCTAGTTCAGGATATTAATTAATACTTTTATTTCAGCCAAATAGCAATCGAAAATATCCACATAGTTGGTATACACACGTCTCTGTAGGGTCATGGAAAGATTTGTTAATTCAATTAGGGTTGTGAAAGTCATACGCAGCCAGACGTGTAAAGACATGCCTCAGCTCAAAGTTGGATGTTGCCCGCGTCAGGCCGATTATGTAATAATAATAATAATAATAATAATAATAATAATAATAATAAGTTTTACGTCCCTTTTAACTACTGTTGCTTTTAGAGACGCCGGGGTGCCAGAATTCTGTCCCGAAGGGGATCTTTAACGTGCCAGTAAATCTACTAACACGGCTCCCTCGCATTTGTGCACCCTCAAATGCCAGCTGACTGCGCCAGGATACGAACCTGAAACATACGGTCCAGCAAGCAAGAACGTTACCGCTGAGCCACGCAGCCAGTCCGGTCGATTATGTCTCCAGATCCATAACATTCTTTAGATACTTCTTATCTTTCTTTCTTCAATGATGGTAGCAGTTTTTATCTAGGTTGTGGCGTTTGGTAGAGGTAAATCGTTTCTAAGGTCTTCAACAAAGAATAGTTCTATTATACTCTTTGATAATAACAACGAGTTATAACTATACTCATACATTTAGGAGAAAGTAGGCTATATGTTCTTTACTGAACATCTTGTTTATTTATTAGATAAAACAAAAAGTAATGAAGCAACAAATTTACTATAGGGGTACCAGGTAGAAAAGAATGTAGGAGACGGGACTCGCCTTACGTTGCTACTGAAGAGCTTCCCCCACCATACACGACTTCAGAAGGTCCAACGACAAGGACAACCTGACGCACATGCGCAGAAGTAAGACTAGCAGTGGGCAGACAAGAGTGATGGAAACACTCTCCCCTACTTTCGTACGCATGCGCATTGAAACATTATTTTCTATATGGTAACCCTATAGTAGACATTTGAAGAGAAAGCCGTCCCCCTAGGCTATGTACATTATGCCATGCGCTATGTTTGAAATGAATGTCATACAGACAGAATTGCAACTTTTTCCAGTTCGTAGTGTTAATTATACTTAATGGTATAATTTGAATGAGATTAGTTTAAATAATCATCTTACATTTGTCATGGATAACACACGTCGGAAAAAATACGACATGTCATAAACATCCGGGTCCTAGTAATGATGTTCAACAAGTTCGGATTGTATTCTAAACACTATCCGAAAATTTACTCCAAACATTAGCGGCTTCGGTGGCGTAGTTGGTAGCATCCTTTACTGCTGTGCCCATGATCGCGGGTCAAACCAGTTGGAAGCCGTCGGATTTTTTAAGAGCGTTAAAATCCATCAGAATGCCTTCCTTCGGAGGGGAAGTAAAGCCGGCGGTCCCATGTCATAAATTTATGCCATGTAAAAGATCCTTTCACTAACTACACTTGTGTGAAGCTAGATTTCTGGGTTATATTTCGTTGAAACGCTCTATCAAAGTTCCAACGTTTGCCACTAGGTATCAGTGACATCTGGTAGCGAAAGTTGGAACTACTCGAAATTGAACGGGACTTGTAGCTCACCCAATGGGTGTCCGCTTGAAGCAGCTACAGCTTCTGGCGAGCCGAATATGTCCTTGGACACTCCCGGCACTAAAAGCCATAAGCTATACAAATAAATAAAAGTCCCATCATTAGCCTATCCGCTGCTTATCCGCAATCCGCACATCCTTGCAAATTATATCCATATCGCAAAAAATTATTCGGATATCCGTGGGTTTATCAGCGGAGGACTTTAGTTATAAGATAGTCCACCTCCTAGTGCAGCGGCCAGCATTCTTGGCTGTCACCCTGGAGTTGCAGGATCGACTCCAAGCTTTGCCAAGGAAATATATTTTGTTCTCTAGTGTGGAACGAGATTCACTCAGCTTTGTGAGGCAAAGCTAAGAAACAGTGGGTTCGATTACCACCTCAGCTAAAAGTGGTTTCCCACTGCTACTCCGGAATGATTCCTAAATTAGTTTCCCACTTCTACTCCAGGCAAATTCCTGGATAATTTCTAAATGAAGGCTACGGCCGCCCCCTTCCCGATCCTCACCTGATTTACGAATACGCACTACTACAGGCACCACAGTAGCACGGGTTATCAGATAAGTAATATGCACACACACTCAAGTATACGAGGTTATATGACCATGATGACTAATCCTCAAAAGAAAGAAATGTGCCATCATTTCTACGATCATATATAGGGGCTTTGCGACATCGCGATCATGTAGCGCCGAGTACTTGGGTCTTCGTAGAATTTGTCCGATAACCTGAGGTACGATTCGGGTAAGAAGCAGTCGTGGTCTTAAGTTAGATACCATCCCAGCATTTGTCGGAGTAGACGTGAGAAACCACGGAAAACTACTTCCAGGATGGCTGAGGTAGGAATCGAACCCTCCTCTCCTTCATTTTGCCACACGAAGCTGAGTATACTCCGCTCTAGCCCTCAGCCAAGATTAAATGCCTTGGCAGAGCCGGGAATCGATCCTGGGCCTATGTGGTGCCAGCCAAGAATGCTAGCCACTATGCAAATGAGGCAGACAATATATGCCACTGGTTATTGAATGACAATGATTGGACTGTCCCAGGAAAGTAGGCATGGACGACTTGAGGTATTCCCTACACGAGGACAAAGGACTGTAACAATTTATTTCTGGAGTGGAGTAGTGAGACGTACCAATTTGCACGTAGCATCGGAAATCCCTTGAAGGTATTGCAACACTGCGAGACCTCCTAATGACATCTGGAAATATCCAGGGAGCTTTAGAGCATACGGAAATCTAAGTCAACAAAATCAAGTAGTATTAGTTTCATTTTGAGGGCTGTATGACTTCATATGTTTGTAATTTGGTCTATGAATTTGGTAGAACGCGGCTGTGGTTTTAATTTATGCCTATCTATCAGCTGGTCATTCACCTGGAGTAGAAGTGAGAAACCAAGGAAAAACTCTTCTACGATGGCTGAAGTGCGAATCAAACCAACCTCTTCTCAGTTCTGCCTCACAAAGCTAAATAAACCCCACTCCAACCTTCAGACCAGAACAATATTTCTTGCCAGAGGTGGGAATTGAACCCGGACCTCCATGGTGAGAGCCAAGAATGCTAGCCACTGCGCCACGAGGTGGAACACCAAGATAGCCTCATCAGCGGGCTCTTGGTGTTCCTAGGTGAAACCCCGCACAAGACACGGCATATACCTAGAAAAAATGCTGAGTTTTAATGACAAAGAAATATAGTGTTGGTAGGAAATGTTCGGCTGCATCCGGGATTTTAGGACTGACTGTTGAAAACCATTCAGCAAGATCGTTGGTTCGTAACTTAAATGTGTTAATTGTGATGTTTGTTCGGTCACTCTGATCACTGTGTATTCAGGGATAGTTATTCCATGAATAGGTCTACCATCTTAGTTAAGGATCGTCCATAGTACAAACAAACGTATCTTTTATGTATTTAATAGCAGGAGGAATGAACCTGAACAGTCATAGTACAAACACTAACCTAACCTATACAGCTGTGAGTAGCTAATGTGGCAAGGTTCAACTATTCATTGAAATACGCTGTCTCTGATTAATAGCTGGAGATTGGTAAACGTAGTGTCGAAGCTTAACATCCAACTGTAAGAATTGCTATTATCTTTATAGTCCAGGCAACTAAGGCCGAATTTCACCAAATAAAAATAATAAATACGAAAGTTTTGAAATTTGGCTTCTCAATGCCTCTAGCACACAACTATGCTCCACAGAATCGAAGGCTTTCTTATAGTCTACGAATGCAATGTACAGTTCGAGATTAAATTCCTGCGTTTTTTCCAGGAGCTGGTTCATTGCTTGCAGGTGGTCAATTGTGCTAAAGCCTGTCCTAAAACCGGCTTGTTCCACTGCCTGGTTTTCATCTAGTAGACATCATTCTAGTCATGATTTTCGTGAGAAGGTTGTAGAGACTGGCCATTAAACTGATTGGTCTGAAATTATTAATGTCATCTTTAGCGCCTTCATTGTGAAGCATAACAATAACGCACTCTTTCCATTCAGTTGGAATTTCTTATGTTTCAAGTATCATGTTGAATAGCCTTGTTATCACTTCTATGAGAACCTCGCCACCCATTTTCAGATATTCGTTGTAGATGGCATCCTCTCCGGGGCATTTCTCGTTTTCACCTCCTTTATTGCTGCTCTGATTTCACTGGTCTTGATGGGAGGAATTTCTTCGTCGTGTAGTGCCTCCAGCCCCTTATCGCTTAGGTCTGAGTCTCTACTTTGGTGTGTACTGGAGAACAGCTCTCTGTAGACGTCTTACTATTGAACCTGTCAAAAATCCTGACCAAGTATAGGTCCTCAATCACCGCCATCTTGGAAAAAAGGGTGCACTTTTATGGTTTTTAGTCTATAACTCTTTATTTATTAACTTGATCGAAAACGTTGTAGTGATCAAATTTTGAGAACATTTAATTCTTTACAAAAAAGGTTCAATTCAGTTGTTTTATAAAACCAATATTTACAGAGTAAATGGACGACGAACGTGAAGCAGATCGGAGAATTGCTCCAAACAAAGAAGGTTAATTGACATGCTATCAACCAAGCTAAACGATCAGGGAATAGGATGTCGACAGAGCACAGATGATGCAGATTTTTTGATCGTGAACACTGCAATCCAATTATCTTAATCAAAAAGTAACGTGGCTATTATTGGCGAAGATGTTGATCTTTTAGTTTTCCTGGCTACATTGGCTCCATCGAAAAAAAAAAATTTTTTGTCAAACCGGGAAAGGGAAAAACCGCGAGAAGAGTGTATTCATCACAGCAGTCACAATCATCAGGACTTGCGAACAACATTATTTTCTTGCATGCCTTTAGTGGCTGCGACACTACTTCAGCGATTTTCAATAAAGGAAAAGTTAGGTGCGTAAAGTTATTTAACAAAAGTAAAGAGTTACATGATATCGCTGAAAGTTTCAACAGCCGTGATTCTTCACACGATGTTATCGCTGAAGCTGGAGAACGTTTTTTCCTTGCAACCTACGGTGCACGTTCTACAGACAATTCTTTGAATAAACATCGATATCATTGTTTCACGAAATATGTGGCGAAAAAAATGCCCAACATTGCCTCACTACCACCAACAGAAGGAGCATCCAGGCAACATTCTTTTTGAGTGTACAATCAAGTGCAAAAATGGCTGGGAAATGAATTACCCCCTAAATTATGGGGTTGGAAACGAGTCCAAGGATACTTCAGTCCGATTACAACAATGGACTCCATTGCACCAGAGGATTATTAAATCTGTTTTTTTTTTTTTGTAAATGTACAACTGGCTGTGCAGGGTTGTGTGGGTGTAGAAACGCAGGTATTGAGTGTACAACGGTTTTGCAATAATTGTCATGGAGACTGCTTCAATGGATCGAAAATAGTCGATGAAGAAAATGAAGACGGAGACGAGGTCGATAACGCGAAGGAAGAAAGGGCAGTGTCAACCAAAACCTCGAGATGATCTTCCCATGCGGGGAGCATTGATTTATCGGAATATGCTGATGTAGTCGATCATAACACCAGTACCAGTTAGACTGAAAAAAAAAGACGCACTCAAACGTAATGATAAAGTGAGTATGATTGAATTTTACGTAACGAATATAAATTTCTGTTTGCAGAATTCCCACAGAGATTTATATAGACCGTTATGCGCCATTGAATTCATATTTTGCTGCTGAAGTCAACAGTGTGACCGATTCCCCGATCTGCATCAAGTTTGTCGTCCATTCATACGGAAAATATTAGTTTTTTTTTAAATGAATTGAACCGTTTTAGTAGAGAATTGAACGTTCTCAAATTTTGATCAGTACAATGTTTTCGATAAAATTAATAAGTAAAGAGTTACAGTCCAAAAACCATAAAAGTGCACCCTTTTTCCAAGATGGCGGCGATTGCGGACCTTTAATTGGTCAGGACTTTTGACAGGTTCAAGAGTAAACCCTAATTAACATTTTCACCAAATTTAAAAACTTTCGGATTTATTATCTTTATTTTCGCTTCGTTGCCTGGGCTATAATTCTGGCAATAAAGACGGCACACCAATTCGCCTGGCAGTGAGATTCATTATCTCCTTAAAATTTCTAGAAGGCACATGATTTGATACTTTAAAAAAATCGAAACTGACCCCCATTCGCATCCAGAGTGAATTCATACGGGATTTTCCCAACACGTCCTTCGAAAATGCTGCAATAATACCATTTCATGTCACGGAAGGGATTTCTCTTGCGCTACGAGCAGTCATTACAGTACTACAAATGAAATGTCAATAAATAACTGAATATGAACTTTCTTCGGGTTTTCCCAATTAATTGGAGTCGCCGGAGCCAACCAGGCTCATTTTGGTATTGACCGGGGATTTAAGGCCGGATGTCCTTCCTAACGCCACGTGATTTTTCAGGTGAAAATTTCACTCCGCTGTCACCGGGATTCGAACCCCGGCAGTCTGGGTGAAATACGAGCAGCTAAGCCACTGCTCCATCACGCTCCCCAATAATAAATAACTGAATATACGGTAGGAAAATATATGGCCGTGTTCATGTAAGAATTGAAGCGTTTGAAATGTGGTGTTACAGGGGAGTGATGAAGATCAGATGGATAGATAGGGTTACAAATGAAGAGGTATTAAGACGAGTGGGAGAGGAGAGATGTTTCTGGTGACTGCTAATGAAAAGAGAAAAGTTGGTAGGACACATACTATGACAACCAGGAAAAGCAAGCTTAGTTATGGAAGGAAGGGTCGAGGACAAGAACTGTAGGGGTAGAACTAGGTTAGAATAATTATGTTAAACAGATTGTCTCGGATGTAGGGTGTGGTAGCTATGTAGAGATGAAAAGATTAGCTCAGGACAGGGAGGCATGGAAAGCTGCATCAAACCAGTCAAAAGACTGAAGACTCAAACAGCATGTAAATGGCATACGGATTACAAGGAAAACTACAGACTTGTACACAGTAATCGATAAAGTCACCAACGCTGTTCGCAGGAGACGATTTAAATTACATAGTCACATCTGCAGAATGGATGACACTAGATATGCAAAAACACTGCTTGATATAATAAATTTAAAGAAGGTCAAAATCAATTGGTTAGAAGAAATTAACCAGGATTTAAAAGAAATGAACATCACAGAAGATACCACCAGAAATCTCAAGGCCTTTGGAACACTTTAACGGAGAAAGCTGAAAAAGCACTGGAAAACAATGGACAGAAAGACCCAAGAAACATCATAAAGAGATTCTGGGAGGAGGAGAAGAAGAAGGAAAAGCCATAAACCCACGTTAACAAGTGCAAACGCGCTCTTTAAGAGGGCATAACGAAGAAGGAGGAGAAAGAAGAAGTAAAGGAAGAGGAGGAGGAGAAGAAGAAGAAAAAGAAGAAGAAGAAGAAGAAGAAGAAGAAAACGTGAATATAAGGGTTGATTTCCCAGTTATGTCTACATTACATTGTGGTGTTTGAAGCCATATTTTCAGTGTTGCCTTAGTAAACAAGAGTTTAGTGCTTTTCAGTCGGTCAACACGAATGTACCCAAAAGAGATGGGTTATACCCTAATCCTGAAATAAATTACATGAGATTAATAAAACACTAGGATGACCAGTTTCGATCGTCAAGCGATCATCATCAGATCCATTACACTTAGGCTACAAAATCCATGTTTGAAATACAGGTGAAAATATTTACAATATATACAATTATTTAGTTGCAGTCCGTGGCTCAGGCGGCAGCACGCCGGCCTCTCACCGCTGGGTCCGTGGTTCAAATCCCGGTCACTCCATGTGAGATCTGTGCTGGACAAAACGGGGGCAGACAGGTTTTTCTCCGGGTACTCCGGTTTTCCCTGTCAAAATTTCATTCCAGCAACACTCTCCACTATCATTTCATTTCATCTGTCTTTCATTTAATCATTACCCCAGAGGAGTGCGTCAGGCCTCGGCAGCCGGCACAGTTCATATCCTCGCCGCTAGATAGGGGCTTCATTCATTCCATTCCTGACCCGGTCGGAGACTGGAAGCAGGCTGTGGATTTTTCATTGGTACTGCAAGTGTCAGTGTATGCTAAATGCAGTATATATGTTAGGTGAAATGCTAAATGGTGATAGCTATCCGGAGATTGTACTTTAGAGAGATTATATGGTTGTAAACTATGGTTAAACTATAAAATTTTAGGCTAACTACTTATCTGATTGTCTTCCGTACTACAGCTACTCGCAGTTTTCGTGCTCACTGGAACTCACTGTGTGGTCCTAAAATGTTATAGTTTAACCTTAGTTTACAACCATATAATCTCTCTAAAGTACAATCTCCGGATAGCTATCACCATTTAGCATTTCACCTAACATATATACTGCATTTAGCATACACTGACAGTTGCAGTACCAATACTGCAACTAAATAATTGTACATATTGTAAATATTTTCACCTGTATTTCAAACATGGATTTTGTAGCCTAAGTGTAATGGATCTGATGATGATCGCTTGACGATCGAAACTGGTCATCTTAGTGTTTTATTAATCTCATGTAATTTATTTCAGGATTAGGGTATAACCCATCTCTTTTGGGTACATTCGTGTTGACCGACTGAAAAGCACTAAACTCTTGCTACGTCTACATTAGTTAGTTATTGTTGTTTTTAGGGGTGGAACTACGAGGTCATCTGCCCCTACGTCTGCATTTTCAACACTCCAATTAGAAATACACACCTCAATACAACGCATTGTTATTTTATTTTATATTTTTTATAGTCGTTTACCCTCCAGGTTGGTGGAACCCACGAACTCAGTGAGGGAACTCACCACTACCGCCTCTACGGGCAGTGTCCTAGAGCTGGGAACATCGAATCGGAAGGGATACAACTGGTGAGGTGGGATTGGCACCTCGCCCAGGCGGCCTCACCTGCAAAGCGAACAGGGGCAAGGAAGAGGGAAGGAGGCGGCCGTGGCCTTGAATAAGGTACCATTTGCCCGAAGACGAAGTGGGAAACAACGG
This sequence comes from Meconema thalassinum, assembly GCA_946902985.2. Classification (NCBI taxonomy): domain Eukaryota; kingdom Metazoa; phylum Arthropoda; class Insecta; order Orthoptera; family Tettigoniidae; genus Meconema; species Meconema thalassinum. The sequence continues at coordinate 265,671,118 of OX336394.1, forward strand.
AAAACCACTTCGAGGATGGCTGAGGGGGAATCGAACCCCCTCTACTCATTTGGGCCACCCGAGGCTGAGTAGACCCCGTTCCAGTCCTCGTACCACTTTTCAAATTTCGTGGTAGAGCCGGGAATCGAACCCAGGACCTCCGGGGTGGCAGCTAACCATGCTGACCGCTACGCTACGGAGGCGACACAACGCATTGTAAATACTAAATTGATGCCAAGAAACTTCTAGCCCCTATAAGACATTGAAATACCCCTCCCTTACCCCCTCCAGGCTACAATGTCACCAACCCTAATTTAATAAAGTGATTCGATCTGAGAATAATAAGTGAATGGAAGCCTAGTGCCGAAACCGAAGAAGAGAGGCTAAAAGGAATAGTTGCAGACCCCAAAATGCTCGACGAGTCCTCTCGTATAAATTACAGTATCGGCAATTGAAATAATGTAAACGTTCAGTAATCGTTTTTTTTGTCTTTTTCCCAACCTCCCATCCCCCATGTTAATCTCCGGTTAATATTGAATATTAGCTCTATCCGTGGTGTTAGGGAGCCTTGGGCTCAAAGGTATGATAAGGTTCTTAGAGAAGACCAAGGTTTATGGAAAATGGTAAACTGAAGACGTCCAAGTACTGTATTCGCAATCCTATGATATCAATAGCAATAACACCGGGTGAGTTAGCCGTGGTCGTTACGGCATGGCTGCTGGCAGTCGCTCACATCCGGGAGGCGAGGAGGTTCGAATCCCCCCGCCGGCAACCTTGAAGATGGTCTTCTGTGGTTTCCCATCTTCCTTCCAGGCAAATGCCGGGGTTGGTCCCTAACTATAGGCCATAGCCGCTACCTTCCCACTCCTCGTCCTTACATTCCAACTTTCCTCCCCAATGGTACTTGTAGCTCACCCATTGGGTGTCCGTCTCGAAGCAGCTACAAAACTGACGAGCCGAACCTGTCCTCGGACACTTCCGGCACTAAAAGCCATACGCTAAAAAAAAGTAATTGATAATACTATTAATTATAATAATAATAATAATAATAAACTTACGAAGAAGATTTTTAGAACACTCGACAGTAGACCTTAGGCGTCTGACAAATGTTTCTGGGATGTGCGGAAGGATCTTCATCAGGTTGGACTAAATTTGAAAGACATTTTAAACCGCACTATGTTTAGGTCAGTTATTGACAAATTCCAAGCATTCCACGACGAACCATAACTGAACATTGGCTGGACAGAAGAACAAAGACAGGCTGTCAGAGAAAGAATGCGAAATTTTGGGTGGCGAAGGAGGCTTCCAATAACTTAATGTGTAATTGTTGCCTAATGTGGTCTTAAAGGCCTTAAACGAATAAATAATAATAATAATAATAATAATAATAATAATAATAATAATAATAATAATAATAATAATAATAATAATAATAATAATAATAAAAGACAAACAATTGAAGGACACCTTCACAGAATGAACAGCAATTAAGTAAAAGGACCTTTGATTATATCTACAAATTAATAACTACCATATGATGGCTAGAAGAGACAAGATGAGATATACAGAGTCTGAAGATTCCAGGTGACATCATAGCTAACAGGGACGAACTACGGCGACATATTGCTACTGCAGAGTTTCCAATTTTTCAAGTTCAACGTCAACATTGTAGAGTGACGTCAGAGCAAAAGAGTCAAACTATCAGCCAACGTAGTAAGAATTTCTGGGACGAAAGTAAAAAGGAACACACTGCATCATAGTCGTCGGTTCTAAGTGGTCTATAATTGGCCAATTCTAAATTAGTAGTCTATTATTATTAATTATAATAACAATAATAATGTCATCATCGAGAGAGTTCCCAAGAGCAAGATTTTTTTACAAGGTGATAATGTGCGCAACTTGAGACAGTTTCAGATTCATTTCAGAACCCTGTGGTTGCCATTTACGTACTACCTATTGTATTTGCATTGCGAGATAACCAATTTTGCACTGCCTGGTTATACGGTGCAGAATTGATAGTTTTACGTGAAAGAATCTGGAGATTAACTGACATATACAATTACAAGCCTCCTATATTTTTTGCTGTTGTCCCGGAGGTCCGGGTTCAATTCCAGGCTTTGTCGATAAATCCAATTCTGGTCTGAGGGCTAAAACGGGGTTTATTCAGTCTCGTGAGACAGAACTGAGAAGAGGTGGGTTCGATTCCCACCTCAGACATCCTGGAAGCTGTTTTCTGTGATTTCCCACTTCTACTCCAGGCAAATGCCGAGATGGTTCCTAACTTAAAATCATGGCCGCCCCCTTCTCAATACACACCTGCATTCCAAATACACAACTACCACTACTACTACAAACATTACAAGAGCACAGGTTATCAGACAAATTCTACACCCCCAAGTGCACGGTGCTAAATGACCGCAATTCCACAAAGCCCCTAAATGAATTAACAAAAACTATTTCTTGCTGAGAGAATTCAGAACGTTATGGCTTCAAAACATGCTATATCTAGGCCTAACACTCTTTTCGTCGTAATATTCACACTAACTGTTCTATTTGAAACCTTCGCACACGGATAAAACTGCAACGTCCAATCATCTGAGTCATGAAGGGAGAGACCGGAACAACTTTCCCAATTGGGGAATTATTTCATTGAGACTGTCGACCAGAAAGTGATCTCAGGTCACGAGCTAGTTTTTCTATTCGCAACGGCGTTTATTGTTTGCGGTTTAGAGTGTTGGGTCATGGAGTTGAAGTTCGTTACTGAGCAATTACTATAACAGTGTATTATTGATTCAAAATTAATTAAATTTAACTATAAAATTAGTAATAATATTTGGATTTTTAAACTGGAAGCCTTCCTATTCAGTGTGAACATTTGAACTTTATTATAAAACTAGCTATTTTACCCGGCGTTGCCCGGGAGGTGTATTTACTTGTTATAGAAAGATACATGCCAATATATTTCGCAAAGTATATTCACATTGCCCCTAAGTGAGTTTAAAACATAGTTCTCCTGGGCTCTGAAGTTAATCAAGTGCAATATTAACTCACTGTAAATCTAGGTGAAAGGTACTGTGGAGTGCAATAACGTAGTAGAGAATGCATCAATAACAAAAAAAAAAAAAAAAAAAGAGCTGTATATGCACATTTCTCAAGGATCTAGTCTGACAATTACAGTACTTTCCTGATAGTCTTTATTTTTGTTGTAATGGATGTAATTTAGACCTTTTGTTCACATAGAGCTTTTTAATTTTTAAATTATTGCATCCACTTTTTTGAAAGGAAACAATATTTAAACTATTCAATGTTTGGAATATAAAGTCATCATTCTGGAGTCAAATATACTTACGATTTTTAACCCCGCACAAATGGTGTGATTAATGAGAAATGGCTTATTCATGTACATAAGTCAGTGTGTAGGCTACTATAGCTGCATATTAGGGAATCAGTATTGCTGTATTTCCATGCCTATTATCTCATATTGGGCGTATTTGGTAGCATGCTGAGTCTCTATACCTAAGGTCGCGGGTTCAAACCCGGCCAAAGTCATCGGATTTTTGAAGAGCGTTAAAAATCCCTCAGTATGCCTTCCTTCGGAGGGGAAGTAAAGCCAGTGGGCCCATGTCATAGATGTATGTGGAGTAAAAGAACCTTCCATTAACTACACTCGTGTGAAGGTAAAATTTGTAGTTTAAATTTGATTAACGCTATTAAGTTTCAACGTTCACCGTCAGGTTGTGGTAGTGGTGGTACCTATTAACCAAGTTTGCAGCTAGGTGTCGTTGACGGTAGCATTTGGTAGCAAAAGTAGGAACTACTTAAAACTGACTATCTGTAGTCCTTACCTGAATTACATATAACACCCAATAATACAGCCATCACAATTAACACTGGTTATCAGGCAGATTCTACACACATCCAAAGTACATGGGGCTGCATGACCGCGTTGTCTCAGCCCCTAAACAAACAGAGGAGCCATCCAACCTATCTCACCTAGTTAAAGTAAATGCAACAACGTATAATCCCAGTTTAATGTTAAATACGATGCATTGATTGAGAACACATTGGGCTTCTTTAGCCCCTAAAATATTTCGAAAGATAAGAAATATATTCTCTAAATCCATACGGTAATGATCACTAAAATGCTATAGCGGAGTTCAGGGAATTCGTGATAACTACACCATTACACAATATCATTCGTCAGTAAGCACTAAAATGGCTAAGACATAGGAAATCAGCAAAAAGTGGGATGAACACCCATTTTATTTGAAGAAATAATAGATCAGATATATGTACAAAGAACAGCACTCGTTTGTCAATAATCCAAGTGTTGTTATGGCTACCGCTAGCCTTAGTCAACACTTTATTTATATCCTCTTTGGTCAACACTAATATCTCTGGATTGTCTCTGTCCATTGCGGTACCTGGTGTCATTCTGTGTTACCACCGCCACATCGCTCCTGGTGGCAAATTGTGTTACTACCGGCGTAGCTACTGTTTGGTCCTTATCATCCAAAATCTAATCACAAAGAAAATAATGCTACTTTAAGAATACTCTGCAATAGTATGTCGAATGCAGGGTTTGCCAATGTATTTCTTTTTTAATTTCATTTCCCTATTACGACCCCTGTTAATAAAAGAGATACGGTTTCAGATTTTTATTGCGTTCAGATTTCTAATGATTTTATCGTACTGTAGATAATAAATGTTGTGGCCACAGCCTGCTGGATTGCACCCCTCCTGGCTGCTTTAAACTGACTGCCCATTAAAAAATATTACAGTATTGGTTTATTCGTACAACCTCGTTTCCAAATATAGGCGCTGTGTTCGCCGCTTTTTCAAGTCACTGTTACAGACATTTGTTTTGTATTTATGTTAATGGTGAAGTTGTGTTTTTTTTTTTTTTGATGGCGTATTGATGTGTGAGCTTTTGTAAATCAGAACATGTCAAGTTTGAATGCCGAGGAATCTCATTTCATGAGTTACCATCGGACAATTCACTGGACTTATAAATACACACTAATACAGCCATCACAATAAGACGGGTTATCAGACAAATTCAACACACCGCCAAGTACACGGGGCTACATGAGCACGATGTTCCAAAGCCCCTAAATTAATCAACATCCCTTTCTTCGGCGGTCGGAGGCATTTTTTTTCCCTGTCTTTTATTTCCCTTATTCTTTTCTTTTCATATCGTCTAGTATGTAAGTTAAATTTAAATTATTTGGAAGTAGTTGTATATTTTTAATCATCCCTACCGTATAATTACGGGAAAATGAGCTAGACATTTCGCCCCTTGAAAACAATCACTTCCACCACCATGTAGGTTTCGCTTTCCTTTAAATTGAAAATTTGCCCGTAAGTATGTGTCTAAATTAATATCATGTTTGCAACTGCATTGCCCACCAACAGCTGAAAGTGACCTTCTGCCAGCAAAGAGTTAAGCACAATTTCAGCCCTAGTATCTGGCTTCACCTTGGACCGTTCCTTAACCTTCAAGAAACACTTGGAATACACAGGCCAAAAACTCAAATCGCGGAACAATATCATGAAGAAATTGGCTGGCACATCATGGGGTGCTGACGCAACTTCACTACGCACGACTGCCCTCTCCATGGTTTATCCTGTAGCAGAGTATTGTGCCCCAGTGTGGCACGGTAGTGCTCATACTAAAAAGATCGATGTTCATCTGAATGAAAGTATGAGGGTCATAACAGGTACACTGAGATCCACCCCCAACTCCCTGGTTAAACACTATCAGTATCATATCACCTCCAGACCTAAGACGACAGGAAGCAACAGTACGTGAGTGGAGAAAGGTACATCAACAAAATCAACTACAGGATCTCCCAATTCATGAAGTGCTTAATGATCTTTCCTCCAGTCGTCTTAGATCAAGGAACCCAATATGGCATAACATACCTGATATTAATTGCACGGAACAATGGCGCCAAAACTGGAGGTCTGCTCCTGTGAGACATCAAGGTATTCTAGATCCTACTATAAGACTTCCGGGATTTAACCTGAAGAGAAATCAGTGGGTAAAGTTAAATCGCCTAAGATGAGGTCACGCCAGATGTAACGCAATGCTACATAAATGGGGACTTTATGATTCTCCTGCCTGTGGCTGCGGAGCTCCACTTCAAACCGTAGAGCATATTATTCAATAATGTCCGATGAGGAAGTATGCTGGATCACCTCAAGATGTTATTTCTGCTGCATCTCCCTTTCTGGACTGGCGTCAACAACTGGACATCTCGTTGTGAATGCGAACGCAACCTATGTTCTTGTGATTTATATATTGTACATATGATTTACTTATTTATATATACATTTATTATATTGTAATTCATCTAGGTGCTAGCCATACGTTAAATAATAAATAAATATCATATTATCCATAATATGCAATTTTGAGCTTAAGCCGTGTTTTATTTAATCAAACTCGACGCGTTTCGAAAGAAACCATGTCTTTCTTCGTCGGGAATAAACGGAAATACGACTAAATTGTTGCTAAGGGAAAGCAACAAAGAAACTAATAAAGGTGCCCTAAAATGGACGCCATTATAGCCCCATGTTAGGGACAACGAAAAGCTTGTGAATGCGAACGCAACCTATGTTCTTGTCATTTATATACTGTACATATGTATGTATGTCTACCCCTTATTATTCCCGTTTTCGAACGGGGTCGGGGATGAGATGCGATGGAAGTCTTTGTGGCGATGGTTTTTACGGCCGGATGCCCTTCCTGACGCCAACCTCATGAGAGGAGTGAATGAGAGATGAAATGAATGATGGTGAATGAAACTGGGCAAGGATGTGGAAGGAAACGGCCGTGGCCAGTCAGAAGGTACCGTCCCAGCATTTGCCTGGTGTTGAAAATGGGAAACCACGGAAAACCATTTCAAGGACGGCCGACGGTGGGGCTCGAACCCACGCGTCTACCGAGTCAGCAGAGAGCTTGGCCCCATGACCTAATGCTGCGCGTTAGCCAGCGTAGCCACTACTGTCGGTGCATACTGTACATATGATTTACTTATTTATATATACATTTGTTATATTGTAATTCATCTAGTTGCTAGCCACACGATAAATAATAAATAAATATCATATTGTCCATAATGTAGAATTTTGAGCTTATGCCGTGTTTTATTTAATCAAACTCGACTCGTTTAGAAAGAAACCATGTCTTTCTTCATCAGGAATAAACGGAAATACGACTAAATTGTTGCTAAGAGAAAGCAACAAAGAAACTAATAAAGGTGCCCTAAGATGGACGCCATTTTAGCCCCATGTTAGGGACAACGAAAAGCAGCAGTGCATTACTTTCTGAGTGTTCTGATAATAGGTAGCCAGGACACACTGTGAATGTAGCCGGTGTCGCGGTTGAAATTATCTGGGTGTTTACGTAATTCAACCGCCTCCCTGATGATTCTGGGACGATATTGCTTTATACGGGCAAGAACATCCACTCCATGGAACATGACATCATGGCCAGGTGATAAAGCATGATCAGCAACAGCTGATTTATCAGGTTGAATGAGACTGATACATCTATTATGTTCCTTAATGCGAGTACATATCGTTCTCGAAGTCCGCCCGATATAAGCCTCGCCACAAGTACAGGGACCTCTGTAGATACCAACTGCTGCTTTTCGTTGTCCCTAACATGGGGCTATAATGGCGTCCATCTTAAGGCACCTTTTTTAGTTTTTTGTTGCTTTCTCTTAGCAACAATTTAGTCGTATTTCCATTTATTCCTGATAAAGACAAACATGGTTTCTTTCGAAACTCGTCGAGTTTGAATAAATAAAACACGGCATAAGCCCAAAATTCTACATTATCGATAGTGTCACGGGCCGTGAACGTCTAAATGATCATATTCTTTATGCTGATTGAATAACAAAAGAACTAACTTAGTGCCATGTTTTCACGTTTTTTTCAATCTCCATATTAAGCCTCAAAACTTAAAAACCCTTCGTTTTGTATTTTTTTTTATTTCCTTTGTACTGAAAATTTGCTTGTAAGTATGTGTCTGAATTAATAGCATATACTTTATGCTGATTGAATAACAAAACAACTAACTTAGTGCCATGTTTTCGCGTTTTTTCGATCTCGATATTAAGCCTCCAAAGTTAAAAACCCTTCGTTTCAGGTATCGTCCCCTTAAAAAGCCGCGGAAGGTTAGCGCTGCAACCTAGTGGTGAATTAATATACAGTATATCCAGTACGCGTCTGAGTGTTGAATGGGCAGGCAGTTTAAAGCAGCCAGGAGGGATGCGATCCAGCTGGCAGAGAAAATGCCGCGGCGATCACAGTGGGTTGATGCTGCAACCTATCTTGTGCTAAATGGACAGGCAGTTTAAAGCAGCTTGGAGGGATGCGATCTAGCTGACAGTGGGTGTAGCATGGCCTCTCACCGAAATAGATAGAAACTTGGTGGCCCCGTCTTGAGCTAGTGTTGCCATGGAGATGGCCAGCCTTGCCATTATTAGCCTACTTTCGATTTTTGCAAAAAAAAAAATGAAAGTAGACTTATGAGATCAACACAGGGCGAAAAATTGTGTGTCTGTCTGTGTGTATGTGTGTGTGTGAGTCTGTGTGTGTGTGTGTGTATGTGTGTGTGAGTGAGTGAGTGTACTCTGAATGTCTGTCCCCCCCTATCAATTCGAACACGGTGAAACCGAATTGAACGAAATTTGGTACAGAGGTAGCTCTAGCATAGGGCACCTCAGTGCCATACTTTATATCGCCGCCATCTTTACCAAAACTGAATGGCGGCCACTCAAACGTTCAAAACGTAAACTCAAATTACGGCTAAACTAATCATCCGATCTCTACCAAATTTGGTGACAACATACCTTTATATAGGACGCGTCTTCCACCCAAACTTCAAGGTCATCGGCCTTGCCATTTCAGGATGGTGGCCGTGTGAATTATGCAACCATTATAATCAATAGCTTAAGACCCACCAATTCAGATTATCAAGCCTAGGGTGGTTTAAGCTATCCTGAAGGTCGTGATCCGTTATTTATTATAATATAATATTATAATATTATTCTGTATGACTGGTTTAAAAGAGCTGAGCTGTATCTGCCACGCGACAAGATGGCAGCTGTCCTCATGAGCCTGTCTTATATTTCAGTAGTTTTAGTATGTTGTATGCGATATACCCTACTGATACAATAATATAAACTCTGTATGAAATGATCTATAATGAAGATGTACTGCAGTGAAGAAATAGTTTATTTCAAGTCATTATTTGCCAACAGGTTGAATCTAATATATCAGTTAAGATCGCCATGATGTTACGGATATGTTTAGCTCTGGGCTAGCGTGTTAGCCTGTCACGCAGTTGACTGGGGATCGAATACTGCTACAGTTGACTTTTTTTTCTTGAATTCTTTTACAAATGATGTGCACAAGCTCTTTTCACAGATACTGAATAAAATGTCATTTAGCTCAAAGGGGAGGCTAATGTATACACTCGTTTATTAATAAAATCACAGTCCCAGCATTGCACATAAACAGAATACATTACGAAAAGGAGAATAGAAGAATTAGATACACGTTGTTATCAACCACAGCCTTCTTAATGTCTCTGTACGGTGCTGTCCTCTTGTGGGTCATGTGGGTAGTATTGTTCCAAATATACCGCTGTGTCAATACCTGGCCTCCTAAAGTATGGCAATTTTGTAATACTGGTAGTTCGACTATTAGCCACGATCGCGCTCCGATTACCTTTAATGATAAAACGTACAAGGCACTGCCGGCAGGAAGTTAGGTCCTCATTTGAGTACGTAATTCAATTGCTTATATGAGGACGAAGCGTCCTTCTGGCAGGACCGTTCTTTTTTCCATTATATAGAGGGAAATGTAACGAATCAGCGCATGCAAGTCTGAAGTTGGTAGCTCTGACCGTTCAGTAATGGCGGCGATTATACGTATTGGTGACTGTGTTTATGTTTTTGCTACCTATTTCGATGCTCCAAACAGCGGAGATGCATGGAGTCGCTCGTTATTTGCTAGTAATTATGATATCAGTAAATGTCATGGTACTGTAGTTTAAATTACGTGTAGTTGTGCAACTGTGCAGTGGGATATTGACAAAAACACAACTAGGCTTTTTTTATTTATTTATTTATTCTCGAGTGATGGACGCGCCGTCGCTCATACATTTATTTAGTCTCTGTACTATAAGAAAACACGTTTATACTTTATACGTTTATATATTTTAGAGTCAATATGTTGTTAAGAGACAGTTATTGTATTAGTCAATATGAGTCATATCGAATATTTTAGAATATTTACAGACTTTTATTGTTTGCCCAGTACCAGAACTGCAATATTATTACGCTCTGATAACCCAAAGTACTGCCGGAAGGACGCGTCCTGCTGGAAGGCCAGTTCAAACATTTGCCATAAGGGTCCAAAGTCCTGCTGGAAGGACGCACCGCTGTGTACAAAAGTACTTCCGGAAGGTCCTTCTAGCAGGACGAGTGACTGTACGCTCTATCATTAAACACTGCCAGTTGGATTGCCTCCCTCCTGGCTACTTTAAACTGCCTACTCGTTGAACACCCAGAGGCGTACTAGATAAATATGAATTCACTGCTAGGTCGCAGCACCAACCTACTGTGATTGGCGCGGATTTTTTAAGGGGAAGGTACCCAAAACGATAGATCCTTAAGTTTGCAGGCTGGCTGAATATAGAGATTAACGGACGTGAATGCATTACAATAAGTTAGTAGTTTTGTTATTCAATCATCATAAAGTATATAATATTGATTTTGACATTTACTGGCTAATTATCAATATAAAAGAAAACAAACACTACATGGTGGTAGAGGTGGTTTTAGGGATGAGGACAAAGAGTTATAAATATACCCATACATTTAGGAGAAAGTAGGCTATATGTTCTTTGCTGAACATCTTGTTTTATCAGTATATTTTCTGACTTTATTTGCCTTTGCTCGAGTGCAAAAAGGCCGAAATCAGAAGAATGAGAAAGACTATAGAAAATTCATGTAGCCAGCGGTTCCTTCTGGGTCCTAAACTATGTGTATGCAAAATATGGTTGAGATTGGTGGAACGGTGTAGATTTGTATACGGAACCAACCCACATACATACATACATAGGCTACATACAGACTTTCACTTTTATATATTAGATATAATACACAATTTCTATTAAAACTATATACTGTATACATACATTTTCTTAAAAACTAGATATAACAACAACCAAGCATGACTTGCTTATCATTTTGATTTGTATTGTGTTTTTAAATGTGTGGACAACAAGAACTAGACAGATTAAAAGATTTTGTTTGAAAATATAAAATATCAGTTGCCATAATTATAGAATTACTAGCAACCCACCCCGGCTTCACCCGTTAACTTTAACAGTTTACCCGGTGTAAGCTTAAAAGGCGCACGGATGGCAGACACCAGACCCAATTCAGAGAAGCCGAGGCCAACAGCGAAATTCCAACTCTTTTCTGAAGTCTCAACTTGACACGATTCGACAGTTAGATGCTGGCCGAAGCAGGGGAGATAGGCTTGCTCGCTAGCTCTTAAACTCACTTTGAAGCTAGTAATTTAAATTTCCACAGTCTTAAAAGAATACATGATGAAAATGAATAAATGTAAAACAAAAATACTGGAATGCAGCCGAAATATATCAGAAACCTCTATGGACATCAAATTGGCAGGTGAAAAGCTGAAGGAAGTAGGAGACTTGTGTTAGTTGGGAAGTAAAATAACCAGTGATGGACGAAGCAAAGAGGATATAAAAAGTAGGTTGGCTCAGGCAAGGAAAGCATTTCTACAAAAAAGGAATCTGTTGACATCGAACATAGATTCAGATATTAGGAAGTCATTTTTGAAAGCCTTTGTCTGGAGCGTGGCGCTCTATGGAAGTGAAACTTGGATAATTGGTGCAGCAGAAAAGAGGGGAATTGAAGCATTTGAAATGTGGTGTTACATGAGAATGATGAAGATCAGATGAGTAGATAGGGTTACAAACGAAGAGGTATTAAGACGAGTGGGAGAGGAGATATATTTCTGGCGACTGCTAATGAAGAGAAGAAATAGGTTAGTAGGACACATACTAAGACACCCAGGAATAGCAAGCTTAGTGATGGAAGGAAGGGTTGAGGACAAGAACTGTAGGGGTAGACCAAGGTTAGAATATGTTAAACAGATTGCCTCGGATATAGGGTGTGGTAGCTATGTAGAGATGAAACGATTAGCACAGGACAGGGAGGTATGGAGAGATGCATCAAACCAGTCAAAAGACTGAAGACTCAAACAACAGAGATTGTTGAAAGCAATGAAAATGTAAGAACACTTATAGTGGGCGATGTATTAAAGATAGAGATATCCAGTCGCGGACTTTTTTTGTAGAACTTTTCATGCTGAACAATTCTTACACTCATAGTACTGTATATAGATATTTACCCAGCGTAAGCTTAAAAGGCGCACAGACGGCAGGTATTTTGTCGACTCGATTCACTGAAATCATTACTGCTCAACTTCCTTTGGTCATAAATGAATGTTTTTCTACAGAAACCTTCCACGAGAAATCCTTTACAGAATGGTGAAAACAGCATCAACAACCATCCAGTGGCTCTCGAGATTACCCGTTACATCCAAGAATCGGGGACTTTGTTTTATAATATGTAGAGATGTTGTCATTTTAAAACCTCATGGTTTAGGCTTGCTGTTAAAAATTAATTAAGTGAAATGAAAATCCACAGCCTGCTTCCAGTCTCCGACCGGGTCAGCAATGGAATGAATGAAGCCCCCATCTAGCGGCGAGGATATGAATTGTGCCGGCTGCCGAAGCCTGACGCACTCCTCTGGGACAATGCTTAAATGAATGACAGATGAAATGAAATGATAGTGGAGAGTGTTGCTGGAATGAATTTTGACAGGGAAAACCGGAGTACCCGGAGAAAAACCTGTCTGCCTCCGTTTTGTCCAGCACATATCTCACATGGAGTGACCAGGATTTGAACCACGGACCCAGCGGTGAGAGGCCGGCGTGCTGCCGCCTAAGCCACGGAGACTTAGTTAAAAATTAATTAAGTAATTAAGTAATTAGTTATTTTTACTTTATTTTCATAAGCACATTTTTTGGGTTCTTGTATTTATACTGTAGCCTACATCACGTTGGAATCTACCCCGCCAATTTCTGTCCTGATGAGATTGCTGGACAAAAGTTCTGGCTTGGCATAGAATCTAGCTGATGCTGCAATTATTGCTTCGTTAATAATTTTTATTTTATATAATTTGTGTGTATCCAAATTTCTTGTAAACATCTTAGTCATGAAGGGACTAAGCTACTGTACTTCAGGACCGACGAGAGGGAAGGGCAAGCGGGGCCCGAGGTGGTTAAAGGATTTACAGTGGACTACATTTAAATTGATGTCTAAACTATTATGACATTTTCTGATATGACTGATCGATGAGGCTTAATTTCAGCCAGAGAATAGTCCAAAACATTACTTGTTTTTCTAGATTATTTAATTGTCTAATTTTTGAATTTTTAATATAAAGCCCAATATTTTATTTACACTTACTATTACAAAATGTCTTATTTCTCTAACTGTATTTTGAAAATGTAATGTGAAGCCCAATATTATATGTTATTTTATTTATTTACTATTAATATTTTATTACATTGTAAGGATGTCCATTTTCATTATTTTATTTCATTGTTTTAATTACAATTTATCTCATGAACATTTTTCACATCAAACGAACATAGACTTAAGTACATCTATAGTATTTTATTTTTATTCTTAATTGATTTCATTCCTAATTGAGCTGAAGAATAACTCAATGCCAGGTCAAAACATGTACAATATATAATATGTCTAGATATATTTGTGAAAGTATTGATTGACGTATAATTTAAAATTTGAAATAACCACTTTGTTTTTCGTTTTTCTTCCGGGGAAATGGCAAAGTTGTCCTTTTAATTTATAACATGCTTAAGTTCAATAGCTCTTTGTGGAGCATAACGATCCCAATTCAATCCCTTTACTTCATAAATTTTTTAAGGTAGTAGGCCTATGGCGTATTCTTGTAGTTCTTGACCACGTACAGATACAACGGAAATAAAATGTTTAATGCACAGTGATCAAAACCTTGGAGTAAAAGGACAACCAATGAAAGTAGCTGAATAACTAAAACCGAAGTAAATTAATATTTAGTTGAGAAAGCTAAATTTTCCGGAGCTTATTTTGTTTGGGGACGAGAGCTTAAAATTAACAGGGGTTAAAATTTAATTTTAATAATGCAGCCAATGGCCATGCACTTTTCTTTTCGGGTCGGGTCATGGATGGGATATTGGGAGGAAATCGGTCGTGGGCCTATTGAAAGGAACCGTCCCGGCATTTGCATGGAGGTGAAAAAGGGGAACACGAAAACCATTTTCAGGACGACCGAGGTGGGATTCGAACCCACGCTCTCCCGATGCCATCGCGGCCGGTTGGGTTAAAATTTGCAACCTAATTACCGGAATTCTAAAATTGTTACAGGTTGAATAAAATTGGAAGGGCTAGAAAAAGCTTGTCCTATGGCCCGTGATAACTCTCTGTGGCCCTGCTGCAGGGGCGTATATAAGAGGGGTGCTGAGGGGGCTCCAGCCACCCCCCTCCGAAAAAAAACAATAAAAATTAAGAAAGTGATGCTTTGGTAAGAGAACAAAATAATAGTAAATTTGGTTGTACCCTAATCTTAACTAAGTTATAAACAGTATTAAGATTGATATTAGACCAACTCGTGATGTAGTGGCTAGCATTCTTGGCTGCCGCCCCGGAGGTCCGAATTCGTTTCCTGGCTCCGCCAAGAAATTTTAATTCTAGTCTGAGGGCTGGAACGGGTTACATTCAGCCTTGTGAGACAAAACTGTGAATTTCACAGTACGGTACTTTTGAGAAATAAATTATCAACTTGTAAAAAAACTGTTTACCTTTCTGCTTAGTAAATTGACAAATATTTAGATATTTGCCATTCATACTCCATAAGATAATAGAAAATTCATTAAGTATAAAATTTTATTTGTGTGTTGTGTTGTATTTTACACTTTATTTTTTTGTATTGCCAGTAATTGTAGGCTATATAAACTTTGAACCGTATCTAAAATAATTACACACATTTATATTGGTTGATATTTCTGGATATTTTGCGGTGACAATCCCCTGAGAATACTAAAAAAAATCCAGGATAGCCAGCCCCCCCCCGAAAAATATTGTATATACGCCCCTGCCCTGCTGTACTTATTAATTAAAAAATGATGTATTTATTGCAGGGTCAAATCCTCAACATTTTACTTGAAATATTTGTGTATGCTCTCCTTGTCTGTGCTCTTGGGAAATGCCCCCGACTCTGAGGAAATGACGCACCTACCCTAATTGTCTTCTGGCTATAAATACGACCCGCTGAAAATTGCTGCCACAGTTCACCTCTACTCCTCTACATCATTGCACAATGAAGACCATCCTGATCGCTGTGTTGTGTGTGGCACTCATCGCGGCAGCCAGTTGCCAGACTGAACAAGATAACAATGATACAGGTACTGTAACTAATCACATACACGTTATTCTCTTAATGCACCTTCTCGTTGTAGTTGATGATTTATTTAGGGGGCTGCCGACATCGTGGTCATGTAGCCACGTGGACACTTCTAGAGTTTAGCTGGTACGGATTTTCTATTCGAAAACGTCTTTTTTTTAATGAATTTACGGTAAATCGAGGGCGCTGATCACGAATATATTATTAGAGATGCACCCATATTAATAGCTAATTTCTTACTTCAAAGTGCAAAAATCGAAGAAAGTGAAAATTGTAATACACACTTGTTTCTAAATCAATTATGGGTAAATCAGGGTTGATTAAAAAAAAACATTTTCGAAAAAGAAAATCCATACCCGCTTAACTCCCAGAAGTGCCCCACGTGTGCTTGGATGTGCGTCAGTGGCGCAACTAGGTTTTGATTCTAGAGCGGGATAAGCTGAGTCAAAATATATTGGAGCCGACGACGGGGACGACGAGATGACATTATGTGATATAATAAATGAAACCTAAAATGCGGTCTGAAGTTTCAAAACCTAACCTTTTTTTTTCATGTTTAATTTCATTAATATTTGATACGTTATATTTGCTCTTATCAATGTGTAAATGCTCGGAAATTGACCATTTTGTTAATTTATAGCCTAAAGTACAGTTTTCTTCGCAAAATCATTTGGCTCATTCTATTCCCCGATACTGTACGCAATGAAAAGATAAAGGCTTAGTTAGAAATGAACACGCTAGATGAAGATGTTCGTATGAGCTGACTCAGATGGTGTGGTCATGTGAAGAGAATCGGGGAGGAGAAATTACCTAAGAAGTTAATGAGTTTGTCTGTAGAGGGTAAGAGAAGCATAGGTAGACCTAGGAGGTGATGATTAGATTCAGTGTTTAATGATTTGAAAGTGATAGGTGTAGAAACAGGGGAGACTGCAATGCTAACTGCTAATAGGGCATCATGGAGGTGACTAGTTCGCAAACAGAGGCTTGCAGACTAGACTGGATGCTGAAAGGCAAAACAAACATTAAAATGTATGTACTAATAGACTATAGTTCACAACAGTATTTAACTAAAACCGCAATACAAGTAAAAACAATATGATTCACTTTTCAAATTGGCACTTTCACTCGGATACGAACAGAATGGCAACTAACAAGTGATATATTTTCGCAAAAGCCACCCCTCTGGCTAACTGAACCATTTTCTCATTCAGTATTCTAAGTGTTAAATTAGGGTAAAACTAAAAATGTTACACGATCGACAAGAAATGTTTTCAAACACACTCCAATCATTAGTCATGTCATATGATTGATTTTACTCGAAATTAGAAACTTCCATCAAATTGTCTCTTGGAGAAGGATTGATCCCCCTGATCACCTCCCGTAGTTACGCCACTGATGAACATATCTGCCAACTTTGTAAAATGTACAGAGTTGCAGTGTTTTTTATGATGTTACGGATGATATACATTATAATATTTTACTATTTTATACCGAGATCTTCTCTTTCAAATTATTAGCTGGCTGCGTGGGTCAACGGTACCGTTCTCGCTTGCTGTGCCGATGGTTCAAGGATCGAATCCTGGCGCAGTCAACTGGCAATTGATATAGTGCAAATGTGAGGGAGCCGTGTCAATACATTAACTGGCACGTTAACAATCCCCTTCGGGGCAGAATTCCGGCACCCTGGCATCTCTAAAAGCCGCAGATGTTAGGAGGGACGTATTACAAATGACATTATTATTATTATTATTATTAGCAAATTAACGGCAGAACAAGCTTCCGAAGGCCACCAATATAATATGTGTGAGAGATACATCACGTTTATCTGTATTTTGACGAACAGACTTCGATCGTGAACACGGTGCCCGCTGATAATTACTTCAGAAAACTTTTTGTTTGATACACCGTATTGGTCCGAATAGAACCGCACTTTCTATCCAAATTTCGGTCGTGAATAATTGAGGCGCGGCTAAAAAATGTCCTTAACACATCCCAACATTATGAGTACCATTCAAACATGGCGCATGTTTCTCATTTGTAAATACTGCAGCATTGTCGCTAGTGTCATCAAGAGATGGATGGTTCTTCAGTTTAGGGGCTGCGACAACGCGGTCATGTAGCCCCGTGTACTTTGGGTGTGTGTAGAAACTGTCTGATAACCGGTGTTAATTGTGATGGCTGTATTAGTGTGTGTTATCTATGATTCAGGTAAGGACCACGGACGATCAATTTCAAGTAGTTCCTACTTTTGCGACCAAATGCTACTGTCAACGACACATAGCTGAGAACTTGGCTACTAGATGCCGCTACAAACGGCACTTGGCGACGAACGTTGGAACTCAATAGAGCGTTAATTAAATCTAACCTACAAATTTAGTTTCACACAATTGTAGTTGGTGGAAGGTTCTTTTACATGCCCTAAATCTATGACATGGACCCGCTGGCTTTACTTCCCCTCCGAAGGAAGGCATACTGAAGGACTTTTAACGCTCTTAAAAAATCCGAGGACTTTGGCCGGGTTTGAACCCACGATCTTGGGCATAGAAACTCAGCATGCTACCAAATACGCCTTTCGAAGCCGCCCGTCAGCAAGAGAGAAGCGGTAAGAAGTGTAATAATAATAATAACAACCCCTGGCACTGCAGCCCATGAAGGACCTAGGCCTACCAAGCGACCGCTGACCAATCATTTGGCCTTCAGATATTGGGGTGACGCGTGATCAGCGCATCGGATCCCTCGGCCGTTAATCTTGGTTTTCGTGGCCAGACAGCTACTCAATTGTCCTCACAAGGCTGAGTGCACCCCGTTCCAGCCCTCATGTCAGTTTCTATAATCCGTGACAGAGCCGGGAAACGAACCCGGGGGCCTCCGGGTGAGAGGCAGGCGCGCTTCCCCACTGCCTTCGCAATGTAACAGGCCGTACTGTAAGAAGCGCGCGAAGACAATCAGCTGATCGATTAGGGCGAATGTTCCGAGTTGTATTTGTAAGTGTAATGCGACGTTGAAATGGAATCCTCTACTTTAGAAATAATATTTCTAGCTGGCTACGTTAGCTTTAAAGTCTCTCTCAGATGTGAATGTTTGATGTGTAAGTCAACTTTAATTACAGCTTCATACTTAGTGTGTGAATTACCCCCTGAAGTGAGTTATTTAAACCATTTAAATCGTGGAGGGTAGAAGTATCCATCTAGGTTCTCACTTGAAATTGGAATTCAGGCATATAACATTTTTGAAGTTCTAGTTTCTGATAGTTACAAAATGTAATTTTTATATTCTGATGACCCAAAATCTGTGTTTAATCATCTGGTACTAGAAGCAACTCAACTCAGTTCCTCTGCAATTGTGTATGTGAATGTGGAACGTTAGCATATCTTGCTGGCCGGTGTGTTACCATTTGGGCGAACGTATTCCTGAATGTATGTCTACCCCTTATTATTCCCGTTTTCCAACGGGGTCGGGGATGAGATGCGATGGAAGTCTTTGTGGCGATGGTTTTTACGGCTGGATGCCCTTCCTGACGCCAACCTCACGAGAGGAGTTAATGAGAGATGAAATGAATGATCGTGAATGAAACAGGGCAAGGATGTGGAAGGAAGCAGTCGTGGCCTGTCAGAACGTACCGTCCCAGCATATGCCTGGTGTTGAAAATGGGAAAACCACGTAAAACCATTTCAAGGACGGCCAACGGTGGGGCTCGAACCCACGCGTCTACCGAGTCAGCAGAGAGCTTGGCCCCATGACCTAACACTGTGCTTGTTCCTGAATAACTATAGTAAAATTCAAACAAATGTTTGTGTGGAAGAAAGTGGCTCAAAACGATCTTGGAAGGATAATGCCGGAAGTTCCAAGAAGAAAACCAGGAAAGCTGCCGTATTTATGGACAGCTAAATGTATGGAGGTAATGTCATATATTATTATACAATTGTTTTTGTACGTTCGTTGTTTCCATGATTTTATTAATTCATAATAAGATTTGTTAGGTGTTCGCACAAGTAAAACAATCGTTATGCTTTGACTGTTTTTATCACGTTTTAAGCCTACTTCTCCTGAAATTATGTCAGCCTTATTTACTATATTTCGAAAGATCACAGTGTTAAGGTTTTCATTTGTTATACTAATGCAACATTCGTCAATATTTCTTAACTAAAATACAAATTGTATCGCATAAGTACGATGTTTGCTTGCATTGCGCGGGTCTAACGGAGCTATAAGGCATCCAACGTTTAGAATGAAGCATTGGTCTCATGGCGCGTTACGACAGGGTTGCCACTCCATGACAGGAGACAGTACAAAGCGCTTCGCGTACACTTTCCGCACATTCAGCGATTGTGCAGTGACGAAGACTTGAATTAAGCACTGTATAATAATACTAATAGTAGGCTAACATAACACATACAACGAAATTAAATTAAATTAACTATAACGTATGCTGAATGTGACAAAGAAAACAATCAAAATAAAATAAATAAAGTACAAGCACAAGGAAATGTGTGAAGTTTCGACTGCAGTTTTAAAGTTGAAGTACGTTATTAAAGAAAATAGCTCATCGCCTCTTTGGGTGACCGTCACCGGAGCTACAATACGGCCTGTACCTTACGAAGGCAGTGGCTACCCCAACAACACGGGGCCGGCGGTAAGAAGTGTGAAGTTACTCTATTGCGTAAGCATGCAATGAATTCGGTATTATTGGAAGGAAGGAAGTTTGTAGCTTTAGGTTACCGGTAATCTCGCGGTCATGAGTCAGGACCAGCCTTTTACGTGAACCACAGGATATGTATGGCATTTCACTTTGAAACTCTCACATGCGTTGACCGGGAATCGAACCCAACAGCTTGACCGCTGCGCCACCACAACCCCCGGCATTATTGTGACTGTTGTTAATCTTTATTATTATTATTATTATTATTATTATTGTAGCTTTGAGTAGGTCAACACAACATCATTCCAATTAATGGAATGAACCTGAAGTAAATTAGCCTACATGTGAATAACACTTCTAGTGCCACGGAACAATCTATCGGCTCCGATGTTATAAACGTTATCATAAGCGGCTTTGGTGGCATGTTGAGCTTCTATGCCTAAGATCGCGGGTTCAAACCCGGCCGAAGTCGTCGGATTCTTTAAGAGCGTTAAAATCCTTCTGTATGCCTTCCTTCGGAGGGGAAGTAAAGCCGGCGGTTTATGGCATGTAAAAGGACCTTCCACCAATTAAACATGTGTGAAGCTAAATTTTCAGATTAGATTTCGTTGAAACGCTCTATCAAAGTTCCAACGTTCATCACTATGTGTCAGTGACACCTGGTAGCTAAAGTTGGAACTACGTGAAATTGAACGGAATTTATAGCTCACCCCCTTGGGTGTCCGCATTGAAGGAGCTACAGCCTCTGGCGAGCCGAACATATCCTCGGACACTCCCGGCACTAAAAGCCATACGCTAAATTAAATAAATAAATAAATAAATAAATAAATAAACAAAATAACTCAATAAATAAACGTTTTCACGAATTATTTCCAACCACGTTGTGCTATCATTGCAACGCGTGAATCATTCTTTCCCTCTGAATATATGATAAGTGTTCTTTGATCATGCTGCAGTCGTCAGGTGACTTCCCGCATGTGCGATGTTTTGAAGTTATGTTTCTTTTCTTCTTGGTCGGAGCTAATTTAGATACTTGGCGATAATGTATCTAAACGTTTTGAATGAATAGGAAGTAGGTTAAGTAAGGTTTTAACGCTGAGTGAAGTGTAAGAGAGTCAGTTCTTTTCTGAGTGATGACAAACTTCACGAAGCTTGGCTTGGCATTTTTAATATAAATACTCATAATAGCCTGGTATCAAACGGTGAAGATATATACACTGTACAATCTTTTTAGAAGCCTTCATAGGGAGGGCGGCTTCGGTGGCGTAGTTGGTAGCATGCTGAGCTTCTATGCCCAAGGATACGGTTTCAAACCCGGCCGAAGTCGTCCAATTTTTTAAAGAACGCTAAAAATCCCTCAGTATGCCTGTAAGTGAAGCCGCCCCGGTCCCATGTCATAGATTTATGGCATGTGAAATAATCTTCAACTAATTACACTTGTGTGAAGCTAAATCATAGGTTATATTTGACTAACGCTCTTAGGTTAGGAAGCCTCCGTGGCTTAGGCGGCAGCACGCCTCTCATGAGTCCGTGGTTCAAATCCCGGTCACTCTATGTGAGATCTGTGCTGGACAAAACGGAGGCAGACAGGTTTTTCTCCGGGTACTCCGGTTTTCCCTGTCAAAATTTCATTCCAGCAACACTCTCCACTATCATTTAATTTCATCTGTCATTCATTTAATCATTGCCTCAGAGGAGTGCGACTGGTTTCGGCAGCCGTCACAGTACTTATCCTCGCCGCTAGATGGGGGCTTCATTCATTCATTCCATTCCCTGACCCGGTCGGTCGACTGGAAGCAGGCTGTGGATTTTCATTTTCTTAGTTTCCAACGCTCGTCGCCAGGAGCCAACTGGGGTGGCATCTAGTAACAAAGTGCAGAACTAGTTGGGGTTGACGGTGGCGTTTGGTAGCCTAGCAAAAGTTGGAACTACCGTACTTGAAAATCCAATGTATGCTGTCCTACTTGAATTAAAAACAGATAACACACACTAATACAGCTATCACAATTAACACCGGTTATCAGACAGATTCTACACACACCCAAAGTACACGGGGCTACATGACCGCGTTGTCGCAGCCCCTAAACTGAGGAACCAACTTCATAGGCAGGCTAAGGCTGCAGGGAGGTAGCGCACAGTTCGCTACTCCTGTGGGGATCTAGCCACGGACACCAAGGGCCCGCTGATGAGCCAGCTTGGTGTTCCTAGACGAAACCCCACACAAGACACAGCATAAACCTAGAAAATTGCTGAATTTTTATATACATTGTTACGGACTATTGTAAAAGAAGAAAGTATGAGTGAGTGAATGAGTGCTGTTTTCTCTAGTGGAAATGTTATGGAATAATTCCTGGCTAACAAGTTTTATTTTAAAACAATACTGTATATTGCAGGTTCCTTTTCCCAGGGCTGTACAGTATTATGAATACTTTTGTGTATGTACCATTCAGCAATAGTACTGGCCCACAAATGTAACCTATTGTGTGGGTTATCGGAATATGCTACATTGTATGTGTTAAAAACAACTATTATTGTAGTTTTCAGTCGGTCAACATAAAATCATTTCACTATTACTGGAATATGTAAAATATAACTTTGAAGAAGAAGAAAACAATTAGTTCCGTGACGAACTAATGAGACTACTTTTCTTACAATTTAAGAAATAATCTAAAATATTATGATCTATTATTGTGCCAATTTTGGATGAAATCCATTTGTTAGTAGTCTATAGACGTTACATGTGTTAAAAAATTGGACTTATCAGCAGGCTTAAATCATGTTGTCAACACTGCCATCTATGGCCTCCAGGAAATTAAACTGTAGTATCATTATCTATATGTGTGCCAATTTTGGAGTAGTTCCCACGCATACCTTCCAAGATATCCAACATGGAGCTGTTATTTCAATCGCTATTTTTCAGCAGTTGGTAGCACTGACGTCATTTTCAATTATGGCCTTGAGATATTCAGATAGGCTATATATCTTTAATCACACTAAATTTGGTTTCGATAGCTGCAGCCGTTTAGGAGTTGATAGGGGAGGGACACACACACACACACACAGGCAGACAGTAGGACAGACACACACACATTTTTCCGGATTGATCTCATGTTGTTGTTTGAGTCTTCAGTCTTTTGACTGGTTTGATGCAGCTCTCCATGCCTCCCTGTCCTGAGCTAATCGTTTCATCTCTACATAGCTCCGACACCCTACATCGGAGGCAATCTGTTTAACATATTCTAACCTTGGTCTACCCCTACAGTTTTTGTCCTCGACCCTTCCTTCCATAACTAAGCTTGCTATTCCTGGGTGTCTTAGTATGTGTCCTACCAACCTATCTCTTCTCTTCATTAGCATTCGCCAGAAACATCTCTCCTCTCCCACTCGTCTTAATACCTCTTTGTTTGTAACCCTATCTACCCATCTGATCTTCATCATTCTCCTGTAACACCACATTTCAAATGCTTCAATTCTCCTCTTTTCTGCTGCACCAATAGTCCAAGTTTCACTTCCATAGAGCGCCACGCTCCAGACAAAGGCTTTCAAAAATGACTTCCTAATACCTAAATCTATATTCGATGTCAGCAGATTCCTTTTTTGTAGAAATGCTTTCTTTGCCTGAGCCAACCTACTTTTAATATCCTCTTTGCTTCGTCCATCACTGGTTATTCTGCTTCCTAAGTAACAGAAGTATCCTACTTCCTTCAACTTTTCACCTGCCAATTTGAACTCCATAGAGGTTTCTGATTTATTTCGGCTGCATTCCAGTATTTTTGTTTTACATTTATTAATTTTCATCATGAATTCTTTCTGTAAGACGGAGTCCATACCATTCAAAAACTCATTCAAATCCTCAGGCTTGTCTGCCAAGATGACTATGTCATCAGCAAATCTCAGAGTTGAAATTATTTCTCCTTGAATCTTCACTCCCACTTTAAATTTTTCCCTAATTTCCTTCATTGCTTGTTCAATGTAAAGATTGAAAAGTATGGGTGATAAGTTGCAGCCTTGCCTTACACCTTTCTGAATACCAGCTTCTCTCTCATGTCCTTCAACTCGAATGACTGCTGTCTGGTTTCTGTACAGATTGTATATCACCCTCCTATCCCTGTACTTTATTCCAATTGATTTCAAAATGTCAAACAATTTAGTCCAATCAACGTTATCAAAAGCCTTTTCTAAGTCTACAAAAGCCATGAACGTTCTCTTATCTTTCCTTATTCTACCTTCTAAAATCAGCCTAAGACTTAGTACAGCTTCCCTTGTTCCTACATTTCTCCTGAAACCAAACTGGTCTTCACCCAACTCCGTTTCTATCTGGCTTTCAATCCTCTTGTAAATTATTCTAGACAGGATCTTTGAAGCATGAGTAATCAAGCTGATTGTACGGTAATCTTCACATCTGTCAGCTCCCACTTTCTTTGGTATAGGGATGATTACATTCTTCTTGAAATCAGGGGGTACCTCACCTGTCTCATAAATCCTACACACCAAGTGAAATAACCTGATCAGACCTTCATCTCCTATGCAGCGTAGCAACTCAATCGGTATATCATCTATGCCTGGTGCTTTGTTCCTGCTTAAGTCTTCCAAAGCTCTATCAAATTCTGATCTCAATATTAAATCTCCTTTCGCATCCTCATCAATTTCCTCCTCCCTTTCCATTACATGATTCTCAATCTCCTTTCCCTTATACAAACTCTCTATGTAAGCTTTCCATCTCTCAACCTTTTCTTCCCTATCTGTTAGAGGCTTTCCATTTGTGTCCTTAATATTACAGCACTTAGTCTTCTTTTCCCCAAAAGTATTCTTAATCCTTCGATAAGCTGTGTCTACTTTACCTAATTTCAGACAATTTTCTATACCTGCACATTTCTCTTTCAACCATTCTTCTTTCGCTTCCTTGCACTTCTTGTTAACCTCATTTCTCAGACGTCTGTATTCTGCTTTCCCCTTTTCATCTCTTAGATTCTTGTGTTTCCGCCTTTCATCCATCAATTCTAGTATATCCTGAGTGATCCACGGTTTTCTACCTATTCTTTCTTTCCTACCAATGTTTTCTTCTGCGGATTTTGTTATTTCATTCTTCAAAAGTGCCCATTTGTCTGCAATTGAAGTTTGTTTAGGGTTTTTCATTAGTCCTTCCTTTATACTCTTCTTGAATCTTTCGTTTACATCCTTCTCTTTCAGTCTGTCTATTGCCCACCTTTTTGGCTTTTGACTTTTCTTCAGTTTCTTCAACTTTAATCTGCATTTCATTACAACCAGATTGTGATCAGAGTTTATGTCAGCACCAGGATATGTTTTACAATCCAAAATCTGGTTTCGAAACCTCTGCTTGACCATAATGAAGTCGATTTGGTAACGCCCTGTATCTCCTGGTCTCATCCATGTGTATATTCTTCTATTGTGGTTATTGAATAAGGTGTTAGCTATGACCAATTCATGCTCGGTGCAGAATTCAACCAGCCTGCTTCCTCGATCATTCCTTTCACCTAATCCGAAATCTCCTACTATCTTCCCTTCTCTCCCTTTTCCTACCACAGCATTCCAATCTCCCATTACTATAACATTTTCATCACCCTTGATATACCTCAGAATTTCGTCTATTTCTTCGTAGACCTTTTCAACATCCTCATCATCAGCTTGACTGGTAGGCATATAGACTTGTACCACTGTAGTGCAGGTAGGTTTTGTATTGATTTTTGCTACAATAATCCGTTCACTATATTGCTCATAATATTCCACCCGCTGTCCAAGTTTCCTACTCAATATGAGGCCAACCCCTGCTTGGCCATTGTTTGATTTAGTGCTAATGACCCTATAGTCTCCTGACCAAAAGTCCTGTTCTTCCTGCCAGCGCATTTCACTAATCCCAACCAAATCCAACCTCAACCTATCCATTTCCCTTTCTAAGTTTTCTAACCTTCCACTTCCTAGCAGACTTCTAACATTCCACGCTCCGATCCGTAGAATGTCAGATTTCCTCTTTGTCACTTCTGTGATGTTAACCCCCTCTCGAGTAGTCCCCACCCGGAGATCCGAACGGGGGACTAGTTTACCTCCGGATTGAAATTTTACAAGGGAGGAGGCCATCATCACATGTAATTATGCATAGAGAGGTGCATATCCTCGGGAATAGCATACGGCTGTAGTTTCCCGTTGCTTTCAGCCGTGCAGCAGGGCGCAGTGTAGCCATTATTGGCTTATATTATCAATATCTTAACCGTCTATAAGACTAGTAAAGAATTGATTTATTCTGAAAGGCTGCTACTCCCTTTCAGAATAAGTAAAGAGCAATTCTACTAACAAAAATACTAACCTTCTACCGTACTAACAATTAAATACCAAAACTCTACTAACGAAAAACATAAGTTCCACCAACAACAAATACTACCACTAAAACATTCTGTCAACAGGCACACTCACATGCACCCTCACACAACACAGTCTACTGAAACAATGAACTATAACTAATAAACAATGCAACTGCTACCAGACACACTCACACACCACAGCATAATAGAACAATGACATATATCTAATAGACAAACTAACTACCTACTTACAACTAAAACTAACTACATACTTACTGTACTTTTATTTGAATTGACAATATTTACAAATAGCAATTTAGATAGAAAATACTTACAAAATGTAATTTAGATTCAAAATTGTCACAAAATGCAATTTAAGGGGGACGTATGCAAAATTGCACTAAGTGAGAAATGGTTTCATTTCGGCTGTATTAAGGTAAATAAGGAGGATTGTGTAGTCGGGAATTGGTTTTTGACGTTTGCAACAGTGTTTTATACGAGTGTATTCATAAGAGAATCTGCGTCTGATACTAGATCGTTCAGTCCATAACATTTCGTATACTGGCGAGGCGAGCAGCAAATTTATAAAATGCCGCGAAATTTAAAAGAAAAGTGCCACGTTTTTCTTTTTATGACGTTTGTTGGCAAACAAACGTCATAAACAAGGTATTGGAGAAGAAATAATACAAATGATAAAAGCGCTCTACAGTAATTGTTGCAGCTCCATGTCAAGACTCGAGTAGGTAAAACAGAATGGTTTGAAATTGAACATGGATTAAAACAAGAGAGTGTACTCTCACCATTGCTATTTATACTGGTCGTCGAGAAAGGTTGCAGTAATTTCAAAAATCTTCCGTTGTAAGTGAGATAAATTAATAATTCGACTTGAAAACTAATCAAGAACTCGTCAAGTTTTAGTTTTAGATGCGACTGTACTCCGCCCGTGACCTTTAGCCGATGCGCAGAATTAGTGCGCGACAGGAAGCTGCCACGCCACTGTTTCACTAGTGTGATTGCAATGGCGACTGTTCAGCAGAAACACACTGTGTGTTGTGGTTAGCGGAGTTTAAATCTGTTATAACTGGTCAGTGCACTTTCTGACATGTTAAGGGTAGGGATCCCCCTCATGCTAATAGCATTAGACGGTGGTATGAGCGGTTTCAGGGAACTAGTAGCGTTTACGTGAAGAAGTCCCCCGGACGCCCTAGAACAAGTGACGAACCAAGGGAACGCACATAGGAACATTATAACATATGAAAAAACTTTTTGAGTTGGTGAATGTAATAAAAAGTACTATTTTTAATATCTCAAATCGTTCCTGAGCTATGATTTTTTGAAATTGCTGCAACCTTTTTCGATGACCCTGTACTAAAGGCAACAAAGGAAGCATACACAGGTACAAGAATAAATATAATCCTATTTGCTGATGATCTGATTTGGGGAGAGAATGAGAATGTGGTCCAAGAACAGCTGGATGTACTGAAGGAAAGTATTGAGAAATGGAAAATTAAAATCAGTGTAGAAAAAAGTAAGAATGGTAATGACAAGAGGGAAGGAAGAAGGAAAAGGGATTGTTAAAATTGGAGATGTAGATATGGA
This sequence comes from Meconema thalassinum, assembly GCA_946902985.2. Lineage (NCBI taxonomy): Eukaryota > Metazoa > Arthropoda > Insecta > Orthoptera > Tettigoniidae > Meconema > Meconema thalassinum. Next base: position 265,699,240 of record OX336394.1, read on the forward strand.
AATAGTAGAGCACTTGAAATATTTAGCAAGTGAATTGATAGAAAATGTAAGATTGGATATGGAGATCACAGGAGTGTGTTTTCTATCATCAGGTACGATGTTTAATTTGGGATAAAGTCATACCACTGAAGACTGAAGAAGTGATGTACAAGACCTATTGCTATTACTTACCAATAATGATGTTTGGAAAAGAAACTTGGCCGATGATGAGGAAAGTTGAAAGTATAATACAGGCATTTGCGAATATGGATGCTGAAATGAAATTCCTGAGGAGTATGGTACAGAAGTCTAGGAGAGATAGAGCGAGGAATGAAGGCATTCGTAAGGAAGTGAATGTACAGAAGCTGGAGCAGAACAGATGGAGATGGTATGGACATATGAAAAGGATGAATGATGAAAGAATGCCGAAACAAATGATGGAGAAACGGATGACTGGAAAGGATAGAGGTAGTTGATTGTAATGAATTGAGAATTGGTGTAAGTCCTCTATTTGTGACGTAGTATCACGAGGCCATTGTGTATGTTGTATTGAAAGGGAGCAAATGTATGGTATTGAGCGTAGGTCTTATAAGCTATAGGCTGACCCTAAATCGCATTTTGTATAGTCCTCTATATGGGAATGGTTCCCGAGGCATGTGAAGAGATTCGAACTCAGAATCCTCTTATTGTGAAAGCCCCTTTATGATTCGTCGTAGAATGTGGATTACTCTTCCCCAATCAATGAGGACCTTTCATAATTAATAAATGCCAAGATTACGAATGTGGTTTATGAGCCCAATAATATTGTTGAATGTACACGAGGAGTAGAATGCCAGGTCTCCCCAAAGAATTGAGAATGAACGAAAAGCTGTTTGTAAAAGCATTAAAGAGAGCTCTAGCTTAGACTAGACGGGAGGGTTCCCGCATAGTCATAAATAACTCTCAAGTATCACGGTCAGACCCTTGGAGCAGGAGGGGTGTCTGAAGGCCGTCTTGTAAGGAGTAATGAATACACCGTGAGTGTTTAAAGTTGTTAACGACCCGGGCGTTGAACCGAGGTCCTTGTAGATTGATATTTCCGCTTGCCTGTTCAGATCGTAGTTTTTTTTTATGTGATAATGGTCTATTAAGACATATGAGATAAATAACAATCCCTATTGTAATGTTGTAGGGAAGTAGGATTCCATGAGTTAATTGAAGGTTGATGAAACCGGCCCCCAGTCTGTTAAGCAGGGAATATTTGTATTGTGGACGTTTCAACTATTTTTAGAGTAACTGGGGGACATAAATATGGTACAAAATTAGAACATATTTTGGAAACTTAATCACATATTTTCCCACTTTTAAGCACATAAATAAATACATATTTCTGAAAAGTTAAGCACATAACTATCCGGGCCCTAGTTATGATGATCCTATTTTCAGTGATTGCCTTCTTAAGTTAGGGAACGTACAACTTGCAATTCTGACTGAAATGTATCGAATAACCGGTGAGTGTTTCGGCTAAGCTCTCAATCAATGGACTCAGCACAGAAATGGAATCAACAGTGACGAATTGCATTTTAATTTCATAAATATCAAAGAAAGAAACCAGCCAAAGCACGCTCTCATGCTGACGCTCCACTCGGGAAAGCGAAAGCACCCCTGTCGGTAACGTGCAAAGGAGTTTAGCGTTAAGTGCTACACACAGGACAAGGAAAGCACCCCTGTAGGTAACGTGCAAAATAGTTTAGTGCTGATTGTTGCACTAAGGAACAAGGAAGCCTCACTGTAAGCGGGGCGTGAAGTTTTCCAGCGAGGGCTGTCCTGTTAAGAGAGAAGGAGGCTTCTCGGCCAACAAGATAAAGCAGGAAATCTTGACCAAGATCATCATCATCATCTTGTACAGTTTCCAGCCCCAGGCTGGGTCTGTTTGGAACATAAGCCTCGCCACTTAGTTCTTTCTTCCCACCATCTCATAAGTCTACTTTTTCCTCATTTTTACAAAATATGTAAAGTAGGCTAAAAATAGTCTGCAGCAAAATATATTTATCACATGTAATTCATTTCAGGTTATTTTTCACATATTCCAATAATTGGAATGATTTGTGTGTTGACCGACTGAAGATTACAATATTAATTGTTAATACAGCAAAACTGAAAAATGCCTGCGATGCTATCTTCGTTGTTAATCTTATGAGCAGATCCTTGTTCTCCTGTGGTATTCTAGTACTGTAATAAGGTAATAATAATAATAATAATAATGATATCTTATGGCCTCGGATGCCGGGTGCAAGCTTTGTAAATTTACGCCCAGAGGGCAGCTTGCATGTCGAATGTTTCTTTTATCGGTCCTTGGAGCGCTATGAAAGTCAAGGAGGTTAGATATCTAAGCACCTTGACACTATAGCGCTTTCTTGTAGAGAAAGGAGGAAAATCCCGAGATTAATTTTGCCATTATGAACACGGCCTACTGAATACAAATGGGTTTTAATAACGTACTAGATGAAACCCGTCAAAACATGACGGACAATGGAAAACAAAATTACTGAAGAAGCTTCTTATGTAAGTTACATTCTTTGCACGATTACTTTTTAGCACTATTGCAACTTTAAGGGCGTCAAAAGATAGCACTCTCAGCTTTGCAACATATTGCTGGTCATGACTGAAAACGTGATGAGGTCATCATCATCTTGCACAGTTTCCAGCCACTGGCCGGGTCTGTTTGGAACACAAGCCTCTCCAACGTCTTCTGTCTTCCCACCATCTCTCAGCCTCCACCCTTGTCCAGTCTTCTCCTCTCTTCTTCACGCTTTCTTCCACCCCCTTCAGCCACCTGTCTCTCGGTCTTACTCTTGGTCTCTTTCCTTCCCACTTCGTCTCGTGTATCCTCCTGGGTATTCTCTTCTCCTCCATTCGTTTTACATGTCCATACCATCTAAGTCTAGATTTCTCTATACCATCCTGTAATGGTTCCTCCTTCATTAATTCTCTGGTCCTCTCATTTCTTATTCTGTCCCTCTTTGTAGCTCCAATACTGCTTCTCAAGAACCTCATCTCACTGGCCTGTATTTTGCTCTTCTCCCTTCCTTTCATAACCCAGGCCCCCGAGGCATACGTCAGGATAGGGACATAGTACGTCCGATATATGATCTTTTTGCTGTTCTGAGGGACATCCTTGCTCCATAACATGCTACTCACACTCCTCCGGAATGCTTCTGCCTGTCTCCCCCGCTCATTTATTTCTCTATCGTTTCTTCCATTCTCTTGCATCAGGCTTCCCAGATACTTGAAACTCTCCACTTCCTTCAACTGTTCCCCACCAATTGTTATTTCTGTTGTGGTTCTTTCCTTCTTCCTTGTTGTGATCACCATCTCACTCTTATTTATGCTAAATTTCATCCCATAACCTTGTATTATTCCTTCCCACACGTCCAACTGTTCCTGTACCTCCTCCTCCTTGTTTCCCCAAATCATCAAATCATCTGCAAGCACCATTTCTTTCATCTTTCCTTCCCCAATTACTTGTGCCACTCGGGTCATTATGTCATCCATCACCACAATGAAAAGTAACGGTGACAGTCCACTTCCTTGTTTCAGGCCGTTTCTCTGTTCCAACCAGTCTGATCTCTCTCCTCCCACTTTCACACAGCTCACGCTTCCCTTGTACATCTCCTTTATCCTCCTTATAGTCCATTTTTCTATTCCTCTATCCTCCAGGGACTTTCATACTTTGTTTCTGCATACACTGTCATATGCTTTCTCAATGTTCAGGAAGGCCATCAGTAGATCTGTTCCATACTCATAGTGCTGTTCTTGTAACTGCCTTAGAGCAAAATTCAAATCCACTGTGGACCTTCCTGCTCTGAAGCCATGTTGTTCTCCCCTCATCCCTCCTTCTATCTTTGTCCTAATTCTCCTTTCCAAAACTTTCTCAAACAACTTTGCACAATGACTCATCAGTGTTATTCCCCGATAGTTTCTGCATTCTGTTCTACTACCTTTCTTGAAGATTGGGACAAGTATTCCCTTTTTCCAGTCCTCTAGGGTCTTCCTTTCCTTCCATGCTGTCTTCATCAGTCGGTACAACCATTGTATCCCCACCTCTCCTGCTGCTCTCACCATCTCCACACTCAACTCATCCACACCCGGTGCCTTCCCTCCTTTCATCTTCCTCACTGCATCTTCCACTTCTTTCCATGTTACCATAACTACGGCTCAAACGTTCGGAGTATGTGGAGGCGAATCACTTAATTCCAAGGAATTGAAAAATTCAATAATAGGGAAATGAAGTAGCTGGCTTTCATCTTCAGTATCCAATCTGTTAACGCTGATGTATGTGTTTGAACTACTGGATATAAGTTCAATGACTTTTAAATTAATATCATTACATTGTTGCAGCTTGGCAAATATTTTATATTCCAGCAGATCAATTTTGCCCTCACAACAGTAAAGACTAAAGTAACCACGCAGAGATTTTACGCAAGAGAAATACAATGTAGAACAATGTTTACATTTGATCGTCAAAGACCTTACAGTACACTGTACTGCATAATATCTGGAATTGTTTCTGAAATGGCCTATTTATATTGGATTTTAAATGTGGCTTCGTATTATTCGATAGCACTATAGTGTCCTGCAATAACGGAGCCGCTAAATATTAAATGGCAAATAATACTTCCATTGCCGAAATCAACTGCGTAGTTAGACTCAGTACTCTAAACAAATAGTCATTAAACAATTGTCTTATACAATGAAGTTCAACATGACCGTCCAGAGACTGTCATACTCAAGTTAGTTGGTGAGGAGAATGCGATGAGACTGATCGCTTAAAATAAATTCCTTATAATTGTTCCTGCCAGCGAAATTTTTTGCAATTGGCAACTCCAGCTATCTGATATGACATCTAGCGGTAAAAATGAGAAACATACCAAGTAGGGTACATTTGTCACGTGGTGACTGTTTGTATATGGTTTCTTGTATTGATAAACAGATCGTGGTAAATTGTTCGTGTCTTTATACATAAGTAATAAGTTTTACTCGTTGATAGAGTGAAAAATGAGTAAAAGCAAAGTGTATTGCTCAGTTTACGGCTGTAAGTCGATGTATAAGAGGGCTGCGGATATACGTTTTCATCACTTTCCAAAAGATGCAAATAGCAATAGCCAAAATGTGATGATACCCCCAATACTTAATTATAATACCTTTCCACCCCGGGAAGGATCTAACACTTGTCGAGGTAGACAGACAGAAGACCTGCGACGTAAAGCCAGCGAAGGTTATCCAGTTTAAAAACAGCTGTTACGATGGGCGCGCTGGTAAGATTGAAGTTACTTGAATAATTAATTAAATAATTAATTATTGGCTGCTTGGTAGGGAGAAGGGATGAGTTTAACTTGTATTAAAACTCGGGGGGGGGGGGGGGGGGGCGACAGGAATTGCTTGATTTGGATGGTTAAGAGGTGGGTTTGGTGTTGAATATTTGGATGGTAGCCGAATCACTCATTCTACAGTGTTACCACGGGGAGGCAAATTAGGTCTATATGACTCTTAGTGGAATAGCTCGACTATCCAAGAACTTGGCGATTACGAGGTGTAGGCTTGGCGGATCATCAGTTTGACATCAATTCACGGTATAAGTCGGGGCTTGGAGCAGTGGCGTCTGGTTTGCGTGGATGCTAGTGTCGGAATGATAAAAGTAGCATAGCTTCGGCGTGTTATTTATTTGTTTATGTACCGTATTTCTCTATTTCAATGTCCTCGGCGTTGACTCAGGATCGACATTTAAATCATATTGCGCATAATAGTACCGAAATAATGTCCGAAGTGTAGCCCTGTGTATATTTGAATCAGCTGGTCTACATCAACCATAAAATCTGATGCTTGATAATATGCAATTGACACCAAAAAATCCAGTGGAACACACAAATTAGATCACGTGTATCGCACAGTTATACATATATACAATTAAAAATAACACTGTCATTACTTTAGAGACCACATTTACTGATTATAACCGAAAAATAAAAAGTGTTCCATATCAAACGCGTGTTATTGAGTATTTTAAACCCTACTTATCCAGACCGACTGCAGCGCCCCAATTGTTAGTTTGAGTTGCCAATAGCTTGAAAACGCAGCTCTTAATGACGTTCTTCATTTTGTTCTAAACAGTACGAAACTGCTCTAAATAAGCAATTTCCATCACCTGTTATAGGTTATGGCAGTACATTTTGCAGGGGAACATCGAATCACTTCGCCAACTACTGGAATGACCATAGGCCTATACTCAATACTCACTTCGAAAGTCACCCTGATGGAGGCAGTTTTTGAATTCTATGTCCCGTGCATGTCAAAAATCGTATTAACACATGGAGGCCCACCTATTCTTGTCTATCGCCCCGGAGACCCGGGTTACATTTCCTGCTCTGCCAAGAAATTTAATTCTGGTCTGAGGGCAAAAACGGGGCACATTCAGTCTCTTGAGGTATAACTAAGAAGAGGAAGGTTTAATTCCCACCTCGACAATCTTGGATGTGGTTTTCCGTGGTTTCCCACTTCCACTTAAGGCAAATACCGGGATGGTTCTTAACTTAAGGCCTTGGCCGTCTCCTTGTCATTTACCACCTTAATTACAAATACACACAGTAATGCAGCCATCACAATAACACAGGTTATCAGAGAAAATTTCACACATACACACCCAAGTACACGGGGATGATTGACCACGATGTCGGAGCACTTCAAACGAATTATATTTGCCAAGTGTCTCTCATGGCGAAAGCAATTGTGGACACGCGCGAGTGCCTGGAAAACTACTTTTTTCTTTAATAATTTAAGAGTATATCGACGATGCATAATTATAACTTTTAGTGTAGGACGCTAATAACTTGACCACCGAAGCATTGGGAAGAAATTGCAATATTAAGGTACATAAACAACCTAGCCTACACATTCAACTGTCGGTTAATGTTCCTCAACATTTCCCTTCTTAAATATTCCCCTCCTTTATAATTTTCCATCACGTGAAAACGTGCCATGTCTTGTGTTGGGCGATGTACTGCCATCTGTTGTCAGTTATAGGAACTGATTGCAGATATTTAAACGGCGTACTGCGGACAACAGTTTGCTCTTCTGATCACATGCTGCAATGCAATGGTAAACGGAAATAAAACGTATTTAGAGGAAATGTAGAAATATGTATCTTTAACAGACATAAAACCTTACTAATACTCCTTGATTAAACAATATTTCAGTGGTAAAAAAAAAAATACTGGCGAGGGCTGGGATCGAACTTGTGCTCCTTAGAACAACAGTCAGTCGCCTTAACCACATAGCTATTCGTGCACTCTCATTGAGTAGCAGACAAAAGCATTCACTACATTCAAAAGCCGCTGTCTGAAGGAAATAATCCATTTCGTTATAAAAAAAAATCAATGTTGCACATTCGTATACGTTCATACTGTTATTATATTTTATAGTCATAACTTGGCTAATGTATGATTTCAATTACATGGAAGCTTATTAAATAACTTACATTTTAATGGACTTCTCACCGCCATTTTATCATGAGCTCAGGCGGATTGTGCGCATGCGTGAGGGGTGAGAATTCTGCTATTTTCTATATTAATTTAAAAATATACCGTAATATATTTGTTTACTTTAGAAACACTCTGCAAAACTACAGACCAAGAGCTTTCGTTAGAGTGCTCTACGAAGTAAATCGGTTCTGTCGTTCTCTCAATCTCGTGATGACAAAAATCACCTTACTGTTTTAAATATATAGATGACATGCGTAACGTGTTTTTGTCGCCTTTCAAAAATCACTTACCATGGCCAGGTATGAACCTGCAAGCTTGGGGTTGATAGACCGACACGATAACCACTCACCCACCGTGGCAAGCAGTAATAAGGTTAATTTGTTATTTACTACGATGAACTGTGCCAGTACTTGGAAGTTAAAGGCATCAGCAAGCTTAGGAATTTAGCGTATTTACGGTGCAAGTCTCCAACTAGCAGTTGTGCGTTATGCTAAGAGCAATTTCTGTAAAATAAAATTGTTAGTTGCGTCTCCATAATGTCTCTATTTTTCACTTTCTTTCTGTCTTCTCAATGTTCGGTATTCTTTTTCCCGCGAAATTTAACGGTGCGGCTTACCTTAGGACTAATGCGTTACACAAAGTTTTATTTTTTTCTTTATTGGATAGCTCTTTTCTTCACCACGAGTTGTGCAGTTACCAAGCTGAGATCGTGTGTACCATGTGTTATCTTGTGTAAATGGATTTCATTTTAAATGCACATGTGGTAGATTAATTTAGGCGAAATCTTTTGTTTCTTGGAATGTAGCGTATCATGTTAGTGCTGAAGAGCTTTGTCTGAAATGAAGGAATTAACAGGCATTTTGTCAAGTTTTCTTTACTGTATTTTGACACATGCAGTTTCACGACTATTCTGTCATGTGGGGTATCTACTGATAAGTCATTTGGAAAGTTGACAAATGTGTACGATAAACTGAGCAGTTAGAAACCATCCCGATATTACTGTAAATTAGAAACCTTCCCGACATTAACCGTAAGTTAGGAACCAACCCGATATTAACCGTAAGTTAGGAACCATCCCGATATTAACCGTAAGTTAGGAACCATTCTAATATTAACCGTAAGTTAGGAACCATTCTGATATTAAGTTAACCGTAATTTAGGAATCATTCCGATATTATTCGTAAGTTAGGAACCATCCCGGCATTTGACTGGGGTAGAAGTGGGGAAACCACGAAAAAACTGTTGTTAATTCATATAAGAGGCTTGGGATATATTTGGTCATTTGCCCCGTGTAGTTGTGTGTGTGATGAACAGTGCCCGGATAATTATATGCTTTTCAAAATATGAATTTATTTATGTGCTTAAAAGTGGAAAATATGTGATTAAGTTTCCAAAATATTATGTTCTTAAATTTGTATCATATTTATGTCCTCCATTTACTAGAAATATAGTTAAAACGTCCAGCTGCTTGAATAATCCATAATCCTGACTACAGTATAAAATGTTCCCACTTAATAGGCACGGGCTTGCCTCAGTTTCCGAATCCTACTATAATTACTGCAGTCCGCGATACGAAATCATATATGTGCTGTTTTCGAATTTAATTCTAAAGAGCAGAAAAGAGGGTCACTTCAATAACTTTCATAGGACTCTGTCAATACTCACTAGTTTCTTAGACTACTGTAATATCAAGTAAAATTTCCTGTCACGGTAAGGACTATTGGAGGCTTTAATGAGGCTGTTGACTCCAGCTCCCCTGCTATACTTAATGACTCGGGAATACCTGTCTTGAAATACCACTACAATAAAGAGACAAGGGTGCATTCACGCAAAAGAGAAGCAAATTACTGGAACTGGCAAGGGTCGAAAATGCGGGCAGTTCAACATACTTAACCTTTTCACTCCCAAGTCCGAGTTAACTCAGACATCCGAGTGTCTTCCACTGTCCCAACAACGAGTTAACTCGTATTCCTAATGCCCCGCTCTCTCCCGGTCCCGAGTTTAGTCACTATTTCACCCCCAGGTAAGGGTAGTTTTTATTTTGGGGTGGAAATAAGTCGTCCATAGAAAAAGAGGGTTCACCCCGAGTCCTACGACACCCCATATGTTTAAATCCGATTATTGGTTAGCGAGATACTAACAATCCGATGACCTATTAGTTTTGGGTTCTATAATTAATATTTTTTTAATAACTCATCTATAAATAATCATTTTAAAAGCCCGCCCTCTTACAAAAGCCACAAGTGCGCATGCATACAAAAAATCACTATTTCACCCCCCGGGTAAGGGTAGTTTTTATTTTAGAGTGGAAATAGGTCATTCATAGGAAAGGGGGCGTCACCCCGAGTCGTACGACATGTCACATGTCAAAATCCGACCATGGGTTCAGGAAATATCAACATAAGTGTAGTTAGACCCCCAATTATCAGAACATCATCCTAATCCTCAGGGACTTGCTTTACTGCCTAGAAACGCCAGCCTCCAACCCGGGATGGGGCATGCATAAGCAGGAAAGATACTTGGGAGTGAAAAGTTTAAGGAGTACAATATACCACCAAATATAAGAAATAAATACACCAGAATATGTATTTATTTATAAAAACGGCAAAAATATGTAAATGAATAGAAAATATTGAGTTAATATAAAATATTTAAACACATCTATCTAGGCCTTAGTGATGACTTAGTCTGCCAACCTGTATTTCTGTGGTGACTGTAATAGTGTGTGTAGCTGTAATTATTAGGGTTGGGTATAGGCCGGTAGGAGCCCCGGGACTTGAATGAGGTATTATCCTGGCATTTGCGTGGATGGAGTGATGACTCGGGAAAAAATATAATTACTGTATGATAGCCGCTGTCAGCACCGGGATTAGAATCTCCGATCTCCAGACTTGTTGCAATTCCTCTTCGCGGTCATGGTGTATGCAATTTAACGGCTATGCCACGAGGTCACAAAAAGACCACTTTAAAGACAGCTGAGGTTGGAGTCCAACCCATCTCTCAGTTCCGTATTACAAAGTGGATTGTAGAGTCTAAAATTTAGCGGTGGCGTAGTTGGTAGCATGCTGTGCTTCTATGCCCAAGGTCGCAGGTTCAAAAGCGTTAAATATCCCTCAGTATGCCTTCCTTCGGAGGGGAAGTAAAGCCACCGGTCCCATATCATAGATTTATGGCATGAAAAGAACCTTCCACTAACTACACTTGTGTGAAGCCAAAATTTGTAGGTTAGAATTTATAACGCTCTGTTAGTTCCAACGTTTGCTGGCAGGTGCTGACTGCGTTGCCATCTAGTAGCCAAGTCCTCAAGCTAGGTGTCGTGGACGGTAGCATTTGGTAGCAAAAGTAGGAACTACAGTAGGCTACTTAAAATTATTGTCTGCAGTCCTTACTTGAATTAAAACACATGAAAGAAAATCCACAGCCTGCTTCCAGTCTCCGACCGGGTCAGGAATGGAATGAATGAAGCCCCCATCTAGCGGCGAGGATATGAAGTGTGCCGGCTGCCGAAGCCTGTCGCACTCCTCTGGGGCAATGATTAAATGAATGACAGATGGAATGAAATGATAGTGGAGAGTGTTGCTGGAATGAAATTGTGACAGGGAAAACCGGAGTACCCGGAGAAAAACCTGTCTGCCTCCGTTCTGTCCAGCACAGATCTCACATGGAGTGACCGGGATTTAAACCACGGAACCAGCGGTGAGAGGCCAGCGTGCTGCCGCCTAAGCCACGGAGGCTCAATTAAAACACATAACAAACACTAATACAGTCATCACAATTAACACCGGTTTTCAGTCAGTTTCTACACACATCCAAAGCACACGGGGCTACATGACCGCGTTGTCGCAGCCCCTAAATTAAGGAACCAACCAACCAGGGTCTGAACTCGACCCTAGGAGCTGTTGATTCGGAGTCACAATGTGTATCGAGAAATCACAGAAACGGCTTTAATGAGTTCCTTTACTAGGCAAGATAAGGCAGGGGTAGTTTGTAATTGCTTTCCACGCTGAGCGAGTGCAACAACTCACCCTATGATAATCGCCTTTCAGAACATCCGCGGACACCAGCTGTACTTTGAACGCCATTACTCAGTATCACTCAGTAGTTTTAATATAGGCCTATCCACAGTCATAAATTAGACTTGGACATCGGTGAAAAGCCACATATTGCTCTAGCCTGTTGTTGTTTGAGTCTTCAGTCTTTTGACTAGTTTGATGCACCTCTCCACGCCTCCCTCTCCTGAGCTAATCGTTTCATCTCTGCATAGCTACTACACCCTACATCAGAGGCAATCTGTTTAACATATTCTAACCTTGGTATACCCTTACAGTTCTTGTCCTCGACCCTTCCTTCCATAACTAAGCTTGCTATTCCTGGGTGTCTTAGTATGTGTCTTACCAACCTATTTATTCTCTTCATTAGTAGTCGCCAAAAACATCTCTCCTCTCCCATTCGTCTTAATACCTCTTCGTTTGTAACCCTCTACCCATCTGATCTACATCATTCTCCTGTAACACCACATTTCAAACGCTTCAATTCTCCTCTTTTCTGCTGCACCAATAGTCCAAGGAGTGCGACGCTCCAGACAAAGCTTTTCAAAAATGTCTTCCTAATACCTAAATCTGTATTCGATGTCAACAGATTTATTTTCTGTTAAAATGCTTTCCTTGCCTGAACCTACCTACTTTTTATATCCTCTTTGCTTCGTCCATCACTGGTTATTTTGCTTCCTAAGTAACAGAAGTCTCCTACTTCCTTTTGTTTTTCCCCGGCCAATTTGATGTCCATAGAGGTTTCTGATTTATTGCGTGCATTCCAATATATTTGTTTTACATTTATTAATTTTCATCATGAATTCTTTCCTCAAGACGGAGTCCATACTATTCAAAAACTCATTCAAATTCTCTGGTGTGTCGCCCAAAATGACGATGACATCAGCAAATCTCAGAGTTGAAATTATTTCTCCTTGAATCTTCACTCCCACTTTAAATTTCTCTCTAATTTCCTTCATTGCTTGTTCAATGTAAAGATTGAAAAGTATGGGTGCCTGTGCCAACATAAAAATGAATTGTCCACCACATTACATAGAGGCTAGCATTTTTGACTGTCATCGCGGTGGCCCGGGTTCAATTCTTGGCTCTGCCAAGGAATTTAATTCTGGTCTGAGGGCTGGAACAGGGTACACTCAGCCTCGTGAGGCAGAACTGAGAAGAGTCGGATTAGATTCCTACCTCAGCCATCCAGGTTTTCCCTAGTTTCCCAAACTTTATTCCAGACAAACGCGGCGATGGTACCTAACTTAAAGCCACGACACTTTCTACTCAAATCCTACTTCAATTACAAATACACACTAGCAAAGCCGGCGGTCCCATGTCATAGATTTATGACATGTTAAAGAACCTTCCACTAATTACACCTGTGTGAAGCTAAATTGTATAGGTTAAGAATGAAAACAACGCTCTTAGGTTCCTACGTTCGTTGCCAAACGCCGACTGCGGTGACGTCTGGAAGCTAAGTTCTGAACTAGTAATCGTCGACGGTGGCCTTTGGCGGCAAAAGTAGGAACTACTCGAAAATTGATCGTCTGCAGTGCTTACTTGGATTAAAACAGATGCACACACTAATACAGTCATCACAATTAACGCCAGTTATCAGACAGATTCTACACACCCAAAGTACACGGGGCTACATGACCGCGTTGTCGCAGCCCCTAAACTTAAGAACCAACCAACACCCTAGTACACACATCACAGTGACGCAGGTGACATCCAAATACACAGGGCTTCATGACCAAGATGTTGCAAATCCCGTAAAAGAATCAACAACAACAACAATTAGCAAAATGATCGTGCATTCATTGCATATTGGCTTAATATTGTGTGTTTCTTTACAGTAATCATGGTACGAGAAAAACGGACTACCTGTACTCTGCTGCTTCCATTTCCACTGCTCCAAGGAATTGCAACTTCTTTGTGCTTCAAGTGGTGCATTCTGCGGGGCAAACTTGGAGGCCAATGCATCGATGGTTCGTGCGTATGTGACCTGGCGTGAAAAGCCTCCAGGAAGTTCTTAATGTTCACCTTGTAAATATACATCGCATTAAATTAAATCAATCAAAAACAATAGCTGAGCTTTTCTTAGCCTTCTTTCTTCCTCCATATCACCCACTATCTTCAAGCAAAGCAGGAAACACCCTGGAGTAATTAGACAACACACGGTAAGTACAGGGTCATCGAAAAATAATGCGAACATTTCAAAAAATTATAGCACCGAAACCCTTTATGTTGAACATGTAATTCTTTCACTGAACGCCAGCTGGTTAAAGTAAGTTTTGTTTTGGAGGGGAAGTGACCTTGCTATGCGCACAATAGATGCGCAGTAGCCAAGGTCGGCCGGGGGTGCGCGCGCCAATGACTGCACCACCCGACAAACTGCACCTGATTACAAAGCTGTCATTCGGTGGTTTAATCAGTTTAAGGAAACAGGACTGTAGAGAAAAATCTAGGCCAAGCCGACCACCAACATCAGCATTGAACGCACGCTTTCTCAATGGCTAGATTGGTACGTGCAATCATTTCAGGAGTAACTGTCAAGATGGCGGCAGAAATTCGCTCCCGCAGGTGCTCCAAATCCCGATTTTTTTCTGCATACACAATGTTTTTAATGTACCCCCAGAAAAAAATCCAAAGGGATTAGGTCAGGACTTCATTGGAGCACGCGCCCCCGGCCGACCTTGGCTACTGCGCATCTAGTGTGCGCATAGCAAGGTCACGTCCCCTCCAAAACAAAACTTACTTTAACCAGCTGGCGTTCAGTGAAAGAATTCCACGTTTAACATAAAGGGTTTCGGTGCTATAATTTCTTGAAATGTTGGCATTATTTTTCAATGACCCTGTATATTCGTGATGGCTAAAGCCTTGTCCACACCGGCAAATTTGTTTCCAGAAACATTGTATGCAGACTGTTTCCCAAATATTTCTCATTTGTGTGCGGGATGTTTGCAGACTTTTTGAAAACATTCTACATACAATTGGGAGACATTTCATGCTCTAGTGATGTTTGGAAACAGTCTGCATACAATTGACATACAAATGACAAAACAAATCTCGTGTTTCTCGAGACAAGTTGCAATGTTTTCTGTTTTCCAACAAAATGGAAAACACGCATACAAGAAACAAGTATTTTGTCTAAAGTCTTCCTGTGTGGACGTGTTTTGAAACTGGAGACCGGATACAAACCACAGACGCATCCAGAAGCCAGTTGCCTTTCGAGCGGATCACAGTGCGGATGGAGTCATACAGCTGAGTTACTTGTTCGTGAATTGTGCGTGGCTTCAAGTCGAATCGTAGTTGAAATTGTAGCTCTGTAATTAGTGTCTGTTCTGCTAATTCGAGGACCCACACTGTTGAGCAATATTTCAAAATTTGTAGGGGTCATTCGAGTGAAGTTCCGAAAAACTGAGGTCAAGCAAAGAACAGGTTCAAATCTGAGGTCTGAAAGTATGTTCCGGCCGTAGTATGTACCTTCCTCAAGCACTCTTCGTGTCCAACACCTCCCTTTCCTTGGTAGAGTAGACACATAATTAAGCAATACAGAACACGCACAAGCCAAAAGTAAGTCTTCTTCACTCGGCATAGCTATACCAAACGTCAGGTCAAGTCCTGAGGAAAATATCCCTCCGCGCATCTCCTCTCTCTCTGTTCTTTCTTGTGTTTCCGGCAGGGAAACTCTAGATTGTCATCCCTCAACCTACTATATACAGTACATATCAAATCATTTGTTTGCAGCATTTACTCAACTATTCTCCACTTTTATTACCTTTGAGGAGTCCATGTTCAACTTTGTGCATTCGTAACAGTGTCGCAAACCTTTGAGCCTGATTCGCCATAAAATCGAATTACACACATCAAAAAAAGTTTTGCATCACCTCGGTTCCCAGATCTCCGGCATATAGACGTTGACTGTGTATATTGTATCCAAGATACAGTCCCTTTGACTGTTCATAGATGTCACTAAAACTGCTCAAAGATGTAAACAACCATGCATGAGCAGGGCCTATTAGACGGAGGGGGTACGACAGCCGATCAGTTCCAGTCATTCCACCAGGACGAAGGTACGCTGCTCATGTTGTCTGTAGTTCTACCCTGCCTAGAAGGTCAATACCGCAGTTCGATCGCGTCCGCATTGTTACTTTGTGTCAAGAAGGGCTCTCAACAAGGGAAGTTTCCAGGCGTCTCAGAGTGAACCAAAGCGATGTTGTTCGGACATGGAGGAGGTACAGAGATACAGGAACTGTCGATGACAGGCCTCGCTCAGGCCGCCCAAGGGCTACTACTGTAGTGGATGACCGCTACTTACGGATTGCCGCTCGGAGGAACCCTGACAGCAATGCCACCATGTTGAATAATGCGTTTCGTTCAGCCACAGGACGTCGTGTTTCAACTCAAACTGTGCGCAATAGGCTGCATGATGCGCAACTTCACTCCCGACGTCCATGGCGAGGTCCAGCTTTGCAACCCCGACACCATGCAGCGCGGTACAGATGGGCCCAACAACATGCTGAATGGACCCCACGGAATTGGCATCACGTTCTCTTCACCGATGAGTGTCGCATATGCCTTCAACCAGACAATCGTCGGAGACGTGTTTGGAGGCACCCTGGTCAGGCTGAACGTCTTAGACACACTGTCCAGCGAGTGCAGCAAGGTGGTGGTTCCCTGATGTTTTGGGGTGGCATTATGTGGGGCCGACGTACGCCACTGGTGGTCATGGAAGGCTCCGAAACGGCTTTACGATACCTGAATGACATCCTCCGACCCATAGTGCAACCATATCGGCAGAATATTGGAGAGGCATTTGTCTTCAAGGACGACAATTCTCGACCTCATCGTGCACATCTTGTGAATGCGTTCCTTCAAGATAACGACATCGCTCGACTACAGTGGCCAGCATGTTCGCCAGACATGAACCCTATCGAACATGCCTGGGATATGTTGAAAAGGGCTGTTTATGGACGCCTTGACCCACCAACCACTCTGAGAGATTTACGCCGAATTGTCGTTGAGGAGTGGGACAATTTGGACCAACAGTGTCTTGATGAACTTGTGGATAGTATGCCACGGCGAATACAGGCATGCATCAATGCAAGAGGACGTGCTACTGGGTATTAGAGGTAGTGGTGTGTACTGCAATCTGGACCACAAATGCTGAAAGTCTAGCTGTATGATGGTACAACATGCAATGTGTGGGTCTCATGAGCAATAAAACGAGCTGAAATGTTGTTTGTGTTGATCTCTATTCCCTTTGTATTTAACGGTTCCGGAACTCTTGGAACCGAGGTGATGCAAAACTTTTTTTGATGTGTGTACTTGGGTGCTCTTTCGCCGCTCAAACAAGCTTTGTACAAAACAAAAGGTAATATAATATCAAAATCGTACTGAAATACTCTGCCCATAGTTCCAAATACCGCTAAAACTATATTAAAACACACAATTCATCACATGAAAAGTAACGTTGGTAAAGCTCCCAATTAAAGTAAAAATAAAAAATTTATTCATAGATTTTTACAAAGGAAATTCTGAAAAGTAGGCAGCTTATGGAAATATAGTAACACGCGCTGGAAAATCTTGTGCGCCAAAAACAAGCAGAAACATTGGGAACTATTTCCTAGCGCGTTAGTCTCTTCACAGACCAAAAATCAAAGGGACCACTTAGGTCTTGAGGTGACTAGAGGTATAGAAGCACTGACTGTGTGGACTAGAGGTCTAATTTTGGTATGGACGCAAACCAAGTAACATACAGTAAGCCCTCGCTTCAGCCGTTTAGGAGTTGATAGGGGGAGACACACACACAGCCAGACAGACAGACACACATTTGCCCGGATCGATCTCATAAGTCTACTTTTTCCTCATTTTTGCAAATTGTGAAAAGTAGGCTAAAAATAAGTACATTTCGTGACGAGTCACACAAATTACCTGACATCGAGGATATTGACAAAACTCATGAATACTCCCGATTTTAATTAGCATCCAATTGAATGTATAATTTAGAACATGCAACATTATCTAAGCATATTGCAATTATTGGAAATTCGCATTTTCCGTTCAAACAAGAACAGATAGAGATAAAAGACGCTGCGAGGGGGTTACGTGAAGTATTCAATGGCAGGTCGTGCTAAAGAACCGGGCTGTCTTACAGAACGCTCCAGACAGGGATTTAGTGGCGTCCCTTTGTTTATGACAGCTACTTGAGTACCTTTCTTATTCTAACGATGGCATCAAAGAGAACAAATTGTATGATAATACCGCAGGTGATGCTTTTTGTACTGATAAATTGGGCCCATGACCTAGCCAAATAAAGCTTATATAGGCAGGTAGAAAGGCTGTGGTAAGCTGGGCGGTGTTTCGCTCCACCAGTTCAAGATTGGAGCCATGATTAGTGAGGTACAATGTCTGGCCTCGTCTCCTAACCAAACTGTTGAGGTGCGGCAAAGTAAACAGACCTCCGAGAATTTTTTGACTTACCGGTAACACTTGGTGCATGAATGCTATTATACAGGGTGATTCTTTTTCTGGAGCGGGGCCAGCGGCCAGCTACCAGACGCGCGCACGCCTTCCGCCAGCCAACTGAACGATTGCGTGCCGAGTGCGACCGTGTCGAATGCGACCCAGTAAAAATCGTGCCTGTAGCGACCCGGCTGTAGCTTACAGTGCCACATGCGACCCATTGTTTGAGAGAAGAATTGAAGATCTCATTTCCAAAGTGACGTAAATCCATAAAATGTAAAACTTCAGAAATTTTGTTTCAACGAATAATTACAATCAGATAATTATGATTATGAATATAATGTCATTTCATTCATTATTTTTATGCACATTCTAACACTGTGTTTCAAAAATCTCCTATCATTGGAAATTGTGGTAATCGTCTCCTGTAAGTTGGGAGTTAGGACGTTTTGGAAATAAATCATATATTGGCATACGCTTTGAGTGGCATTTATGAACATTTAAATAGTTTAAACACAACAAACACAAACTGATGCTCTACATATTCTTCAAAGTTAGCCATTGCCTTGAAAATTTACGTGATGCCCAGAGAGCCATCGGATTAGTCAACATGGATATAAGACCCATTGGAAATAAATACACGTTGGAGTTACATCACTTTGCAAATAAACTTAGTTCTTAGATCTCTTTTAATATGTGATGTACGACGTATTGCGACTTAAAACCTTTGCTATACGGCGATAGAACCTACAAACTTGCTTATGAAAGAAAAAAAATGAAAAACCGTCAATTTTGGATTTACGTCACTTTGGAAATAAGCTCTTCAATTTTCACGACGCATAACCTAACCTAACCTAAGCGGAATTTTAGCAGAGAAAGATGTGTTAGAAATTCCCATATTCCACCGAGCATCAGTGCTTGTTTCGCTAGTGGCTCGATGGCAAATTGGTGGGTCGCATCCGGCACGGTCGCATCCAGCGCGACACCAACTGAACTCGGGTTGCTGATTGCTCGCAGGTAGAGACCATAGAGTGTATATTAATTAATTGTAAATTTACCAGCAAATCATGATTAAAGAACTTACCTTTGCACAGAAGATGCTGAAAATGTTCTCCTACAGCTGACAAATAGGCGTTGTATTGTGTAAATAAATTAGCGTTTGCACGTTCTTATTCCCTTCTGTTGTGAGGGATATCTAATGCCATATATTGTTCTTCAGCTCCACTAGAGTACGGGTAATTGATTTGTACACTTTGCATTTTAAATTACCCCGCAATTAAATATCAAACGGGGTTAGGTCCGTGCTTCGATTTATCACAGTAAATATGTGGGATGGTACAGGATTAGCTACATAATGTGATGATGTAACTTTCAAAGTTACTGTCTGTCAGCTGAAGGACAACATTTTCAGCATCTTATGTGAGAAGGTAAGTTCTACCCTTTAACTGGTTACGTGAGGTCATACAGACTCCCAAGAAATGTAAAAACATTCTGTACTTCTTTAATTAAATCTTGCAGGAAACTGTTGTTTATGTTACCTTCTTATCTGTATGCTGACACTTCACACCCTCGTTGATGAAAGTTTAGTGACCTTGGTTAGCTCGCCTCGTCAGGTAGAAACTTTGATTTAGTTCCGGTTCGATTACCGGCTGGTTTGTAGGATGTTTATCTCATATGGTTAATTCCCTGACTGGAAACTTGGTGCTTGTGACGTCTTCATAAAAAAATACTCAAAATAAAGAAAATAATATAGTTATGAAGAGGATGTCATAATTATTTAGAGAAAAATATAGGTGTTCTAAAAAAATCTTCCAATTAAAGCACCAAACTCACACGCTTGCAAACGCACGTATACCTCTACAAACATCATCATAACATAAGGGATGTCTAATTAATAAGCAATGTCGTTATTTCTGGCAAGAAATTAAACTATTCCTCAAAGTAGAGGCAATCAGATTCGATGGTCTTGAGCCATCGTTCAGCGAGTTTTTTTTAATCCCGCGACGGCACCAGTCTCTGGGTTTTGATGCGAAGAATTCGGTGAGACCCACTTCTACAACCTCAACGTTTTCGAAATTTCTTCCACGCAAGAAATGGACCATGGATCGAAAAATGTGGTAATCTGAAGGGGCAACATCAGGGCTGTATGCTGAATGTAGTAACAGTTCGACTCAAAACTTCCTGAATTTTTGCCATGGTTGTCCGTGCAGTATGAGGTCACGCATTGTCCTGCAGAAAGTGAACGCTATTTAGGTTAATTAATGCTGGGTATCTTCGTCTCAAAATTTCATGAACTCACTCCAGTTATTTAGAATTAAGATCCACATTGACAGCACGCCCGTTAGGAACAAACTCCCAGTGAATCACTCCTTCAAACTCCACCAGACACTCTACACTTTGGGGCCGACCGATACATTTTTACAATGACTTTGGCAGGTTGATGGGAACTGAACCACTATTTCGAGGCGTCAGTGTTGTGGAAATAGACCCATTTTTCATCACATGTGAACGTTCTCCTGTTGATTCTATCATCCATGGGGTTACCAGTAATCTGACGACAGATATCCACTCTTCGTTGAGCCATGAGTCATGATGTAAAGATCTACAGCTTCTGTTTGATTCCAAGTTTCTTGTTGTTTGAGTCTTCAGTCTTTTGACTGGTTTGATGCAGCTCTCCATGCCTCCCTGTCCTGAGCTATTCGTTTCATCTCTACATAGCTCCGACACCCTACATCCGAGGCAATCTGTTTAACATATTCTAACCTTGGTCTACCCCTACAGGTTTTGTCCTCGACCCTTCCTTCCATAACTAAGCTTGCTATTCCTGGGTGTCTTAGTATATGTCCTACCAACCTATCTCTTCTCTTCATTAGCAGTCGCCAGAAATATCTCTCCTCTCCCACTCGTCTTAATACCTCTTTGTGTGTAACCCTATCTACCCATCTGATCTTCATCATTCTCCTGTAACACCACATTTCAAATGCTTCAATTCTCCTCTTTTCTGCTGCACCAATAGTCCAAGTTTCACTTCCATAGAGCGCCACGCTCCAGACAAAGGCTTTCAAAAATGACTTCCTAATACCTAAATCTATATTCGATGTCAGCAGATTCCTTTTTTGTAGAAATGCTTTCTTTGCCTGAGCCAACCTACTTTTAATATCCTCTTTGCTTCGTCCATCACTGGTTATTCTGCTTCCTAAGTAACAGAAGTCTCCTACTTCCTTCAGCTTTTCACCTGCCAATTTGATCTCCATAGAGGTTTCTGATTTATTTCGGCTGCATTCCAGTATTTTTGTTTTACATTTATTTATTTTCATCATGAATTCTTTCCGTAAGACGGAGTCCATACCATTCAAAAACTCATTCAAATCCTCAGGCTTGTCGGCCAAGATGACGATGTCATCAGCAAAACTCAGAGTTGAAATTATTTCTCTTTGAATCTTCACTCCCACTTTAAATTTTTCTCTAATTTCCTTCATTGCTTGTTCAATGTAAAGATTGAAAAGTATGGGTGATAAGTTGCAGCCTTGCCTTACACCTTTCTGAATACCAGCTTCTCTCTCATGTCCTTCAACTCGAATGACTGCTGTCTGGTTTCTGTACAGATTGTATATCACCCTCCTATCCCTGTACTTTATTCCAATCGATTTCAAAATGTCAAACAATTTAGTCCAATCAACGTTATCAAAAGCCTTTTCTAAGTCTACAAAAGCCATGAACGTTCTCTTATCTTTCCTTATTCTACCTTCCAAAATCAGCCAAGACTTAGTACAGCTTCCCTTGTTCCTACATTTCTCCTGAAACAAAACTGGTCTTCACCCAACTCCATTTCTATCTGGCTTTCAATCCTCTTGTAAATTATTCTAGACAGGATCTTTGAAGCATGAGTAATCAAGCTGATTGTACGGTAATCTTCACATCTGTCAGCTCCCACTTTCTTTGGTATAGGGATGATTACATTCTTCTTGAAATCAGGGGGTACCTCACCTGTCTCATAAATCCTACACACCAAGTGAAATAACCTGATCAGACCTTCATCTCCTATGCAGCGTAGCAACTCAATCGGTATATCATCTATGCCTGGTGCTTTGTTCCTGCTTAAGTCTTCCAAAGCTCTATCAAATTCTGATCTCAATATTAAATCTCCTTTCGCATCCTCATCAATTTCCTCCTCCCTTTCCATTACATGATTCTCAATCACCTTTCCCTTATACAAACTCTCTATGTAAGCTTTCCATCTCTCAACCTTTTCTTCCCTATCTGTTAGAGGCTTTCCATTTGTGTCCTTAATATTACAGCACTTAGTCTTCTTTTCCCCAAAAGTATTCTTAATCCTTCGATAAGCTGTGTCTACTTTTCCTAATTTCAGACAATTTTCTATACCTGCACATTTCTCTTTCAACCATTCTTCTTTCGCTTCCTTGCACTTCTTGTTAACCTCATTTCTCAGACGTCTGTATTCTGCTTTCCCCTTTTCATCTCTTAGATTCTTGTGTTTCCGCCTTTCATCCATCAATTCTAGTATATCCTGAGTGATCCACGGCTTTCTACCTACTCTTTCTTTCCTACCAATGTTTTCTTCTGCGGATTTTGTTATTTCATTCTTCAAAAGTGCCCATTCGTCTGCAATTGAAGTTTGTTTAGGGTTTTTCATTAGTCCTTCCTTTATACTCTTCTTGAATCTTTCGTTTACATCCTTTACTTTCAGTTTGTCTATTGCCCACCTTTTTGGCTTTTGACTTTTCTTCAGTTTCTTCAACTTTAATCTGCATTTCATTACAACCAGATTGTGATCAGAGTTTATGTCAGCACCAGGATATGTTTTACAATCCAAAATCTGGTTTCGAAACCTCTGCTTGACCATAATGAAGTCGATTTGGTAACGCCCTGTATCTCCTGGTCTCATCCATGTGTGTCTGGCTGCGTGGCTCAGGGGTAACGTTCTCACTTGCTGAGCCCAAGGTTGCAGGTTCGAAACCTGGCGCAGTCAGCTGGCATTTGAGGGTGCGCAAATGCGAGGGAGCCGTGTCAGTACATTTACTGGCACGTTAAAGATCCCCTTCGGGTCAAAATTCCGGCACCCCGGCGTCTCTAAAAGCCAGGGTAGTTAAAAGGGACGTAAAACCAATAACATTATTATTTCATTATTATTCATCCATGTGTATATTCTTCTATTGTGGTTATTGAATAAGGTGTTAGCTATGACCAATTCATGCTCGGTGCAGAATTCTACCAGCCTGCTTCCTCGATCATTCCTTTCACCTAATCCGAAATCTCCTACTATCTTCCCTTCTCTCCCTTTTCCTACCACAGCATTCCAATCTCCCATTTCTATAACATTTTCATCACCCTTGATATACCTCAGAATTTCGTCTATTTCTTCGTAGACCTTTTCAACATCCTCATCATCAGCTTGACTGGTAGGCATATAGACTTGTACCACTGTGGTGCAGGTAGGTTTAGTATTGATTTTTGCTACAATAATCCGTTCACTATATTGCTCATAATATTCCACCCGCTGTCCAAGTTTCCTACTCAATATGAGGCCAACCCCTGCTTGGCCATTGTTTGATTTAGTGCTAATGGCCCTATAGTCTCCTGACCAAAAGTCCTGTTCTTCCTGCCAGCGCATTTCACTAATCCCAACCAAATCCAACCTCAACCTATCCATTTTCCTTTCTAAGTTTTCTAACCTTCCACTTCCTAGCAGACTTCTAACATTCCACGCTCCGATCCGTAGAATGTCAGATTTCCTCTTTGTCACTTCTGTGATGTTAACCCCCTCTCGAGTAGTCCCCACCCGGAGATCCGAACGGGGGACTAGTTTACCTCTGGATTGAAATTTTACAAGGGAGGAGGCCATCATCACATGCAATTATGCATAGAGAGGTGCATATCCTCGGGAATATCATACGGCTGTAGTTTCCCGTTGCTTTCAGCCGTGCTGCAGGACGCAGTGTAACCATTATTTGGCTTATATTATCAATATCTTAACCGTCTATAAGACTAGTAAAGAATTGATTTATTCTGAAAGGCTGCTACTCCCTTTCAGAATAAGTAAAGAGCAATTCTACTAACAAAAAATACTAAGCTTCTACCGTACTAACAATTAAATACCAAAATTCTACTAACAAAAAAACCGTCAACGACCAACTAGTTCAGAACCTAGTCTGGGATAAAGCAGTCCCTATAAGAGCTAAACAGACGATGTTAAAAGCAATTGTAAACTTAAACAAATTCAAAAAGGAAGCCGGCAGGTACTTCCTGAAACAATATGTTAAAGAATATAGATGAACCTATACACACTGAATAAATGATCTTACCACCTTAGTATATTCTAATATAAATTAGTTGGTTGGTTTCTTAGTTTAGGGGCTGCAACAACACGGTCATGTAGCCCTGTGTACTTTGTGTGTGTGTAGAATCTGTCGGATCACCGGTGTTAATTGTGATGACTGTATTAGTGTTTGATTTGTAAAATAAGAGAGTCCGGTACTGTGGGCTACCGAGTGGCGGTAGGAGGGGGGCTTTATGAAATATTGAAATATAGGGTTCAAAACACTATATTTTTACGCTTTTCTGAATACTTTAAAAAATTAATCAGTTGACAAAATAGCAATCTAAATTTGATTTCAATTTTAAATTAAATTGATACTGCTGTAGCAATATTTTTCTTACCATAGCCGTTGACCTATATGATGATGATGATAATTGTTGTTTTAAGGGGCCTAACATCTAGGTTATCGGCCCCCGATGGTTTGGGTGATCGTGAAGATGAAAAGCGAACTTAAAACTAAAACGAACTAATAACCTACCTACTAGAAGAAGAAATGAAAAACTAAAGGAGAATAAGGCAAATAAAGGACAGGAGGAAAATAAATGCCCTCAACCCTCGAAGAAGACCGATTGAGGGACTTGGAAGGAAGGAGAGCCATGAAAGGCAGATAGGAAAGTGAAAGAGGAGAGGGTCCGCCCCAAAGGTAAGGGACAAAAGGGGAAAACGGACCCAGCTCAGGAATCCCTCGGGGTCGCCAACTCCCGAACTCACCAGCCGTGAGCCCCTGAGGGTGTAGCATTATCTAGGGTGCACAAAAGTGGTGGGGCTACATACACCCGGCCTCCTTGAGGGCCTTAAGCAGAAGGCAGGAGATAACATGAAAAGAAAAAGAAGGCTGACCCCTCGCAGAAGGAGGGTATCAGGAAAGATGAGACAAGGGCCAATTAAGGCGGGAAAGTGAAAGACTCCCTAGGCCTCGGATAACCTAATACCGTCCGGGAAAAACCGGAGTACCCGGAGAAAACCTGTCTGCCTCTGTGCTGGACAAAACGGAGGCAGACAGGTTTTTCTCCGGGTACTCCGGTTTTCCCTGTCGAAATGTCATTCCAGCAACACTCTCCACTATCATTTCATTTCATCTGTCATTCATTTAATCATTGCCCCAGAGGAGTGCGTCAGGCCCTGGCAGCCGGCACAGTTCATATCCTCGCCGCTAGATGGGAGCTTCATTCATTCCATTCCTGACCCGGTCGGAGACTGGAAGCAAGCTGTGGATTGTCATTTCATTTTCTTAATATGGCGATGTACCAACTGACGACTGATACATTCTCGCAATTCTAGCCATGGCCTGTTGTAAATATCGTTGGCGAAACAAGGAAAACCAATTCTATGTTACTTAACACCAAACTTAAAAAAAAAACGACATTACTTATGAGACATCCTAATATTATTTATGTTCGACCCTAACTATTATGTGTCAGAAAACTGTATCATAATGAGGCTTATTATAACACTATTTTTCATTATGAAACAGTTTCTCCCACCAATCAGAGCTCAAGAAACAGTTGTGCGACCAATTAGATAAGGATACCTTCGCGCATGCGCTCAAAATCCAACATGTCTATATAAATTACCGAAAGTGCACCGTCCATATGTTCGCGTAAATAAACTTGTGAATATGAGACAAGAAATAGCACTGTACTTAACATCCTCAAACCCAATTTCTACAGAGCGCGTTTTATTGAAACGACTTCGGTGACAGTTTTACTGAATACACAATCTGAACATATGGCATTGAAGCACACAGAGCGCATGCGTCGGTTGTCCAGAGAGCTTGGAAAATAGAGATATATTACCCAGCGCAGCACCCGATCATAACATTCTAGTGACTGAACAGATATTTATGAATATTTATGTTAAAACATATAATAAAGTTATAATTATCGTCGAACATAAACAGTCGTATGCAACTCGCCTATAATGGTAATTAAGACACTTGTATGGAAATTATAAAACTCGCATACGCTCGTTTTATAAAAATAACTCGTGTCTTAATTATAGCCATTATAGGCTCGTTGCATAATGTACTAGTGTGTACTTTGAGAAGAACGCGATAAGAATCGAAGCTTGAACCCAGGAGCTCCAGACTTATCACAGCTGCCACATCTCGGCGGCTAATGGCGTGCCGAGAAGAAGATTGGGCCTGGGTGGAGTCACCATAACACCCCAGGAATGCACCGCCATCCTAAACCCTACCCGCCGTTACAGACCGCGTCTGGTGAGGCTATATCAATAACCATACATCGCCCAACTCTAAGTGCAATAAATATCATTGCTAGCCTATATAATGACTGCGAGAAGGGAACATAAAGGTGTCTCACGGAACTGCACGCTTCAGTTCAAGTCCTGAATTAGCATGTTAATTAGAAAACTACCAATATAAATCTGATGGAAATAAAATGCAAACAGAATTCAAATAAAATATTCTACCATGAAAGGGTCGTACAGGCCCAGTAAACACAAAAATGTATCATCTTCCACCTAAATAACGACCATGCTAGGGGTAGGAATGTATTTCACGTTCTTGATGAAAACTGATTGGTTACTCAGTTTAGGGGTTGCGACAACGAGGTCATGTAGCCCCGTGTACTTCGGGTGTGTGTGTAGAATCTGTCTAATAAACGGTGTTAATTGTGATGGCTGTTTTAGTGTGTGTCATCTGTAATTCAGGAAAGGACTGCAGGTGATAAATATCAAGTATTTCCTAATTTTCCTACCAAATACTAGTGTCAACGACACCTAGCTGTGAACTTGGCTACTAGATGACACCGCAACAGGCAACTAGTGGTGAACGTTGGAACTTAATAGAGCGTTAATCAAATCTATCCCATAAATTTTAGCTTCACACAATTGTAGTTGGTGGAAGGTTCTTCTACATGCCATAAATCTATGACATGGGCCCGCCGGCTCTACTGCTCCTCCAAAGGAAGGCATACCGAGGAATTTTTAACGCTTTTAAAAAATTTGACGACTTTGGCCGGGTTGGAACCTACTATCTTGGGCATAGAAGCACAGCATGTTACCAACTACGCCACTGAAGCCACTTTGAAGGAAACTAGTGAAGGAAAGGATGTTGAGGCCAAGACGGATTTGTTGGTTTATTTGTTTATTGAGTTACTGTATTTAGTACTGTTTAATTAATCTACGTACTAATTAGCAATGCCAGATAAGGGGCAGACCTAATGAGAGTCCAAAGGAAAGTTCAAAGAATTGTTGTTGTTGATTAAGGGGCTTTGCAAGGTCGTGGTTAAGTGGCCCCGTGTATATGGGTGTGTGTGGAAGTTATCTGATAACCTGTGTTATTGTGATGGCTATATTAGAGTGTATATTCGTAATTCAGATGAGTATTGGGAAGGAGGTGGCAGTGGTCTTAAGTTAGGAACTATTCCGGCATTTTCATGGAGTAGACGTGAGGAAATCACTTCCAAGATAGCTGAGGTGAGAATCGAACCCACTTTTTCTCAGTTTTGCTTCACGGTGCAGCCAGTACACAAAGAGGCAGATTCTGACAATTTTCTAACAATATTACAGATTATCACACTAAAGTTAACTTGAAGGTCAATAGCCACCATCCATCGTGATCACCAACTAAAAGGCTTTTCAAATTCCGTTTACTACGGGAACATTGAACAAGTAGTTCCGTGAAGAACTAGAAAGCCTATTTTCGTATATCCTACCGATCTTTACCAGTAAAAACTCTCTCGCGTATTATAAAGACATT
Source organism: Meconema thalassinum (assembly GCA_946902985.2). Classification (NCBI taxonomy): domain Eukaryota; kingdom Metazoa; phylum Arthropoda; class Insecta; order Orthoptera; family Tettigoniidae; genus Meconema; species Meconema thalassinum. The sequence goes on from OX336394.1 coordinate 265,727,296, forward strand.
CCTTGTGATCTGCTAAATAGCTTTTGATACACGACCTATGTCTTCACCAATACCAATATATTGATAAATTGTGTGCTAGAATATATAACTTTCGGTATCGGCAATTAAGACGATTTAAAAATTTCGCACAGCCAGTGTGAGGTTTTGAAAACAATTGAACTAATTAGATGGCAGTAGTTTAAATCTTGTATAGACTTTTACATTACAGTAGAGTCTCGCAAACTCGGCACTCGGTAACCCGGCACTCCGGATTTCTCGGCCACCCTGACAGGAGAAAAAACAAGAAGTTCTGTGACGAACTAAAGAGCCTACTTTTCATGCCAATGATTATTCTACAGTATATGAACCTATCTAGAATAATGAAGAAATTAAGTTGCTAATATCGAAATTTCTAATTATTTCGAAATACTGTATACCTTGCATAATGTAGCCTAATAGAGCACTACAGTTGGCAGCCCTGATGACTGAATATACTCTTAGTTCCATCTTATAAGGTACAGAATACAAAATTTGGTTGAAGTCCAATGAATAGCATGGACGTTACATGCAGTTAAACATTGGATCTAACAGCGTGCGTAAAATCATGTTGGCAACAATGTCATGCACGTATTGGTCAGAAATAATCTGAAATAATATGATCTATTGTTGTGCCAATTTTGAATGAAATCCATTAGTTAGTATAGAAGTTACATGCATTTTAAAATTGGACCTATCAGCAGGCTTAGAATCATGTTGGCAGCACTGACGTATATTAGTTAGTCCAAATGAATCTAGAATGCCAGGTACTATACGTGTGCAAAGTTTAGAGCTATTGGCTTGCATACTTTCTGATATATTGGTATTTGGATAAAATAAATTAGGAGCATTTATTAACAGTTGGCAGCCCTGGTGGGTCTTAAGAATACGCTCAGTCATATCTGGTTATGTATGCATACAACATACGAAATTTGGTTGAATTCCAATTGATAGTGTAGAAGTTATGTGCATTTAAAAATTGGACCAATCAGCAGGCTTATAATCATTTTGGCAACACAGCGATGTATGGCCCCCTGGAAATTAAACTGCAATATTATTATCTATACGTATGCCAATTTTGAAATAGCTCTCATTCATACCTTCCAAGATATCCAACATGGAGCTCAAATTTCAATTGCGATTTTTTAGCAGTTGGTAGCACTGACATCATTTTCAAATATGGCCGTGAGATATTCGGGTATAGACCTTTACTCCTTCCAAATTTTGTTTTGATTGATCCAGCCGTTTAGGAGTTGATAGGGGGGGGACACACACACACACAGCCAGATAGACAGACAGACAGACAGAAGGACAGACAGACAGACACACATTTGCCCGATCTCATAAGACTACTTTTTCCTCATTTCTGCAAAATGTGAAAAGTAGGCTAAAAAATCATGATTTTTGTGTTTCCGCATAGAGCGTTTTTATGCTGTCTTTCGTCTTCTCCATCAATGGAATTATCGACAGTTAAATACTACGCGAAACAAGTTGACCTACAGTTCATAGTAAGAAAAGTAACGACGACCTGATAAATACAGGTAGTTGAACAGTACAGTACTGTAAATGTACAAACTGTTGGCAGTAAGAAGTAAACAGACGGTTCTCGCACAGAGCGTTGTATTTATTTGATTGCGCATTCTCTGCTATTCTGTTTATTCACCGTCTTCGTGACGAGACTTCAAGAAACTGGTTTCAAAGCGAAAAGCAAAAGAACATTACTTACTTTTTTGCAAAGAAAAGTAAATGGTAATTTTCATTAAGTGAAGAAACTATTTGCCTACAGGAATTGTTTTGTACATATAACTTAGGCCTACTCTACAGTGTACATATTGTAAAAATAATTTGTGGGCCTAGTTTTTATAAGTTTTCTTTTATTATTTACAGTAATTGTTTTCCTTGATTTGTATGCAGTACAGTACTGAACTATATAATCAAGTACTGTATTTTATAGTGGCTTAATCGTTTTAAAACTTGTGTTTCTGTAAAATAAGAACATAACTGTACTGCATTGAATTACTTTTAAACCAAAACCAACAGCTTATTTCTTCTTTTTAACACATTTCCGGATAACCTTGCATTTTCGTGAACTCGGCCACCCTTCGGTCCACATTAGGCCGAATTTGTGTGACTCTACAGTACCAAGTTTCACTGCGCTAGGATGATTAAATCGTGAGAATTTAAATATTTTAATTTTGCTTGACTATCATGTTGGCTATGTACTTACAAGGGAAGTATCAGGTAAGACAGGTCGAAACCTATCTTGAAACTTTGTGGACGCAATCTCTGTATTATAAGAGGACAATGTGTGGAAAATCAGCCACCAGATTGAACTGCAAGGCTCAGAAAGCATGTGGCGAATCTCTCCTATAAATCAATGGGAGGTAGCGAGTACCGTACATGTTGGAATGGACAGCCCTGACCCCTCCAGCCGATATGCCGAAGTCGTCGGATTTTTTAAGAGCGTTAAAAATCCCTCAGTATGCCTTCCTTCGGAGGGGGAGTAAAGCCGGCGATCCCATGTCACAGATACGACTGTGGTGGCGTCTGGTAACCAATATCTGAACTAGTAGTCGTTGACGGTGGCGTTTGGCGGCAAAAGTAGGAACTACATGTAAAAAAATTCAATGTCTGCAGTCCTTACTTGAATTGATAACAGATAATACTCACTAATACAGTCATCACAATTGACACCAGTTATCAGACAGATTCTACACACACCCAAAGTACACGGGATTACATGACCGTGTTGTCACGTCTTAGCGTGTGTCCGATTCATCTCCACTTCCTGCGACGCTTCTTAATGTCAATAGGTGTTTGTTTAGTTCTGTTCCATAGTTCATTATTGGAAATGATCTGTGGTCACCATATCCCCAGGATATTCCTCAGACTCTTGTTCACAAAAGTCTGAAGACTTCTGATTAGTTGTTTATTTTGTATTCCAGGTTTCTCGGCCATAGAGCAGGACCCTGAATAAGGCCATGAAGATATTATTGTGGGAGCAATGAGTAAGGAATTATCGACACTTACTTTCATCTTGATCCTGTGTATCTGAACCCAGATGTATAGATAGCCCTTCTCTTGCAGACACTGATTTGTGTGACATATTCTTACCTGAAACAAAAAAGAGAAGTAACAATGTTAATTCTGGTTTACACGGAAACAAGAAACTGGGTGCGACTGAAACCTCTATTGCCATTGCGATTATACACTATATGGCCTGTTAGACTACTGTTATTGATGATGATTATATTTATTAATAGCCACTTATACCAAAAATGATTATAGAAATGGTTCTAATAATAATAATAATAATAATGTTATTGGTTTAAAGTCCCTTTTAACTACCCTGAATGTGAGAAACGCCGGAATTTTACCCCGAAGGGGATCTTGAACGTCCCTGTAAATCTTCTGGCAAGGCTCCCTCCTATTTGCGCACCCTCAAATGCCAGTTGACTGTGCCAGGATACGAACCTGCAACCTTGGGTCCAGCAAGCGAGAACGTTACCGCTGAGCCACGCAAAGATGGTTCTAATAGGAATGGGAGTCATTAAGTTTTGTTGTTAATTCATTCAGGGAATTTGCGACATCGTGGTAATTTAGCCCCGTGTACTTGGGTATGTGTAAGGATGTTTCTGATAACCTGCGTTATTATGATGTATGCAGTAGTGTGTATTTATATTTAAGGCGGGAGGGATGGCGAAGGAGGCGGCCATCGCCTGAAGTTAGGAACCATCCCAGGTTTTGTCTGGAGTAGAAATGGGAAGCAACGGAATACTACTTCCAGGAGTACCAAGGTGGGATTCGAACCCACACTCTCCCGATGACAGGAAGGCACGAGCTAGCGCTCTCGACCACCGTGGCCGGTGGTTAGTTTTCATTCACATTCACAAATAAATGAATGAATGAATGAACAAACATGCTAAGCACAACGCACTCTCTGATGGCCTTTACTACACAGATGATAAGGTTTCTTGCTGAGAATGTCCATAATTTATTCTACTGTAGATCAGGGGTTCTCAAACTTTTTCAGTCTCCCCCCACCTTATGAAAATTTAAATATCTAGCGCGTGCCCTTCCCCTTATTCTTGTTTCCATTCTTAGCACTTCTCATAGGCTACTTCGCACAAGAACAACATAAACGGTTCACAAGATCTACAGTTTTTGTTACTGTCTAATTACTGCAACTACCAGTTCCAATGATAACAATACACCAATTTACTATTCTTAGAGCACATAAACAACTTTTCGTTTAGAAAAATCGAACTATTTCTCCTTGCTTATGAAAAAACAACTGCTGCATGTGCAGTTATTGGAATCGAACATATTTTTTTATGTGGCGTCACTTGTAACAGTTTGTCGTAAATCAGGCGAACCACTTCCACTGAACACGCACTAGAATTTACCTGTTCAATGCAAGGCCTTTGAACTAACTGCAAAGGCCTGGCTAAATTCGAGTCGGAAATGGCAGAAATAGAAGAATCTATTCTTGTAAGGAAGTGGCGGTCACATTGTCAATCGGGTTATTGTCATTAGTGGTTGTTCAGTGTTTGGTAAGGAGATATCGCTGCAGGTGGCGGGTGAAAGGGTGCTGTGTGGGAAATGTTACTGTCTACCTTTTCTCTGAATTCCTGTTGCCAGTATCTACTGGCCAGTTCTTGTGAAATAAGACAGCAAAAGTACGAGTTTATTAGTCTTGGAAGCTTCCTGCCTATGATAATAATAATAAACCCTGGCACTACAGCCCATGAAGGGCCTAGGCCTGCCAAGCGACCGCTGCCCAGCCATTTGGCCTGCAGATATTGGGATGACGCGTGGTCAGCGCCTCGGGCTCCCTCAGCCGTTAATCTTCGTTTTCGTACCGGGGCGCTGCCTCACTGTCAGACAGCTACTCAATTGTCCTCACGAGGCTGAGTGCACCCCGTTCCAGCCATCACGTCAGTTTCTAAAATCCCTGACGGAGCCGGGCAGCCACGCTACCTCAACACCACGGGGCTGGCTCCTGCCTATGAGAGGTTCATGGATATGAGAATAGCAATATTTGTTACAGAATATATACACCGCGGACAGGCCAACAATGACCACGCAAATATCACTTCTTTATAGGTCTAGTTGCCTTCTTTCTCTTCCAGAAGTCTCATCCAGGTCGACTGCGCAGCTCTTCTTTCAGCAGTCCATTCTCCTCTGTTGAGATTCTTCTTCTCCCCGACAAGAATTTTGAGGCCCAATTTTTTTTTTCTGTACTCTATTCGATTTAGACAATCTTCTTCAGTAATTTTGAATTTTTGAAGTTCTTCTTTCATTTGTTTTACATAGCCTCCTTGCCCGTTATATTTCCAGATTATATCAAAAATTTGTTTGTTTAACCTTGAGCAATCCATACGGACCATATGTCCGTAGAACTGAAGTCGCCGTTTTCTGATCACCACTTAAAGGTTGTCGATTTTAATATAAATTTCTGCATTGGATCTCAGTCTATAACCTTCCTGTGTTTTCCTAGGACCATAAATCCTTCTTAAAATTCTTCTCTTGAGCAAATTCTCCATTCCGGTATATTTGTAGTTTCCATGCCGTACAAGATGTCTGGTCTAACAACTGTATTAAAATGTCGTAATTTTGCATTGATAGACAGGTTCTTTTTATTGTATATACTTTTTTGTTACAGAATATGAAATATAAATATTTAAATCAGAACCAGCGCCCCCCTTTATCATTCTCTACCACCCCCCCCCCCCACCCCCTTAGGGGGCGTGCCTCCCAATTGGAAGCCCTCGGCTGTAGATGACCACTTCTTGTCAACACAACTTTGAAAATATTAGCCCAGTATTTCGTAGGATTTGTATACATTTTCTTCCTTCGTATGTATGGAGATTTCGGTAAGGCTTTATAGAATGTAGAGTCGTTTGAACAAAGATTGAGCGCACTCTTTGCATACGGATTCAACCTGGACCAAGAATTCTAGTTACTGCGCCCACCTCATTTATGGGGTATCGACTAACATTCTTGGCTGTCGCCCTGGAGTGGAGGTCCGGATACGATTCCTAGCTCTGCCAAGAAATGTAATTCTGGTCGGAGGGCTGGAACGGAGTACACTCTACCTCGTGAGGCAAAACTGAGAAGAGGTGGGTTCGATTCCCACCTCAGCCATCCTTGAAGTGGTTTTCCGTGGTTTCTCCACTTCTACTCCAGGCAAATGCCGGGATGGTTCCTAATTTAAATCCACGGCCCCCTCATTCCATACAAATTCACACACTACTATAGACCCATAACAACACAGGTTATCGGGGCAGATAACCTAGATGTTAGGCTCCTTAAAAACAATAATTATCACCATCATCATCAATACAGGTTATCAAACAATACTATATATACCCAAGTACACGGGGCTAAATGACCACGATGTCCAAACCCCTCGAATGACACAACAACAAGAATACCTAGTATAAATAAAAATATAACCTTGCTTCTTTTACTTTAGCTTGGTAATCCACTGAACTAACAGCTTGTCCATGTTGAAACATTTGATGTTGTGTAAGGTCTCCATAGTAAAGCAATATTGGAAGTGGTCAGGACTTGGATGGGTGACCGGGGACCAAGTGCTGTTGGCGGAAGTAAGGGAAGGAAGAGCGGAAAGGTACTGTCCATCCTACCGCAAGTTAACAGCAGCTCAGGACCCCCTCTTAGGAGGTGCAAACCAAAAAAAAAACCTTCTTCCTTCTCTTCTACCAACACAATGACTGAACCTTGCCCCCAGGCACAAGCATCTGATGGAGGCGAGAATGCCAGCACCTCGTCAGAGAATGATTGGTTCTACCTTACCACCCAATTGCTCGCCTCCACCTAACAATTTATAACCTCCACACTTATTAACGCAGTAATTGGGCGCACTTCAGCACCTTAACCTAGTAACGCCTCAAACTGTGCAGGTACCAATAAGCCTGTGACATTCAGGGCGACCAGTTTTTAACAATTCTCATTGCATTTATCAGGATAATTATAAACTCGTTTGGAGTCTGATCTGGCCTTGGGCGGCCACCAGACAAGGGGGGTGCATGCGATAACATTCATTAATCATTGGAACGTCTCAAGAATATCTTACGTCTGGCTCCTTGTGTTGGCTTGTTTATGGCTCCAATATATTTATCTGTGTCAAGTGTAGACTTCTAACAAGTTTGGATATCATACCATTAGAGTAAGGTTTACTGAAACTGCACATGTCCACAATTAATAATCCCATGGCATTTGATTTCTGGTGATTTAGTAACGACAAAGTTCACAAAATAACCCATATTGACAGGACCATCGACAGTTGCTCCCACTGAGATTTTAGGACTGCATTCGGTATTACCAAGTAAGCTAGGTGAATTACGCTCTTCATTCCCTCTTGTCTATATTTATGGAGGCTTTCATTCCATTCCTTATTAATCTCAATCCGTTGCTCAGTAGTGTCTAACCTTGCGTTAATTAGCTTTTGCCACTCTGTTAATTCCTTCTGCATATCAGATGAATCTTTTTCTAATTTTGTAATACGCATAGGTACTTCTTGACCTTTTATATCAGACACAAGCTGCATGCTATCAATCAGTGTATCAATCTGATTTTGTACTTTCTGGTTTTGCTCGTGACAAGTCGCATTCGTTTTACTAATGTGATTTGTAAATTCATTTATGAGGTGTTCAACTACTACACTTTTGCCTTCGGGAACTACGTCTTCTATAAATTGACTTTCTAATTGATTCTTTAAATTCTTAATCACGGATTTATCTAAACTCTTGATTACGTTTTCCTGAATCTCTCCTCTCAGACTATCCACAACCTGGTTCGTTATTTCTTGAGACTCCATGCTTAGTTTAGCGTCTTGGAGAAAATAGAGAATCAATTCAGAACAGTTGACGTAACGGATTCCGAAAGTGCTAATATGATGATGATAATTGTTTTAAGGGGCCTAACATCCAGGATATCAGCCCCTAATGGTCTGGGTGATAGCCAAAATGACAATGAAATGGAAACCAGAACGAAAATTAAGTGGGACGGCAAATACTTACAAAAAGGAACTCAAATTGAAACTACTCACAAAATGGAGAGCGGTAATACTTACAACAGGGCATTTAGAACGAAAATACTCACAAAAGGAATAGATTGAAAAATGCGCACAACATGCAGGTAAGGTTCTAAATACGTACAAAATGCAATGTAGAGTCGAAATACTTACAAAATGCAATTGAATTCCAAATACGAACAAAATGTAAATCAGATTGAAAATACGTACAAAATGCACTTGAGGTTCAAAATACTTACAAAATGCAATTGAAATTGGAAATACACAATGCAATTCAGATAGAAAAACGCACATTTCAGATCCAAAATACTCACAAAGTGCAATTGAAATTTAAAATACTCACAAAAGTCCCAGACCCTGTATTGAAAGACTTAGGCTACTAAAAAGCAATTTAGATTGTCAATCTTTACAAACTGCAATTGAGGTTGAAAACAAAAGGGAATTTAGATACACGGGGAACCAATTAACAAAAACAGTGCGGGAATCTTAAAGACAAAAGAAAATATAATGAAAAGAAAACAAGAGGTCTGAACCCTCGACACCTCGATGAAGGAGGGATCCGGAAAGATGAGACAAGGGCCAATTAAGGCAGGAAAGTAAAATACTCCCTAGGCCTCGGATACCCTAATACCGTCGGGGTTGGAAAAGAACAAGAGTTGGCCAAGGGAGGTCGACAGGAAAGTAGACGGAGAGGAGCTCGGCACAAGTAAGTGGAATCAATGTCTGACTCAGCTGGGGTCCCGTGGTAGTCAACCCACGTCCCACTAGATGTGAGCCCCTGGGGGGGATAGGGGGGAGAGGGGGGGAGTGCTAACTGGAAAATGGAAGAATTAGGAGGAAGAACACCTATTTCGATTCCATATACCTCCAGGACTAATAAGTTACTCGTACTAATAAAAATAATACTAGAAGACCCGTGCTGCTCCGCAGCATTCACTTCAACAATCCTACAGCACTCCTGTCCATATGACATTTGCATGTCTACATGCTAGTGACCTGAACAGACATTTAAGGTACCGTCGCTTTTGGGTAAATTATGAAGTAGACTTATGAGATCAAATGTGTGGGTGTCTGCCTGTCCTCTGTGTGTGTCCCCCACTATTTACCCTGCGTAAGCTTAAAAGGCGCACGGACGTTAGGCCGAGGTGAACAGCTAACTCCAAACACATAAGCTATACTCTTCTCTGAAAATTAACTCGACACGACTCGGCAGTTTGATGCTGGCTGAAGCTAGGGTAGGTCACTCGCAAGCTCGTAAACTCTGAAGCTAGTACCGGTAATTTAAATGTCCACTGAATGGAGATTGCTGGAAGAAATGAAAACGTAAAAACACTTACAGTGGTCGATGTGGGAGCTGTCGCGGACTTTCTTGCAGAACTTTTCTTGCTGAACAATTCTCAGAGAATATCGATTTTTTTAGAAGACACATGGACGTTAGGTTTTTCTTCAACTCAATTCACTGAAATCGTAAATGCTTGGCTTCTTTTGGTCATAAATAAATGTTTTTCTACCTAATCCTTCATCGAGAAATCCTTTACAGAATGGTGAAAACTGCATCAAAATCCATCAAGTTGCTCTCGAGATTACCCGTTACATCCAAGAATTGGGAACTTTGTTTTATACTAAGTAGATAGAGATATCCACACAATTTAAGGCTACAGCGGTACAATTTGGTGTTCTGTCTACTTATGATACCAATGGTGTGAGTTTGAAATAAAAGATGGGTCGCTTATATTTGAATTTAGAGATGTAACTCTTGGGTAACATATAGAGGTGTGCAAATTAATTGAATTAAATAAAATAATTTTAATTAGTCGTAATTACTTTTATTCAAAATCATTTTATTGACCAACTTCTTTTGTTGTCCTACTAAATAGTTTCCTCTCCCGTGGAATTACACCTTTTCCCATAAGGAATTGCGTCTGGAAACTTTCAGATTATTGGATTCCGAGGGATATCTGAGCTGGGTCCATTTTCAATTTTTCATTGACTTTAGAATTCAAGTCAGGTGATTTCAATGCATATTTCATGAATCTTTGAATAGTTCCATAGCGTTCATCAGTTAAAATACCCCAAATCCCTCCGCTCTAAATTCACACGTAAAATAGAGTGAAGTAATAAAAACGAAACGTGTGGCATTTTGCATTTGCATGGCTCCTCTGTAAGTGGAAATTCTAAAAAATCATTTTAATTTGAGTTTCTTAAATGAAAATATAATTAGGAGTCTTGGTTAAACATTTACCGACAGTATGGCTACGCTGGATAAAGCACAGCATTAGTTCATGGGGCCAAGCTCTCTGCTGACTCGGTAGACGCGTGGGTTCGAGCCCCACCGTCGACCGTCCTAGAAATGGTTTTCGGTGGTTTCCCATTTTCAACACCGGGCAAATGCTGGGACGGTACCTTCTGACAGGCCACGGCCGCTTCCTTCCACATCCTAGCCCAGTTTCATTCACCATCATTCATTTCATCTCTCATTAACTCCTCTCATGAGGTTGGTGTCAGGAAGGGCATCCGGCCGTAAAAGCCATTGCCACAAAGGCTTCCATCGCATCTCATCCCCGACCCCGTTGGAAAACGGGAATAATAAGGGGTAGACATACTTGGTTAAACATTTGAAGTAATTTCATCGCCTTGTAAACATACTTAGTGCATTAAACCGTGAAAAGTAAAAATGCAATTTTGGAAAACTGACATCGAATCTAATAATTTGCACATCTCTGTAAAGACAGCTATCGCCTCCGCCCCTACAGATAGACTAGTAAGTAAAGGTGATTGATGAGAAATGAATATATAACTCACACAGAAGGAATTAATATTTATTAAGCTGTAATTTTGATTGAGTATATCTTTGTTATAGAACTGAGGGAATGAAATAACAGGATGTAGGATAGTAATCACCGATGTAGGATAATAGTATAATTTTAACCATTACCACAGGACAGTTATCGTATTAGGGATGCGGACGTCCTTGTATAATTGTTATTTAATCTGTGCCCCGTTTGGTGAGGTCTGTGCTCCTCCACAACATTCGTTTCAAAATTCTAATAGTATTTCCTTCCATTCGACATTTGCTATTCGCTTGCCTTTTGGTTCTATTTGAACTTTGACGTCATGAAAGGATTTTGCTCGTGATAGTGCGGCATACAGTATAGCTGTCCGTGGCTTAACACCGGTTGAGGTAAATAAATGCCTACTTGATCTAGTGTTTGACCTTGAGCTTTATTGATAGTTAAACAAAAAGCCAAACGTACCGGAAACTGCCTCCTTTCGAAGGAAAATGGCATAGAAGTATCTGATGGCGTAAGGTCAAGGCGAGGGAGTAGGACATTGTTTCCAACATTTACGCCAGTAATAATTTCCAGGAGTAAGCAATTGTCATGCATCTTCCAAACCAACAGTCTAGTACCGTTCAACAGACCTTGGGTAACATTAATATTTCTCAACAAAATCACAATTGAGCCTTCTTTTAGTCGAAGGATATGAGGTGGCAATCCACTTATGCCTATGCTGTCTAAAAATTCTATTGGGAATTGTAGAAGTTCACTCTCATCTTCAGTAATCAAATTATTCACACTGATGTAAGTTCTCGATGATCCTGGAATTAGGTCTAAAACTTTGTCATTGATTTCTTTACGATGTTCATTTTTAGGTGCTAAAATCGCTATTTTTGAAAAGCGTGAAATATTTTGCAGCGTGGAACTAATTCTGAATTTTCTCCATCGACGTGAGGGTATTCACCGTTACCAATTTGTATGAAGAAGTTTGCAAAGTCACGTTGATCTGTATCCGCTCGCATATTTTTGTTGAATTTAAAAATTTTGAATAATGGCCACAAAGGAGAGAACCTGACTGACATTTGGACTGATGCTGCTTTAGATGCGTGAGGCACAACAGGCAATACCTGCCTAAAATCTCCACCTAATATGATAATTTTTCCTCCGAAAGGCACGTCGTTATTTATAAATTCCTTGAGCAACCGATTTACACACACACATCAACGCGTGCTTATTAGCCATAGAGGCTTCATCCCAGATGATAAGTTTTGCTGAACGAATATAAAAAGCTTCCTTGCTGTTAACTTTTATTCCTGGTACAGAACTTTCATGTAAATGTAGAGGTAACTTAACTGGCTGTGTACAGTAGTAACATTGCTGCAATACCAGTCCATGCAACAAAAACTACATTTAACCCCAAATTTGTGCAACTGTGAATCAAGCATTGGTAAAGAAATGTTTTCCCGATGCCCCCTGGACCGTCAATGAAATATGCATTACGCATCCTTTCATTGCTGTTTTGTACTAACCCCAAAATGTCTGTAATTATAGCCGTTTGGTTTCCATTTGCTTGGTTTATCATCCGACTTAATTGATCCTCATTAAGTTTTGGATAGATCAACAACAAGATGGCGGAGGAGATCAATGTACGAGTTGAAAGTGCTCTGAATATTTTAGAGATTATCGCTGAGGTAGGAGGTTATCTCAAGAAGGAGATGAAGGAACTATTCTCAGGCAGTGACGTGCAAGTCACCTTTGAAAGGTGCCTCCAGGAAGAGGTAGAGTCTGGTGCCCGTAAACCGGGCTCCTTTTACGCTAGTTTGAGGGGATGAATTTTGGAGAGTGATTAAAAAAATACTAGTGGATTAAGTTAATTTTACTCTGGCTATGGTTTAATGAGTAACCGATAGCCAGTGTTTTTGCAGTGAAAAATGGTTTTTAGTTGTGCAAGGATTGAAGTTATAAATTTAATTAACTGATTGCTAGTGCAACCAGTTAATTATTTAGGGGCAGTGCAAATTTAAAAAGAGAATAGCAGAGTTTATCAGCTTTCGTTCGGGTCAGGATGTGCCTGATGGCCATTGTTGGCCAGTGCACACTTCTGCCGATGCTGTAGATGTTATTTGACAGTTCGCTCGCCATGGTTTGAATGTGTTTAATTTGTAGTGTGTATATTGTTTGATTTGAGCAGCAGCTTCGAAGATTTAATTGGAAAAGTAGCAGACCTTTAGTAGGTAGAAGTTATGTAGTGCTTTAGGAGAAGTGAAAAATAAAGACCTGTAGTAGGTTTTGCATTGTTGTATAACAATGCATTGCATTGTAAAAGCCTCAGCTCCCACCTCATAGTGTTAAAAATTGTGTGATGTATATGTAACTGGTGTTATTGTAGTGTAAAGACTGACACTGGAGCGGGGAAAGACATACAACATGCAGTAAGTACCATCAGGAGTTGTTTTGTGGACATGACAAGTGTTTTCTGCGATATGCATACTGAAATTGTAAGTTTTCAAAACGAGGTTAGGGAAATCCAAACAATAGACATGCAAGGAGAAGAAAGTTCTGCAACAGGACAAGTGGAGCCCTCTGTTAACTTCCCACAGAAGCTTATTAGTGACAGTAGGAATTCTATAGTAGGCCCTGGAGTCAGTCAACAACCAACGACATCTGTTGGCCAAATGCCTCAGGCGCTTATGTCATCTGACTCAATGCCGTTGACGTTGTCTACGCAACACCAAAACATAGAAGTCGAAACTATTGAAACAGACGACATAGCGGACATAAAGAGAAGCTTGCAAAATGTTATGGACTTTTTATCAAACAAATTAGGTGTAGTAATAGAAGAGAAAGTTAATGAAAGTTTAAATCGAAGTATGATGTCCCAAATAGATACAACGCCAAATGTCGACAAGACACACAACGCAACCAACGGGGAGAAAAATAACTATAACGGTCAGAGAGAAACACAATTGAGATCGGCCTACGTACGAGAAATCAAACGAAATACCAATTTTGAAAAACCCATTAGCGGGACAGGGCTGGTTGAAATCGATGATCTTGAACCAGGGGAACAAAGAGGCCGCAGAAGCCAGAGAATGATGACATCTCGTCGACTAGTGGAGAATAAAGAAAACTGTTCTCTATTGACCATAACCATATATTTAGTGGTCCAGAAGAGAATAACGACAAGATGGCAAATGACACTATTCCAGGCACGGACAAGAGTTTGGAGGAGAGGATCATAGATAAGGTAAACAGGCAGATGAATTTAATGAGGGAAAATTTATTAGATACTGCTAAGATGATAGTTAAAGAAGAATTAAAATACACGGCGCAACGATCCTCGCTATGCCAGAGGCCCTCGAAAAAGTATCAAGATGCGTTAAACCACAATAACAGCAGCATTCCAGACATTGGAACATTAAACGCAAGTTGCTACACTACGGAGAAAAACTCAGGTAATGAGATTGACAGTAGGGTTACGTACGTAACGAACACAGACATACCTATCAGGTCGAATCGCTCCTATAAAGGGGACGTAGATGATATTAGATTTCAGGGAAGAGGGCGTAGAGAGAGACAGGTCTTATCCCGAGAAGAGGAAAAGAATAAGACGAGGGTTAGTGTACAAGCGACACCTACTCCTAAAGCAGATCATGATGCAGAAAACATTTCGGCGGTGATCGGAGGAGACGAGAACGCCACTACACCTAATGAAGAAAGGCTGCCAGTGGTGAGAAGACAAACTGTATCTGGGAGAGTACCAGCTAGAGAGGTAGAAATTGGGTCTAGAGGAATAAAAGGAACTAAAGGAGACAGCAGATTGAAGGCGGCGGATAAATATGCTTGGTTGTACATTGGTCGACTGAACCCAGAAACAACAGAGGAGGACATAGTTGGATATCTAAAAGAAAATGGGGTGGGTGGCACTATTAGCTGCAAACTGGTCAGCAATACCGACACCTCGAGAGCTTTCAAAATGGGTTTTCCTTTTATTGAGCTCAACAAAGTTTATGAGGAATCTTTATGGCCAGAGAATGTTATATGTCGGCCCTTTCGAGCGCCGTGGAGAAACAAAGGAAGACAGTTATGAGGATTGTAAAGAAGTAAAAGCCCTCAACTGGAATGTGGAAGGTCTAAAAGGGGTTATGAGTGGCCTCTCGAAAGACTTTTTCAGCGATTTCGATGCTTGCATCCTAACGGAGACTTTCATCACTGAGGAGTCAAGGTTTGAAGTGAAGGGCTTCTACAACATACATGCACTGGCAACAAAAGAGGAAAGTGGGAGACCGTCTGGTGGAGTTACATGCTTAATTAAACCGAAGTTAAAGCCTTTCGACATACTTATGAGCGAAGAGGAACAGCTAGTGGTACGAACTAAAATAGGGGTATTCATCTGTGTTTATTATAGACCGGTCTACAGTGCAATTGATATAATAGACAATATTCAAAGAGCAATTGATATTACACAAGCTACTGATAGCATTATACTTGGGGGTGATTTGAATTGTCCAGTGGACAAACTCAATAGGAAATCGGAACTGGTCCTCAATTACCTGGAGGAGGAAGGGCTAAGGCTCGTGAATGACACGAAGGCACTTACGTATATTTGTTATAATGGAGGTAGCACCATAGACCTCATGTTTGTACGAGGTCTCGCTATTCATGATCATGGACTTATGACAAAGTGTGATGCAGCTGTAATTAGGAAGCATATCCCAGTATTTACCATATTGACTGTTACACACCCCTTAAGACTTCCAGCAAAGAGGCAAAGAACGAGAAGAACACTAGACCAGAGCCTGTTAGAGGCAAATACAGACAAAATACCAACTATCATGCTATCAATTAGTGAGAGTAATTTAGATGTGGCTATGGCGAGAATAATGGAATTTATAGAAGAAGGAACTTCAACTATAGAGTTTACTCGTCAAGCGCAGAAATGGTTTGATAGAGAGTGCTTCAAGGAGAGACAAACTACATTACAGAAGCTACATATCGCAGAGAACTAGGGATAAAGGTGATCTGGAACGCTACCAGACAGCAAGGAGGAAATATAAAGAGCTCATAAAGTCAAAGAAGAGAGAGTTTAGAGAGAAAGAAGACAAAATGCTCATACTTGACATTGAGAAAGATCCGTATAAAGCACTCAGGCCAAGACAACCACGCTTCCCAGCGGACATCAGGATGGAAAAGTGGGAGGAACACATGAGGGGGGTTCTAGTATCCAAAGAGACCAGACCGGAGTTGGACAAGTCCACAGAGGTAGAGCATACTACGTGCTTCACTATAGAAGAAGTTAGGCAGATCATCACGAAAAGCAAGATTAACAGAGCTTCAGGTGTAGATGGATTCTGTAATGAACATTTGAAGATTTCGCTACACTTCCTGGAAAACGTATGGGCAGAGTTAGTGAATAAGTGCTTAGAGATTGGAACCATCCCCAGTACTTGGCGTAAGTCCATAATCAAACTGCTATACAAGGGTAAAGGCGATGTCAGTAAACCTGAATCATATAGGGGCGTGGCATTGGAATCGGTTGCATGCAAATTGCTTACCAAGCTTCTGACTCGGAGAATAGATGCATGTGTAGACCACCTGCTTCCAGAAGAACAATTTGGATTTCGGAAGGGCAGATCTACTCTATTGGCTGCAGAATGTCTCTTAAAGGACATACAGGACACGCTTGAAGCTCACGGGAAGAAATATGTAATTTTTATCGACTACACCAAAGCCTTCGACACAGTCAATAGAAGGAAACTTGTCATAAAATTAGAAAACTTACTAGGACGTTCTGACATGACAAGACTGATATCGAACATTCTGGCGGACAATCAAGTTCAGATCCATGATGGTATCGCACACTCGGACTGGATTGACCAGACAATCGGAGTACTGCAAGGAGATCCGCTAAGTCCGTTACTCTTCAATATCATGACCCAGGATGTTGTCTTCAAATTAAAGGAGGTAACACAGAAAGTAAATATATATATTTATGCAGATGACATGGCCCTGGCCTCCGATAATATAGAGGAACTACAGAAGGGAATAGATCTTGTTGAGAAATGGGCGGAGGAGAATGAACTAAGGATGAATGCTCGGAAGACTGAATTAATGATATTCAGAAATGGAGGAAGGCTGAGGAAGGATGACTACATTGTTTGCGGGGAACACATACTAACACCGAAAAAACAATTTAAGTACCTTGGAATTACTATGCAAGTCACAGGGACTTCCTTTATGGTTCATATAAAGGAGAGACTTGCAGCAGCACTTAGAAATATAAGCGACATTAGACATTTACAAAGAATGTCAGTGAATTCAGCTATGGAACTTTTCAGAGTCAAAGTACTCCCATCACTCACGTACGGGCTAGAGGTCATATGGACTTTTCTATCAATCAGACAATTAAATACATTGAAAGTTTGAAATCAAGGTATTTGAAAAGGGTATTGGGGGTATCAAAATTCGCTCTTTCACGATATGTGTATGCTTTAGCCAGAGAAACATTTCTGGTAGAAGACCTTTGACTGCTAATGCACTTACCATCCACACAGGCATGCGTAGACCTGTTAAGCGAACTTTGCAGGAAGAGAGACTCCATCCCAGAAAGATTCTTCGTAACAGATGCAATGTTATATAAAGAATGGATGCGACCAGAGTATGAGCTGAGGCACCTAGTGACCAGATTTGCGATCCATGGCTTCCACCATCGCATCTGCACTAGGAAGTCCTTCCATCAGCCCAGCCAGGAGTGTGTTTGCCGATTATGCAACAATCAGTGCGATATATATCACGCCATGGAATGCAGTAGAAGACTAGTATCACTCACTCAGTTTTGTTAAGACGAGGACTGATTATGTTGTCTTGATCAAAGTGTAGTGCAGTGGAATGGGTGAACGGACTCGATGAACACAAGTCTCTGGTGTTACCTAGGTATACGATTGATTCATTATTGTTCACAATGTTATAATGTTGTTCCTATCTATGGCCATTGGCCGCAATAAATATTTTATTTATTAAGTTTTGGATAATTCATTGGTAAATTTGTCTGAAGGAAATTATCAATAATAGCTGGCAATTCGAGAGAAGTAATGGGAATACCATGGAGCTTTAATGTATTAGAAATATGTATGAGAGTGAACTGATATGCAATGTTAGGTTCGTGAAACTGCAGATAATCTTCTGATAATGAATTCTTGAAAATGTCCCATAACTATCTTACATTTGAAGGGGTCTGAAAGATACATATGTAAGAAAACAGTTGTCGTAACTGAGAAGGCATCTGAAATTGTGACGCTTCTGCCAAACAACGCTGCCATTCAGAATCGTCAATCAGCAAACCTCGCTCCTCAGCTGTTTCTTTGAAAGTAGAATAGACAACTGCTTTGTATGTTCGTAGATCCTGGAACCTGGTAGCACCTATGACGTGAAGCAATAACAGGCGTAAAAAATACCTTTCTGTTTCTGTAGGCGAAACATTATACATTCTGCCTATAGTTTTTGAAACATTTTTTTCTTTTTTGCCACTGGCAGTTGCTCTTATTCCAGACGTAATGTACTGGTGTTTCAGGATATATATACGGATTTCTGGCTTGCGAATCTTGATTTAACTTGAACCACGCTTGTAATTCCGTGTTGCGCAACTGTGCTTGAAGTAAAATATCAGGAGCGTTATCATTTTTAAAATAGATATTTTGCAAGTTTGGCAAGTGAACTGATAATCTCACGATAGAATGTGACTGTTCATGCATGTCAAATGAAAATATCCTGAATGCGGCTTCTGTTGGACCAACATATCTAGCATTTAGGAAAGAAGTAATTTCATCGTAGTTCACCGTTTCGCCTTTCGGACATATTTTAACAATGCAGCAGTCATGACCTTTATACACATACTTGTGGATTTTAATATATAAGATATTTGTGGATGTATTTAACACTCCGAACACTTGAGCATATTTCAACATTAATATGAGCTTGCACGTAAAGTAAAAGAAATGGATTGTAGGGAACAATGAATCGACTATCGACTTCAATGTCAATGCGTCGAATTGTTTTTATAATAATCCGTCCATTATTTCTTCTCCTATACGAAGGATAACCATTGGCATTATCTTTGGTCTCTTCCTGAAACTGTTTAGGGAAACCTTTCTTACATACGCCATCATTCATACAGACTGAAGCAGGATTCAAAGATCCGCGAGGACCATGAACCATATGACGCCTTACCAACTCGTATAGCGCTTCATCCTCGTGATCTGGTATTTCGGCTGACACCACACTGTCAATGTCAGAAATTTCTCGAAACTTGCAACCTTCCGTTAATGTTAATAGTAAATGGATGTGCGGGAGATCTCTTTTTTGAAATTCCACTGTATATAGATATGCTTTTACCGAAAATTTCCTTAACATTAATCAATCGTAGCAATTCCTTTACTTTGCAATGGAAAACTCTCACTTCAATATCAGGTCCATTATTAGCCGTTTCCCAGAGATGAATGCTGTTAAGTATTGTTACGTGCCACCCCTAGTGGCACTTTTGTTAACTGGATTACGGTGGGTAGGAAGCACAACACCAATTACTGCTTAAAGAAATAATTAATTTTATTGCAGCCAGAAAAATACACTACTCAACAGCAATCATTACCTTACTCCAGTTTCCTCACGTCGAGAATACTTTCCCTTTCACTTGTCAACAGACCACAGTTAATCCTCTTCGCTAATGAGTCCGCTCCCGTACGTTCGCTGGAAATAGCTGCACTAGGTCTGTCACTGTACTATACACTGTTTCACAAGCACCCCAATCACTTCTTCGGTGTCAAGAGAATCAGCTTCACTAGGGGTTTCGCAAGTCACCACACTTCTGTCGCTCAAGACAATCGCTCGCACTAGCTCGAAAAACACAACAACAACAACTGCTAGACAGGTCGCACTTATATAGCAGGCCGGTGACTCAATAAATGCTTCTAGATCCATCCAGGGTTCACGGCTTCTCGAGGTTTCCATCGCTGGTCCAGTCACGAATATTCTGGACTACCCCTTTGTCCTAGTAGCCCTGTTGCAAGAGGCACACGCAATACTGGAGGCAGGCCACAGCCCAGCCCTGGGGCAGTTGTGACTCATGCGGCGAGTGATGACACAAACTCACAGCCGTAACAGTATTTCTGGCCAGCCCGCATTATAGGTGAACGTAATGAATAAATCTGGCTTTCCAAACTTCCTCACTATCGCCATCGTATCCTGATAATTTTGCAATATTTTCCTTGGGCTACCTTAAAAGAAGATGGCAAAACTACAATATGGCCGACTCTGAGATTTTCATTTTCTGCTCGTACATGCAAGGCGTCTGCTAAACCGGCAAATGTATCAACTCGTAACTTCGTTTGTTGATGACGTATATATTTTAACCGGTCACCTTCCATACGACAGTAGTAATCCACGAATAAATATCCATTTTGCAAACTTGAGCAGCGACAACTAACTCAACATGACCTCCATGAACACCATTCATAGGCATAGGCCTATACATTTTGTAATCATCGCTCGTATTGATAGCAGTTTCGTACATATCGCTGTTCCCAACAATAAAGGAAGAATAATTATTCCACTTGTCTGTAACATGTTTTACAATTCGCTTTCTAACCTGTGTAAATAAACTCTGATTGTTGTACTCACAATATGCCAATGACCTGAACAGACAATTACCGTCACCTTTAATCTTTATAACATTTGTAATTGAGTGTCGCCTCTCATTCATCATAATATGATTCATTGTATTGATTGAGCACACAACCTATAAGGACGAATGATGAAACGAAAAGAAGAGAGTTTGTAGCTGGTGAGACCAAAGACTATATAACAGAAAGATCGGATACACAATACAAAATGGCGGTTCCAACATTCGACTGTAGCGGCATCTTCGTGAAATTAGTTGTCTTTCGAATACAGTATTTGTTGTCATTCAAACAGATGTTGACATGACTGTGTCATTAGCAAAATGACTGCTGATTGTGCATGAGCATTTCAGTCTCGAAGTAATCCATTCTTTGAGAAGTTTTAATACAATCATGT